>OX383287.1:17518779-19918779 GCA_947523025.1 Dryobota labecula | reverse complement strand
ATCAGCGCTGGAATGATTCTTGATGATAATATTCTTTCGTGTAAGTAGATACGAATACCTACATATTGGCAGAATGCAGTTTTTTAAGACAGATAACTTAAGTAGTCTAACAAATAAATAAAAAAAAACAATCCCAAAAAAATGGCGTAGACCGGGGTCATAATTAACTTTCTAAAAACGTATGAATGAACGTTTGCATGCTATGCATGTATTAGTAATTATTGGACAAAAAGTGCAAGAGCGAAAACTCAAATCATTTATTTCAATTAAACCACTTACAGGCACTTTTGAATTGTCAAGGAGTCGGTCAGTAAGAAAAATGAAGCTACATTCAAAAAAGTATATGTATAGTGTATTCGAAGAAGTACAAACCTCTAGAGCGACGATGATATGCGCTGGTAGTGCGACGCAGACCTCTCGCTATGTTTCCACAGACTGGCTCCATAGACGTCAATTTACTTCCACTGCCCAACCAGTCATCATCTTTGTAGAAAAATAAATCCGTTATTAAAAAAAAATTGGTTGTCTGTAAAGTTGGTTTACGGACGATAGTTTAACGTGACAACGTCATAGCAAAACATTCATGCGACGCAAGCGTACAATGAGCGTAACGTGACAATGAGCGTAAAGGGACAGTGCGCGTAACGGGACAATGAGTGATCCTTTTTCGTGTATGCAGCCGGCGTTCATCGATTTATTAGACGTTGTCACGTCAAAAAAATTACGAACAAACAAGCCGACGGCCCACCATATGGTGGTCACAGGGAGCCGCCTTTGGACATCTGAAATACCAGTCGAAGCTTCGCAGATGCGTTGACGTACCAGAGACAACGCTTATGTGACTGTACTATACAGCAGCCTTTCCCTTCAAACAGCAACCTTTCTTGACGACCAATGAGAAACTTACTTGACTAAGCTGTAGATGAATTTACAGTACTTTTTTTTATTTTAGCCTCAATGGGGAAGTGTTGTTAAGGCCAAAGGTGCTTCACCGGAATCTTCAACCACAGAGGAACTGGCAATGATAAGATGGTTGTAGCTAGCCAGGCGGACTTAGAACAAGCCCTATACCACCAACCAAACCGAGCAGAAAATTTTGACCCCGCTGGGAATCGAACCCGGGACCTCTGAGTCTGAGAAGTGGTCTTATCACTAGACCACAGAGGCGGTTAAACTTACCCATAAGCGTATGCAGTATTTCCAGTCTAGTTCGCTGGTCATCATTGCCGCCACGTCTGTCTTGGGCCGTTTTTGGTCTAATGGGAACGTTTGGTCGGATCGGTCTAACACCAGCATTTTCTGTTGTCGCTGGACGACGTTGAATTCGTATACGTGACGTACGGCATTCTAAGTTTACATTGTTACCTTCACAATCTGGTCCTGGAATATCCTGCAAGAAAGTATGTAGGATTAAAAAACTGGCTATGATGAATTTAGTTAGGGCATATTGGTGCCGATTCTCTTGTCACATAATTCTCTAAACTAGACTAAAAATCACAAAAACTTTGTTTATTCCTGTCAAACGACGATTTCCTATTCTGAAATTGACTAAAGTGATACATCTTATCTATATTTTAGTTTGACAGCACTAAGATTTCACTGAAATTTTAATTTAGTGAAAATGCCAATTTTGCTATTCAGAATTTTACGATTTTCACCTAAAATTTTGATTTTCTAACTAAATCTGACTATTTTTAACCGCGATTAAAAAGGTGTGGAATAAAATTAGTTGTCACGAACTAAAATTCACACCAACACCTCGACTTCTGGTGCAAAAACAGTACTGTATATTTTTTTCTTTTCTTTTGCCTATAACTCGAAAATGGTGCGTCCTATCGCAAAAATAATGAAAATTTGGACCCCCTTCATGAAAATCCTAAACCCCTAAAACTCAACATGTACGTAATTTTCTTTTTTTTTTTCCAGACAAAATGTGAAAAATTCCATATAAAACACGATGAGGCTGCCCCGGTCATGCGTGCCTCCAGCTCTAAAAAAAATCATAGGGTGTAGGAACAAACAAGTACAACGTTGCGACGCCAAAATAAAAAAAAATACCACGTGGAGTCGCGATTGTCAAATTCGATTTTAGTTATGTCGAAGTTATTTTTAAACTTAGAGAATTTTGTTTGCAGAATAGCTTTAAGGTTCTCATAGCCAATAGTAAGGAATTTTAATGATAGTTTAGTTAGTTTAGTTCGGTGTACAAGAGAATCGGCACCATTGTCTTGCACATAAGTTGACCTGAATTCATCTTATTGGAAAATTGATTATGTGCCGTCGAGCAATTTCCAGACAAAAGATTATGTAGGTATCTAATAGATGAAACGGTTAAGGAAGCCTCATAGCTCATTCATTCGTAGAATATATAAGGACTTCAAAAAGAGAGGGAAGAATCAAAGAGAAGAATCTGTTTGAAATATAAACTTTTGTAAATTCGTGATTATACTTAATAATATGACGTATTTTTTTCTTTTCTTTTATGACAAGTTAATAACATGATTAATTATTATTATTATTAATTATTATTAATTAATGTCCAATTATACGTTTAATGAATTATTTCCTTCTGTCATGGCATAATTGATAAGTTAATGACGAAGACGCACGCGAACGAACACTAATTAACACCATTAGGACCTAATTCCTGCTCAGTGCTCATTGATTTCCCATTTTGGGAATTTAAAAGTATTTTCTTCTTCCTTTTTCATAAGCCAACCGAGTTTTTACAGGTACTCGGTAGTTCCCTTTCTGTCAGTTATTTTATCAAATAAATGAAATCGTCCACAGGCCCTGATAAACTTTACCGTTCAAACTATGTATCGGCACGTAGCCGCACTTATTTGAGTTGGATCGTGATTCCTCTGCATTTAGCATACAAATATGTACAGTCAGCTGCAGATAAATCTCACCCCCTAGCAATGTATTTATTAATTGCTAGGGGTTGAGATTTCTCTGCAGCTGACTGTACTAAGTAGTTGTTTTTTACATAATAAAACTAAAGAAAATGCATATTTATTTATATCTTCTTATAAAAGCTTAAAGTCTTCTAACAAATAAAATAAATTCATAGGGCCTTACAAATAAACGCGGAATAAAGTTATCCTAGAAATAACTTCGGTTTAACCATAAATTGTTTGACGTTTATACCTAGCATAACTTTATCCTGTTGTTTATTTGTATTTTATTTTATTCTACAAACATTATAAAGTGTGTGTGAGATGTTAAAATGTTTGGAATTTTTGATGTTTTTTACTCAATCACGCAAAAACGGCTGCACGGATTTGGTTGAAATTTGGCACACAGATCGTTTATAACCTGGATTAACACATAGGATACTTTTTATTTCGGTAGTAAGTTCCCGTAAGATAACTTTCGACCTCCACACGGACAAAGCTGCGGGCAAAATGCAGTAATACAATCAACGCTTAACGAACTTCCACAAATAATATATTAGGGTCCCTATTATCCCAATATATTATTTGTACAAGCTTGTAAAGCGTATTTAGGTAGCTATACCTACCTATTTGAGTAAGTGTAGGTATAAAATCAAAGTTATAGGCTTTGTTGCTACCACTGACAGCACATAGTCAAGGTAGTGCAAAGTGAAGTGCAACATAGTTTTAAGTCTTATTTACTAACACAAGTTTACAAAAAAATATGTATACCGGATGACTTTTTTTACCGTCTCGAAAAAAATTGGGTATACTAGGTGAACGGAGTAGAAGCCTATGGCATAGCAATTTTTTTTTTTTTTTTTTTCACAAATAAAACTAAAATAAAAGATAAAAATATTGAAATTTGGGTGCGTATGATTTAAATTTAAATATTATTTATCGTATTTATTTATTGAATTATGTTTTTTGTTAAATTTCTGTGTTAATTGTTATAGTATGATAAGTTTACTTCAAATGTGTGGTATTTATCCATAGATCAATTTCTTTCTAGGTTAAAGAAAAAATAATAAAAACTATGCCATAAGCTTCTACTCCGTTCACCTAGTATACCCAAATTTTTACGAGACGGTAAAAAATGTCATCCGGTATTTAGGTTAAGGTATTTATGTATGGGCCTGCGTCGCCTGACAATAAATGGATCATCATTTCAGCCGAAAGACGTCCACTGCTGGACATAGGCCTCCCCCAAAAGGGAGGGGATTTGCCATAATCGCCACGCTTGGCAGGCGGGTTGGCGATCGCAGTATAGTGTTAAAAATGCATAGAGAACGCTGCTGCCCATTCTTTAGTAAATCCCTAAGTCGCCTTTTACAACAACCACGGCAGGAAATGGGGTGGTGCTATTCTTTACGTCCAGCACCACACGGAACGAATAAATGGATGTATTTATTATAATTATTTGTCCCTTATATGTACACGTGCCCAATAAATTGTTTTTATCATTCGACTGATTGATAAAAATAATTTATGAAAAAGCTAGGCAGATTCGAGAATGGTGTTAAAAATGCATAAAGAACGCTGCTGCCACTGTATTTAAGTAGTATAATGACGTGTATTTCGTATAAGAAAATAATGTTATTGAACATCATAACATTCAAGGGAATCCCTTGTTACCACATTTCATACGTAGGCACATTATAATTGCTATTACGTCTATGTTGTAGGACTTCGGCGGTCGGCGTCTGTGGTTGATCGTGACGACAATTGATGCGATTGTGATGTTGATTTTTGACATAACCATTTGTTTAACGTGCCGTAGTGCATGTTTATCCTACTTTCACAAAATAATCATTTGTTTGAAGCAGATTGTATGGTGTAATTTTGTAAATACCTACACATCAAAGAAAGCGCCGATAAAATCAGGAAGATAGGGCACCGCTCTAATGTCTCGTAAACATGATTGGACTAGAAACAATTACATGTAAACACACCCACGAAACTACATTTTCCGATGTCGTGTGACATGCATGAACAACCGAAAAAGCGAGACATATGATGGGCTGTAGCGGGAACGAGATAGCAATAATTGTCACTGTTACGTACCCATGTCAACTCAGAAACAAATGGCGACCTAGAAAGCAATATTATTGAGGAGAATTTTAAAGAAAATAAGTTTTGATGTACTTACGAGTGGAAAGTAATCCCGTGGAACTTGTTTTTGGTTTATGAATTATTTGTGCACATTTTGAAAACATATAGGAAGGCATTGTTGCTGCTTATTTAGACGATTACGGTAATTTTACTTAACGTGCTGCACATGTGCTACACAAACGCCAGTTCGATTGTGACTAAGGTCAGTTGTGCCGGTCGGCGTATGTTATGCGGTCCACGCCGAGGAGCGCGTAGGTCGTAATCTTCCTCTTTATTTATACATCAACAAGCTTTTGCCCGCGGCTCCGCCCGCGTGGATGTCGGTTATCGCGTAAAAAGTAGCCTATGTCCTTCTCCATATCCCAGGCTATATCTCTGCCAAATTATGACGATCGGTTCAGCGGTTTAGGCGTGAAAACGTAACATACAGACAGACAGACAGAGTTACTTTCTTATAATATTAGTATGGATGGTAATAAGGAACCTTTCGTGCGCGAGTCCGACTCGCACTTGGCAGGTTTTTTTGTTTTTGAACACCCTAATCTCTGGAACTGAGAGTTGGATTTGAAAAAATCTTTTTGCATTTTACAGCCCAATTCTTGAAAAAGAATTACATTCCTATTAACTAAGACACAATTTTTTTTTAATGAAAGTTTAAGCGAAAACGAAGTAAAAGCACGGGCAGGCAATGTAATGCGACGGGGTGAGTCGGGGGAACAAGAAATTTCACGCGGACGAAGTCGCGGGCAGAAGCTAGTATATTATATTAGTGTGATTAATGTGATATTAGTGTGATGTTATGGGCCAAATGTAAGAGTGAGTGTTGTCCCTTCCTTGCTGATAGCCAATCAGCCACACAGTAAGACTGTGTGTCTAGTCTTAATCTATATAAACAAATACATAGAATTGAAGTGTCTCATGTCTGTTTGAAATGTCAAAATAAAAGCTTTATACTAAATGCGTAAGAAAGTATATACGGTAATTATAAAAAAAACAAACAATTGTTAAAATATTTGCCTGTCTGTCTGTTTGTTCCGGTTGTTTTTTTCTTATTTATTTTTTATTTAAAAAACGTTGCCCCACTAGGAATTTCTCCTGTATTCTGGGTGCGTTAACAAACATTTAAACTATCATACACAAACAGCCAGACCCGGAACAAATACTTGCAGGTCATACAAATACATATTTGTTCCGTGCGGGAATCGAACCTGCGACATCAGCGCAGCAGTCAATTGCTTAACCACTGCGCTAACCGTGTCTGTCTGTCATGTTATATGGAGTAACTTAGGCTACTTTTATTTTAGAAAAAGTTACTCAGGCGAAGCCGCGGGCACCAACCATAATTATCTAAATTAGGATGCAGTCCGAATTGCGAAAACTATAATTAGTTAAGTACCTAGTTTATATTCGACAGCAAAGCATTTTTTTAATTATCAAAGTGCGTAAATGCCTATTTAGTTGAGTTAGGCAGTTGAGTATCTAGTCAAAACTTATACGATACACATCTATATATGTACCTACCTAGTCTGGCCATAAATTCTGTCCCTACCTTTATAAATCGAATATTTCATAAATTGAGTGACTAGAGATCGGATATTCGAACTGACTTTGAAACAGTTTTTATTTTAGGTTTTCCTATTTCATATTTGGAACAATGACAAACGGAAATGATAGTGAGTGACTGATTCAAAAAACACTTGTTTTTCTTTTTCTTTTTTCTATCATTATTTAAAAAGATCTTTCAAAAAAAATGTGCAGGGTGCGATTCAGGTGTTCGGGAGTGTAATTAAGTTATAACTCTTCTGTTGTCTATGGTTATGATAAAAATAAATAGGTATCTATGTTTAGGTGACTGTTAATGAGAAATCCCGTGTGTTTACAATTACAATGCACTGATAAATTAGTGATAGGTATTCGTCAGGGATAATCTGTAAGAATGACAATGAGAAACATTCAATGTATCAGTGTTGTGCCATTAGTGTATAATGCTGGAACGAAGGCCTTCAATAATTCACTAAAAAAGAGCTGGTGGACCTCGATACCGGGCTGCAGGCAGTCCAGGGAGGCTATGCCATTCTTAGATGGTAGGCTAACCAAGCGTTAATTATCCCTGGACAGGACCGGCCTGCGCCTGGTGACGTTGACTATCACGGGACACTGTTTGCTAAACAAACACTTCCACACAATAGGCATAACAGACAATCCTCTGTGCAGGGCTTGCATGGAGGCTGAGGAAACCGTTGCGCATATATGTGTTCTTTGAATGAACAGGCGTCACCCAGATTAGAACAGAAACCCTCGGGGCACCCAGATCTTTCACAGATGTTCTAAACAGACCGCGAGAGGAGGGAGGAGGTTCAGGAGGGAGGTGTGCTGGTTGGAATAACAACTGATGGCTGCCATGGCCGATGTACAATGGTCTCCCTGAAGGATAAAGTGCGGAAACCAAAACCTTTACTACAGAACATAGAACTGTACGTCACGGCATCGCTTGCTCGCGCGGCACCCAGTCCTGACTCTGTTTATTTTGACTATACTCCATTTATTATAACATTCGACAAATAACTGTTCTCACCCTTTCGTTATTTCGATGTAAACGTTTAATAAACTCCGTTATTTCACGATAAATACAAAGCACTGTAATCTATTTACCATTTAGATTAAAAAAATAACTCTAAAGTGCAGTAATTTCAACAATATTACACAATAACTGGCGTTATTTAGCCGTTGTTTGTCTAATGCTATAGTAAATGGAGTATAGGTACTGTGACAAAAACTACAAACGTGGTATTAAGGAGAGTTTTATTTAAAATGTGGCTGGTATTTTAATATATTGTGGTGTCTTACGACTTCCACGCGAACGAAGTCGCGGGCATTAGCTTCTGCCCGCGACTTTTAAATAACATTGGCAATAAAGAATGTATATAATGTACTAGCTTTTGCCCGCGGCTTCGCCCGCGTGGATGTCGGTTATCGCGCAAAAATATTAGCCTATGTCCGTCTCCATATCCCAGACTATATCTCTGCCAAATTTCATGACGATCGGTTCAGCGGTTTTGGCGTGAAAACGTCACATACAGATAGACAGACAGACAGAGTTACTTTCACATTTATAATATTAGTATGGATTTTCGTAAATTATTTTCTTTAAAAAAAATATTTAGAAACCATTTTACGAGGGACAGAATTTATGGCTAGACAGACTAGGTAGGTACTTCAAAACCTATCTCTATTTTAAGTAGCATCATATTTTTTCAATATCAGCACCCTGTTTGCGTAACACACTATCAATCACAATCTCAATAATTTTGAAAGATATTGCTAAACCATTGCTTCATATGTTCGAAAAATGTATCTGCTCAACAACATAAATAACGCAATGAATGGAGTTGAACTGTCAAAATGAAACCCATTGGTACTGCCCGTAGATCTAAGAAATCTATCTATGCCTAACAGATAACAGCAAATGATATCTGTTCCAAACAGACATAATCTGTCTATCTATACGTACTAATAATAAATTTCTCCTGAATTGTAGGTGCGTTTAAAAACATACGTATAAACTCGCATACACAAACAACCAAACCCGGAACAACTACTTGTAGGTCATACAAATATTTGTTCCGTGCGGGAATCCAACCCGCGACACGCAGCGCAGTAGTCAATCGCAAACGCGCTAATATCCGGAACTACCACTGAAAATTATTTTTGCATTTGATAGCCCAATTCTTGAGGAAGGTTATAGGCTTTTCAACATCACGCCACGACCCTTAGGAGCCGAGCAAAACGACATAAAGTCAGAAAGTATGCTAAGCGAAAACGAAGTAATAGTGCAGACCGGCGATGCGATGCGACGAGGTGGTTCGGGGGCCGCAAAATTTACGCGGACAAAATCGCGGGCAGAAGATACTCTTGATGACATACATATTTCTTGCATTTCACTGTCGTTGTATGTTACCTCAATCATCAATGGTTCTTGACAAACTTGTTCCCTTACTAGGTAGAAGTACTTATGTAGTTATTAACATGGCTAAAGAAAAGCTGCGGACCTCGACGTGCGGACCAACGCAGTCCATACTACGCATAAGCCTCTCTTAAGTATCGCCGCAGTTTGGGCAACTAATAACGTAACTTTTTCAACGATGTATCGTGATACTTAGCACGTAGCCGCAGGCAGTAAGGTACTTGAGCTGGATCGTGTCGTGCGGCTTAGTGAGCACCCCTTTCACTGCCTTTCAGATTAATATCGACGCACCACATAAAATATACCTACATAAGATTTACTTTGAGCCCATAAATCTTAGGTGGTGCAATAACATCACTAGGTATCGTCTCTAAAATACATACGTAGGCTGTTCCATAAGTGTTGCAATAGAAAGAATGTAACAAGTTTGGACATGTATAACTGAGCGTATGGTTATCTGCCACTTATTACAAGTCCATGCACGCAGTGTTTGTTGAGCTTGGCATCAGTAATCTTTGGTAAATAAATAAAAAAAATTGTGAAAATGGCTAGTCTCGGTAACCGCGAGTACAGAGTGATTTTCTTATACTCGTACAATTTCAAACGTGGATTGTTTTACCAGAAATGTTTAATACCTTCGGTAAAGAGAGCCCTTCTCTTTCTACTGTGTTCAGGTGGTATAAGGAATTTCAAAGAGGTTGAAAGTTGAAAGGACGACGATTTGCAACTGATGACGAATTAATAAGTGCATGGGATGAGGCCTGTGCCAGTGTCACAAAGGATCAGTGGACGATTATGTTTAATACGTGGTTTGAACGCATGCATAAGTGTATTTATTAACAGTGATGGTTCTTATTTTGAAAAAGTTTAATAATTAGTTAGATTTTTGCAAGACTTATGGAACATCCTACGTACATTTTATTTATCGCTGTTTAACAGAAAATTGTACTATTCTGTAAAAAGCTCAAGCCCGCCACACATGTAAGGTTGCCTTCCAAATGGTCGGGATTCATCTGAATTGTCCCGACATTTCATATAGTGTCACGAGTCCCGACAAAATAAAAAATGTCCCGACGAACAGCTTCTTGTAACTTTTTTAACAAAAGAGACATTTACACTTACTACGCGTTAAAAATTTGTCCCTGTGGATATATCCATATACATATATATCCCCCATTCGTTTAATATTTCAAACATATCGTAGCGATTTGAGTTTGCACAGTTATATCGGACGGCCCTATGTCCTCCACAAGCCACCGATATCTGCGTTGATATCGGCATTCGTCAGTTTTCCGCAGAGGCTCGCGCGTGAAACATGTCTTCGGGAATAACGGAAGTTGATGAAGACGCACTTGCATTTTTGGACTTGATCATGTGTTTAAAGAAAAAAGCACGACACGTAGTGTTAATGTAAGGACTGGTTTCAAAAACGGAGGTCGTAATCTTCTCCCAGCGACTTCGTCCGCGTGAAATTTCGGCCCCCGACCCGACCCACCACTTCGCATCCCATCGCCCGCTATTACTTCGTTTTCGCTTAGTGTTCTTTCTCATTTTTTTTTTCTTTTTGATTGGCTCCTAATGGTTGTAGCGTGATGTTAATACCTTCCTCAATAATTTGAGGTATCCAAAGCAAAAAAAAAAAACAAACCTGACTGGTAGTTCCAGAGGAACGCGCGTTTAAACAAAAAAAACAAACGCTTCATCTTTATTAATAGCATAGATGAATAAGAATAGATTAAATGAGTTAAAATTCGCGCCAAAAGATTGGCATAACTGTTTAAGGATGAACGAAGAGACGTACTTACATCTGGCTTTAATAACTCCGCTAATACAGAAAAAGAACAATATAATAAGAGATGCAAAACCATGTCCCTTCATGAACTTAGTGAGAGATCGATGCCGTCATCCACACGCTACGATAAAACTAAGCAAACGCAATCGACAACGATTTATCGAATAGGAAATGCAACTGCCACCGATCAACGTGCAAACGACATAATACACACGTTCAATAAAACTGTGCAAACGGACTACACAGATAAATCGCTACAATAAATCGTTGCATGTAGCCGCCATTAGGTGAAGTGAGTTTGAAGTGAGCTGTCAATTCCTAGATTCCCTAGCGTCAGATAGGATGACAGTTCACTTCAAGCATAAATTTTCACTGAATAGACCGGCTGTTCCGGGTGCTTCTAAAGAACTAAAGAAAGAGATAACACAAGACTTACATCTTGTGATGTAGAAGGGCCTGGTTCAGGTTCTACTGGCGCAGAGTCGATGACCTTTGGCAATAGGTCTGGCTCGGCTTCATGTTCGCTGTCAGAAGAAGATGATCCTCCGTCGAATATTCCATCAGAGTCGTCTGGCGATAAGATTGATGTTTTAATTATCTTCTTACCAATATTTCTTGATCATTGTCAGAAATGTATAGTATAAAGGATCGAAAGAGCCATAGTTGGACAGGGCTTTTTGTACCGTCTAATACTGGCACTGCTGCTGACCGACATACAGCATTCAATACACAAATCTATACTCCATTTGAAATAAGATTAGACATTTAAATAAACCTTGTTGCAAACCCGCAACACAAATTTTCGTTCTATGTAAAATT
The DNA here is from genome assembly GCA_947523025.1 of Dryobota labecula. Classification (NCBI taxonomy): domain Eukaryota; kingdom Metazoa; phylum Arthropoda; class Insecta; order Lepidoptera; family Noctuidae; genus Dryobota; species Dryobota labecula. The sequence goes on along the minus strand of OX383287.1, from coordinate 19,907,156 downwards.
TCTGTTACCATGCCGTTTTTTACCCGACTGCGCGATAGTAAAGACAGGGTTTACAGGGTGTATTTTATGCGTAGATATCTATGTATCTTTGTACCTATGCGGAATTCTTTATACCCTCGAATCACCGAACGGGCAAAGCTGGATGGATTTAAATACATGAGATGTCTATCACCTCGTCTGGCCCGCGTGATGGTTAAGGTTTTGTTTTTATAAAATCAAAATGGCGGATTTCAGACGGCAATTTGTAGGTTATTTACCTACATATAGAAAAAAAAATATAATTATTACACACGGCTAAAAATCAAGCTATACATTTCCAGTATAAGCTAATCTCGCACTCACACGGGATTTCCGTACAATGAGAGGTCAGCTTATACTGGAAATGATAGCTTAATTTGTAGCCGTGCGTAGGCCGAGGAGACGATTCCAAAAATATAACACACGAAAAGGTTTAAAAACAAAAAAAACCTGGCCTCGTTGTTTTGAACTGCTTAGTTGCAGTCGGGATTTTTTTTTTTTCAATTCATCACTTTCAAATCACTTGTAGTTAAAAGGATTCGCGTGGTATTAAATACATACAATCAATGTCAGTGTGCAAAGGTCTATCATCCAGATAGACGAGCATGGGCAGTGCAGCGGCAACCCGAGAACGATAATCGAAGTCATCAGCTGCCGGAGTCCCAGTCAGAGTAAGTCTACGGAGAGCAGTGCACACTCCCAGCGTCCACAGACGACCAGAATCCGATATAGGATTGCTGTGAGATGAAGTTAAAAAAATCATGCAGAATGTTAAAAAACCACAAAACACGCTCAAAGATGAAAATTAAATGACCATTTGGTGATTATGAACATAATAATTATCTGCTTGAATTTTGCGTTCATGAAATAAGTAATTTTGACGTACTCAGCCAAGTTCAGTGTGTGCAATTTCTGCAACGCGGCTAAGGGTTGCAGGTCTTGAAGGCGGTTTCCAGCGGCAAACAGTTCTCTCAAAGCTCCTAGCCCCCAAACGCCGTCCAACGTTGATAAGCCGCATCGATTGATACTCAATATCTGTTCAACGTCAAAAATGTGTTTATACAGACAATACCAGTGGCGGATTTACCAGTAGACTGATTGAGCTTGAGTCTAGGCCGGCAGATTTTAGGGGCGCGGGCGGTAAATTTGGCAATGGCTTTTTCTTTGTGATGGTTATCAGATGACTTGCAGAAAGAAGTCTACAAGACATCTTTCCGATGACATTTCGAGCTCGACGCACTCGCTCTTGCGTCCCACATTTTTGCTTTTCGATGAAAACGTACGTGAATAGTAGGATTTTTTTTTTGGGTTTATCCATTTTCTGCAAAATGTTACTGGAAATGCCTCAGAAGACCGGGGTGCGGCGTCATTTTGTTTTGCCACCTTACATTATCCCGTCCTATTAGTTATACCTGATTGAGCTTTGATTAGCTCAGAATTATACCCAAAAACTATCTTGTGCAACCAAATTGGTGGATTGTAAAAATAATCCAGAATCTGACAATTGTAGAGGTATGTGCGGCAACATTTTTACAGCGTACACATACTTGGAAAATGTGTAAATTCGCCACTGGACAATACATATATTATGGACGCTTATCATGCCCTAAGCGTTTAGGCGTTTACCCTCGCCATCAAACTAATTGACTGACTAGTCTATTCACCTCAGCAGCAATTTTTATAAAGCTCGTGCCACTGTCGAGGAGAGGAAGAATGAAGCAAAATAAAATGCGCCAGAGCAATACATTAATTGAAAGCTTTCAATTAATGTATTGTAAATAATTAGGCACTAAACATTAGCAGGTAGATGTGAAGAACGTAAATTAAACCTACTTTGAGATGAACTAAACCGATGCCAAGATCGCGCAATGATGAAAGCGCACTGCCATCTAACGTCAAAGTGCGAAGTCTTGGAGACAGAACGTGGAGTCTTCTCAAGCCAACTCTATCTGCTACCACTCGGAGCTTAGCCTCTCGAATGCGCAAGACCTCATCGTCAGTTGTCACACCGCTGCTTTGTTTCTGGATAGAAAAAATTATGGTATAGTGAGCTACTGGGTGTTTTTTTTTTTATTGGGAATTTCAAAGTGTGCCAGGGCCACGGTATCCCTTTCGGACAAACCCGCAACCCTGGCAGGCATCGGTCTTAGTGGACCCCGTCAATTCGTGCTGACATCTCTTTGAGGCGCGTGTGGGACACGCGCAACAACGCGCCGTCGACCCGGGCCTGGTCCTTACCGAGCTACTGGGTCTATTCATTCAGGAAACAGTGGACGTAACCAAAGCACAGGACGTTATGTCTTTGATAGATGAGTCTTTTTAGAAAGGACGTAAGCAGCTGTCTTGTGCAATCTTCTATGTATTTTGTATCTAACCTACACTGTACCTATTGCTGTCGATAGTGTAGGGCAGAAGCGATATAACCTACCTATAACTTTTTCAAGACAACAAAATAAGAACAAAAGAGGCTTGCAAACTTACCAAAAGCTCTATCAAAGTTAATTCTCGGGGTATGACGATGCGCCTGTAGCCTGGCAGACGCCGCTCCAGCTCATCTTGCCCTGCTGGTTGTTCTGGTTCAGGTGGAGGCATAGCCAAGGCTCTAAATAAAACCAGTCGATTGCATCATACTCGATTATCTTAAGTTAACATTTATTGATGATTACCTACTGATAATAACATACGATATACGTATGACTTGGTGCCGAAACGTGGACACTGACAGTCGGGCTGGTCCACAAATTCAAGGTCGCTCAGCGCGCTATAGAGCGAGCTATGCTCGGAGTTTCTTTGAACGATAAGATAAGAAATGAAGTTATTCGGAAAGAACCAGAGTTACCGACATAGCCTGTAGAGTAAGCAAGCTGAAGTGGCAGTGGGCTGGCCATGTTTGTCGAAAGACCTATGGCCGGGTGGAGCAGACGAGTCTTGGAGTGGAGACCGCTTATCGGCAAGCGTAGTGTGGGATGCCCCCCAGCTAGATGGACCGACGACCTTAGAAAGGTTGCTGGGACAGACTGGATGCGGAAGGCGGAGGACAGGTTGTTGTTGCGCAGCCTGGGAGAGGCCTATGCCCAGCGGTGGACTGCGATAGGATGAGTTGATTGATTCAATAAAGAAGCTATTGGTCGCAAGCGGACTGCAAGGCGTAGGGTCCTGCAGTTCGATCCCCACGTACGAAGGGCAGTGTTATTATTGGGTTTTCCAAATTTAGGGATTCCTCTGTAGTTACCTAACAGTCCGGAGTTTGGATGTGCACTCCGGGTGGGGCTTGCCCTTTATTTCATTTTCATTGAACTGTCCAAATTAGGGTAAACGACGAAACACCTCTGACTAAGCTTTTCTGATCTCTCGAAACTTCAGGTGTGATATTATGTTATAGGGGTAAGTATTTTGTAGACTTGCTCTAGGTAGACTTAACGTACGTACTCACCGAAACAATGGCGTAGCTCTTATATTTGGAGGTTCGGGAGAACTGGCACTAGAGATTTCCGAAGGCGAAGGTGATGGCTCTATGCTGGTTGTTAGGGGTGGACTGCCCAGCTCGACACTTGGCGCTTCGAATGCTGGCATCTTATAATACACCTAATAAAATCAAATAAAATAGGTATTGGGTTATCCCCAAGAGAATCACAAAATTATAATAGGTTGGGAAAAAAGTTTCTTCGCATTTTTTAAGAAAATTCAAAACATTTTTTAATATAGTTTATTTACATTTAACTATAGTATGTAGGTACCATTTTGTTCGATAACTTTTTGCCATCTAGAAGGTAGGGGTTTCTTCGCATTTTTTAAGAAAATTCAAAACATTTTTTAATATAGTTTATTTACATTTAACTATAGTATGTAGGTACCATTTTGTTCGATAACTTTTTGCCATCTAGAAGGTAGGGACATGATCCCATTGCTATAGAAATTTTGGGACTTCTGATCAAAATACCGCGACAAGTGGTTTTGGCAGTCCTCTCGCAATGTTAACCTGACACTGCCTAAAGAATTCTGAAGAGACCGAAACAGGTGGAAATCTGAAGGTGCAAGGTCAGGACTATACGGCGGATGCATTAACACCTCCCAGCCAAACTCTCTTAATTTTTGCTGAGTGGCTAAAGACGTGTGAGGTCTAGCGTTATCATGATGAAAAACCACACCCCTTCTGTTGATTAATTCCGGCCGCTTTCTCTCAACTTCTTGCTTTAATCTCATCAGTTGTTCGCAGTAGAGTTCAGAATCGATGGTCCTGCCTGGTGGTAACAGCTCATAATGAATAATGTCCTTCCAATCCACCACACACACAGCATCACCTTGTTGCGAGTTAACCCGGGTTACGCCACAGTCTGTGAAGCCTGACCGGCCTTTGACCACTACCTTTTTCGCACGTTCTTGTCGTACGTGATCCACTTTTCATCACCAGTTATCAGCTTCTTTAAAAATGGTTCGGTTTCATTACGTCGTAATAAAGAATCGCAAATGAGTACACTGTTCATTATATAGGTTTCTTTCAGTGAGCTCGTGAGGTACCCAAATATAGAGCTTTTTTGTGTACCTAGTTTTTTCAAATGTACCAAAACTGTTTTGTGATGGTCAATTTCCAGTTCTTCAGCTACGTCGTAACTACTGATATGCCGATCTTTCTCCACTTTTTCAAAAATGGCATCCATTTTATCCGTAATAGGGCGACCAGAGCGACGTGCATCTTTGACATCAAAATTTCCGGATTGAAAACGCTTAAATCAAATTTGTGCTACTCTCACAGACGCTGCACTAGGTCCATAAACATCGCAAATTTTTTTCGCGGCTTGCTTTGTGTTTTTCCTTTTCTGTAGTAAAATTTTAAAATGTATCGAATTTCTTCATTAGATTCACTCATCTTGACAGTACGAAAAACAAATAAAAATCACACATTTTAATTTAATTTGGAATTATGTTCTTTAAAATTTAAACTTTCGATGATACCAAAACCAGCCAGATACAAATATATAGCCAAAGAGATTTTATTACAAGTTCATACATACTATAATGCGAAAAGACTTTTTCCCAACCTAATATATCTGAGCAGCAGAATTTAAAAATATCAACAATTGTTAACGGTTGTTTCAAACGGTTGGTTAACGTAACATACGTAGGTACGTCAAATAATAACGATTACATATGTTTAACGTTCGTTAAATACAAAGCGTTGTTTCACTGCATAAAAAACCGATCGTCAAAATTCAACTGTAAAAGAATAAAATGACGTTAACCAGTGGGTATGACACCGGTTACTGTAATCGTTATTTTTTATCATATGTTAAGGGCATAATTTTGTGAAACAACGCTTTTTTTTTTTATTTGACGATAGTTAGCGCCATTTATGACGTATACGTGTACGTTAAGTGGACGTGAAACAATCCGCCCTAACTTAACTATCACTAAAATTCTTTACTTTTGGCTATGAAAATCTTAAAGGTATTCTGCAAAAAAAGTCTCTAATTTCAAAATAGTTTTGACACCTCAGATCAATTTGACACTACTAAAATCGAATTTGACAATCGCGACTCAAGTGGTTTTTTTGGCTTCACAATTTGTTTCTTTGTTTGCCCTACCCCGTGATTTTTTTTAAAGCAGAGGGGCGCAGGGAGGCAGCCTCGACGTGTTTTATATGGAATTTTTCACTTTTTGTATGGAAAATACATATGAAAAATGATACCTATATGTTAAGTTTTACGGGTTTAGGTGTTTTATAACGGGGGTCGAAATTTACATTATTTTTGCGATAGGACACGTAGGACCATTGACATATATATTACTGCGTAAGGACTGGGCGGACCGCATGTTATAATGACGCCTCGAACTTGGTCCCAAAATGGTCTTCCCTTTATCGAAGTGAACTAGAACGCGTTCGGCTGTCTTCGGGAGCGGTCGTAAAATTTTACAAGCAAAAATGCCAAGTTGTCGTGAAGGGTTGCGTGAACTACGACAAAAAGCACAATAAAACAATTGATAACATTTCATATCACCGATAAGTTAAACATATGTAATTATATCAACTTCTAACATTATTTAAAACAATTTTCTTTCTAATTTGTCTCAACGTTTGGCAAAGACGAAGCGAAGCCGCGTAAAAGTGCGACATAACTTTGCAGCGGCGCGCGTTTTTATCCGATGAAATGAAAAGATTTATTATTATTACTATATGATTTAATTATGTATAAAATAATTTTATTGTTTATTAAAAGCAAATTAAAATGTGTTTTTATGTACTTACTGCTAAAAAATCTGTAAGTACAGTAAAATACGTATTTATTTTGCAGATTTCCTTCTGATTCCGTGCGAAATAAAGTTTGGAGTCGTGTCATAAGTTAAAAAAAATAAGTTTAAAAATATTGTTTTATTCGAAGGCCAATGGAAATTTTATAACACAAACAAACTGCAATAAATATAAATTTCGAAAAATAGAAGGTTTTTTTATTTCTTTGTACCTCGAAAAATACCCGCTCTTACAAGTTTACGTCTAGGAGCAGACCACGCCGATTGACATCGTAGTTCTAATAGATGGCGCTAGTGTTTTTGTATGGCGACCGTGTCCGGCAAACGTTCGGACGACCGTATCTTTACTATTTATATCAATGCGTAGGACACACCATTTTCGAGAAATAAGCAAAAGAAAAAAAAAACAGTATGTTTTTGCACCTGAAGTCGAGGTAATCGTGTTAATTTTAGTTCATGTCAACTAATTTAATTCCACTCCTTTTTAATCGCGATTAAAAATACTCAGATTTTGTTAGACAATCAAAATTTTAGATGAAAAACGACAAATTCAGAATAGCAATATTGCCATTTTCACTAAATTAATAACTCAGTGCAATCTTCAATCTTAGTGCTTTCAAACTAAAATGTAGATTATGTTGTGTCACTTTAGTCTATTTCAGAATGGAAAATCGTCGTTTGACAGGAATGAACTAAATTTTGGTAATTTTTAGTCTAGTTTAGAGAATTTAGTGAAAAGGGAATCGGCACCAATGTAAACAAATAATGAAATATGAAGATAAACAAACAAATTTCTGATTTTTATTTACAGTTTCGATCTGCGACTAAACAACTCACTCACGCTATGCTAGAACTTAACTAGACATTCTATGTATTAAAATTAGGCAAGTAAGTAGGATTATCACGACGGAAAAATCCCGAAAACGTACTTCGTTACCAAAATAGTAAAATGTGTTTATTTAGAAAATATTTTTGTACTTTGTTCACAAGTTCACTTTGTTTATCGGTTGTTATTGGCAACAGCCAAGTCAACGTCGAAGCAGTTAGCAGTTAGTGAACGCAGAGGTCTATGCGCAGAGGTTTACTGCTGGTCTATGCCTCTGGTTTTTTTTTTTTTCATATCACACATTTACACAATCGTGTTCGCCATTCGAATACTATAAGGTCTGTGTGGCCATTCGCCTCGTCACTCGACGAACATTCGACGAAACATTCAACGCCGCGGCACTCGTTGAATGTTTCGTCGAATATTAGTAGTTCGCGGGGTGAATTATTTTGACATTCGCACACGAACATGGAGGACGTGAAAATAATTGCGGCATGCGCGCTACATCTAATGAGTTTATACAATTTTATTAAGCGGTTAAAAGCGATTGACTGCTGCGCTGCGTTTCGCGGGTTCGATTCCCGCACGTAACAAATATTAGTATGACCTACATGTAGTTGTTCTGGGGCTGGCCGTTAGTGTATGTGAGTTTAAATGTTTGTAAACGCACCCATAATACAGGAGAAATTCCTAGTGTGGGGCAACGGCTTTTAAAAAAAGAAAAGAAAGAAGAGAAGTCAATTTTATTCAATTATTTTGTCTATTTTTATGATTGCGATGTTTTGGGTTCCTTTTGATAAAGTTCTAGGAATTCTAAAATTCGCACTTCACTACACTACACTACACGTCCCGTTGGGTCGGGCGCTAGCTATCAACCTATCAACTGAATGCAGGCGAATGTGTAAACAGTAAGTTCGTGTTCGCCATTGATTCGCGTCCGAAAAACAGCTCCCAACGCGAGCGCTCGAATCGCGAGGCGAGGCACGAGGCGAATAGCGAGCGCACTGTTTACATATGCGTGTTCGTTATTCGCCTCGCTATTCGCCTCGCGATTCGCACGAATGTGTAAACGCGGTATGAGAGAGTTGGAAGATACCGGTCGCCTTTTTTTTTAGCCATGTAAACAGCTGTAACATGTACACACGGTCACAAATCAAGCTTTACATTTCCAGTATAAGCGGATATCGCATTGTATAGGATTTCCGTACAATGCGAGATCAGCCTAAACTGTAAATGTATAGCTTGATTTGTGGCCGTGTGTACAGCTTTGCGAGTAAATTAAAAAGCCCTTTGCGAGTAAATTAAAAAAAAAACTAGATGATTAATGTCACTAATTTTGTACTTAAAAATACTCTAATTCAACACACATTTAAATAAAATTAAAATTTTGAGTCTACGCCCTATACTTTTTTTTTTTTTTAATTTGTACCTATTTGAATGTAAAAATTGGGTCTTCGTGAAAAAGAAGATGAAAAAGTCGATAAAAAAATATGCACAGGACATATGAGGTGTTAAGGGGTCTGAAAGGATAGCAGATGAGCCCTACAGTCGACCAGTCGACCATGTCAATTATTAATAATTGGCACACGTGATACGATGCATCCGACCATGATCTGACTACATAGATATTATCCCGACCGGGATCGGCATTACTTGCCATACGAAATAAATATAATATTTGACAATGAGTCCGACCCCCAGCGTTGTCACATTTACAAACTTTGTGGTAGATCTACCTATTTCACTTCCCATCCACCTATCTACCAATTTCGGCCTCAAATCTACCTATTTTTCAAAATATTACGATTGAAAACAATTGAAAACATTTTTTAGGAACACACAATTTGAGCCATGCATGCGTCATAGACATTTGTAATGGAACGTTACCGACTCGTCGGATAGCGATAGTAACAAATAAATTTTGACACTTGACTTGAAACGGAACTCTGGTGATTGTGACGGATGGACGACACTGACACTGACAGTTAGCAGCGTTCCGAAAAGATCTGTGCTCCGATTTTGGTGCGATATTTCACTTTCCGTCGCGTCGGTATTGATGTGAGCGGGAGCGGAGTGAGCGTCATTGTGGGTTGTTTGTGGACAAAATTAACGCGAACCGGAACGTTTGACATTTTTTTATGAAAAGTAAGCTCGCGCGTTTTTTTAATATTTCATTTGAATTTTGTAACTATTAACGTGCTTTTTACCTATTCTCGTCTCGTTATCACATCACAAGGGATTTTAACAGCAATGATGAAAATGATAGCAGAGGAGAAGGAACACGGAGTCAAAGATCCGAACTAACATCACCAATAAAAGAATAAAACCTCTTTAGAGCAGAAAACCTTTTTATTTACTCGAGTTATTAATTCTGAAAATGTACTAAAATTAGGGTGTAATTAGGGTAACTACCAAATTTTCATTTAAAATCTACCTATTTCTACCTATTTTTGACATGCCATCTACTGATTTTCTAAAATCAGGTCAAATCAGGTGTGACAACACTGCGACCCCGATCCGTGTCGTTCTAACGTCAATTTTCGCGCCTTTTTGACTAAGTTCCTCCTCTCAGCAAGTAAAATACAATAAATATAAAAAGCAGTAAGAATAATTTAACCCGGTACAAACTCACTAATTATGGGATTCGCGAACGATCTTGTTTTTAATCACGATGAGTTCCAGTACCTGAAGCTCGTTCAACAAATAATTGATACAGGTGACAAAAGAGTCGACAGGACTGGCGTTGGAACTTTATCTATATTTGGTGCAATGCAAAGGTATTCCCTTAAAAACAACACTCTACCTTTACTTACTACTAAGCGAGTATTTACCCGAGGTGTTATTGAAGAGTTACTCTGGATGATATCTGGCTCTACTGATTCCAAGGTACTTCATTCCAAAGGAGTACACATTTGGGATGCCAATGGATCCCGACAGTTTTTGGACAACTTAGGCTTTACAGATAGAGAAGAAGGTAAGAATTCTTTAAATTGATACCTATAAATACATTATTCTTTCTCAAATTATTTTGTTTATTCTTAACTAGGCATATGTTGCTATGCCTTTTATCTTAGGAACCATTTCCGGCGCGCACTCAAACAACTGTTTCATCACAATCTGTCGAGCCATTTTCCAGTTTTTGCGAGGCTAACGCGCGCCAATAGATTTTTATATAATACTAGCTTTTGCCCGCGTGGATGTCGGTTATCGCGTAAAAAAGTAGCCTATGCCCTTCTCCATATCCCAGGCTATATCTTAGCCAAATTTTATGACTATCAGTTTAGCTGCTTAGGCATGAAAACAAGGCAGTCAAACAGTTATTTTCACATTTATAATATTAGTACAGATTTCAGTAATTTTCAATCAATTTATTATTAAATTCTATTGCAGGAGACCTTGGACCGGTCTATGGTTTTCAGTGGAGACACAGTGGAGCTGAATACATGAACGCAAAGAGTGTCTACACTGGGCAAGGAATCGATCAATTACAAAATGTTATTGAAACAATAAAGTAAGGTTCAAGGCATGCTACTCATAAGTAAATTTATTTATTATTTTGAGCATTATTTATTTTTATTGTTTTAATTTGTTTTAGAAATCGTCCAGCAGATAGAAGAATGTTGATATGTGCATGGAACCCATCAGATCTGAGTAAAATGGCTTTACCGCCATGCCACTGTCTTGCCCAATTTCATGTATCAAGTGGTAAACTCTCTTGTCTTCTTTACCAAAGGAGTGCAGATATGGGCCTGGGAGTTCCATTTAATATTGCTAGCTACTCTTTCCTCACACACATGATTGCACACATCACAGGTTTAGAGGTAAAAAACTTTCAGTTTCTGAAATTCTAAAATAATAATATAAAAATATTTAAGATATTTTTGTCCTGCTTTTATTTCTAATTTTATTCTTTTTTTTAACAGCCTGGTGAATTTGTCCACACTACGGGAGATACTCATGTGTACCTGAACCACATAGAACCATTAAAGGTTCAATTACAAAGAGCGCCAACTCCATTCCCCACATTGGAGTTTGCTCGTAAGATTGATTCCATTGATGATTTCAAGTACGAAGACTTCATTATTAAAGGGTATAAACCTCATCCTAAAATTGATATGGAAATGGCTGTTTAGTTTAGTAGAATTTAGTAAGTAATTCACTTCATCCAAATTTTAGTATTAGAAAGTACTAGTGCTTAGATAAGTACCGTAAAATGGGGTGAATAGACACAGTTTTCAACTTCTACACTGATTTTCTTACATATTTTGAATGCAAGCTGCTATTAAAACATTTGCATATTGTGAGTCTCGTTGTAATTTATCAAATACTAATACTTACAACATGTATAAAACAATTGAATTCTTCATAAATTACGAAAAAGTACGCAATTTCTATTTACCTGGAAACTGGGGTTAAAAGACACGGGAGAGGGGTGAATAGAGAAAAAATGCTAGGGCTGTCAAACTCACTATTGTTGCGGGATATAGGTATGGGTGCTGCGTGTATGACAAATAAAATAGGTATATGATTACTTAACAAAATTATAATGTTATCAAAGTAGGTAAGCCAGGTATTCTTACAACAACAAAAATTAAAAACTACAAAAATAAAACTAAAAAATTATAAACAATATAAAAATAATTAAAATGCTTTAAAAAACTATGCGGTAGCTACGGATTTGGTCAAAAAATCTTAGGTTATAAATTTTAGGTAGGTAGGTACCTACCTAACTGAATGAGATCAAGAAAAATATCAAAAGAAAAAACGAGATTAAACTGTAAAAAAAAAGAAATGTGTTAAATCTTTGGTTGTACCTACCTAATTATGTAAGTATAGATACCAAAGATATAACACATTTGATTATTTTAACCGTTTATTCTCAATAATAAAAAAAATAATAAAGGTAATACCTATGTATTTGAGTAGTACCTACTTATACTAATCTGATTCTATTAAATCTCTCAGAATATCAGCGTCATTCCTATAATAACTAGGCCGTCTTGATTTGGTTATTATATGTGTTTCATTGGAAGTAGTTGGTGCCTTATTATTTAAAAATAATTTTTTTAGGTCTTCATCCTTCACGAGGACATTAGAAATTATTTCAACTTTTTTCTGTTTATTCTCTTTTTTTGCTCTGGATAAATCTTCGTTCCTTAAAACTGTTTCGACGTGTCCAATACCATCTAGATCTTCCTCAAAAACGAATGGCATATTGTTTATGTCGTAGGGACTAGAATGTATGTTGTATGAACAACTTGCCACTTCTTTAGTTTGATTTTCATGTCTGGGTGCTTCATTTTCTTTGTAAATATTGTCTTGTACACCTGATTTTGTTTTTTTTCCTCTACCCTTTCCTTTGACTTCAATTGTAGATGCAATATTATCTTTTTGTTGATTTTTCTCTTCCATTGGGACCGAACTAAATATTTCCATCTGCCCAATACCATCTAGATCATCCTCGAAAATGAACGGCATACTGTTTATGTTGTATGAACAACTTGCCACTTCATCAGTTCGATGTTCATGTCTGGGTGCTTCATTCTCTTTGTAATTATTGTGTTGTATATATGATTTGGTTTTTTTTCCTCTACCCTTTCCTTTGACTTTATCATTTGATTCATTTTCTTTTTGCGCGTTTTTCTTTTCTATTGTAGCGGAACAAGAGGCAGGTACGTATTCTGGGTCCGTATCAATATAATCTTCATCACTCGAGCATAACACACTCTTCCCTGCCTGAACATTAAGCTTTTTCTTTCTTTTAGGTTCAACTATATTAACGGTCCCGTATCTCATTTCTTTTAACAAATCTATTATTGTTTCATCAATTGCTTCAATTTCTTTCACTTCGTTTTCCCAATCAGGCAACCTTTTTAAAATTTGTGAAGGATCCAGAGGATGTATCCCTGTTTTTCTGAAGCCTGCAATAATATTTGCTTGACTATTTTCCTTTAAAGTTTCCATTAATTTGGATAATAGTTTGGGAAAACAACCTTTCGGAATTGACGATTGATATCGTCCGTCAGTTTTCTTCCACTTTAAAATTATGTTTCGCCATGCTATCTTCATAGGTCTAAAAAATGCTACATCGAGTGGTTGCGTAATGTGCGTGGAATTAGCTGGTAGGAAAATAAAATGTATATCCTTTTCTTGACATGTTCTTATTAAATCAATAGAAAGATGGGATGATAAATTATCGCCAATTAAACACTTTTTACCTGGTTTGTTTTCGAAAAACGGTAGAATCATAGTCGTCACCCAGTCCTCAAATATTTTGGCATCAAACCATCCCGAATGAGTCCTGTTATAACGGGCCCCTTTTGGCCCATTTTTTGTCCAACTATCATATAAGTTTTGTGCCTTATAAACTACGTAAGGGGGCAGAGTTTCTCCAGCTGCCGTACAGGCCATCATAATTGATACAGCTGATTTGGAATGGTTCATAACTCTCTCTGGGTATTTCGTTCCCCTCTTTGTAATTATCTTTTTTCGGCCGGGATCATCCGCCAAATTGGTCTCATCGTAGTTCACAATGTTACCAATGGGGATATCACTTATTGATTGTTTTAACTGTTCAAAATACTTGTTTATAATGTCTGAAGAGACTGCAGCTCGATTTCTTTTAATATTCTGCGATACCCTCTGTGATATCTTATCCTGATGCCTTTTTAAAAAACCTTTGGCAAATTCCGGCCCAGGCATGTTATCTTTAAACCGTTTTTCTGTAACGCCTAATTTATCTAAATAATTTTTAACTAATAATCTTAAGTCGTATACTTCGAGAGGATATCCCCATTCAGCACATAAGTTAATATATTTTATAAATGCTAGTTCTGTGTCTTCAGATAATACTGTCTGGCCACCTTGTGTCTTCATATTCTTTATGCTATGTCTATACAAGACAGATTTGTCAATTTCAAACTTTTGAGCTATGCCACTCAAGGAACCACTACCGTCATTATATTCTCTAACAGCCTGCTCTATTAATTCTTTAGGATACCTTTTATATTTCTTGCCACGAGGATCAGGCTTATATATCCGCGGCATGGTGTGCGCAGCGCGATGAAACGTACCTGTTGAAAACGTAATGTTATAAAACCACCAAATACAATAAGTGATACTACCAGTATTTATCAGTAAATATGTATCGCTTATTGTATTTGGTTATGTGAACACGAAGTATATTCACTACGGATAGGGTACATTTTGTCTGATGTCCTACCAAATGGTACTAAACTTTTGGTCTGGTGTTCTTGAGTGGAGACCGCGAATCGGCAAACTTAAGGTAGGGCGCCCTCAGGCTAGGTGGAGCGACGATCTTCGCAGGGTGGCTGGTAGCACCTGGATGAGAGTTGCCGAGAATCTAGCTAAATAGCGTGCAATTGGAGATACCTATGTCCAGCAGTGGACTGCTATAGGCTGATGATGATGAGTAAATGGCTTTCCCACGTTTTAAACTTTTGTTCTAAAAGTTTCAAATTGCTTTATTAAACAAAGTAGGTAGGTACCTAGGTAATAAATAAACGATAGAATTTATTTTGACAACCCTAAAAATCATGTTTCTATTAACCCCTTTCTCGTAGCTATTAACCCCTTACTCGTGTCTAATCACCCCTTTCTACGTTTCTATTGACCCTAAAGGCGTTTCTATTCACCCCTCACTCGTATCTATTCACCTCGAATTTGAGAAAAAATACCAGTGCCCGGATTTTAATTTAATTAAGAACAAAATCTTTGAACATATTTACTCACCTTTTTATCACAAATAGACAACACACGTAATATTCCAGTAAATAAATTTACACAACGTTAACGCTGCAGAACTTAATGTTTAGCAAAAGTTTTTCACCGGTCTTATTCACTTGTACGCACACGTTCACTTTAACGGCTTTTTTCTATAATGTCATCAAACTTGAAGTTTATTTATGGGTTGCCAAAATAAAGGAAAAAAGTTGCCGTGTATGAAAAATACAGATACTTATATGTTACCAGGCTATAAAAAAACCTAGATACAAAAATAACTAATGACTGGAAGTGTGTCTATTCACCCCGCGATTTCTATTCACCCCATTTTACGGTATTATAATTTTTAAGGTTATCACAAACCAGGTGAATTTTAATTGTAAAACATTTGTAATAATAGCTTTTTTAGTTATCTAAGTTAGTAATGGTATAAATTCCAGTATAAAAAGGAATATTATATACAATCATATTACTTGAACATAGCAACAATAATATCATTTTTCTGACCGTTTAATCCAAACTCCATGTGCCCAGAGATGCAGGAGATATTAAACAAAGGAATCTATTCGAAATTGTTTAAATATTTTGTTTGCCAACCTTCTCACTAAATGAGGTCAACTTCCATGTCCTAAAATCCAGCCCACTGCACCAGCTTCAAGACTTGAGATGTTGATCTCCTTTAAGTTGCTCAGACGTGAATACTTTCTATCTACCTTTTTCATTTTGTATGAAATTGTACCTATTCATATTATGATATTATGAAAAATTGTAGTATACTTTCACACATCAGATCCACTGCTGGAAGATCTTTTAAGTTGAGCCTAATTCATCCAAAAAATATTAATAGTTGGCTCGATGGACACATGGCGTCAGTTGTAGGAGTTACAGGTTTGAAACAACATCTACCCGTAACACTTGCACTAAAATTCATGAATTCGTAATAGGCTTCTTTTTGCCAACTTCACCAATATCTAAGCCAACATACAGCACTTTGCCAGTCCAGGCCCAATCATACGGGAATTTCGAAGAATCTGTACCTTATTAAAAAAGCAGCATTGATAAGTCAAGTCAGTGAGTTTTTTTTTGGGAATAATATCGCACCCCCGCGGCCCCGGTGCAACACTGTAACATAGGCAAAAAGTAACTTTTGCAGGAGAAGTGTATTAATTATAATTATTTGTTTTATTTTATTTTTATTATAAACTTAAGCGAACACGTCAGGATATAATCTATCCATCTTCTCTAAATCAGGAAGTGTCATCAACATATAGGATAGGATACTAGAATTTAAAATACTTTTCCTGAAAAAGTTGCTTTTTGCATAAGGTAACAGTGTTGCACCGAGGGTGCGATATGTATTGATATAATTTTAATTATGCTTTTTTTAATATTAAGTAAATGTCTACTTGATAACTACATGTATTATGTAGGTACTAGGGGAGTGAAACTGGGAGTCTTAAGAAAATAAATAAATTTAGCAGTATTATTTAATTGTTATACTTGCATAATTATACTATAAAATTAATCCCCCATAGATATTACATTCATGGCAATGCAATCTAAAAATAATTAATCCTAATAAAATCATTATACATTTTGTAAAATTCAACAATATCTAACAAATTCTCAATTTGTTGTCTTACAGCTAATCAACATTTAGTGTATAATGTATTATTTGTACATTATTTTCCTTCCATTATGAGTCTTTTTGATTTTGTATAGCAGTTTGATGAATTAACATGCAATAAAGTTCATATAGGCACCTTACCAAAGATGTAGTCAGAAACATTCAGGGGTGTCAATAAACAATCCAACTTGTCTGCAAGAAAACATCGTTTATTTGTGTTATACTGAAAAAAAAAAACTATCTATAAAAAAATGAAGAAGAAAACTTTAATGTCTCTGGCTATGGCTTTGATTAGATCCAATTCATTGCAGTAGCCATGGTAAAAGTTGGACTACGTAAGTTGATAAACTAAATTACAATAGTAGTAACAAAATACAAAAAAAAATAGAAGAATAATGTTGTGATTACAATGTGTCTTTGGCTACTTCACAAGAAGGACGTAAGATTGCCCTATAACAGCCTAAATAAATATAGTAAGAAGTAACATAATCAAGGTTAGATCAATGAAAATTTTACAAAATATTTTGTGACTGCTATTCCTCAACACATCTGGTCATCTTGTGGTGGCATCTGAAAGGAATAAATTAAGAAAATAGTAACAGAATAAATGGGTAATATAAGTGGAGAACTATAACAATGTTGCAATTAGAATCCATCACTCTTTCATAACTGATAATATAATTAAACTAGCTTTTGCACGCGGCTCCGCCCGCGTGGATGTCGGTTATCGCGTAAAAAAGTTGCCTATGTCCTCCATATCGCAGACTATATCTCTGTCAAATTTCATGACGATCGGTTCAGCGGTTTAGGCGTGAAAACGTAACATACAGACAGTTACTTTCACATTTATAATATTAGTCTGGATTAAGAGTAAACTGCCATCAGTGTTCTACATAAAAAGAAAAAGAAGCCCCTTTGTAAGTTGTCCCAATGATTCATGTCACTTTGAATATTCAATGCATAAATAAAATCTGTAGTGTATTGCTTAGCATTCACATCTCATAGATGCATAATTTGTGAGCTGTAAGAAATGCAGTGACTATAATAGATTATTATTAATTTTGTTTGACATGTCCTCCAAGAAGGTCACATGCATAGGACTCCTATGCATCTGACCTGAAGCAATAGTAGTGATATCCCTTACTACTACTATTGCTTCAAATCATCAATATCGTCACATGAACTAATATGCATTGTGTATAATAATAATAAACTCCTGTATTGTACATTGTGGAAAATTAGGAATTCATCATCCTTCCTTCTCATTCCAATTTATTTGTAGTTGGCACCTTCCATATATCAGTCCTCATCTGAGTATTACTCCATTTCTAGCCATATTATCATCTTTCACACCCATCATTTGGTTATCCCCTACTCTTACAGCCATTCAATAATCATAGCATCTATGGATTCAATATTTAAAATCTTTAATCTAATAATAAAATTCAATTCTTAAATATTTTAAAAGCATTTAAATGCTTTTTACAAACATACCTGGCCATTACTACTTGGGACGGGTAAGGCAGCCAGTTGTTCAACAAGAGCCATCGTCATCTCTGACTCCACAGTAACTTCAACCCATAATGTATCTAAAATAAAAAAGTAAATGTTGCAGCTTTAAAGAAGTATTGAAAAGTATTTATTCCTTCAGAAGTCTGAAAACCTTGGACAAATAATTCTTTTCTTTTCTAAAGTGAGTGTGATTTTATTTAAAATTTTCAGTTCAATAGCATTGAATTTGATGACTAGTTCCTCTAGATATACTCAATTTATTATAACACTAGCTTTTGCCTACTGTTATTGCGTAAAAAGACGATTGGTTCAGCGGTTTAGGCGTGAAAAGGTAACATACAGACAGACAGAGTTACTTTCACATTTATAATATTAGTATGGATTAGACAAATAACTGTTTTCACCCTTTCGTTATTTCGATGTAAACGTTTAATAAACTCCGTTATTTCACGATAAATAGAAAACACTGTAATCTATTTACCATTTACATTAAAAAAATAACTCTAAAGTGCAGTAATTTAAACAATATTACACAATAACTGTCGTTATTTAGCTGTTATTTGTCTAA
This sequence comes from Dryobota labecula, assembly GCA_947523025.1. Classification (NCBI taxonomy): domain Eukaryota; kingdom Metazoa; phylum Arthropoda; class Insecta; order Lepidoptera; family Noctuidae; genus Dryobota; species Dryobota labecula. The sequence continues at coordinate 19,888,616 of OX383287.1, read as the reverse complement.
TGCTATAGTAAATGGAGTATAGTGTTATGTGATGATGCAGTTGACACTGGTATTAGAGAAATATCTTGATCTAATAATAATAATTAATAACTAAATTTTACTATTTACCCAAAAACTGCAATTAATCTTATCAGATACTCACCCCCTATTTGGTCACCCTTTTCAGTCACCAAATGAAAATACCCTCTGTGGGTGCCTGGTGTGGTGGGAGCTACTAACTTTAATGTAACTGTAGTGGAATGTCCTGCAGGTAAAGGTGGAACATAGACAGGAGTAGCACCTAGTGGTTCACCCCCGGCTTGTATCAATCTACAGCTGCCGGGCCACCCTTCTGCCCCGGTATTGGCAATACTCCAACTTTGTTCGAAACTGAAAAGCAACAATTTTAATAGTACCAAGTAACCAACAAATAATATATAATCATATTTAGTTTAACTACTATCAGACTTTCATAATAAACTCGAATATGAAATAATAGTTTGAACAAACTTCATCGCACAAGTGAGTCATTCACAATAATTCCTAGAATCATTCATTTCAATCACAAAAAAAAGCACATGTTCACAGATTGACCTCATTATATAATGGTATCCTTACCAAGCACCAGGCCCCACTGCAGCCTCCTGGTTTTGAGCAGCTTTTAGAGACATTGATGGAAGCTTTGGAGGTAAAGTATAGTCTAAGTAACAACATATTGCTGTTTGTAAATTCCTGTAATAAAATGTAATTGAATATTAGACAGAATTATGTTGATCGATAATAATTTATGTTTACTAATCCTAAAATATAGTTACCAGTTGCTCATATCCAAGAAGAAGCTGGCTGTATTATAATTAACACTAGGGCCCAAGAGTCTTTGCATTTGATTTACAAGTTCATCTCTGTCTGTTGTGTTCATACAACTAAATTGTAATAATAAATTTTGGTCAATCTCTCCAGTTACTGAAGAACCGTCTATATCCATTTTATCAGAACAAAAATATTCAGCCTTTATCACAAATCACTCTGAAGGTGTTTTACCACTGCACAAAATATTGACATGCCCTTTGTTTACGTACGTCAGCTGTCTTGACTAATGCACTGTAAAACGATTGAATGTATAATAACTCGCAGTAAAATACACTACAGCTGCATGAAATTTTAACAATTCACGAAATAATCATAGTTATTGTTTTATTAGAACTAAGATTACGTCGCATTATTTGTCGATTAGGGGACAAAATAGAATGATTTAGAGTTGCACCAAGTGCAACGATCGAAATCGAAACACCGATAGAGATGCAATAAATTGTTCTTACTAAGATACTTATCAATTAAAAATTGAAACGATGAATTCCTATAGCAAAGTAGCCTTCAGTATAATCGAGGATATTGGACAGTAAACAAGCAAAAGTTAATAAGTAGTTCAGTGAATGAGCGTTATGGTACGTACAGACGCAAGCACATCAAGCTACTACAGCTGTCAAATTTCTTTAATAGATTTTCAACTTTATCACTACAGTATAAGGTTCAAGGTTGATTGCGAAAATTTGACAGTTTCGGGTAGCTTGACCTGCTGGCGTCTGTACATACTTAGTACAACATGTTTCTCGGCACTAATTATGTATTTTAAAAGACAGTAATTATAGTACCGTAATATCCAGACCGTCGCGTCGTAACTACGTGGATTTACTAGCAGGCTTGCTGAAAACTTATTTTTTTTTATGCATGTTTTGAAATAACTGCAAGAGAACAATCTTTTAAATCGGGTTACCTATATTTTCCACCTCCATACTCTCGTATTGCTAAAATCTCGTAGTTTTTTTAGTCGATGCTTCAGTACTCTTGTGTACACGATAAAAAAAAGTTAAGTGACATTGACACTTTGACAGCATCGACTCGCGCTTTGATTACTCTTTGCTCTAAACGATTAATTCTGTCATTTTCAGTTTCTAGTATTCAAAAAGTGGAGTACTATGCATTTATCGGTCGAAATACGAAAAACAAAAGCGTTTTTAGTTTTAATTCTCACTTATTGTGTTCTGTATAGATATTACTAAAACCATTCTGGACATCCCACTCATTTGTAAGCTGTCAATAAACATCGCCAATAGGCTAATAAAACGCACTCAGCATAAAACTTAGGCAGCATGGAGGAACAGGAACAGCAACAGAAAAAATTGTATTATTGTTCATATGAAGGTTGTGCGTCTTATTTCGATAGACCGTACAGACTTGCACAACATTTTCTAGCTCACAATAACATTGTAAGTATCGAAGCATGTCGTTACTTTTTATAAAGTAATGAAACAAAATGTATATGTCTGAAAATATTTTCAGAGACCTTTCCCGTGCAGTGAGCCAAATTGCAGCAAAAAATACACAAGTAAAAGTCACTTAGATCGACACATAAGTTCTGTGCATAAGCCCCATGAGAATGATGTTGTATACAGGTAAAACTAAAAAGAACTTTTCAAATGTTCTATTTAAACATATAGTAACTGCAGTTCTAAACAAAATATATATGTTTCAGCTGTCCACAATGCTTGAAATCATTTGCAAATCGCCAGAATCTCAAGAGGCATCTAAATACAGTACACTTGGTCACACAGTTTACCTGTGATGTTTGTAAAATGCAGTTCAAAAAGAAGAATCAACTGAGCTCACACATGTATCAACATACAGGATTAAAAGCATTCAAGTATGTACTAAAAATGTTATAAATCTACAAAGCCACACTGCACTGGGCCTGCTCGGTGGATTATGGCCCACCTTTCTCTGAGTAGACACTTGACTTGACCTGACCTGAGTCAGCAGTGGCAACAATGTAGGCTTATCATATTTACGTTATTGAAATACTAAATCTAAAACCAATTTAAACTGCTTGACCAATAAGTTTTTTGTCTTGTATAACCCAGAAGCCAAGTACAACTAACATTTTGGCATTTGTAATGGTTAGTTGGATCACTTGGCTTCCAAGCTACACAATTTTTCCTTTACCCATGACTTCAGTGTTCTAAGGATTCAAGTAATTCATAGTTATATTACAGGTGTGATTTATGTTCAGAAACATTTGTAAGTCTTTACCTGAAGAAGAGGCACATGAGATATCATAAAACATACACATGTGAAGAGTGTGATTTAGTTTTCAATCATTGGTCCAAATATCAGAAACATAAAAAAACTGATCATACCAAGAATTGTAAGTATTTAAACATTCATAAACAATAAAACTAATATTAGGAGGTAATTACGGAAATAGTCTGTTTTATTTATCATAGTTACTGTAGAAAATAGTTTAAGACTTCACTATGGTTTCCTTTGTTTTAGACTCGTCAACTCCTCGACATCTAAAATCATTAAAATCGTTAATTGAAAGCAATGTCACTGTTATCCAACCGAGGTTTACATTATGGGCCCCAGGCGGGGCCGAGCTTCGGTTGATGCAGTCACCTTCGGCCGAAGACGACGCCGAAGGTGAACATATACTTTTAATTACCTTACTAATAAATAAATAAGGATTATTTTTATAATACTGTGGAGACGTTTACCCAGTGGCTAAAAATTTAATGTTAGCAACTTGCAAGTTTAACCTAATTTTAATGTTTGAATCATGGATCTATGAAAGTCTAGTTCTTTTTCCAGAAACAGAATTAATTATTGTTAAATAACCCTGCAGCTTTATACAACATTTCCCGGAATTAACACAGACCACTGAACATCTCAATTAGAATGTTATGTTGTAATCATAATATATAAGCCGCAGGAATCCACTGGATGCGGGAACCACAGAACCGGTCGAAGTGGCTGTGCTTGGGGGAGGCCTATGTCCAGCAGTGGACGTCCTTCAGCTGAATGATGATAATGATAATACATACACTGAATTTTTTATATTATGTATAAAACACTGTTTATTTATTAAATTAGTTACACTGATTGTGGGAGAAAATTGTGGTCACATTACAAATCTACGCACGCACACAGTCGCATCGTATAAGAGTCTAGTGTTGTAGGTACTTCATCCATTTTGGTTTGTTTTTTACAGCGGAAGTGTGACTGTAAATTTATATGGTTTCAATTATTTTTGGGATAAAAAATCCTATATTAAAAATGACAGAAATCAATTCAGTAAACGATTCTAACTATGCATGTCTAAGGTTTTTGTCCCTTGGTCAAATACTAACCTTATAAATAGAAATATCTTCAATTATAACTTTCTCCTAATTTCAGTGTTTATCTGTAATGAATGCAAAAGAACATTCAAGGAAAGAATCCACATGGTGAGGCACCTTAAAACACATGGACAAAGGAAAATTACGAAAACATTTCCATGTCCTTATCAAGATTGTCCAAGGTATAAATAAAATCTTTTCCTAATGTTAATATGCAAGTTAAAAAATAACAGTTTGATATAGATCTATTATTTTTTACAGATTTTACTCAAGAAAAAGCAATTTGAAGCAACATATTTTAGTAAAACATATGAAACAGTACCATGAATGCATGCTATGCCATGCACAACTATCAACAAAGGTAAATTATTTCAAAATTTTGATTCTCCAGTTTTTGGTCCAAAAAGACAACTAATCGCTATATTCTAACTAAAATATGCTTTGTAGTAAGAAAGTGAAAATTATTATAAAATCATATTCCAGGCTAAATTAAATTATCATGTCCAATTACACTACAAGGAGGGAGGAATGGAACCAAAATATAACAATAAAGAAAGAAAACCAAGAAAAGATGAAGGGACTTTTAAGATTTCTACTGCTCTCAAGTTAGCTGGATTAACTGAAGTGCCTGAAGAAACTGAGTCTACTCCAAATTCGCCTATTAATTTGTCCGTAAAATCGGAACATATTGAAGTTGAAGTTGATGTTCATATTTGAACTTTAAATACAACAATGTTAATTATAAGAAATTCAGTAGAAGTTATAAAATACCGAAGTTTGCCGACACGTGCATCCAGTAATCAGCTGAAGATTTAGCTAGTCTAAGGCCCGTATTACAGAACGTCACTACAAGCATTACTTAAATTGAAGCCATTTGATTGGTTGAAACTACTTTTAAGTAATGCTTGAATATTGACGTTCTGTAATACGGGCCTTAGACCCGTTGTACACACAAGTTTTTTTTTTTTTGCTGTGGAAAACTACGGTTAATTCGCCGTGTGTACGCACGGTCGTCAGTGTTTTATGGATCACTATGGAAGTTTGTTCCGTCGCCGTATACCATACAACCGGGAGTTTCCCGTGTCATAAACAAGCTCACACGATTATTCTGCAGTGCGGCTAGCGCGTTGTACCGTAAAGAAACCGTGCCGTGTACAGCGAGCCTAAGGCTGGGTTACTCGGCAATACACCACACGTTTTTAACAATATCCCATTTAAACCGTATGTATAGACGGCTGTTTTCACGATACATTTTTCTCCATGTAAAAACGAATAGCCACAGTTTGATGGTGTACTATTCTGCCGCGCTAACGAAGAATGCAATAACTCGATTTTGGTCGATTTTGAGTTATATATTTGGAGTCAGAGAATCGAAATCTATTATCTCTCTCTAAGCAACTTTTTATTGATCCTTCAGGAACTCTGTTTTTTAGTAAGCAAGAATGCAATAACTAAAACTTCATAACAAATTCAATAATCAAAAATTCATCACAAGTCTCGGAAGCGGCAAAATCGAGTTATTGCATTTTTCGTTAGTACGGCATTATTATGCGCTACTGCAGATCGAATACGTTAAAAGTTCATTCGGTTTGCTTGACAAGTCTGGTAGGTATTCGATAAACGTATTTAGCTCGTTTTTTTGCAGTACAAACGACGTGTGGTCTGCGCAAACGACTCCAATGTATGCGCAAATGTGTGCGTCTCCTACTTATTTGGTAACATTTATCCCTCAAAAAAACTTGCAGTATAATGCTGTGTGAACCTAGCCTTAATGTTATGATGTTAAGATGGATTGATTAGTGTAGTGCGGTACACACTTGTACAGTCGCCAGCACATCAGGTTACAACAAACTCAAATTTTCTCATTCTATTTTGAACTTAACCGTCAACATTTTAAGGTTTAAAATCGTTTGGAGAAATTTGTTTCGTATAACTTGATGTGCTGGCCACCGTATAAAGCTTAGATAACTAATAGCTAAATAATTCGGTAGGGTATACACTAGCTGCGGCATTTCTTAAAACATTAACGCTCAGTTTCGGGAACGAATATCAACATCAAAATTAGATAACAAATTGTCAGGTGCTTCACGTTTCAACTGCTGTGATTGGGTGACTGAAATCATATATATATAGTCTATGACTGAAATATCAACAGGATCACCATGCATTTGATTTTTGTTCCAAAAACTGGTTGTTAAATGTGCAAAACGGATTTCCTATTAATGTATACCATAGTGTAGAAGTAGAAATTATGTAGGTACACCATACACATCATAATTTATTTTATACATATATTTAAGTGCAACAGCATAAGCTTAATGATAGTTATGTATTGTATGTTTAAAAAATACCTAACATTTCCTATTATGTACGGTGGCCAGCACATCAAGTTACCACAAACTGTCAAATTTTCACGTTTGTTTTTGAACTTAATCATCATTTTAAAGTTTGAAATCGTTTGGAGAAATTTGACAGATTCGGGAAGCTTGATATGCTGGCTACTGTACAATATCTCAGTTAAAAATATGCAAATGATGGAATATTTTATTGAATTATTCTATACTAAAATATTAGGAATACCAGCAGCTTATTCGATTTTAATAAGCTACTCTTTTTATATTTGTTAGTTAATAACAATTGTTCTTCTATAGTTAAAATATAAATGCGTAAACTCTCACCAAGTTATCACAAGGCTAAACTGAAAAAAATCACCAATACATTTACTACACATACCTACATTTACCCCATATTTTCGTGTACGTTACCACAGCAGGAAAGTGTCTCCTAGAGTAATATAAGTGGAACGTATAATTAGTGCGTAATTTGCTGTAAATGTGCGCCATATAAAAAATTTGCAAAACGACAAAGCGCACAATTTATTTATGTGGCGCACATTTACAGCAGATTACGCACTAATTATACGTTCCACTCATATTACTCTAAGAGACACTTTCCTGCTGGGGTAACGTACACCATATTTTCTACAGGCATGAGAATTTTGGGGACTATCTCATAGCGAGGGAAATAATGTGGAGAAAAAAAGTAGACTAGTTTAGGACTAAATAAAAAGCATGTTCCATTTCAAGTTCTTGTTTTGTTTTACGCATTGTGTATTGGTTTCTGCGTTAGAAATTAAAATAAATCTGACAAATATCGCATTGGTCGTTGTGTCCTTATATAACCTGTTTACAAACTGAACTGAAAATAAATACTGGGCATTCTGTAAAGGAAAACTTGTTGGTATCGATTACTGATACACCTCGAACATAAAAATTAATGTAAATAAATTTCATAAATAATGTAAGGTGGCCAGCACATCACGGTATACGAAACTGTCAAACTCCAAACGTTTTTAAACCTTAAAATGTTGAAGATTAAGTTCAAAATCGAACGAGAAAATTTGACAGTTTGTGGTAACTTGATGTGCTGGCCCATCGTACGAGTAAGTCCCAAATATTTTGGGAAGGAAGGTCCGGTATCAATAAAAAGAAGTGCCGCCTGCACAACCTCCTTTTTAAAGTCCGTATTAAATGAGAGAATCCGATCGGCAGAAAGATCAGAGGCGCGTTCTACGACACCTAGAAATTCATTCGTTGTTCTTTGTCGGCTCTCGAAGTCACTGATTTTAATTTTATCATGTCTTACTCTATGGTAGAGGGTTTGGTTTCCGTACTTAGTCCTTAAGATGGACCATTGTGCGTGGGTCATGGCGGCCGTCGGTGGTTATTTCAACCGGCCCACCTCCTTCAAGAAGCTAATCACGTCTCCTAGTCTGTTCATAACATCGGTGAAGGATCTGGGTGCCCCGAGGGTTTCTGTTCTGATCTAGGCGAAGCCTGTGCATTCGAAGAGCACATTGTGCAACGGTTTCATCCGCCTCCATGCAGGCCCTGCACAGAGGGCTGTCCGTTATCCCTATTGTGTGAAAATATTTGTTTGGCGAGCAGTTTCCCATGATGGTCCCCGTCACCAGGCGCAGACCGTTCCTGTCCAGGCGTGAAAGGCGCCTGGTCAGCCTATCGTCATGTCTTACTTTTATCGCTACATTATGGTTGACATTGATTGTCGCACAGATAACATTGTGGATTGCGACTTGAATTTTAACGTTTTATTAGTACTAGAATTTGCCTCCACCACCTCATTTATCGGAGAAGACAACTAACAAAATGGCACAGTGGTACTCGTAGTTAGTTGGTTCTCAAAACAAGATAATAAGACAAGGCGTGAGGAGGTTGTATTTTATTTTTGAAAATGACTATATAGTGTTCCTAAATAATCCGAAATTGGAGCCGGTCAGCTTAGAAAACCACCGACTCGTTGTTTTATAAAGTTTATTGTGTCACTAATACCTTTTGTGTACAACACACGACTCACAAGGCGGGAGAAACCTAGGTACCGCAATTAAAAGTCCTTTTCACAGAACAATCGATCGCGTCTCCAATTCGCGGGAAAAATCTTAGTAAGTACATTCTGTCAGTGTTGCCAACAGAACTCAAATGTGGAGCGTTGCGTTCGCCACACCACCCCCCTACGGAGAGAAAAAGGTACATACAAGAAATATATAATTATATATAACCTACGTTAATAAATGAAACTTAAATATTGTTTATAGATCCAGAACTTCTCTGAATTTGACTCTGCGTCCAGTCCTAGTGATAATTATAGGAGTAGATGGTGGTGCTACTGTTGCAGGGGGTTCTGAAATAGATGGTTTACTTGGGGCAGTGGAAGATGTGAATAGTAGGTTTGTACTCTATCAATACTGCAACACAGGGTACCGGTACTAGCAACAAGTTTTCACAATGTTTGTGTATAGTCAGGGTCACCATTGACAAGTCGGAGGGCCAGCTTAGCCCTTAAATTGGCAAATGAATTTATTTCTAAAATGTAATGTTTTTTTGCTATTTCCTGGTTTATTATGATCCCAGAAGTCTGAAAAAAATTGTGAAAAAATCTACTTTTTACAGTTTTCGAGAAAATCTATGTACTCCGGGGAGTACATTGCCAACTGTAGTGTATAGTATTTCTTCTTATGTTTGTACTACGTGGAGCACGGTGCCAAGATATCAATAAAATACATCTTATTTAAATCTTTACTTTATTAATAATAATTCGTAATGAACAATATTCATTGGGTGTGAAATTTCCACAAGCAATTTATTTTGTTAGTTTCTCCTACCACAAAACACAGATGCACTATTGCACAGCGCATTTTCGGCTTGTTCTTTATGTACTGCCTCCTTTTTCCAGCTTTCGTGCCTTTATATGGGCTCATCATCTCATCTATTGAGTACTGCCCTTCATCTATCTTCAAGCAATTATTATTTGTCTGATCTTCTCTATAACAGAGCGTAGGTATTTTGTAATAGCGATCTGAGTCCTCTATGCTATTATCCACAAAGCGAATATTGCGGCGTATTTGTTGGTAACGTTTTAGGGGTATTTCATCAGTTGATAGAGGATATAGGGTTTTTCTTGCCCAGTAATCAATGTATGAATGTATGGCATGTAAACACACCCATTAACATTTCAATTGCAAGAAATTTGCCATGTTGTTGGACCGAATAAAAGGTTGTGTTGTGAATAATATCTGAAATGATGTCCGATGAAAAAAAACGGAGAAAGTATTCCAATACCGTTTCGTTTTGTATTTTATGAAGCTCGTGTATTCCTGCATCTGCATCAATACAATCATTACCCACTCCATCCGTAGAACTTCTGCAGTCACCAGTTCCTAGCATGTCAAAAGCTTCGCCTTTGCCGATCATTAGATCTAAACGCAAGAAACCTTCAGTAGCAGAAAATTTAGTTTAGAAATTTAATTTAGTTTTCTTAACTTTTTTTACTACTACTGAAGGTTTCTTGCGTTTAGATCTAGTGATCGGCAAAGGCGAAGCTTTTGAAATGCTAGGAACTGGTGACTGCAGAAGTTCTACGGATGGAGTGGGTAATGGTTGTATTGAATTCAATGTTGGTATGGCATTGTAATTATTAGTTGACGAAGACGGAAAAATCTCTTGGAGCTTTGTTGTTAGTGGTACATCATCAATGTTACAGTCAAATACGTTATCAGAGTCGTTGTGGTCGTTTTCCAGAATGTTCAGTCTTTCAAATGAAGAGTCTAATGAAGGTGGGTCAGAGCTGAGCTTAGGTGAAGATGGTGGAAGGAAATGTGATTCGTCATCCGAACTAGAACTTTCATCGGAACATGAATTTTTTTTTCGTAATCAAAGCTAAAATTTTATGCGATCGTGTCAGGTTCAAGCACCACAGAAAAAGAAAAAATTTGCTGTATAATATACAATCCACACCTCCACCGATGTTATTTTATATCAACACAAACAAAAAAAAAAGCTTGTTTGCATTTCTTTGTGTACTTGGCAATGTGCTTCGTGTATACCGAAGTCTATTTTGCGTTCTTTACTATGTACTTGGCAACGGTGTTCACGGAGTACACACAAAGTTTCTAACTTATAAAATTGCGATTACGTAATTTACACATAAAATTACGAATGATTGATATTATTTATAAAGTCACTATGCAATGTAAAGCCTAATAACCACAAGTCTCACCCAAAAAAGTAAAGAAAATCTTAAAAAACTAACCTGTGACGCAGAGACACCTGACCGCTTCGAAAACATTTTGAATTTGACGGATAATTTTTGAAGTTACTACATCCTAATATTTTTTATACCAAAATATACAATTATTGCAAACTAAAAATAATAATAAATAGTATTTTTTTTAATATTCGTACTACAATCGACTTTTTCAAAGTTTATGACTTTGGTGGAGTACACTGCCAATTTAAGGGTTAGAAAAACACCGACTCGTTGTTTATAAAGTTTATTGTGTCACTAATACCTTTTGTGTACAGCACACGACTCACAAGGCGGGAGAAACCTAGGTACCGCAATTAAAAGTCCTTTTCACAGAACACTTGATCGCGTCTCCAATTCGCGGGAAAAATTTTAGTCAGTCTCTGACATTCTGTCAGTGTTGCCAACAGAACTCAAATGTGGAGCGTTGCGGTCGCCACAACCCTAAAATTAATTTAGATGTGGCTAAAAGCTACATATTGGTGGAGATTTTTTAACATCATCTCAGAAACATTTTAAAGAACTGATTACCGTAAAATGCTGCAACTTTGCTTGGATTTTTTGTTCGTATCTCTGAACCTATTTATCATTATAGCTTTTTATGAGTTTTAAATGGGAAATAAAGCTTATGCCTTCCCAAGTAGAACCCAAGTATTTTTAAATCCTGCTGAGTTTCCGAATGTCAAGCACCCAAAGCCGGGCACGCCACGATAGCGGCGGTAAGACTCCTCGGGAGGCGTCACGGCGTCCTCACCTACCGCCTAACGCAGGTCCTCTCCGGACACGGATGTTTCGGGAAGTTCCTGCACATTATCAGGAAAGTTGTAGGTAAAAAAATACAACTTTTCCTAGAAGGTTAGCTCAATATACATAGTGTTGATCGTTTCAGTATTTTTTCCCTGTGCATGTGACACCGTTCTTGTTACATTGTTGCCATGAACGTAGTATGAAGTGGAAAATATTTAGCTCTTACTGGCAACTCGACTCAACTGTCATTGTCAAAAACGGCAAGCAAGACAGACGTCAATCAATCAACTTCTCTTGTTGATGTTGAAAGTTGCATTGCAAGCAAACTCCAATCTCCATCCAACCGTCGGGACCCCGCATTGAGTTGTTAACCAATTTGTTTTAATGATTCTCACAGACTTCATATAGTTCGAAATAGTACAAGCTAATAATTTACGAAACAGTGTTCAGTTAATATGGAATTCACTGTGAATGTCTTTACTCTAAACTGTTGGTAAGTTTTGATAACACTAGGTACTTTTGAGCTTTTACCATAATTTACTTCTATCAAATGGCATGATAATGCATAAATTGTAGTTTCTATGGTTACCTCTCTGTACACACTCAACAGCTAAGTGTTTATCAGCAAACTGGTTAATAAACGAATTTGAAACAATACCTCACTTATTTAGAAACTCACACATACTAATCAGGTAGATGTGTGTTACAATCAATGAAATCAGTATCATAGTCCAGTTAATTAATTTGAAGGTTTGTTTATCAACTGCCTCATTCAGTGTTAATAACCACTATTGTATAACAGGGCTCGAGCCTGCAACTCCTCATCCAAACGCGCATTTCGCCTAAATAAATACCCCTATTAAATTTACAGGGGGATACCAGGGGTTTCTAAAAACCGAAAAGAGCGTTTTGAAGCCATAGCTAAATATTTACAAGAGAGCTCTCATACTATAGTGTGTTTACAAGAAGTTTGGAGTGAAAATGATTATTTGTATTTGAAGAACAGTTTGAAAAGCAATCTACCATATTCACACTACTTTTACAGGTAAACACCATTATCATAATATTATCTGGTTATCAGAACCTTCTTGCTTAACCTCTCGTATGCTGTAATTTCACACAATTAAAAAACCATTGTCTCGTGTGGATCCACATACATTATGAAGGGTTAAAATCATTTGGAGAAATTTGACAGTCTCATGTAGCTTGATGTGCTGGCCACTACAAAGAATGTAATACCGAACATACGGAATATTATGCTCAAAGGGTCATCTTAGTGGAATTTTTCATTAATTTCAACTGATGTACTTCATGTTTCAGTGGAGTACTTGGTTCAGGCCTTTGTATATTCTCAAAATGGTTAATGCAAGATGTCTTCTTTCACCAGTGGCCATTAAATGGCTACATTCACAAGATACATCACGGAGACTGGTTCGGAGGTAAAGGAATCGGTCTCTGCCGTATTCAGTATGGTGATAGACTAATTAATGTATATTGTACACATGTGAGTAGTAAGTAAATATTTCACATTAATTAATATTATTTAAAAGAGGGGTTAAACCAGACTTGCCAATGATGATGATGAAGATTTTATTTTAAATATTTTAGTTTGAGGTATTAGCACCCAGTTTTGCTGTTGTAACATATAGAAGTTTCATGATATAGTAAGATTGTATATAGATAGCTGTTCTCTCACTATCTCATTAAACTGTAGCTAAATTGAGTAAAAGTTGATGTGTGAAGTCAAGGGTGATATATTATAATGCTTTATCTGTGATCAATCATTGTTACATTAGCTTTATCATGTTTATAGGATGAAAATATTGGAACTTAGGAAACTTTTTAAAAACACAACCAAAACCTAATGAAACAACAAACATGGCATTAACTTCAATTCACTTTCTTTTCAGCTCCATGCAGAATACCATGAGGATGATATCTATTTGGCACATAGAGTACTACAAGCATACTCAACAGCAGAATTCGTCAATTTGACTACTGCACCTGCTGACATATCCATACTGGCAGGAGATCTTAATGCCGCACCTGGAGATTTATCATTCAAGTAAAGTTTTTTTTTTTTTTCTGTATTTTGATGTAAGTTATAAGCATAAGCGGACTATAATGTTCACACTGCATTCATAATTCTTCTGTACATGTGTTTGCACCTAACTTCTCCTAAACGGCAGGACCGATTTGGGTGAAATTCTGTATATTTCAGTGGGTCCCTGCATGGTTTGAAAATATAATTGGACCCAGTAGGAGGCACTGTTCTGGCAGGACAATGTCTGTTAGGTCCACTAGTTTTATACAGGGTGGATTTTTGAGATGGGGCAGTAAGGGCAGGTACATGAACTTTTCCCATACATTTCGTAAGAAATGACAACTTACTTTTTAACTATGAATAGACTGGCTGCTTTTTTGTTTTTAATAAGAAACAGGATCGAATGGCATCAAAAAATGTTTTTGTGAAAATGGCCCATTTTCTTGCTGCCTGTACATTTTTTTTCAAAATCTGTGAATGGGTAACAAAATTAAAAAAAATAAAAAATGGATTGTCTCCTGAAACCGTTTTTTGTAACTACAATGGATAAGGTACCTACACTTACTGCCCATCTAAAAAATCCATTCTGTATTTTCTTTTTTTTCTTTTTCAGAGTAGTGACCCAGCTTCCCCCACTTGTTGATCCTTATGACAAAGACCCTGACTTAAAGGATCCAACAAAATCAAAGGCCTTAGGAACTAGCGACAGTGCTAACAATAGCTATGCGGACCCTAAACAGCTCAAGATTTGTCCAGGAGGAAAGAGAATAGATCATATTTTATATAAACTAAACCCTGCATTGGAGGTAAGTTTGTTTACAATTTACTTATTTATTAAAACTATATACAAAAAAATACTGTACAAAGGTGGACTTAATGCCTGAGGCATTTTCTACCAGTCAACCAACAGTCAGTCAATCAGAATCAGAGATGCAGAGACAAAACATGGCAGGTGCAACATAAGGGATAGATAACTCGAATAAGAATAAATACTAAAACATACATACATACATACATACAAACAGAATAAACTTTGTCAGCAGAAATAACGATAGGTAGAAGAGAAAACGAATCCAGCAAATTAGTCCTGGGATGATTCTGCCAACATCTTACGAATATGTTCACCTGCCTTCACTTTAAAAGATAACCAAGTGGTGGCCGTCCTGGGTCATGGTTATGGTTTTTTTTAAACAATATTTATTCACACTCGTTTTATTTTTCAGGTTGAAGTAACTAATTTTGGGAACCCATTACCTGACCGAGTGCCTGGTAAAGAATTTTCATATTCTGACCACAATGCAGTTTCAGTACAATTACATGTGAAACCAACTGCCAATACCTTGATAAAAAGACCAGTTAGCTGCTGCAGCAGTGATAATGACTTTGATGAAACTGCTATGCAAGCTATTAAAGTTTGTGAGGAGGCAATGGCCAACTTATCTAAATTTAAAACATTATATTTAACTATTGGTGGACTGATACTTATATTCCTAATTGGCACAGTTGGTTATTGGCCCAACAATATGTTTTTTGACATAATTAAAATATTTGTTACTGGCCTTTGCTTCTACTATCTCATACTGGGAACAATATGGCACAAAATTGAAATGAATTGTTTAAAGGCTGGACTGAGTGCCTTAGAAAATTTCTGCAGGACGAGGATTGATTTGAAGAATGACACCTATTGATAAATAATTATAGGCTTGGCTTAGTAGAACACATAATCAAATAATTGCATATCAACAAGTTACTTAACCCATTCGCTGCCCAGCACCCAGCATATATGTCAAAATATAATTCGTTTGTGTGCCTACAACCCGTATTCGAGCAGTCGCTATAGATGACATCTGTTCATGCCCAGGACGGGTCCTTACATGCTTAGATTTGTCAAGCAATTTATGGCTTACAAGTAAAAATGTATTTTTGAACTGGGCAGCAAATGGGAGAATATTTATATTTTGTTTGTAAGGAACATATGAATTCCACTTTTATCGCGATTATGAGATTCATATTTTGAGGCTAATATTTTACATACTATTTGATTAGATAAGAAGTAAATGACGTACAGTAGAATATTAAACAAGTATTATTTTAATAATCTCAGATCTAGATTGATGAAGCATTTCTTCTAAAAAAAAAACTAAGCTTACTTAGATTATAAGAGACACAATTAATTTATTCAGTATCTTATTCGTAAACCGCATAGTTTGCATGTTTAGTGTTAATAGCATGTGATATCTATAACCCAAAGTCTGAAATTCAGATAATCTATGTAAACAAAGGGGATAACATATCAAAAAAATATCTTCAAAATGGTAATTCACATAAAATGGCGAAAAAAAGGTTCCATTTTCTTTTAAATACTGCTTTTAAGAAATAATCATTCAAAAATAATCATACCGTAATTATTTTTATAAATTTTCGGTTTAAAACAAAGTTATTAAAAAAAGGAGATTTTCTAGTATAAAATATTTTATGATACTGGTAACAATGCAGGAGAACCAAACTAATTTTTTTTTAATCTTCAACAACACTTAGGCCCGTATTATAGAACGTCACTCAATACTCAAGCGTTACTTAAGACTAGATTCAAGCCATTTGATTGGTTGAAACTAGTCTTAAGTAACGCTTTAGTATTGAGTGACGTTCTATAATACGGGACTTAGGCCCGTATTACAGAACGTCACTCAATACTCAAGCATTACTTAAAACTAGTTTCAACCAATCAAATGGCTTGAATCTAGTTTTAAGTAATGCTTGAGTATTGAGTGACGTTCTGAAATACGGGCCTAAGGCGCGTATTACAGAACGTCACTCAATACTCAAGCATTACTTAAAACTATAATAGTTTCAACGAATCGAATGGCTTGAATCTAGTTTTATGTAATGCTTGAGTATTGAGAGACGTCCTGTAATACGCGCCTAAGATTACAACTCTCATTCATAGATTCATGTTGTAAGTAGCATATCTAGCCACATTTTGGATGAAACTGTTTTGAGTGGAAATCGATTTTGGGAGGCCTATGTCTAGCAGTGGACTTAAAAGGGCTGATTATGACGATTATAGGCCGTGTCTCCGACACACTACACAAAACATTGTTTGGCGACGGTATTTTGTTTGCATAGTTCTTATAATTAATTCACTTTAACTTTATAGATTATTATTTACAAAAAAATTATGATAAAATGTTTTGTACCACTGACATTTTGACAGTGACATTTCTTGACATTACTTTGTTTACATAAATTATCTGATGTAGAGACTAGGTTATAGATGGTATATTTTAAGACATTCCCAGCACAAGTTTTTACTCTTAATGCATTTTAAATTCAGTCTTACAACACTACTTTTCAGTATCAGTATTGTAATTTTCATATTATTGTTTAATACTTTTAATGGGGTAGCTAAAATGTTTATTTGAACAATAAAGAATTAAAATAAATATTAGTTTACTTTCTTATCTGTTTCTAGTGTATATTCATATTTTCTTTGTTGTGATGTGTGGTACGGCCAAACTTCTTGGGTATGGCACAGTACAGTACAGTACAGAACCCAAGTCCAACTTGCACAAAACCAACATCTGAACCTTTCTGAAACAGCTCCAGGGCTTGTTACCGTTACCAAATAACAAAATAATAACCGTTACGTAACGTTAAATTTCAATGTTATACCTTACTAACGTTATAAAAATGTTACGTTACTTGATAACATTACCAGTAATATAACGTTAATTAACATTAACAAAAATACGATAACGTTAATTTAGCTACGTTGCGGTTCTGTAGGTAAAAATCAGGCAGATTCAGGCAACGTTTTGATCGGCACGGCATCAGCTAGGCGCGAGGGGGGGCTGCCGCCGCGCCGCGCGCCTCAGGCCCTACTTGACTACTTACATCTCACCCGTTTTAAATAACGACAAAATAAAATGTAGCATAAATAACGTTAAATCGATTACCGTTATTCTAATATAATAACGTTAACTCTGTCAATAAAAGTTAACCGTTATGAAAATTTACCGGTATTTAAAGCCCTGAACAGCTCTGCCAAAAACAAGGCTCATAGTGAAAAATTTAGAACTAACTAGGGAAATAGGGTTGTGTATGCTAAACAAATACTTTATTTCTAAAACTTAACATATCATTACAATTACATAGTCAGATTAACGTAAATATCACAATTTATACTAATATTATTATTCATAGTTAGTACAATACTAATATACGATATTATTGCAGATCATCCTATAATAAACAAAAATAAAAAATTCTGGATATTCCTACTGTGTGATACTCCCTGACCGCGCCACAATGGAAAATTAAAAAAACATATTTCTAGATAAATTTTACCGTTTAAGTACTATTCAGTACGTGTAATGAAAAAAAAATGTACCTCAACGAATAATGAAATATAATGAAGTTTTGGTGGCGCGGCTGGTGAGTATACTACCTGGCCGCGCCACCACGGTTTTTGTTTGGACACCACAGGATGGTTTTTTTTTTTACAAAAGAAACCGGTTTCGATTTCTGTCTGTTTAGGCAGAAACTAATATAAGCTAAGCTTCTTAAATGTCAATTATTCTTGTTATACATATAGATTCGTATTTTGTTGCTTATTTTTAGTACTTTTATGCAACCATCTCACTGAGATAATTCCAGTACTTTTAATTGGAAGTCCACATCTATTAAGTATAAAGATCAGCACGTCTGCTGATGCGCTAAATCTTGATTTGATGTTTTCTCTAAAGATATTACATTTTTATGTAATATAATTACGTTTTTGGGTAGTACATAATGCGTACAATTCTTTAGTGTATACTATGTCAGGGTACGCCTTGTAACTCTTCTTCTTATTCCTCTTCTGGTTTTCTTCTTCAAGGCTATAATTTCTAAAGTAATTAAATTATCGAATCTCTTTATAACGTACCTACGGAAAAGGACAATTTCGGTACAATTCTTTAATGTATACTATGTGCAAGTGCGCCTCATAGTTTACAAAGACCGTGGTGGCGCCGCCAGGGAGAATACTTCCCAGCCGCGCCACCAAAACTTTATTATATTTCATTATTCGTTGAGGTACAATATTTTTAATTAGGCACACGTACTGAATAGTAGGTACATAAACGGTACAATTTATCTAGAAATGTTTTTTTTTTCCACTGTGGTGCGGCCAGGGAGTATCACACATTCCTACTTTGTTTGAAAAATAAGGAATGTACAATTTAGTGATCAATCTTATATCAGATATAAATTCCTGTTATGTGTGATGCATTCTCGATTAGTTTATATAAAGCAATATTAAGTAGCACCAAGCCACTATATTCGATTTCCCTAATATGCAAAATGACTATCACTTCTGTATCACATTTTATACCTTAGGGTCGTCTTTAGTGTGATCATCGAGATCAAGTAAAGGTCCTGTTTCAGAGTCCATTGACACCGCGGCTAGAGTGTTATCAAGCGATCCGTAGGCAGACGGTCTGACTTCCACAGGCGGTGGTTCCAGATCTACCGTGAGGTTCGGAGCCGAACTAGACGGGATTGGTTGCTCGCTCATCAATCTTGAACTTTCGTCGTATCCACGCGCCATGTGATACATAGATTTACCTCGAAGTCTTCGACTAAATGAGCTCCCTGTCGGAAAAGACAATTAGGTTTAAAAAAGAATCCTGTTAGATAATGGGCTCTAATTTATTTACTTAAAATAATATCACGCCTGTATTCCACGATGGAATAGGCAGAGGTGCATTGAAACCCACATATTAACAATTATTTTATAGAGGGCGAGCTTATTGCTATTATTAACTGCACACAGAACTAGACTCTAGGCTAGCTGCTACCGAGACTATCCTAATGAAAAACCCAATAACACTACTCGGCCGGGGATTCGACCATAGGAACTTACGCTCAGCAGTCGCGCTTGCAATGAATAGACCGTCAATTGATTACTACGTCATTTGTATCAATATAATTATATAGATTCTTTTTTTCTATTGAATCATGGTCCATTAGTAACTATCCAAAGTCCAAACACAAATGATAAAATAATGCTATGGGTGAAATCGAATTGATTGCTGAGAATGAACTTTGCATTTATTCATCTATTAGCCTGGCCTCAAGTTTCCATAATTTCACAATGTTTCATAAAATAAAGTATATGTATGCAACATACCAACAACACCAAGGTGCTCAGATATATCTCTCTTGACATCGGACACATCCCACATCGCGAGGAAAGATCCGAGGCATGACGGCGACGGGTTTTGTGGAGACACATACGGTTTGTAAGAGAAACTGTAGTGGTGAGCTATCGCTGCTAAGAACATTTCTATGCATATTAAAAAGTCCTGTAAAAAATATTATTATTAGAAAAGTTATTTTATTGAATCTAAATGGATGATATTTAAAAGGTCAACTAGCAAATTAGAATTTTATTCATGAAATACTCTATGGAAATAGATTTCAAGGACAACTGGTTGGCAATGTGGCTTCTTTATATTGGATTTATTTAAATTAGCATGGGAAACTTACCTGCAACTTAGAAGACATGATTTTTATCTTATCAGAATCGGATATATCGAATATAGTTGATATCACACCACAATAAACTAATATGTTAATTATTACTCCCTGGCTGGAATTTGAGAAGATTAAGATTATTCATAAGTTTAATAAAATTAAATAATGTAAATTAGACAAAATACTTACAAGAACGAGAAGAAGACTACTGCTTTTATACATAAGAATTTACCAATAGGCTTCATAGGTTTTAATTCAGTTTTATTTGCTCTGTAGAACAAAACAAGGCAATACATGGCAACAAACTGTGATAGATTGTTGATAGCTATCATATATGGAAAGGCAACTTTTGGACTGAAGTCACTCTCTCCGTAGACCCCACACAGTTCACATATCATTGATATAACTGTTGATATGGGCCTCACTACTGTATATTGAAGAATTCCATGCTTGCAATTATGGACAAATTCCCTGAAACAAATAAATAAGTTGATAACAATACATTTGATGTATAGTAATAGTAGCATATTCGTGTAATAGTTTAGTACCTATAGTTAAAATTGTTTTTCACTTCTCAATTGTGAATACACATGTAATGTATTGTTTTTATCATCAACATAATTGTATTAATAACAATTATTTTATCATGTGCTCAATGTTTGACTGCTTTAGCGATTTCATGTCATTGAGCTACCAAAATAGACAATTAATTTTATTATTAGTGACAAATGTGATAATACTTAATAATACAAACATCAACTTTTTTTTCCATATATCATACCACTATACCTATTTATTATATTACAGATGTTACAGTAATGTATAATCAATAGACATTGTACGAAATTGGTTTTACATCTGTAAACCTAGAACTGCCAATAAACAGCTGTAGAATGAACAGTCTACTTTGAATTTAAATCAAAGGTAATAACTAGAATATTTTAAAATATTTAATATAAAAACGATAATGTTGTATAAGTTGTTTGGATTTGGGATGGCTGCTGTGAATCACAAATCATACATTTACGTGCAGCTGGAGTTATACCTATATAACAGATTTTCCTACTATATTATACATATATCCTATCCTACTCAATATTATAAACAAGCTGCTGCCCGCGGCTTCGCCCGCGTAGTTTTTTCTAACATAAAAGTAGCCTTTGTTACTCTTTATACCATCAGCTATCTGCCAGTGAAATTCCCGTCAGAATCGGCTCAGCCGTTTCGGAAATTAGCCGGAACAAACAGACAGACAGACCAACTTTTAACTGTTTTTTTTTGTTGTAAATACCATATATACTTTCATATGCATTTAGTAAAAAGCTATTATTTTGACATTACAAACAGACACTTCAATATTATTTATTGTATAGATGTGAATGTTTGTGTGGATGGATAGATGTTTCTTACTCAATCATAACAAATCAGCAGAACAGATTTGGATGAAATTTGGCACACAGATAGTTACTAGTAGTTTTTATACTGACATTCACACGGGCTCGAGATTAATGAGAGTGAATCCACAGGGCACTGCTAGGAAACCTAACAACTGTCCAATGTTTCTTACCTTCCCATTTCCCACGGTGTTAAACAACATAAAGGGAATATGTGATAGACTTGAGGCTTTGTTTCCAAGAGAGCCTCTAAATCATGGTCTTCATTAAGATAGTTCAACAAATACTTCATAAAATTGTAAATTACATAAGCTTCATAACATTCTCTAAGAGAATCAACATAAATTGATTGCTCTGGGAATTCCAGGCCTATCCAGGCATTTAAAGCATATATTGGTACCATCCACAGTATTCTGAAAATATTAAAAACATTTATTTTTAGTAAAGTTGCATGTTAACAAAATACCCATTTTTTTTTTTTACAAATAATTAAACATCTTAACTACAGTTTGCATGTTATTAATAATTGGTTGTTAGGGATTTGAATCGATTTCTGCTGTTGTTTCACAGAATAATATTGTAATAAATAGGATTATCAAATAAATAACTTACCTTATAATATGTTTTTGTAATATTGGCTTGGTATAATGAACAACATGTTGTGTTATTTGCCATATGGAGATAGGTACAGCGAGAAGAACAAATCCTCCACCAACCAAAGACCCTTGATCGGATTTCTTGAACCCATTGTTTATTGAATGGGCTATTAGTATTGGTACTAATACTATAATTAATACAACATAAAGTGCGATCAATAAAGGCCTAATCCAAAGCCTCCACTGTCTTAAAAAAGATACAATCGTGGAAGAACACATTATAAAAACGTAACTGTTGTTTACCCTTTACGTGCAAACATTACTTTTTTAGCTTTTTAGTTAGGCATTGATGTAGCGAATGATCATTCTACAAATTAGTATCGAAGTGCACAGTAACAGCAAAGTACTTTATTCGTTCATATTATAATGAGATTAAAACTGCACTGTATTTCACAATGATAAAATATTTGAGGTCTTCTGTCTGTTTTGTCAGTCGCTACTCGCTAGAGTACAGTTGTACTAAACTGACAGTGACAGTTGGCAGCTGAGTTTGAGCTGACAGAACCAAGTCAGTGGAAAGAATACTGCCAACCATGACAGTTAACCCACAGAGTAAAAGAAGACCACAGACTGACAGACACAGCGCAACGTTCAGAAAAATACCAGCCAAAACAGTGCGCTGAGTATATTTCAGCAGGTAGCAAATTATAGCTGGCATGGCTTATGCATATTATGTAGCGTCTACGCTGGATGCCAAGTTCTAGTACGCTCTCATATTCGCAAAAAAAAAAATAACTAGTTGAATTCACTACTTTTTAGGGTAAAATAAAAGTTTGACAACTAAAACTCTGATACAATATAAATATGGTCAGAACAGAAACTACGAACAATCTTTCGGAACGGCACACTCACACAAACGCGCGCATCGACGAGTCAAAAAACCGAGCATGGCAGAGCTCTGACGCGAGTGCCGTGTTGAGACCAGTGGTGGTGTAATACGTTAATCTCTTGTGCCACGGATTACGACACAAAAAAAAATAAGTTACATAAATGTAAATGTTAATATATACTTGTCTTCTAAACTAATATTATAAAGAGGTAAAAGTTTGTAAGTTTGTATATAGGTTTGTATCTTTGAAACTACTCAACGGATTCTGAAAATTCTTTTTGTATTTAATAGCCCAATTCCTGGAGAAGGTTAAAAGCTATCGCGCTGCGACCCTAAGGAGCCGGCCAAAAAGAAAAAAAAAGTCGCTAATAAAGAACGCTTTAATTATGTTAACGAAGTAATAGCGCGAGTGGGCAACGGGATGTGAATGTCACACGGAGGGTCGGTCGGGGACCGAAATTTCACGCGGATGAAGTCGCGGGACAGAAACTAGTCTGATATAAATAAATTTAATCCAGACTCCGGAGTGCTACTGAGAAATTCCAATTGGAAAAACCCAATAACACTTTATCTGACTTGGGAATAGAAACCAGGACCTCAGCCAGTAGCGCTTGCAACCACCAGACCAATCTATACATCTTTATTCAAATAAAAAAAATTGAAGTATCTGTTTGTAATGTCAAAATAACAACTTTCAGATTTTTACTAATTGCATAAATGAAAGTCTAAACGGTACTTAAAACAAAAAATCTTTTTAATTTTTTATTTTGTCTGTCTGCCCTTCTTTCTGTCTATCTGTTAGTTCCAGCTAATCTCCGGAACTGCTGGACCGATTTTGACGGGACTTTCACTTGCAGATAGCTGATGTTATAAGGAGTAACTTTTATTTTATAAAAAGCCGCAGGCTTCATCGGTTCAATCTTAGTATCTCTATGTATATAGTCTGTGGGTTCAACACTCATCAGATTGACGTCATAAAATTTGTTATGTTGCCATATCGAAAAATTTCAGAGAAGAAAAAAAAACACTTTACAGGTGTTCGGTTTTTTATCAAAATGGTTTTGGTTAAAAGTTTTTAATTTCATTAGGAAATTCCTTCTTAGTTCATAGTAAATACAGACATTGCATATTAAAGCCAAAATAACACAATCAAAACGGGGATCCACTTATTTATGCATTTACAGTTATACGCGTAACACGTATTTTGTGCATCGAACTCAAGCATTGAATTAGGCCACATAGCGATCTCTCCCTAAAATACCGCTGTTCTGGTTGTCGACGTATCAAGCTAACGTGAGTTTGTGATTTATTACTGTGTGTTTTAGCAACTTGAATTCTTATACAATACATGGATTATGGTATTAAACATAATATACGATAGATAGTGTATAAAAAGTAATATAACGTGAGTAGTTAATTCGTATGTTTTCGTAAATGGGTCACCTCGCCATTCTTATGAGAAACAACTTGTTTTGTGTTTTAAAGCTGTTTGGGACGTTGTTTAGTGTGTATTGTGTTAATTAACGTCTATGTATAGTCGATTCGTTTTTGTTTAGACGTGTTTATGTTTTCGTAGTCTTGGAAGGCGGGAGAGTGATGATCAGAAAGCCCACTACATGGTAATGTGATGTCATCAAAAGGGGAAACAGAGGCCGACTCCGGCACCGTGTCACCGAATTTATCTGCAGTCAAAAATGAACCGGTTAGTAAGCTCATCTGTTAACTGTAACTTAGTTGTAGGCCAGTCAGCTTTATCTAGTTTATTAAAATGTAAATAATGTCGTCCAAAATATGATAAAGATCAGTTTAGGGATAAGTGTCATTGATGAACTTATTAATCCATATCAATAATTATTGCTGGATCTTTCTAAGCGAGAAATTTTTGAGACCTATTTATATTTGCATTGTTTTCATTTTATTTAGCTTTATCAACACAACTTTATTCAAACTATGTAAAATTAAAAAAAAAAGGAGAAAGTGTTGTCTTAATATCCAACATACAAAACTTGTCTCTGGATAACTGGGGCAAGTTAACAGTATAACAAAAAGATTTTTTGGCATTGGTGTTTATTGGTTTTATGCATTCCCATTGCACTTATTATTAAAGAATGTTTATTGGCCTAATAATAATTATATGCACTATCAACTTCCGTATAGATTTTCCCATCACAATTGACATAACTGATTAGTGATAATGATACTCTACTAATCATTATAGGATTGCATTACATACTTGATCATTAAAACAAATTAGTTATCCTTGCTTAAAAAAATTGATATCCACTATTTTGAAATAATGTAATGTATTCTGAGAACAACAAAAGTTTTTGAAACTGGTTTGTATTTTTAAGTAGAATTAATTTCATTGAATTATTATGCACATTATAATTAATAATGAATGAATAATAATAATTTTGAAATAATAATAACAATCATTTTGAAACTTTGTAATCTGGTGTAAATTTTATATGGGTGTATTCCTTAAAAAATAAAATAATTGTTATGGAAAATGTTTAGTGCTAAATAATAATATAGCTTAATTGGTATGCAAATGGTCTGTGTCATTGATATCAAGTTTGTTGGGATTCAAAAATAAAACAGGTGTATTAAAAAAAGTATGATCTCTCATTTGGGTGCATAACTTAAAAGTATGTCACACCTGCACTATTGAAAACCAGAAAAGGCCAGAACTTGCTGGATCTTAATTTTCATTTTAACCAACATAGGACATGTTCTTTTGCTAGCCTGTTCTGTCCCTCTTCTAACCTCTGCATTAAGTAGATACCTAAAAAGTTTAAATTGAAATTGGCATAATTAATTTCATGTTATAAGCATCTAGTAATAACTTTGCAAAAAAAAAAACATCAAAATGCTGTCTATTTTATCAGAACAAACGGTTAAATACATTTTTAGGCCACTTGTTATGAAGTGGCAACCTAAATGTTTATTACCTTTAACCATCAGCTATCTGTTTATTAACTTTCACCAAAACTAATGACTTGCTACTTTGGCACTACTAAAATACAGCTGGTCTATTTTTAGAGTGGTTATTGCTATTTAATTCTTTTGATAATATCCTCTTCTGCTGAAAGTTGGCCAACTTTGCTCTAATATTTTTTTTCCTTTGCATAGAATTAAACTCGAAAATGTTTCACTCAGCATCCTATGCTTATAGCTACTGCAGCAATTAGTTGGGTTGAGATTATTTTATACCAATATCATGTCATTTAAATGAGGAAAATAATTAGTCTTTACTACTCTTTGGCTGTGAACTATAGTGATCTTTAGACCTAACACTATGAAGTTGCATCATGTGATTTAAGGCGCCCACACAAAACCGCGACGCGATGCGATGCGATAATTCTTGCGGTGCAAACGTGCGAGCTCGCACGCAAATATTTGCGATGCGTTGCGAATTCGCAGTTATGTGTGGGAGCCCTTAGAACAGTATGCACTGTTGTTTACGCCAGAAATCTAATTCATGTAAAATGCAGCTGTCAAAATTTATTTCTTTTGTTAGTAACAAAAGTTTCACTTCCATATTTATTTTGGCAGAACTTCTGGCCGTAGTGTTCACACTATATTAACATTTTCAGGTGGCCACCAACAGCAAAGAAACTCCAAAAAGGGGTGGTACATTGTTAAAATGTACCACATGCAATAGTTTTAGTACTTTAAGTAGTCGAGCCCTAACTACCCACATGGCCCAATGTTCCCCTGACAACAACAATGTGGCAGCTGCGCAAAACGCCGACCCCCGACCTCACAGAAAGCTGTTTGAATGCGACGTGTGCAACATGAAGTTTTCAAATGGCGCCAACATGCGCCGACACAAAATGCGGCATACTGGAGTAAAGCCGTACGAATGTCGCGTTTGCCAAAAAAGATTCTTCAGGAAAGATCACTTGGCAGAACATTTCACAACTCACACCAAGAGCTTGCCGTATCATTGCCCAATCTGCAACCGAGGATTCCAGCGCCAAATTGCCATGCGCGCGCACTTCCAAAACGAACACGTTGGACAGCATGACCTCGTTAAAACTTGCCCCTTGTGTAGTTATCGCGCTCCCACCATGAAGAGCCTCAGAGTTCACTTCTTTAACAGGTAATTCAATTTCTTTATTAACTATTTGAATAGGCGTGACGCTTTCGTGTCGCGAATCGTTCTAGCACATTATTGATTGGTTTGGCTAACAGCAACCTTTCTTGTGACTCGTTTATTTTAAATGTGTGTATTATGTTACAAATTATCAGATCGATGTAAACAACATCCTCCCATGACTCGGTATTTTATTTTACAGACATGGCATTGATTTGGACAACCCTGGTCCAGGCAATAACTCTTCAGTATCTCTCCTTGCTGCGGGTATCGCCAATGCCGCGTACTCTGATGGTACAATGGATCCCAGTGCTATAAACGCCCTCGGCGCGTTAGGGTCCAGCCTATCAGTCTCCGTTGCTGCTACATACTCAGATAGTGGTGACAGCAATGGCGCCCGCTCTGTGGATAATGCAACGCCACCCATGCACTATTTGACCCCACACGTTGAGATTTCTATGGCCGACAATAACGAGACTTTTTCTACTGGCCAAAACCATTTAGGCAACTCAGGTAACTGAAAATATACTGCAAACATTTTGTGCTTGTTTATTAAAGTGGGAATAAATTATTTATAAGGTATTTGTTGGGACTATAGGAAGCTCTTATGGAGGAGTGTGTGTGGGATAGATAAAGTACAGGTATCTATGGAAGCTAATCAGATAGTTATGTCTATTGAGCATTCTATAGCTACTTTAATATGGAGACCATTTATGAGAAATTATTAACATTCCTGTTACGCTTGCGCGGATAAAAACATACTTTTTCCCCGACTGCCCCCAGAAGGAGGGTAATGTATTTCGAGAGTATGTATGTATGTCTATTTCTTTGTCACGCTCCGTAGCCTAAACGGCTTGCTGGATTTTAACATATAAAGTGTTGTTAGGTTCTTCATAATTGTGGGAGTGAAATAGGATATATAATATTTATATATTGCATCTGCAAATACAAAAATAAAGGTAGGGGATTAAAAAAAAAATGATAATGATACTGGTATCAAATAAAAGCTAGTAATGAGACGATTCCAAATATAAGTATATGTACTTAGTATATATATAAATATATAATTAATAAAACTAAAAAGCTTGAAAACAAAAATGAAAATTATTTAATAAAACAAAAAACCCGACTGCAAAAACACATAGAATTTTTGAATTGATACCAAAATTCTATAGATTATAATGCTTGTTTGTCTCTTTTTAGTTATGTGTTTTTGCAGTCAGCTTTTTTGTTTTTCAGTAAATAATTTACGTTTTTATCAACAAAAAAAAATCACACCAGAGTTCAAAATAACCTGTTGAAAAAGCCACTACTTGACAGGAAATATAATTCTACCGAAACCTATTTTATTTGGTTGTCTTTTGTGTAGTTACAAAAAGTTACCTTCCTGTAAGTAACACTTAAGTCGTTGTTTTACGTTGAGCTACCTATTCATAAGGACAGAAACAGATTTCGGTGCGTGAGCCCGCACTAAAATGAATGTATTGCCATCTTTTTCTACCAAGCAGAACGCGAATGAGACAGCACGTTTTTAGGTAGCAGTACACCACCTAAAAACTTGCTGTCTCATTCGCGTTCTGCTTGGTAAGGCAATGGTGCCGATTCGCTTGTTCACAAACTAAACTAAATTTAAGTTCAGTGCATCTTTTTCTTTCTATTTCATTAAGAAAAGGACAGAAGATAAATTTTAGTTTAGTCCTGTCAAATTAATCAGCGCCTGTCACTACTCCATACAAGTTTAGACGTGATTAAAAACTTGCCGACTAAAATTACGTCAATTTACGTCAAGCGCTGATTTGGGACAGGACTAAACTAAAATTTATCTTCTCTCCTTTTCTTAATGAAATAGAAAGAAAAAGTGCACTGAACTTAAATTTAGTTTAGTTTGTGAACAAGGGAATCGGCACCAATATCTGTAAGATTTTATTTAAAAGTAAAACCTGCAGCTATAATCTTCCTTCATCTCTTTCTTGTTTTACCTGCAAGTAAAAGATGGCAATACTTTATATTTACGTAGTACACAACTGGCTTGACCATTTTGATTATAAAAAAATTACATATTCTAATGTGTTTTAGAATCGCGCATGAACGGCGAAGGCCCCAGCTCACCACAATCCGGCGACAGTGCAATCGCTAGCAGCTCCCTATCAGCTGGATTACCTACTAACATAACTCCGTCCATCACTCTGATACCCATCAAACAGGTATGCCATGCTAAAGTAACGCCTTTCCCTAGTATTATGGCTGCTCCAAACAATCGGCTATGATCGACACTCGTTGATCGTCTATGATCGGCAAGGTAATCGTCACGATCATTGTGCAAGCATCCACACGACCGTCCGTGATCATTTATTGAGCGGCAAGCATTCAAGATGGACGTGGAGGTTATAGCTGCAGCTATCATTAATTTAATTTCAGTTTATAATCATTTTATCAATTTAGTTGAACGAAAAGTTCCGGAAAAAAAAATGGAAGAAGAGAAGATGGTGGTGTTTGAGCATTCATCGTAATAGAATAAAGTAAATATACCTAAACAAATAAAACGACGCGACGCGCGACGTACGCACGGCTAGCTATCCTCCGGTGAAAATTGAAATGAATAATCGGCGATCGTGTGGGCACGTGCACGCAACTACAAGCGATTCCTTTTGATGCGTGCCCGAAAAACCGACAATTGCCGATCGCCGCGATCACGACGACGATTAAGGTCTATATTTCACCGGGACACCATGGCGGCGCAACCAGTCGCCGCTACCAACAAAATTTATACAGCTCTATAGAGAGTTACTCACCTGGTGTCCGTTTGGTTACGCAACCAATTTGGCAGCGCGATCAGCTCGGACGCGTGCACAGAATGTTACTGGTCGCGCCGCCACGCTGGTCGCGCCACAACTTATCCTTCAGGACTGACTGATTTTCTTAATTGTCTTGTTTCAAAAAATCATTTTCACACAAAGTCAGTAGCTCATTAAAGGCCTCCACGGACATCCTCACATAACTAAAAACTTATCCGGATATCTTCTTAGATCGTATATGTTGACGAATTGTCGTTTCTTACAGCGATCGGCTAAATAAGGATGAACCCACCACTGTTTCTTTTTTCTCTTGAAATCTCTTTTCCTAACATACAGCAGTAGTGCTATCTCTTCGAGGTCCATTTTGATACTGTATCAGTGTGGTGTGGCGACTCTGGTATCTGTATGGTGTCTAGTTTGGTAGACTATGGACACCACGGTGGTGCGACAGGTTGCGCCGCCATGGTGTCCCAGTGAAATATAGCCCTAAGGACGATGATGGGCGACTACAGGCGAGTAGCCCTTCTACACGATCGTTTTCGCGTGTAATCGCCCATCATCGCCGATTGTGTGGAGCAGCCATTAAAATATTTTCCAATAATACTAAAATTATCTAATGACTGAAATCCTACAATAATGTTTTCTTTTTCAATGTTTCAGGAACCCAACACTCAAGAAGAATCAGGCAATAACGATATGCGGGAAGGCGAAACTAATGGGGGCGATAAACGAGGCGTATCCTCGAGTCTGTCATCTCTGATCAAGGTGTCACCGCTAAAAAGTTTATTAAGAGAAGATTTGCGCCGGCGCATCTCTGCTCGTGGACGCGCTCGGGGCTCTAGCGTACGTTTATGTCGAGTTCAATCATTAAGAATTAACATAATCTTGAATTTGGATTAGAGAGTAGTAGTTGTTCTCTGATATATGCCTAAATGTCCCACTTCAGCCTTGTTGTCTCTATTGCAGGCTTCTCGTGCCTCTCCGTCCGAGGGCGGCATGATCACGTCGACGCACGGGGACGCCGCCATGCTGCCTTCGTCACTCGTATGTACGTTTTGCTCTATAACCTTCCCGGACTCCACGCTGTATTTCCTCCACAAGGGCTGCCACTGTGACTCCAACCCCTGGAAGTGCAACATCTGCGGCGAGCAGTGTTGCAACGTGTACGAGTTCAACTCCCACCTGCTGAGCAAGAGCCATCAATGACTGTTTGCAGGGGGGCCGTTCGATCACTGACTTTTGGTTTGATGATGCACTTCTCGTATGCTATGTGTGCATAGTCCGTAAGCACTTCGAAGATACTACACCTTATACTTAACATATTTACGGTTATTAGATACAATTCATTGTTTCTCTCATCTTGTTTTGTGTGTGTAACTACATTCCTTATTTAAAGCAGGCACTGTATGTTGAAGTGCTTCGAATATGCTATATGCTGAACGTCCCCCCGAAGCTATTGTTTATTTTTAAAGTGCAAATTATGTCAAGGTATATTTAGTGGTTAAAATAGTAAATGTGCGAAGATATTTATATGGATATTTTAGTACTTAAATAAAAAAGGGATTAGAGATGGTTATAAAAAAAAATATTACGAGGTCGTGTCTAATAATAAATTTGAGTTATAATAAGACTTATGAAATAAGCTGAAATTCAGCAGTAATTGTTATTACTTACATTCCAAATTATGACGTATACATTCCATTTCGTGAGATTGACGAAAATTATTCAGTCTTTGGTGGGGAATAAGTAACTACCTACTCAAATTATCTTAATAATATTTTATATTTATTTTTTGTCTTGAAGTACTTAACTGTACATTACCGTGATTAAAAAAAGATCCATTTTAGAGTATTTTGGTGCGATAGTGAATTTTACAAATGTTTATTAAAATATAAAACTTATGGTGAAGAGTGTACAAATTAATATATATTTTTACATTTCGCTGTTGAGAAGTTATAGAAAGGCAAAGCCTATAATAATCCGTGATGGTTTAATTAATGTGATTGTGTACAGACAGGAATTATAAATTCTACATTCCGTTTTTATTTATGTTTCCTTTTATAAAGTGCATGTGATGCAAGTCCACGACTAATACTTAATGTACAAGTTAAATTATTTTGTTGTTATTATTTATTTTTTCTAAAATACTTACATATTTTACATTCTTAGAATTATAAATTTCATTATGTACTTAAAAAGTCAATCTACTATTTGTAGTCAAAAAGCACTTTCTGTTTCGAGTTCCATTTGAGAAAAGTAACAAATAATTAAGTTTAAAATGTTGTAACATAAACAACAAATTAACGAGTGGCTATACTTAGCACATCTTGCTCAATTAAGCTCAAGCACGGAGCATGATGAGTGTTGTACTCGCACAAAAGCTTAAATAATATTAGTTCACATACATTTTCATAGTTTGAAATACTCCACAGAAAGTTGCATGTGCTTTTATTGGTGCCTGTTAAGATAGATTCGTTATTTAATAATATTATATAAAATTTCAAGCAGGCAGATTGGTTAATCATTGTTGAGTTCTAAGCTCCTTATTTTATGGATTAATCAAAATAGATAAATAATTTATTTTAAGAAAAATGCTCAACTTTGTGGTAAACGATTTTATCATCTTTTTTGTAGCAAATACTACTAAATTATCTTTTAAACTTTTACCTTTAACACATTTTTTTTTTTTTCATTATCAGGATTACGACTTTAATCTATCAAATTTTTAGACTATCCACACTAACGAAATTAAGAAGATAAGCGTCGTATATTTGTTTCATATAATGTAGATGTTATTTCCTATTTTTAGGTACATTTTTGTACAACGTATTCGTACTTCATAACGTCGGTGAATCCGTTCCATTCTTTGTTTTAACCTGAGATTTACATTCCTTTAGCAATTAAGTACTTAATATCGGTTGTGGTCTTGCCTGATAAGTTTACTAAATTGACTTAGATGGAACTGAAATTATGTTTACCAACGAAGTTTATTTTGTTTTGTTATTGCATTGGTATTAGGTTAACAGTCGGCGCACGCGGTAGTCCGTCCGTGAGTTGCATGGACATAGTGAGTTACCTGAAATGAGCAACACATATTTATTTATAGAGATTCTTATATTATGCTGTTTCAATTGTTGGTTATGTAGAACTTGAATGTTTTATTATATATTTTGGTCCCGGCGCGCCGCAATTAATGTTAATACAAGTGTAGGTTTAGCATAAGAGCTATTAATATTATTAATCGGTAACCCCCGTTGGGCGCCTTTACTTAATCCGTCCATATCTAATGATAGATATTGCCTTTAATATTTAATAGAGTAATATATTTTATAGATTCTAGGTGTAATTAAGAACAGATCTTAAATATAAAATGTTTTCAGAATGCAGAGGTTTAAAGATGTAGTTGTATTTATTTAACTTCTATTACATGGATGTTTGCATTGTTCAAAAATCAACATAGAACTCGTTGAATGAAGTGAACCTCGTGTTACGCAGTGGTTCTTGTTTGATTTATTTGCAGTGCAGCAATAACATTGTTGATTGTTGCGGTTTGAAATAAATATTTTATTTTTTGTGTGGTAGTAATACAAATTGTAAACTGTAAAGTATTCAACGTTGTTTTAGAATATTGTTGACCTAAAATTATATCATCAATTGTGTAGATACAAACAGTATTTTTAAAGTAACATTTTGGGAACTTTTTCCTAATTGAACATTGTCATTTATTAAAAAAATTATTGATTCCTACTTTGAAAATAGAGCAGCGTGACTTACAATAACGGATAGATTTGGTTGTATCTTAAATGAACACTATAATATACACCATATAATATGTAATATTAAAAGCAGAATATTTAGTGTAGCGATCCTCACCTTAATACCAAAACACAGCTTACCAACATTATAATTTTATTTTAAGTTGTTATGTATGTAATATAAGATAGAGAAATTAACAAGGTTGAAAGCAATTTGTAACTATAAGCAGATTGAATTTGTCGTTGATATTTTTCTGTTACTTTATGATATCAATGTTAAGAGAAATAATATCAAACTGTACTAATATAACATAGGGTTACTACTTACGAGGAACCAGTTTGGAATCATGAGTGATAGTTACTATATCAAATTGTAGCAGATTGTGCCTTAGATCAATAGTTTAATATTGATTATATTATCATTATATAAATATGAAATTTTATTTAGAAGTGTGCATTTTTTATATTGTCACATTTAAATATTTATATATACACCTATTAGAATCTGGGAAATCAAATCGAATGTTATTTATTTATGTATAGAAGAATACATTATAAACAATGTGGCTGTTATGCTTGTTTTCATAGAAAAGTTTATTTGCAGTTGATAAAAAATTGCTCTTGTCGTTTTTATGTGACGATTAAGGGTTATAAACAAATGGTACTTACTACCGAATATGTAGTTCTATTTATTTACTTTATAATAATTTGGTAAAGGGTCTAATGAAATATTAATAAACTATGACATACAAACGGAGGTTTTATTTTATAGTGATGTTACTAATTCCCTGTTTTAAATTGTTGTCAATTATAATCTTCCATGCTGCAGTAGCTAAATACTCTATACTTAAATATGTAATAATCTTAGAAAAACTACATTTTTTGGTTACTCAACTATCTACATAAGTTTTCTATATTCTAAGTTGTTTGTTGTGTTTGTAATAATAAGCCCAGGTACGCACGTGCGTAATTTTTCGGGGTGATTTTTTTCACGCACTGGATTTTCAATTCTCTGCTTAGCGCCGAGAGTTGAAAATCAAGTGCGCGAAAATTACCCGTGCAAATCGGGCTAAGAGTTCATGGGAACCCGGAACACTAATAAGGTTATTTTTTTATTGCATTGAAATTTGTACTTTATTTGTGTATGACACAGTTTGTAGTTCCAAAACATGATAATTATCCAAGATTCTGATTTCAAGTTTAACACCTGAGGCCGTTTTTATAGCCTTTGTGAATCTATACTAGAGCTCAAAGGGTTAATAACATATTGCATACCACATCTACACAAAAACTAAAGATAGAAAATAGCTTCCTCTTTTCGAAATCCCTCTTCGTTTATTTTGTTTTCCGACATCGAAAGTCGCGGGCACAGCTCGTACGGTCAGCAACGAAAGTCGATAACACCACCTCAGCACCTTTACATAATAATTATCTAAGTAAGCAATAGATATTCTGTGGGTGGTGGTCAAAAGATTGGAAATGTTATTTTATATTTAAACGCTTTGAGTTTGACTAGAAGTATTTCAACTTTTGATTTGTCAAGAAGTCGGTTGGTTAGATAGATGAAGCTAGTTGCCCATTCCAAAGCGTACTAGATTCGTATGGAGAAGAACGTACACTTGGACACTCTTTTAAATCGAAATGTTGTTACAATTATTGGTTGCATCATTCATGTTAAAATTATAAATATATGTGAGAACGATGGAGAGAGACTTGCATATTAAAGGCGTCCAAGAAAAAAAAAAAACAATTCAATATAAAATAAGCAATAAGGCTGGAATCTAACCAAAATGATCGACGTGCACACGCGACCCTAGCGTTCATTTTGTTCGGCGGTCCCGAACGCGTGGCCGCGCCGACAGAGGGCGCTATTCAATTCAATGAAAGACAGTGGTAGCTAGTATACAATACCCGTATACACGGCTTCATATCAAGCTATAAATTTCTAGTTTATGCTGATCTCGCATTGTATAGGATATCCGTATAGAGGTCAGCTCATACTGGAAATGTATAGCTTGGTATGTAGCCGTGTGATGTGCTGTTAATATAAAAAAAAAACGGTCAAGTGCACGCACAATGTAGGTGGGATGAATTTATCCTAAGAACAAACTTAACATGGTAGTTGAAAAACATGTTCTCGAGACATTGATATAAATAGTAAAGATACGGTCGTCCGAACGTTTGCCGGACACGGTCGCCATAAAAAACACTAGCGCCATCTATTAGAACTACGATGTCAATCGGCGTGATCTGCTCCTAGACGTAAACTTGTAAGAGCGGGTATTTTTCGAGGTACAAAGAAATAAAAAAACCTTCTATTTTTCGAAATTTATATTTATTGCAGTTTGTTTGTGTTATGAAGGCCATACACGTTAGGGTTTGCATGATGGTTTTACCCTTGCATGCATAACCGACAGGCAAACCCTAGCGTGTATATGATAAAACTGTACAGTTATCGGCGCATGTACATGCAACCAAGCAAATATCAAAATTTATATTTTATGCCGCTCGGTTACGTTTGCGTGCAAGCATAACCGAGCGTGGGTGGCGTCCGGCGAGCATGCCTGCACAGTTTTCAGTTTTTTATTGTCTGCGACGGTGGAAGGTTGCGCGCGCGCACCATCGCGTCGTTTCGGAAATGGCGACTCGCAAGCGCAATGCCTTATTAGAAGAATTCATTGAAATTCATAAGTCGCAACCTTGTCTTTGGCGCGTAAAGTGCAAAATATCACGACAGAGACAAACGATCGGCAGCATACAGGAAATTGATAACTAAGCTCAAGGAATTGGAGCTCCAAAACTGAATTGGTAGCTCCAAAACTGAGAGTTTATGGTAAAACTGCATGCAAACCCAAACGTGTGAAACTCGGTTTACCTGTCAGTTATGCATGCAAGGCTAAAACCATCATGCAAACCCTAACGTGTATGTATAATATGAAACTCGGTTATGCCTGTCGGTTATGCATGCAAGGCTAAAACCATCATGCAAACCCTAACGTGTATGGCCTCCATTATAAAATTTCCATTGGCCTTCGAATAAAACAATATTTTTAAACTTATTTTTTTTAACATAAGACACGACTCCAAACTTTATTTCGCACGGAATCAGAAGGAAATCTGCAAAATAAATACGTATTTCACTGTACTTACAGATTTTTTTGCAGTAAGTACATAAAAACACATTTTAATTTGCTTTTAATAAACAATAAAAATAATTTTATACATAATTAAATCATATAGTAATAATAATAAATCTTTTCATTTCATCGGATAACAACGCGCGCCGCTGCAAAGTTATGTCGCACTTTTACGCGGCTTCGCTTCGTCTTTGCCAAACGTTGAGACAAATTAGAAAGAAAATTGTTTTAAATAATGTTAGAAGTTGATATAATTACATATTTTTAACTTATCGGTGATATGAAATGTTATCAATTGTTTTATTGTGCTTTTTGTCGTAGTTCACGCAACCCTTCACAACACAACTTGGCATTTTTGCTTGTAAAATTTTACGACCGCTCCCGAAGACAGCCGAACGCGTTCTAGTTCACTTCGTTATAGGGAAGACCATTTTGGGACCAAGTTCGAGGCGTCATTATAACGTGCGGTCCGCCCAGTCCTTACGCAGTAATATATATGTCAATGTCTCGAGAGCATGTTTTTCAACTGCAAATGTAAGTTGGGTCGACTATTACTCGGTAACTAGTAAATAAGTACTACATAGTTGTGATAGTTTCCCTTTTAACTTCGTAATATATACTACCTATTGCTGTGAATTTTTTCACGTAGGTATCCAAATACAACCATTTAGCTGGTAGGGAGGGGACACTTGACTCTAACAAAAATTAGCACTTTAAAGCTTGATATTGTTTGATGGGAATTTGGACACAGGAAGAAAGACTGGTTTTACTTTTTAATAAACTTTTATTAGTGTTCAACTTACATAGTTTCGTAATACACCATCTTTGTTTTTCTATAGAGTATCACACATAACCACAGACTATTAATATGTTAACACCTTCTCCTATTTTATGAATTTTTTTACAAACAAATTCAATAAAATACACATCAATCTAAATACCTTATCTTAAATTATAACAGCTTTTACAAACAAAATGTGTTTTACTTAAATTTGACTTTACATCAATGACTTTTATTTTCCTTTACAATTTTCTCACAATGAAATTGAAACTTCTCTTTACCCATAGGTTTTGTAAACATATCAGCAATTTGTAAATTAGTTGGACAATATTTTATATCAATATTACCTTTCTTATAATTTTCATGAATGAAATAGTATCTTACATCAATATGTTTTGACCTCTTACTGAATGAACCTGTTTGTATTAATTTGATTGCACTTTGGTTATCAATATTCAAATATATTTTAATAATTTTGCCAACTAACTCGTTTATCAATAATTTTAAATATAAACATTCCTTCACACAATCTGCAGCTGCTATGTATTCAGCTTCAGTTGATGATAAGCTTACTATGGGCTGTCTCTTTGAGCACCATGATATAGGTCCCCCTGATAACATTATTATAAATCCAGTTGTACTCCGTCTTGTTTCAGTACAGCCTGCATAATCTGAATCACAGTATGCATGTAACTTTGTAATATCCTCTCCTGTATTGTACATTATTCCTTTAGATCTCGTTCCATTCAAGTACTTCAAAATCTTCTTTACAGCCAATACGTCTTGATTAGATGGATTTTCTAACCTTTTACTGGCTTCATTTACAGCTTGACTTATGTCTGGTCTTGATCTTGTTGATAAGTATAATAGTCCCCCCACTAATTCTCTATAAGGAAAGTTAGATGTTTCCATTTCAGATTCAATCTTTTTATCAGTATTACATGGTGTACCTGCTGGCTTAGAATCAAACATGTTAAATTTCCTGAGTAATCTTTCAGTATATGTTTTCTGGTGCAACAAAATTCCTTCTTTACTTCTCGTAACTTCAGATCCTATATAATTTGTAGGTTTTTCATAAGCTTTTATTTTAAATTCCTTCTCCAGATATTTAAGTGTTTTTAACAATTTCTCTTTATCTTTAGTTATAGCTAGTCCGTCATCCACATAAATTGCAATTATCATTGTTTTGTCTTCTGTTAAAAAAACACACTGGTCTTGTTTAGTAGGCTTGAATCCAATTTTTAGCATAGTTTCAGTGAATTTCTTATTCCATGTTATTGGAGCTTGTTTTAGTCCATATAATGCTTTTTTCAAATGACAATTATTAGGCTGGTTTTCATATCCTTCAGGAATATTCATAAAAATATCTTCAGTCAACTCGCCGTATAAAAATGCTGTTTTTACATCAAATATAATCATCTCATATTCCTTTGAAGCAGCAATTGCTAATAATGATTTTAGTGCTGATTGACTTACTACTGGACTATAAATTTCTTGATAGTCAATACCTTTTTGTTCAAAACCTCTTGCTACGAGTCTTGCTTTGTATGTACCATTTTCTTTTATACAAAATACCCATTTATTTGTCAGTATTTTATGTCCCTTGGCTTTTTCTACATCAACTATTTCCCATGTATTGTTACTTTCCAGCGAATCCTTCTCTGACTTTATGGCCTTCTCTCAATTCTTCTTTTCAGCAGACTTCATGGCTTCACTGTAGGTAAGTAATACATAATCTTGCAGGTAAGTTGGTTTTTTCTTTTGTCTCCTTGTTCTAGTAGTTTCTACTTCTTTTTCTTCTACATTAATCTCTGTATTTTCATTAATTTCAATTTCACAAACATTTTCTTCTATTTCACTACTTTGCATTTCTAACTCTTGTATTTCATTATAGTTTTCATCATTTTCTTGATCATTGAAACTTTCTACATCACCGTTACCTGTTTCATAGTTACCTGTCTTCTTAGTATAATACTGTCTTCTTTTTCTTTATTCTTATTATTATCATTAAATATAACAATATCTCTTGCTATTTCTATTTTTCATTCCATAGTCTATATCCATTATTAGTATATCCAACCATTATTAACTTCTTACTTCTTGGGTCTAGTTTCTTTGTTTGTATTTAGTTGTTTTGCATATACTTTTGAACCAAATTTTTGTATGTTAGCTATGTTAGGTCTTTTACCGTACCACATTTCATATGGTGTTTTGTTTTCTAATGATTCACTTGGTAGTCTATTTATTATGTATGTAGCACAGTACATAGCCTCACCCCACATTTCTTTTCCAAATTCAGAATCAAATAGTAAAGCTCTGGTTTTATTCAGCAATGTTCGGTTTAATCTTTCTGCCTTGCCATTTAATTGAGTGTATGGGACTGTTAAATCTAGTTTCATACCTTTTTGCATGCACCATTGTCTAAAATCATTGCTTGTGTACTCACCTCCATTATCACATCTTATGGTTGATACTTTTTCACTTCTTTCTCTTTCAGTTTCTTCAATGTAGTTTCTTAGTTTATACTTAACTTCACTTTTGTATTTTAGCAGGTAGATCTTAGTAAAATGGGTGTAGTCATCCATGACTGTTAATACATAACTGTAATCATCATATGTTTTGTTTTCAAACGGTCCACAAACATCTGTATGGATTATTTGCAATGGTCTTTTGGCTCTAGCTCTTATTGTGTCAAATGGTAGCCTGGTTTGCTTTGCTTGTGTGCATATTTCACATTTATCTAGTTGTTTTATACCTTGTATTTTTATTCCATCTACCATATTTGGTAATATTTCTAGTGTTGTTTTTCCTGGATGCCCTAACCTTGCATGCCATTCTAGAGCAGTTCCATTTTCTTTCATTAATAAGGTCTTTTCTTCTGTATTGTTTTTATCTATATTTATTTTATATAAGCCATTTTCTTTTTCTCCTATTAAGACTAACTGTGACTCTTTGTAGATTTCAACTTTATTTTTAGTAAACACACAGACCAAACTGTTCAAAAGGTTAACGAGAAGTCAGGCTGCTAAAGCATCCAGAAAACTCGATTTCCAGGAAGAGTTAAAGCAGAAAAGCGATATGTCTCAACAGACCACGTACGGTAATACTGAAGCAGGAGGATCTGGGGCTCCAGATGTACCGCCGAAAGCTGGCTCGTCCAAAGAGGACTGGAGCATACTTCGGGGTTATCTGCAAGTATCAGCTCTAAATTGATGGCCAACTTGGCCTTATCAATCCTACTGACGAGGAGATGGTGAAAGCTGCTATAATTGGGAAAGTTAGTAAATCTAACTTTGAAGCGACAAAAGCTCTTGTCAAGCTGATGGCCTATGAAGGTTTCAATCCTGTGACAATAATATCTGAGATGTCAGCTCGGGCTGAGAGATGGAACAAAACTGAAAGACCAGCATCTTGGAATCTGTCACTAGATGGTTTAGACTTCACCATGACAGAGAATGCCGATCTTGCCAATGATGTTTTATTCTTTTGCACATTATTCTTAACAAGGGGGAACAACCTCAGGAAAATATTAGCAAGCATTGACAAGACAGTCAAGGCTCCACTATTGGTCAAGATACAAACGTATGGGATCAAAAGTGACACTGACGAAGAGCTTGCTAAGAGGAAGAGAAGCGAGAAGATAGATTTGATATCCAAGGATGTGACATTAAGTAGAATAACAGCCTCATTCCCACACATTGCTCCAGCTGTAGTTAAGAAGACAGGAGTGAGAGGGAAAGTTGATCTGACATGTATGAGCTTGCAGTATCGCATTGATCATGGAGAATTTAAAGAAGCCCCTGCCATATTAACTCATGGCTTAATACCATCACTTCTTTTTAAGGCTTAAGTGGCAGAGTTGATGGAGCTAAGACATTTCTGCTACTTCTTTAACATTGAGCAATCTGTGACCTTGCAAATGCCTAGTGCAAAGAGGAACGTGGTGAATGAGCCAATGTCTAAAACATTGGAATCTGCAGAGAAGTTCGTCAATGCAGCAATCAATGGGCCTCTCAACACTGATAACCAAAGGAAGAGTTTACTCCATCATCTAGGATTATATAAACCTGTTGATGAGGAAATTAAGAGATGGATTGCGGTGGGCTCAAAGCTGTATGCCCGCTGTCCAGTAACTCCATCATATTATATGCTGCAGTCATCACTATCGATGGAGCTGGCTAACAAAAAGCCCTAGGGATTAACCTAAGGGTTGAGAGAATGAGGCCTAATTCTCATTTTGCATGTTAGGTTTAGTGCATGTTAGGTTAATTAGAATAGATTTAGGTTAGATTTATTAAGTTAGTTTGTAAGAGGGGATAGGTTAGAATTTTTGACATCACCATTTCTTCATTTATTTTCTCTCCTATTTGATTTAGGCGAAACTGTAGGTTTTCTATGTCAGTGATCATTTGAGTGAGAGACTTATTTTCCTGTTTGTAATTAAAGAACTCCTGTAACAATGATGACTTATTTCTTTCTTCTTGTCCTTCAAATATTTTACAAAGTTTCTTATACATTTCCTGGGCATTCTGACAGCCCAAAATATGACTTTTCAGCTTCTTATCTATAGTGTTTATGATGATCTTTTGTACCTTAGCATCTTTTGTACTAAATTCTTCCGTTTTTCTTACTACCTCAGTCGTTTCTTGTGATAAAACGTCACTTAGTTTTGCCGCCTTCACATAAATGTTGAATTCGAATTTCCATAGAAGAAAACTTTCCCCGTCTGTTAATTTTTCAATTTGTGTGTCTTCGTTAGCCATTTTTAATTAATATTCCGGTTTTTACTTGTTTTTATACAGGTTTTTACTTGTTTTACGGCCACGCCGTCACTGGTTTTATTGTCGTTTTTACTTTTTATTTTTTTAGCACTATTTTCCTGTGTCTGAGGTCTACTTAGGCATTTCTGGGAATCTGGGCCCATAACCTGTTCGATGGGAATTTGGACACAGGAAGAAAGACTGGTTTTACTTTTTAATAAACTTATTAGGGCTGAAACTGCGTGAAACGGACGTCCGCGCGGTTCCATACAAAAGTGCTCCGTCGCGGAGACCCGCGCAGGCGTCCGTTGCGGGGGTAGCGCCAGCTTACTAGCTGTCGTTTATTTTCTGCTAGTCGACGTTTTGCTAAGTTCTCCATCGACACGACTGTACATGCGCACCGTTAAAATTAAACTACGGGTAGTAAATTGCCCACGGAGGCCATCTGGGTGCCCATACGCGTAAACACGCGACGGTTACCCGTCGCGGGCGCCCGCTTCACGCAGTTTCATCCCTTAGTGTTCAACTTACATAGTTTCGTAATCAGTGTTGCCAGTACCTGCATCGATTTTCGGACGATTCACTATCTGAAAAGGGACGATTTTTGGACAAAAAGGACGGCTAGAGAAATATTAATATGTGTGAGTTATATTATTTTTATGACAAATAAAAAGTGAAAAAAAAAAACAAGATATTTAATTTTGTTTTTTGCATGTCTTTGGTCGGCTCAATCTTCACGACATCCTTAATTCCTGAACTTGGGAACTCGCAAAATGAAAACTCAATTTCAAATTAAACACCATACGAGCATCGTAGTAACTCTCGTACGTAATGAATTCAGCTGAATAACCGAATGATTGTGGTTGTTTGTGTGCATGGAAGGTACAGGCAAGCGATACGGATCATTGCGCGTGAAAAAGGATGGCTGGCGTTTTTTGCCAGCACCTGCACCAGCAGTGGTCTGAAATTGCATTCACACGCCGCGCGTTTCGTTTACTTACAAGTTTTACGCATTTTTGTAATTTTTAAAACTGTGTTTTATTATTTGCATTTTATACGCATTTTTGTAATAAGAAAGTAAATGATTGTAGTTGGCTATTTGAAAAGGGACTGAATATATGAACGGACATCGAAGGGACGTAAAGATGTCTAAACGGACAAAAATCGTCCCTTTTGGGACGTTCTGGCATCACTGTTCGTAATACACCATCTTTGTTTTTCTATAGAGTATCACACATAACCACAGACTATTCATATGTTAACAGATATTACGCAAACGGATCCCTGAATCGAAAAATGGTGTTTACAAACCAGCAATATTTTTAAACGGCCTATCCAATGATACCCCACACCAAGGGATAGACGAGAAAAAAAAATAACATTCCCACTATACGTGTACTGGAGGTACCCTACATATCGACGGTGAAATGCCAATAACACCTAACTGACAAAGTCAAAAATGTACACAAACTGAATAAGGATGCATGCATGGCGGTAATGCCATAAAATAGGCACGTTAGTTGGAGGTAAATCCACATATAGTTTAGCAACAAAAAATACACTTAAGAGATTTCACTAAAACATGCAAATAACCCTTTTAAATTCAAAATGATAAACAAGTGAATTCTAGAAAAATGTAAGTTAGGAGGTATTGGCACTTCACCGTCGATATATATTTTTTTAAGATTTTATTTTACCACTTTGTTGGCGTGATTAATATATAGACTCATACGAAATTACAGCTTTCTAGTACTAAGAGTCTCTGAGCTAAGCCGCGGACAGACAGACGGACATGGCATGACGGGCATGGCATTATAATTTTTATGATATTAATTTTATTTTCTGTGATTAATATTTTAACTCACACACTGACTTATTATATGTTGTTTTTATTTTTTATTTTTTTTGGGAAATCATATACAATGTTTGTAAATATGTGAGCACCATGTACCTATCGCATTTATTAATTTTTCTGTTATTACTTCACTTTTCATTCTTTTTACCAATTGTGGTAAGTAATTTTGATGAATTTTTTTATATTTTTTATTTTTTTATTCTAGGTACATAGTCTTCACCTATAAATATTAATTAATGTATACAAACTATTGTTAACATTTTAAAAGAGTAAGTATGGAGTTTCTTGCCCATTCTTCTCCATACATAACTACATTTTGGAAGGCGCAACTAGAATCAATTAACTATTCATGTAATTTTTGACGTTCAAAAGTGCATCTTCGTGCCTATTTGAAATAAATTATTTGACTTTGACTTTGACTTTGATGGCGATACTAAGGAACCCTAAAAATTATGAAGTATTAACACAAAAATTTGCTAACAAATTATCAAGCTTCCGTAAACTGTTGTGATTCGTTGACTCAATGATTAACAGCCAATCGGATCACTTTAGGCGAGGTTCTTCAAGTTAACCTCTAGGAAATGTAAAATTAATGTCATTTTATTCAGAAACGGTAATGATTAAACACGTGAAAAAATTATATGTTGCTTTTGAGACCTTTCTGTAGGTACGTCGGGTACTCGTTACATAATTGGATAAAGTTCGCTCGATAGAAAAAAAATCCAAACATACCCTTATTTTGTAGATTGAATTCATTTTATTTCAATATTATACCACATTATGTATT
This sequence comes from Dryobota labecula, assembly GCA_947523025.1. NCBI lineage: Eukaryota > Metazoa > Arthropoda > Insecta > Lepidoptera > Noctuidae > Dryobota > Dryobota labecula. Next base: position 19,843,710 of record OX383287.1, on the reverse strand, counting down.
GAAAATCACATCAAAATAAACATGTATGATGATGTAATGTCCGTCGGGTTTAACATTGTTAATATCGTAAAACATAAAGGGGTTTATTAATAAACGTTGCTTAAAGTTAAGTGACGTTCAAACGTCAAAAATGTATGGTTAAACAGTCGCTAATCATTACTTAACTTTAAGCAGCGTTTATAAATAAACCCCATAATTTTCAACCCAAAATTAACGAAATTCACGGCACAATTTACTAACGCCCAGCTGCCACCTCTAGAACAAAAATGCACGCTCGAAGAACCTCGCCTTAACCTATATTGACACGTCAATAATTTTCATTCCAGAAACCGGTGGTAAGACTATCTGGAAGTGATGCAGAAAACCGTATCTCAATGAGTTAATGTACAGTGGGCTGCATCAATTAGGTGGGGTACCCAATCGATGCAGCCCACTGTACATACATTTTTATTAAAATTTGCTTTCAAAGGGGGTACCCACATCGTGACGCTGACTGTACCTACCAGTGGCCAGCACATCAAGCTACACGAAACTGAGAAATTTTCTTGTTCAATTTTAAACTTTAAAATATTGTTAATTAAGTTTAAAATCGAACAAGAAAATTTATGTGCCGAGTGGCGAGAACGCACCAAGTGCATGTTTATAACTGCCAAATGGGCAAACGATTAATTGCAGGGAAGCACGGGGGTGGGCACTCGGTCCAATAAATAGAATAAGGTCCGAGTGACTGTCTCGCCCTTTAATTCAGCCGAGAGCACTATCTCGCCCATCCATCTACTCGGTACGTGTGATCAAGGCAGTAACTGTAGTCGTGATCTACTAACCAGGATTATATCTTACCATGCCTGACGAGGCACTCAAGTATGGTTTTAATATAATCAATTAAAAAATACGTAAACAATACATACAATCGTAAAAATTAAGGTTCTACCGAGGAATTAATGTTGAGTAGATATCTGCTCCTAATATATTCTCACTAAAAATATATTTTTTAAAGATGTTGGTTTCTATTGCGTAGGCTGTACAATTTTCTGCCACTGCCAAATAAATAAAATGTCAGCCATGTCATGTCATTCTGTCAAAAAATGAACTATTGAAATGTCAAGTCAAAGTTTTGTTGACAAAAAGTTAACTTTTTCCATTATTTCTCAAAACTTTGAGTAACTATCATAAAAGTTACAAAGTAAATTATAGCATATTTTAGGCACACATTACTAATTACTGACGGTGTAATGGGAAAAACAACAGAAGTTGATGGCGATAATAACCCGACTTCATCCGAATCTGATCCAACGAAGTTATTGGAAGCTGCTTTGCTGCAGATGGATGGGATTATAGCCGGTAAGTACAATTGGCTTTACACGATTTAGAATAATTTGTTTTCTCCTCATCCTTATGTCTTATTTAATAGGTTTCAACAGCACGTAACATTCACTCTGATAACTTCATGGTTCATTGATTAATGGGGTCTTTATATGATAATTTAACTTAAGCTTGACTGGAATCACTCTAAAACTTGTTTAAATGAGATACTATGACATTAATAGTAGAAAGAGCAAACTCATATAGTTGATACAAAAAACAATAACCTCAGCTAAAAGTTACCTACGCATGATAACTTTCTTATTTTGTTTCTCAACTTTCCATAAAGGTATAGACACACATAATGTTAATATGTAGGTATTTCAATTATGGGTTGTGTGTATTATAAGGATTTTTCACACTTCTATCCATATCCTCATAAAAAAACAAATAAATTGCATTATTTAATTGTAAATAAATTATCTTGATTGTTGGTAGATACATTTTTCATTTATTGTGTACTGAGTCAAGATTGAATGTAATTTTCATTGACATTGTCACTGTAATTAATTAAATATGCTTAATAATAACTTCCTGCTTAATTTTACCTCTAATTGCATCAATTTGCCAAATACATTGTCCTCATTGTTTGTAAATACATTTTAAATTCACTGTTTACAGAGTGAAGATTGAATGTAATTTTTATTGACGTTATTGTCGCTGTAATTAATTAAATATGCTAAAGAAAAAACTTCCTGCTTGATTTTACCACTAATTATGTAAATTTTCCACTAATATTTTGTACTTAAAATATTAAATTGTTTGTTGATAAAACTTACAAATACCGATTTTTTTAAGATAGCACTTTGATTAGAAGAGAGATGAATTCATAAAATTAAAAGTTTTTGTTCAAACTAGGCTGAAAATTAGCACTTTTTGAAGATCAAAATTACATAGCAAAAAAATCAAAAATCCCCCAAAACATCTGCCTTTCATCACTTCCTAGGGCTTTAGCTGGGAAGAAGAAGTGGCACAATAAACTCCCCAGCATAATTAAATGAACCTAATGTATACATGACATAATAAACAGTAGTGTCTTGTGTATACCTATGTTCCGATACAACAGATCCCTCAAACCTTAAGGTCTATTTAATATTGTACTGATTTGCCATGTTATCTGATAACAGTTTCATGACTCACTAATATAAATTGTGGAGCAGGCATACAGAAAAACGAATCAGATAGAAAAACTAATTTTGAGATGTCTAGTATGTAAATTAGTTTACTGGCCAGTAGTTTAAGAGTAAAATAATGAAGTGCCAGTTTGTAACAAATTGTTTGAATCAAATGATTGATTTTCCCACATGTACGCAAAATACGCGATTTTGACATGTAGTTGTGGACACCACCCTTTTACTAATAAAACCTTGTTTCTGTTAAATGCTGACAAAAATCCTCATTACAAAATTATTAGTTAAATTGAACATTTTAATTAATTAATAATCTGAAATAATACCTGTTAATCAAATTCTAAAACAATTTAGAATTCTTAAACGGTCCCCAAATATCTACCTTCTTAGTTGTTACCTACCTTCTTTATGAAACTAGGTGCCTGGGAAGGGTTTAAATTTTTTTCTGTAAATATTTCTCAGACTCATTTTAATATTTAATAGATGATGTGATGCCATCTGAATCAGTTATATTAATAAGCAATTGAGCTACAGCTGCTTCAAATATTAAACGATAATTTTACCACTGGGCTAAATTGCCAATCTAGAGGTAGTGGATTGTACAGGGTGTTTAGTTTTTTTTATTATTATTTGGAAAATTAATCCTAAATATCCATACTTTGGAAATTATTATTTGTTTCGAGAAATTTGGCCAGAATATTTAATAAAATATTACCTTTTTATGAAAGCTTTAAAATTCACTTAAAAAAGGTGGAAGTCAGTTTCGGTAAAATTAAATAAATGCATTGCGTGCTGATCATGCCAGGATAAATAGGTATTGCAAAATTATAATGATAATACAGGATGTAAAAAGAAGCCTTCTTATGCATTATGTTCATCAAACTAAGTGGATAAAAGTTTTTTTAATTAATATTCTGTAATTAAGGTATCAGCTGATATGAAGTTGAGAATTATAAAAGATATATTATATCTTAGGTACTTATCCTTAATACTGCGTAGCGTAGTTGTCTGTTAAAAGTACTAACCTACTTATATAAAATACGTGAGAAGTAAATTTTGAATGATCTTCGAGTGTAACAGGCGGATTGTAGGCTTTACAGGAAATAAGGGTGACATTTTCGTGGGAGAGGGTGCAAACTGTTGAACAGAGGGTGGCGTGGCGCCAGTCCGCCGCCCGCACGCAGCCTCCGCGGACGCTTCGTCGTCCTTGCGAATAATCTGCACGCAACAAATTGCCCTCGGTATTGTTACCAAGTAATCACTTATTTTACTTTTTTACGTTGCGTTTAGTTAAATTAATTAACTCCAACCGTTGCTTTAAAACAAACCCCTTAATCTTTTTAAAGCCAAGTCAGCTAATTGAAAAGATATATTTTGTATACGTTATTATTTATCGAGAGTCGCGGTATTTCACGCTTTTAAGGATCAACGGACTCGGCAGAGTGACAGGTTCTTGTTTTGCGCCCACTTCTAAAATACTGTGGATTAAACTATGTTCAGTACGACCTATTCATTATTCTGTTGAAGTGATTAATTTAAATCTTCAAACCTATGCTTAAAACAAACAAAATTTTGTGTTTTGCATTTATAAGTTACATAAATATCGCTTCTTGGACATCTTTTTGAATAAAAATATTAAAAAAAAAGCTCAAGATGAGTTTGCAATAGGTACCCGAGTGTCCACAATTGAAACCGCCGCAATCCTTTTGTTAAGACTGATCAATCCTGTATTCATTCTGCATTTATTAAACTGTTTCACAGTGAAAGCAGAAATAATCCGCTTCCAATCTCTTGTATGTAGGTTTATAATTTACGAGGTGTAGAAGATTTTGTAATATTTATAGGTATTTTTTTAAATATAGGTAATGGGTACTTATTTTAGAATTCTAGATTAGTATTCCCATGACACTACTAGTAATATTCTGCCTTGGAATATTCTCTTGGTATAATGAACACAAACAAGAGAATTTAATCTCAGTTGGATAGCGTCAAGATTAAATTTTCAGGCGTTTTTCTTATCTCTGGCATCCTCATTTCACAAATATTTGCTGGGAAGCTTTTGTGTTTTTCCTCTTCTTGTTTACTTTTTATGATATTTTTTAAACCTTGTCACCTTTTTCACAAATTCATATTCCTCTAAAATGATACCACGATCTTTTTTAATAGAATATCAACTATGTAAACGTAGCGTTAATATTAGGCAAAATCATATATTTTAGTAAAAACATTTTCAATTGATAGATTATGCAAAGTCACACACATCTTAGTTATTTAACCTCTCGTCTGTCGGAACGTAGATCTACGCGAGACACAATGGGTTTTTAATTGTGTCTCTAATTACGACAGACAAGTCGTTAAATGAGTATATTTTATTTGGGTGGCGAAGATACGAGGTACAACCCTTATTAAAAACCAATAAGTAGTAATTTACTCAATCTTTAAACGTGGCTTTATATTCTCAGGGATATACAGATAAAACGTTTATCTTGTCAGTCACGCACGCAACGACATGCCCACCTATAGCTTGCACCCAATAAGGTAGATAGCATAGTTAAGCACTAATGACGGTGCCAGACCAACGTCTAGTTCAATTTTCTCTTTAATAAATGGTGTGCCTTATTCCCTCCGTTCGCTAGTTCTATTTATTTTTATTCTTTGAGCTTAGAAAGTTTCGTAATTACTACCCTCTCTTTGGGTTCTTTTCTACATTTTCCGTGTATTCAACAGGTACAATTCGTATTTTTTGCTCAACATTTTCATCAGCGCTCGTAAATCCTACCCTTCACTTCCCAGTGTCCACTAAGTCCAAATGGATGTGGCTTATCTCTGTGGACGCCTTGATAAGAGTCTTTTTGTTTTAAACATGAAATATTGAAGTAACGACTGGTGACATATTCATCGGTCCCAAATAAATAAATAAATAAACATTGAAAAAAGTCTAACGTAAAGTAAACCCTCTTTTAATTTTGTCACATTTCTGTGAACACAAAAGCACTCTAGTTTTCCACTAAAACCTAAGCCACTCTTCAACAATAATTTCTCTCTCCAAAGATATTTGAAAACTGTAAAGTGTTATTACATTCCCGTCATATGCCACTTAAGAGTTCAATAAGAAAACATGGTAAAAGTGCACCGTACGAGTCAAACGTAAAAATTGCCTTCGAGTGAAGCCAAAGCGGGTCACCGAGAAAATTTATACGTTCGTAATAAAATGTTCGCTACACCGGATGAAAGCTTCTGTTATTCTTTTTTTGTGATTTTCCTCAATATTTTTAGTAGATACAGGATTATGTGTCCGATTAAGTCATCGAAAATGAAGTACTTTGTGATATCCGGAAAAGCTAAAGCATAACCGACTCTTTAATAGTTGTAATGAAACAGTGATAAGTTTAAAATGAGTGTTTGATGTGATTGCAATGCCGGGTTGTTGGCATTTACCCGAACACGTGACCAGGTGGTGGCTGCTGGATATCTGTACGCAGCGGTTGTTTGGCGATGCAGATGCTACGGATTCCCAGATACCGCAACGTATGCACATTTCACGTACCTACCTAGCTTAGCTACGTATATCCTCTCCGTCCCAAACCACAACAATAATATTACTAACTCGTGTATGCGGGGTGACATGTGTGCATGTGCTAATTACGTGTCCGGTTATTTAATCCTGAAAATAAAAGAGCTGCTCATCATATTATATGCGGTAGCGTAGCGCAGTATGAAGATATCGCAACGTTCCTACTATTATAACGAAGGGTAAAATGATGAAGATTTTTTTTGCTCGAAGCAAAAGCGCCATTGTTCCTAGGCGGATGCAATTCACTCGGTCCCCGCGCAATTTGCGCGAGTGGAGTAATTTCGAAGAGATTTGTGTCGTGGCGCTTATGCTGGCTGTATGGTGGTTAATGAATGGAGATTTATAAGATTCTATTTTGTGTTTTCTTATCTTCGCGTTCTAAATCTATCATTACTACCCGCACCGTAACGAACAAAATACTTACTTGAGTAAAATAAACGGATACAATGGTGCCGATTCCCTTGTTCACAAACTAAACTAAATTTAAGTTCAGTGCATCTTTTTCTTTCTATTTCATTAAGAAAAGTACAGAAGATAAATTTTAGTTTAGTCCTGTCAAATTAATCAGTGCCTCCATAAAAGTTTAGACGTGATTAAAAACTTGACTACTAATATTGCGTCAATTTACGTCAAGCGCTGATTAATTTGACAGGACTAAACTAAAATTTATCTTCTGTCCTTTTCTTAATAAAATAGAAAAAGATACACTGAACTTAAATTTAGTTGAGTTTGTGAACAAGGGAATCGGCACCAATGTCTTAGAGACCTCTTCCTGATTAAGTTTGTTAATCAAGAAAAGTAGGTAAAGGTAGTTAGATTTTTAATCAAGAGGAGTAGAGAGCTCATTTGTAATAGGTACACTTACCTTGTGTACAAATAATGTTTCTGAATGTTTAGCATATTCAAGTGTACTTACAGTGGGTTCGGCAACTGTGCAACTACCCACATTTTGTTGAAAACGCTTGATAATTCCACATAGGTAAGCAGGTCTACCTCTATGTGGCAAGCCCGATGCTCGTAATTGTGGCTGCTGTACTACTATATAGCAGCCACAATTACGAGCATCGGACTGCCAATGAGGATTTCCTAAAGCATTAACTTCACTGGGTTAATCCAGGTCAGGAATCAAACCGATGCGACTGCGACGACTACTCGGGTCACCTTACCACCTATCAGACCACTGCGGTCTAGCTGATGGAGGTTCACTGTAAAACGAATTTACCCAAACCCTTTGTAGATGCACACTACTGTGACCTTTGCAATAGAAAGCTCACACAACATATCCATAAGTTACAAGAGCTTTGAAATAATCTTCTCCCAGACCCGCATGGAAAAAAAATAACAAATCCTAACTCCGCATTACGGTGAATGCAAAAGTTTGTTAATTCTCTCTCCCGCCTGGTTTGTTAACTCTACATCAAAACTTGGCATACGCGGTGGAGGTCGCGTATATTATTATCAGAGCGAGTTTTGTAAATATATTGAAGGTGATATTGTACATGACTGCGAAAATACAATACCTACATAATAATGCGCATTGAAGCTCGTCGATGTATCGAATGACAGTGTTCCTTTCGGTGATTTAATACCTGTTATTGATATGGTACCGAAGGTATAGCTTAGTTGACACTATGCCATTAATCAGTAAACAGTTACGACTCATTCTGGATATGCACAATATAAATTAAAATTACAAAAATCTGGCACCTGACGTGGTCAGCGCCTGCACGTGGAAGTGTTCAAGACTTCTAAACCCGGTGTCTAGACTAACAACGCGTATTGCAAAGGCCGGTCAGGGAATGTGCGCGAGCCTCACCGTCGCGGCCGGCCGTCCGGGCGAACGGGAGTCGGCGCACGCTACAAGCCAGCCGGTTTAACATCGTTAAACTATACCGTGAAGTGCGTGACGTTTTCTTACTAAACAGATGCGACTGCATTGAGCAGCGATCGATGCCCAGTAAGTTTCGACACAGCAGAAGACGTACACTTCCGTTGGTTCAGCATGGCTCTTTCCTTATATACGAAGCACTGTGAAAATCATAATAGTACGATTCAGGCTCTTTGGTTGAATTGATTTGTTAGAGGACACCATAGTTAACCAACTATGTAACTTGCGTAGATATCATAATTTTGGTATATACTACACTATAAAAACCTATATTTTCAGTGTAATTCTTTCTAAATCGCATTTATTTCGTGTACGTTTTGCGAAATGCATAATAACGCCATCTATTGCGCTGCTTTAAGCGCTTTGTAAAGCCTTTTAGGTTCAAATTAAGTTTTTACTTTGTCTGTCTTTTATGCCTTCCCCTAGAAGTTTTCATTGTTTCTCGTTGTTTAACTATGTCGATGATAAAATGAACCGATAGTAAGATAAGGTTTAAAAACTTTTGTTTCAACTTAGTATGGACAGTGGTGCCGATTCCCTTGTTCACAAACTAATTAAATTTAAATTCAGTGCATCTTTTTCTTTCTATTTCATTAAAAAAAGGACGGAAGATAAATTTTAGTTTAGTCCTGTCAAATTAATCAGCGCTTGACGAAAATTGACGTAATTTTAGACGGCAAGTTTTTAATCACGTCTAAACTTGTATGGAGTAGTGACAGGCGTTGATTAATTTGAAAGGACTAAACTAAAATGTATCTTCTGTCCTTTTCTAAATGAAGTAGAAAGAAAAAGATGCACTGAACTTAAATTTAATTTAATTTGTGACCAAGAGAATCGGCACCAATGTCAAAGTTACCCATAATACTGTAAGTTTTCATCTGGAAATGCAGTTGCTATTGTTGCTAACTTATCGCTGCTTGAATACTTAAATAGTATTTCATTCATCATACTTATGTTGCAGTGATGTCATTGCCCTCGTCTTTTTTCTTCACATTATTTTGTTTTGAGCTCCACATGTGATGATGGATGCTAAACAAAATAGATTTCGGTTAATCGAGCTGATTGTTCGTTTACCACATTGGTCTTTTTACCATAGTTTTTTGACCTATGTACTAAAAAGTCCCATGCCAAAAAAATCACCTTGTATACGATGAAAATGATGTTCTTGGACTCATTCCTGACCGATTGGCCCGAGAAAACAAAACAAAAAGAAAAATTATGGAGGCGACTTTTGCCCAGTAGTGGGGCAACTTACGTTAATAAAAAAAACTCGTCTTATAAAATCCTGTATGATGTTTCAGAGGCAGGCGGTACGGGTGGGTCGGCGACGACGGGGCCAGGTCGAGCGGCCCGCGCCCGTGCCTTGGAGCTGGCGCAGCAACTGGCCAGCTCGCTCCAACACGCAGTGCCTCCGCCCCCACGACCTGACTTCACGACAGCCAGTGCCATACTGCGGTGGCTTCAACAGAACAACAACTCCGTCGCCCTAGTAAGTAGTGCCTACTACCCGTACTGTTTTCTTTGTTCTACCGATAAGAAGTTACTTCCTTAGCTTTGTTTACTTTTGAATTTCTCCGCAGTAGAGCTGTGACTATTATCTGTAGTAAGAATTATAAGGTTGTGATCTTGTGATAAATATCTCTATGATTAGAATGCGAGTCGTTTAGCTTTGTGGAGAGTAATTGGTAGAAAGTGATTAGGTAGCTCCCCCATTCAATTAAAATACAATTCACCGTAGTGTCATCAAACTCATCAGTCTTGTACCTTAATTACGTGACACACTATCAATCACAATCTGAATGATTTTGAAGGATATTGCTAATCCATTGCTTCATATGTTAGAAAAAAAATTCTGCACAACAACGTTAATTACGCAATGAACGCTGTTGCAGTAAAAATTAAAAAATAAAATAGACCACTGCATTGTGTTACGCAATTACCCCACATATCAGAGGAGCGGCTTGCTATTTATCAAATATCGTTCTTATAAAAATATAACAAACTAGCTGACCCGACAGACTTCGTTCTGTTAAAAGCTATAGTAAGCATAAACTCCACTCCTTTACCCTACCCTAACCTACCATACCTACCTAGCTAAAAAAAAAAAGATAAAAACCTTTTCTCAGACCTACCAAAGTCAAACATCATAATCGGTTAAGCCGTTTCGGAGGAGTATGGCAACTAACACTGTGACACGAAAATTTTATATTATATTAGATAGTTTTCTTAATTTTTTTTTAGTTCACATATTTTTTTCTTACATAAGAACCTTCTCCTGACAATAAAAACACAACAAACAATAATTAGCGAAATCGGTCCAGCCGTTCACGCGTGATGCGTGACCAAGGGAAATAGGGATTCATCCATACTAATATCCATACTAATATTATAAATGTGAAAGTAACTCTGTCTGTCTGCCGGTCTGTCTGTCTGTCTGTATGTTACGTTTTCACGCCTAAACCGCTGAAGCGATCGTCATGAAATTTGGCAGAGATATAGCCTGGGATATGGAGAAGGACATAGGCTACTTTTTTACGAGATAACCGACATCCACGCGGGCAGAGCTGCGGGACAAACATCGATAGCAAAAGTGAACATCTACAAAATATAATATCCTCTTCACTTATTATTACGCTAGAACCTTTAAAAAAAAAATAAGTTAGAAATTTGGTTTTTCATTTTAGTAAAAGATTAGTGTTACTAAAATAGAAGTTCTCAGACATCTTTAAAGTCGTATTCACAAACGGAATTCAATTCACCTCGTAGATAAGCTTCTGTCCCGGCAAACAACGTGAACGGCAACGTAGGTAACAGCTTCCACATTGTGTATGCTCAACAAGTCTGCAAGAACCTTATTATTTTCAGAAAACGGCTAGAGGAATAAAGTCTGCAATTTTTCACTTTTAGAAGAAAGTGAAATAATGGACATTGATACTCGTATAAGTCAGTTTCAAATTAGGCCATTCTTACAAAATTGTTGTAAATTATTTGTTTCCTTATTAAATACTTATGTAATTTTCTGCTAATCTGTCATTTGTAAAAAAATACGTACCAAGAAGAAACTTGTAAAATCATGAAATGCAACTTGCGCATCAAAAGTATTTCTTACTACCTTTTGCCCGCGGCACCGCCCGCGTGGATGTCGGTTATCGCGTAAAAAAGTAGCCTATGTCCTTCTCCTTAACCCAGGCTATATATCTGCCAAACATGACGATCGGTTCAGCGGTTTAGGCGTGAAAGCCTAACAGACAGACCGAGTTACATTAAATTTATAATATTATAGTAGGGATTAGCAACTAGCTTTTGCCCGCGGCTTCGTTCGCATGGAGGTCGGTAATCATCAAACGGGAACGTACTATTGGGATAAAAATTTAAAGAGATCTTATGAGCTAACGTGCTGTTACATAAAACATGCCAATTGATCGCAATGGGTTTTATTTTGACAGTTCACCTATACTCCATTTACATAAATAACGGCTAAATAATTAATTAATTTTTAATCTAAATGGTAAATAGATTACAGTGCTTTGTATTTATCGTGAAATAACGGAGTTTATTAAACGTTTACATCGAAATAACGAAAGGGTGAGAACAGTTATTTATCTAATTTTATAATAAATGGAGTATTACGTTCATTGCGTTATTTACGTTATTGAGCAGACGAATTTTTCAAATCTATGAAGCTATGGTTTAGTAATATCCTTCAAAACTCTAGGATTATGATTGAAAATACTTTACGCAAATAGGGTGCAGGTCATAGTCTACCTGTGTGCATAATTCCGTCCAAATAATATCGGACAGACAAAGTTACTTTCTTTCGCATTTATAATTATTAAGTATGGATGTTCTAGTATCTTGTCTATCTACCTACAGGAATTGTTCCTTAATAAACGCATGTTCGCATACAAACTTCGACCCCCTTTGAACCGCTCAGAGATGAATTTTGGAAAAATCTTTTCACATAGTGCACACTACAAATCCACCCCTTTTGAGGAATGTAATAACAAAATGTTTCTCATATTCCATCTGCAATAGTTCAAATTTTGCTTGTCCTCTAGTCAAAGTCAAATCATTTATTTCAAATAGGCACATAAAAGGCACTTTTGAACATCAAAATTTACAAAAATAATTAATTGAATCTAGTTGCCCCTTCCAAAAAGTAAGTAAGAAGAAGAATGGGCAAGAAATCCATACTTACTCTTTTTAAATGTTAACAATATTTTCTATATACATTAATTATTAATATAAGAAGTGTATAATAGATTTAATTTAAGTATCTCACAATGTTATATTAACTTTTTTATGTCCTTTTAAAAATGTTACCTATTATTAATATTTTAATTTTGTTAGCTTAGTTGTTAAAGTAACTATAGGTATTGTGCATGCTGTGGTCTCCTATAAGTGAAGGAGTACACCTGCTTAGTACCTGATGTTGCCCTTTATTTATGTGTCATGTATTGTGTACATCTTTTGTTGGAGATCCCAAATAATAAAAAATAAATATATGTGAAGACGATGCACTTACCTATACCCAAAGTCTCAAATTCAGATAATTTATGTAAACAAAGGGGATAACATATCAAAAAAATATCTTCGTGATGGTAATTCACATAAAATGGCGAAAAATAGGTTCCATTTTCTTATAAGTACTGAATTTAAGAAATAATAATTAAAAAATAATCATACCGTAATTATTTTTATAAATTTTCGGTTTAAAACAAAGTTATTAAAAAAAGGAGATTTTCTGGTATAAAATATTTTATGATACTGGTAACAATGCAGGAGATCCAAACATTTTCACATTTTTTACATCTTCAACAACACTTATAATACAATTCTCATTCATAGATTCATATTGTATGTAGCATATCTAGCCAAATTTTGGATGAAAACGGCTGTAAACTGTTTCGAGTGGAAATCGATTTTGGGAGGCCTACGTCTAGCAGTGGACTTAAAAGGGCTGATTATGACGATCATAGGTCGCGTCTCCGACACACTACATAAAACATTGTTTGGCAACGGCATTTTGTTTGCATAGTTCTTATAATTAATTCACTTTAATTTCATACATGATTATTTACAAAAAAAAATATGATAAAATGTTTTGCACCACTGTCCTGTCATTTTGACAGTGACATTTCTTGACATTACTTTGTTTACGTAAATTATTTGAATTAGAGACTTTGGGTATAGAATAAAATTACTATAACATAATAGGTAAAAAGAAGGAAAAGTCAAGCAATGACCGACAAATTAATTATGCGATAGATACATGGTGCTCACATATTTACAAACATTGTAAAAACAGATGATTTCCCTAAAATTTTAGCATTTAATAACCTATGTCAGTGTGTGAGTTAAAGTATAAATTAATATTATAAAAATTATAAATTATACAATTAAATTAGCAACCAGTTGGATTTTGTCTAAAGTCCCGAAATTGTTTCAATCCATACTAATATTATAAATTAATGTGAAAGTAACTTTTTCTGTCTGTCTGTTACGTTTTCACGCGTAAACCGCTGTAATTCTTGTGACAGTATTCAATTAAATATTTTTCTAGATTTTATAGAGCAAAGTTGTGACGTTTGTCACTTAATATTAATGTGTAGGCTGAAAATGACCTCTTTGTCAACTGACGTTACTGGACAGAGCTTGAAAGGCTTCGTTTCTACAAAATCCTCCTCAGGCAGAACAAACACGCCTAACATATTAAACTACTGAAATAAGCACTATCAATGAAAAAGTATTCAAATATGCAATAACGCTATAAAAATGGCGTTTTATGCATTTGCATATTATAATATGTAATAATCGATAAAGTAATAATCGTTCAAAATCAAGGACAACACTGAACAGTTTTTAAATTCTGCCTCCTTAGCATTTCGACCCGGTCCTCGCTTGAGCAAGTCTTGGTTACGCTTACGTTAAAACTCCGACGGTCATAAAAGCCTTTGGAAGCTGTGTGCGGAAGGGAACTAATTGCACACCCATGGTACGTTTGCTCGCTGACGTGAATACATTCGCAACAAGCGTACGTATACCACGTGCTACTACGCTCCCGACTCTGTCTTTACATTTTCAGGCACGTCATTAAACTAATGTCGCGTCGTCACAAGCGAAGGTACTCAAGCGTGTTAGTAAAATTTAGGAAAACTGTCAATTGTTTTTCGTCCTAAACAAACATTTGCAATTGAAAGCTCTAAATATGATGAATTTGCATGCTTATAACGAAACGTTGAATATTCATCGCATAGTCGAAATGCTAACGGTATACGCGCTAACTTGGTTACCTGTCGCAGAGACACCTCTCAACTGGAAGTTGGAACTGAAGTTAACCACCGATTCAATTAATCCGATTTCAATTTTACTTCACGGCGATCTGAAATAGAATTAATTAAAACAGAGTAGTGTTTCTTACACACACGTATTAACATCGCGTTTTTTTAGAAATAGAATAAATAAATATTTTTTGTACTTAAATAGGAGTACTTGAGCGTTTAGCGGAACACATTCCGGTGTTACCAACGCTCAGGTGTTCCTATTTACAAAAAGTATTTCGCGATCTTAATACGTGTGTGTAAGAAACACTACTCTGTTTAATTAATTCTATTTCAGATCGCCGTTCGTAAAATTAGAATCAAGACTTCGCTTAACAGGTGAGCTCGTTTGATTCCCAAGTATGTGGGTCCAGCGATATGCACTGTAATTGATTTTGCTGTACCTACATTTTTCCCATTAATGAAGAATTAAATTAGCAAGCTTCCGTGAATTATTACCAACGTATAATATTGCCCGCGCCACTTCTCAAGCTCTTTGTTCCTTTTAATTTCATTGTGAATTGTAATGAAATTTTGCAGGAGTATGCTTTTATTATATTCAAAAGCAAGTCCAAGCTCGAATCATCTGCAAAAATGCGAGGTATCTCTTCTCTCTCTTCAAAAGGTGAAAGAAAATATAAAAAATCGGCTTCATATCAAGCTATAAATTTCCAGTATAAGCTGATCTCGCATTGTATAGGATATCCGTATAGAGGTCATCTTATACTGGAAATGTATAGCTTTCTATGTAGCCGTAGTGTACATGTGCTGTTATTATTTAAAAAAAACCGGGTCAAGACCACGCACAATGAACGACGAATGGACGAATTTATCCCAAGAACAAACTTAACATTGTAGCTGAAACACATGTTCTCCCATACATTGTAACAGCAAAAGTAAGTTGGTTGACTATTACTCGTTTATCTTGTCAAGCCTACTTTTCTGTGATAGTTTTCCTTTTAACTTCGTTGCATATACTAGTGCCGTGAATTTTTTCACATATCCAAAAAACAACCATTTAGCTGTCAGCGGTGGACACACTTGACTCTAACAAAATTAGCAGTTTTAAAGCTTAATATTACGCAAACGGATCCCTGAATCGAAAAATGGTTTTAATAGACCTGCAATATTTTTGAACCAACGATGACGTACACTAAGGGATATAGACAAGAAAAAAACAATCCCACTTTACATGCAAGGGAGGCACCGAGGCCCGAGGTACCCTACAAACTTTGTCGGCGTGATTAATATAATATGTATATGAATTATCACCACGGCACTTTGTTATTCGATTATATACATCTAAATAGGAAACAGATTTTTTTCTTTTATTTTCTGTACTATTTAGAGGTCGCTACCAGTTGTCAAATTTTAATAAAAAGCGTTGTATGGCCGCTAAAATGATGGTTTCACTAATATTTCATTTAGGCTGTTTTCTTAATGGCTTTAAATATAATAAATAAAACCAATGAAGAAATTGTTGGTGAAAGAGTATAGGAAAAAGTACCCTAAGGGACTTACCACACTTATTCAGCTCTGTCCAGTTTTTGTCCATAGAAAACACGATTTTGTATGGAGATGCGTACGCATCCGTTTAGCTTTCCGCGTCTACTAGATGCGTACGCGTCTCCATACAAAATCGTTGTTTTATATGGACAAAAGCTGAACATAGCTGAATAAGTCTGGTTAATTCCTAATACTAACAACCCTTGTATCTTGAAATTAAATGATTCAAATATTTATGTACTATTTATATAATATCTTAATTTATAACAACTTTTTTTTTTTTTTTAAACGTTGCCCCACACTCGGAATTTCTCCTGTATTGTGGGTGCGTTTACAAACATTTAAACTCACATACACAAACAGCCAGACCCGGAACAACTACTTGTAGGTCATACAAATATCTGTTCCGTGTGGGAATCGAACCCGCGACACGCAGCGCAGCAGTCAATCCCTTAACCACTGCGCCAACCGTGCCGTCGTGCCATTTGTATTTTTTATGTTCTGATTAATGCATAAAAGAATCCAACAAATGTAGAGATTTTGAGTTTTTATTTAAAATTCAAACCTTAGTAGCAACCCTTAAAAGTATTAAAAAAAAAATACTGAAATAGTTTCTTATGGTATAGAATCAAATAATGTGGTGCCCCGTGAAATTATATATTTTTTTTCTTAGGAATGAGGACCACCCTAATGTATACCCATGTTAAATAACAGCTTTCTATATAGTACTAAGAGTCTCTGAACTAAGCCGCGGACAGACAGACAGACATGGTGAAACTATAAGGGTTCCTTCTTGACAACGGAACTTTAAAAATCAAGGTAGGTAGGTACCTATGCTTTTTTCTAGCATTTGATATTAGAAGGAAATTTAGTGCTACATTCATGCATTTCGCGTATAAGGTGTTTTGAAAAACTCCAAAGTGGAATCTTTATTTTCTACAGGAAGTTTTTTTCCATCATTAAGGCATGAACTGAACAAATTTTACTTGATATTTTCGCAAAAAAGCATAAAAGGCCTGAAAGGCATATATTTCTGAAAAAGACCTTATTTCCTCTTAAAGACCGCTAAAATAAATGTAGCTTTGCAATACGGATCAGAATTATCTGAAAGACTTATAAAAGTAGCTTACTACCTCATACAACTTTATGAATTAATGGAAGTGGGAGAAAAATGCTTGTTTGTAAAAGTTCTGTTATAGCTTCGGGCTACTTAGCGTTTCATCCGAGTATTTTTCCTTTATTATTTAAACTTTCATATTACATTACACCTGTGTACCCCGAAGGGGTTAAATAGAGGTGTACGTGTAGAACACCCACATTTAGCCACCAATGTATATAGTCCTCCAGACAGAATTTCGGCCATGACGGCGGCCATTCTCAACGGAGACTAGCCATTTACGCGGGAGATATGAGTATAAGGCGCGAAAGACACGGCGGTGCGGGCCGGTCAATTTGACCGCGAACGATAGTGTAAAGGTAAGCCTATACTACCAATGCACATAGAGGGCAAAAAGACCGCGCTGCCGGCGCTTGTCGTGGCGGATGATGTCTCTCGCGGTCATTAGCGGTCAAAATGACCGCGGTCTGCAGAGCGCCTAATAGTGCACAAGTTTTTGCGCAGACACAGGTGCACTCACTTTTCCTTCACTCTCATACTCCGATGGGACGGCAATCCGACACGACCGGAGAGAGATCATGCGCAGGACCAACAGCTTTCCGAGTTACGGGGGTATCACACCGCCAACTTCCAAATTCCGGGCTGTTAGTGAGAAATTCCTAATGGAACAACCCAATATCGCTTTGCCCGACCTGGGACTCAAACTCGGCAGAACCCCACGCTCGGCGGCAGTCGCGCTTGCGATCACTAGCCCAACGAGCCACCAAATGGTGATATATAGGTGATATGGTGATAGGGGGACGAGCCTTTTAATATTAGTAACCTATAAAGCACTTAAGGCGAGAGCTTCAGGATAGACCGCGAAATTCAAATATTCTTACGTTTATGGCAATTTGTAGGTAAGTATTAAGTTGTATGTTGATCTAAATATGATTGGCGGCCGTATAAAATATGTATTTATAGGATTATAATCATAAAAATCATCAATACAACTCTCTTAAGTTCATATAATCCAATTAGCTAATTCTTAGCGCTTCCCCCTTAACCTTATCATTAGCATTTCCAGTGTATTTCGCCTAACCTAACCTATATCTAACCTAATTTAATCTATATCTAACCTAACCTATCCTACATGCCTTTCACAGTCGATTACCACTTTAAACAAACAACAATCGTATATCTATCGATCCCTTATCAGCGCGTGTATGAGCCCCGTCGCTCCCTAACAACGGACTGTTCCCGTCACCACAGCTTGTCGGTAGCTGTCTGTCTGTGACTACCCAAGTGCCTTTCAGCTCAATGAACACGCCGTGACGCAGGGCTCGTTATTACGTGACGTATCTCACAGGTTAACACTCTATTTTGGAGTGATTTTGATCACGGTTATGTGGTTTACTTAATTAACGTTATTTTATTATAGTGCCATTCTAAAAGTATCAGTAAAGGAGCTGATTATAAATAATTACAAAAAAAAAGAAGGTTACTTTAAGTTAGCAGAGCGGAGGCAAAAATTTGTAAATTTTTATCAGTTCTTTCCTTTTTAGGGTTCCGTAGTCAACAATTCCTTGTTGACTACGGAACCCATATAGTTTCGCCATGTCCGTCTGCCTGTCTGTCTGTCCGCGGTTTAGCTAAAAAACTATTGGTACTAGAAAGTTGTAATTTGGCATGAGTACACGTTAATGACGCCAAAAAAGTGGTAACATAAAATTTTGAAAAAAAACAATTATTTACCTACATGTAAAGTGGGGATGATAATTTTTTTTTCGTCCTTCCCATAGTGTGGGATATCGTTGGATAGGTATTTCAAAAATATTAGGGGTTTGGGAAGACCGTTTTTTGATTAAGTAAACCGTTTGTGACTTATCAAGCTTGAAAGTACCAATTTTCGTTAGAGTCAAGTGTCCCCCCCCTTTACCAACTAAACGGTTGAAGTTAGAAATTCAAATGTCACGGCAGTAGTACCTATATATAACGAAGTTAAAAGGAAAACTATCACAGCTAAGTAGGCTTTATAATTTACCGAGAAATTGGAAACTTACATTTACAGTTGAAAAAAAAAAATCTCCCATACATTCTGTATATGAAAACATGTTTTTCAACTACATGATAAGTTTGTTCTTGGGATAAATTCATCCCAAATACGGAACCCTTCATTGTGCGTGGTCCGACACGCACTTGGCCGGGTTTTTTTTTTTTCTCATTTATTACTAGCACTCTTTTTAATTAAAATGTTCTTGTTTTGGTTTCTCTCTCAAACAAAATAACATTGTAAACAGCAAAAAAAAATTCTCAATAAAATGTTACATATTTTATTCATAGGGCCTCCTCTTGTTACCTATCAATAAACCGGCACAATTTTACCGATGTTCTGGGAAAATGTATTGGCAACTTTATATTTCCGATAGCTAACGGATTGGTTACTGTTGATTAAGCGAGCAACATTATTAAACCTTGTTACTACATGGTCAATACACCAATCATATATATCACCAAGCAAATTGGACTGACTGTATTTGGCTTTCGAAAATGTACAAAAGTTCATTTTCATGTAAATGAACCTACATGCATGTAATTCCCAGTCAAATTACAATAATTCGATATTCGCAAATGAACACTGGGCTACGAGGTGACACGTATGCCATAAATGCGCTGTTTACTGACCAGCATTGAACCTCGTGGATGAATGGATCTCATAAGCCGTGTGCACCACTTACGCATTCATTGCCGGCTGCCTCCCTCTCAGAATACGGGGTAACTAACCTCGCTTGTACGCTGCAAGCTCTGTTAATACTATAGCATATTATAAAACAGTCGGAAACCTCGAATAGTTCGTGTATAACTTTGTGGAAACCGAATACCAATATGGAGCTTATCTGGTCTTCCTATCGAGCAACTATAACCATCGATTTTAAGCTAGTGTGTTGTATTCACAAAGGGAATACTTTAATGATATCTGACAAGTATATGCCTTGGAATAGCTTACTAGTTAGCAAGTTACGGTGCTATTGTCGAAGTATTTAGTTTTGATGCCGCTCAAGTTGTGCTCATCCGGTAAGACAAAATGAGCTTAAACTTAAAGATAAGTAAGTGAACAGAAACCGTTCAGTTACAATATCCTATCTATTTAACCATTTGGTTTTCAGAAACATGTTCTGTTCAAAAGACATGCGAATGTTTAGACCAAAAAGGAAATAAATTATGATGTGTGCTGTAAAAAACAAAACACTGTTACGGACACATTTGGCAAAAACTCCTTTGTTTAGAGAATGCACATATTCGACTATTTATACGAAAACATTCTTCCTGTAAATTAAGTTTATTCTTGGCTGCTTTTGTAATTACTTACTTTGTGCAAGTAAACTTTAATAACGCGTTACGGCTAGGTAATCGGACCACTGAAATTTCATGCTGAATTCACTTCTTTTCATATTCAGGTTCTCAACTTTGTTTATGCTGTTCGAAGCTCTTTAAATGTATTAGTGATTTATTATTGGAAGGGCAAGAATTTAGAATCATATACTTATTGAGAGGTTTGTGTTATATAGTCGTCCCACCATTGTAATAAAGAACAAAGGTCATTGTTTGTTCTAACTTCCGAATCTGACTACTTATTTAGCGGGTTATTGTCAGCCTAGATTCCTCCCGGGAATAGGTCATAATTAGGAACGGCCCTTAAGAACTGGGTTAGTGAAGTTTGTTGTTACGTTATAACTGACGTGGATGTTGTACTTGGTTAATTTCGTGTGATCATAGCCCTGTGCATTGTAAAATATTTAACATTAATTTCACAAGGTACGAAGCGCTCGCCGCAGACTAGTTCCAGGTGAACGAGCGTTCCATTAGCGCTAATTAGAATTTCTCCAAGCCTCCTGCCCCCCACTCGGGAGCCGTGTTTCACGCCTCTTATCTATACCAATAATAAAATCGTTCCAAGTTAACGATTCGTACGTGAAGCTGGCAGAATTTTCAAGGAGTCTCTCTGGCCTATTTAAAATTGACTACACCACAACCGATTTTCTACATTTCTGGTTCCGTTGTGCCGATGGAAGCTGTGCGATACTCTCATTGATTGACTAGGAAGCTTAGAGAGGCTGTATTACGGCAAAGCTTATTATTTATTGGAAAGAAAATTATTCTGTATTTTGTACGGAAACGGAATGAATCTGCGGGGAAAAGTTGTATGAGTACAATATAATTAGGTAATGTATCAAAACTTTAATTGCCTGGAGAGCCATGTGTAGTTAGTTTACGTCGACGTCGTATGGATTAAGTTCTTAGTGAGCTTATGAGCTAGTACTTGGCAGCCAGTATGTTCATTGTCTTTATATGTTTGCATAAAATAAATGCCAGTGTATTGGAATGTTATTTGTGGGGATTTTAAATGTGGCGCTTGATTCGTTTTTTTTTTTTTACTTACTTACATTTTCATTAGGTGCAGAAATCGGTAAAACGTAACTTTTTAATTTACAAGATGGGATCGACATCGACAGTATTTCAATTAAAATGTCGGGCACTCGGCGTTTGATCGGAAAACTCAAGCGGGGAGCGCCAAACGAATTTATTTCTGCTAAATAATAGGTTATAAATTGAGACCTCGAACGGATACAGGCCAACACGTTAGCATCAACATGACATCGTGGTATCATATTGGTATAGCGTAGTTTATGTGGCTTATTGGTTTGTGTCCGCAGCACTGTCCCTGCCTCAATGTTTAATATTGTGTAATCACGTCCGTCGACATCGTTCGTACTATGTGCTTGTGCTGTATCGAACATTGATTGCACTGGACGTACATAAACGTTATTAACAGATTCAGTTATTAATAAAATGAAACGGTTACGTATATGGCTTGAAATAACTGTTTAAACGTTCTGAGTAACGATACGATATTTCAGTTAAAGAGATGCGTGAGCTAAGCGTGTGTGTGTTACGTTCTATCATTTTCTTCATTACCTTTTTTTTTTTTCATAAGCCCGTATTGTCCTAATGCAGGGCAAAAGGCCTTGTTTCCATTATTCTTATAAAATGAAAAAGAAAACAATATGCGACGTGCAGATTCGTGCAGGTTGTCACAGGCCGAAGAAGGAAAATATCTAAAATTTAATTATAAGAAAACCTTTTTCATAATTCAAATTCCCTGAGTAACAAAGATATTATAATGGGGTTACTTATCGTTTAATTAAGCCATCAGAAATGTTTTTAGACTCAACTTGGACCTTTAACATCAATTATTTCAATATTAGCATTTACTGGGCTATCAAATTTCGTATTTTTATTTTCCTTAGTGACTATCTTTTTGGATTGCGTTACATTCTTTGGGGCACCGTGATATTGTTTTGGTTCCTTCTATTCTTTCTCCAAGTTTTAAAGGGTTAACAAGAAAGAACTATTTTATGTATTTTTTAAAAAAAAATTTTTTTGGCTCAGTAGTTTCGGATATAAGGGAGGGGTGGTACATTTTCATCTATTTTCTTAAATAATTTTGAAACATATTTTTTTATATTTATTTTTTTCATTTAATATGTTACACGGTAGAGTATGCAACACTTTTTTTAATTTTCTAGTTTACCCCCCCATAAGTGCCCCCAAATTCAAAATTCATCTATTGACGTTACACGTCCATGTTTGGATCACAGAAGTTCATGTGTACCAAATTTCAACTTAATCGGACTTTCCGATTTGGAGCAAATCGGCTGTGACAGAGGGACGGACAGACAGACGAGTAATCCGAAAAAGGGTTCTGTTTTTTCCTATTGAGGTACGGAACCCTAAAAAACAAAACAGAAAGCTTCATACATACACGTCCTAATAAGCAATTTGGAGCAATAGTGTGGCCAAGTACAACATAATATTTATTGTTAGTGAACCAAATAAATAAATAAATAAATAATATAAATAACTAACATAAACGCCATAGTGCCCTGCCCTCGGCATTGGCCTCATCAGCGCGACAGGCGTGAAAGTAGGCTTCGCCGTACATCCGATGCCTGTCACCCGTTTCCGCTGAACAGTATTCTGGAATCGACCCGTCCTGAATAAATCAGATAGCAAATCTTTTGATGAATTATTCTTGAATCTGCTATTGCTTGATTTTTCTAGTATCAGATAGGCAAAAGTCAAAGTCAAAGCATTTTTTTTTTTATAAGCAATAGGTACATAAATGGCACTTTTGAACGTCAAAATTTACACGGAAATAAAACTGATTCTAGTTACCCTTTCCAAAAGGTAGTTTCGCATGGAGAAGAATGGGCAAGAAACTCCACCGTTACTCTTTTAAACTGTGAAGACGATGTACCCAGAATAAAATTACTATACCACAACAGGTAATAACAATAAAAAATGAAGCAATGACGGATAAATTCAAACTAAGAAGCGCAAGCATCCTGTTACTTATTCATGTTTTTTTAGTCTCTGTAAGTTTTCCCGAGGAAACATCAAACAATGCTGTAGCAATTTCAGAGGAAATGGAATGTGAAATGTTATTGCATACTCTGATTCCCGATCCCGCTCAATTTGTTTCCAAGCGTCAATGTTGATATTCCGGGTAGGGTGCCATAATTAGAACCCCTTCAAATCGGTTTGGATTTAACTGGTCCAATTTGGCTAACTTCACGAATGTATAATATCGATAAGCAGCTACTGTTTGGCTACTGTGAACTCATTTTGTTCTTAAAACCATTTGTTAGCGAGGTTCAAAACTCGTCTAGCTAGAGAGCTACAATGCAATCGTCTGGAAAGTTAGCAGTAACATTTTTTTATTCATTTTGGAAGAAGCTACACAAATCGCTGTATGAAAAGCTTTCTCGTTACTTGGGTAGTAGTTAAGTAAATTTGAAGGAGCTTGAACCAACAACTTTTAGGTTGTCTTCAACTTCGAGATACGATCGCGGATTTCGTTTTTAATTAATTTATATCTGAATTTTATAATTTTGTCAGTGGGTTGCTTTAATACTGAAGAGAATATTGTTAAAAGTAAAGTTAAGAATATTGTTCTTTGTTAAAACTAGTCCCAAACCTAACATATTCCCTTAATAAGTATCTCTCAACATGACAATACGTAAAAAGGGGTATGTTTCCTTGCGCAGTCATCGACATAGGCTGTTTACGAGCTGGCTCAGCGAATTCGCCTGTGCAAAGAGTAATTTAAAATTCAGAGCGCCTCAGTCGCGTCGGCTCGGTCATTATTGCCTCATTGTTATACATGTTATGCGTTATGTTGTTTTTTTAAACTATATTGTTGTTTATGTTCTGTTTGTTGTAAATATTTTGTGTGAATTAATAAATTTTGCCAGTGTCAGATAGAATATAATATGTATTTTGAACTCTGTGTTCGGCTCTCTGATGTCTTTAATGTAATCCATAAGGATTAGCTCAAATGTGTCCAATCTATAAAGATGGGACACATTTAAGCTTTTGGTCCTCCAAGGATCAAAAGCTCAAATGTGTCCCTGTGTGTAATAATGTAACTACATTATTATAAAACAAAGTCTGTCTAAACGCATTGTCTGTCTGTCGTCTGTCTGAATGCGATAAACTCAAAAACTACCGAACGGATTTTCATACGGTTTTCAATAATGTATGGAGTGATTTATGAGGAAGGTTTTAGGTGTATAGTTTTGTGTAAATTGGCTGAAATATGACAATGATTGTTAGAGATGTGCGTGTGGTGCTGGTGGTTGAAGCTAAAAAATTACATTACGTTATAATTTACTAATGGAGAAGGACTCGATCATTTATTTTCATTTATCCAGTTCAACATAAATAGGTAGTGGGACCATAGACAATTAAACCTTTTTTTATTATTGTAAGGCCGTTTACACGGTGATATCAGTACGATATTTTTCTATATAATTTTGGGAACATCCGGCAGTTTCATACATGTGCTGCATTTTTTTTTTAACCGTATGAATATTATTATACGGTTTAATCAATTATTATTAATTATAATGGGATGTTGACTTATGATCCTAACGTTCTACCGTAAATTAAGTACCATAATGACAGCGTCGCTAATGATTAGCGAAAACGGTTACCTATGTGATTCGAAAGGGGGAAACCGACCTAAACACTAATAAGTATTAACAAAATTAGAAAAAGCTAAAATTTTCTCAGCTTAGCGTAATTTAGGAACTCCGTATATAACTTACACATGTAAGTTGTATATAAAGAAATATTTTGGTTATTTTACTCGTGCGAAGCCGGGGGCGGGATGCTAGTGTGACAAAGCCTACCGAAAGACGTAGACAATATAATTGTTTTGATGAAATTTTCCTATGTATACATACGTAGGCATCCGCCCACGCCCAGTGAGAGTCATGTTGTACGAATGTGTAATATTATTTGATGTTGAAATAAGTAAATTATCCCGAAGAAAGTGTTCTTTGGGATGATTGACTTACTTAATAAAAATAGTACATAATAAACATAATATAAAAGTTACGGAACGTGTGCCTACCTTACCTACTTCGCAAAACATTAACACCGTTAGCAATTAGATTTCCAAGCACATTTCTGAATCAACTTAGGAAGATCATTGACATTGAAGCAGCAGGCAACTCTACGCATTTTACGCAGAAGAGTCGCTTAGCATTTGTAAATAGATTCTATACAGGTCAAGTACTTACTGAGCATTCTAAAGTTGAGTCCCAGAGTACTGGGTCAAGTATATACTGTGTGCTATGTGGAGCCAAACTCATGCGTCTATTGACTAAACGCATTTTTGTGACACACATAATTATGCATGCGGACATGTTAATGTTAATGTTAAGTTCATTTATCAAATTTTTGATTTTTTTCATCTTGATATATGAATTTAAATCGGTCCAAACTATTAGAATAGTGTTGAAAGTGTTCGAATGAATGGGATAGTTCCTAAACTGATAAATGCCATGGGATTTTTAGGGTTCCATAATCAACAAGTAACCTTTATAGTTTCACCATGTCCGTCTGACTGTCCGCGGTTTAGCTCAAAAACTATTGGTACTAGAAAGTTTAATTTGGCATGAGTATACACGTTAATGACGCCGAAAAAGTGGTAAAAAAAAAAAAAACAATTATTTAGGGTACCTTCCCTGCATGTAAAGTGGGGATGATAATTTTTTTTTCGTCCTTCCCATTTTGTGGGATATAGTTGGATAGGTCTTTCAAAAATATTGGGGGTTTGGGAAGACCGTTTTTTGATTAAGTAAACCGTTCGTGACTTATCAAGATTTAAAGTACCAATTTTCGTTAGAGTCAAGTGTCGCCCCTCTCTACCAACTAAACGGTTGTAGTTAGAAATTCAAATGTCACGGCCGTAGTACCTATATATAACTAAGTAAAAAGGAAAACTATCACAGCTAAGTAGGCTTTTCAAGTTTACGAGTAATAGTCGACCAACTAAAATTTGCAGTTCAAAAACATGTTCCCCTATACAATCTGTATACATATAGGAGAGCATGTTTCTCAACTACGATGTTAAGTTTGTTCTTGGGATAAATTCATCCCAACTATGGAACCCTTCATTGTGCGTGGTCCAACACGCACTTGGCCGGTTTTTTTAAACGCAGTTTAAAGTTGGGCTTGCAGTACATTTTATAAAGGACATTGACCAAATGACTAAGGAACCTAGTATCGGTATGAAACATGCGGTGACTCAAAGATTTATGGTTTAATTTAAAGAATGATTTTAGGGCTTTCAAATGTTATTTACTATTTTATCATAATTCTCAGCATTACACAGTAATTAGCTGTATAAAAATCTTAGTTTCGAATCGAATCTCTTAGTGACTTGTCACAATGTATGCTGGTAAATTCAAAATAAGAATTATTCAAAATGACGATTGAGCATTTTCAATACTCGTTAATTAATCTAGTCTTGTCAAATGAAATAAGATGCATACCAAAGTGAGGAGATATCCAACTAAGAATCGTGTTCCTTTCTTCACCATTTGGAGGCACTCTTATTACACGTACGCGTAACTACCTAGTATAGATTTGCCACACGCAAAGCATACACTTCGATGGCTAAATGTAGGAGCTGATGCTGACCCAGCTTGGAGAGCATCATTTAGACAAACAAAGCAGTCAATGCAGACTATGTCATCACGTAAAATCTATTAAACCAAATAATTAAATTAGATGAATCGAATTGTGTCCTGGTAGATACCTTAACGTTAACCCAACTTCTCCAAATAAATAACAGTAATTACGCTCAACGCTATTGTTTTGTTGATCTCGTGGGTATAGTGGTCGCAAGCGCGACTGCTGAGCGTGGGGCCTTAGGTTCAAATCCCAGGTCAGACAGTGCTATTGGGCTATTCCAATAGGATTTTATTCAGTAGCAACCCGGAGTCCTGGATTCGTGCCCGCTTGATGGCAATAGGCTCACCCCCTATTACATGAGACTAAAAGTAACTGCCGAAATGTGGGAGTAGGTGTATCTAACACACCTCTGACTAACCCTTTGGAGAATAATACAGACGTGATTATGTTATTTCCCAATCATATTCCAATCGACTTTATAGTAATATTGCGATGAGAAAATACGGCGTCCGTACCTACGCAGTGGCAATATCAACGTTAATAAACATACATGTAGAAAGAATAGATAAGAAGTTATTAAACATAATTATGATCATAATAATAATTACCTATGTAGCTGCCGCCCGCTTTATTGCCGTTCAACCTAGTGCGGTGGCCCGCTACTTTTAATTATTTGACTTACCGGTGTTGGAAAAATTCAAGAAGCCAGAGTATCATACACATTTTCACTAACTTCTCAACGACTGCCACCGTAAATACCGCAGTAGAATCGAACAGTTAATACACCGACGAACTGAGTCCTCCATATTAAACAACTTACTAATGTAACGCAAATAAAATGTTATTATTACATAAATCAAAACGAATAATATTCAAAAAATTAAAATATTCTCAAAAAAAAAAAAAAACAAGCGGAAGAAAGAATACAAGAAATCACAGTAGCAACCCGTGCATTAAAAATTGGCGCCGAAAATGGGCGCATGTACAGTCGCTTAAAAAACGTAATCGATGTTTTTTCTACCACATATTCGTTTCTGCCCGCGGAATCACCCGCACCCAATTTATTTTAATTGGTATATGTACTTGCTTGCGGTTATGTACCTACATATACAGGTACTAATCCAGACCAGACCTTATCTTTATGCAAAATGTCATCACATCAGTTATATCTTTATGTGGTTATTTAAACCCAAATGGTTTTACAACATTTAATTATTTGTTTTTATAAGCACAAAGTTAAAGCGAATCAGAATATAGGTACTTTTTTTTGCCGTAAATGTTGTCATAATTTCAGTCTTCACTTAAATTAATTTATGTGACTTAAGACATAGACATAGTTAATCAAACTAACTCCAAATTGCAAAATAATAATGGCCTAGTAAGATTTATTTACATTAAAACAAAAAATATGAATGAAATCATTCAATTAATTGCACAATAATAATAAACTTATAATAAAAGTAAATACCTACCATTCGAGACTGTACTTAAAACAAAACGAATGGGACGTGCTTATAAGCTTGAAAGAGAACGCCCGCTGTTCGGTCGCCAGCATATTCTGCTCGGGATGCGCGCGCATTGAATGTTTTCAAAGAGTTTTTAATGATGAATGAAACAGGCAAAGGTCTTGAAAACATTATGCCTTTCGATTAACCAAAAGTTTTGCTTAGCTACTTTTAACACCTTATCAGATTGTTATTACAATGTAATTAATAAATAATTAGTTAGTTGTTATTAATATCTGTTGTTACTAATTATTCAACTAGGTATAAGTTCAATAATCGGATGCGTAATTTAATTATTTTGCGTAAGGTTTTATGGTTTACATACTCTTTGAATGCCATGCCAATGACAGGTGAAAATAATTGCGTGAAAAAAAAAAAGTATGTAGGTATGGGTAAAATAGGAAATCGACATAAGAACTAATACGTTTATGAAGTTTTTTATGCGGAGAATTTAAGGATTCGCGTTACTAGATAAAATCATTATATTTAAAAACAAGAATTATCAACATTATAAACTTAAGTCACCGCAGAACAAATAACGATACTACATACGGTCAATCTCCTTTATTCATAGTTTAAGGGCTCGTATTTACCTTTCTAGTAACCATCTGCGTCAAATATGAATTTTATAAGATTCTACAACTATACTAGACGAAAATATAAAAAAAAAAAATGTTGCTTATTCTTATTTTTAAAAGAAATTATTGACGTTTGTAGTTTGAGCAAAGACGAATTTCGAAAAAAATTGTAAAAATTAGAATTAGTTTGGGTTCGATTTGGTTGGACATGTAAAGAAGAAGATAGCTTATACTCGTATACCACAAGGTACACAAATAACGCTAGTCTAGTTAGAAATAAAATGTAGAGATCCAAGTATGAAAAATAAAACTACGAGTAAAGTGCGTCAGATGTTATCGGCCGACTTAATAAAAGCCAGTTAAGAGTAATTATATTTTTATTGGATGAAGGCACAGCCATTTCTAATGCTTTATTTACAACCAACAACGATAATAATACTTAATTAATCACCTTTAATTGATATCGCCTGTATTTTATTATGGCTGCATATTTGGATCAATAGTTTAGAGAAAATCAAGAATACTACAAATAGTTTTAGCTAATTTAATTTTATGTATTCGTACGACATCAAACACCTATAAAAACTGGCGTAACTGAAGTGAATTTTTAGCTCTTCTATTGCAAAAGCACACAGTGAAAACCAATTTCGCTCTAAATTGATTGACTAATGGATGTTGAATTTATTTATGTAACAAAAATAACCAATATTCATTTTATCAATACCCACATACGTAAGAAAGATATGTGATCAATTCCAACATGTTCCTGAAAAATTTGTAACCAAGCACATAGACAGCCTATTTATCAATGAGAGCAGTGGTGGCAAAGTGGTAACGGCCCCGACTTACGAATAGTAGGTTTTTTTTTTTTTTTTGCAGGTGTGGGATATCCCTTTGTTTTATTTCGCTGTATTACTGTAAAGTTTTACCAAAAATTTATTTTAATCTTTGTTTGTATATGTTATCTACCGTACCGTGTAGTGCCGGACGTAAAGAATAGCACTATCCAATTTCTTCCCGTAGGTGTCGTAAAAGCCGGCTAAGGGACTTACTAGAGAATGGGCAGCAGCGTTCTCTATGCATTTTTAACACCAAACTACGATCGCCAACCCGCCTGCCAAGCGTGGCGGTTATGGCAAATTTATTATAAATAATTAAATTAATTTACTTAAAAAAAAAAATATTCTATGCTTTTTCTGTATATATATCTATATATTAAAAGCATAGCTTTGTTTATCCTAGTTTCTTAAAATTACTTTTTTGGCTATCAATATGCAATAATCTAATAAAATATTTCTTTGTTTTCCAATTCTCATTAATTCAGCTATATTATTTCTGTTTATTTCTACCTCCAGTTTCGTCTCCGCATTTAAACGCTTCTGGGCTCGAACCCAGCGAATTTACGTTGTGTAAATAATTTAATCACCACTGCTCTCAAAACGGTGAAGGAAACCTCCGTGAGGAAACCGTTATGTCCTAGAAAAAATAATTCGGAGACATGTGACCCGCACTGAGCCTGCGTGGTAGATTACCAGCCCACTCCCTCTCGATGAGAGAAGGCCAGTGTCCCAGCTGTCGGAACATAGGCTGACGATGCTATTTATCAATGCAAAAGATAGGTGGCATATATGCCTTTGTCACAGACTTACAGCTGTTCCATTCATCATGTTTTACATTAATAGGAAAATAAGTATGAGTGTTGGGTACTCGCTTGCGATGTTATTTCCCAACTCACTTCCGTAGCTGCGTTTGTAAACTTTTTATTTATGGATGGCGCACAGTGGAACGAATGTATGGGAGCGGTTGGACGTAGACATGTCCGAAAAAAAAGAGTAAAATTATGCCAAACTAATGATGCCATCTTATTCGATTACTTAATGCCTTCATAACTTGTGGTGATGAATTTCTTCATAACTCCCATATTTCGGGAGTAATTTGAGAAAATGTGAAATTTTACTATGAAAATGAGTGTATCGAGCTCTCTCCCTCCTGATTCCGGGCTTGTTTCAAGTAGCGGTCTCTAATATCATAATGCTAATACTAAGAGCTATATTTAATACTAAGACACATAGTGCGCCAAATGTGCACTTTCTGGGATAAAGAGTGATGTTTATTTTATAACACAATTTTTTTATTTTTTGTTTATTTTGTTGATTAAAACCGTTTTTCTAAAGGTTTACCTTATTACAATAACATTTCTGAGCAGCCAATTAGAGAAGATATAAGCTAATTAGGATATATAATTAGGGACTTAAGGTTTACATATAAAACTGATGCACTAATGATTACTGATAAGAACATTGCTATTATTTAATTACTAAATGGCTCTTAATACACTAATTTAGCATGCATCATTTACTAATTATCACAATAACTAATTACCTTGCAATATTTAACAAAGGATACCTGGGATACCTGGATTTTATATAAATAGGTCACTATTAGTAACTTTAAAATCAGTGTTGATTTACACCTCGTTGTATCCAAGCTAATCTCGCAATGTATTTTCCAAATTTTAATACAAATCTTGATATTCACGTTGCTTTATGCGCACGCGCACATAAAGATTTACGCGACTTTAACTATTTGTTCAGTGTTTTAAAAGATAACAGTTGTGTTCAGTTATGTGAAAGTGCTGAAACAAGTTTAAAAGACTGGTGTCGTCGATTTTGCTACCGCATTTATGCAAAATGGACACAGTCTGGAAGAAGCACAGATAAGTTTCGGAAGAAACATGAGATTTGGCTACAGGCTGCAATTCAATGGCCGGAATTACAGAATGAAAATATGGAACCTTCTACAGAAAATATAAGTGACGTCATCGAGCCCATAATTTCTCCTGCTAAATCTGATGCTTCAACTTGTACACATCCTAGTCCTCGTAAATCTTTTGAGGACCTTAGTAACCGGCAAAAAAGAAGACGCACTGAAGATAGTCTTTCATGCAGCAGTAGCAGCGCTGAAATTATGTTTTCGGCCGAAAGGGCGCTTCAAAAGGCAGGACAAAGCGATACAGCTTATGTTATGAAATACTTGACGGAGAATCCAGAAGAGGCCTCAAAAATCAAAGCCTTCATTGAAGGTAAATCAATTCAGGTACGGGAAATATCCCCTTTGAAGGCATTGGCTCTTTATGTATCGATGAACTTATCGAAATGGCGCTATAACACTCTTCGGGATTTCAACACTCAAGAAGGAGCTCTTCAATACCCGAGTTACTACATGTTGGTTAAAGAAAAAATTAAGTGCTATCCGGCCAAAGAAGATCTCACAGTTACAGAGAGCTCTGCAAAAATCAAATTACAAGCCTTGATGGATTTAACCTCAAGAAGACTTATTAGGTCGTTAGAAACCCCTGTTGATCCCAATCAACAGCTCGTATTGACCAGCAAATGGGGTTTTGACGGATCATCTAGCCAAAGCATTTATCATCAAAGGACGAGTGAAGATGAGCAAATCGATCTTGCTAGTAATTTTATGATTAGTCTTGTACCACTGCGGCTCGTCTCAAAAGGTGTAACAATTTGGGAAAACGAGCGACCATCTTCCACTTCATTTTGCCGGCCAATATTGTTTAAGTTTATAAAGGAAACCAAAGAAAATGTGCAGAGAGAGATGGCTGAAATCGAAGCAGAGATTGAAGCCTTAACTCCATCCACCATCACTGATGGAATTAGTGTCAAACACCAACTGCTGTTGACAATGATTGATGGTAAAATTCATTCCATTATATCCAATACAGCAGCTTCAGTGTGTGACATATGCAAGGCTTGTCCTAAAGAAATGAATAATTTAGAGTTAATCAAAGATAAACACGCAAACGAGGACATGTATAAATATAGCTTAAGCACCCTTCACGCTTGGATTCGCTCAATGGAATGCTTATTACACATTTCCTACAAATTAGACATAAAATCATGGCAAGTAAGGGGTGATATAGCAAAAAGGCAAGTTGATGACAGGAAGAAAAGAGTTCAAGAGGCTGTAAGAAGAGAAACGGGCTTACTTCTCGATGTTGTGAAACAAGGCAGTGGATCCACCAACAATGGCAACTCGGCAAGGAGATTTTTTGAAAACTACACTAAATCTGCTGAACTGACCGGAATAGATGCTATGCTTTTAAGAAAAATCTGTGTGATCTTGCAGTGTATTTCATCAGGAGAGAAGATCAACGTAACTAAATTCCGAGAGTTCTGCTTTGATACTGCTAAGCTTTACGTGGAGTTATACCCATGGTATTATATGCCTTCTTCACTTCATAAAATTTTAATGCATGGGCCAGACATAGTTCAGAACATGTCAATTGTGCCCATTGGTTTTCTATCCGAAGAGGCATCTGAGGCTAGAAATAAAGATTTTAGAAAATATAGAGAGGGGCATTCTCGAAAGCATAGCAGTATCTCATGCAATGAAGATATTATGCACAATCTTTTACTGTCTTCTGATCCACTTGTTACAAGTATCCGTCCAAAAGGAAATAAGTTTGTAAAAAAATCTTCTTTTAAGGAATTTTATGAGCTTACGGATTCTGAGAAAAGTGATATCGAATTTGTTAACATAAATGATTTAGCGGACATCGATTCTGAATTTGAATTAATTGATGATGATGATGATGACGAAGATAATTAAATGATGTTATTGTTTTAAAATGTGTAACTTAGTAAATTAGAGCTTACATCTTAATTATTTATTGTACTTTTAATGAAACTAGGTAATTTATTATCAACTTACTTAAAAGTCATACTCTCATCAGTTCTTGTGAATATTTTTGTTAATATATATTTCTGTATATATATATTTATAGACCTCTTAATAAGTCTGTCTGCGGTTTAAAGTAAATACAAATGGGGAAAAAACGTTTTTTTTTTTAAATTTTCATTTCCTTTTATCCCAGAAAGTGCACATTTGGCGCACTATGTGTCTTAGTATTAAATATAGCTCTTAGTAATAGCATTACGATATTAGAGACCGCTACTTGAAACAAGCCCGGAATCAGGAGGGAGAGAGCTCGATACACTCATTTTCATAGTAAAATTTCACATTTTCTCAAATTACTCCCGAAATATGGGAGTTATGAAGAAATTCATCACCACAATTTATGAAGGCATTAAGTAATCGAATAAGATGGCATCATTAGTTTGTCATAATTTTACTCTTATTTTTCGGACATGTCTACGTCCAACCGCTCCCATACATTCGTTCCACTGTGTGGCGTCCCGAAAAACTCGATGTAATTTAATTTAACTTTTTGGATAATGTCGTCAATTTTGATGCCTTGGGCTTAGGTGGGATGAAGGGATTTAATATTAATAATGATTTTTAGGGTTCCGTAGTCAACAAGGAACCCTAATAGTTTCGACATGTCCGTCCGTCTGTCCGTCCCCACCTTAGTTCAGAGACTCTTAGTACTAAAAAGCTATAATTTGGCATGGATATACATATTAATCACGCCGACAAAGTGATAGTTATTTAGGGTACCTCCTGTACATGTGAAGTGGGGATGTTTTTTTTTTTTCACCTACCCTAAGGATGGGTCTCAAAAATATTGCGGGTTTGTGAAAACAATTTTTTGATTAAGGTATCTGTTTCTGAAATATTAGGCTTTAAAGTGACTTTAGACTTGTGACTTTTTAGTGGCTTTATTTTTGTTAGAGTTAAGTGTCCTGCCAGCTAAATGGTTGTACTTGGATATATAAAAAAAATCGCAGCAGTAGTATATAATTATAACGAAGTTAAAGGGATAACTATCACACTCAAGTAGGCATCACAAGTTACCGAGTAGGTAATAGTCAACCAACTTACATTTACAGTTGAAAAACATGTTCTCCCATACATTCCGTATGGAAGAACATGTTTTTCAACTACGGTGTTAAGTTTTTTCTTGGGATAAATTCATACCAACTACGGAACCCTTCATTGTGCGTGGTCCGACGTGCACTTGTCCGGTTTTTTAAATTAAAAATAGATGACAAGATTATCATGTCAATGTATAGATTCTATACAATACATGACCACCAATAGATGTCCAGCTAGATTCGATTTGGTCCTAAGATCTAGGATCTCATCCGAAATACCCATTGAGGGTTTTCTGAAAGACATAAGATTGTTGGTTTTGAAGTTGTAGGGCCTAATTCGGTAATGAGGCATTAGGCAACTTGTATGCTTGTTTATGCCCGTACCTCCACTAGCAGTCGTTAACCGACCCATGTAAACATGGGTGCTACAGCAATGGAAGTTCATGAGCTGTTGAGATAAGTTGACGAGTGATCTGTAGTACACTTCGACATTCCCTTCCTCAGATCACAGGCATGATGGCTATTTTATGTTTTCTCATCTGAATTTATAGTTGCAGTGGGGCACTAAATTCCCAGCTATTCCCGAGCTGGTTCTTTTTGTGTTAGAGCATGTCTTAAAATAGTTATGGCGCGCTTCTGTACGATGGTGTATTTGCCCAATTCATAAACAATGGTGCGATTAACCCAGATATCTCCGTATCCCGCGGAAAACATTAGGTTTCTCTATTTCAACAGCCAATAATTAAGTGGCACAGTGTTATAGTAACAAGTGATATTTATAGTCACCCGCCCAAGAGTCCATTTGCCGCCCACCGGGCCGCTAGGGTGTCGACCCGCGTTTTGCACACTGGGCTTGTTACATTTCACTGTGGAAACAAAAGTCAAATTTATCCATTCCTTTTATTCCTCCTTTTATTTGTATAATTTTCATTTCAATTCTCTTTTGTCATGTTTTTTGTTACTTCATCGAGAAAGTAGGAAAAAATAAAAGATGTCATTTTGATTGGAATTTTATAAATGAATGCGACTTTCTTTTAATTAATATTATCAGGTTAAGTCATATTGAATATTGCTTAGGTAGGTACAGATTATTAAGATTAAGTACTTACTAACATAATATTTAGTATTCATTATAAAAAGACCGATTACAAGGTGGACCGATGACCTTATGAAAGCCGCAGGAATCCGCTGGATACGGGTAGCACAGAACCGGTCGAAGTGGCGGTGCTTGGGGGAGGCCTATGTCCAGCGGTGGACGTCTTTCGGCTGAAATGATGATGATGAATTATAAAAATAAATATAGATTAAGAAAATATGAAACACAAACAATACAATTGCTGCGGTAGGATTAACATTGTAGTTAAAAGCTTAAAAACAACCCACTATCGTAGCAATTTATCTTTTAATAAATATTTTTCATACACAATATTTTTGCACTGTAAAGAAAATTCAGTCATAAATATTATTTTGTTCAGATAGCGCATGTTTCGCACCACTAATGACCCAAAGCGTTTACGTAGTGATGTGACGAATTTTCGGCAGCAGTTTGTAGCATCCAGTCGTAACGTTAATAGTCGCCAGCCGTAGTTTTTTAATTGTGAGTTAGCAATATTGTGATTTGTGAAACTGGAGTGTTTTTTGTGATTTAAAAATAAATCGGGCTCGAATAATATTTTTCATATTTTAGACTTCATTTCTCTGTAACATAATTAATATTAAACCGTGAGTATAGTAAATAAATTTCCTGTAAATAGGTAAAGTGAGTCATAGCATAACAGACAGGGCTAATCGATTGTATCTCAAAGTATAAAATAAGGATAAAAGTTGCGTCGTCTCGCTACCCGGTCTCACCGCGGCAGGCAGTCAGTCGCTGTCAACTTCAGGCTAAGTTGCCATTAAGTTTTATATTTTCTTTTTTGAACACACGCCGCAACTCAGACTTCCACTGAACCGTTTAGTTACAAAAGACGAGCTTGTTCAAACAATAACGGCTTGTACTTTTATAAAATTTAAAAACAAACCAGTTAGTTTAATTTAATTACCAGAAAGCTATTTGAGTGCTCAGTAAAATAACTTCTTTATATATACTTTTCTTCGGTTTTAAACTCGTTATAAAGTTAATTTCATGATATTTTATTACATTTAAAGCTATTAAGTATTAGTATTAGTAGTAGCTTAATTATAAATTCGACCCCATGACTACTTCTGGGAGTGCATAATGCAAAGGGATTACATTAGATGAATGGGTTATAATAGCGAATATATTATTTGAACAACGATATAGGCACTTGATCATCAATTCATTTTAACGTCCCTTATTACAATCATTTGATAAAAACTCGGTTAAGATTTTGAATATGGGTTTTATAACCAATTTCATCAATATCCGAGAAAAGGTTGTGTAAACCTTATTAATAATTGGTTTTGATATCGCATAATACATATACACCGTGGCATTTTAGTCGTCTTACAAAGACAGCCCACTTCGTATATCCAATGAGTACTAATCAGTCATGTAACAAAAATTTTATTTTTTGAACATATGTTTTTTTATTTTTTTATTAATTATGACGCATGACATAGTTTAAAACACCCTGTTACGAGTGCAGTCCGAGCCTTGTGATACAAGGGCGCCGCAGAATGGATTTAGATTAAGTTTAAGTTGCAATAGTAAGAAATTTATTTTTGCGTTAGGGTCGAATGAACTCTGATAAAGATGTCGCCGCTCCATTCCGCGGCGCCCAAACTGCGCGACATCAAATGTTCAAAAAAAAAAATTTTTTTTACACGATTGATTAGTAGTCATTGGATACATGAAGTGGGCTGTCTTTGTAAGACGACTAAAATGCCACAGTGTATTTAATACAGAAATTTCAAAAATATTCTCTAAAACAGGACCAAATATCCATCCTATTAAAATCAATTGGGCAATATTGTATCAGATTCTTATTAAGTTTCCATAATGTTATTGGCAAGCAACTCAACCTCTGATATTGGAAAAGGATTCGAGCCGAATTGCTTAGAACTGTAAAATATTTTGGTAAATACTTCAGTACTATTACTTAGGTCATACAGTTTACTACGAGGCTCGTCGTTTATTTACTGGCCTTATTTTATATGATAGGATTGTGGCGAATATGAAATTCAAATACCTCAGTTGTATGTACCCTCGGGAATTATGCAATGTCAGTATTCCGGAATCGTTTGAGAGCTGTTTGCTTCACTGAGTCCGTGTCACGATCACGAAGACATTCACAAGTTACAAGACTGGGCTACCAATTTATTGAATCTCAACTTTTGCGACCCTCAGTTTTGTGCTTTTCCTGTCAAACTTTCCTTATCGTGAGTTCGTGACATTTCGTTTCAGATAAGATTCTGAGGATTCTTCCGTAATTTAACGAATTTGTGTGTTTGACTGAAAGATGTAAATTTAAATTTGAGTAAAGCTCTACATGAAGATAATTTATTTATTTATTTTATTATTTATGTACACACAGTTAAATACATAGAGATACGACATAATTATAATTTCAGTACAAAATTTATTGATGTTCTGAAACTGAACACGCACATAAACGATCATGTTTCATTATTAGACATTACATAATGTTTATAGCATACATAATACCGGGTAATAATATGATAGATGTTTTCTAACCAATTTGTAGTAATTACTCTTGCAGTTGCATGATTTAATTGCGTTTCATCGCGCATTTTTTGTTTCTTCTGTTTTTATAGGAATCGCCAAGTTGTGAGAAATAAGATTATGGGATTGTTGGTTAAAAAAATCTCTAAAGACTCTTTTTCACATCGAAATACGATAATATTCATCTTTCTCTCCCTATGGCGCAAAAAAACCTATGGTCAAGAGCGAGTCGGACTCGTGCACCGAGGTTACCGTACCATGAAAAATTACCAAAAAAAAAAAATTACATTAGTCCCACTATCGGTCAAGAGCTGGCGCTGATCTTAACTGCTATATTATAAAGTGTGCTATTTAGAGACATCGTTTTTTTTTTTCCTGTAATCTATACATAAACTTCAATCACATAGAATAATTTCAGATTTTTCTCTATGCAAACTTCGGAGACAAGGGAACGGTATTTTTTTTTTTTACTTTTTTCGTCAAAAGTCTATAACTAGGTATGCGGCCTAAAAAGAAAGAAAAATGTTTGAGAAAGTGCAAATGGCGCTCTTTCATAAATAATACCCCACATAATAGCCCAACTTCGGCTTTTAAAGACAGTACAGCGTCTGTTGCAAAAAAAAAATCTTATTTGCAAAACAGTTTGGCAAACGTCATCTAAAACTATTCAAAATTTCAGGTTGATAGCATCAGTAGTTCTTGAGATATCCAGCTGTGACAGACGGACAGACAGATTGAGGATTGAGGGAACCCTTATGGTGCGACTATACGGGTTCCTTTTTACTATTTTGGTACGGAACCCTAAAACGATAGTAAGTATAGGGAACGTACCCCGTTCTCAGAAAGAACGTCCCTGGATTTTATGTATTAAATCGTTCATTGAATTTATCATCCCATGTTCCTGTACATCTATATCATAAACCCAGTTTAGTTAAAATCGATAACTGGTTACGCAGACTTATATTGAGTGACGCAGTATTTATGTTTTCTACAACCCAATTTGGATTGCAATAACATACTACCTGTGCGTTATAAATCCCGGAATATTTTACATTGTAACTCGTAACATTTAAGTACTTCTCTATGAATCATAAGTTTCAGGAGTTGTTTATGTTAGTAAAAACAATTGCTTCATGAACGCGAAAGTTTTCAACATGTGTCTATTTTTAGGGCTTCGGCACACGTGCTCACCCTCTGTGGAACATTAAAATGGGTCTTTTGTCGGATATTCTCAACGGAACAGCTGTCGAGTTATTTCCGACATGAGGAGAGTTATCTTATTTACAAGATGAATTTAGTTGGATGTTGTTGATAACATTTAATAAATCAGTATAAATAACGAATGTTGAATAACTTATGTTGTAAATAATGTCGTGTCGTTTGACTTAAACCTTCCATCTAATAAATTTTACCTAAGTCGAGGAAGGCATGCTGTAATTGATTGTTGTCGTTATGTAGATCTAATTCAGGAACGTCGTTGTTTTTAAGTTTAATTATTGTGTCCTCCTAACCTAGCTTTATTATACTTTGGACTTGATTACGTTTTGTGATCCCAGTTTTCGTACCATTCACAACGTACAGACAGAGAGGACTGAGAGGGGGCAATATGAATTGTTTGGGTTCGTGTAAGGGCCGCTATGAATTTAATCTGGCAGAAACAAGCGCCCCGCCTTACTACCCACCGCAGTTACCTTATAACCCCGACTTCACCGATGAACATGTTGAATATGATGACACAGCGGTTCTTGCTCCTGCTAACTTGTGGAGCACCTACTTTGGCGAGTTCTACGCTGGAAATACTTTCGAAAACTATGACGAGTGGGGGCGAGCCCGCCGCTCCTTGTACGAAGGCGTCAACTGTATGCCGGTGAGTGCGCCAGCTTGTGTGCATCGCGTCGCACGCTGCCTGCTAGTACTACTATTACGCCTTGTTGCCGTGTGTTAACAAATAGCATAAACAAAAAGCTGTATATTTGAACATTTCGTTTTAAAATTAACAGACTATGCGTTTGTTGCTGATGTAAAAGAGAATGGGTTTGTTTACATGAAACCTTATTTTTTTCTTCAACCTAATAAAACTCGGATCAAAGCGAGAAGGGTGTCCAAAATGCATCAGGCGCATATACCGCGATCTATTTCCGGGCGCGGGCGTCGGCCCTATTCGTGTAAGCCGTTCATTTTGAACTAAAACATGCGCGAGCTCGGCCGCGGGGGCTCACTCGTGGCTGCCACCATCGCGGCATTACACAATCGAACCGTAGTCGAGGAAAAGCCTCGACCGATCAAATCACGATCGACCTCCGCGGAGATAAGAAATGTTGCGCGTTCTATAAGAGAAGAAAACTTTGGTGAAACTCGCTCTCGGAGAGCGTCTGGCTGTAGCGAACGTCCTGTGTCCACCGCGTCTGAAGCCTCCGAACGTGACTCCGCTTCCGTGCAGTCCAGTGAGGAGCCGCCCCCACAGGAGAGTACGTAACACGCCATCTGCGGACGAGTCACTGACGTAGCATATTACTGGAACTTAGCCAAACTTTAAAATAGAGACACGTAGGTGACTCGTGCCGAGAGCTTGTCGCGCAGTGTCGCATTAGCGGAGCCTGATGTCCGACTGCGAATATCTGACGGAGCCCATCGATGAGGAGCAGGAGCGCGCGGCGGCGGGCTTCGTGCACCCCGCCGTGCGCTCCTACATGTATTCCCCGATGGGTGAGTTGCCGTCGTTCATGAGGCTCCAGCGGGTTTTATTTACTTTTCATCGCTTATCTCGTGGCAGGCGGTGATTCGGACAGCCCTGATGAGGCGACAGTGAAATGCACGACGTGGCCAGACGGCGCTGTAGCCGCAGCTCGAATTGGGTCATCTGACACTGAATCCAGCTCCTCCAGCGGTGAAGATTCTGATGAACAAGAGTACGAACCTCGAGGTTGTGATGCAGAATACCGCACACTGACGCCTAGCAGGCGTTTGGATAATTCTACTCGACGTGATGATGATTTTACGTGGATGCCTACCGGAAATATGGTAGACGAAGGCGACGATCATGTCTCAGAACCGAGAGGGGATGATTATTCAGCAGCGAGTTTGGAAAGACGACGACGTGCGCCGGGTGACCGGCAAGATCGCGACCGCAAAACAAGGTCGTCGTTGACATCCAAACCGCCACAACACCCGGCAAGCGTACGCGCGTCGCCTCGACCGCGGCGTTCTCGGAATGAAGACACACCTCCAGAGCTACAGAGGCGATGGAACTCCTACGAGCAGTTCAGATGGCCGGAGGGCGGCTGGTGGCCTCCCATGTGTTGGTGTCACGGACCTCCGGTGCCGCCGCCGTGTTACATGCACGACAGAGCTTGGCCGTCCAACCCCTCGCTTCCGCCCATGCCCACACGAAGTTACAATAAGGTACGAGAACTGAGAGTAGACAAAAATCTAATTCAGACAATTGGAGAATTGAGCTAAGGAATTACTTAGAGCGTTAATAAACACGTTCCGCTCTTATACAATTCACTACACCTCCTACTCGCCAGCTTGTGTCAATAAACCGAGGGTTTCGAGGAAAGGAATGTAAGAGATAGGTGCAGCGAGCAATCTCGTTCTAATTTAGTTCTATTGGTATACATACACGTACTTATACAAGGTGTGCATAAATAATTGTTGTAAATGTGATTTTAACACAACGAGTTGTTAACACTGCTATACCCTGGGATAATTCAATATTTATTTAACAGTTACACTAACTTGTGTTGTTATAAATGCTCTGTAAAAATATGATCAGAATCATAAAGCAGAGCTGTAAATTAAATATGTTTTTGCACTGCAGACTCTCTGTTTTTAGAGCCTAATAGTATAACAGTGACTGTATTAGTGTGACGACCATTACAGAACGATGCAGAGGATCGCGTTCGTCGACTCGAGGCAGACAAGGAGAGCTTGCATCTTCAGGTGCAAGTGTTGTCGGAACAAATCGCCGCGCAGACTGAGAAGATGACGGACTTGGAGCGCGCCCTGCAAGACGCAAGGCAGAGACTCGATGATGCTGAACAAAGGCTGCAGAAGGTAAAAAAATTACATAATTTCAGGTCTAGCATACAAACAATTCGGCCCGAATTTTCAACCCGAATTCCAGGGCATGTTGAAAATACTAGGTTAACAACAAAATAACGTTACGTTGAAATTGGGTTTGTACTCGGCTTCGGGCTGGATTCCACTTAAAAACGCGTGAAAATTTAACTAGGACAAGATTTAACACCAGCACATTTCTTGTTTTGCATATCCTACAAAAAATAGATGCTGATGTTTTATTGTTCGCGTTTACTTCAGAAATAATAGTTTTATTTTTGTCCCGGGATTTTGCTAAACCAAGTAATCCAAAAATTCCCATCTTGTAGGTACTATTTAAGTTAGAAACTAGGTGCTACAAAGGTCACGTTAGTTGTAACAGACTTGCTTGTTTTACAACTTCGCTGGGCGCTTGTCTTGCTACTTTACACGTTTCGCTTTTGTCGCCCGTTATTTACTGTGAAACTTTACATTCTCATTTGCTTCCTCAACGTTACTTAAAAAGCCTACAATAAATTGATTAAGAGCTACTGAAGTCTTGAAGTGTACCGTATCCAGTTTGTTAGGGAACAGTGAGACATTGTTAGCTCGTTTGGATTTGCAGTTGAATTAATAAATATGATAGCAAGCAAGACGGTAAACTGTTTAAGATTCAGCACGGCCTAGATCCCCGTGGAACGGGGCTATTGAATAATCATGATCGGTGTGGGCCGCACAATTTCTAGCGCGCGCCTCTGGCGGTGCCCGATCTCTTTATCGCATTCAGCTCGGCGTGCCCGACACACAATCACTTGGAACTACAGATTAAGTAATAAGTCGTATCATAGGCTCCGAAAGTGGATACATGGACTCAGCTATTACTTTTCCTTTCGAATAGAGATAGGACGCGAGTTGTCCCTTGTTAGTGCTATCACGATTTTGTCGAATAGGGGTTAGTTGGCTTCCACGTACCTATTTGCGGGCCATTGTTAGCAGAGTTGTAATCCTAGGATTACCTTTGTTTTACCAAAGGCTAGCTCTACCCGAACCCGTTCGTATTCAATTAGGTTAATGAATGAAATCCTTTTCATTGTTTCATCTTATAACAAACGAATTCTGGCTGAGCTTTTTTAACGAATCAAAATAATATTTTGCAGGATAACAATGAAGCTAAATGAAGTCGTGTTAATTTAAAAATATTTCGGAATTTACCCGTCGTACCTACCTACTACACAAAATAAAGTTTACAAACCGCAATTCCATGTACCATCTAAATATTAATTTTGTACTGCGATAAGTAACTAGAGAGCCGGCCATCTGCTATTACGCGTGTTGGGTTTTATGTTTTATCTATAGATTTTTGTTATTTGCGATAGACGTATTACCGGAATTATAGGCTGTGTGTACTACATAAATAGTTAAATATAGAAAACAGTTTGATTGCACGTAATACTACAGACTTTAGATGACGTGTGATTTACTATGCGAATTATATGACCGAATCACTATGGTTGCGTGTCTTGTACATGCAAATTATAAGTACGAATTGCGTTGTCAAGTCGCCTGAGCGTGCGAGAATGTTGTTCATTGTCTTACAGACTCACTCCGAGTTATGACAAGAGATTTATGTCTCCTGCCATCTTGCTTCAGTGATCATACACTTCATGAAATGATGTAAAAGTAAGAACAGCCCAAACTCCAAACTGTTTAGATCGATGGCGTTCGCGACGCGTCCTAAGCTTTGTCATTTATACATAATAAATAAATAAATTGAAGTCACTTTTCGTGTCTATCTGTGTGGCCGCGTTGTTCTTCTGAACTACGCAATAGATTTCGATACGGTTTTAACCATCATTTAGAGAATTTATTTCGGAAGGTTTGTGTGTATACTTATCACTACGTATTATAAAACAAAGTCCCTCCGCCGCGTCTGTCCGTCTGAACGTAATAAACTCAAAAACTACAGAACGGATTTTCATACAGTTTTCACCAATGGACGGAGTGATTCATGAGGAAGTTTAAGGTGTATAATTAACTAAGGATTTGTGTAAATTGGCTGAAATATGACAATGATTTTTGAAATCATGTTGACTATTGGATCTTTACTGGCGTGCGCCGCGTAAATTAACATATGAAAACAATATGATCTATTCTTTAATTTTTCAAATATTTGCATGATTGGAAATAAAATACTCCAAGTAGGATGAACATCGGTTATATTTGAATCTAACACCATGTGGGTTAGATTACTCGACGCAACAGGCTGATACAACACTACGACAGAAAAAAAAGTAGGGGTATATGCTCTGCTACCCGCGCGAA
The DNA here is from genome assembly GCA_947523025.1 of Dryobota labecula. Lineage (NCBI taxonomy): Eukaryota > Metazoa > Arthropoda > Insecta > Lepidoptera > Noctuidae > Dryobota > Dryobota labecula. Next base: position 19,798,903 of record OX383287.1, on the reverse strand, counting down.
GCCGGGGCGGGTAGCTAGTATAATTATTATAAAGCAATGATGTTTCGTCGAGTCGTGAAAACCGTGCGAACCGCGAAGCTGGGGCGGGTCGTAGTTTATTATATAACTAGCTTTTGCCCGCGGCTCCACCCGCGTGGATGTCGGTTATCGCGTAAAAAAGTAGCCTATGTCCTTCTCCATATCCCAAGCTATATCTCTGCCAAATTTCATGACGATCGGTTCAGCGATTTAGGCGTGAAAACGTAACATACAGACAGACAGACCGACAGAGTTACTTTCACATTTATAATATTAGTATGGATAATTAGTCACTTTTCGTGTCACTCTGACCGCGTTGCTCTTCTAAACGACGCTACTGATTTGGATACGGTTTTAACCATCATTTAGAGAATTTATTTCGGAAGGTTTATGTGTACAATACTAATACATTTATGTTAAATTTACATATTATAATTACGAAATCTCGATGTTTTGTAAAAAAAAAAGAAGGAAAGAAAAATATTTTATTCGGCAAATTAGCATTTAATTTTGTCAAGTCGTATCTAAAAACTGTGCGTAGGTATCTTGGGCGGCTCGCTAGTTTTAAACCGACTTCGAATAAGGAGGAGGTTCTATGTTCGACTGTATGAATTGTTTTTTTAATGTATGTCCACAGATTTCTCCGTCAATTGTGACCCGATTTTAAAAATTCTTTATTTTTTGTTTGAAAGGGTATACTTTCGAGGTGGTCCAATTGTCTCCAAGTCAGAATCTGATGACGGGATCCCATGATAATCGAGGGAAATCTTAAATTTTTATAGGAATATCACCGATTTCTCCGTCAATTGTGTACCTATTTTGAAAATTCCGTTTTCATTTGGTAGAAGAAGCTTGCGCGGTGGTCCCATATAAATTGTATTAACTTTACTTGGGTAGTTTTTGAGTTCGCTTCGATAATACGTATTTAATATGTTAGTATGTAGGTGTTTCTTGCAACCTCTGTAGCTTATTTCTTTTGTAATTTTATATTTCTGTTTATACACCGTGGTATTTTAGTCATCTTACAAAGACAGCCCACTTCATGTATCCAATGACTACTAATCATTCATGTAAAAAAAAAAAAATTTAAACATTTGTTTTTTTATTTTTATTAATATATGACGCACGAGATAGTTTAAAACATCCTGTGATGAGTGCAGTCCGAGCCTTGTGTTACAAGGGCGCCGCGGAATGGAGCGGCGACATCTTTATCAGAGTTCATTCACCCTAACGCAAAAATGTGTTTCTTACTATTGCAACTTAAACTTAATCTAAATCCATTCTGCGGCGCCCTTGTATCACAAGGCTCGGACTGCACTCGTAACATGGTGTTTTAAACTATGACATGCGTCATAATTAATAAAAACAAAAAATTCTAATGTACAAAAAAAAAAAAAAAAAATACTGGAATGATTAGTAGTCATTGGATACATGAAGTGGGCTGTCTTTGTAAGACGACTAAAATGCCACGGTGTATAGTTTGTTACCAGTAAATTTTTATTCATTTCGTTTTTACCTTAGGTTATCACTGTATTTGAGAATGTTGGTTCACCTGTTATTGGCAACTGTATAAGCCCATGACTGTTACCTACTGTTATTTGATATTTTGTATACAGCAGCTGTTGGTGTACCTTTATAAATAAATAAATAAATTTAATTCACTTTGTGTACACTGAAAAACCGAATAGTTGATTTTTTTATTGTTGGTTCCTTTTGGTTGAGTTGATATTAAATTGTGTTAAAATAACGGTTCCATGACGTTTGTTTTAAAAAAAAAAATTGTGGATTTAATAAAAAAATTGTTGATTTAACAAACCATGTCGGTAGGTGCTATATTAACCCAAAATATAGGTTAAATCAACTTAAAAAGTTTTTCAGTGTATCTTGATGATGTTATATCATCACTAAAAAGTGAAAAATAACTTTAATTTCGGAAGTCGGTGGCAAAAAACTAAAAGCCAGATCCAAAGATACCGATATACTTTTTTTTTTTTTGAAATCTGTTTTTTTTTTTTTTGTAACGTTTTTTAAGTAATAAACCTTTCCTCGAAATAATCTGAGACTCGTAAAAAAATAAAATAAAAGGGTTTTAATTCCTTCCATTCCCATGATTGACACCAAGAAAATTAAATGGAATTCAATCGTGTAGTGAAGCTAAAAGAAACGATGCGTCACATCCAGGCCAGGAACTCGATAAAATAGTCGCTCCACAGAAAATAATGATTGCTTCACCTACACACATGGCCACCCGCGAGTGCCAACGGATCAATCAACGTGATAGATTAGCAACAGTTTAGCTCACAAGTAGTTTGTAAACATTATCTATCAGCTGTAGGTTTAAATTAATGGATTTAAATGTAAAGTGCGCAAAAATCACACGATTCTCGTTTTTAAAGAGTGTAAAGATTAACTAATTCCTACCAAACTTTATTAGAATTAGACGTAGTACAAAAATCTAGTCAGGTAAGATGCCAATCAACCTGTTTATGAGTAAATAAAATAAACATTTCGTTTTAAATCGTTCTCATTCCGTAGTCCATTTACGTCCGAGCAATGTGTAACGTGTGTATATCGCGCGAACTACCAGATGCGCCTTTTTATTACCAACCGACAAACGAGTAGAGACAGCATCGCAGTCTTCGTACTATAAAACTTCTATCGGATTGAACTTTAATTTCGAACAGGTCCATGCTGTTTAGACGTTTCGATTTAGAGATCCTATTAGAGGCACAGTTGGTTGAGACAGCTCCAGTCTACGTTTTCTTTATTTTAAAATGGAAGCTGAAATATATTTGGTCCTTTAGATGTCTATACTCCATTTACTATAGCATTAGACAAATAACGGCTAAATAACGACAGTTATTGTGTAATATTGTTGAAATTACTGCACTTTAGAGTTATTTTTTTAATGTAAATGGTAAATAGATTACAGTGCTTTGTATTTATCGCGAAATAACGGAGTTTATTAAACGTTTACATCGAAATAACGAAAGGGTGAGAACAGTTATTTGTCTAATGTTATAATCAATGGAGTATAGCTTTTACAGTATTCTTATGAATGCGTTTATTCAACTCTAGAATTTATACATAAGTCCATTTTCACTGTTTCGTATTCACGAGTTACTGAGAGTATTTAGCACCAGCATAATTTTATTATAAACTTAAAGTAAGTATACTCCATTCATTATAACATTAGACAAATAACTGTTCTCACCCTTTCGTTATTTTGATGTAAACGTCTAATAAACTCCGTTATTTCACGATAAATACAAAGCACTGTAATCTATTTACCATTAACATTAAAAAAATAAATCTAAAGTGCAGTAATTTCAACAATATTACACAATAACTGTCGTTATTTAGCCGTTATTTGTCTAATGTTATAGTAAATGGAGTATAGTAAAAGTTAACCCGTTTCTTTGATGATAAAGAATCTGGCACACTGTATAAATTGTTTGATGCTATAGCATCTCAGCTAATGGAACGGGACTGTATTTTTAAATAACACTTCAATGAGTTCATACCCTTGAACTTCACCTTTGTGTGAGTATAATGTTGGTACGTGTTTGTATGTCCTGAAGCAACGTATATTTGGTTTCCCAAACTTTCTTTGAGTTCAATTTTTTTTTTATGTGACAGTAAATTTGGAAGCGGCGCCCTGGTGACCGAGAATTTGTGTGGAAATCGGTTGTCCTGTTATGGGCACGTGATACGAAGTAATGAGGGACAGGTCGTGAGGAAAACTGAGTATTATGAGGATGGCTATAAGAATAGGGAAAACCAATTGGACGTAATTATGCAGAAAGGAGTCGACCCACATTGTGGTGAGGGATGAGTTGTATATACCAAAGAGGTCCTAACGGTTAACGGAAGGTACCCAGCTACATGTGGGTTAGTTCCCATCATCATAAAATCAACCTTATGTTTGTAGAGTCACGGATCTTTTTTGCTGAGTGAAAGAAACAACCCTTAGGACCTCTTTGGCATATACAACTCATCCCTGACCACAATGTGGGTTGAGTCCTTTCTGCTTAACTACGTCCAATTTTGTTAAAGAATAGGGGTGAATACTGAGATGACGGTTGATACGGATGATGAAGGACGATACATAAACCCGCAAAGCTGGAAGTGGCTAGCTGTCAAGTAGTAGCGACCCCACGGACCCTATCTCCCGGGAGAAATTTTGTTCCTCACCTCTGGCTTGCCTTTATGGGCCGGTTGGAGTGAATACTGACGAGGAACAGAGCTCGCACCTCTTTCTTGCCTTTATAGTAGAGCTTAGTAGAGTATTAGTAGAGCTTTTCAAAAGCAAATGTGCTTGGAGAAAGAAAGGAAGTATTCCAGTAAGATGCTGGTTTGAATCTTGACCGTACTTTCATTGATTTTCCTGATAACCGTGGAATAACTCTCCACTAAGCACCTCAGGACATGTTGCCCTCTTGTCGCTACGACACTATGTGCTAGTGACCGTTTTCGGGGGCCCATTATTGAGTGCGCAAGTCACCCCCTGCCTTTTTATCTGTATATAAAACATTGGTCAGGCAGGGGCCCGTCTTTCCTTAGTCCTAGATAACCGGTTCACTTTAGCCACCCAAACCCATAATCCAATATCTTTGTTTCTATATCCTGCAATAGTCCTACACCAACCGGGGTTTGTCCTTGGGTGCACTTGCATAGTGTGAACTGGGATAGTCGTCGGTTTTAAAATTTTCTTTAAAAAAACATTATTATTTTTACATCCCATGACATTTTTTGGGACGTTGGGGCGTCCCAAAAAATGTCATGGGATGTAAAAATAATAATGTTTTTTTAAAGAAAATTTTAAAAAATGTAAGAAAATGAATTAACGAATTAATAATAATGTTTTATTTTCATAACAAGAACAGCTTATTCAAATAAATGTGCTCTTGCCTTATATAAATAGAGTAGCACACGAAAATATGCATGATTAGCATTTATAGCTTGTAATAGGTATATGTATATCTTTATATGAATACTAACTTTTGCCCGCGGCTCCGCCCGCGTAGATGTCGGTTATCGCGTAAAAAAGTTGCCTATGTCCTTCTTCATATCCCAGGCTATATCTCTACCAAATTTCATGACGATCGGTTCAGCGGTTTAGGCGTGAAAACGTAACATACAGACAGACAGAGTTACTTTCACATTTATAATAATTACTATGGATTTATTCCTAGATTGTTCGTAATTGCACCTACCACTGTTTGTCATCCAAAGGTGGACTGGTAGAAAATACCTATGGCATTAAGTCCGCCTCTGCACATTTCTGTGCTTTAAGTATTAAATAAATAAATAAAATATGGTGTAACCGGCACCCTTGCTGGGTTATCAATATAACTTAGCACAGTAAAAGTAAGCAAGGAGTAGAATGTGAGTGGTCACATAATTTAGTTGCGCTTGTTGTATATTTATTTATGTGTTATTTAATATATGATGGTATTTATCTTTTCAGGAAATGCTCCAACGTTCGTCTTTGGAGACGCAGAAGTTGGAGTTGCTGTCGAAACTAAGCGAAGTGAGGCTGCGTGCGGCGGAGCGCGGCATACTGGAGCGCTCGCCGCCGCCGCCCGAGCCCGTCGCACCACTGCCCCTGGCTAGGCCTGCGCCCCCCAGAGTATGTTGTAGATATTTATTAACTAGAGAATAGTATTTGACTTCAGATTGGTTCATTATTTGATTTTGTTTTTCTATGTACAGTCTCGAGCATAAATACTTGATGAAAAAATCAAAAGTGTTTTACTCAGGAAATATTGATTGCATTCATATATTATGGGGTTTTCATTCAAATATCAATACTTAAGACGAAAGCGTAAGGTAGCCTGCAATTTTCAGGTCAGTCTCAGGTTGTATATTGATCTAAATATGATGCGCGGCCGTATCAAATATTTATTTATAGAATTATTTATAATCATCAATACAAAAAACATAGAATTACTGTTGACTGAACTACCGCGTGACTTACATTCCTTTCACAGTTATTTTACCTCTGGCAGCAGTAACCCAGCAGCCTTATTATAACGAAAATAAAGATCATTGTTATTTTGACAGACTTGTCAATGGCATCAACCCAACAACAACCTAATTGGAACGACAATAAAGTTCACTGTGATTTTTACAGTGATGCATAATCAGAGGTAAAATAACTCTGAAAGAGATCATTGTTATTTTGACAGACTTGTCAATGACATCAACAACCTAATTGGAACGACAATAAAGTTCACTGTGGTTTTCACAGTTATTTTACCTAAAAAATAACTGTGAATGGACTGTATTATTCACCGCAGTCCTAGACAGTTTATGTGATGATACCTTCTAATGAACAACGTCGATTATCCGAACTAATTAACAGGTGTTCGGAAACGGATTTATTCGGATAATCAAACTGTATGAAAAACTGTTCTGCTGTGTTTTATTATACACCTATTTCTTATTTTAATATGTCTTAGTACAAAAAAAATAAGTTATCGTTAACGAAAAATATTTATTTTGAAACTGGTATAATGGATACTCGTCGCGCAACGCGCCGGCGCACACTGGTCCCGATTGAATAAAAAATGGACATTGATCCTAGAGCGCTGATATTTTTTTCTAATGTTGTGGCAGTGATAACAAATAAGCCAAAAAAATATGGTTGGTAAAAAAAAAAACATATGGGAATGATTATATTTTATTTTATTTCTAAAAACGTTAAACGATGTCGAAATGGCAATCATATACCTATGTTAAAAAACTAATCATTTTGAGTAATTCGCTCGAAGAAACTATTTGCTTATCTCTGCGTACTTTGGAGATAATGAGGTTCTTAAATAGTTTATTTTTACTGCTCAAACTGTAGTTTGGTACGAGTTGAACGTTAAAAATAGGATCTCTGTTGATAATTAACAACGTAGATAACAACTCACACTTAATAGGAAGTTATTCGTCCACTAGCGCCACCACTTAATTTTCATGAATTGTGGTGGACTTAAGACTTCTAGGCAAAAACTGTTTTGTAGAAAGGTAAAGGTTATCGGATAACCACATGTTAATTACAATTTTTAAAATAAATATGTTTGTAAACGCAAAACACGCTGTTTTATGCGCAATAGGTCCGCTGGCCAGCAAAATGAAGCTTCTTTTATTTTTTTGTCTTATTTGTTATCACTGCCACAAACAACATTACAAAAAAATATCAACGCTCTAGGATCAATGTCCATTTTTTATTAAATCGGGACCAATGTGCGGCGGCGCGGTCAGTGAAGCGGAACGCAGTAGTAGAGTAGGTACCTATCAGCTGTGCGCTCGCCAATTGATATTATTACGAATAGATTGTATCAATATTTTGCTGATTTCAAGTAGGACGAAAAAAAAAAATTTGCGCTCTGTTTAAAAACTTATCCTGTATGTAATCAGTTATGAAGCTTTTTTATTTATTACAATAGTATGTGGTAATTCAGTAATTACGCTAATAGATATGTATGTAATAAATACACGAAAAGGAACGAATCAACGCTTAAAAAGTCCTTAATTTTGGTATGTCGAAGCAAGTCTACCCGCTTATGAGCCGTACTTGCAGTTCGGTTAAGCGGTCGTTCGGTTGACCGACGTTCGTATAATCGACGCTCAACTGTACTAAAATAAATTAACGATACAACATAAAATTTCCAGACGCCGCCGGCAAACTACGGTCGTCAGATCGAGCGCAACACTCACATGTACTCGTCGCTGCCGCGCTCGTCCGTGGTGACGTCAGAGGCGCGCGTCGCGTTCGGTAAACAGAACAACATGGTGGTGGCTCGCGGCCGCGGACACTCTGTGCCGAACCTAGGTCTCTGGCGTAGCAACACGATAGCTTCGCAAGCATGGACCCGGCTTTATGCTGTGGTATTGGTCCTGCCTTATGCTGTAACAGGCTGAATCCTGCCTAATATTGATCCTGCTGTAACAGCCTGAATCCTGCCTTATATATCGTATAGCATACGCCAATCAATCCTGACAGCAGGATTCCTCTTATGTCAAGACCAATCTTGCTTTATGCTGTAACATAGGCCTTGCATAATTGCATATTCATACGCCAATTAATCAAGACTGCATGCTAAGATATTAAGACCAATCTTGATTATGCTGCAACCACGTCCCAATCTTGACTTATGGAATTGTCCTTTTCTAACAGCAATTTTTCCATCAGTTAGTAGTTATCCAGTCCCAGTAAACTGTCTGTTTTTTCAATATAAAATGACTCGCTTCTTAACGGGATCTATTGCCGTCATATTCCAACTTGAGCTATAGTTTGACCGATACTTTTTTTTCTCTCTTAATGGCCTCTCGCAGGTCAACCTAGGAGGTTGTCGTCTGCATAACCGGACTTTCCTGTGGGTGCTTCAATAAATGATGGAAACTTATAAACTAAGCGACTACACGCTAAGGGCACCCCCTGTGGGGTACGGATTTCGGGTTAGGGCGTCGCTGGGGGAAGACAGCAAGGGACAGGCTGGATCGGATTATAATTTGACCGGTATCGCGCCTTAAACATGTGCGCGGTAGTGCAGGCCGCTCATTCGTCAACGCTCACGGCCCCCCGCCTCGCCGCGTATTCCGAAAACGCGGTACAGCGGTATCGGTCAAACTATAACAGAAACCTCCTCACCCTTTTGATTTTAATAATTTATTTACTTTCCTCCTATATAATTTTTTGTCTTTTCCCTTTCCGGGAATACAGACTTACTACCATGTTTTATTATCAAAAGTAAACTGATGATGATGATCCATTTCGCGCTTTCTCTGCTACGTCAATGTCGTAATATTGGTGTTGTATATGATAATAGAAAATAATATTTTAAATAATATCCAAGCATGTGTTGCATTATGCCTTAGCCCTATAAAACGATATGAAATTACTTCAGGGGCTTATAAATGCATGTACAATTTGTAGCTTTTGATCGTACACAGCTGCAAGGATCATTTAGCGTTCGAATGACGTTAACAGTGTTGGTAAACATTTGTGCAATGTTGTTTTGTGAAATGAATTGAAAAAACCGGCCAAGTGCGTGCCGGACCACGCACAGTAACGGGTTCCGTAGTTGGGATGAATTTATCCCAAAAACAAAACGAAAAAAATTTAAACAAAAACGAAAAAGTTCAATTTCCATTGCAGTTTAATTATGTACCCTTTTTTATTACAAAAGGTCAATCAAACATGAACTTAAACTACATAATGCTAAAGTAGATCGTTGATTGAGTGGCAATATGTACAAATGATTGAAGATTGGGTATTCAAGTATAATTAATGCATGACTGTCTAGTCTAGAATATCTGTATAGTATTGTGATGCATCCCAAGTAAAGCATGCACTTGATCGCGCTTAATATGTTCAGCGGAGAAGGAGGAGGCGACCGGGCGCGCCAGTCCGGCGGCGACGGCCGCGCTGCGCGCACGCCTCGAGGGCGGCGACGCCGCGCGCCCGGCCCGCGCCTCCACGCCCCGTCTGCGCACTACTCCTATGGCGTGGTAACTATCATAATTATTTATTCAGACAAAGTCCATAATTGTTAGTCACAAAAAAATTACTTACAAACTACGTTAGTACAGACATATTACAAAAAGTTAAGTACATGAAAGGTCATGAAACCTCTCGCCCGAGTTCAGGATAATTACTTGAAGGATACTGTTAGTGCTACCCCGTACTCTGCTTAGTAGGGAGGCGGTTCGCTTGTGCATTATAGCATGGAAGCTATCAACCCGAGCCTCCACAAGCATACCCGAAACGCTACAAAAGCGGGGCAGCGCTCGCAGCATCCTGAATCCATTATTATACCAGTATAATAATGGATTCAGGATGCTGCGAGCATCCTTGCTCGCAGCATGTTTTGCGTGTCCAGACACGCAAGGCATTGATCGACCTTTGAGTACAGCTGAACCACTTGCGGGCTACTTGTGGAAAAAGCATTCCCGTAACTAGGAAATGCAATGTTGCGAGATCTAGAGCCATTTTTCGAGATTTAGGTAAGTTTAAGGGGGAAGCGCTAAGGCAGCCCGCGAAAACCAATTTTTCTTACGATTTCTGTATCATAAATAAAAAATGAAAAAAAAAATATATATATATTTGTATTCATTGGCTACATGAAGTGGGCTGCTGTTGTAAGACGATTAAAATGCCACGGTGTATACGAAAGAAGACCAAAAGCATATACATTACAAACTGGCTAAGTATATCTCTTCGTTTCTAGGGAAACAACAGACGTCCGCGAATGGGACTGCGAGACTACATGCGGCTGGCTCGAGAGTCTGGGGCTCGAAGTGTACATACCCGGTGCACGCGCATGGCTAGGTTCTACGCCTGACGCACGCGGAATATTAGCGGCTGCGTCGCACCACGCTATAGAGAAGGAACTGGCTATCAAGCATCCGTTGCATAAGAAGAAAATTCTACTCGCCTTGACTGATCTGCTGGTTAGTAGTTAGGCCTTATTCTTATAAATATTATGCCTTGGGTGACTTAAAAGCCGTGGTCTCGAAGTATACACGCGCATGGCTAGGTTGAGGGAAGACAAGCTAATTACACTCGGTTGCTGATGTCGTATCGCTGCCAGTTATTGTATAGAAAGAAGTGCTATTCGCATTTAGAAAAAGCAGATAAATCTTATGCCTTTGAAAATGTAGCAGGTATACGAGCGTTGCAAAAAGTCGTAACAATTTTTTTAGTAAAATGATATATTAGTACAGTCAGTATACACAATTAGCTGACCCCCCCTTGCATAAATAGTTGAGATTTTTTGAATACGGATCGATAGAATTTTATAATTCTTATTTTACTTTAAATACTATACGAAATCTACCCAAAACTAGAAAAAAAAATTTAAATCGTACGATTTGTTAGTAAAAAAATCTCAACCATTTATGCAAGGGGGGTCAGCTATTTGTGTATACTGACTGTACTATAATGTAATAATGTAATATTATATAATACTACACATTCTTAAAAACAATATTTTCACTAAAAACCGAGTTTCTAACCCGCTAATAGTCTTATTATATTATTGTTTTGCGGCTGATCAACACAAAGATGACGTGTTAAAAATCTCTCCTGAAAAATCTCAATTTTACACATACGACCTTATGCGCGGGAGGTCTCGAATTCAAGAGCGGACAGATAAACTCCTCAAAGCTACACAGGCATAAAATAAGGGACTGAGTTTCTTTTGACTTTATATTCTCAGAATTGTACTATGTGTAGAAGTCCAATATTTTCAATGGTATTACATGTCCAGTGATGCATATAGGCGGCGTACTCGTGTTATATTATGGAGATTGCAACTTCTTCAACTTTTGATTCACTATATCTCAAAAACGGTGATTCTTAGGAAAAAAAGTGTAACGACAATTTAGTAAATAATTGAATGCTCTCTATTTTTTGTCTGGGCTAACTTGACCGGACTATTGACTGATCTGCTGGTTAGTTATTTAGCGAACTTAATTCTTACAAATAGTAAATGTGTTTTTGAACTATTTTAACGACTCTTGTAGACCGTCGATGACCGTCGACGATCTGTGATAAACAGATAAGATTCGATTTTGACAAAGATATGTTTTTCATCCAGTATCATTAGGCAAGCAGATTGGTCAGTTTTTCTTAGGGTTTTCTTTGTGAATAACTCGAAATATTAAGCAAAGGGAGATACTCTATTATCCAAATTGTTGTCCTTCATTTCCAATTCCCGACGACCTTAGTTCTTTCTGCTGAAGTTTAAGCTGGCTGGCATTAATAAGTGACAATTATAGTCACCTACCTACTTTGCATGTTAAATTAAATTGTAAGGGTTTAATGTCATAACTTATTATTGCGGTAGACCCCTAAAGGCTACCGTGTGTTGTTGTATGGAGGAGATATATTTTTATAAATATAGGTTAATTCAAACAGTTTGTTGTTTACTTGCATTTCGATACATAACCATCTTGCATCAGGGCTTTTGTTCCTTTACAACTGGAGGGACAAAATCTGATATGTAAATTGTTGTTGGTTTGTCGTGCAGGGAGGTCACGGCGACCCGATGCTCACGCTAGCGGGTCGCCTGGACACGGCGTGGACGCTGCGCTGGATGGAGGACGTGGGCGCGTGCGGAGCGCGGGCGGCCGCGGCCGACGCCAGCCTCGACGCGCGGCTGCTGCACCGCCTGACGCACGCCGACTTGCACGCGCATCTGAGGGTCACGCATGCGCTACATGCGCTATCTATACGCAGAGGTACCACCACAGATATACATAGACCTAGATATACATGGTGATAGACAAAAATGGTGCGAGCAAGGACTTTAATATTCTTTGTAAAGAGTTCTCATTTGACCCATTTACCACCAAAACCAGTAGGTTTTGGTGGTAAATGGGTCAAATGAGTCAGCGTTCAGCTGAGTGCGCACAGAGTACTCTGCGCACTCAGCTGATAAAGATAAAGATAATATTGATAATCTTTTCTATTGAATTAGAGCAGTTTGTAACACTTCAAAATACTAGTATAGATAAATCTATAAATCTGTATCACAGGTTCCATCTATCACGGGGGTCATTGATCAAATCTTTGTGCACCCGTAAGTCCTACGCTGTATGTTTCGCATACTTTGTACATTACTTTCGAAAAGGTAAAATGAATTATCTCCTTTATTTCATTATACAGGAAAACTTATACGAGTTTTATTACGCACCAATTTTTATTTTTTTATTGATATTTTTTAGTACAAAAACATTAAGTTCGTTAACAAAAGATGTTTATTTTGAAACTGAATTTTTTTGTGACTCGCCGGGGCGTACGGCGTAGCGGAATGTACCTATTAGCTGTGCGCTCGCTCGATTCGCCCGGCGTAGGTATTTCCGCGGGTTACTAATGACTAATTTTATTAGGTTCGAACTAGAGTTTTTTTAATTTAGACCGTGACCTGAAGTTATTTGAAGAGTAATTCCAATTTTCCTTCATATTTTCATGTGCTTATAACCATCAAAAAATAAAATAAAGCATTGTTATCAATTAAATTAAGGCACGTAACACACTTATTCGGGGTCCTGTACTGTCTGTGATCATTTTATCAAGCAGCCTTTGAGTGGCTGCTAAAATGGGCCTTTCCTTAGGGACCGCGGGGTTACGGATTCCATGGGCTCACATACCAGGTATGCTCTCCCTCGCATACATTCTTCGAGTGACTCGTAATTTTTAACCAATTACTAAATAATATACTCGCACCATCTCGTAAAACTCGGGGTTAGTAAAATCTAACATCATTGTGCCCAAACATGTGCACTGTGGTGCTTGCGCGTGAAAGCGATTCGACGCGACGTCACTCGAGCGCGTGCGTAACGAGCAGACTGTCGGCCACCACACGCGGCGCCGCCCTGCCGCCGCAGGGGGTTGCACCCCACCGATCCCGCTGCGAGCGTAGAGGGCGCGCGCGCCCACTGAATTTATTACGAATATTATTGCGTCTATATTTTGCTAATTTCAAGTTGGAGAAAAAAAAAATTGAACAAGTAATGGAAATGTGTTCTATTACTAATATTGAACCTCCAAAAAAAATTGCGCATTGGTTAAAAAAATTATCCTGTATACATATAAATTATATTTGTAAATATGTATTAGAATATTAAAAAAATATAAATAAATGTATCCTACTGGTATCGGGAACAGGGTTCAAGCTATCGGTCAGGGCTCTAGAGAGAGGAACCTCCTAAAAATGCGAGTCGTGTCCAGTAGTACCGCTTTCTGAATCAAGCCCTTTAATCGAGCTGCCCAACGAGAGATTTCTTAGGTGTTGGTCTTGGCTCTTGGAAATTAATCCATTGGCTGCTACGAACTATCGGCACAATGATCTCTGAGTCTACATCCCACGTGTCGACATCCTCGCGAGTCAAGTCAAGATTTTTTTTTAAATTAATATTCACAGGTATCCAAGTCCTCCGCGACAACAAGTTCGACCCCGAGACGATGATCCGTCGCGCGGCCGAGGGCGAGAGCGTGGGCGCGGAAGGCTCGCCCGAGGCGTGCGTGCCGGCCGAGCTGCTGGCGCGCTGGTCCTCGCACCGGGTCATGCAGTGGCTCAAGGAGATCGACCTCGCGGAGTACGCGCCTAATCTGCGCGGCGCAGGTAAATAATCATCAATATAACAAGTTTATTGCACATAAAACTTGGTTGGTCATGACTAATCAAAAATTCACGTCGAAGTGTGTGTATAGAGGTATGAGGAACAGGAGGTAAAGTTCACTTATCCTCTATTGAAAAGGGAGGATCCTCCGACCAGACGAGTGTTGTGTCTGGCAGGCAACTGCCCGACGGTTGATGTCGGGATGTTGTATTATGCTAGTCGCGCGGTAAACTCTGATTGCGCGATGCAGGATTTGTGACGTCAGGTTTTTAATGCGTAGTTCGCATGTGACGTTAACGCAGCGGTTGCATAACTACAGCGTATTCGCAGGCGTCAACTCCGCTCGTAGATTATCCTTGACTTAACATGTGCAAACACACTAGAACTGTAAAATTGTAGTATGCTATATTTCATCAATTTCTGTCGGTAGGTGTCCACGGAGGCCTGATGTTACTGGAGCCGCGGTTCACGGCGGAACTTTTGGCAGCTTTACTAAACATTCCAGCTAACAAGACGCTACTGCGGCGGCATCTCACGCAGAGGTAACTATCTCACATAAATTATGCATATGAAAGCAGGCTTAAGCTTGTTCCTAACTATCATATAGATGTTTCGAGTCGTTGGATCGTCAGTCCGAGACACAACACTACCCTACTTTGTTCTAGAAAAATCCTTTTCCGAACGAACCATGAATCCGGCAAATTAGGAAACCCAGGAATATAATTTTTTTTTGTTTTTTTATTTTTTTTAAACGTTGCCCCACACTAGCAATTTCTCCTGTATCGTGGGTGCGTTTACAAACATTTAAACTCACATACACAAACATCCAGACTCGGAACAACTACTTGTAAGTAATACAAATATTTGTTCCATTCGGGAATCGAACCCGCGGCAGCAGTCAATCGCTTAACCACTGCGCCAACCGTGTCGTCAAAAAAAAAAAGCATGTTTGTGTTGATTACACTGAAAGTAAAATAAGTTTTTGAAGTGAAAACGTCTTTAGGCGCGTTGAACACTTTTTGGATAAATAAAAATCATGGAACTCGCGTCATCGTCACCGAACGCTTTCCATGAGCTATATGTATACTGTGTATATATATGTACTTAGTTTTCACTTCTATCGTCAGTCCCCAAAGACTGCCCCGTTTTTTTTATAGTAGGTAACGATATGTTTCATGATGTTTTTCTCATTCTAGATTTAACGACCTGCTAGGCCGAGATGTCATTCAGCAGAAGCGTAACGCGGAGCAAACTCTCGGCTACCAACCACTTACTGCAACTACCAAATACAAGGTAGGTTGTTATTTCAAATACTGCTTTTTTTTGTTTACTTGAGTAGATATACCTATAATGTCGTTTTTCGAGTTTCGCAAGCTAAGGAAATGATCATCGAAAATCTGTTTAATAGCACCAAGGTTATTTGGGCGCTTGGCCAAAATCGGACCTAACGCTAATGACGATAACGATCATGTGCGTTCACTTTGTTAAAACTCTTTGAAAATGTGCTTAGGATTTAGTGAACATTCCCAAAGAATTGTGAAAGTTGGAATCAGATTTTGTGAAAGTCAAATAACCGAGTTATGGACTGTAAAGTTTGGCCCTCAGTTCTCATAGAGGATTGAGGGCCCACCTGAACCTGATAAACTATGGACACTTCAGCAAAAGTCTTTACGCCAAAATCTAAGTTGTAATCTAAGTTTGACATAATGTTTACAACCAGCGTCCATTCGAGCGGTAAAAGATCCTTGTATCGGTGTACAACAAAACACTAAACAACAACATACCTACGTACGTAATGTTCGCCGAATCGTTGAGCTCCTTAAGTTATGAGTTGAGCTGCACGATTACCGACAAATACGTGTACTGACTGGACAGGTCCACTCAATCTGTGGTTTTTTCCTCAAAAGACCATTTCAGACACTAATCTACATAGTCTTCACATGATCTGACCAAGATTATGTCAACCCGTTATACTTCTCATACAAACGCTCGTACGTGATTATGACGTTGGAATACATCTTTCAATGAAAAATTTGAATTAATTGGTATCACTATATCTAGGTTTCTATGAAAGCAAAAAACTAAAATTTGGGGAAACAAACTCAGTATAAGCCTCCAAAAATCTGCTTTTTGCACACATTTTACCTGAACTATGGCCGTTCACAATGTACTCATAAATTGTAAAAAATTAAGAAAACATCTACATAGAAACATCGCACATGTAATGGAGATTCTAAATAACAAATTTATTTCACAAACTTGTAAGGCTTTCTCAAAAACACGTATTTCCTGGAACAAGTTTTATGAAATTTCCGCTCACAATTTTTGGTTCAATGTTATTGCGTTCTCACTTGCCTGTTAGCATTAACATTGCGCTGGATGAAACAACAAGCTTTTCAATCATGCCCGCGTTGACGATAGATGGACCGGGAAGGGCCCTCTTAAAAGAGAAAGTGACTTCTGAGTTTGTTTCGGCCTCTCTTCTCAGAGTAGTCAGATAGGAAACGCCGATCTCATCTAGTTTAAAAATATGATTGACGTGTAAAAGTGTTTGTACAAACCTATTTACATAAATAAATAAAATCATTTAACTTGTTCCTTGACAGGTACCAAAGAAAAGCCAGTTCTCACTAAAACGCAAGAAGAGCAAGGACGACCTTGACCTCGGCGACCTCGTGTGCCCGCTGCACGATGACTGCTCAGGTGACATAACCAACTCGCCAGTAAGTCGCCTCACTAACCCCACTAATCTGTAATACTTGTAGCACTTCTGGCGAAATCATCAGTAACTAGCTTTTGGCCGTGATTTCTTTCGCGGATCAAAATAAAACATAGCCTATTTATTTTCGGAACGTTTTATATAGTAATCGATTATAACGTAGCCTAGCCATCAACTTCAAAAAGATCAACAAGAATTAATTTTAATGTCTACAATATTTGTTTCTAAATATATTATCAATTTGTAGCCACAAAACATATTACACACTAGCTCATGCCCGCGGCTTTCTCCGCGTGGCTTTTTCTAAAATAAAAGAAGCGTAAGTTATCTGCCAGTGAAAGTCCCGTCAAAATCGGTCCAGCCGTTTCGGAGATTAGCCGAAACAAAAAGACAGACAATATTTTTTTTTGTTATAAGTACAGGATTTACTTTCATAGTTAAAAGTTGTTATTTTGACAAATAGACACTTAAATTTTTTTATTTGTATATATATGAGTATGAGTATTGTAGCTACATATTGATACAGTATTATCGAACACAAATTTTAGACAATCAAATCAATGAATATTTATAGTGTTTCATTGACATTACTGATGATTTCTAAAAGAAATTCTTAGCCCGGATTTTATGCCTTTTACTTGATTATGGAATAAATAATTGATTATGGATTATGGAAATAGTTCAACACTTAATTAGACATGTTTTAGACATTTACAGGATACAAATTTCGAAAATGTTGCAAACACATGGCGCAAAACAAAAATTGCATGTCGTTATAAAGTTCCGGCGAACTTGATACGTCTACATACATTGTCATTGTGCATTTTAAAAACTTCAACATGTAATGTTACCGCCTATTCACACGCTCAGGCTGTCGGGTAGCTGGCTCCGAACCATACGGGAGATTTTTCATTCGGTTAACCGAGTAATAAAGCGAATGTATGGGACATTCGCTGCCGGTAGCCCGGACATGTGAAACTGGCCTTAACATTACATTACATTTTGGAGGAACAATCAAACACAACTTACTATGTAACTAAATAGTAAGATTTTAAGATTTGAATTAATTTGTAAGTGGTATTATTTACACAGAAAGTTATTGTTTCGATCCATTATAAAAGAGGCAGAGGTATGTTTGTTTTACTGCACTATTTTATAACGAGTGTGCACTGTAGTTTGGTGATTGTGTACTTTCTTAACAAAATTTAACACTGCAATAATTGGATTAAGCTTTTGGTGGTTTGGGTAACGGTACGAAATTAGAAAAAACGTAATTTTAAAGACATTTATTTTTGTTACTTCTCATTTTGTACATACCAATACAGTGGACCCCCGGTAATCCGACAAACGTTTTGCAGGGCAGTGTCGAACTATCGAATTTGTCGGATTATAGAATACTGCCTTTTTTTTTGTTGGGTGGGAAATTATCAAATAACTTCTCCCGCTCTGGGTGGAGCGGGAGGGCGTGTCAGACTTTTACTGACTAAAACCCACCCGTGTTCCTTCAGGTTCCCTGTGTGCCAGGGCCACGGTATCCCTTTCGGACAAACCCGCAACCCTGGCAGGATAGAATACTGCCGAAGACTATAGTCCGGATTTTTTTACAAAAGAGTACCTTGTAATCCGACAAATTACAGAATCAATAATAAGATTCTATATGTTATCTTTGAAGTACAAATCATACATAATGTACTTCATTATGTATGTCGAATTTAGTAAATTAAACAACACAATAGAGAGCTTACGTTTAGTTACAAAATTAACGACATTAATGCTATCTATAGAATTATTGACGTTAATTTTGTTAACTTACAAAAAATAATAACGCGAAGAGCGAAGACTGTCAAAAAAATATTCAATAATAATATGTACTGTCGGATTACAGGGGGCGCCGGATTAGACAGGGGCCGGATTACCGGGGGTCCACTGTAATACATTTGACAAACACATTTCCAAGATTTTTGATGTGAAACATGTATAGGCGCACCTTGGGAGTAAAACCGACTGGTATGCCGCGACGGCAAACGGCATGACGCTCTCTTATGCCGTGATACCCCAAAGTCTATATTAAAATATTTGTCTTGTATTTATATTCTGTATATATCATTCTAATATGATTTTTTTTTTTCTCCATATCGATACTTTGATTTGCAAAACGGCCTAGCGGTAGAACGGATAACTCCTAAATCAGGTTGTATAATAAAAACATTAAAGTGTAAGACTGCACATTTACAAAAAAACTGCGTATTTACTTATTATTTACCAACAGGATCTTCAGATTTTACCAATTCGGGATAATTTTGAAAATAAATATTATTTAATATCTACTGTAAAATTTTCTGCTACGGAGTTAGCCTCCTTGCGAATTAAAGTATCGATATTTATATATTGTAATTTTTTTTTAATTATAATTTCTTTCAATAACCATCTACTTCGATGTTTCACATCTGTCGGACGTCCCGTGACAGCCAACTTTTTTTTAAATACCATATTGAAAGTCTCGTAGTTCACTTAAACTTTCCTGAATTTCAACGTAACTTCTCAAGCTGCATTGTATTTTATTATAAGGTATGTTGGCAACATTTTCAGATGATGAAAGTAAAATCAGCAGCAGCGGACGTCGCGTCGGCTGTCTCTCCCCCGCGTGACGAGGCGCGCGCGCACTAGCTCCACTCGCACCGCTCGGTCATGTCAACTGTATACTAACGTTATACTTGTACGTATGTGCTGTCTTTCATTATGAAACAAATCATTTGGAAACGGAATACTAAAGTGTAGCGGAATACTATATTTTATAAGATGAAACAAAAATTGTGTAAAACATTTGACTAATCCAAAAAAAGCACTTTAATCGTAAATATTTCCAGTTTTTTGTTGGATCTTATAAGTGTATTATTATACGCGTAACAATGTTACGTTTTTGTAATGAAATAAATTATCAAGAAACTAATTTACTGACGAAGATGTTCTCGATTAAGTACGTCCCTATTTGTAGGTAGAGGCGGTAAAAGTTCTATTGAATTTTCTTACAATGGAGTTCAGATAAAAATAAATGGGTGTTACTAACACTTAGCGGGACACTGAACGAGACACAATAAAAGTTTTATAGCCATATCTCACCGGTACAAATTGTATGGTTGGCTGTAACCAAGCAGACACCAGCTGAGCCACCCAATGTATAGCTGTATACATTTAGTTGGCAGCGCGATCTGGCAACGTTGCCATGGCGTCCCGGAGAGATATGGCTCTTAGGGTGGATTCTACCAAACCCGAATTTATACTCGAGTGACTATACCAAGCTTAATCTATTCCACGATTTTATTCTCGAGTAAATCAACAGTCGTTTTTCCATGCAATCTAACGTATAGCTATACTTCGATTAGCTATGCGCGAATAGCGGAGTGAATGTGAACGAATGTAATATCCAGCATAAAAACTTTGTTCAACAAACGGGACGGTGCAGAAGCGTAATTCATATCAACTCTAATTTGTCGTATTATAGCGTGGGAAAGAAGCTCTAATTAGGTAATTAGATAGATATTGTAGGAGGTACTAATACCTATACACTTACCGGTCGGATATGTATTCGAATTTATGTTCAATTTTCGTCAGCAAAAACAAAGTTGCTTCTTTGCGCAAACGAAACCTTATCGTGAATCATTTCACGATCATCATAGTGTTCAAATAAATTTAATCTCTCTTTTAACCGCCTTGGACGTCTAGATATTACTTCCTCATCACTATCACTATCTTAAATCAAATCGTTGCATTTTATGTTTTTAAAACAATAATTCCTTAAGTTGAAATGACGCACAAAACAACTGGACGCCATTTTTTTATTCTTGGAAAAGCTCCGTATTCCATGCCCATATCGGTGGTACAATGACTATTCCCGAATGGACTCGCTATTCCTCGAATTGTAGTTGGTTAAACGTGAAATTGATTTACTCTCGAGTAATGGGTGATTTATTCCGAGAGTAAAATTTATTCCGATTGGTCGAATCTGCCCCTAGTGTTATGTGTTAAAATCCTTGAATTTCGATTAACATTGTAGAAATAAATTATGTACCATGGCATGGTCCATGTTTTAAATCAATCAATCTGCCTAGCCTTTCCCAACTATGTTGAGGTCGGCTTCCGATCTAACCAGATGCAGCTAAATACCTGTATTTTACATGAAGCGACTGCCTATCTGACCTCCACAACCCAGCAACTGGGTAATAAGATACCCCTTGGTAAGACCCGTAACGACTGTCAAAGATCCACGAACAGCCAATTTTTGTTAATGTTAATAAAGTATTTTAATCGATGTCTTCGTCTAATTTCGAGTGTGTTGGTGCTAAATTATATATTTTGGCATTTGGCCCTAAAAATAATAAAAATGGATATTTAAGATTTAGTCCTCGGAAGTCAAAAGTATGTCCAAGGTATTAAATACAAATAAAAAAGATAATGTAGTGTATAAAACGGATAACTAAATTTCTAATATTGTATGCAACTGCCAAAAATTACGAGGGAAACAATAATTTTGTTATAGGTTTAATTGAGGTCGTCATTCGTTTATTAAGTCATTAACAATTGAGGCCATGAGAGCCAGAGTGGCCTATAAAACTGCTCTAAATTTACTTCGGAAGCAGTTTTTTTAAATAAAATCAGCATTGATAAAAATACAGTTAGGTCACTCTAGCTCTCTGAGGCCATGAGAGCCAGAGTGGCCTAAAAAACTGCTCTAAAATTACCTCGAAAGCATTTTTTGAAGAAGTTAAAACAGAATTGAAAAATGACAGTTAGGCCACTCTGGCTCTCATGGCCTCAATTAATTTTGTGGGTCCGTAATATTAAATTAAACGCTCCATTTAATACAATGATTATAATTATAAACATGTTAAACAAAGAAAAATAGGCTCGATACGACGCAACCATAGTGACGAAATTTTGAGTAGCTAATAAATGACTGACAACCAATAAAACATAGAGATTGATTATAATTCATGTATTTAAGCAAAATATTTATTTTATCTTTAATGTTATGGTTAAGTGAATATTTTTGATGACTTGTGTGCTGGTTGAGCCAATGTTAGTAGAAAACGGAAGAAATCCAGATTATCAAGCGAGCAATAGACATTCCATGATTTTTTACCAAAAATGAAATCATTTAAAGTGAACACATTGAACTAACACTTTTCATAAGTATTATACAGTTGTTACAAGTTTTGCCGTACTTAGCGCTTTATACAAGTAATTAAGTAGCTTATTAGGAATCGACTGAAAGGCGACAATATTAATCTGGTCTCTTTTCCATTTCCTGGAAATCATTTTTCATGTAGCAGTAAGAGATTATATACCAGTTTATAATATATTTACTTAGATAGAATTCAGGCGGCTTTCATAGTTTCTTAAGTCTTCTTGTTTGTTAAAGAAATGTATTATAAATAATAATATAAATTTAATTTTAAGTATAACCCTGGTTACAATTTTTTTCTCAAATTTTGTCAAATAATTTTCAGTTTTACAACCTTGCAGGTTTGTATTACTAACATCATAAACAAAAACTTTTGTTCTATGACTTTTTATCAAACAAAAAGAAACTTTCAAAATTTCGTTGTTCTATCTAACACATTTCAATTCTGTATTTGTCTGACAATAGGGATGATAACTAAAAAAATATTTTTGTCCGTCATGTAGATTATCAAAAAATATTATTATTTTCGTATTTTTTCTTTTTTTACGTAATCAAAACATTACTGCGCTACATTGAGTTCAAATGTGGCATGACGTCACTTCTCAGTAGATTTTATACGTAGCTGTGACGTAACTTGCCCCCACTCCCCAAGTTTAATGTGTTTTATCTAAGTCATTTTTTATTAATATGATAATAAAATATATTAGACACGTATTTTTTGCTTGACGGACTAAACAGTTTTTCTTTTTTTTTACAGAATTAGAATCAGAATGCTTTATTTGTAAACATAGGTCAAATTACAACAGTGTGCGAGATGTTACAGATTGGTAGGTCCTCTATGTTTTGCTCAGAGGCGTACAAATATATTTAATTAACATTTTCGATTTTTTTACTTTATAACACCATTTAACTTTTATATATAGGTATCACAAGGTGGTAGGATTATGTAAACTTTCACATTACTAATAAAGTCAATATTAATAGGTACATGCAAAACAATAAAAAATTAAAATACAATCAATTTCAATAAATGTCAAATAGATTAAGTTACATGTCATATTATATCAATGCTAATGTCAAACAAAATTCAAAAACGTCAAAGTAGGTGAGGTGATGTACAATTTTCCCAAGACACATCCGTATTCTGTGTCTACGACTCCCGTGTACTGTCGCAACTGCCTTTTGTACTAAAAACGGCAGTCTGTTTCGCTACGCGTAGAGTTAGTAACATTTAGAACGTTGAATTTAAATATTTTTATTTTTGTATGAAAATAATATAAATTAAATTCTGATGAATTGTTAAAAGTCATATATCAGAAGTTGTTGTTTATGATGTTAGTAAAAGTATATTTTTTTTCTGATTTTATCGCACAATGTTGACGAAATAACACAATGCTAATTTTAAAACATTTACAGAATTTTGCGCCATATCCCAGTAGTTCCATTATGGGACTACGGGGATTTTTTTCTCCCAGTAGTTCCATGGAACTGGCATGCAGGGTGTGGCGTAAATAGTGGTCCGCCGTTAAGAGGTCGATACATCGTATATTCAGCTATCACATACTGCAATATGAACCATTTATATTAGTTCTCCGATTTTTTTTTTTATCGAGAAATTTACAGCTTGCTTTACTAATTTGGCTGTAATTTCTATACATGAAATTAAAGTATTATAACCAAAAAAATAAAACAAAATAATAAGGTCATTACTAGTAATTACAGCTAGTAAATGAGTTGTTTAAATTGTGGTATGTAATAGCTGAATATATGGTGTATCGACCCCTAAACGTTGGATCACTATTTACGCCACAGCCTGAATGCCAGTTCCTAGGAACTACTGGGAGAAAAAAATCCCAGTAGTCCCATATTGGAACTAGACAATGGAACTACTGGGATAAGGCGGAATTTTGAGGCAATAGAATAGTCCACAATCCTGTTCCTAACACGTTGTGCCAAATATTATGAATGTTGTAAGCCCTGTACTATAGTCCCTCGTCTTCCATAGGCTTTATAAATTAATACGAGTTAAAAACTAGTGAGTAAATGATTTCACTAATGTATATCATTAAAACAACAAAGTCTTTGTACAATTACGTAATAAACATTTTTACAATATCTTAAAAATATAAAATAAAGAATTTTAAAAGTTTAATAAATACTGAATGAACACAATTACTGATTTTCATTTTATTTTAATGTTCTTTATTTTTAGCCGACTGCGTCAGAAGGATGATTATTATTTATCAAATAACTGTTGTGATTTTTCAGTGAAGGCACCAGTGTTTTTCAATATTTTCAAGCCCTCTGCAACAGAAATAAAGCATACAAAATAAAAAACCAGCCAAATGCATGTCGGACACGACCAATGGAGTGTTTCGTAGTTGGGATGAATTTATATATACCGTTTACAGGGTGGCAGGGACATCGACGCGAAGCCGGTTACCATGGATTCAGTCCATGATTCTGGACCCCCTGCGTTAAAATTTTTCGCCGGTAATAAAAAGAAAATTGCTGTCCTGTGATTTTTGTAGGAAATAGGCTGTTTTTTTTTTTTTAATAACCGACTCGAAAAATTTCTACATCTCTATGTAGAAATTACATGATTACATGATTCTGGACCCCTCCCCTCTGGGAGGGGTCCAGAATCATGTAACCGGTTCGCGTCGATGTATACTGTATTATTATTATACAGGGTGTTTGGCAGAACGTTGAACATACGAAAATGGTGGGTAGGTGGGGTCATCTGCTACTTACTCAGCCCTAATTTATTTGGCCCTGGCCGACTGGGTATTTAAAAAAAAAAAAAAAAAGTTTTTTTCTTGTTTCACCACTTTCCTAACTTTAAAGTGTATTTTTTTTATTAAAAATGGGCAATAAAACAGGCATTTTTTTTTTTTTAATCTTTGATGTTGGCAGATTCTTATAAAATTATTGCTTTGTTCAGATGTTAGCTAGAAAAAAAGTTATGAGTCCTCAAACTTACAGAAAGATGTAAAAAATACTTGAATGTTAATTTCAACTTGCATTTAAAAAAAAACAAAAAATGATTGAGGAGTTCCAATTCTAGCAAAACATCCCTAGTGTGTGAGCTTTCTAATGGTATGTAATTTGCTTTTATAAAAAAAAAACTTTAAGAGTTATTTCATAATTTTATCAAGTAGGAAATTTTTGACTAAACTCTACCTTTACGGAAAGTTAAATGTTTTGCGAAATTTAATACTGCAAAGTTGGTAAAAATTATGGATCGACGGCTTGCCAGTAGCAGTGGTGCAAATTGACATTCACTATTCCCTTGAGATGGTTACACAAAGCAGGTAGAAATTTTGTTTCACTCTTGCGCAGTCATAGCGTATTTTTGCTCTCTTTCGCTCTCGTGGCACCGTGACGCGTCAGAATGAATTCTTGACGAAACTCTACCTTTACGGAAAGTTAAATGTTTTGCGAAATTTAATACTGCAAAGTTGGTAAAAATTAAATGATCGATTGAAATTATGCTGTACCAGTTAGGTGCGTTAATGAAACAATTAAATAATTTTAAATAATTTATTTAAATAATAAATCATATTAGATGTTCAAATTGACGCCCTTCATTCGCAATACAGGTGCGGCATCTACGTCTGATTTCTACAGTTGTTGTGCGCAGCAGCATCTCCTGTCGCATAACTTCGAAAGCAGCATTAATTCGATTTATCAAATCTTCCCGACTTTCTACTTCTGTAGTGTAAACTAGTTCCTTTGCCCTTCCCCACACGTGAAAATCGAGCGGAGTGAGGTCGGGCGATCGCGGAGGCCAGGGAATTGGTCCTCCCCTGCCAATCCACGAATTTGGGAAACAATTATCCAAATGCTCACGTACAACTAGACTAAAGTGAGCTGGGCAACCATCGTGTTGAAAGACAATAGGCCTGTTTATGTCTACTTGGAACACTTCTTCCACTAATGGTGGTAAATCATTTATCAAAAAATCCAAGTAGTTGTTCGCGTTGATGTTGTCGGGCAAATAATGAGGCCCTATTAGCTTATCGCCAATCACTCCTGCCCAGACATTCACACTGAATCTCCTCTGGAAGCCTCTTTGTCTCTTCACGTGTGGGTTTTGATTTTTAAGTGCCCAATGGTGAAGATTGTGATAATTGACAATCCCTTCTTTGTCAAATTTGGACTCGTCTGTCCACAAAATACTTTTTAAAAAGTTAACGTCGTCCACATCGGTATGCAGCAAATGGCGACAATATTGCACACGTCTCCCAAAATCACTGTCATCGAGACCTAGAACAAACAAAACATGTCTAAGAATTGATTTCAATACTGAATCTTTTCTTCCTCCGAGTTCAAACTCTACAATTATCCAAATTTTTCATCTTCAATTTTTAAGTACACTAATTGGCTTTATGGCTTAGCCATAAAGACGTAAGACCAAATTCACAAAAGGGCGTGCGACTTTCCAATTTTGTTCTAAAAAGGACCCATAAGTGCTGGCAAGTTTACCTACGCTGACCACCTGCGCAAACCGAATCCGAAATCCGAATCCTGTAAGCGCTGGCCGCCTGATTGTTACGTGAATGCGGCCGAATAGGAATAGTTTATTGAATTTAATTTGAAATTAGAATTGAATGCGCTAAAAACAACATGAGGCAAAACAACTAATAAAGAAAGTGACGAAATCAAGGTTAAATGGAACGATCAATTGAACTGTCTCATAATTTACTACATTCCACAAAATCGTATCAGATGCAGTGCATAAACGGCTTAATCTTACCTTGCACTGGAGTGTAGTGAAAAGCATGTCTACCATCTTGCCGGAGAACAGACCACACTTTCCATATGCTTAAGCCAAGTATTGAAGCTATCTGTCTAATGCTTTTGGTAGGATCCGCGTCAAACTCGGCAAGAACTTGTTCGTCAATGGTAGCATCGGGTCGTGCTGCGTTCACTCGTGGTTCTTGTAAGTTCAGGTTACCGGTTTGTCGTAAACGTCGGTAAGTACTCGCAAACGTCTGATGACTGGGTACTCGGCGGTTGGGATAACGCTCTTGATAAATTCTTCGCGCTTCACGCGAATTTGTATTAGCGCTTCCATACGCTAACAACATGTCCGCGTATTCCTCACTGGTAAAAGCAGCCATTTCTTTACCAATAACAACAGGTAACAGTAATAACAAAAAACTTAACAAACTTAAACTTAAACTTAACTAGTGATAACAATAAAAGAAAACGAAGTGAACAAAAACAAACGTAAGCGTAACGGGCACGTGAGATCGCAGAGGCAGTTAAGTCCCGACTGAATAAAAGAAAAGAATTCATTCTGAGGCGTCACGGTGCCACGAGAGCGAAAGAGAGCAAAAATACGCTATGACTGCGCAAGAGTGAAACAAAATTTCTACCTGCTTTGTGTAACCATCTCAAGGGAATAGTGAATGTCAATTTGCACCACTGCTACTGGCAAGCCGTCGATCCATAATTTTTACCAACTTTGCAGTATTAAATTTCGCAAAACATTTAACTTTCCGTAAAGGTAGAGTTTCGTCAAAAATTTCCTGCTTGATAAAATTATGAAATAACTCTTAAAGTTTTTTTTTTATAAAAGCAAATTACATACCATTAGAAAGCTCACACACTAGGGATGTTTTGCTAGAATAGGAACTCCTCAATCATTTTTTGTTTTTTTTTAAATGCAAGTTGAAATTAACATTCAAGTATTTTTTACATCTTTCTGTAAGTTTGAGGACTCATAACTTTTTTTCTAGCTAACATCTGAACAAAGCAATAATTTTATAAGAATCTGCCAACATCAAAGATTTAAAAAAAAAAATTGCCTGTTTTATTGCCCATTTTTAATAAAAAAAATACACTTTAAAGTTAGGAAAGTGGTGAAACAAGAAAAAAACTTTTTTTTTTTTTTTTAAATACCCAGTCGGCCAGGGCCAAATAAATTAGGGCTGAGTAAGTAGCAGATGACCCCACCTACCCACCATTTTCGTATGTTCAACGTTCTGCCAAACACCCTGTATATTCCACCCTGTATACTTTTATATGCATTTTGTAAAAAGCTGTTATTTTGACATTACAAACAGATACTTACATTTTATTTGTTTGTGAGTATATGGTTAAAGAGACTTATGTACCTTTCCCGCGACCTTTGCGACGCAGCTCTGCGATTCTCTCCAGCTCACTTTCTTCCTGTCTCTCTTTATCCTTCTTAACTGAATCGTCATGAGCTTGTCTTAATAATGAATCTTCTAAAAACGTCATTTCTGAAAATATAATAATTTAGACAAGTGTTAAGGCGGTGATGCGACGGAGACCGAGCTTACTAGTTTTTTTTAATCGAAGGGAAACATACAGGCTCGAGCGCCGGATCATAGTGACTTAACTAGCTCATTGGTCTAGTGTTCCCAAGCGTGACTGCTGAGGATATGGTCGATGCTGAACCCGGGGTTTCGGTTCCCGAGTCAGGTAAACTGTTATTGAGATTTTTCATTTCCTCAGCAGTTAAATTGTTATAACATCACGCCTGTTTTCCTTACAAAATGTATTAAGTTACGCGATCTGACACAAAAAATACAGAAAGGTCAAAACGCAGGAGCATCGCTTTTTCGTCTGCGTCATATTGTTAAAATATACTCAAGTGACGAGACGCGGATTCGGCGCAAACGCAGGCGCAGGAGGTTCAAAATATAAATGCTCACAACCGCATTACACCGCTGCTGTCCTCAAAATACAGTGTCAAAGATAGTTTGAAAAGTCGCATTGCCATCTCGTCCGTGTAGCGACTGCGTCCCGCCTCACTTTCCATCTGTGTGCCCCGCGCCTTTGCTGTAAACAGCGATTTTCCACACCAATAATAAAAGTAGCAATAATAATTTTTGTTCACTGTTACTTAGTTTAATGTACAGAATGCTTAGAGAACGGCTACCTGATAGGTAATTTAACACGCTCTATGTAATTTACAATAAAGTTTGTAAAATTACTTGTGAGCCTGGGATCCATCGCTATCCAGGGCGCGGTGAAGAGACTGCCGGCGGTCGGCCGGGCGTTGGGATCAGGCTCGATCAGTTTAGTTACTTGCTCTTTGCATTCTGACGACAGTTGGTTGACTACAGTTGTACGAAAACGCCACTTCCGTAGTACCTGGTAGATAAATGTGCTGGGTTAATCTAAGCTAACCGGTTTTTACGGCTAATATGATGACGATGAGTTGGAAAGTTTAGGAGCGAATTCTTACACTCGAGGAGTTCGCATCGAGGCCTTGACTTACTTCCTAAGCATCTGGTTGTGATTTGGGTAATACCTCTTTGACCGTAAAAAACGGCGAAGGAAAACATCGTGAGGAAACGGCATGCCTGAAAGATATTTCTCGACGGCATTTGAAGCCAAGTCAGAGGCCCATGGGCGGCATAAAAACTGACACCAGCGGGGTAGTTACGTAACACTTACAGTAGCAATGGGTTTAATTTTGACAGTTCAACAACAGTTACGTTGTGTAGACGAATTTTTTGAACATATGAAGCAATGGAATAGCAATATCCTTCAAAATCATTCAGATTGTGATTGGTAGATAGTGTGTTACGCAATAAGGGTGCAGGTTAGTCACTAAACACACGAAAGAAGAACATCCAAAGTCGCTCATCATAATCAAGATAGTCAGTCGCAACTCAGGTTGCTCTGACTCCTACTTGCTAGAACTTGTTCACAACATTTACAAAGATTTTTATTCATCAGTAGGTTGTACCTGTTTTTCATAGAGTTTCTTAACGGAGGTCTCATTAAATGGTAAAGCTTTATTGAGCATCGTGTAGAGGATAATGCCAATTGACCACATATCTGCTGACTTGGGCAAGTACGGCACGCCTTTTAATACTTCAGGAGCCGCGTAGGATAGCGACCCGCAATAAGTCTCGCTTAGAATGTCATGCCCGCGCGAAAATACGTTGCGAGCGAAACCGAAATCAGTAACCTTGACGTTATAATTTGAGGTAATCAGTATATTTTCACATTTTAAATCTCTATGCGCTATGTTCATAGTGTGTAAGTAGTTAATCCCCGATAAGATCTGTCTCATCCATAGCCTGCTCTGGTTCTCCGGCACGGCGCCGTTTTGTGTTAAAAAATCCAATAAATCACCGTTTTCTGCGAAACGTAGAAAAATGAAGTATTTAGCGCGCCGCTGGAAAATATTTGATACGTTTACTATGTGGGGGTGGTTAACACGTATTAAAACGTCTAGTTCTCGAGGTAAGAACTTAGTGAGGTAGTCTCGCGGAGCTACCGCCGTATCTATCACTTTACAGGCCAACACAGAATGCCTTGTCTCGTCGACCATATGTGTTGCTTTGTAAACCTGCAAAGAAGATAATTTAACGTTTGAAAAGTTGTTTCGCAAGATAACTTGATTCTTATTAAATTGATTCGTTTAATTATTTACCTTAGCATAGGAACCTTCTCCGATCATTTTCTCTAATATAAATCCTTTTTCTTTTAATACCATAATATCGGATTGTGTATTGCTTAGGTCTACCTTCTCGGTAGCAGGACCCATTTATGCCATTCTCATGATTCTCGAAAGTTATTCCTTCATTTTTACTTTTAACGGGAGCATACTGGTATAAGGTTGTGGTGGAAAATTGTTATAGTCTAATTTAATTGTTTTAAAAATTTAATTCATTTTAATTGTTTTAAAACTGTAAATGTTGAAATAGTGTTTACGTAATGTAGATGTGTGACATTTGTATTTTTTATGTCAATAAAAGGCTACAGTACCAGTATTTGAATGACAGCTCATTATGAAACCTACTTGATAAAGACCCCTTGCTCGAATATTATAAAACCTTCGGATGTATTGCCCAACCAGCAGTCCCCCGATTCAGAATCTCACAATAGGGATGATCACAAAAAAAACATTTTTGCCCTCATGTAGTTAGAAAAGAAATATTGGAAATATATTTTTTCTTTTTTTACGTAAGCAAAACATTACGGCGATACATCGAGTCAATTGTGGCATGACGTCACTGCTCGCATCGGAATGACGGACTAAACAGGTTTTTTTTTTTTACCTACGACTCATTCCTATTATTCATGATTCTAAAAATTATATTTTCGACATCACACCTCGTAGCACTTGATCATCTGTCTAGCCTTTATATGTTGGGGTCGGCTTCCAGTGTAACGTTCCTGATGCAGCTGAATACCAGTATTTTTCATGGATCGACTGCCAATCTGACCTCCACAACCCAGTTACTGGGTAACACGATACCCATTGGTAAGACTGGTTGTCAGACTTTCGGGCTTCTAACGACCCGTAACAACTGTCAAAGATCTACAAATGACAGCCGGGACCAACGGCATAGCGTGCTTTCCAAGGCACGGAGGGGTCTTGGTATGTAAAGATGGTCTACACCCACGGAGCAACACGGAAAAAAAACTCAAACTTTCAAAAAAATTCAATGTACATTTGACTTTACTAGGTTTTTTTATATATTACGGAAAGGGTATATACATATCAAAAGCACGGATTCTTTTGGTGATAACAAACTAGAGGGCAATATTTTTTAATACCTATACCTACATAAATAAAAAGTTAAGAAACATTTAACTAAAAATCAAATGTTTCCAATTGAATTCTACACATCACTAGACCAAGTCAGCTGATCGGTGTCAATAAACTACGAGGGCGGCACTGAAAATTTCGGGAATCAAGGAAGAGACACAACATTACTATTTAAAAATGTATTTATTGCTTTTCGAAGTATTCTCCGCGAAATTTGACACATTTTTCCATACGATGGAACCAATCATTGAAGCAACCATTCCGTTCGGAAGTTGGGGTCTCCAAAATGGCCGTTTTGTAGGCGTCCACAGCTTCTTCAGGTGATGAAAATCTCTGTCCAGGCAATTTATTCTTTATTTTAGGGAAAGTATAGAAATCATTAGGGCTTAGGTCGGGTCTGTACGGCGGATGGTCTAATAATTCTATGTTTTCTTGCTCTAAAAACTCTTTTGTTCTGTGCGCGGTGTGAGAACTCGCATTGTCGTGATGGAGGATGATGCGGCGGTTGCAGTTCTCTTTACGGAGTTCAGAAACGACCTGTGGCAAACAAATGCTAGCATACCATTCTGCATTAACCGTTCTTTGTCCCTCAAGAGGAATAGTCGTAACATGGCCGGTTTTGGAGACAAACGTGGCCACCATTTTTTTTGCAACACTCCGTGAACGAACAATTTTTGTTAGCTTTAACTCATTTTCGAACACCCAAACTCGTGACTGGTTTTTTGTTTCGGGTTCGTACGCATATATCCAGGATTCGTCACCTGATACGATGTTGTATACAGCATTTGAGGATCCTGCGTGGAATCTTTCGAGAGTTCTGACGCACCAAGTAACGCGAGCCGATTTTTGCTCTTCACAGAGCGAATGCAGTATCCATCGGGAAAACAACTTTTTTACACCTAATTGTTCATGCAAGATTATTTGTATTTGACTCATGCCCATGTCTAAAGTTGCCTGAATAAATTGTGGTTTTGGATGGGGCTTCATCACCAAATGCAGAAATCATCCGGTCAACACACTGTTTTGTGTTAAACCATTTCGAAAGTCATAATAAATCATCGCTCTTGAATTTTCTCGAGTCAATTTCATTTTCTCAACGACTAAACAAGTTTGACAAAACCTTGTGACAAGACCGAGAATCTTTTTTTAAATAAATAAATGGTATTCGATTTTTAAAACCAAGGAGTTTTCAATTAAAAAGATTTTAATATGACAGGAACAGTGGAAATATTCCATTCCCGATACTTTTAGTGCAGCCCTCGTACACACAAAGAAACGGCGGTAACACGTTTGTTATAATTTAAATTTAATAAACTTTCGAAATAAAAAAAAATATTAAGCATTTTCTAGTTAGTGCTTTTGAGCTGAAATTTTGTACAGAGATTCTGAACCAGATACACTCTTCACCCCGTTTGTATGGATATACCCTTTCCGTAACACGCTGTATAGATGATTTTTGGTGATCGAAGCACATGGCACAACTTTCTTTTTTGTCTATATGTTTTTGATCATATTATAAGTACCTACTTATTTCATGTATGAGCACTGAATGTAGTGAAGGTATTGCGGTTATTGGGATCGCCTCTCCTGGACGGGGATCGACACCTGGCAAGCACCAATGTGACTTTTTCAAACTTGTGAATTCTGTAAGTAAAATAAATGATGGTAAACACCCACTACCTACTTCTGCATGTTAAATTCTTTAGAGAATGTAGAGTGTACATAAGTATTATAATACCTATAATAAAAGTTTTTACCAGGAGCTTACTGATTCGTTTACATCAACCTTCTTAATCGATGTGTCAGGCATGGAGGCAACATCCTTATCTAATTTTGATTCTTCTGGGTTCTCCAGTTTCTTTTGTAGCAGAATTTTTTCATCCTTAGCCTTTTTATATGCCATTGTTTCCTGAGGTGTCCATTCTGTTATATGAACAAAAGTTAAATATCTGCTGTTGTAAGCAACACAAAACCTCCGACAAAGCATGGATTTGGTTAGACACCTTTAGATCAGTCTAATGTAGATGGATGAAGTGTTTGTTTTCCGAATCTAACCGTAGTGGCGCGTAGTATGTATGGCTGAGCGCTGCGCGCTCTCCGCCCTCTGTCTCAAAACCGGTTGAGCGCATAAAAATTGTTTGGTAAAAAGTCACAAATTTTATTATTTTTATAATATACCTACATATAAATAATGGTCGCTATAAGCAGTTGGTCGCTTAAACCGGAGTCGCACTAAACGGTTATATTTTCTCAGTAACTAAATTATGAAACCTAACTTGAGTAAACATTATCGTCGCTAAAACCGGTTAGTCGTTATAAGCGAAGTCGTTATATCTGAATTCTACTGTAGGTACATAATTATGTTAACATTATTGGAGCTATAGAAACCTAGATAATCGCGAAAAACAGATATTTATGACTTTTGACTTACGACGCAGACACGAGATTGTATGAGACTTTTGAGACAACTTTTAGAACACCATCTTTCCACACTGGGCTAGACAACCCAGTGTGGAAAATTGAAAGCAGAGACAACAAGTGTTTCATTAAATTATTCTTTGATAAATAACATCAAAATATTACCTAATAATCTTGAGTCCATTGCTATCCATTCGCTGTTGATAATATTATCAATTTTTATTCTGTTCTGATAGTGTGGCTCTAACATAAGCGTTACCAAACGCCTACAATTTTCTGAAAGAGAATCTATATATCGCGAGCGAAATTTCCAATTTCTATTCATTTGTGCTTGAAATAATTGTTTGATATGCTTATCTTCGAAGGGCATTGCTCTGTTGAGCATAACATAGACTACGATCCCCAGCGACCAAACGTCCGTCGGCTTGGGGTAGTACGGCGCACCTTGCAATATTTCTGGAGCAGTGTAAGATAAAGAGCCACAAAACGTTTCACTTTGAATATCTTTCATAGATTTATCGACACAAGTACGAGCAAAGCCAAAGTCGGACAACTTAGCGTTTTGGTTGGCAGTAAGGAGGACATTTTCACACTTTATATCCCGGTGAGCAATTTCAAGTTCGTGCATGTACTGAACGGCCAAAGCAAGCTGCCTTGCCCAAATCCGCGCCTGGTCTTCCTGTACGGCGCCCTTTTGAAGAATATACTCCAACAAGTCTCCGTGTTCCATGAACCGCATGAAAATGAAATATTTATATCTTCTTTGAAATATGCTATGGGTGTGTACGAGGTGGGGGTGGTTTAATTTGATCAACATATCTATTTCTCTCGGCAGAAACTTCCTGACGAAGTCCTTGGGTGCGGTATTGGTATCAATTACTTTGCATGCAAGTACTGATAACTTATCGCTTTTCGATGGGTTTCTGTATTCCGCTTGATACACCTGTTGTATTTGATACGATTTAATACAGGTTTTTACATAAATAAGGTAGCATAATTAGCCTATAATGTTCCCACTGGGTGGACTCTGGCTGCCTCTTTTCGTGAGGGAGTGGGCTACTGTAACCCACCACGCGTCCAGTGCGGGTTGGTAGACGTCACATGTCTTCGAATTTTTGGTTCTAGGACATGCCGGTTCCCTCACTATGTTTTCCTTTAGCATTTTGAGAACAGTGATGATGAAATTATTTACACAAAGTAAAGCGACCACAGCGACCAGCACGATGTACTAGAGAAGTAAAACTCACTCTGTTCAAGGCGTTTTGCCAGTCCTTCTACACGTGCAGCCTGTGGGTTAGACCCAGTGCCGGATTAAGTCAGCGCGGGGCGTGTAGCAAATTCTACCTAAAGCCTGCCTACCTAGCTAGGCTACCTGCCTCTTATGATACAACTTCGTTTGTTTTAGGTTTTAAAGCTTAGGAGAAAAAATAAAACTGCACTTTAACTAAATAGTTTTTTACGATAAAGCACTATTCAGATGAATGTTTCTAAACGAATACGTTCTGATCTAGTAGGTACTTCAACTAAATATATTTTTTGAAACAATGCTGACTGTAGTAGGTACTTTTTGAAAAGATTTATGGTTAATTTTTAAAATAGCTGGTGCATGAGCGAGCGAAGGTAGCTCGACAATTGTTAGAACTTCGGATAGGTTAGGCTTACTATTGACCTTACCGTATACTGAAATAGGAGTTACTTTGTCGACTTATGCAGAAAAGTTGAAGCATTAAGAGAAACTGGGAAACGAGGGCGAGCGTAGCAAGCTCGAAAATGTTAGCATGCCGTCTCGGAGAGGTTCGACTTCTTTTGACCATTCTTACATAATATTTCACTGGACCTGCTGTACAAGAGCGGGGCCCCCAGAGTGCGGGGCCTGTAGCATTTGCTACACTTGCTACGTGGCTAATCCGGCCCTGGGTTAGACATACGCAGAGGGCCTACAACGTTCTTCGCGTGTATAAAGCTTTTAGGTTGCTGTTGGGGCTCCCGCGGTTCTGTAGCGCATCGGGCATGTTTGCTGAAGCAGATACAGATAGCTTTCAAGCTATCATGCGAAAAAGAACGGCATCCCTGATGCTAAGGATTCGGGGGAGCACCAACAGTATTTTAAAGGTAATTGTTAATAAGCCTGATTGCCCGTTCCTTGGGCACTGGACCCGTATGCACAGCTGCAGGTTTGGTGCAGCGGGAAGTGGGCATAGTTATAGGTTTTTTAATTAATTTTATATCATGTTTTATTTATTTATTTATTTTAATGAAAAATGTTACTAGCATAGTTTTATAAGTGTTACTAACAACAATATGAATCGCTAGTGTTCGAAATAATACGAGTAATAATAATTACCACTGAGCCACCACTGCTCTTAAATGAGTTACGTATTTTAGGTAGGCACTTAAAAATTACTAGCTTTTGCCCGCGGTTCCGCTCGCGTGGATGTCGATTATCGCGTAAAAAAGTAGCCTCCATATCCCAGGCTATATTTCTGCCAAATTTCATGACGATCGGTTCAGCGGTTTAGGCGTGAAAACGTAATAGACTGACAGACAGAGTTATTTTCACATTTATAATATTAGTATGGATTACCTTTGCATAGGATCCTTCATTAAGTTTTTTAATCATTTTGTAACCGCGTGTAGCCAGTGTTAATTGTTCAGATCCACTCAATTTTAATTCTTCTTCCAAACGATGCACCTGTAGAATGATTTATTGTCGTATGGCTTATAAGTTATAAATTATGACACATCGTAAATTTTACAGGGGCATGTAAATAAACACCTTTAATATATCAACACTAGCTTCTGCCCGCGACTTCGTCCGTTTAAAATTAAGGCCCCCGACCCACCCCATCGCATCGCATCGCCCGCCCGCGGTATTACTTCGTTTTCGCTTAGCGTTTCTGTCGTTTTGCTCGGCTCCCGGCTCGGTTCGGCTCGGTTGGGTCTCGGTTGTAGCGTGATGCTAAATAACCTTCCTAAAGAATTGGGCTATCAAATTCAAAAATATTTTATCAAATCCGACTGGAAGTTCCAGAGATTAACTCATTCAAACAAACTCTTCAGCTTTATTATTAGTAAGTATAGATAGATTTACTTCTATAATCTCACAATTCCTCTCGCAGATTATAATCTTTGAGAGGAAGTGTGAGATTATAGAAGTAAAGACGAAGAGTGAAAGAACTCTCTTTCCACTTCGTCATATGTAGTTGCATATGTACCTATTTATTAAAATTTTGGTTTACAGACATTTTCCGGCACCACTTCTATCTAGAGCCTTCATCAAACAAATTCAACAAAGTGCCTACCTAGGTTCGAACCGACAACTCACGAATTAGAAGGCAAAGCTCATACTGGCCCACCACTACCTACTATTCTTGGTCATCATCTGCCTAGCCTTTTCCCAAGTCGGCGGTTTGGGTCGGCTTCTAATCTAACCGGCTGCAGCTAAATATCAGCATTTTACATGGAGTGAATGCCTATCTGACCCCCACAACCGACTAACTGGGTAATACGATAATCCTTGGTAAGACTGGTTGTCAGACTTCGGAGCTTCTGATGACCCCGTAACGACTGTCAAAGATCCACTAATGACAGTCGGGACCAACGACTTATAACGTGCTTTCCGATGCACGTACCCATCCACGGACCAACCGCGGCAAGCGTAGCTTAACCTGGTCGATCGACCTGTGCGGCTGTTATTACTTAGCCACGAGCACTCTCTCTTCTTGGCCATATCACTTAATATTTATTACATACATCTACGGGAAAAACTCAGAAGCCATTGAACTACTAACGCTCACATAGATTTAGGATAATTCTGATAATAATTATATTTGTCGAAAACATCAAGTACCTACTTTTGCCTTTCCCTCCATTTATTCGGGTGTGGTCTTGTGCTGTGAAGTTACAGTAGCAAGAGCCTTTATCATTTCACTGGCCTGTAAAATACAATTATAACTTTAATCTTAAGTATTGTTTTTATGGTTCCATAGACAACAAGAAACCCTTACAGTTTCGCCATGTCCGTATATCTGTCTGTCCGCGGCTTAGCTCAGAGACTCTTACTACTAGAAAGCTGTAATTGCCAGGGGTGTACATACTAATCACGCCGACATAGTGGGAAAATAAAATATATTCTTTTAGGGTTCCCTACACGTAAAATTGCGATGACATTTTTTTTCTCGTCTAGCCTTGTGGGGTATCGTTGGATAGGACGTTCAAAAATATTTCGGGTTTGTCCAAACCATTTTTCGATTGAGGCACCCACAGGAAAGTCCGGTTAAGCAGACGACAACCTCCTAGGTTGACCTACGAGACGCCATAGTTAAAAAAAAAC
Organism: Dryobota labecula; assembly: GCA_947523025.1. Classification (NCBI taxonomy): domain Eukaryota; kingdom Metazoa; phylum Arthropoda; class Insecta; order Lepidoptera; family Noctuidae; genus Dryobota; species Dryobota labecula. The sequence continues at coordinate 19,760,565 of OX383287.1, read as the reverse complement.
TATCACAGCTAAGTGGGCTTTACAAGTTGAACGAGTAACAGTCGAACAACTACTAGCAATCACATATTTTTGACCCCAAGCACAATATACTTTAAGCTTATTGTGCTTGATTATGAATTGAAATCGACCCTAAATAAAGGCACCAACCTAAAATCTTTATTACTATTTTTTTCAACACAAGCCTTTCTGGGAGTGAGCTGTAATCTACTTCGCGGGCCCACTGACAATTTTTTTACTGTAGTAAATAGTACATTGAGTTTGTGACTATATTTTGCGCATTTTTACCGTATGTTCGATTTTATGGAAAATTACCTCATAATAACTGTAAGTAGTTTTAATTAATTACCTTATATACAGATAACCCTCTTCGCACGCCTACGTCGAGTATGTCGCCTTGTTTCGGAAGTGGATTCGAGTTTCGTCGATTATCCTCTCTGGCACGTTTGAGTGCTTGTGCTTCTACTGCGTTCAAAGCTATTAAGATTCAGTTTAAAGTATTTTATAATGATAAAGTATTACAATACTTTGACTTATATAGATGGATGTACCCAACACAAATGTTACATCCATCTCCTGACCTACACGTTCAATGTACAAAGTCAAACCGGTAGGATTCGAGGTAGCTGCCCAAACAAGAGGCTGGCAGCATACTCGGGAAGAGAGTTCAAAACAAGTGCCGACTGATTTTGAAGCCACTAGCCCGCTTGTCAGTGCGACTTAGGGGTTACCTATATCTCATTGTGAAAGGCCATACACACCAGTAAACTACGATGGCCTGATACGTTGATCCAAATTAAGATTTTAATTTTGAACTCACTAGTAAGCCTACTATCCATAGCAATCCATTCGGAACCGAGCACCTGAGTGGCAGTGTGGCGTAGTCCTGGATCGGGCTCCAATAGATGCTTCACGATACTCTTACACTCGAGCGAGATAGTGTTGCCTACCCGAGATCTGAACCTATATTTCTTGCCCATCTGCTGCTCATATAATTTTCGCATTCGCGTGTCGTCAAACGGCATAGACTTATTCAGCATCACAAACAACACTACCCCCAAAGACCAAAGATCTGTCGGTTTAGGCTGGTAAGGTTTACCGCGGAGAATTTCTGGCGCCGCATATGACATCGACCCGCAGTATGTCTCACTTAGAATGGTTGAGTTGTTTTCGTCAAGGCAAAACCGCGCGAAACCATAATCTGAAAGTTTAACGTTGAAGTTCGCCGTCAACAGCACGTTCTCGCATTTGATGTCACGGTGTGCTATATCCAATTCGTGGAGGTATTGTAAACCTAGTGCGAGTTGCCGAAACCACACTCTTGACTGATTCTCAGATACACAGCCGTTCTTCAAAATATACCCCAACAAATCTCCATTCTCAGAAAATCTCATGAAAATATAATACTTTGTTTTTCTTTGAAATATACTGTGTACGTGAATAAGATGTGGATGATTTAAACGCACAAGCACATCAATTTCGCGCGGCAAAAACTTTACTACAAAATCTCTTGGAGCCTTCGACGTTTCTATAATCTTACAAGCGAGTGAAATCTTATGAGAATCATCCTTTGAAGAGAATTCAGTTAAATACACCTGTTAAAGAACACTGCAGTCATTAGGAGTCAGGCTAGTTATGGAGCAAGAAAGTAGCTTCTGCTTAAAAAAATATTAATTATCATTTGTAAAAAAAATACCTTAGCGTAGGCGCCTTCGCCTAAAAATTTTTGTAATTTGTATCCTTTTGAAGACAAAGTAATTTCTTCTGAGATAGTCGATTTCAGTTCTGACATGTTAATATAAACATGTGGTTGAACATCGAGCACAGTGTTTTCCACGCACGACCTTTCAACGCACCCTGTCGATTCGCTGGTCGGCTACTCATATTCAAAGGGAACGTATGCATTTTTATGTTGTTAATAATATTATGTTACTTCAATTACTAAAATTTATATTTACAGGTCTTCATTGTGATTCATGTCTAAACGTGTCATATGCGTCTCACTGACGCAAGCTGCTATTCTTCTTTCTTCATAAATATATGACATTATAGGGTACCATAAAAAACCTCTTTAACAAAGTATAGAAAATTAATCACAGGTCTGAATTTTACGGTTGACTTCGGCTATGTGACAACAGCTGTTTGGCCTTTCCTTAGACTAGCCTGTATAGTATGAAATCAATAAATTAACTCTTCCTATCACTGTTAGTTGGACTTCACACTCTCCTATGACACTAACCGGATTCTCTATATATTATTGTAACTGAAACCCTTTTGTAACATTTCATACTTTACTATTTCAAGTAACAAATACATATAAATTACTTAACATTATAAATATTAATGTACATGCGGAAATAAATAACTTATATGTACAAAAAACGTTAAAACACATTGAGATTGGAGAAAGAATATCTTGCACACACCACATTCAACTTTGTTGAACTAATGATTACATTTCTAACTGTTTTTTGTTTAAAAATTCGCCAGCTAACGATATCCTCTGTAAGAAAGATGGTGCTGGTGTCAACAGCACCTCATATTTGCTGATATCGGGGTGAGTTGGGTACCTCTTCTCCTTACGTATTCGCTCCAACATATGCTGAGGTTCGCATTTCGTTTTAGATTTCCAGTCGCTGTTCAAAAAGTCTTGGATGACCTTTGGTAATATCTTGAAAGTTTCCTTCGCCTTTGTTTCGCTCGGTGTCTGCAAAGGTTCCGGCGGATTTTGTGGTACTATTATATCATCGACATCAAATTGTGTTGTTGGAGTATTGTTTTCTGATGAAAATGGTAATTCTTCATCAGACTCTTGATTTGTACTACTATTGTTATAGTAATTATTGATACGTTCTTTCACTATATCTCTTAGACTAGTTTCATTTTTCGTTTTTTCTCTCTCTGTACCATCAATATTTACATACCCAGTTCTAGTTTCAGTCTTAATTAAAACTTGGTTTTGATCAATCTTTTCAACAGTGCCACTTTTTACATCTTCAGATATATTTAGTCCACTTTCTTGGGGAGTTTGAACTGTCTCATTTGGTGCATTGTCTATGGGTGTGCCTTCAATTGTAGTCATAAACTTTATATTGTCTTCTTCTTCAAGTATTTGATACATTCTGTGGACTTCACTTATATTTATTCTGAAAAAATAAAACTTATGTTTTAGCTAATATATGTCGAGCCTCCGGTATTGCCTCAGTGCTAACTTAATCGAGAGTTTGTCCTCAGGTGCTTCAACTAAAATTACGTCTTCAAATACGTTATTTTCAGCCTATTACGGTATTCATTTGCCCATTCCAAGTCAAAACTACTCAACCGAATTTGAAAATTCTAAACAGGATAGAAGCTAATATTAAATGTATTTTTACCCTTGTCTGGCTTCGTGGCAGCAATACAGCATAGTGGGGTCAATTGGATGCGCTTCTGTGTTGAATATATAGCCGCCGACGTCTATAACGCATTCTCCATTAGGCGTGTTGATAACTGTACCGTGTACGCCCGGGTTGTGGATGAAATTGTCCGGGTCAAATAGTAAGTACAGATATTTGGTTGTTTCGGCCAGAAAAAATGATTCCATACGATCCTCTTTGCGATGATCACGTACGTCTTTGATCTGGAAGTTAATTATTGATGTTTTAGAAGCTATTTTATGACACCACATTTCTTTATCAAGACAAGGATAAAGCAATTTGATTCTTGATCATTGGTATTGTATGATTATCTGATCAGTAATAAGTAGCTTTACAAGCAATCGTTTTTAGATAAGCCTTGTCATCATAATTGAGGTACCAAATCATATTTTATTTACGCGGTGACATTTATACTACACAAATAAATAAAATTGAAGTGTCTGTTTGTAATGTCAAAAAAACAGCTTTTTACTAAATGCATATTGAAAGTATATACGATACTTATAACAAGTCTTTTTTCTTTTAATTGTTGTCTCTATTTGTTCCGACTAATCTCCGAAACGACTGCACCGATTTTGGCGGGATAGCTAATGTTATAAGGAGTAACTTAGGCTACTTTTATTTGAGAAAAAGCCACGCGGGCGAAGCCGCGGGCAGCAGCTAGTCAATGAATATAGCACACTATCTCACATCATGCAACTTTTGCTTTAATAAAATTACATAATCCCTTTTAACTGAGCTGATGTGGTTTATTCAAATATTCTTTCCTTCAGAAATTACTCTAACTTACCGTAGCATAACCGCAGGGTGTTCTAGCAGAATGTTGTATACTTCTGAGGATATCTTCACCCATTTGCAGCAGTATTGGATCTCTTGTGTCTCGATATAAGTACATTATCGACTCGATGAGTTCCGGCCTGAGGGGGTAACTCTCTCGCGACGATGACGCCTCACCTGTACCGAGGTTGTATACTTCAGGGGTGAAACCATATTGCCTCCATACACTGTGATAGTTGTGGATTATACGCATTGCTGTGTCGCTTTCACCTGTAAACGGACGAGTTTTTAAAAGAGTGGATAATTTCGACAATTAATTATTTTTAACCTTATTGCAATGCACGCAATGGCGATATTTCTTTATATGGAACTGAAAACCATGCTGCGGTGCGTTTGCAGCGGCCCTAAATCCTGACGATTATGTCGGTGCGGTTGGCGTATTGATTGCGTATGCAGGAATTGGTTTATGCGCTACGGGTCTCGGGTTCGATTCCCGCTTGGAACAAATATGTGCAGGGATTGCTTCCGGGAAGTTTTTCTGACTTTTTGTACATATGATATTTCTATTGTCTGTACATATGTACATTAACGCATGATTTGATATATGTAAATATTGAATATGATATGAATATAATAAAAATAATGAATGTAGTATCTACTATAGTTTTACCACTACCGCTGTACCGCGCCCTAGGAATGCGCGATGAGGCGGGGAGCGCGACGCCGCGCGCCTTGAACGTTCGACGAATTAGCGGTGGGACGCTACTGTGGGCGTTGACGAATGTGCAGCCTGCACTGCCCCCCGTCTCGCCGCGCACATACCTGCGGCGCGATACGGCGGCATCGGTCAAACTATAGCTAGGGGAACGTTTTACTAGTTTGTCTTAAAAAATAAACTTACCAACAAGACTAAGCACTCCAGGCCAATAGGACTCGAGTGATTGGAACACTGGCAGTGTTACGTGTCCTCTCAACATGGTCGCCCATACGAACCAGTCGTCTTTCTTTAAGTACTTTTCTATCGCTTGTCGTGCTTCTTTGAACATTGACATCAGTTCTGGTCTCTCTAATAGAATGGCGCCTACAAAAAGATATTCTTGATGTAGAAAACAGCGTAAGAAAATGTGGACATGGTCTAGTATTTCCAATCTCTGTATGAGAAGAGCCCTTTGCTTTGCAGTGAGGATAACTAATATAGTTTATTTCTAAATAATAGGGGTAAATATTTTACATCATCATCCTCCTGGTCTTATTGCAATTTGATAGGATCGGCGCCACACATCTTATTCTTCCATACATATCTGTTAGCCGTCATCTCAGAATGCAACCTCTTTTGGCGTGAATAGGTACGTCTTTCTATAGTGGGAGGCAATTCAGAAAACTGATGATAACAAAATCGGGGGATACAGTTTGGTGTTGCCGCTAGATATCTATCATCTACATCAAAAATTAAATTACACCACTAGATAGCTAAAGGATCAACGCATTAGTTACTGTCAGTAAGGACTGTGACTCATCGCGTGCGGTGGAGGATGAAGCGCCGCCATTTTAAGGTCGTTTCGCTGCGTCCCATAATTTCCGTTTAATAAAATCGGAGAAGCTACGACGTTCGTTTGACTTTCAATCGTTAGCTCTCGTCAACATCTATTGATTGCGTATATAAAACATTAGTGTGAAATCGTCATAGTGAATATTATATGGAGTTAAGTTAAAAAAAAATGCAATGTCGGCCTATACTCGTCAAAAAGCCAAATCAAAATGTAGAGATCGTATATGGTTTGCAAAGGCTTCTCAAGAACAATCCAGTGATACCCATAAAACACCATATAACAGAGTGAAGCGGTGCCGGGAACGTAAAAGAATGTAGGCGTCTGAGCGGATCAACGACGGCGCCGGTACATCTGCAGACGTACACGTATTCACGTAAAACACACGGCCGTGTCTACAACACAGCCACACCCCGATTTTATATTTAGCCATATAGGTGACTTATACCTATTAAACATACCTTTAACTAAATATTCATAATAAGAGTCGACGCCGCCTCCAATACCAGCGTCTTGCGCGGTCCACCTGCCTGTCATAACATCGATATGATTACCAACGAGACCGATCGGTGATTTATGATGGTACAGTGCTAGAAGCGCATTATGGGCAATCTGTGAAATATAGTAAAAAACGGTGTGTAGAACAAAAACGGTAATTTAAATTGTATACGAGTACAGGTAACAGGCAGATATTTTATAAAAAGAATATTGTTTATTGTTGGTGCACGCTTAGCACGAGCACCGTTTTGTCGACGGAAGAGTAGAGAAAAGGGACGTTCCGTGTAGACATTGGTGCCGATTCCCTTGTTCACAAACTAAACTTAATTTAAGTTCAGTGCATCTTTTTCTTTCTATTTCATTAAGAAAAGGACAGAAGATAAATTTTAGTTTAGTCCTGTCAAATTAATCAGCGCTTGACGTAAATTTACGTAATTTTAGTCGGCAAGTTTTTAATCACGTCTAAACTTGTATGGAGTAGCGACAGGCGCCGAATGACCGAATGGTCACGTATTTCTAGACAACTTACAACAATTTTTTACTTTTATTTTCAATTTAAAAGAAACCTATGTACAAAATATTTTAAGTAACAGAGGGAAATATAGAAATATAAGGTCTTCATAGCCTTATTTAAATTAATTTAACTTTAAACATACCTCTTCATACAAGGGATCTCCAGTGAGCCGACTTAATGTTCCGAATTCTATGATAAAGGTTCCAACTCCAGCAGTACATGTGACACTAGTCTCTCCAGGTGGCACTCCTGATCTTAAGTTAATAGTCCCATATGGCATACCAGTTGTGGTATCAAAAGCAGCTATTAGCCTTTGAGCAACATCTTCTGCTAGCCGTAACAGTGGACCATTACATGGCCAGCCTGGTTCTAATTTCATACCTGTTCTGAAATAATATTATTTATTAATAATAAATAGTTTTTTTTTTTTATTAATTTAGAATGAATTTAAGAGCCTTTAAAAATAATAATTGTGATTTTTGCTAAGCAGTTGCAGTGTAAGAGACAAAATGTGGAACCCTGTGGCACTCCAACCTTCCTTTATTTATCGTCGCCTTAGAGTGAAAACCACGTATATGCGAAAAGGGCAACTTTACAGGAGCAAGAGAAAACTGCGCCCTGTAAAATTTTATTACCACAGCTTCTTCATATAATATGTATTTAAGTGTCCAATATTCAAACTCGTCATAGGTGGGGTTAAAGTTTGCAAAACTTTTTTTGTGTGAAACTAGGACGTGCGTTACGAGGTTTTCTTTTAAAAAATGTGATAAAATAAAAATTACCAAAATTCCATTCCCGAGGTTTTCACTCTAAGGCGACGTAAGTATCCCACTGAAGGAACATTATTGGCAGTATTAGTATAACATAATAAGGAAAATGGGCATGATGTTTGTCAGTTATGTTTATGTTTTTAGTTTCTAGTTTATAAAACAACCAGATACAAAGGTGTATAACAAGCATTTAGGAAGAAAATTCAGTGCTTAGTAAATTAATTAGTTCTGTTCTTTACCAAAGGCCTATTAGATGTCTTGAAGAATAATATATTATGTAGTTACATTCTAAATCTAATTAATAATTATTTTTACTACAACACTTACTTGTGTGATAAAAGATGAGCACTCAACAGCCCTCCGATAATTCTAATATTTGTTTCAAACACCGACACATTAATATCTGCATCAAAATTCTTCTTTTGTAAAACTATATCAACAACACGGTTGAACTCGCTGTAGTTCCCCATGATAGCCAGGGTGTCTAGGGCATCTATGAGGGTAAGGGAATAGCTTCCCCATGTGTCTACACCATCACAGCTCAGCGGCCGTAGCTCGTCATAAGGGTAAGCATACCGTAAGTAACTATCATAAGCATGCTGGAACATATCCCTAACCTCCTCTCTGTAATAAAATATTTCATTCAGTTAGTTACAAAACCTATCGCATTAAATTTATTGTATCCACGACTAATTTATGACTTCTTGTTTACACACAAGGCGAAAAACAGTATTCATTGAAGTACCTTTGAAATTATGACTATAGTATTGTATTCCAGAGGTCATATCACATGGAAATAACAAATAAGCATGACTCTAAGACGACCCACTGACCGAATGTTGTGGAAGAAAAGGCTTACAACTTACCTGAGCTTCAAAATATCAGACTTCTTGTACACTCTAACGCCATAACATGTTTCACAGCCATAGTATAAAATAAAAAGGAATACAACCGACTTAATCATATTAATATTCGATTTATTGATTTTTTATTCATGGAGATTAAGTTATAGCATAAATTCTCATTGATTTGATCTCACAATCTAACAATATTCCAACAGAGTACCTATTGTCTGACAGAAGTCTGTTTACGTTGAAGTGTCAATAAATTGACAACTTTGACAATGGCAAAACACCAAATTGTCAACAGCTGCAATATTAATGACGTGGTGATTTGGTAATAGAAGAATAGCTCGTATCTACGAGCAGTAAGACTCATATTGGCAAACTGTAATTGCCGTCAGCACAGAAAAAACCAACAGTTGATGTTTTTTTTTATAACTCGACTACATGGCTTTTCATAAATTATTTTCATTTTGACTTATGGTATGTAGTATAGGTACTACGTTCGTGGAATTCTGAAATTCTTTATTAGTTATCGAAGTATACAGGTAAATTTTCTAAGAGAAGACTTCTAATACTAGGTATTTTTTGGATTCCGTAGCTAAATGGCAAAAAGGCAATCTTTATAATTTCGTCATGTCAGCCGGTCTGGATGTTACACAGCCATTTTACTCGGAGACTGTTTTCACGATCTTTCTGTTCTCATGAGCTTAGCAGATTGATGGCAAAAGCAATTCTTTTTTTTTTACTTGGTTTTGTAGGTATTGCATTGCATAGGCATCTAATATTAATTGTTTAATAATTCATATTTATTGTAATAAATTAATAATAAATATTTCTTTATGTATTTCTATCTCCTTATTTTAAAAATACCATATAATACCATATAATCTAGCTTTTTAAAATCACACTTGTCCAGCGGAATGTAGCGCTTTTTTGTGAGGAGTAAGCCAACACTCGTGTGGTCCACTACCCACGGACCACCACGCCACCACACCATACCACCACGGTTAGCACTGCACCTTTCATCTTGTGTTGCATGCCCTGTCCGTGTGAGTAATATGTACTATAGAGCTACCATTTACCGGGTAACATGTCTTTCATTAACTTGAATGTGCCCTGGCGCGTGTGTATTGGTTCATTAGGGTTCCTTCAAAATGGTTGAGCTAAATGGTGCTGATGCATGCGTCATGTTCGTGAGCGGGCGCCGTCAGTTGGGACTGGACATCTCTTAGCTGCCGCGGCATATTTTAATTGATTTTAATTCTTGAATTGTTCTTTACATTGTTTTCACATATATAATTTCAACACCAATATTTTGTTTTAAAAGAGTGTTCATGGAGATTCTTGCCCGTTCTTCTCCATAGGAAATTACTGCGCTTTGGAATAGACAACTAGCTTCATCTTTCTGACTTCCCGAACCCTTGACAATTCAAAAGTGCCTGAAATTGGTTTATTTAAAATAAATGCTTTGAATTTGAGTTTGAGTATAGATAACTCATACATTTTTAGATTTGAATAAACCGATTTTATTGATGAACCGATTTTGACGCACAACAAAATAGATAAAAAAAGAGGAGGAACGAGCCAGCCAAACGGTTAAAACCATAAAGTTTTGAAGTTCCCATTAACTATAGACTATTTTTGTGCATCTCGCAATTTCATTGGTCCAGATTTGAATAACCAGAGACAAAAGATCAACGTAAACTGCAACAGCTGAAACTACTAAAATGTCTGTTGTCCGTTGACGCTTCGCTTGCGTTTTGAGGGTGTATTTTGACAAAATCGGCGTTTTTAATCAAGTCTACTCACAATTTATTAACAAAATGTGCCTCTAGTTCTATATATTTGCACATTTCCACTTCGGTTGCCATTATAGCATTCGCGTGGCCCGCGTAAAGCTGATCTGGTATTTTGTTAGTGTTTACGGAAGCGGGGGCAATGGCTTTTAGAATACATGAAGATCAAGAAAATGCCTCTCTGGGGCTTAGGAAAGACAGCGCAGAAGTATTTGCTGCTAACCAGCGTCGTGCCCTTGGCGACCTTAGCCAGTTTGCGTGCAACCAAAGTCGGAACTTGAAACTCGTGAGTATACTCGAATCGGTAAGCATTAGGTTGTATTTTGTTCTGTTTTCCACATATCAATCTGTTTCTAGCCGGGATTGACGAATGGACCTTGTAAAGTTCAAGATGAAAACAGGACAATGCGCCAGATTAAAAATGAAAAGAACATCGTACCACCCGTGGCGCAATTTCGCGCCTTTAGCGTTTACGAAGACAAGCCAACGGAGGCAGAGGTCAAGAAGCGCGAGCACACATTCAAGCCGTTTGTTGCTAAGGATACAAAGAAAGATAGCCTATTCATCAGTAACGAGAATTCGAAAGCACTTTGCCTTCAAGCTGAGAAGAAACCAGATCGGCTGATTGACCCGCCTTCAGTTCGGTAAGTGGCGCTAAGTAAGGCTAACCTTTATTTTGTAATCTGACATTACATTAATCACTATTACAGGCTTTGCATATTCTATTGCATTGCACATAGTCATGAAAAGTATAAAGACTTCTAGATCAGACTGTCACTTTAGGCTAAACTTTAGATTAGTTGGAATGGCACAAATCTGGATGTGAGTTTTTCAGATAGTTATATTTTCCAGTAATCTTAATTTCTGCAAGTTCATAATACCCGGCACAGGGCAATATGGTTGCCCATCAATTTCAACAAACTTTAAAAAGTTTCACATTAGACATAAATAATTACAAACTCATATTGGATTTCTTAGGCCTTTACAAGAGAAGAAAAATGGGGTTGAGTCACCCATGTCTGTTGTGGACACCAGTGTGCTCTCTATGTCAATCTCTAAAAATGAGAGTCAGATCATTGATGATGAGGATGATGATGCTACCACTGCACAGACTGACCGGGAGATGTTTTTCCATGTGGTGGAATACCGACAGGACATCTACGAGTACATGAAGGAAATTGAGGTTTGTTCAAATATTACTAACTCATAATTATGTGCCATAAACATAGGTTTGCGTGAAACACAAATTAATCATTTATTTTGTTCATAAACAGGTCAAAAGACCTATAAATAATGTTTACCCATGATATTGATTACTTTGTAAAATCTTAACATTTTAGACCATTCGCACTATCAATTTGACACAAATAAAAGAAGGTCACAATTTATATTTAGGTCAAGTTTTTGCAGTCCTTTCTATCTGTTAAAACAATTGATGTAGGTTTATGAAGTATAAAATACTGATATCCTATTACTGTTGCTGCAATATATCAATATTGCATTGTAATGGAACTAGGTTATTTTAACTTTCTGCATTTGCATTATACTGCATCCTCTGCAGAATATCAATTCTGCAGAGGATGCAGTATAATGCAAATTTAGAAAGTTAAAATAACCTAGTTCCATTAAAAACATCTTAGCAAAACTGTTTACTGCTGTGCATTCTCTTTCTGTATATAAAATAGTGTCAATGACCTAAGAAAATTTTCCATGGCTTCCTTGAATTTCAAGAATGCAAATTATTCAATGTAAAGTTTGCCCGTTTGCATGATACAAAATTATTTAGAAATAATGATGACCTACATCAATTTGCTTAGTGCTTTACTTCCTGCATTAAGATTTTGCCACTAAGGGGGAAGCTGCAAAATTTCAATTTAATTGGAAAAAAAAAAAAATGTTTTGATCATATTTACCTGACTGCTTAGAAGGGAGGGTTATTTTTATTATTATATTGCTGCACTGCGCTGGTTAAAAGTTCTGACAATATGTTTAAGTATTTTATTGTACTCTTCACCTAGTCATTATTTCAATATTTAGTTTAAATCTGTATATTTATTAGGCCAAGAACAGAGCCAACCCCCGCTACATGCGCAAACAGCCAGACATCACTCACCTGATGCGTTCCATCCTTATTGACTGGCTGGTGGAAGTTTGTGATGAGTATAATCAGCAGAGTGAGACCTTGCATCTGGCTGTATCATACGTGGACCGATTCCTGTCTTACATGAGCGTAGTTCGGACTAAACTGCAGCTTGTGGGCACAGCTGCTACTTATATTGCTGCGTGAGTATTAAGTATATGAGTTCACTCTTTTCCTACAAGTTAGTTTTATTGTCAGATGCGCCATATCAAATCATGTATGGATCATTTTCTGTAGTGAAACTTAGTTATTTTTTTTTCCATACAGGAAATATGAGGAGGTGTACCCACCAGAAGTGTCAGAGTTTGTGTACATCACAGATGACACATACACCAAGCGTGAAGTTCTTCGCATGGAGCATCTCATTCTGAAGGTCCTATCATTTGATCTGTCGACACCGACCTCCCTCGCCTTCTTGTCTCACTACTGCATTTCCAACGGACTTTCAAAGAGGACATTCCACTTAGCTGCTGTAAGTATTGTATTGTAAATAATAAATATTTTGAAAAGGCCACTTGACAACCAAGAATCACAGCTTCATGATGCAGACTAGCATTGCCGTATGGCAATATAAGTATGTAGTTGATTTCGTTTCCAAATTATGTAACTATAGACTGTAACCATCCTTCGTTATTGAAAACCCATACTAATTTTGAGTTTTGTATGGTTGCCGCAACCGTCCAAAACTTAAAATTAGGAGATAGTGAAAAAAAAAATCGTCATATTCGTGTTATGTGGACATCATTTTTCCTGTATTTAAGTGAGAGTTATTATTATTTCAATTTTATTTCAAAGTTTATTTAGAAGGCCTTATTTTTTTTGGTTAACGTTTGTTATGAATTTTTGACGGCACGGTTGGCGCAGTGGTTAAGCGATTGCGCTGCGTGTCGCGGGTTCAATTCCCGCACGGAACAAATATTTGTATGACCTACAAGTAGTTGTTCCGGGTCTGGCTGTTTTTGTATGTGAGTTTAAATGTTTGTAAACGCACCCCGTTTACAAACATTTAAACTCATATCGACGGTGAAGTGCCAATAACACCTAACTGATAAAGTCAAAAATGTAGACAAACTGAATGAGGATGCATGCATGGAGGTAATGCCATGAAATAGGCACCTTGGTTTAGTTGGAGGTATTTCCACATATAGTTTAGTAACTAAAAATACACTTAGGAGATTTCACTAAAGCATGTGAATAACGCTTTAAGTTCAAAATGATAAAAAAGTGAATTCTAGAAAAATGTAAGTTAGGAGGTATTGGCACTTCACCATCGATATACACAAACACCCAGAGCCGGTGCAAATACTTGTAGGTCATACAAATATTTGTTCCGTGCGGGAATCGAGCCCGCGACACGCAGCGTAGCAGTCAATCGCTTTACCACTGCGCCAACCGTGCCGATTAAACCCATCTAATCCATACTTTTAAATGTGAAAGTAACTCTGTTACGTTTTCACGCCTAAACCGCTGAACCGATCGTCAAGAAATTTGGCAGAGATATAGCTTGGGATATGGAGAAGGACATAGGCTACTTTTTTACGCGATAACCGACATCGCGCGGGCGGAGTCGCGGGCAAAAGCTAGTAAATAATAAAATAAAAAATAATAATAAAAATAAAAAGATTTGAAAAAAATTATTGCAATGTTTGTTGTGTTACTAAATTAATAAAAAAAATACATTGTCATTATAATAAAATTCATATTGTGAAAACACGTTTTTGTATAGAGTTAATCTCTAACTTAAGCTATAAGGATCATTTTATGTCGGAAAATTGTCACATGGCATATCGATAGTAGAGCACACCCACACGCTCGCCTGTTTTAAGGCATGCTAAATAGAGGCTCCACACATAAAAACATCTCACACACTAACAAAACATACTTTACTTTCAACAGTTCCTCGCCGAACTTTGCTTGCTGGAGGCGGATCCTTATCTTCAATTCAAGCCGTCTATAATCGCGGCGAGTGCGCTAGCAACCGCTCGCCACTCTCTGCTGTGCGAGCGTTGCGCGGGAGAGGATAAGGATCTGCGTGAGTCGCGTGAATCAAAGGAGGGGCGCGATGCGAAGGACTCGAAGGAGGTGCGACTCCACGCAACCTGCGCTGCCACGGCTTGGCCCGCCGCCCTCGCCACATGCTCGGGTTACTCATTAGCAGATCTCGAAACTTGCCTGAGGGAACTCGCGCGCACGCACTCGCATGCTTCTCTGCAGCCTTACCAAGCTGTACCCGACAAGTACAAGAGCAACAAGTAAGTATTTGAATGAGCGTTTTTGAAAACTTAGTAGTTCACTAGCCCAGCAACATTTTTATGTTCTTTGAGGTTTTGGGGGACTCGTTAGTCTAATCCAAAACTGGTAGCTGTTATAGCGCCGCCAGTCGCCCGCGATCGCTATTTGTTCTAATAAACTTTGTCATGCCTTTGCATCTAGTACTTAAACCCAAAGTCTCTAATTCCGATAATTTATGTAAACAAAGTAATGTCAAGAAATGTCACCGTCAAAATGACAGGATAGCGGTGCAAAACATTTTATCATTTTTTTTTTTTTTTTGTAAATAATCATCTATGAAATTAAAGTGAATTAGTTATAAGAACTATGCAAACAAAATACCGTTGCCAAACAATGTTTTATGTAGTGTGTGTTGTGACACTGCCTATGATTGTCATAATCAGCCCTTTTAAGTCCACTGCTAGACGTAGGTAGGCCTCCCACAATCGATTTCCACTTGAAACAGTTTACAGCCGTTTTCATCCAAAATGTGGCTAGATATGCTACATACAATACGAATCTATGAATGAGAATTGTAATATTAGTGTTGTTGAAGATGTAAAAAATGTGAAATTTTTTGGATTAAAAAAAAAAAAAGTTTTTTTTTTTTTTTTTAATATTTTATACCCGAAAATCTCCTTTTTTTAATAACTTTGTTTAATAGCGAAATTATATAAAAATAATTACGGTATGATTATTTTTTATTATTATTTCTTAAATTCAGTACTTAAAAGAAAATGGAACCTTTTTCTCGCCATTTTATGTGAATTACCATTACGAAAATATTTTTTTTGATATGTTATCCCCTTTGTTTACATAAATTATCTGAATTTGAGACTTGCATCAAATTACCACATTTAACTAACTTTTTTTTTAGATTCGACGGCGTGTCGACGATCGAGCCCAGGCCCATGTTCCCGGTGCCGAAGTACCAGCCGCCGGCGCCGCCCAGCAGCACCAGGCCTGCAGCCGACATTACTCGGAACAGCTAGTAAAATCCCGACCACGGCCC
This sequence comes from Dryobota labecula, assembly GCA_947523025.1. Lineage (NCBI taxonomy): Eukaryota > Metazoa > Arthropoda > Insecta > Lepidoptera > Noctuidae > Dryobota > Dryobota labecula. The sequence continues at coordinate 19,744,982 of OX383287.1, read as the reverse complement.
AACGCGTTACTTAGGAGTAGTCAAATTGACTCAGGGCCAGTTTCTATAGCCAAGTGCGCGTAAACTGCTGATTGGTTGAACGATTTATCATCTGTAAATCGCAAAAGTTTACGCGCGATAATAATTATTCGAGAAACTGGTCCTCGGTGTGTGGTAGGATGAGTGACCCGAATTAGTGTTAATGCAGCCCTCGCGCTTCTTTGCTCAGTCAGCTGGTTTTTTCAGTATTCCATAGTTCAGTATCATAGTAATACCTACCACTCCCTTGTTGAAAGTACAAACTAACCAAATCATGGCCAGTAGGTAACTTAATAAATATTTCCTTGTTATACTTGTACGGCCAAAGATTTACCTAAAGAAATACATGCCTACCATAAGTAATTCTACATTTTTCGATAACTATAAATATCTTTAAAAAACCCTTATTAATTCTATTTCAGTATCAAATAACATGAGAACTAGTAATAATGTATTGCTGAAGCCATGAGGGGTCGTTTTTTATCCATGTTTGCCTTGTTTTGTGGTTTAGAAATATTAAATTGATAACAGCAAATGCTCTGCAGTAAAACACGTAAGGTGAGTACTGAACATTTCTGAGTATTCTTAATTCGAAAACTAAGACTTTATTGCATTTATCCTAATCTTAATATGAAGAATCTCGAGGTAATCGAATGTTAACGTATATAAGTGATTGGGATATTTTGTGAGTTGTTATGCTAGTTTTAGATTTAACATTTTCCTATGGAAATAAAAAAGAAACCTTCGACATCTGTTCGTTCTTTACTGTGTATTGTGATTTTATGGTTGCACGACGAGTGGTTCAAAGGCATTTTAAGGGGGAAGCGCTAAGGTAGCCCGCGAAATACAGATTTTCTTATGATTTTTGCAATTTTTAGCTCGTTGTCTGGATGTATGTTGATTAAAATATGATTCGCGACCGAAACAATGGTAGGTTGTACAAGGGATGAAAGGGACCTATTGAGGCACGAGTTGGTTTGGCGCACGAGTGTAGCGAGGACGTCAATACTTCGAGTGCCTAAATAGGTTCTTTCACCCGAGCTAAACACTGCTTTTCATTTCGAATATGAGGAAAGTAAATAAAAACCTGATTAGTCGCGGGACTTTAGCGGTACAAATGCATATCTGAATCTGATGAACTCATTTTATACAAATATCTGTATATGTAAATATTTAGCACTCGAAAAACCAACAGCTGAAGATCAAATTGCCGCCTTTTTACGTTAATTTTTCTGTGGCTTTCTACCAGCCAGTATTTTTTATCATTGATGATGGTAATATTTAGCTCAAATCTATGTAAATTAAATAATAATTTAGTGAAAAGTAAATTATAAGTATAAAGTCATGTTACAAAATTGTTGATAGATAATATTGTTTAATTACAATTTTACGCCGTGATTTAACAGAGTGGCTGTATAAAAAGTTGGGGCATGGCTTGCATAGCTTTTAAATTTTTTGACAGCAGGGAATTGCGTTTCCCAGGGACGAAAAGTACTGTTTTCATCCCTCTGATCAGGTAACTTCAACCGTACTTTCCAAGTATGAGAAATGAAAATATGTAATTACAGAATTATAATCTTTAGAATCAGTAATACTACTCTTTAAGTTAGTATAATCCTAAAAGTCATGATTTCATGAAATAGTCATTTAATAGGATGATATGAACTTGAGAGTAGTATTGATAATTTTTGTAATTAAAATTTTATAAATAAATAAATATATTTGTTACCGCCGATCTGCGATTTGCTAAAAACGTAAATAAATATGAATTTCGCGGGCTAGTCTGACGCTTTTGCCTTTAACTCAATTCAAGAAACTTTTATTTCACTTCCGAAATAAATAAATGAAAAATATAAAATAAAATCAAAAGTTTTAGATAAAATTTCAAACATAAAAAACACTCGCCTTGACCATAATTATTAATGTACAAATGTTTAACCTTATTTTTGTGAGTCTATTTTACGTCTTAAGTTCATAACCCTTACTGTGTTCATTTTTTGTTGGGAGGGCTTCCCCCTTTTTTCCAGATATTTTACAGATTATAAACTTTTTTACCGATACTTTCAATGTTTTATTTTTAATGTAATAGGAGTACAAACTAGGATCCAGAGCTAGGGTTCAAAGTTGATCAAGATTACAATCAAACGCAAATTCTACAGGGTTTAAAAACTACTTTTACAAAGCTTTTAAATTGGAAACACCATTTATTAATGGGACACTATTAGTGTATTGGATATTATTTCATTTCCAAGTTCCAATTGGTAGCGTTTCAGTGCGATGTTTGTTAGTAAATTATTATTTTTGAGATGTAAGGTATGTTATTAATATTGGTTAGTAGTTTTTAATTTAATATAATAATATAATCGTACAGTACGAGTACCTATTTTGGTAATAAATATAGTATTTTAAATAAAATAATGATTGTTTTATTTATGGCACTCATAATGCTTTCATTTTATCCATTCTTGAAAGACCTCGTACATAGCGCGTGAACTGTAATCACAGGAGACATTGAGGAACGTCTTCCTTCCGCACGAACCATGTTTTTTCACGGTGCTATTAAACGCTGTGTATTAGGTTGTCATATAGCTGCTTTACTATATCAGTAGTGGATATAAGATGTGTGCTAGACGAGGAACGGTCAAATCTATTTGGAGATCGTCTGCGTCAGCGCAGCGATGCGACGCACTGTGTCGTAGCGCGCCCCAGAATGTGAAGTCGCAGAACAAAATATTGTACGGATGACAGAAATAATTAAACAGTAATGGGATTTCTTTGAATTCATATATTTTATCTTAAGAAAATATATTTTTCTTAATCTTTAAAAAAATCTTGATGTGCGAGGTCATTTAGAATAATTAAGAATTATTTGTACTGTTGACTTGGTGAAGAACGATTTCGGTGGTTTTAAGAGCTGTGCTTCTCCTGTGTGTACACGTTGCCCAATCCTTTTTTGGTTGAATTTGGACCTGTAACAAAAAAACCGTTGAATTAAATGCACACTTACAGAATTTGCAATTACTCTTGCGTAACTATCCATTTGTGATATAAAAAGTTCCTCTGCTTATAGGCAATGCTAATTGCGGTTTGTAGCGGCCATATTTGAATTTACGGCTTGTGCGCGTGCGCCTGGCATTCTAAACGGTCCCCAGCTGCAGATATTATTCGCGGACAACCTATCGTAAAATCTTGCGGATATAAAAAAGTTCCTTGTAAAGTTGCATATCCTCACTATGTAGTAGTAGGTAGTGGAATAAATTTGTAGGCATGTCCACACTTTTCTTGTTAACTTATCGATTGGTTTAACACACTCGTTTCCTGCGGTACCTACATGCATTACCACATCTAATTATACATATCCATAAAAGAGAATGATTTTACCCCATTTATTTTTAAACTTTCGGCATTCTGTTTACCTATATTTATATAAACAGTAATGTTGGCAAGTAACACGAAACGTGCGAGAAACATTAAATGCTCTGTGTTTCCAGGAAGCTTTCAACTAAACAACTCGCTAATATTCCCATTTCAATTTGATTTAACCTTCAAACGCTCGCCAATTCTTCGTTCCGTCTGATGGGCGAGACTAACAATTTAAATCTTATTTGAAAATGAGTATCAGTTTGTGAGCCGAAAGGCACGGTGCATAAACATAATAAATCAAGTGCCATTCAGTCTGTGTCGCGAACTCGCAACGAGATATTTTGTAGTTATGAGCCATGTAGGACGACGGGTCGCACGCGCCTTTTGTTTTTGTTATTATCGTAATTTTTTTTTATTTGGGAAAATAAACGGTTACACATTACAATATTATGGTATAGAACTTAAAACTAAAATGGGTGTGTAAATGTATAACCAACAACATTTTCCACATAATATAAAAAAGTTAAACAAACACGAACGACGTGCGATACAAATAACATTGAGTAGAGAGTATGTTTAAATATAAAAGAAAACTAAAACTAATACAAGTAAAAACAATAACAAGAGAAAGAAGATAGTATTAGGTTGGGGAAAAAGTCTTTTCGCATTATAGTATGTATGAACATGTAATAAAATCTGTTTGGCTATACTATTTGTATCTGGCTGGTTTTGGTATCATTGAAAGTTTAAATTTTAAAGAACATAATTCCAAATTTAAATTAGGAAAATGTGTGAATCTAATGAAGAAATTCGATACATTTTAAAATTTTACTACAAAAAAGGTAAAAATGCCTGTCTGTGAGAGTATCACAAATTTGGTTTAAGCGTTTTCAATCCGGAAATTTTGATGTCAAAGATGCACGTCGCTCTGGTCGCCCTATTACGGATAAAATGGATGCCATTTTTGAAAAAGTGGAGCAAGATATCAGTAGTTACGACGTAGCTGAACTGGGAATTGACCACAAAACAGTTTTGGCGCATTTGAAAAAAACTGGGTACACAAAAAAGCTCGATATTTGGGTACCTCACGAGCTCACTGAAAGAAACCTAATGAACCGTGTACTCATTTGTGATTATTACGATGTAATGAAACCGAACCATTTTTGAAGAAGCTGATAACTGGTGATGAAAAGTGTATCACGTACGACAAGAACGTGCGAAAAAGGTCGTGGTCAAAGGCCGGTCAGGCTTCACAGACTGTGGTGAAACCCGGGTTAACTCGCAACAAGGTGATGCTGTGTGTGTGGTGGGATTGGAAGGGCATTATTCATTATGAGCTGTTACCACCAGGCAGGACCATCGTTTCTGAACTCTACTGCGAACAACTCGCACCTTTGGGAACAAAGGGTCATTTCTGCATGTTTTCCAACTTTACAGGAAGAGCATTTTATTTTATTTTTTAACTAATTTTTTAATAACTCTGTACTGTTTTAGAGTCTTAACGCGATTCTCACAGTCTTAAATTGATTAGTTCTTCACGGACAAGCGTGCTGTATATATAAAGTCGATTATCGCGGATATTTAAGTTGTTTTTGCAAATACTTGCAGAAGTGACGCTTTGTTCCCAAAGGTGCGAACTGATGAGATAAAAGCAAGAAGTTGAAAGAAAGCGGCCGGAATTATTCAACAGAAGGGGTGTGGTTTTTCATCATGATAACGCTAGACCTCACACATCTTTAGCCACTCAGCAAAAATTAAGAGAGTTTGGCTGGGAGGTGTTAATGCATCCGCCGTATAGTCCTGACCTTGTACCTTCAGATTTCCACCTGTTTCAGTCTCTTAAGAATTCTTTAGGCAGTGTCAGGTTAACATCACGAGAAGACTGCCAAAACCACTTGTCGCGGTATTTTGATCAGAAGTCCCAAAATTTCTATAGCAATGGGATCATGTCCCTACCTACAAGATGGCAAAAAGTTATCGAACAAAATGGTACCTACATACTATAGTTAAATGTAAATAAACTATATTAAAAAATGTTTTGAATTTTCTTAAAAAATGCGAAGAAACTTTTTCCCCAACCTATTATAATAGAAATTTTGATTTTATTTTAGGATTGTTATTTAGGTACCTAATTCTGCTATAATTTTAAACGCAATACTTCTAAATTTTCCAGCAGAAACAGCAAAGAACTCTGATATCTCGGAAAATCTTATTGAAATATATGTGGCATCCATACTAATATTATAAATGTGAAAGTAACTTTGTCTGTCTGTATATTACGTTTTCACGCCTAAACCGCAGAACCGATCGTCATGATATTTAGCAGAGATATAGCCTGGGATATGGAGAAGGACATAGGCTACTTTTTTACGCGATAACCGACATGCACGCGGGCGGAGACGCGGACAAAAGCTAGTTTAAATATAAATTACTAGGTATTTCTTTACCGTTCCGTTGATCATAGGAACACTTAGCAACACGGAACTATCGTAACGTTTTATTGGCCATGACTTCCTCCTGCTAGTACTCTTGCTACCTATATTATATTGATGATCTTGTCGTTATTATATACGAACGTGTCCGGAAAATTAATAAATGGGACGCATCTACGATTCGATGGATGCATACAAATCTATACGTAACACCTTGAATAAAAGTTCAGTTTGTTTATCTTCGAATTGAAGGTTGATTGAAGGACTTCGAAACAGACGACCTTTAAAGAATACAAGCTGTCCCTTTAAAAGTTAAATGTGGTTGGATGTGGCGAAAGTGGAGCATATTTGACCGAGTACGGAAATAACGTGCATAGATGCTTGCCTAACATACCTACCTATAATTACTAAATTCTAATCTATTATTATAAAATCATTTCTAGTCAAAATTACTGATAGAAATGAATTAAGTACTTACCTAAGTAGTAACTTAACTATTTCATATTCATAACTAAAATATAAATTCTATCTAATCGAAATATAACCAGTTACGATCCAGTACTGGACTCTTTCAAAATGATCCAACTGTACAAATAAAGTTGAGGTTCGATGTCTTCATAATATATTTAATAGTAGGAATTTTTCGATGACAATAAAGTTGTATTATTGACATCGTGCTCACGCATGTTAAAGAATAAGCACCATAACCAGCCTACGAGCCACTTCCGGAGCCCCGAAAGGAAAGGAAATTCACTCGCGAATTTGCCATTCTGTTCACGATCGTGACATTGTCCCGAGTGCTCCACTGTTCCCATGCTATCTGGTTATTAATAACCAACTATACAACACGCTTTACGCCTCTGTTTTATTATAGGAACATCAATTTTAACTAAACGAGGAATCTATGTTATTGTGGTGGGCATCAAAATCTGTTGTGACCTACGTTCTTAGATTTTAAATGGGTATTGCTGTGTTTTAATAAGATGGCCAATTGGATCTTTTCACACCGGTATGATAACGGGAAGTGTCCGTGACTACCACCGGACCAGCAACGCCAATCGCTTCCATATTTGGTACCTAAATAATTAGTAGGTACTCAATTGGTACTAATTTGTACTCGACCAACAGAATTGGTACCTTAGTACCTAGTTTTCGAGAAAATCAACTTTGAAGGTGGTCCGGAGGTAGTCACACTCCCTTTAGCAGGACCGACATGAGCGCCGAAAAAGGGCGCATGCTACAGATATTTTAAATATACAAATAATTAGTACCCATAAATGTGATTTATTTCGAAAAAAAAAACAGAACTGAAACATTTGTATTTACCGAGAAATCAACGATGATAACTTTCGCGCGATCGTTCAGAAGGACCACGACTTTGAATGTTGATTCCAAGTTTGAGGAGCTTGTCGTTTTCCTCAAACCTACATAGAAAATTAGTACCCTGCAAGATAAAATTTACATCCAAAATTCAAAATTAATACTCCAGTAGTATACGAGATATACCACGCCATTGGCGGGTAGCGGTAGTCACGGTGTAAAATTTTTATTTCAAGATTTCCTTATTAAAAACTCTGTGCTTTCTTCCTGTACTCCTAAAGAAGTTATAAGGACCAAAAATTCAGATTCCTAAGTGCTGTATTTTAAAAGAAATTAGCTTTCATTACTTTTCCATACTAAATCTCCGCGAAATTATCTTAACCCGACCAAATTAAGTTGTAAATCGTATTGAACTGTTTAGGAGATGTACAGTACACTCGCGCATATAAATGTATGGATGTTGGAATAGTAATAACAACAGTTAACTAAGGTACCAATTCTGTTGTTCGTGTACTAATTAGTACCAATTAAGTACTAATTATTTACCAAATATGAAAGCGATTGGCGTTGGTGGTCCGGCGGTAGTCACGGATACTAACGGAAAAATGTTGTTATGTAGAATGATGAATCCTAATAAATAAATATGGTGTGCCTACCTACTATCTTTCCGATGCGCGCCGATAGAACGTGATCAACGTGAATAACTTATACCCAAAGTCTCAAATTCAGATAATTTATGTAAACAAAGGGGATAACATAGCAAAAATATCTTCGTAATGGTAATTCACATAAAATGGCGAAAAAAGAGGTTTAATTTTCTTATAAGTACTGATTTTAAGAAATAATAATTAAAAAATAATCATACCGTAATTATTTTTATAAATTTTCGGTTTTAAACAAAGTTACTAAAAAAAGGAGATTTTCTGGTATTAAAATAATATTTTATGATACTGGTAACAATGCAGGAGATCCAAACATTTTCAAATTTCATCTTCAACAACACTAATATTACAACTCTCATTCATAGATTCATATTGTAAGTAGCATATCTAGCCACATTTTGGATAAAAACGGCTGTAAACTGTTTCTATAGGAAATCGATTTTGCCTACGTCTAGCACTGGACTTAAAAGGGCTGATTATGACGATCATATGCCGTGTCTCCGACATAAACATGGTTTAGCAACGGTATTTTGTTTGCTTAATTCTTATAATTAATTCACTTTAATTTTAGCGATGACATTTAGAAAAAAAAAATATGATAAAATGTTTTGTACCACTGTCCTGTCATTTTGACAATGACATTACTTTGTTTACATAAATTATCTGAATTAGAGACTGGGTATAAGAGATTTATACGCAGTTGAGTACGTACCTACGTATCTTACTTTGGTAAATTTAGCTCGCTTCGTCTAGTTGATGTTATATTTATGATAGATGTATAAAACAGCAAGGAATCTGATGAAATCTATTTATTGACTGCGCAAACATCGTGTGAAAGGAAGCTTTTGGGCCATTTCCTGGCGCTGAGTGAAATGGGGCCGAGCGTTCCGTGACGCATGTTTTTACCTCTGCATCCGCTTATAATTATGTATTTTTTATAATCTTAGATTTTCTATGAGTCCTACAACCTAACACCCTAATTCAAACATAAAATGACTGAATATTCCCAAGAACCTCTATTTCGCGCAATAGTTATGTGAATCGTTTCGTCTATTAGCGAGACTTAGGCCTATGTTCACCAACATTTAAATCAACTGTTTAGATATTTAATCAGTTCTTTACTTAGGAAATTTGACATAAATCAACTGTTTAAATACCTAACCGGTATTTAAACAGTTGGTTTATGTCAAATTTCCTATGAAATTTTGAGTAAACAACTGATTAGGTAAATATCTAAACAGTTGATTTAAATGTTGGTGAACACAGGCCTAAGTATTAGAATAAAGCTCTGAATTTCGGCACCTTTTAATTAAAACAATGCATTACATAGATGCAAACGAACGAAGTTGCACAATGAACGTTTTGTGGGTGCAAATAGCAAATTCCTGCAGACTATTTAAATACAAACACCGAAGAGTTCTTAATTAAGCCCTTTCAAAACAAGGAAACGATAAAATTTCACTAGTTGCTAGATGCAAGTGCAGCGAGTGCTTGCTATTTATCTACAATTCTACACAGTCTGGTGTTAAGCTGGAGTTAGTGCGAATGTTTCCTTTGTAGTTTTAATTACTAACGTATTTCCAATGTAGTGTGTTTGAATTCGCTATCATTTTTCCTTGCCCAAAAGCGTGAAAATTCGTCGCTTAAAACTGAAACCTTACATGTAGACAAACTTTTTTGTGAAGACAATGGAGATTACAGGGTGGCCATTGAGTCACCTGCAGTCTTTAAGGGTGTGATTCCTCGTCATACTAAATAACTTTCGCTATGAACTCATATACGATTCGTGAAAAAAATAAAAAAAAAACAAACAAGTAGACACCATTTTGATGAATGTACGGTGGCCAGCACATCAAGTTACCACAAACTGTCAGATCTTCTCGTTCGATTTTGAACTTAATCATGAACATTTTAAAGTTTAAAATCGTTAGGAGAAATTTGACGGTTTCGTGTAGCTTGATGTGCTGGCCACTGTATGATAAGTATTTTTTAATTTTTCTATTTTTCCAGGCTAAAACCCACCTGCGGCGGTAAAGCCGTAGATGATGATTTGATGATGATGAAGGCAAATCCACCATAACAACATAAAAAACGCAATTTTGAAATTCTGCCTATTTCACTACCCATATCACGCTAACATATCAGTGATATTTACAGTTACCTAAGTATATAACAAGTTTCGGTAAAAGGTATCTTTAATAATTAATGGTTTAAGTACCTATTATGGTACCCAATAAATGAATATGAAGTATAAAGTTCCTGCAACATCCCCAAAGCCAACGTTAGTATCCACAACGCACATTTAATTTAATTCTCAATTAGGTTGTCTAAGGTGTATTAAATCAAATGACCACGATGCCTGGGTATGCAGGTACCTATTATAATGTTTGAGTAAATGTCTGCTTGCTAGTGCTAACATAAGTCGTGACAGTTAGTAAGACATCCCAAACAACAATAACGATTTAGCCGTGATCACGATCTTTCTACCGTGACTTGACTTTGAATTCTAAACGATTTCATTGTAATGAACTTACTTGGATACTTTAATTAATAATATTGGTATTTATTTAATGAGATATTAATTTATTGATTGATTAAGTAGGGAGGTACCTATTGATGATTGATTCACTTGAATTCTCAAAAAAGTTAATGATAATGATAGTTCTAATTTATACCTACTTAACTACTTGATAGACGAAGTTGTTATTGTCTACTATTAGGGTAATCGTAACGCATTTGTCTAATTATTTTGATAAAATATTTAAGATTTTAATATACTTGTCTCTTTTTTGGATAAAAGGGGAAGTGGGTATTACCAGCAACTAGAAACCCGTACCGCATCTAAATTCTACAGGCAAAAAGTAAATAACACCGAAATCGAACCCCGATCGAACAAGCGAGACCACACCGCTGATCCTTTATCCCACGACGCGCGCGCACCTCACAGAATACCTAATAAGCTATTGAGTTCAATGCACAAGGTTGCGCCTGCGTCCACTAGCCCGCATCTTTATTCTAGTAGTTCGTCTGTCCGTGTCGAAATCCTCTAGATCTTAGTGCGGAGTTGCCGACGTGCGTTGCGAGTTTTTGCGATGCTTCTTATCTCGCGTTTGTCTGGATTTTGTGTTATACCAAAGTTAAAAATAGCTGTTGTTTATAGGAAAAAAGCTATCTGGCAGTTCGATAAAATGAAGCGTTAAAACGTTTAGATGTTTTAACGAGAACGCTGAAAAAACTGAAGGTGGTTTTTTTTCTTTCTAAGAAACTGACGGCTTTTTAACGTTTTTCCTTAGTCTTGGTTTTGTTTTAAAAACATTTGTCTGGGTAGAGCATTAACGGCTGTTGATTTGCATTAAAAACAACAGTTCAACACCCTCACAAATTATCAATCGAAAGGGCCTATTTAGTATTTATTGTTAATTAAAATTTATTGTTGTCGAAAATCGGTATAAGCAGGAAGTGAGGGCCTTCCCGGCGGCACGAGTGAAGCCCTGGGGCGGAAGCAGCGGCGGTCGCCTCGGCGACAAGCTTGCATTACAAATAACCCCCTAATGAACACACGTGCGTTAGTTACTGCCAGATTGGGTCGATTACCTGGCTTCCGAAGCGACCAAGATAAGCCTAGTTGTCTAGTTGGCATTCGTTCGAAATAAGTTTCTACTGCGATAGTTTTCTAAGAAGTAAAATAATGCTGCGAGCCAGGCGTGTTGATGATAGGAAATAGGAAGCATTTCTTCAATGGCAATATTCCCTGAAGAGTCGAGACATTCATTAGGGCCTACCTACACCATTGCAAACTCAGATGTATAAAACAAGTCGGCCTGTGATCAGCTAAGGGAATTTAAACGCGATGATGATGGCGCAAAGAAAATCATAGCATAAACTAAATAGAATAGCCACCTTTGAAGATTTCATCTCACTACTGACGAGAAATAATTTTAGCATGACCTGTTTAACGAAAAGTTAATTTTGTAAACAAAAAATAAACGTTTGTTTACGCGAGAGGCCCCAGGTGCTAGCCCGCGTTGCTTGGATGTTCGCCCTTCAAAGCTTCTGTTTTTAACATCGGTTTTCAAAGTTTACACTTCTTTGCACCTTAGACCTGAAGGTATAGGTTTATAGATATTGTTCTGGCAAGGCTTACCTCTATAAAGTTTTTAACATGACCCAGTAAAGTAATGCCATTTCTATGGAGGCAGAAATACATAAAAACGCTTATAAAAAAACTCAATTTTATGCGTCACGGGGGATTTGTTTAACCCCCCTTCCCACGTTTTATGTATAAAAAGCACTCCATCGCAATTTGGAAAGCGTCCATTGCAACACTATTACCGTTGTTGAAGGTATCGAGTGTATTTAATGAATAAATGTATCGACAGAGCCATTAAAATTTGATCGACATCGAGCACACGCGCGTGACGGCATCCCGTGGCCTCCATGCAGCGCATCGTGGAGCCATAAAGCAACAATTAGGAACAAGGCGCTTGGATACCGCGAGCCATTGTAGGACACAGCATAGCGGCTGTGTAGATGCGTGTTATTGCATCAAGTTCCTCTAACTGCATGGAATATCTGAGACTAAACTGATTTTCAGTTATTTTCTATTTATTTCGAATCTTTTAGGGAATCGAAACACTTATGGCATATTGGCATAAGATAACAGATTTGACCTCGAGGACGTTCCGATCGAAAATAAATGATATGCCGGCGCCAGCGCCAGACAGTCGCAAGCGCAGCCCACGCCCACGTAAGACCGTATTTTAAACTTGACTGGAATGGCGCCAGACACCGCACCGAGAGGATCCCACTCTCTCGACCTGCCCGTTAATGAGAGTTATGACCGCGTAAACATTCCCTGTTCGGCAACGCTTTTGTTCTTTGTTCATGGAGCTAATTTGTTTCCAAAATAAGACAAGCCTTTAATTACTCCCATTAGAAAGTTTATGATGCAACTGTTATACAACAAACCATAGGTTTAACGTACCAAGTAACGCCTCCTTGCCCAGATGATGAATGTTGCAGTAGATGTGGTGGTCAGCCGCCACGACCGGCTCTGCTGTCGTTTCACCTCCAGCCTCCATTAATTTTAACTTCGCTGTCAAATCGTGTACATCTGTAAAGTTTCATAAACACTTAGTATGTAATTGATTATCTGCGTGTGTATTCCTACGTACCACACATTGTCGTTTTAATTTACGACGACCATAATTAAATTTTGGTCAACGCCATAGAGGTGGGCGGTTAATGAAAGTAACAGAATCTATACAACAGTTCTAAATTCGGAATAGTCGAATGCAACGAAAACCGTTAGCTATTGTTACGCGTGCGGTCCGCTGCGCAGGTCAAAATTAGTAGCGCACATGTTCAAACAAACTGGTATTGTTTACATGGGATCGGTGCGCGCGCGCTGCCACAGAATTGGGTCTACGCCTACGCCTGCAAGTTAAGATTTATTACTTTTACTTAGGTATTATTTTGATTGTGTTCAATCAGGGGTTCCTACTACTACCTAAAGACGTCTTTCTATGAGACTGCTTGTAGCCAATTATAACATTTTGTAAGTTAAACACATTAATGCAGAGCATTTGCCATTAGAAAATCATGGCCTGTCACACCTCTGAATATGTTCCGGTAAACTCATCTGGGGCAGGTATATCCGGGATTCCGGGGTATTATGTCTATCCGGACAACGTTCAGGGGCCCTTGCTAATTGCTACAAGACAACAAAGAGTTCTAGATTATAATGTACAAAGCCTCAGAATCCTGTTGAACTCAGTAATCAGTAATGAGCAATGTTTCTTATTCCTGCATAATTTTGACCAATAACAAGAACCAAACCTTAAATAAATAATTCGCATGGTGTAAACACGTTGGACGCGGCATAATTTGTGGTTTATTTATTCAGGATGAACGATCAGCTCGCGCGACCTCCGTGTAATGTCGTTTTTATTATCCAGACGATGAGGACGTCTGACGAATATCAACAGTAGCGTATATCGAACTTTGTGGGTCGTCTAGTTCCCAATGCAGTGGTCAGACGGGCAATAAAATCATGTTCTACAACAATATACGCTTTGTTGTGCTATACATTATAATTTACATATATAAGATATATAGAAGGCAAGGCGTGAAACATGGAGTCTTGTATAAAACACTTGTGCAGTGTGTTATTTCATTACTAAATAGCTAGACAAATAAATAACTAGGGATAAGCTAACTGGATTTCCTCATAGGGCCTAATAAGCTCATAATTTCGAGTTTAGGTTCGAATTTTAGGACTTGAAAGAATTTTGAATATCAGATACTCCGATATGAACGTTTCTCACCATACTTACGGTAACAAGTATGATGGAATCGTTTTGTCTACCTCCAGATTACGGAATAACCTGCATCCCACTTGCTTATAAATTATTGTAATAGTCGGTGACGTGACCAATGATGTTGATGCTAGCAGTTTCGTAGCAATTGTTTATTTTTTAAATAGGACCAAAAAGTGCACTAGTAACAGTACATAACATTGATATCATACCTGATTTAAGCGCTCGTTTAATCAGCCTCCACTGCCTTGCATGGTATAGAGACATCACCAACACCACGACGAAGAACACGATACAGCCACTAGCGGCCACGCTAAGGCTGGTCGTCTGCAGGTCCCACGACACTTCGTCATTAGCCGTCACTTCACTATCGTAGTCCACATACTCATACTCCTCATCACTGGGTACCAGTTCACTCGATTCATTGTTTTTTTTATGCACCTGATGCGTATTGAAGGGAGATATCTGAGCCTCGTATAACGACTGGCAGATAGTGTCCCTGTGGATTTCGCAGGGGTATCTGACGACCAGACGCTTGGCGGGGTCGCATCGGGTGCAAGGCAGGCAGGTGCCACGCTGGCGGTCCCACCAGCTCAGCCCGCGCTCGCAGGCGCCGTCGCTTCCCGCCACAGACCCAAGTGCCAGTGTAGCAACCAGCAAACACAACTTGGGTATATCTCCTCGCATTACCTGTAATGTGTGATGAATGAGTTAGTACAATGTAAGTGGCAAGTAACACTGCAACATATTTGCTTCCATTTTAGGGGGTGAAACTGTGCAGTATGAATTCCGATAGGCTGAGTAGGAAGGTTTTACTGTTGTTAACTAATGTAGCAGTTTATTGAAGAGTTACTTAATCAAATTAAATGCAAAATTGCAAATTAGGTGTCTCTAGTCTTGAAATCAATACAAAACAAATAAAGAGTAGAGGTGGCACCACCAAACCGACCAATTCAAACTTATTTTTAATTGATTTTTGTAAGAAGCAGATCTTTAAGAGCAGACATCTTCCGGTCGTTTACATTAGGTATAATAAAAACACGTTAAATATGATGATACTTTTTGCGGTAAAACGTCTCACTCAAAATAATATAATTAGATAAGTACTTACATACCTAAGTAATTATGGGCAAAATATCTATCATGTCTTATTATAGTTAATTAAATATAAACAAATATATTAATCTCATTACCTCCTTGCTGACACTCATGTATGCTGCCTAAGTATTCATGAAGGACCACATCTCAGAACGGAATAATTATGTTCGTTTAGAAAGCTCACTTTCACCGTTGTCACTGTCGAATGATTTGTAGCGAATATTTGTATTATACTTTAGTGTTAGATCCATTAACACTTTGGTTTATCACTCACACACCCACAGTCGTTGTTTTTGATAAGTAAGCTAATGGGAGTATGCGCACACGATGCGCTACATGCGGTTCGGCCGCGGTCGCCGTGCGTTCTGCGCCGTAGGGAGACGCGGCATCACATTCAACTGTTCCGCAGTCCCCTATCCCTCCTCCCACGCAGGATGCGCGTACGCGTTACCCGGCAATAGAAACGTACGGTAGATCTATTCGACGTTTCTTTTGAGTATCTATCAATTTGTTTTTATAGAAAAATTGGAACATGTCCATTGCAACCTTGTCCTATTATTGTTGTAGCGCAGTTCGATCTACCTATCTCACTGAACGTAATTTATTGGTTATTCAAGATAAGAATTAGCTTCCAATTCAGAGCGTAAGTAGTTAAACTAGCACACTTTGTATCTAGATTCTAGGGAAATATGTATATTTACAGGCCACAGGAACATGGCTATTGGACACCCAAAGTCCATAAAAATTTAAAGTAGCTGGTACCTAGTAAAACTGTGTGTTACCTAAAACTCAAAATTTGTCTGGGGTGGAGCAAGTTGTAGTGTTCTAGTAGGTATACCTTTAAATCTACCTGCTTATTTTATCCAGATTTGTATTACATATAAAAATGCGAAGGCAGAAGTGTACTGTATACATACAGGGTCAATAATTGTGTGCGTGTATGGCCTAATAAGAAAATTTTAAGAAATAGCATAGCATAATCAGCCTTTAATGTTCCCACTGCACAAGTCTCCTCTCGGTGAGAGGGAGTGGACGCAATCAACCACGCGGGCCCAGTTGGTAGGTGTCTTCCAATTTTTGGTTCTGGGACATCCTGATTTCCTCTTTCCTTTTACCGTTTTGAGAGCAGTGGTGATGAAATAATTTACACAACGTAAAACGCCTGTCTGGGTTCGAACCTACGACCTACAACTCGTTACTACTGGGCCACGGCCAACACTGCTCTTTCGCACTATAAGAAATACCTAGGTACCGAAAATACTCAAAGGAGTATTATTTATTAAACCGCATGTGACATCATTGGATTTGATTTGACCTAGGAATCGCATCCGTAGATTTGGAAAAAAAAAAATATACACTGTATTAAAATAATGCACCATCCGGTAGCGTCAAGTTCTGGGGAGTAAAGAATAATTAATAATTATTTTCTTGAATAAATTCATAGATAAAAAAAATAAAAAAAATTATGTCTGCGTAAAACAAAATCTAGCAACGTTCGATTCTGTCAGTAAAGATTAGTGTCACTGTCATGTTAAGTGTCATCAGAGTCAGTGTTTCCATTTTCCAATCATTCCAAATATGTACTTTATTTTAAGGTTAGGTTAGCATTCAATTTATCTGCCACTCTGTCTAAAAACCTTAATAAGAGAGAAATAAAAGATACCTTAATTTTTACAAACATCTGATTTTTCAAATTTTCATGTCATAAAAGATTCGAATTCCGAATCATCGTCTTGTCACAGTGTGAGCTCGTAAATTTTTGACCAAAAATACATGTTTTTTGAAAAGTGAGTGATTAATATATTAAACATAAAGGATAGTTAGTTTAGGTAGCATCTACGGTTACTTATATGTTATTGACATACTGAATTAATTAATTACATTTTATTTAAGCAACGAATATGAGCGCAAATAATGCTAGAAGACGAAATTCTCGCGGACGAAACATTCAAGGTGATAATCAAGACACTATTCAAGATCCCTACATTTCCTCCACGATTTTTATCCCTTCCTACACCATCAAAAATTTAAGATTACCGCATAGAAGACCCGATTGTGTTGGACTGTTTCAGCCTCTACCAAGTACCTACCTATTCCTCATTTTCCTTTGTTTTATTATGTTTTGGTTGTAAATGAATATTTAATGCATTTTTTATTCCATTCCAATTACCATTAAGTAACTATTTTGTTTTTCATTAAGTTTAAATTATAAATACTGCTAAGAAATCTTGTACCTTTTCAGGATCAATGACTAATGTGTCATCTAGTGCAGAATACTTATCTACATCTAAATCTATAGTTCTAGTTGCCATAATATTTATATCATCGCTGTTAGCCTTGGGGCTGCTATATAAACAGTTCCCAGATTTAGAAGAGTAAGTACCAATCAACTGTTACACATCTATGACATAGTTATCTTATCACATATATTTTTTAAATAAGGAAAGTATAAAAAACTAGGTCATTGTTAATATTTTAAAGAATATTAATTTGGCTTACACATTGACATTACCATCTAGTTTTATTAATATTGTGAAGTGCTATTTTGTGTCATTAACCTATTGACCGCTTGGTTTTATATCAATTGTTGTGCCCCCAGCGCCCAGCTTATAAATCGACAAATACCTACAACAGATAGGGTCGTGCAGTGACATAAAAAAGAAAAAACGAACATAGGTTCTCAGTTGTATAAATATGACTCAGGCGGCACGGGTTACAAAAGCATTATTCATATTAATCCGACTGGGGCGGTCAATATGTTAAAAGACAGGCAAGCAAGGGCCATGTTATATTGCTGTTTAGTCCATACTACCATTATTTCTAGCTTATTTGAATGTATCCCTACAACATAATTAATGTTTTCATTTCCAGAGATGAGAAACAACATATACATTTACCATGGGATCTCGAAGATGCTAAACATTTAGGTTTAGTATTAGACCGTTATAAGGAAAAATATTTTTATGAAGTATTATTTGGAGTCTTCTTAGTTTACATATTGTATCCTTTTCACATTTCCGGCACTTGGTTTCAGGCATTTACATCATTTTATTATGAATATTTATCATTAATTTCTTTAACTTCCATCACAGTTTGCAAACATTTGCAATACCTGGATCTATTTTTCTAAGTATTCTCTCAGGATTCTTGTTCCCATTCTATTTAGCATTACTTCTAGTTTGCTGTTGTTCAGCAATTGGTGCCAGTTTATGTTTCTTTCTATCAAATCTTCTTGGGAAGAAGTTGGTGAAGAAATTCTTCCCAGAGAGAGCTGCACAGTGGGCAAAAGCAGTGACAAAGCATAAAAATAATTTGCTCAACTATATGATATTTTTGAGGGTGACACCCTTTTTACCAAATTGGTTTATCAACATGTCAGCACCGGTAATTGGAGTGCCTTTAATACCATTTGCATTAGGAACATTTATTGGTAAGTCAATACATTAACTAGGTTTATGAACATACTGTTTGTTAGAAATAGAATGGATAAATGGATTACAGGAGTTAGATATTATTATTACAAACTTGCAGCAATAGATAACAGATATAATTATCCATTTCGATTGATGATCTTTGTAGTAGTTATTTATTGGATATCTATGAGGAAACCTTATTGTATAGGTACAGATAAATGTAACAAAGAGAGAGGGCATAAACTCACGCCTGTTCTCATATGTGACTCAATATGGCTGGACAAATCTTCAAAATAGCTCGCATTTAACTAGGTCAATAGGGCACTTTATGTGACGGCTAAACACCCTTATTTCAGAATTTGTGACGCTACATAATCTTAGATAATGGATCGAAAACGTGTCCAGCCAGCTTGAGAAACCACTTTTCGCTGGTCTCTCAATCTCGGTAACGGAAGTGATTTTGACTACTTTTGGCATATCAACGGGCGCCACATACATTTGTGACAGGCATCGAGCTAAAAGTTTTGTGATACGCAGCCAGCTTGAATTTACGTATAAAACTTTTGGCTGGCACTTCCGAATCTCAATAACGGGAGCGTTTTCGAATATGGTTCCTTTACTAACATTTAGTGACGCAATGTGTGACAGTAATAAAGTTTGATTTATGGCGTCGCATGTAAGGGTTTACGAGAAATCAATAAAAACTTAATTTCCAGCCAGCCTGAGTTCTAGCTGGCTGGACACATGTATCTCCGCTGCATGATGATCTACGGTCTTCGAAATGTGTTAAAATTTTTGTGACGGGGACGATAATGATAACGTGAATTTGTGACCGAGAAACTTTGAGTAGATTCAAAGATATTGATCATTTAAATTTTCCCATACAAACATCCATTAATATTGTGAGGTGACCATAATTTTTACATAAATAAAGGATTTCTTTTTAATCGACTAATCGGCCGGTAGCAGCCACGCCTGCTTTGTATTTGATTTTTCCGTGGGAATAAAAGGTTTTCTTGTTTTATTATAATTATTTTATTTTTAAGTTTTTTTTTTCGCAAATGGAGTTGATCGTCGTCATTTTCGTCATTTTAAACGCTGTATAAGTACAAATAAATAAATGTGATTTTATTTGCAGCAAACATTATTTTTTCATTTAAATACCTTCGTGCATTAGTTATCCTGACTCAATATTTACCTATGTACTTACCATGAAAAACACCAATACCTACTAAAAGAGTAGGTACCTATCTGCACGTAAATAATCAATAACATTAAAAAATTACCCCCTCCTTTCCTCACGTTTGTCTTCTATCGATTTAAATACCTACAGTTGTTCGTATTAGTATCACCAATACACGGATTATCGTCCATTAAAGATAACACCTTAAAATATACTTAATCCTACATAAAACCTACAATATTGGTAACCTTACTGCAGTGTTTGTATGGGAAAATTTAATTGATCAATATCTTTGAAACTACGCAAAGTTTCTCCGTCACAAATTCAGGTTATCACTATCGTCCCCGTTACAAAATTTTGAAGATATTTCGAAGGCCGTAGATCATCAGGCAGCGGAGATACATGTGTCCAGCCAGCTGGAACTCAGGCTGGCTGGAAATTAAGTTTTTATTGATTTCTCGTAAACCCTTACATGCGACGCCATAAATCAAACTTTATTACTGTCACACATTGCGTCACTAAATGTTAGTAAAGGAACCATATTCGAAAACGCTTCCGTTATTGAGATTCGGAAGTGCCAGCCAAAAGTTTTATACGTAAATTCAAGCTGGCTGGATACAGATTTTTGCATTTTTCTACTAAACCGCTGTGCGTATCACAAAACTTAGCTCGATGCCTGTCACAAATGTATGTGACGCTTGTTGATATGCCAAAAGTCGTCAAAATCACTTCAGTTACCGAGATTGAGAGACCAGCGAAGTGGTTTTGCAAGCTGGCTGGACACGTTTTCGATCGATTATCTAAGATTCTGTATCGTCACAATTTCTGAAATAAGGGTGTTTAGCCGTCACATAAAGTGCCCTATTGACCTATAATAGTTAAATGAGAGCTATTTGAAGATTTGTCCAGCCATCTTGAGTCACATTTTCTCATTGGGGTAGGCAGAAACTACCGAGCCTGTAATGATTTTGACTTCAATTCGATTTTATTTGTCTACATTCTTGCTGAACGCGATTTATATTGGGTACTTATTATGTATACGTAAACTCACGCCTTATTCCCAAGAGGGTAGGCAGAAACTACAGAACTGCACCTGTTACGATCCATAAATATTCCTTTTGCTTCGTTTATGTAGGTATTTGGTATTAGGTACTTATATTGAATAATCAACATATTAGCAATTAAAAAAAAATTGTTTTATATTTTCCAGGTGTAGCTCCACCATCATTCGTGGCTATCAAAGCTGGACAAACTCTACACACATTAACGTCGACAAGTGACGCATGGTCATGGACTTCAGTCACAGTGCTGAGTCTGTTTGCACTAATCTCTTTAGTACCAGTATTCCTAAAAAACAAATTGAAAGACAAGTTTGAATGAGAGCATTTAGTTGAATTTTAGTTAATTTTATTTATTTATTTAATACATTGGTGTTTTGTACATTCCATTCATGTGTTTTCTTTGGTGTGATCCCATCATCAGCAGTATGAACCGACATGAGCAATGAAAGTGTGATTTCCCATGGAGTTTTGTACAACAGGTCTCCAGTACCACCAATTATACCACACTGCAAAAAATAAACATTATTATCGACTAGGTATTTTCCTTATTTACGAGAGTAGGAAGCAGTTTGATTTATTTATTGTTTATTTTGGAAGAGGTCCTATAATATGAGGGTGTATATTGGCAACAGGCTACGAGACTTTCTACTTACATAAATAAGTTTCTTTAAGGTCAACTTTCAGTGACTTGCACTGATGTTTACATTCTTCAGCTGGTACTAAATGTATTTCTCTAGATCCACTTAATGCTAACAGAAATGAGAAACTGCATTCTGTGTCCGGTATATTAAACTTCTGATGACTTGTGTCAACAATTAGAAATCTTTCAGTACTTTGTCCGAACTTCGGAACTACTTTTGGTCTTGGTATAACTTGGCGTAACACTTTTGCTACATTCATGTTAGTGAATTTCCTGAAATGAATAAAATATGTTTAGCAACACATTAGCAACGTTCACCATTTCTATGTTAGAACATAGTGAAGGAAAATGTAACAGTCATGTCCTAGAACCAAAAATTCGAAGACATGACCTGACCATGGCCTAACAGAAGAGGCCGAGTCCTCTCACTGAGAAGAGGCCTGTGTCCCAGCAGTGGGAACATTGTACGTTGATAATGCTATGTTATGCTTATCATGAAAATAATTATTATAATTTTTTAATAAAATAAAATGAACCATATTTGAAGATTTTACAACATACCAGATAAAGAAACTCTTGTCATCTATTGGTCTGTCAATGAATAAATCTTTTGGACTTAAGTTATATTTATTATTTGTTAAGATCTTTGGAGATTCTTTGTCAAATGTATCTCTATTTCTTAGATACATTTTCTTTAGTCCCTCCATATTAATTACTTGTTGTTCAGTCTGAAAATAAAGTTAACATTTTTTCTCAATTCAATACAAATATTAAATTAAAAAATCGAATAGCACCACCCCATTTCCTCCTGTGGGTGTCGTAAAAGGCGACTAAGGAACTTACTAGAGAATGGGCAGCAGCGTTCTCTATGCATTGTTAACACCATACTGCGATCGCCAACCCGCCTGCCAAGCGTGGCGATTATGGCAAACCCCACCAATTGGGGGAGGCTTATGTCCAGCAGTGGACGTCTTTCGGCTGAAATGATGAATACAAATATGATATGGCTGGAAAGGGGGGTGAGTACTGAGATGATAGCCATTATAGGCGAATGGAAGACGACATGCTGTGCTGACCTCAATTAAATTGGGATCAGGGCAGTAGAAAATTATTGAGATGAATTTATTAGAATAAAAATGGGCTGAGTGGGTCCATTACACTAATCCTTTATTTAAAACATAAAATGTTGATCAAGAATGATACAAGGCTTCATTGAATGAAATCGGCAGTAAAATTTAACTCTAACCTCATAAATAAAAGGTGCAGTTTGTTGTTGGCTGACAGGGATAGGATCATTCACCTCCCTGACATTATTTACTGTGCTGCATGGCCAGCAGTCCATGTCCACCACAGCAAAGTATGGATTTTGAATCAAACATGTTTCATGGTGGAAATCTGGAAGAACATCATTATTTGTTATTATTTATCATAAATGTTGTGCAAAATTGATATAAGTACTTGAGTAGTATTGTGCTTACCAGTCAAGGAAGGAAACAATGATATTAAAGGAATTGATATTCTCCTCAGAAGTTTTAAACCAGGATAAATATACTCTTGCAAGTTACATACAATACTACTGTAAATAGTGTTGTAATAATATACAATAAACACTCCAATGATAATACCAAGCAGTAAAATTCTAAATTTAGTAACAAATCGACGTGGAGTGTTTGCATTTGGGCGTTCAGTGACCTCTAAAGTTTTAAGAGATTTAAAATACATTCTTCTAAATTCCTCGTCACTCATGCCAGCATCACCGCACTGTTTTTTGAGATTTTTAATGGAGTTAGCATACTCTTGTATTACTTCTCGGTTCGACATGACGACTATAATGTCATTAAGACTTAATTTAAATTTATTGAATATAAAATATGTTTCAGTGGCAAATACTACGAAAAACTAAAAGTTTTCAAAACATCAAACATCAACAGCTGATTGTCATCTGTCAATTTTGTCCTTTGAGTCACTTCCTACGTCAAAAGTCAAATTGGTGTTGCCAGCTTTTAATGTGTGAAATGAATCGTATTTTTTAATTAAATTTTCTATTTATTTCATTTTTGAGTCTTGGATATTTTAAATCATAGGCAGTTTTTTTTTTTTAATCTTTATTCATGAAGTTAACAATGTTGTACACTTATAAATTCTTATTATCAGCTTCTTAGGCCTTCAGTTGACTGTCTAGAATATTCTATAAATACAGAGACGCACGCAATTAGCATACACAACACTGTAGTCCCGCAGGGGTCTGTTCTGGAACCAAAATTACTATGGAGCTAGTGCACCTAGCTTCTGACGTTTCATAAGTGCCCATGTAGGTTTATGTGAAATAAAATATTTTGATTGATTTGATTGATGAGTGTTATGCTGCGATTATCGTTTCTGGTGTTAGCAAAAGTGAACCTCACGAAGTAGTTACATATAAAAGTGTGCCAGAAGTGTGAAGGCACACACGGCCTTCGAAGACCTAAAGATTTATAGCATAACTAGCTTTTGCCCGCGGCTCCGCCCGCGTGGATGTCGGTTATCGTATTAATAAGTAGCCTATGTCCTTCTCCATATCCCAGGCTATATCTCTGCCAAATTTCATGATGATCGGTTCAGCGGTTTAGGCGTGAAGACGTAACATACAGACAGACAGATAGACAGACAGACAGAGTTACTTTCAGATTTATAATATTAGTATGGATTAGTATGTATATACTCCATTTACTATAGCATTAGACAAATAACGGCTAAATAACGACAGTTATTGTGTAATATTGTTGAAATTACTGCACTTTAGAGTTATTTTTTTAATGTAAATGGTAAATAGATTACAGTGCTTTGTATTTATCGTAAAATAACGGAGTCTATTAAACGTTTACATCGAAATAACGAAAGGGTGAGAACAGTTATTTGTCTAATGTTATAATAAATGGAGTATAGTATGGATGAGTTGTGTTGCCAGTTTGTTCAAAGTTTTGAGATTTAATTTTGCATAATAACCGCTCTCGTATAAATAAAAACTTGAACGCTAAAATCCTTTTTGTTTCTGAACATACTTAAATTATTAATTGCGTAGTTTGCAATTATAAATGAATACGAGTATTTGAATCATAGACTTCATAATACAATAGATAAACGGCTTCTGTATATTTAGCAGTGATTATTCTGTGTTACTAACTTACTAGCAGTATTTGATAAGCTGTGTAGTTTGCCACTGCCAGGTAGATCTTAACCGATTTTCTATGACTGATCAACCTGTCGATTCATTGGTATATACGCTAGTATAGCCTTAACTAGTCTCTATTTATGGATAGGTATACGTCAGGTGATTTGACGAATCGTAAATGTAGTGGTTAGTGGAGAAGTCTCGCATCAATCCATTCCATACAAACTAAGGTACCTATGTATGGGATTTCCCAGCGCCGGCTCTAGCCCATGTAGCGCCTGGGTAGACGCGCGATCAAAATAGAATACTTACAGTTATATTTTCCCTAAAGATCGGAAATTTGGGTGCAAATGGTGCAATTATAAATGATTTTGGGAAGCAATGGCCTGTTTACTGCGCTTGCGGTACTCCCCTTTAGACCCGCGGAGGAGACTCGAGAGTAAAAGTTTTAGGAAAGAAGGGCTAACAAGATTAAAGTAGCACAATTTTGTAATTAATAAAAAAATGAATTGAGGCCAACGCTCTGTGCCCCCCCTAAGACCCTGCGACCGTGTTCGCCACACATCCTGCAAGGAATCCCTCTCGTATTACTTACCTATATACCTACACCTAAGAACTGATAATGACATCTTTGTATCATTAGTGAAGCCAGAAACATGGCCGGCTGTTAAATTAATTAGGGATGGAGACAAATCACCGTTCCCAACTATGCATACGCTCATGAATTAAATTGGTGTCACCTTATAATTTACTACCAAGTAAATCTGGTAACTTGGATCATAATGAGGAGAACTAGAAGAAAGAGAGAGGATAGATTGTCAACCGAGTATAGACACGATGAAAGAAGTGGAGGTTACGACGTATAAGAAGATCAAGAACAAACATTCGTTAAAAAAACCGGCCAAGTTTGAGTCGGACTCGCGCACGAAGGGTTCCGTATCATTATCTATAACTAGTATTAAAAAAGGACTTCACATTAGATCATGAAAATTTGCATAATAACTGAATTAAATATGTAATAAAGCAGATACAACCTTTTAAGCTATTGCATAGCTTCTATCGCGGGCCTTGATCTTGAGCGCGGGGACCGAATCCAGAAATTCCGTAACGAAAAAACCTCACGCTCCCCACTCCGACGGGCACGGAGGTGTGGCTTGAAGGCCGTGCATCGTCTAACGTCGTTTCAGTTCGGCAGTCTTCGACACGGTGTTGTGTGCGTGCGATTAGACGTATTGTACGACTCTACGAAACTCTGTGGTGGATTTACCGCGCAACGCAACGCCATCTAGTAATCGCAGGTAGAACTAACTAAATAGAGGTGACATTGGCGTGGCTTGTGATTCGTAATCGAGACAAGCGTTGCTCTGTTGGTGGTCTCAAATGTGTTTTGTTGTCGGTTTTATCCACTAGATGGCAGGCATCGTAATTCAAAAGTTTTTGAAAGGTTGTTGAGGTATGTGAGCAATTTATTTATAAATCAATAATTTTACTCGTGTTTATGATTCTCCTAGCTAGAATTAACATTAAACATTAACGTTCTTCATAGCTTATAAAAACCACTTTTAAACGGTTCTCTAAAGTTCTGGGCCGATTATGGATTGACTTTACTTTCTTATCGGTCACCACGCTTAAAAAGTGTAACTTGAATTAATATCAAAGAAAAAGAAATACTGCATAAATAAAATAAATAAATAATTATAATTGCATAAGTTGATACAAAATGCTATGCAATAGCTTTACCGCGGCAGTCCCCGAGTGCCACACGTCTTTTTTTTTTTAATTACAATTATTTTCACCGTAAAATGAAATTAACTAAACTTTCGATGCTCCCTGCCGTCAAAGACGCCACTCAGTCTGCGAGCAGTAGTGTGAGAGATAAAGATTGAATATAAGTTGAGGTACCTATATCATGGACTCTTAATTCGAACCAATAGTAGCAATAAATTAGGTATCCCAAGAACAAACTTAACATTGTATTTGAAGAACATGTTCTCCCACACATTCCAACTGCAAATGTAAGTTTGTACGCACAATATCGAGAGATTTACCGTATGTTATTTTAAGACCATAGACTTCTTATAGATTTTCATATAATCTTTAAGTATAGAACTATTTCCTGTATTTTACAAAAAAATTAGGCTCAGTAGTTTCGGAGATAATGGTCAATTTTCACATAACTTTAAAACAATTTATATTAAAATTATTAAAAAAAAAATTGAGACCCTCACAGTAAGCCCTTTCATTTGATATGTCGCACGGTACAGTTTGCATTTTTTTCAATTTTCTTATTTGCTCCCAAAACTGACCCCAATATTCTAAATTCATTTATTTACGGTTATCGTCCGTGTTTGGGTCACTTAAATTGATAAGTATACCAAATTTCAACTTAATCGGTCCATTAATTACATTTGGAGCAAATTGGCTGTGACAGACGGACAGACAGACAGACACACGAGTGATCCTATGAGAGTTCCGTTTTTCCTTTTGAGGTACGGAGCCCTACAAAGAAGTCGAAAATGCTGCAGCGGCAAGTGTGTCGTCAAAAATTGACGGAGACATTACGAGAGGCTATGTCCCCACTGCTATGACCTTTCTTTGGCTTTCAAGACTCTAGGCATGTTAAGTAAGATAATTATAATTTTACTTTCAATTCATCCATCATAATCCATTTATTTAGCGCTACTGTTATATGTATGACAGACTGAAATAGTTATTGTCTTCAAGATAAAGTCAATATTTTCTATCTGATGCGTGGTACATAATCTAAAACAGTAATTAGCAAGCGATTCGATTATGGTTCTCATCTAAAAGATCAAGGCATCGATAAATATGATGAGCCCATATTAATGTAACTTTGATTTCATGATATATATACATATTATATATTTGAACATAATAATTTGTGAAAAAATTAAAACAATTAGAAACTAATATTGGTTTCTTTCACTGAGACGATAAGATAAGACAAAGTAACTACGTGTTGGGGCCTTTTGATAACACCACTGATGTATAGAATGCTGTCAATACGACGATATGCTCTCTTACGACTACAAGTTTTAAAATAAACAACATATTTGTTCATTTCAAAACATCTTGGTGCGGTTAAAGTTCGTAGTGTTTGTAAAACAGTATTGCCGAATCATGTGATTGAACGCCTGTTACGTTAAGTGCAATGTTATATGGATAATGTCATTTTACGACTTCAGAAAATGCAGGAAAAAGAAGACTAGATGGATTTTGATGCAAGAGCGCATGGCGCGACGTGGCGCTGGCCTCTACTGCTATCTGTCGTGCTCTTGAACGTAAGTCTGTGTAAACATAATAAATAAATATTTATTTTGATTTTTCGAATAATCTGAAAATCCTTTATTTGATTTAACATAGTGCGATGCCCCACTTGCTAAAAAGATAAAAATATAAATCACTCCGTGATTTACTTTAGCAGTAGCTGTTCACTTATCCACAAGCAGTGTTCGCTGGTTCAGATTATTCAGTTGCTACGAGTCCATGAATTTATATCAATGCCACAGTGACGTCATGCTCTATCGTTCGTATGAGAAAACACTCAAGTTACAGACAGATGCACACAGCAGGTAGATGATAAGGAATTTCGTGATTTACTCGTCACGCGACAATACAACGTAGTGGTACTGACAGAATTGATATCAAAATGTATCGAAATGACCATTTACTATCTCGTTTTTTTTTACATAATATTAATAATATTAATTTAATTCAGATAAGTATCCATAGAGTTAAGAGTTACATAAATTAAGAGAAGGATTTAGTTAACAACTTGTCTAGTTATCACACTATCATGAGATCAAAAAAAGAAAAAGTAACAATATCCATACTTCCATACTAATATTATAAATGTGAAAGTAACTGTCTGTCTGTCTGTCTGTATGTTACGTTTTCACGCCTAAACCGCTGAACCGATCGTCATGAAATTTGGCAGAGATATAGCCTGGGATATGGAGGACATAGGCTACTTTTTTTACGCGATAACCGACATCCACGCGGGCGGAGCCGCGGGCAAAAGCTATATCATATAAACTTCCGCTTTCTTCCCATGGGGAAAGGCAGAAACTATAGTAGAACGCCACCTGCTACGCTCCATAAATACATTGTTTATTTTTTTTTCCCGAGATGAGCAAAGTTATTAAATACCTATCTGACAAAAATACTGCGACTGAAGTAATGTTTTCTAGTAATAGGTACTTAGATATGAAT
Source organism: Dryobota labecula (assembly GCA_947523025.1). NCBI lineage: Eukaryota > Metazoa > Arthropoda > Insecta > Lepidoptera > Noctuidae > Dryobota > Dryobota labecula. The sequence continues at coordinate 19,716,091 of OX383287.1, read as the reverse complement.
AGGTAAGTATGCAATAGGCACTTTCAAGTGGTTGCAAATATGTTTCTAACATTCAAAGTCAGCTATGACAATAATTATGTTTCTAGTTCACTCTATTGTAGGTTTCCTAATAATGTTTTAATAGGTATTCCGATTAGTGTTTAATGAGCGCATACTTACCTACTAAGTAACCACGCATCATAATTAATCGAGACAATGGTGCCGATTTCCTTGTTCACAAACTAAACTAAATTTAAGTTCACTGCAGCTTTTTCTTTCTGTTTCATTAAGAAGAAGATCAATTTTAGTTTAGTCCTGCAAATTAGTCAGCGCCTGTCACTACTCCAAGTTTAGACGTGATTAAAAACTTGCCTACTAAAATTACGTCAATTTACGTCAAGAGCTGATTAATTTGACAGCTAAAATTTATCTTCTGTTCTTTTCTTAATGAAATAGAAATAAAAAGATGCACTGAGCTTAAATTTAGTTTAGTTTGTGAACAAGGGAATCGGCACCATTGATAAATAAATCAAAATATACAATGGGCACCTTATCGCGTAGGTATTGCACTTTTCTATGAAACAGCAGATTTTTTTTGATAACTGACGAAATGTCGCTAAGAGGTCTAGATAGAATCATGTACCTACTGAATTCATGATTATAGTTTTTTATATTTCTATGGTTAGAGTTTAAACACGCTGTGTTACGTTCTCTGTTCTTTTTCACAATTTCAAGAGTAATCTTGAAGATAATTTCGTCTTATCTCTTTCATTGGGTGAAAAGCAGTAGGTACGTAAATTAAGACAATAAAGAAAGATTCATTATCGAGGCGCCGTCTTCCAGGCAGGACTACTTACTTATTTTACACTTCTTCGTATGGTACCAACAAAGCTACGATATACGTCTAGCTAGTAACTAGACCCTAGCTCGGCCTCATCACACGCAGGTAGAATACATAAATTACTATGCTCTCTCACGGAAGAGGTAATTTATCCACACATAGACTGAGTAGTCTGGCATGACATAAATCTTACCTGTTCTATACAAAGGTATAACCAATTAATACAGTGTGAGTCGTTATAATGTGCACATATCGAAATGAGGGAATCTATGCTTAATTTTATCTTGCTTAATTCTATCCTGCATAAATGTGTCCATTTTTGTGTCCAAAGAATGGTAGAGAACTTTTGATGTACTTAGGTTTTGAATATGAAAATTACACATGTTCATGTACAAAGGACGTACAAAGTTTCCACATTTGATTTTGCACGAGCTCTAACGATTTTCATATGAATTCAGCGTTAACATGAATCATCAAATTGGCGGGACCAATGTTTTAATCACATAACTTTAATTTGGCACTTACAATTGTATTGAAAATTGAGTCTATACCTGTACATATGTAGTACTAAGTCTTCATGTGTGAATTACCTGCCTCTGAGTAGCGCTTCCAGAAGGTTCCGCCACTTTGAAGTCAAAGTGACCGGACCAGGGAAGTCTTGATATACTTACTTTACCTTTAGAGGTACAAATGTCTTATTTAGGGTACAAATAGTACAAACACTTAAATGTGATACTTTTGAAATTGGGGACTTGATCCCGTCATTTTGACGCTCACCAACCACTTTCGAACGCGTATCAAACGTCAAACCTTGTTTAGCAAATGAAGTGCTGTCCTTGCAAAATGTGACACGCGCTATTGGACGGAAAATGTTAGGCTCTGTCTCTTTTCTTTACAAGCATCTTGTATATATTTTTCTTTTTCTTGTGTAAGTAAGATAGAAGATGACCAGCAGTCTATAGTTTTCTCTGTCTACGCAATCGGTCCATCAGCCACACGAACAACTTCAACTTCATAGAATAAATAACCTCTTTATTTTAATTCGTTTCGTTAGTATTCTAAGAACAAGGCAATGGATACCAACAGCCAAAGTACACAATAAAACTTCATGAAATAAAATTATATTTTTTATTTCATCTATTTATTATTTTACATGTTGCTGTTTCATTTCCTCGCAATCGAAGTGAAAAGTAGAGTGTACAACTCGTCCATAAAACCCATTTACACTCTATATCCATCCTCGCTCGCAATCTCGCTCGGATGGATAAACGTCTCCCGTAAAATGGTGCGTTTTAGGCACTTGATTTACAATCTACTATTCCTTCACCCGTTTTAAGAGGAGTGGTGATGAAATAAATTACACAAAGTAAAGCGCCTGCTTGGGTTCGAATCTACCCTCGAACTCGTAAGTCGGGGTACCACTGGGCCTCCAGCACTATTCATGGCTTACATAATTATACCCAGGTCTTCAATTACTTTTCATTAGTATGGTCATAGGTTGCCCTAACATTGATACTTACAAATAACTTTATATATTATAAAACAAAGTCCTCCGCCGCGTCTGTCTGTCTGTTTGTTCGCGATAAACTCAAAAACGACTGTACCGATTTTCATGCTGTTTTCATCAATGGATAGCGTGGTTCTCGAGGAAGGTTTAAGTATTTTTGTATACATTAACGATATTTGTTGGAGGTGTTGGAAAAAAATTAAAATGTGGCTGGTGTTTTAGTATTTATATTGTGGTTTCTTACGACTTCCACGCGAACGAAGTTGCGGGCAGAAGCTAGTAAAATTATAATATCATTTGCCTATAAAGACGTTGGTATGGTTCCGACTTTGAAATCACTTCATTGAAGTGCTATGATATGACCGATACCCCTTACAACGGGTTATCTAACGTTACTATAGAATCATTATCTTTTCAGATCTGCCTGCCGAGTCTCGTGTATGCTTATGGAGTAATATTAGTACATTTGGATGAACTTCACGTGCCGATATGGCTCGGTATCTCCACTCCTGCAATTTATATCCTCGTCTACAATCTTTCACGTAAGTATTTTGTGATTTATTCATCGTATTAGCATAAGCATTTCTCAAACATCCTTAGTTGAAGTACCGGTTATGGACTGCCTAATAGAAGGCCCAGTAGTGAGAGAAATTCCTATAGTTCTAACTGTCTTGAACTCGTGACCGTAGTAATATTCCCTTTACTATCAAAATGGAGTCATATCTTCAGTCAGCTATAAATTTGCTTAAATATATCTCTATTATAGCATAATAGTTTATATTTCGAATAAAAATAACAACGAATTTTAAAACGTTTTCAGAATGCTGGTGCAGGGAAGCAGCAGACTCCTGGGGCGGGACTATCGGGTACCGCGTAATGTCGACCATAGGTCTCACCATGGTGGTGGCTAGTCTTTTCGCCTGCGCATTCATACCCTATCATCTACAACCATTTGTATATGGAATCCTCGGAGGTAATAATTTCCAACAATATTCCTTCTGATCATCTATTCAAACTTAGAGTGAACAGGCTTCTTCTGGGTAAGCTCACTCCATCGTCGACTTTGTCACCTCTGACCGAGACTAGAGTCAAGCAAGAGCAAACCCAACGTAAAAAAAAGAAGTATCTGTAGTTAATTAGTTATTAACCAATTTCTATATTTTTCATTTTCAGGGTTCGGATCATCACTGATATCAGCTCAAGTGGATGCAATAGTATTTGATACTTACGACAGTCGACTGGGAATTATCCGTGGATTATGCTTCGCGGGTCAAGCAGTCGGACAAGCAATGTTTCCTCATATCATAACAGCACTGATTGATACTTATGGATATTCCTTTATGTACATAGTACTTGGAGGGATAATGCTTCAAACTTTGCCAGCAATCATGTTACTGAGAGTAGACGAAAGTATACAAAGACCAATTTCCTTCTCGAGATACAGCGATTTAGCCAAAACATACGCTGTTTTCAGTAACGAAGGCATGGATAAGAATTTCTACACGACTGAATTACAACTACATGACATGAGCCAAAAAAGTTGGAAAAATCCATCAGACGACAATCTGCACACTGAACTCGACTTCACTGAAGATTTTGATTACGAAGGCGATATAGTCGCCACAATTACGCCACCACCTAGTCCTGAGGAAAAGAGGAGAAATATATTCGGAGTTGAAATACTTCCCGAAATTCCTGAAGAGAGTGAAGACAGTGAGTGTGAGGAACCTCCTGAAAAAAATACGGGTAAGAATAAAAAGCGGCTTAGTGTCGTTATAAAGAGACTGAGTACATTAGGCGATAGTTTTGACGATTGTATCAGCAAACAAATAAGACGAGACTCGCAGACCGAGCGTGATGATGTTGAACAGAGAGAATATACTGAGGTCGAAGTGACCTATGATAATGTGTCGCCAGTAACAGAAATTCAGAGAGAAAAAATATTTAATTCATTTAGTTTTCGTTGTCAGTCCGCCTATGCTAGTATGAGACGGAGAATGTGGATGCCGTCCTATAGAGTTTATACGATACGACGGAGACTAATATTTTTCATGTATAACATTAATGATACGTTTTTCAAGCCATTGACCAGATCATTGTCATGTTGGAAGTTCTATCCGTCATTAATGTTGTATTTCTCTAGATTGAGTTTAACGTCAGTAACAATGGTGTCGCTGTCTATAATTGCTTCTGAAATGCATCCGAAGATTTCAATTTCCGATGCAAACTTCCTAATGACATTGTACGGCTTTACTTGGGTATGTTTCTTGATGAGTACACCATGGCTCGCACAAACGCCGAAAAGGAATTTCAAGTACGTCACACTTGCTGGCCTGATGATATCCACTGTAGGATGCTATGGTATGTTCGAAAATTTTATTGACCTATTTTTTCTTGAAACTTGTAAATATTAGATTCTAAAAGATTTATCTAGTTGGCTATCATTTATTACAATTATGATAGCCGATAGGTTAGATAAAGATAGATAATTATAATACTTTTTACAACGACTGGAAACACTCAAAGCGACTACAATTTGTTTAATTATTTTTGTGCGTGTTAATTGTGGTTGTGGTGTTAACTCTTCTTTATTTTGCAGTTTTGGCAGTGGCAGACAACCATGACTCATTCTCTATCGGTTGTGTAATAGCTGGGTTCGGATATGGTGCCATATCATGTTGTTGGGAGACTGCAGTCCAAGATTTCGTAGGCCCAAGAAAATGGCCGAAATTACACAGTTCGCTGGAAACGATCTCGGGTACTCTACTAGCTGTATTTGTAGTAGGAATTTCTTTCATTGTAGATCAAGAAAGAGGTTTACAGTTTGCTATTTTTATTTTAGCCATAATATTATCTATTATAAGTTTCGTATGGTTGATAATAGCGATCGCTTACATTTACATCACCAAAATAAAATCTGTAAGGCTAAGTAAACGGTGGTTATTTTGATATGCCACTGTATAAATAGCGAATAAGGTTAAACTCATTTATGTTGTAAACAACGAAAGTGGAACAATCATGCGGATAATTAAATACGTGTGGTGCAGTTGTGAAGTTGTGATATCAAACGCTAGGTGTAATTGTAATATAAAAATTAATCAGAAATTATATTTTTTAAATTATAATCCGAATTTTATTTGACTTGACTAAAACGTTAGCTAGTTTAGCTATCTGTCATTTCTATGGTAGGTTGCTTTTTCCCAACTATACCTACTCCTTTGAAATAACATTAGACATTTTAAGAATCCGAAGATTTGAAATATTTGACATTTTTGTCTAATCTTATTTCAAATGGAGTATAGATATGTTAGGGTCGGCTTCCAAACTAACCGGATGAAGCTGAATACCAGTATTTTACATGGAGCGACTACCTATCTGACGTATCATGCATATACATATATACCTTGTAAATATACCTACAGTCATAGGTATTCCATAGTTAGTTTAGTACTATAGTAGCAAATAGCCTTCGCGCGTCAGAGACAGCAGTTGTGGTTAAATCCATGTTAGATGTACATAGCAATGTTAAAGTAAACACGAATTAGATTGATAACAACTTGGGTAAAAGTTGCTACATATAATAATACGGTTATTTGATTCTATTTCTAATAACATCTTGATAGGTAATGATTAGATTAATTAAACTGCCACAGGGTTCGATACTCGGCTCGATCAATAAGTGTTTTTTATTTTACAATTAGAGAATTCTTTAATGTCAATAGGCTCTAATTCGCCCCTAAATGATCACATTTTGGCTTAAGGTGGGTGCTATACAGCATGTATCAGAAAGTTGTGGTCATATTTAAGGGTGTGTTACAGACCATCAAATCGAACTACTTTCTCCATGGTACCAACATCGTAATCGCGAATGAATTATCAACTGTCCCATACAAAACTTCAATACCTACAAGGGCTTTCAGTATCGCTGCATTAGGACTTTCGAGACTATTTCAAAAGTAGGTTTCATAATTATAGGCTAGGCGTTTAGGCAGTCAAAACAATATATTTCAATCGCGTACTTTATTAAACGTAGTATAAAATTTGATCTTTGATCTTATTTTGCTACAACGATTTATATTTTACAATTTGATTTGATAATTTACAGTTATCTTATTATACATATTTTGCCAACTGACACAAACGGGTCCCTAGACAAGTAACATCCTATTATCGCAAACGTTGTAGTTTAACTTGAGGGTATGGATTAATTTTATAAAGAAAACGTAAGTAAAATTAATGGATACCCTCAAATTATAACATCTATCGATTAGACAGAGACCTAAAGATAAACGACTCGGACGATAGTAGATAACAATTTCATCGCAATTCATATGGGCTCGCTGGCTAGTGCGTCAAACTGCCAATATGAGTATGACCACGTTCGGTAATGCGCTGGTTCGAAGCGAAGTCGAACTAATGAACTCTTTTTGAAGTATTATTTAGATTATTCGTAACGAATTCAATATTGTAGCAGTGTAACATTTTAAAACTTGAGGGGTTAGCACATAATGACGCTGTGTGTACCACACCTTTCTGATACATGCTGTATAACTCTGTCTTACCTACCCCTTCGAGGAATGCAGCCGTGGTATTAGAATAATTAAGCTTTATTTATATTATGATTATTTATGATATGTCGTCACTTATGGACTATGTAGCACGCATTTTTAATTACTGAATCACTTCTCTTCCCGTGAATTCCGCGTTGTTATCTGAAGTGTACCTACCTATGGCTCAAATGTGTTGAAGAATTATGCTGATTCAAATAAATGTGTACCAAAAGGGGGAGTTAAGTAGGTTCTACGGTGATTGTCACGGAAAAGAAAGCTTTTTAATAGCTGACGCCCTTTTTTTTCTTTTTTTTTTTGACGTGACAACGTCTAATAAATCGATGAACGCCGGCTGCATGCACGAAAAATGATGACTCATTGTCCCGTTACGCTCGTTGTCCCGTTACGCTCATTGTACGCTTGCGCCGCATCAATGTTTTGTTATGAGTTATGCTTACGATGTTGTCACGTTAAACTATCGTCCGTAAACCAACTTTACAGACAACCAACTTTTTTGGGTAGGAAATTATCAAATAACTTCTCCCGCTCTGGGCGGAGCGGGAGGGCGTGTCAGACTTTTACTAACTAAAACCCATCCGTGTTCCTTCAGTTGCCTGTGTGCCAGGGCCACGGTATCCCTTTCGGACAAACCCGCCACCCTGGCAGGCGCCGGTCCTAGCGGACCCCGTCAGTGTGTGCTGACATCTCTTTGAGGCGCGCGTGGAACACAACGCGCCGTCTCGTCGACCCGGGCCTGGTCCTTACCGGATGGCGAGCTGCCCATAGCTCGTCGTCCATCTGCCCGCGCCTACAGTGGCCGGGAATCGGCTACCGATTTCCACCTCCCAGGGCGTCTCCTGCGGCGACTAAGTGCGTAAGTGCGCACAGACTGCCACTCCCTCACGCGTTCCGCCTCCTCCTTCGCGAGCATTACTGCTTCGCAGAAGGAGGTGACTGCCTGCCATGCAATCTCGCTTCGGACCATGGCCTGGACCAGGCCCAGACGCGAGAGATCGCCGCCGCCGATCGCCTCCGTGACGACACGGCGGTGCTCTGCCCAAGCCGGGCAGACCTCCACCGTGTCCTCCGGGCGATCCACACAGTCGTAACACCCGGGTGTTTCCTCTCGCCTGATCCGAAGCAGGAACCTCCCGAAACAACCGTGTCCGGTAAGGACCTGTGTCAGGCGGAAGATGAGGACGCCGTGTAGTCAGCTACACGGCGTCCTCATCTTCCGCCTGACACACTTTACATCGCATACGTTACATCTTTGTAGTAGTTCGCTCTTTCCACTAGCCCACTAAACTGGAGTCCAAAACTTAACATGCCTCTACATCGTCGTGATTTCCACCAATGTACCTGGGTTCTGGTCCGATGTGTTATGCTAATGCTAATAAAATAAATGTTATAACTCTAAGAATAACCCTGAAAAAGTTTGTTTACTTAGGCCAATAACCCTTATGACATAATTCCATCTGTATGTAACCAATATCTAGCCCCCCGAAGCTCCAATAAACATATTTTCGATCATTCTCTAGAAGAGAATTCATTATCTCAATAACAATACGTACTGAAAAGCCGCAGGAAATAAGGTGTCAACATTATTTGCCTCCTGTCGGCCTAATCTACTTCGTGATGTAAGTAAACGAATCTTATGTTAACAAAGCTAGTTTTATGCCGTCATTCATATTTGTTGAGAGAAACACAAGACCGACATTCGCGAGAAAACCTCATGAGATAAACGACAAGCGTAAACGAAATTACAAACGACGAGATTTTGCCGATTTCGGATTAAATTAACGAAAATGACTTTCGAAATTAACGACCTAAAAGGAATTGTTATATTGGTGAGTATCATATTATGTTCGCTTATTTCCTGATGGATGGACCGAAAAGACTTTGTGAAATATGTTTCGAAAGATACTTAAACTTTTGAAAGAATATTGTCAAATAATTAGTTTCTCTTTTTAGGTATTGTTCGCTATCCCACTGGTAGCGTCCACAAATATAAACTGCAGTGGTAGAGCTTTTCACTGTCTCAACTCCACACATTTTATGATATGCGTGGATTTGGGCGGGGGCCTATCCACCACGATTGATGACTTCGTTATACCGTGTCCAGCCACCACAGTGTGTCATGAAAATAACGTTTTTGAATGTGACTTTCCCGAAGTTACTACGCCTCCACTTCAAGTTATTGGTGTTTATAAACAAAGTGATACAAGTGAACCAACTTCAATGACTAATAGTGTAACTGCTCCAACGCCATTGAGTGAAATATTCAGTGTGTTCAATGAAAATATTACTGCCACAACTTTGTCGATGTCTGAAGATGTGACACCAGTAGTGAAAGTGGAAGTACTTGAAAATATTAAGGACCCCGTTGGAGTTAACAGTGACAATACTACGGAGGCGAGTTTTAAAGTGACTTCTAACTTCATCGCCAGTACAAATGAAGTTGTTAACGATAAACAAACCAGTAATATGACAATAACAACTTCCGCCACAAATAACAACAAATATCTTGAACCTGCTGTAGAAACTTCAATACAAACACCAGTAAATACTTCCTCAACAGATAAACCGATATCTATTGACAACGTCACTTCCGTCATAGGACTTATTAATTTAATTTCTACTGATCTTCCAAGTGTAGTGAATACAAAGCCGTCTTCCGATGTATTAATTTCTTTAGATACTTTATATGATAACATTGCTACAACAACCGAACAATATATCACTAAACCTGTAACAATACACAGTGAGAAAGTTGAATATGGTACAGAGAAAATAATTATACCAACAGAGATCATATTCAATGAAAGATCTGTCACTACGGATAAAGTTAGCACGACCCTTGTGGTAAATACGTATATCGAAAGTGATATAAATAAAACAACTGAATTAATTAATAAAGTGGATTCGGATAATCAACCAATAGCGGTGGGAAATTCTCTAGTAAAAAGCAACAACATGTCTGAACTAGTACCGGAAACGACAACAGAATATTTAGCTCCCATTACAATTGTTAATAATTCTGAACCAGTAACTGTAGATCTGAGTCTCCAAACAACGACGGATAACACTTTTGTTCCGATAGGATTAGTTGACTTAATTTCTGTTGATCCCAAACAAAATGCACCGAGCTCAAACGATTACATAAATAATTTTTATGTTAACACTGCAACGACGACAACCGAACAATATACCACTAAATTAGAAACAACATTGAGTGATAAACCTATTACCGAGGAAGTTATAAGCACGACTCCTACAAAAAATCCGATTATTCAAAATGTTTTCAAAAATTACATAAACAATGATTCCCTCACTGAATTAAACTCGACTATTGAGAATACTTCAATGAAAAAAGTGCCGGAAACGAATATTAACTATTTTATTCCGGAACCCAGTACTATAGAAAGTTTACAAACAACTACAGAGAATACTTTTTTTCCAATAAGTACTGAAGCGAATATTATATACACCACAGAGAAGACCTCAAAATCTGGGGACTCATCAGGGATCAAAAAGGGCTCGCTTTTAGAGAAACACACAACTGCTACCCAGCCGTTAGAAATAATAGTAACTACAGATTCACCAATACAACATACAGATAATTTATATCAGATAAATCGAGAAATGAATCAAACAATGATAAAAGAAAATAATAATAAGTCCAGTACTATAAATACTACTGGAAGGGTTGAGACAGTGTTTAATGCTTCAATTACAGATATTATTCATGGAAAAAGCACAGAACCTTCTACTATAAAACACACTGCGATTGAGATATCAACAGCTGAAACATTACAGAATGGATTTACAGTCTATGCAATAGAAGCTAAAAACGAGTTACCAGCAACAAATGGTCCAATGAGTGTTAATGAAGCCAATTTGGAAAATGTTGGAATTAAAAAACTTTTGAGTGTTCACACAACACCTGCTCCTTATAACGTGGCATCAGACTCTGTTACAAACACAACAGGAAAAGATTTGACATCACAGTCAGATATTGTGACAAATCCACAAATAGGCTTTACTGCAGAAACCATTGCACATAAATCATCAGACGGTTCTGCTTCTGTGGATCATGGAACAATTCAAAAAGTAACAACTGATCCAGAACCTAAAATTACAGGCTCTCTGATTCAGTCTAAAAATTTGGGAATAGTTTCGCTCCCGGAAAAGTTGAATGCTGATCATTTGACTAAAACCGTTGTTGATAAAGATGGCATGACAACGATCTATTGGAAAAATGTTGAAAATAGTGCAACTACACCATTTCCAAGTGACGTTACTGGAAAAACTTTTCTCAGTGATAGCGTCAAATCTGTTAACCAGGAAAACATCTCAGCTTCAAATGTTGTAAATACTCAAGATGTATTGATCAAAATAATACTGACTCAAGCACCTTCGACAGTTCACAATGTGTCTGAACTTGCCAGTATTACGCCCATAAACGTTCAAACAACACCAATAAGTATAGATACAATGAATATATCTGAACAAGTATCACCCTATTCCCCAGAAAAAGTCAATATTTATAGAACATCCACGACGGGTTACAAAATTGATACTAGTACTACTCTTCCAGTAGATGTAACACATAAAACGAATATTAAAAACGTTACAGATATACCATTAACAACTCTACCACCGCAAGAGTCTACAAGCCAAAAAATTGGTACATTAAGACAATTAAATACTACTAGTACAACAACTGAAATAGATAGTGACTTGCTTCCTATCACTGTTACAACTACTGGATATATCGTACTTAATTCAACAAATCTGAATACGTCAAGTTGGAAAGATTCAGTCAACATAAACACTGTAAGTTCTAAAGTTGATCCTCATGCAGATGTAAATAAAGCTGAGACTGTAAAACCGATCAATAGTAACAATTGCGATAACGCTACTTCAGTTTCATCTACGATTAAGGATGAAAATATCACGATAGTATCAGTATTTGACATCGTTAATTCTTCAGTGAATGTGATGTCAAATAAGACGTTACAACCGACCAATTCAAATCCTTCATTTACAAATAATTACACCAAAACAACTGAGTCACAAGTCTCGAGTGTTTATGAAACTACAACTGATAATGTTCCTGATTATAATTTAGTGCAAGATGGAGAATTGGTTACCGAGAAAAACCCAGAAGGAATTGAGTCCTTTGAACAAACGAATGTAATGAATTCAATTGTGTCCACACCAAGTACGTATACTTTGCCAATAACAGAAATACATACAAAAAAAGTTCAATATGTTGGCACTGAAGCACCCATTCCTAGCACTAAGCATATAAACCCAACAAAAACAGAAATTGACTATGTGACAGAGAAACCAAAAGACTTTATTTCCTCGACAGAAGCAATTCTTACTAATCTTAATAAGCTGCCTAACGTGAAGACCGAATCTTCAGTAAGTTCAGTAAGGAGTGTTACACCTGGCATGGCTGTAACACCCGATGGTTTTATGACAGTACCGGTATATGACGAAGTTACGACGATAAAAGACAGTGCTTTTATTATGAGTTCGACACAAATATCGCCTATAGTCGTGACTGATAATAATATAAAATTAAGTTCAGAATCCCTATGTTTAACCTCAATAGCCACGGAGACACAAACTTTAAAGTATAATACAGAATCATCGCTGCCAATTTCAGAGCTACCAGTCGCTCAAATGACTACTGAACCAACCCGTACCTTTGAAGTTTTTACTCAAACTACACCATTAACCGTGATTGGTAAGACGAACCAAGATGTCTTAGAATCTGGAATAAAAACTACAGATTTTCCACATAATGTATTTTCTACAGTTAATAACAATATTCCTCAATCGATGGTATCGCTACCTATAGTAGCACTTACAGTTGCACAAATGACTACTGAACCTACCTATACAACTAATGTATTTTCTCAAACCACATCGCTGTTAACCGCGGCTGGTAAAACAAATCAAGATGTTCTACCTGGAATCAAAACTACAGATTTTCCACAGTCTGTGAGGTTGACGGTAAAAAACAATATTTCTCAATCGATGAAATCGCTACCAATTGCAGGAGTGACAGCTTCACAAATCAGTACTGAACCTACCCATACAATTAATGTATTTTCTCAAACCACGCCGCTGTTAGCCGCTTCTGGTAAGACGAATCAAGATGTTCCATCCGGAATCAAAAGTACAGATTTGCTACGAGACGTAACAACGGTATTATACAATAATACGCAATGGGTTAGTGATATAACAACTGAAATTATTACTGATTCACTAACTGTGCCAGATTCTATGGTAGAAACTATAAAAGTAGTTAGAGATAAAGTAAGTGGAACATATCTTGGAGACACATCTTTGAGTGGCGTTATGTCCAACAACCCAACATTCAGTAATACCAATTATAGTGTTAAGTCAGTTAAAAATATTATTGATCATGAGAGCATAGTAGTTGGAGCTACTTCTAAATGTAATGAAAAAAATACGCCTATAACCTCTGCGAAGTCAGTGGATATTAATACAGCAGAGATTGTGAACCATACAGAAAGTAATTGGATGCAATCAGGTGTCAATATAGACAGTGTTAAAATAAAAGAATCCTCTATTGAGGAAGAAGACTCGAAATCTCCAGTTTTAAAATCTGGTAAGGACGTTCAAAATAAAAACTTGGTTTCAGACTCTTCAATAATATCTAAAAATGAAACCAAAGATAGTACACCAGCTGATAAGATTGAATATAGGCTGACTTCAGTTACAACAAACTACAAAGAAGCTGAGTCAGGTGCCCCAAAGAATGTAACACAATCAAAAAAGATAGTCACTAAGGAAAATAAAAATGCGGAAATTGATAGCCCAGTAAATGTTAATATTGAAATAATTGATGTTAAAAGATATCAGGTCCAAGTTCAGCCTAATACCATTTCTGATGGCGTTAATATAAATAACACAATAGAAAATATTATTACATCACAACGTAATTTATCACTACAAAAGAGTACCATCAATGACGAATTAGAACAACATCTTTTATCAACGAATCATACAATTACGACACAAGTACAAAGTTATTTGAATGAAAGCGATAAACAAAGTCATAAAACGAGTTATGAGCTAACATTAAATGGAACTAGTATGCACAACTCAAATCTTACAAGTATAAAATTCAATGCAGGCAGTAACGACACAAGGGCTAATACAGATTCTACTTTAGTTTTTAATTGTTCTAATCACACTCGCGGCAGGTACGCTGATAAAAAAGATTGCAAAAAATTCTATACTTGTATAGGTAATCTACAACCTATATTAGGCACATGTCCAAATAATACAGTATTCAGCGAGATTAATAAGCAGTGTACGAGAAACTTATCGCATTGCGTAAGAAATAATCAGTTCCGATGTTTACTGGAAGGACGGTTTAGTGACTTCTTTAAAGATAATATTTATTACATCTGTGTTAAAAATAGAATAAATGGTTTTATAAGATATAAATTACAATGCCAAGATGGTTACCACTTAAACAAGGACTCGGTTAAATGTGAGAAAAATGAAGAGATATCAAACCAATCAGCGTCTTCTGTTAGTGAAACGAGTAACGATGAAAGTAAGCCTAAACCTAAATCAGAAAAAATGGTAAGTATAGATGAATTTGAATGTGAAAACGAAGGTAAATTTCCATATGCTAAAAACTGTAGTAAATATTACGTATGTAATATAATTACGAATGTTTATTACATTTGTGTTAAAAATGGGATGAATGGTTTTATAAGGTATAAATTACAATGCCAAGATGATTACCACCTAAACAAGGAAACTGTTAAATGTGAGAAAAATGAAGAGTTAACCACTCTATCAGCGTCTTCTGTTAGTGAAACGAACAATGATGAAAGTAAGCCTCAACCTAAATCAGAAAAAATTGTCAGTACAGATGATTTTGAATGTGCAAATGAAGGTAAATTTCCGTATGCTAAGGACTGCAGTAAATATTACGAATGTACTAAAATTAAAAATGATTATCGGCGAAAAATCAAGACATGCGCTAGCGAAGAAGTTTTTGATAAAAAGAATAAAAAGTGCGTAGAATCTGATAGCGGCGAGTGTTAGTTGTTTGATAATTATATTTATTACGTCTTTCGCCACTACGGCATCCTACAAATTGCAATATTTTTTAAAGTTTAAGTTATTACGTGGCTGGGCCCGGAAATATATAGAAATATGTTTTATGTTGAATTACAGATATTTCAAGGGTCAACAATGCCTATGTTTGCGCATTAATTGTGAAAATAAAATGAGGCTGTCTGTCTTACAATTAGTTTAATTTATTATATCATCTATTATAAATTATAGAAATAATATTAATATTAAAAGTACCTGTGTACACACGGCTACATATCAAGCTATACAATTCCAGTATATGCTGATCTCTCATTATACGGAAATCCTATACAATGCGAGACCAGCGTAAACTAGTTTTTTATAGCTTGATATGTAGCCGTGTGTACAACTTATATTTAAATAAATGCAGATCTTTTATTTATGACGTTGTTGTTACATTCAGTCTTCGAAGTAATTAGTTGATTGTCCATAACATTATTATTTTACATTCGCGGTCTTCGAGCCGGTGCTCCGTTATCGACAGCAAATTGGCTCTCGTCATCCCTTTCTAAGGTAACACAGAAGTTATTGGAAAAAATTGTGCATCGAATTGAAGTTTCCCCTCTCACAGGTCGCGGGGGACAGAAATACGTCACACTGTTCGGAGTGTCGTCTTGTGTCACTCTAAATTTGTAATTCTTGCACTCTATTGATATGGGTCGTTGACCTGAAAACCGAGTGCCCAAGCCAGAGTTTGACTTCTCATCGCTGTAGTACGGATCCTTTTTGTTATCAGACCCGTACAATTCGGGAGTTGACTTGGTCGTGTTACTGATGGGACACTTGTATTTTAGCGAAGATGTACAAGATCGGGTGTAGCCGTTGAAAATGGTGTTGCCTGAACACTTAAAGTTGATGCCTTGGAAGCGGTTTCCATTGGGGACGCAGAGGATATATCCTTTGCATCCTGGGACGTTGGGATTTGCGATCCTTTCATTTCGGTGACATCGCAGTCTTCTTGTCAATGCTGGGTCTATGAAGTTGATGGCATCTTCACAAACTGCTGTAGATTCCTCATTGCAGAATGTCCCGACTGGGCAGACGAATGTGGGCCCAATCAGTTTAGTGCCTTCACATAATCTCACTCTGTTGTTTCGTTCGCATGTAAACCCATATTGGCCACAATCGTCACTCGGGTTAATGTAGTACGCCACTGTTAAACTGGCGTAAACTGATATCTGTGAAACAAATTGATTTTTCAGATAGGAAAATTGGTATTGATGACAATTTTGTATATGATATCAAAATAACACGTATATTGGGGCTGTCTCATAATAATAAATGATTTAATAAAGTATCATCTTTTACTACGTGATTATAAACGTGCAAATTATAGGTAATCTCGCGTGACTTTTTTTCGGTATATCGTCGTAATCTACATGACAAATAACATAATCCCGGTTTATGCTTCGAATGGAAGAAAGTGAAGTCTTCAACAACCATTTGGGTGTTACTTATCTTGTAAGAAATTACCACACAATATAAATAACATTTTATTGTATACCATAGTTTTGCTGTTTAGTGATACATAAATAGATTAATGTTGGTACTTACCGCTAATAAAGCCTTAATAAGTTTAGCATTGAACATTTTTGATTTCCACTTTAAACTATGTTGCTTAAACGAAGTTCGAAACACGACTAACGGGTAATGACCGCTTTCTTTATGTTATTGAGTTAGTCGTTAATTAGCGTATTTAACACCTCTGGGTTATGTGGAGAAATGGGTGACACATTGTCACGGATACTTCGAAAAATTCGTGTGTTTTTAACGGTATTCGGTTGCATGGGGGCTTTGAAGTAGGCGACGACGGTGAAACGATAGTGTTTTGTTTTTACTTTGTGCCAGTTTTTATAAAGCTGGGTATCCACTATATATCAGCGCATTTGCTATCACTACTTGCCTGGCCTTCTGAATACCAGTACTTTACCTGGAGCGACTACCTACCTGATATCCAAAACCCAGTTACTGGGTAAAATGATATCCTTTGGTAAGACTGCATTCGCATCCACTTATGCTGTGTTTGCCATTGCGTATCTAGCCCTATTTTCCAAGGCCCCTGGCCCCTGAGATGCAATGGCCGATGCAGCCGAGTCGACGCCCAATGTAAGGTTAGAGAGCACGATTAGCACCATAATTCTTAACAAGCTTTATAAATAAATAATAAATCTTTATTGAAATAAACTAAAGCTACAAAAACCTATGAAGCCTCTGAAATCCAAACTAGGTAAAAACCTGTATGTCAGATTTCAGCGGCTTCTCCCGATTCTTTACATTATTTTCAATGAACACGATGATTTTGAGCATGCAGAAATTACTTTCGCTGCCCCATGAATCACATAATGATTCACGTTGATTGTTTAACTATTGTGTCTAATTTGTGGACAGTGAATCGGTTAATATTACTTTAAGCTATTGAAAGTGTTGTGTGAAAGTAGTGTGTGGATGTGGAGTGTGAGTGTGTTGGTGTGTGAGTGTGAGAGCACTTTACCCAATAAAATATTTTTCCTTACACTCCTAAGTACCTTGTCGTTATAACGAAACGTCATGTTTGAACTGTAAACTGCCACACGAGTTACCTCTATTTTTGATTCAGCATTTTCACGGTGGCTTTCTTAAAGGAAATACTAATTGGCGTACAGATAATGTCTATAATTTTCTACTACTAGTTTATTTCACGGTTGAATATTATTTATTTCATTGAACTTGTTTTTGTGTGAAGTTATTTAAGTGTCCAGCCTAGAATTTCGAATAGGTAACCAAACATCCTGGGGTGGGCACCAGACCATTGCGGGCTGGGCACGGCCCAACCGCCCCCCCTCCCCCCTATACAGGAAAAGTTTTTAATCAGTGCGAAAATTTTGACAAATTAAACTTAAACGTATTTTATTATACACCTATTTCTTATTTTGGTATGTCTTAGTACAAAAAAATTAAGTTATCGTTAACGAAAGATGTTTATTTTGAAACTGGTATAATAGATACACGTCGCGCAATGCGCTGGCGGCGCAGTCAGTGAAGCGGAACGCAGTAGTAGGTACCTATCAGCTGTGCGCTCGCCCATTGATATTATTACGAATAGATTGCATCCATATTTTGCTGCAAAAAAAAAAGCAGATACTCAGAGCGCAGTCGGTGCGCGATGGATTGTAAGGCATTTAGGCATGCATCAATAAATTCAGTCTCAGTCGGTTATCTCACCAAAGTTCAGTCAAATCACTCGATACCTTACGTATATGATATGTGACATAGTTCTAACGGCAAATTGTTTACGATCTATTATTAGAAACGTTAACATTGCTTGCTTAATGTGTAAACAGTACCTCGTAGCACGGGTAATGGGAAAAAAAAGTGTACGTTCAATTGCAATTCAGTTGTAACACTTGAACTGCGAAAATTACCCTTACTGCTACGAAATAAAATCACATTGACTTCATGGACATGCGGAACAAAACACACGGTAAATAAAATAGTTACATGTATCGTCTCGCAACCCACAAATACGTCTAATATCGGTATTTATATCGTTAACGTACGTGTGTCATGCATGTTTACATTTTTTTCCAGAACATTTTTAATTTGAAACATAACCATTTATTGTATTTTGGTCATTATGTTTTGTTAGTGGTCAAAACTATTATAGAAATAAATAAATAAACGTAAGTAATACCTAAATGCGTTTATTAAACTAAATCATACTGATATATACAAATAACATAACATTACTCTTCGTCGGACGAAGACCCGCTGTCGCTGTCCGAGCTCGAGGACGTTCTCTCTGAGTCTTGCGACATTGGACCGCCGGTTTTCACTCTGTGGACAACACATTTTATTTATTTATTGCAAGAAAGATTTACAGACAAATAAAATCAGTATTTTAAAATATACACACATCAAAAAAAGTTCGTGATCACTAGCATAAGCTGATATAATTTTTTTTATTGAAATTTATCAAGAAACATTTTTTGTTGTGTATTTTCTTTAAATTGAAATACCCTGTTGAATTAAAAAAAATTACAATTTTTTTATTTTTTATAAAAAAAAAAACCATAATCGCCACGCTTGGCAGGCGGGTTGGCGATCGCAGTATGGTTTTAAAAATGCATAGAGAACGCTGCTGCCCATGCTCTAGAGTAAGTCCCTTAGTCGCCTTTTACGACACCCACGGGAGGAAATGGGGTGGTGCTATTCTTTACGTCCGGCATCACACGGTACACATCGATACACGGTACGAATCGGATTATATGCGTTCGCATATTTGCATAATTATGCAAATTGCAATTTATAATGCATATTTAGTGCAGACTTTACCTTTTTTAAGGTTCCATAGTTTCCGTCCGAAAGAAAAAACGGAACCCAGGATCACTCATGTGTCCGTATGCTTGTCTGTACGTCTGTCACAGCCAATTGGCTCCGGATCTAATGGACCGATTAAGCTGAAATTTGGTACACATATGAATTTTGTGTGACCCAAACATGGACTTGTACCGAAAATAAATGAATTTTGAATATGGTGATGACTATTGGGAGACAAATAAGATATTAAAATAAAAGGTTAGCACACTGTACCGTGTAACAGTAAGCCCTTTCATTTGATGTGTTACAACGGTTACATATCAAATGAAAGGGCTTACTGTGAGGGTCACAAGTATTTTTTCTTTATAAATTTTAAATTGATCAGTTTAAAGTTATTTAAGAAATAAATAAAAGAATTACCATTCCTTATCTCCGAAACTATTGAGCATTGTGAATTTTGAAGAAAAAAAATATATATACAGAAAATAGTTCTATACTTATAGATTACAGGAAAACCTATAAGCAACCTACGGTCTTAAAAAAATTATGATGATGTCATTATTATCATCATCATTTCAGCCGCAAGACGTCCACTGCTGGACATAGGCCTCCCCCAAAAGGGGGGGATTTGCCATAATCGCCACGCTTGGCAGGCGGGTTGGCGATCGCAGTATGGTGTTAAAAATGCATAGAGAACGCTGCTGCCCATTCTCTAGTAAGTCCCTCAGTCGCCTTTTACGACACCCACGGGAGGAAATGGGGTGGTGCTATTTTTTACGTCCGGCACCACACGGAACGGCCACGGATAATGTAATCTTTCAATATTGTGCGTACAAGCTTACATTTGCAGATGGAATGTATAGGAGAACTTGTTTTTCAGCTACAATTTTAAGTTTGTTTTTAGGATAAATTCATCCTAACTACGGAACCCTTCATTGTATGTGGTCCGACAGGCACTTAGCCGTTTTTTTATTAGAGCATATTGAAAATATATTTGCAACTTTGTTATTGCATATATTATGATGCCTAGTACTAAGTATAGCTAGGGCAAGAACTCAATTGCTAACTTGTTCTCTTGTTATTTGTAGGGAAGTAAGGAGATGAAGGATTGATCAGGGTTTTTGAAAGACGGAGCGCCCTAGACAACACAGTTAAATATAAGTGACGTATCTATAACAATGTAATCCATAGGGAAATTTTCACTACGAGCCTGGAGTCTGGATGTGTGCCCAGAATTATGAAAGAGATAACAAAAAGCATGCCCCTATTACATTGAACTTGGCGATATGCGGGTGAACAATCAGCCTCGAAATTAGCAAGAATTTATTTGATTGTCTACAATTTGTGTTCCATAATACCGTTTCAATGTGTAGCTAAAACTAAGTACCTAATTTAAATAAATAAATAAAATTGAAATGTCTGTTTGTAATGTCAAAATAATAGCTTTTTACTAATTGCATATGAAAGTATATAGTTACAGAACTTATCAACAAAAAAACTATAGCTATAATTTTCGTCTGTCTGTCTGTTTGTTCCGGCTAATCTCTGAAACGGTTGGACCGATTTTGACGGGAATTTCACAGGCAGAAAGCTGATTTTACAAGGTGTAACATAAGCTACTTTTATTTCAGAAACTCTAACTCTTTATTGCATTAATGTGTACATTTAGTTGTTACATATAAGTAAGTTGCAACATGAAAACCGTTAGGGCACGGCAACAAAAAGCGCCGCGGGTGTAGCCGCGGGAAGCAGCTAGTGTCTTAAATGTTTTGTGAGTATACATTGATACAATATTATGGAACAAATATTGTAGAACCTCCCCCCCTGCCCCCTACTACATGGGACTTCACCTCTGACTAAGCCTTCAGGGAATGGCGTGATGTTTTATGTATTGTAGACAATCAAATGAAATCTTGTCGGTGTGTACATATTTCTGAGGCTAACTGTTATAATACACCTGTCCCTTCGCTAAATACAGACTGATCTCTCATTGTACGGAAATCCTATGCAAGGCGAGGTTAGCTTGTGCTGGGAATGTGTGGCTTGTTATGTGGCCGTGTGTGCTTAGAATCTGCCAGTGTCCGGTGTCCGCGATCTATTCGTGCCGGTGCACTATGGAAAATATAGGTCGGTATCGGATCAAAAATTTGTAACTTCATGGATTTTTGTCGTATCGTGATGAAATTTGGCACAAATATGCAGTAAGGTTTGGAGATTCGAATGATGTGTAGTTTATAGTGTTTTCTTGTATATCAATGTATGTTTTTTTGCATAGAATGAAAGAAATGGGAAAAAATCACGAAAAAAATAGTTAAAAATTTATTTCAAGTGGAATACAAGTATAAAATGACTAAAAAGATTAAACCATGGTTAATTACAACAAGCAAAGTAAACAAAATATATATATATGAAAATAATTTACTAAATTAAAATCATATTACTAATAGGTACATCCTATACTCTGGCTTCAGGAAATGATTTAGCTAGGTACAAATATAAGTAATAACTAAATATAAATATTATTTTTAACTTATACCACTTCAGGATCAGGGTCAGTAAATGGGGGTTCACTTTCAGGTGCCTTTTAGTGCCTCTTCTTCAAGTTCTTTCACATTTCTTACGTACGGTTTTCTCAAACTTGTTATATATGGATCTGACGTGTTAAAAGCGTTTTAAAGACATCTTCATTTGTAGCAGATCGGGAAAATTTTCTGGCATGATGAAGTCGTATGTTTCTGTAGTCTTTGTTGCGATACTCTTGTGCGTCTTCCGATAGCTGTCCAATAGGAAGCACCGCAAAATGTTTGATAACGTTTTCCCCGTGTATGAGTATTTTATGAACGGAGGATGCCATATAATAGGTACCAATCGTAATTACTTACATAGATTCTTGCAGTTTCTATTGCATATTCCCAAAAATTTTCAAGGTTGATCATCATTCCAGAAGAAAGAACTTGCAAGATAATGTATAGGCGTTTAATCAATGCCTCATCTACACCTGTTATTTCCGATGAGCAAGTGCTATTATAGAAGAATCTTCATGCGGTATTGCCATCGTTCGTATTCCCGCTAACTTGCCGAGGTTTGTCGACGATTAATCCCAACTCCTCCCTGAAACGTTTTTGAACAAGTTCTTTCTTTTCTTTTTTAATCTCTTATTTTCCTCAGTTGAAGCAGACCAAGTCTTAAACGAAAGATTATAGGAAATATGCAATATCATTTCCATGCAGCGAATCCAGGCGTGTAAGGTGGACAATCCGTATTGGTAGGCGTTTTCGTTTTCAGGTCTGGCAGTTACTTTCGATAGGTCATTCATTAGCCGTAGAGTAGCTCCACATATCGTGCATGTGGAACCAGATGGAGTATCTGTAAGGACCTGAGCCACCTTTCCATCGATCATCGTTAGAAATAGTTCATGCTTCACATTTACTACAACACCATCTTTGTTTATAAGTGATGCTTGTGCAGCCCTAATTTGTTTTTTAATATCATCGACAACTGCCTTGGTTTTTTCTGGAGTTTCCTTACAAAACTCAATAGAAATGGGTCTGCAAAAACGGACAGATGAAGGTACCGGATTTTGCCAAACAACGGATCCCGATTGCACATCAACTAATCTGATGGGGACTAATGAAGTGATGAACAAATTGGCATCTGAAATTGTTTCCGACTCTTCTGCAAGTATTTGCTTGTATTGGCTTTGACCAGATGAACCATCACATCCCCATTTACAATAAAGGATCAATGTTCTATGCAGTTTTTGGAAAACAGAATCGATTTTTAAAATTCTAGCAGCAGTATGATCCAATAAATCTTGGATATTAATCACTTTATCATAAGTATTCGTGATTTCGATTGTTGATCCTGTTATCCACCATCGTGGATAACAGGATCTTTTTATTTCTTGTATTTTGTAGTAAGGCATATACAACACTTTCGTTCGTTGGTTAAGTTTTTCAGGTACATTTATTGTGCTTTTGTTAGATCCAAATCTCTAAAAGTACTCAATGCTTCCGTATCGGAAAGAATCTTCATCTGGTCTGAGTAGAGTTCCACTTACTTGAGATATCTAATTTCTTTTGAGTGTCAGCGGTTCTTAATTCTTCGACAAGATGAGCTTCTGTGTACTCACGTAAAGCCCGTAGTCCCTGCACATAGGCGTTTTTTATATGCTCCAAGCCATATTCTTGGAGTAGAAGAGTGTTTTTCCTCTTCTTGGTAGATTCTGAGGAGTCTCCATAAGCCACGCATGCTCTTCTTCGTTGGCCAGATGTTGATGGCGTAGAATATTGTTCAGAATCCGATAAATTTAACGAATACCTTGAGTCCAACCAAGTACAATTCTTCTGTAAAAATGTTTCTTTTTTCCGAGATGCCAGGGCCCAGCGCTTGTTGAAAATAGGAAGAATGTGCCTTTGTATATCACTAATTATAAAACACAAGTTGTTTTCAGAAACATTGAGCTTTTCCACTAAAACTTTGGATAATGATTCCATGGTCTTGCCGCCCTCGATATAGGGGATTATGAAGTCTCGTTTGGTACAGCTGAAGGAAGACATTTTAACACTTCACAATCTGCAGAAATAATAGGCGTAGATGAGATTTGCTTCACTTGAAGTTACACTGATGTAGATGGTTCGAATAGTTTTTGCTTCCCTTTTATACTCATTTTACAATATGGAATTGGTACCTACATCATTATTATCTTGTAATTTCCCACGCAAACTGAGTGCAAATTTGATAAGGTCCCTTTGTTATCACGAAATAATGAAGAAAATATCCAAAAAGTTCCATATTGTTCATGTGAATGGTGTCAGTGGTAAACCGCAAAAGATACCAATTTTCGGGTTCTGACTTTTATCAGTTTTTTTCTCATATTTTCTAAAACCGCAAATATCCGCAGCTGATTTTTTTTGCATTCTATTTATGAATAGTTAGACTACTAGTCAACACAAAAAGTAGCGCTTGGGCAAACGTGGGTAACACTGAAAACCTTCGACGAAAAAAAATATGAGTGAAAAATAAGGTATGTCACTTTTTAAGTAATTACTGAAATATTTTTCTTTACTTTTAAAATCATTAAGCTGTATCGCAAACATAATAAAATAACCTTTCTAAAAATGTATAATACTGCATATCTGTACCAAGTATTTTTTTCACAATATGGTATTGAAACATGTATACGCAAATACTTGAGTTTGGCACTTCTGTCTTTTATGTATTTCTATCTATGAAAAAAATATTATTTCGCGTATTAAGTGAAAAAATCCTAATGAATATTATAATTTGACTATTAGAGAACCTAATAAAATAGCCATATTAGCCAAATTATGATATTCGTAAAAAGCATTTTTGATATGCGCTTGTTCTACCATTTTCCATAGTGCGGTGTGACTGATTCTTGAGATAGTGCGTAGTTCGTAGTTTTTGTAAGAATATTTGTATATTAACAAGCGCAGTTGATTTTCTGCTAGGTTTGGTTGGTGGTAGGGCTTGTTTTAAGGCCGCCTGGCTATCTACCACTATCTTATCGGGCCGAAAACGTTTGGTTTCAAACGGTTGGTTAACGTAACATATGTAGGTACGTCAAATAATAACGATTACATAATTATTATGATGTTTAACGTTCGTTAAATACAAAGTGTTGTTTCACTGCATAAAAAACCGATCGTCAAAGTTAAAAGAACAAAATTACGTTAACCAGTGGGTATGACACCGGTTAATGTAATCGTTATTGCACTTGCACTTGCAGCGCACAGACGTGTTCGTTAGCAATATTTAATCAATCATTTATTTAATAATAGTGACCTCCTTTAGTGCTTTACTGTCGTAATGCATATGTAAAATTTTGCTTAGTGTGTAGTTTTGTTAATAATGGACATAAAATAGTGAACTTGTTATAAAACAAAATGGATAATAGCCCCTTTAATCCAAGGGGCCCAGTGCAACCCTCCGCCTCACCATCGAAGACGACGACGCCAAACCCAGCCCTCAAGCCGGCCACGGCTGATGTTATTTCGACGCCCGAGATTCAAAAATGGATGTCGGCCATCGAGCAGCACCTACACGAAGTTTGCTCTATTGCCGCGGAAGGAAAACTGAACTCGGAGCAGAAATTGAAAATTTCTACCCTATGCCGTAAAGTAGGTTCTGGCACCTCACAAATGGCAGTCCTATATCAGTCGCTCAAGCAGAAAGCTATTCATGCATATAACATGGTTGATGAACTCCAAGAAAAACGCGACCTGACGGAACATATTTCAGACCTCAAGCAGACGATAAAGGACTCTGGTTCTGCGAGAAATGCTTCTTTTGCCGATATGGTGAAAAAGGGATCAAATGATTTTATACGACCCAATAACCTAAGCTCTGTTGCCATTTATCCTAATGATAAATTTAAATCAAGTGACGAAACGAAAGAACTCGTCCAAAAGATCATACGGCCCGAGCAAATGAAGCTGCACGTTCGTGGTGTCCGGAAAACCAAAAATGGAGGTGTAATTATCAGTACCGAGACAAAACATGACGCTGATAAACTGAAGCACGCAGTCCAGCTCTCCACATCTGGACTTACCGCTGACGAACCCAGCAAGCGCAGACCTCGGATCGTGGTTGTAGGAGTGCCGACTGCCTTGTCTGAAAACGAGGTGTTCAGGTGCATTTTCAAACAAAACGTAGCCGACAAGTTACCAGCGATGTCCTTGGAATCCTTCTTGACCTTGATAAAACTTAGCCACAAATCGGGGAAGAGAGATGCTACGACCTGTAACTACGTTGTTGAAGTTTCAGCCAATATACGTAAAGCCCTTATCCCTCAATCAAGGCTTTTTGTTAATTGGACGTCCTGTCCTGTCAGGGACTTTACATTAGTAACAAGGTGTTATAAATGCCAGCAATATGGCCATGCAGCAAAAACTTGCCGAGAGGTCATTTCTACGTGTGGTCACTGTGGTGACGCAGGCCATTCGGTGTCCGAATGTGCGAAGAAAGCCGATATCCCAAAATGTGCAAGTTGCTCACGCTTTAAAAAGCCCAGTGATCACAAAACGGGAGACGCTGAATGCCCTGCAAGGAAAATAGCAGAGTACAGGTATATTAACTCCATCGATTATGAGGGCACCTAGTGCGTCATACTCGAGGCCAGATTTCCGTTTTGCTTGTTGCTGACTCAACAATATACCTGACCACTGCGATGTCCTACTTACCATCGATTTGTTGCTGGCTAATCAAATTAGCTGATCGCTTCAAAAAATGCCTTTAAAGTGATTTATGCAATATTTGTTTCAACCTATTATAATTATTAATACTGCAGACGCAATCATAATCGTGTAACTAAGTGCTAACAACTTTTTCCATAAATAATATAGAAATTAATTACATGTTTAAGAACTTAATTATTAGTATTTAAGTATATATTAACATAATTAACTAACTATTGCACTATTCATAAAACTTATGTCAAATATTTGTTAAGAAATCAGTTGTCCTAATAGTAATTGTAAGAACTAATGTCGCCTGTGATACAGGTTTAACCTAGTACAGGCATCATACTTTGTAATACCTACATTATTTCTAAGATTTATACTGTATATTTCCAATTTTTATTTTTGAATAAATTTTATTATTGTTTGTTATTGTTATTTGTTATTTTTTATCGAACGTTAAGGGCATAATTTTGTGAAGCAACGCTTTTTTTTTGGTTTGACGATAGTTAGCGCCCTTTATGACACGCGTGCGTTAAATGGACGTGAAACAACCCGCCCTAAGTCTGTCGCCATAACAACAATGTTAACAGCATTGTTGTGTTTCCGCAGTTAGATGTAAGATAGCCAGTTCCTCTGTGGTGGAGGATTCCGGGCGAAGCTCGCTTCCATCTTCGGCCTTATTATCACTTACCATAATAAATAAATAAGTGTGTTATTAATGAAATAAAATCTTAATCTTAACATATTTTGTTAGTATTTTGTGTTAGTATCTTCACTTTTTATGTTTCCTCTATGTAAGGACCGCCTGAGGCGGTAAAACACTTACCTTAAGGTGAGATTAAGGCCAAGAGCTCGTCCGTAATGAATTAAAAAAAACAAAAAAAAAAAAAAAAGTTGGTTTTCTGTAAAGTTGGTTTACGGACGATAATTTTACGTGATAACGTCATAAGCAAACATTGCGTCACAAGCCGAATGTTTAGGCCGATCGTGCCTCTCTATAGCTTGTTCCGCGCTCTCGCTTGCACACTCGACTCAGACGGAACGTGACAAAGAGTCATACTTTTTCGTGCGAGCAGCCGGCGTTCATCGATTTGTAAGACGTTATCACGTCAAAAAAAACGCTTCTCGCCATCAAACTAATAAGTTTGGTGGGTAAAATTGTAAAGGGAACAAATAATGTACCTATGTTTCTAAAATAAAAAAATAAAAACAAAAAAGACATGATGATACGTTTATGTAACTTTGCAATACTCACAAGCTATACGCCTCTGCGACGGCCATGGCCGCCGGATGTAGAGAGCTAACTAGACTAGAATGTCCCTGAGTCAGCAATGTCTCCACTTCTTGTTCGGGCCGGTTCAGCATCGTGCCCAGGACTTGCACGCTCGCTGGCATCGCTTCTTCAAAACCACATTCCGCTAAGTAGGTTACTGCCGCCTGTTGATAGATAATATTGTTATTGGTTGCTTTGATAATAAAGTTAGGTTATGTAAAGTGTATGAGTTAACATCTGGGGTTTTTAGGGTTCCGTACTTCAAAAGGAAAAACGTCTGTCTGTCTGTCCGTCACAGCGGATTTGCTCCGAATCTACTGGACCAATTAGGTTTTTTGGTACACATAAATTTCTGTGATCCAAACACGAACGTAACGTGAATAAATGCATTTTGAATATGGGGTCACTTTTGGGGGGTATATGAGACGATAAAAAAAAATGAATTTGCTAACTGCACCGTGTGACATATCCAACGAAAGGACTTGAAGAGTGAAAAAAAAAAATTTTTTAAACCAATTCCAGTCGGCCCGTTTAAATGTCAACTGCTGTGATTGGTTCATGAAATTACTTTAGTCAATCAAATTATTTGACATGAATTGGAAAGTCTGTTAGCGAAGACTTGTGTTGATTAGCCGGGTGTAAAGCCCCGTATTCATGGTAAACATTTGTTTATGAACAAAGTTTAATCAACATGTTGACGAGTTGCTGGCAATACTGCGTGTTACAGAGTTGATCACGGCGTGTTGACAAGTTCTCGCTCGACGAGCGACAACATCTGTTTATCAACAATTGTTGATGTGTGTGCATGTATCAAGTTTATAAACATAATTCATTAAATTTTGTCTTTGCAGGAGATACTTTCACACACACCACCTATTTAGCTTTTTTTATTAGTAATGTTATACATTAGATACAAAAACACAACAATACTACTTCCTAGGGCAACATTTTGCGTGTTTTTTTAACTAGGGCATTTCAGCGTTAACCATGAGAGGTTGAGACTCTTTAACCGGACTTTCCTGTGGTTGCCTTAAGCTTCTAATGAAACTTAATGCCTCCAGCCAGGGCGTAAAAACTTATAAACTAAACGCGCGCTAAGGGCGCCCCCTGTGGGGTACGAACCTCGGCTTAGGGCAGAGTCGGAGGGAGGATGGCAAGGGACCGACGGTGGCTGGATAAAATCAGGGTTATGATTATTATCGGGGGAATTTAAAGCTACAGGCTCAGCTATAGCGCGTGCTGGCGCTTCGCTTACGGGCAAGGGTCGGGGAGGACTATTTAGTCGTGGATTTCGCGCGGGGCCTCGGCGGCGAGGTCGGAATGAGACTGGCATATGGACAAGATTATATTTATATAAACTTTGTTTCCAGCAACTTTGTTGTTGCTCATCAACAATGTTGATCAACTGTTGCTCAACAAAAGTTTCCCATGAATACGGGGCATAAGGCACTTGTAGTTACAATGCAATTTAAGGTATCTGACAGACAATGGGCTGCGATATAAATATTCTCCTAAGTCTTGTTAAGACTGTGGCCGCCACAGATATAAATAGACCTAGATAACGCAAGAGCAACTACTTCGCGTGCCCAGCTTACGTACAAAAATCAAGTTACTACTCTGTCACAAAATCTATTAATTAATCTATTTAAACGATTCTTAATAATTCTTTAATGTACACAATTACTCAATAAATAGTATTCGTACAGTATAGAACTTTCCCATCACTAAATAGTGCTTGTGACGTCACAGTAGGTAGTCAAAAATGGCACGCTTGGTTTTCATACAGATCGTGATACTTGTGTTATCTAGGTCTATCTATATCTGTGGTGGCCCACTGTGTGTTCTTTATGACGTCAGCGAACGCCTGTAGACGGGCAGGCACGCCCTAAGGTGTTGTAACATCTATGTCGTGAAGAGATCACCTCTTCACGACATAGACGTTACCATAATATTACTACAATGTTACAGTCAGTTACTTACAGCGGCAATGCCCGGCAGTCCAATTGTGGCCGCTTTCTTTGCAACGCCAGCCAACGCCTGTGGACGGGCAGGCACGCCCGCAGCTTCTTCGCGGCGAAGACGTTGTAACGCCTCTTCTACACTCTTCCAGTGTGGGTCGGCCTTGTCTTGTGTGTCCGAACACATCTCGATTATGTTGCATACTGCTGATGCTGATAATCTGGGCAAAATTATGTAAATGTGTGATAAAATGGTTAAGATATGAGTGACGATCTGTTTCAGAAGGCAGGTTAAGACGAAATATGACGATATTTTGGACTGTAATAACGAATAGCTAAATTCGATTTTGAATTGCTGGAATTCATTTATTCAAATAAAGTTGAGAATCAGCAATTTGCTGAACGTAACATTAGAGGATTCAAAGCTTCCTAGTGTCTAAGTTGGTTAAAGAAGTAATGTAAGATTCTCGTTAGAGTAGTTAGCTACATAATAAGCTATGATTACCTACTTAAGTTACTGAACAGTTTAAAAAACCCAATTGTGTGAATGTTTTTCAGTTCATAGATTCATCAAAACAAACTTCCACTTAAGAGGGCTGCCTCGAATGTTATCTCGTGACTGAGAAGGAATTATGAAAAACGGCTCAATCAGCTGCCTCGATAAGTGTGTCTAGAACTTTCTAATACCTTTTATAAAGTTTCATATTGAGACACGAAGCAACAAAATGCGATCTAAAGAAAAACGGCCACCTTTCTCTAGATCGTATTTTGTTGCTTCGTGACTCGTGCCCTCTTAATCCACCAGAACTTACTTCTGTACAGGTGATCTAATGTCTTTCACTTCCTTCTCTTCTGGCGTCATTTGTCCAAAGCTAAGCATATCAGCGGCGGCGGCGCGCATTTTACTTTTTACTTCATCCTCTGAAAGAAAATGTTGCGTGAATATTTCTATATTTCTGTGGCTTGGTTGCCCAAAGTAAGTTTTTGTGAGAAATGAGGTTTGACTGCCAAATTATTGAAAAAGTGATATATTTATGTGTGCTAAAAGGGCGTAAGTGTAACGACAGTCTCTCAAAAGATACTATGTCAATGTGGTGTGTGCTTTCAATACATACAAATTATTAAGTGTTATAAAAGGGCTACAGCGTACTTAAGACAATAGGGATAAAAATAAAAATCATGCAATAGAATCGGAACTAAAACAATCAAAGTTAACTTACGCCCTTTTTAATTTTATACACAATTTGGAACTATCATAGGATTCTTCTTAGTGCTAAAAAGGCTCCAGTAGTAAAAAAAATCTAAAAGTTGAATTTAATTCATAAATGTCAACCTACAAATACGCAGAGGGGCGTATTTACCCTAGGGCCAAAAGGGCCATGGCCCGGGGCGGCAGGCTGCGAGGGGCGGCGCAAGCCACACCTCGCTCAGCTTTTTTGACTTATTATGCCTGAGGAAATTAGAAAAAAGCCTACCTAATTAACAAAAACTACAACTCATTTGGTTGAAGGTTTGCAACTCATTTGGTTGTAAGTTTGATAGACATCAAGACGCGGAGGCGCGGCGGCGGTATGTCGGTCGGACTCTGTCGCGCGTCGCGACTCGGAAGTTAGGGGCTAGTAGGGACACAGTATAAATATGGATTGTGGTACTGGATTTTATTTTATGATAAAATGTTTTGCTCGTTTTCCGTTTATTTATGAGGCGCCAAACCCACAGGCCAAATACAGGCTCCAGGCCTGGGGCACTGAATCTTAAAATACGCCACTGCAAATACAAGTCAAATAACAAAAAGAGCCGAAAATATACGGCACATATATGTATAGACTTTTATTAAAGTTCGACTTTGTAATGCATAGTCTCTGCTACTCATACTAGTGTGGCATTCCGTTTCTAAACCTCAGTACGTCTTATTTTGGTGCACAATATAACTACATAAAACTTATAATATATTGTATATGTACGTATGTATGTAATATTTTATACGTATACGTATAATATATTATTATACGATTAATGTAGGTTTAAAAATCCAAATAAATAAAATTGAAGTGTCTGTTTGTAGTGTCAAAATAATAGCTTTTTACTAAATGTACTGATATAAGGTACTTATAAAAAAAAAAAAAAAAACATTTTTAATCATTTTTCTGTCTGTTTGTTCCGGGCTAATCTCCGATACGTCTAGGCCTATTTTGACGGGACTACCACTGGCAGATAGCTGATGTTATAAGCAGTAACTTAGGCTACTTTTATTTTAGAAAAAGCCATGCGGGCAATGCCGCGGGTAGTAGCTAGTTCATAATTAAAAATGCGCTAGCACCGATTATATCTGATGACATAAATAGTCTTGCAGCCTTGTCACGCCATTCGCCACAGTGACACATGTCACATTAATGCAATATTCCTTCTAATGTTCTCACCTTGACCTGGGTAGGTGTTGCTCATAGCCTCTAGCAGTCTCTCTACGAGTCGGGCTCGCTTCCCGTGACCGAACACGACAATTTGCGACCACGCTTGCGCAAGGCGTTCCCCGGAACCGCCCACTTCCAGGGTCTTTATAATCTGTGAACAAAAGAAAATGAAAATGTAGTATTGCTATCAGCACCCTAATTGTGTAACATACTATCAATCACAATCTGAATGATTTCGAAGGTTATTGAAGTGAAAACTTCTTTAAGCGCGTTGAGCATTTTTTGGGTGAAGTCGCGTCATCGTCACCGAACGCTTTCCATGAGCTATATGTATAAAAGAACAGTTATTCCAAAGTTTTGTGTTTTTCACTTCTGTCGGCAGTCCTTATGACTGGTTTTTAGGGTTCAGTAGTCAACAAGGAACCCTTATAGTTTCGCTATGTCCGTCCGTCTGTCCGTCCCCAGCTTAGCTCAGAGACTCTTAGTACTAGAAAGCTATATGGCATGGATATACCATATACCATTGAATAAAATCATGAAAAAATAGTTATTTAGGGTACCTCCTGTACATGTGAAGTGGAGATTTAAATTTTTCTTTGCCTACCTTATTATTTGGGGTATTGTTGGATGGGTCTTTCAAAAATATTGCGAGTTTCTGAAATATTAGGCTTTAAAATGCTAATTTTTCAGCTAAACGGTTAGTTTTGCATAGATGAAAAAAATCACGATAGTAGTATATATAACGAAGTTAAAAGGAAAGCTATCACAGCCAAGTAGGCGTCACAAGTTACCGAGTAATAGTCAACCAACTTACATTTACAGTTGAAAAACATGTTCTCCCATACATTCTGTATAGAAGAACATGTTTTTCAACTACGATGTTAAGTTTGTTCTTGGGATAAATTCATCCCAACTACGGAACTCTTCATTGTGCGTGGTCCGATACGCACTTGGGCCGGTTTTTACAATATCCTTGCTTCATAATATGCAGCCGTGAGGCACACTTGCCTGCAAATTTCTTACATCGCTCATTCCTCTTTTTATTTGCTATAAATTATATTGTGCCACATGTGCCTTGTAGTCTGTGCTAAATAAAAGTATTTTCTTTATATGTTAGAAAAATTTGTCTGCTCAACAAAGGATGACACGCAATGAATGTTGTTGAACTGTCAAAAGAAACCTATTGCTACTGTATAAGTGTATTACGCAATTACCCGGCTGCTTTCGTTTCGTCGGACTGAGATCTAATGCGGATAGTATAAAAAAAAACTAACAATGGTCACTGGTAAAGCCTTAAGAGCGGCCAACCCGTCATACTTTTCATACAAACGCTCGTACGTGATTATGGCATTGTAACACATCTTTCTTTGAAAATTTTGAACTAATTGGTATCATGTACACCATATATAGGTTTCTATGGAAGCAGAAAATTAAAATTTGGTGAAACAAATTCAGTATAAGCCTCCAAAAATCTGCTACTTTGGACAAATTTTACCTGAACTTTGGCCGTTCATAATGTACTCATAAATTGTAAAAATAAAGAAAACATCTTCATAGAAACCTCGCACATGTAATGAAGATTCTTAATGACACACATTTATTTCACAAACTTGTAAGGCTTTCTCAAAAACACGTATTTCCTGGAACAAGTTTTATGAAATTTCCGCACACTATTTTTCGTTCAATGTTAGCGTAATGTGTAGCTTTCTCACTTGCCTGTTAGCATTAACATTGCGCTGGATGAAACAACAAGCTTTTCAACCACGCTCGCGTTGACGATAGAGAACCGGGAAGGGCCCAAACATATCTAATTTTATGGGTTTATGATCAGAGTGTCTAACTTTCAATTCGTCTACGTAGCAATGCCTAAAATTAATGTCTACACAGCCTAAGCTTATCGCCTAAAGATCAAAATGTTTGACAAGCAAAATGCCTAAAATGCAATCCTTTCTAAGTATAGTCGAGATGGTTAAAATAAACTCACACTTGGGCCTCTGAATTGTAGATTAGGTTAGGTTAGAACTGTGACCACACAATGCCAGAAACGGTACTTCCTTTCTTTTCCTAAAATAATAGACATATTGCAAGGTAGGCATTTTGGTTCATAGTCAGAATAAGGTTTAGTTCAAATACTGTATAGACATATTGCAAGGTAGGCAATTGTGCTTCCTAGTCAATATAAGGTTTAGGCAATACTTGGCATAGACGTTTTGATTTCTAGTCAGCATGATCATAAAGGATTTTATGATGCATTTATCATCTTCCTGGTCTTAAAATTCCAATTTATTTGGTGTCGACGCAGCATATAGGTACATACATACATCTCTATTAAACCTTTATCTCAGATAGCGATGCCCACTAATTCGGTCTGGTAATAACAGTAGTAAATGATAACATTGTTTAATAGTCTGATACACAGTGAAATACAGTGCCATCTATTAAGTGTGGTTTAAACTATAGAAGCATTTAGTCGACATTGAATTTCCGCCCGGATTGGAAAGAGAATTGCAAGATATATATTTTTGTTGAGTAACAAAATAAAGTATAGGTAAACAAAATCAATATACAGGATGGACAAGGACAGGTACTTATATTACCCGTTGTAGCTACAGGAAAACGGTCTGAAGAGACTGTCCTTATTTTTTTGAGAAATTTTGATCCCCATTTACAGTTTTTGAAAAAAAATAAAAAATGGACAGTCAGCAGAAATATGGCCATTTTTACAAAAACTTATTTTGATGCCAATCGATCCTGTTTCTTATAAGGATCAAATAATTCTATTGGACCAATAGAGATTTGAGTACTAGAAAAGTCAGAAATTGTAAAAAACTTTTCCCATACATTTCGTAGGAAATGAGATTCTCAACTTACTTTTTTACTATGGAGTCTATCCATAATAAAAAAGTCGCCGCTACAATAAAGGCTGACCGAAAATGATAAAAAAGCGTTAATATTTTATTTGAATTTAGATAATTGTTGTGATTTGCTAGTGATTTCAGTAGGTAATTCAGAAAAAAAAAAAAAAAAAGACCTTCATTAGTTTAGAACGTTAAGACTTTTATGGGAAAAGTTATTTTTTTGTGATTTCTGGCTTTTCTAGTATTCAAACCTCAGTTGGTCCCATAGAGTTTTTGATCAGATAAGAAACAGGATCGATTGGCATCAAAAAAGTTTTTGTGAAAATGGCCCATTTTCTTGCTGACTGTATTTTTTTTTCAAAATCTGTGAATGGGGTCAAAATTTCTATAAAAAATAAGTACAGTCTACTGAAACCGTTTTCTCTTGCTACAACGGATAAGGTACCTACCCTTATTGCCCCGTTTAAAAAATGCACCCTGTATGTATATGTATAAAATAACGTCGTATTATGCAAATTTTGTAGCTAGCAACACAAATTGTTTATTCGACAAATGCCTGATTGTTGTATATAATTTTGTTTGTCATCGGTTTAACGAGTAAATAGTGTATTTCCATCAATAATATTGTTCATAAAAAAATAAAAAACTTTACGTCTGTTTACTACAGAGCTATAATTTTGAACTCTACGTCAGCTGTCAGGATGGCCGAGCGGTCTAAGGCGCCAGACTCAAGGTTCCCTTGCTCACTGAACGTGAGTTGAGTTGTTCTGGTCCTCTCTGAGGGCGTGGGTTCGAATCCCACTTCTGACAAAACTCTTTTGGCGTTTTATTTGGAATTATTTTATTGAAGTTTATTACGAGAATCGCTAATACTGAAGCTGTTCTAGTAATACTTTAGTAGTTCCTTGTTGCAATTTTATTTTCATAGACAAAAATTGTTTTTTTTTTTTAGTCTTAGAGATTATTAAGTTTGAATGACTTACCTCTTCCATTACTGTTGGTTCAGGAACATACACATTTGGTACCAATGTGTCTAGTAGTTCTAGAGTTTTCTCGAAAGGTGCGTGTCTGATAAATAAAGACATAGGTACATGGTTTAATATTAAAACTACGAGAAATAGCTAACTTTATGCAGAGTGTTGGATGCAATATTATTACCTGCAAGCAACTGTGATGTAGTGCCTATAGTAAATGCTTTCTTTGTATGCGTCTCCGACTAATTTATAGTTGTCTCCTTTCATTAGTAGTGCGTGTAACCTTTCTGCCATTGTAATATTCTAAAAAAAAAGGTTAATTTTGATTTATTATTTTGTTTTGTGTGAATATCTGAAAACTTATTTAAACAATAAAAAAAAAAATATTCATGCTTTAAATATGGATTTTATGAATCAGTTGACTGGCTTTTTGGATCATCTCTTTTTACGACTTTTACTGACCTGAAGATGATCACTGCAAACACCCATAGCTGTTATAAAGAAGTTGGTATCAGCAGGTTCTTTGGCATCTAACTGTTCCTTTTGTTCCAGCTCAGTTATTATTGTCGATAGTATATCAAAACGGGGTCCTCCTGCAATAACAAAACATTTTTTTAAGAATATTTTTTTAATTAGATTACTCCTATTCCGATTTTATTTTTTTCTAAGATTTATTATAGACAAAAAAAAAATAAGTACACCTATATTTTGTACCGAGTTTGGAAACATACTGATAAGAATGCTTGGAAACATACTGGTTCTGCTCCATAGGACAATTTAGAGTCTAGACAAAATCAAACTTGTTGCTAATTTAATGTATAATTTGTAATTTTTATGATATTAATTTTATTTTCTGTGATTAATATAATTTAACTCACACACTGACTTATTATAGGTTAAATTTTTAGGAAAATCATACGCAATGTTTGTAAATATGTGAGCACCATGTATCAATCGCATTTATTAATTTTTCTATCATTACTTCACTTTTCATTATTTTTACCAATTGTGTGGTAAGTAATTTTTATTCTAGATACATCTTCTTCACCTATAATTATTAATTAATGTGTACAAACTATTGCTAACATTTTAAAAGAGTAATTATGGAGTTTCTTGCCCATTCTTCTCCATTCATAACTACCTTATGGAAGGGGCAACTAGAATCAATTAATTATTTTTGTAATTTTTGACGTTCAAAAGTGCATTTTACGTGCCTATTTGAAATAAATGGTTTGACTTTGACTTTGGTATAATACTTCTGAGTCTAAGCCGAGCGTCTGTAAAACAATCTGCATAGACTTGGGCCATCTTTTAAAACACAAATAAAAAATCGCGGTTTACACTTACTTTCCTTACAAAACAAGCAGAGTAAGTAGTAGAACGCAGCTAGGCCGGGCTGTATATCTATTCGTCTGAACTCTGCGATTATCTGCAGCGCCGTTTGTTGCAATATCTTGCCGCCTCCCCAAGCAGACAATGAGCGCAGGCATGATGACAATGTCTCGTCGTTCGGGGTTATACCCTGGAAAATAAGAACACTTTGGCATTCATTACGCTTTGCTGGACCAGTTATGGATCTGGGGGAGGGGGGGGGGGGGGGACCGGGGCCAAGCGTGGTAGACAAGTGCACCACCCAACGCACCGCAACTTTGCAATAAATGAGACACCACGCGGTGACCCAGAGGCGCCTCTGTGGTCAAAAATTTAAGGAAAAATATACTTTTTTTTTAACATTAGTGGGGGCGCCGCAGGTCACACGATTTCCTTTTTAACATAGTTTTGGCACCCATGTTGGATTAGCGCATTATCGATCTATACAATTTCACAATGTTGCTGCCTAAATTTTCGAGGTCGCTTCGCAGCCTTGCAGCCTAGTAATTTCTGATTATTGAAACTTTTCTATAGATAAGTCGACTAAGTAACTGCTATTTCGGTATGAAGGGTCAAAAGAAAATCTAACTTATCCTAGGCAGTGTCAGAATTTCAGGGTTCGCTACGCTCGCTCTTGCATTCAAGAGTGTCTTAATTGGTGTTAAGTTTTTCTGCATAAGTTCGAATCTCGCGATTGCGATCTTAGCAATCGAAAATCGGTCCGCACATCAGATTAATTATAATAATAATAATAAATTTATTTATTTCAAATAAGTTACAGACGAAAAAACAAAAAACATATGTTGTTGTTATGGTTACAATTAGGTAGAAGATGGATTACAACTGTTTGGCATAAGATTAAAGACAGGTAATTATATAGTTATGCTGTAACCACAAAGTCTGTACATGAATTGGGTGAGCCCTGCCTCTTAAACTAGGATGACCTGTATCTTAAGAGACAGTGATCAGCTATAAGGTATATCATAAAATAATCAAAACTTGTGAAGTATGTCAGTTGCCATGTATGTATATTATATCTTACTTTGTATGTATCTTGCATAAATATAGTATGTATTTTTCCTAAACATATATTTATGATAAAAAAGGGGGGAGAAAAGAGTGCAACTTAAGAATGTAGGAGAATGTGAGTGAATGTATGTAACTGCACGCCTATGTGTATATGGAGAGTATGTGTGAGTGTAATTATAAGTATGCAGTGAGAAATAGTTGTTATTATTAAGCAATGTATGTAAGTAGGGACTCAGTCTGTAAATAGTCTTATTGAAGTAGCCATTCTGTCACCTTAAACTTTACTTGATATCTATTGAGGTCGCGGATGTTGAGATTATGACAAGGCCATAGATTTGTTTGCAGAAAAAAAGGCACAAGCCCTATCCTGTCCTATCGTAATTAAAATAAATGTCCGACATGTCTATTCTCCATTTGAAATATGATTAGACATTTAAATATAATTTTTTTACAGTCCGTTCAACCGATTTTGACTTCTATTGCGTTGGTGGCATGACAAATAAACAGGGTATTGCAACCACTTTTTCGCTTTTAAATGTCATCTTTATGGGTACGGAATAGAAGTCAAAATCGGTTGAACGTATTTGTAAAAAAGGTTTATTTAAATGTCTTTTATCAAAACTAGAACTTTTATTTAAATATACTATTTAAATAAAAAAATAAAAAAAAACATAAAGGTGAAAGAAACGGCGGGGGTTCACAAACGGCAACATTTGCCCCGCCTCGAAAAATGTTAGATCCGGGGCTGCGGATATACCTTGGGGTTTAGAAGTTGCCAGTAGTAGACAATTTTGTTAACCATTATTATTTTTATCTGTTTATTTCGTCTTAGACAATGTTACACATATAGTGTAGGTATATACTTCAATTTCATACCTACCACATTTAATAGAGTTCTACGTCTTGACAAATATGTACAGTTAGGATAGTCAACATTTTGCTAATACCACACATTCAAAATAGCAGTCTAAATCATAATATAAATTAAAGTCACTTTTTATGTCCGTCTGTGTGACCACGTTGTTCTTCTATGGTACGCAACGGATTTTGATGCGGCATTTAGAGAATTTAAATATTCCGGAAGAACACCGTATACTACATTAATTAAACTTATATGTACAAATTTAGATGTTTTGTGAAGTCGTAAAAAACATGCGAAGCAGGGGCGGGTCACTAGTTATGAAATAAAGAACAGTTTTTTTTCTATCAACGATTATTCTATTAGTAACCAAACATTTTCTCACCCGTTCATGCATCTCCCCTAATAAAGACCGAAGAGCTTCGACTCGCAGGGTGGTTCCTTCGCGCAGGAATCCGACACAGGCTATCAGTGAGTTGTACACGCTTGTGGATAGAGGAATGCCTTTCTCTGTCGCCTCCTGGGTTAACATGTGAGCTCTTTCAGCCTGAAATGTAATGATGGCAAATGTTTTATCTTCAAACATGAAATTTTGATGGAGTCGTTTTAAAATTAAAAAGTAAGGGCTGTGCCGGATCATGCGGACCTGAACCAGTTTGTAGCACGTTGACTTAAGGCGACGATAACCGACTTGTAATGATTTTATACTGAAGATCACGTCCAAACGAGTAGTGTTAATGATTTGGAAAATATATATGTTAAATTAGAGCATTTTCTTAATAACTTATACATGAATATTTTAGATATGTTTATATTACATAGTGAAATTAATTTGTAAAGTTATGTTTAACGCGGATACCAAACTGAGAATCACGCAAAATCTATCAAGTATATTTTTCGGAAACCTTCACCTTTTTAAAGACAGATTGATCTTTTAGTATACGTTTTTTATTAACGTACAAAAGGTACTTTAATAAAAGACG
The DNA here is from genome assembly GCA_947523025.1 of Dryobota labecula. Lineage (NCBI taxonomy): Eukaryota > Metazoa > Arthropoda > Insecta > Lepidoptera > Noctuidae > Dryobota > Dryobota labecula. Next base: position 19,675,840 of record OX383287.1, on the reverse strand, counting down.
TAATATGTAACGTTTTATGTATAATAATAATGCGTCTTATTTGGGACAGCGCTCCTGGGTGGGCGAGTCTTATTACTGGCTGGACGTATGACGCGTTGCGTGAGCTCAGTACAGAACACGCAAGCTAACCACTCAAGGTCACTGGCATATATCTGGGCCTTAACAGTCTAATCAAAACTTTATCTAAAAATTTTACTTTATTTAACAATATAGACTTAATATAATAATAATATTGTAAAGAGAGAGAGCGAATTTTGTGAGTTTGTGTATATGTTGAGGGTAATCTCCGGAACTACAGCTCCCATTTAAAAAATGTTTTCACCATGTGAAAGGCACGTTATTCCAGGTCTAGCCGGATCTATACAAAAAAAAAAGTACTTAATAAAACTAAGGAAATACTATCTTGAATTCATGCAAGCTTAGTACTTTTTGTTAGGTTGCTGTTCAGAATTTGTTCATAATGTGTAGTGACGTAAACAGAATACCGTTTTCACATGTAAATTGCATTCGTGGGAAGCCGGGAAGGGTCGCTAGTCTATTAATATATTTATAACACAAAGTATGTATTGACTTATGTCCGATAGAGACTTTGAAACTACTGAATGAAATCAGTTTTTTTTTTGCATATTATAGCCCAATTCTTTAGGTTATTTAACATCACGCTACGACCCTAAGGAGCCGGGCAAAAAGAAAAAAAAAAAAAAGTCAGAAACAACACGGATTCTGAAAATTCTTTTTTTGATAGCCCAATTCTTATGGAAGGTTATAAGGCTATGACACTACTGAACGGATTTTGAAATTCTTTTTGCATTTGATAGCCCAATTCTTGAGGAAGTTTATAGGCTATTTAATATCAGGCTACGACCCTTAGGAGCCGGTCAAAAAGAAAAAAAGAAAGAACACGAATTCCGAAGATTCTTTTTGCATTTGATAGTCCAATTCTTGAGGAAGGTTACCTACTTATAGGATATTTAATCTTTACATAGAAAATTATTTTATTTAACGTAGTAGCACACGCCGGGTATCCGCAATTTTTTTTTTAAGATAAAGCTACACTAATGTTTTTGGCGTCTCCCATATACATATTTACTGCGAGGAAACGGGTGGACAGTTGCGTTTCCTTAACTACTAAGTACTATTCTATAAACAAGTGAAGTAACTATAGTTAGTGATAATTTACCTGATAATATTTGGCCATGCCCTGAATCATGGCACAGTATGCTTCAGGCTGCTTAGGGTCCATTGATTCGAAAATCTGATCGGCAAGTCCACCAAGTCTTAAAACAATTACATTAGATAAAATATTAATATAGCCAATCCGCCTTGAGTAAGCACGGTGCGATCAATGCTCGAGCCTGAAGAGGCCTGGGACAATTACAAGCTTTTTCATAATTTTATTATTTAAAAAAAAATCTAAAACATAGTGCTGGCAATAAGCATAACATTCCAACTTAGAAGTCAATAGATTTTTTGTGATAATCTGATCTGCAGTAGGCATGAACAACTTTTGCAATTGCAGTCTCAAATCCATACTAATATTATAAATATGAAAGTAACTCTGTCTATCTGTCTGTCTGTATGTTACCTTTTCACGCCTAAACCGCTGAACCGATCGTCATGAAATTTGGCAGAGATATAGCCTGGGATATGGAGACGGACATACGCGGGCGGAGCCGCGGGCAAAAGCTAGTAAGTAATAAAGACATGATTACCTCCAAGTGGCCGCTTGCCTATCCCTAACATTAGCAGCAAACCACCTCTCCTCAAGCCACTCCATTGAATCAGGTTCTCTTTCATTGTAGAAGCATAACAGTTGTAGGAACTGCAGCTTCAACTCATCACTCACTCCGCTAGCGGCACCTAGTAGTTGGTATATTGTGATTGAATCTTCTATTAGTGCATTTTGTATTGTGTACTTCAAGTCTTCCTCTGTGACCTGAAAGAAAGTTATTTATTTATTTATCTTCTTACATCTACGTTGCAGGATTACCCAATGCGATAAATGCGCCTATCCTCTAAATTAATACTAACATAACATTTAAGTATAACATATTACAAACATAGCATTCCTTGTGAATTCACTCAGAGAACAAAAGAATAAGTCTGTCTCAATCGCTATGAGGTTGAGCATGCAGAGTGTACGCATCAGCGACACCTCCCTTAAAAGGTTGGTCCGAGCGTGCGGTTCAACTAGCAGTGGCGGCTGCCTTCGTCGCCACACGTACCTGGAACCGGAACACAACTGCCCTAAAATAACTGTGCTATGTCTGTTTTGGTTTTATTATTATTCTGGTTGACTATGCTTTGTTTTAATCTCTAGTTAAGTAAGATATTTTTAATTTTTATCCACATTTAAGGGGTAAGTTAACCCATTGAATGCCGAAATTGGCTATACGGCCAACGTTGGTTGCCACCATACATTTGTCTATTTACGGATATATACGTATATGGCATCAGCGAAAAATCAATAAAGTTACTATTTTATTAAAGCTTGTTCTATTTGAGATGCCATCCTATATAAAAATACCTTATTGGTGAGGCCAGCTACTGTAGATTCTATTGAAACTCGTATAGAAGTCCTACGTATCTATCCGTAGTCGGCGTCCTGCATAGAAACCATATACGGATATATCCGTAGTCGGCATTCAATGTGTTAAGTAAGATATTTTTCTAATTCTGTTTTATAAAAGTACACACAGGATATAAAAATAGGTATTTTTCTGTTCCTTTTCTTTTAGCTGTTTTTAGTGTATATTTAACTGTTAAATGAATAAAACAATTAGGAAAGTACAGCAGATACATAATGCCAATTTTTATATAATAAACCTATTCCTGTTATTTGTTTTTACCTTGCTTGCATCATTATAAATAGGCTTAGGGGCGAATGCTTCTATGTGAGGGTCCGCATTAAAATATGGTGTTTTGATCTTGCTGGGTGGGTCCCATTCCCTTGTGGTGAATAGGTCAGCATGTTCATCACGTATCCAAGCTGCCGCTTTGCGGCCAGCTTCAGCTGACAACGCATAGGATCTCTTGCGGAAGTTTGACAGTGGTATTAAATATGGGTCATCATGGTATCTGAAAGTATTTTTTTTTTAAATTATGAATAGATGATAAAAATGAATATAAGTAAATTGTATGCTTATATAAATGATTCCTCATATTAGCTATTATATTTTTTTGTTTTATAAAACTAAAAATCTTATTTACATATTACATAGGCCCACTTTGTGTTAGTGTCTAATATTAACTTGCAGTAAATACTAATTATTCTGTAGTAAATTGATGCACTTAATGAATATATAGTTTACTTGTAATGTGCAGCTGTTGGGTCAGTTCCAACAGTAGCCGCTAATGCCTGAAGGATGTCGGTAGGCCCTCTGAGTTTGCGGGGAGGAGGTGATATGCCATCGCTAGATTTACCAGTCTGAGGAAGCTTCTGTCCTTCCACAGATGTTAGGGAACGACAAAGACAAGCTAGCCTTGTCCATTGTCTGTAAATAAATACATTTTATGTAATAAAACTGTAATTATATTGGAGATCTCTAACCTCAAAGACTCGATTACCTTACCTTGGAACAATAACGTTCGAATACATTGATGCTATATTTTAAGCAAATATATGTCTTATAAATTTTTTTATTCGCTTTATCTAATTATAAAGCTGTATTGAAATAAATTGGAAAATCATCTATCAATAATACATACACATAACCTCAATTATAAATGTCACTGTCTGAAGTGTCAGAACTCAGAAGTGTCAGTTAATCAGATTTTGTTTTGACGTTTATTGTGGTATTATTGCCATAAATAAATAAAACGGCCGTGTAAAACCTTATACACACGGCTACATATCAAGCTATACATTTCCAGTATAAGCTGATCTCTCATTATATGTAAATCCTATACAATGCAAGACCAGCGTAAACTAGTAATGTATAGCTTGATATGTAGCCGTGTGTACGACAGTCTTCTTCTAGTTGTTATAGGGGGAGAATTAACGATCAATCTGGCATCAATTTAATCCGGTGAATCTGATGTATGTAAATCAAAATGTATAGATATTTTGAACCAATCTAGCATTACACGATCAATTTGACATCATAATATAACATAACATAACATCACGCCTGTAATCCCCGAAGAGTTAGGCAGAGAAGTACCCTATAGTACACCCACATTTGAAAGTCTATTAAATAGGCCAATATAACCAAAATCGAACTGCTGATGCCGGATTGCTCGTCCAAGGACTATCTATCTACTAGGTAGCCTGGCTACGGCAGCCTAAATACATACATAGAAAAAGTCTAAGCAACATGTACGGTTTTGAACTTTTGAACTATTATTTTTTTACTATTGTAATATATTTATAAATAAACTAAGCATTTTTTTATACATTAGTGACTAAAGTAACAAAATCCTTCATTCAATTGCTCATTTAATCACAATAATTAACAATAATTATGTGTACCGTAACATACGTAGTATAAAATAAAGTTAAAACAAAATTAAACTATTCATGTTTTACAAAATAAAATAATGTCATTTTTTTAAATTATTTGGTAACTAGCTTTTGCCCGCGGCTTCGCCCGCGTGGATGTCGGAACAAATCCAACGGGAACGTACTACCGGGGTTTAAAGAACTCTATGACCGGGATTAAAAATACTTTTGAGTAATTCAAAAACTTAAAAATAAAAACTTTTGAGTTATTCAAGGCACGCAGTAAAATTCACCCGTAAAAACTTAATTACCCCTCATTCCCGTTTGGAATTAATTCTCAAAAAACCCATATACTTACTCGTAATCCTTTATTTTTTCTGTCAAAAGAATAAGCACCTTTTGAGGGGATGTTTTGAAAAACGAATTATGACAAACTTTGTGTCTTATTTAAGAAAGTATTTGTGCAGTTTCAAGTTTATGAATTAAAAAAAAAAACATACAATTTAAATCCCCCCCGTTTTCACCCCTTAAAAGCCCTTTTTAGAGCTCGAAACCCTTTCTGAAACCCTGAGCCTTTTCTTTAAATAGATCAGTCCGTTACGGTTTTTTTCCATACAAACTTTGACATCCCCTAATCCCCCCTTGTGCCAAGTTTAATTTTTATTAATAACTCACAACTCACAACTAACAAGGCATACGATTTTTCAAACAAATCAAATCACCCCTTATTACCACTTTACGGGTTGAATTTACAAAAATCCGTTTTTACCGGATGCCTACGTCACAATAACTATCTGTGTGCCAAATTTCAGCCAAATCCGTTCAGTGGTTTGAGCTATGTGTTGATAGCCATCATTTTTTCTATACAAACTTTGACAACCCCAATCCCCCTTTATGGGGTAGTTTAAAAAAAACTGAAATAAACAAACTTAATTATTTAATTAGATAAGCATTTGTGCCAAGTTTCAAGTTTATAAACTCAAGGAATAAGATTTTTCAAACAAACGAAATCCCTCCTTTCTACCCTCTTAACGGTTTTTTTTTTTTAAATCCTTTATTAGCTGATGTATTTTATTTATAACTAGCTGACCCGACAGACTTCGTTCTGTCAAAAGCTATAGTATAAACTCCACTACTCTACTCTACCCTACCCTACCTACCCTACCTACCTACCTACCTACCTACCTACCCTACCTACCTACCTACCTACCTACCTAACTACCTTTTTTTTTTTTTTTTTTTTTTTCCGCTGGGAAAAATGCTTTACGCATACCCTCCCGTCGGGGGAAGAGAGGGGTATGTGGGACTCCCCGGTAGAGTACCAGTATACCCACTAAAAAACCCAGCGGCGCTCCCGCATCGTCTGTATGGAGGGAGACTGGGAATCTGGCAGAGCCTTTCCATCCAGTCCCCCGCCGACGCTCGCCCGCCTTTACAGCGGGCCCGGCGCACCCCTCCCGTCGGGGAGGGGCAGTGCGGCTGGTGAACAGTGCAATGCAGGAGAAGGCGCCCCCGCGCCTATCTCCCGCTGTTCACCATCAGGAGGCAGAAGGCGAGATCGCCTTCTCCCCCACGCGGCGGCCACGTATCCCGGTCCCCTCTCTAAGAGCGAGAGGGGAGGGGAGTCCGTGGAAGACCGCGACACAAGGATGCGATGTCTGACCCTACCCATCAATCAGACATCGCACCCCCCTCCTCAGCCGCCAAAGTCCCAGCCTCAGGGACGGCGGTGGCAGCGACAGGCCGGATCCGCGCCTGCTCCTTGCCCCTCTTAGGGGGAGGATTGCATTTCCTCCCCATCATTACGTGGCCCGCCGGGCAGCCACTGGCGGCACAAACCGCGCAGTGCGGCGTGGCAACCTCGCAGGAGGCGGACTTGTGCCCGTCCTTGCCACAACGGAAGCACAAGTCCGCCCTGTCGACCTCAGACGGACAAAGGGCCCGAGTGTGTCCAATGCCAAGGCACTTGTAGCAGCGCAGAGGCTTGGCTGCAAGCGCCCGGACCACACCCGAGCTGAATCCTACGGCAAGCCGTCCCTTGGCAAGGACGGCTATAGCTGCGGCGACTGGGCACTCAAGTCGAATGGTGCCCATGCCACCAGGGCCGGGCCTGATGGCCCGACCTTGCACCGCTGTGACGCCACAGCCCCCCATCGCTGCGACCGCCGACCTACCTAACTACCTACCCTACCCTACCCTACCCTACCCTACCCTACCCTACCCTACCTACCTACCTACCCTACCCTACGCTACCCTACCCTACCTACCTACCTACCCTACCCTACCCTACCTACCTACCTACCTACCTACCTACCCTACCCTACCCTACCCTACCTACCCTACCCTACCCTACCCTACCTACCTACCTACCCTACCCTACCCTACCCTATCTACCTATCTACCTGCCCTACCCTACTCTACCCTACCCTAATTTTTTGTAAAACGTTGCTATAAACCTCACGGAGCCCGAGAACTTTCCAACGAATGCAAAACCGTGGAAATCGGTTCGTGCGTTCTGGAGTTATAGCGTCAGGAAGGAAAACCCGACTTATTTTTATATAGTAGATTTAACCTATCTAACTATCCTAAATCTATATCTCTAGGGTTGAAGTTCTAACAACACCGTTAGCTTCCTACCAAAAGCCTAGATAGTAAGTGATTTTTCTTCGAAAATTAAGGACTTTTCAACTTCATCCCCTTTTTTAATCCTTTGGGGGTGGAATAATCAAAAACGCTGAGACAGGTATAAATTAATTTTCAATCGTCAGCCTAAACACAAAATTTTAAGATCCTAACTTCAAAACGGACGGACTTTCATATAAACTTCCATCCCCCATTTTACCCCTTTAGGGGTTGAATTTCGAAAAATCCTTCCTTATTCCTTGTCTACATTATAAATAGAACCTCTGTGCAAAACTTCAGCTTTCTAGGTCCAAGGGTTTGGGCTGGGCGTTGATGAGTCAGTCAGTCAGTCAGGTCTTTTCTTTTTATTTATATAGATTCAATACAAAGTGTGACCGCCTCTGTTGTTTAAAACTTGTCGGAAACGATTTTTAATTGAATTACAGGTATAAGATTGTTTATGTGATCCTGCGGCAATCGCTCCCAATTGAATTTTAACAAGTCTTGCAGTTGTTGGGTTGTCGACACTCCGTCCAGTTCCGTCAGTAGAAAACGTCTCTGGAGCATGTCCCATGCGTGCTCGATGGGATTGAGGTCTGGCGATTGTGCAGGCCACGGCAATACCCGGATATTTTCCATTGCCAAGTACTGTCTGGTCCTTCGAGCTGTGTGTGAACGCGCATTGTCATGCATCACCGTGAAATCTGAGCCAAGACTTTGTGACATCTTCAACGTAACTTTCAGCGTTCATATTGCCATCTACAAAAACGAGCTCAGTTCGTCTGTTCTTCATAATACCCGCCCATACTATGACTATGATGCTACTGTAATGGTACACTTCCTGGATGAATCTCAGCCGTTCAGTATTTCCGCGACGACGATACATTCTTATCCCTTCTCGTATCAGGCCTAAATCTAAACCGGGACTCATCACAAAATAAAATTTTATCCCATTGCTCCTGGGTCCATTTTAAGTGTTCATACACCATTTGTTTCGACGGGCGCGATTCTATGGCGGGTGGGCAATTAGGTGGGCACCTAATTGGGCGTCGTGCTCGTATTCATGCAGCCTATTTCTCACGGTTTGGTGGCTAACAACAACACAGTTTGAGAATTGTAGCTTTAAACCTATCCCCGGGCGCTTAACATCGGCTGACGTCTTGCAGTCAGTTATTTGTAGGTATCGGTCCTGTCGAGCAGTTGTACTCCTTCCACGTCCTGGGTGCTGCTCAGCAGGATCCCCTGTATTAACGTAACGCTGCCAAAGACGACAAATCACGCTCCTATTGACACCAAAATGCCGAGATACCTGGACCTTGGACTGATTTCTTTCCGCTTGTAGCATTCCTACAGGCCTCTGCATTTCATCAGCAATCAAATGGCGTCGCTCCATGACATAAAAAAACTGACTTACCACTCAATTTGTCCAAAAACTGTATATCTCAAAATCATAAAAGTGAGATAAATACCAAATTTATCAAGCAACGAAAACACCTGAAATCGGGAAAAAATAATTAAAACACAATCGTAAAGTTTCTATTTTTAAAATCAGCCAGTATATGTTTCCGAGAAAAAAAAAAAGATTGTATATCAATCTACTTTTGTTAAGAAAAAAATAAAGTATCAATTAATAAAACATGCAGTTTCTGTAAATGTTGCTTAGACTTTTTGATGTGTGTATAATAAGCAGCAGATTCTGGTCCACTTAATGCCCGGGCTCCAATAAGACATGATGTGACTGCCGTAGTCTAGTTGCCGCAGCCTGGCTGACTAGGGAGCCCTTACTAGATAATGCTAAGGCTGTTTAGCTGCATTCAGCAAAAAATAATTTTAGCTACTTACGTAGCCGGGTTCGCTTCCCAAATTCATTTGCCATGCTTTTGTCTTCATCTACTGTAGCTATAACTGCAAATCCCTTAAACTATTTAACCTGTAGTCTAAGAAAAAGCCAGACAAAACTGAAATAATTCAGGCCAGTCAAGGCACAGCATTACATTACTTGCCCAGGCGTAGCGTTGATTTTTAATCACAATGAAAAAATGAGCACAGGGAGTGCTTGGAAATAAAAATAAAAAAACATTTGGATAAACGACTCATTTATTTACTTGTAGAATAAATTTAAATTAAATTGTCCAGATTTTGTACTAAGTGGAAGATGTTCTCGTTGCAATATCCTTATTATTTTAACACTGATTGTAGCAAAATTGTAGAGTAAAACATTGAAAGTGAAATGGTCGCAATAACAGCATTGCTAACTGCCTCACCCGATAGTACTTCGTGACCACTGGCACTGGATGGATTTTCTACCACTATCACGCCATGATTCACATTTATTTTAGGAGTTGTACAAGTAAATTCGGTATTATTTACACAGACACCTGCAGTGGAATTAAAAAGCGTATTTGGCGGGCATCCAACAACTCTAGCTGTGTCTACGTTGGCCAAGCCTTCTATGCAGGCAACATACGAAGAGCAATCCGCACTATCAGGAACGGCAAAGTTCCCGACACCAGTACAGTTGAAGTTCGGAAAACATTTGTAATTTGTTGCGTTAGTGCATTGTTCTTCTAAATGGCTGTAAACAGAGCCCATGGGACACATGAGCTTGTACTGGGTGAAGTTTGTGAGACCGCCCAAGAGACACATTGTGTACCCTCGACAGTCACCAGATTCGTTGTTCGGGAATCTTCCTCTCGCGGTACACTCAGACGCCTTGCTTACCCCGTGAGATAATCCCTGTAATTAGAAATATTGTGTCTTATCAGTAACCATGTTACAAATTACCCGTTATCTTGATTTAAGACATTAACACATTTTCAGAGAACAGATAACGAGCAAAATGAAACTATGATATGTGATAGAGGCCTCCAGCACATAGCCTAAAGTATAAGGGCTGTAATCTTTAGATGAACCATGTATTTAGATACGTCGTCCGTAGAAAAGTTGACCAAACATTTTAACTTAAATGAAGACAAGTCAACCAATTTTAACACTTTATAAAAGGTATCCTTCAGGACTACCTATGGAATTGCCTCAGCAGACAAATTGTAGTAGGTAAATTAGTAAACATAATATGTAGGTACTTACAACGAATAATATAACAACACAAAAGTATTTCTTTTCCATTGTCCAAAGGTCAAGCACACTGCTGTACCTGTTAAAATGATATTTCAGCAATAAAATATTTTATTACAATAACTATTTTATCATTCACGACTGTGCAGTTGTCTGGTTAACTCAGTTTTATGGGTATAATGATACTCTACTACAAAGTTATGGAAATTAAAGTAGATGTTTCCTTTTGTGGCTATAAATAGAGGTGCGAACCACATTCCAGCTATCGATATAATTTATACTAACAAATTAATAGGTAATGGGGAATAAAAATAAAAAAATACGGAAAAAAAAATTGCTAAAATTCGCATGTGTTTTCCTATTATTTTGCATGGAATCCTTATAAAAGTGTTCATAACTTAATTAGTCGTGAGCTGGCAACAGCTAGGCCCTATCTTCTGGAATACTAGTTTAAAGGCCGAAAGGCGTTAGATTTTCCATAAAACGCCACGTGAGGGTTTTGTCGAGTCCAGCACCAGGTCAGTTTCAATAGCCAACAAGACCGGACTTACCATAGCGAAACATCTGAAGTGGTAATGAGCCCCGTAATTTGAGCCGTAGAACCGGTAACGATAGACCGCGAATCGGCAAGCTTGGTGTAGGACATATCACGCTCCGCCGAGTCCTGGGACTTCTTGTGGGTAGCTCGTAGCAGCTGGATGAGAGTGGCCGAGGATCGTGTTACATGATTGCAATTGGAGGGTCCTATACTACGTCTAGCAATTTATTTACAGCTGTAGGTATATGAATATGATGTCGATAAATGTTTGCCAAAATAATTTAATTGCAAAACTTTATGAATGTCACACCTCTATGTTGTTGCGAGATAAAAATGATAATATTGTTTGATTTCAACTCTAGTTTATCAAGATTCTTACTTTGCTTGTTAATGATAAAACCGTGTCTTCTCTTAATGGCAGACTTTATTTGTTTACAGCTCTTTAAAGAAAGCGATAAATGATGATACAGAGGTCAGGAATGTTAGGTTGCCACGTGGTTTCCAGTAACGGGGATGCAGCCTTGTTGCCCGGTAACATCATCCTTCGGTCATGTACAAGCGACCCGCCCCTATTTCGCGCGGTTTTGACGACTTGACAAAACATTGTTTGTAATAAGTATAATATGAATGTATATGTGGCAGGCAGATTGTATAATTCGTCATTTTCACAACGGCGCCGTCCGTTTACAAACGCTCGCGGTTATGCAAAATGCCTAAGGCAAATTCGCAACTCGTACAATTTTTATAATTTCGAGATCCGGACACCCTGACCAAATGGGATAGGTTAGGTTAGTAATGTGACCAACCGTGCGCGAGCCGAGCGAGCGAAGCGAACGGTGCCCCAGCAGCGGCCGGCGAGCGCATTATGAAACAGATTTACATTTTGCCTTAGGCATTTTACATAACCGCGAGCGTTTGTAAACGGTCGGCGCCGTTTGGAAAATGACGAATCATACAATCTGCCTGTGAAATATATACCTACACATAAACCTTCCGGAATAAATTCTCTCAATGATGGTGAACATCGCATCATAATCGGTTGCGTAGAGAGACGAAAAGTGACTTTAAATTATAATACTTATGTATAGATCAATAGGTGTATACGAGGGCTGCACTAAAAGTATCGGGAATGGAATATTTCCACTGTTCCTGTCATATTAAAATCTTTTTAATTGAAAACTCCTTGGTTTTAAAAATCGAATACCATTTATTTATTTAAAAAAAGATTCTCGGTCTTGTCACAAGGTTTTGTCAAACTTGTTTAGTCGTTGAGAAAATGGAATTGACTCGAGAAAATTCAAGAGCGATGATTTATTATGACTTTCGAAGTGGTTTAACACAAAAACAGTGTGTTGACCGGATGATTTCTGCATTTGGTGATGAAGCCCCATCCAAAACCACAATTTATCGCTGGTTTGCTGAATTTCAACGTGGACGTGTCAAGCTCAGTGATGATCCCCGTCAAGGTCGTCCAAAAACTGCAGTCACCCAAGAAAATGTTGATGCTGTGCGTAAGTTGATTGAGGAAGATCGACATGTGACACACCGCGAAATTCAGGCAACTTTAGACATTGGCATGAGTCAAATACAAATAATCTTGCATGAACAATTAGGTGTAAAAAAGTTGTTTTCCCGATGGACACCGCATTCGCTCTGTGAAGAGCAAAAAGTGGCTCGCGTTACTTGGTGCGTCAGAACTCTCGAAAGATTCCACGCAGGATCCTCAAATGCTGTATACAACATCGTATCAGGTGTCGAATCCTGGATATATGCGTACGAACCCGAAACAAAAAACCAGTCACGAGTTTGGGTGTTCGAAAATGAGTTAAAGCCAACAAAAATTGTTCGTTCACGGAGTGTTGCAAAAAAAATGGTGGCCACGTTTGTCTCCAAAACCGGCCATGTTACGACTATTCCTCTTGAGGGACAAAGAACGGTTAATGCAGAATGGTATGATAGCATTTGTTTGCCACAGGTCGTTTCTGAACTCCGTAAAGAGAACTGCAACCGCCGCATCATCCTCCATCACGATAATGCGAGTTCTCACACCGCGCACAGAACAAAAGAGTTTTTAGAGCAAGAAAACATAGAATTATTAGACCATCCGCCGTACAGCCCCGACCTAAGCCCTAATGATTTCTATACTTTCCCTAAAATAAAGAATAAATTGCGTGGACAGAGATTTTCATCACCTGAAGAAGCTGTGGACGCCTACAAAACGGCCATTTTGGAGACCCCAACTTCCGAATGGAATGGTTGCTTCAATGATTGGTTCCATCGTATGGAAAAATGTGTCAAATTTCGCGGAGAATACTTCGCAAAGCAATAAATACATTTTTAAATAGTAATGTTGTGTCTCTTCCTTGATTCCCGAAATTTTCAGTGCGGCCCTCGTAGATATAGATGTATAGATGTAGATGTATAGATATAGATGTATAGATATAGATGTATAGATATAGATGTATAGATATAGATGTATAGATATAGATGAGGAAGCCCATGATCAGCAGTGCCCTCTCAGAGCTGCTGTGGGCGCAGATATGGTCCCAGTATCTTCCTTTGCGGCTGGCAGCCAGTCTGCCGCCTGGGTCTAGAGATTCCAAATTTGGCACGTAGGTTCCATATGAGGTCTAGAGTGCACTAAGAACGGATTTTTGGACTTTTCACCCCTAAGGGGATACAATAGGGGATGAAAGTTTGTATGAAAGTCCGTCATTTTTGAAGTTAGGAGTACAGACACGTTCTTGTAAACCAGTCCATTGAATTTATGGCGCTAACAACAAGGTCAGGTGAAGTTTTTATTAAACTCGGACATTGGAAATGTATGTAGAGTCAACAAGACCACGTCTGAAATATAGGGCAATGGCAAAAAATAAATACAACTGTCCCACAAACTGTCCATTATCTGTTATCTTGATGATTATATTAATCTCATTGAGCCTATTAACTCTACTAACACTTTTTTAGTATAAAATATGACCTTTTTTAAGACCTAGATCTTAAAAACGTGTTTCGTTAATACGCGCATTGATATTGGTAAAGTAATTGTAAAATGCTGATTCCGATATATTAATAAATAATAATAAATAATAAAATAAAATAAAATAAATTAAATTAATTGCTTATTCCGATATATTAATAAATAATAATAAATAATAAAATTTATTCAAAAATAAAAATAGGAAAAATACAGTATAAATCTTAGAAATAATGTAGGTATATAATAAATAGTGTATTGATTGCATATATGCCCATTCTATTCTATATAAATTGTATGAAAGTTTTTCTCAGGGTGTTTGGGTCTATTTGAATGAGTTCGAAGCACGTATAAACAGTACAAGGTATAATATTTGAAAGTAAAAACAGAGTATATGGTACAACAAACAGGTAATCAGTAAAAACGAAAATATTATGTAGTAGCTGTAAGTTTCGCGAATGCGTCCTCGTTTTCAGTAGGTAGTAGGTACATGCTCAAAATCCAGCTGAGCGAGAATCTGAATTATCTACGCTATCTCTAGGAATTTATCTCAATGGCGAGTTATAATAATAACCCATTTATTTCAGGCAACGCAGGCCCATAGATCCTTAACCTAAACATGCATATTTTATTATAATAACATCAAATTATTGTACACGAAGACGATTGTGTCGGCGTCGTGTTAAGGCTCCTACAAACAGGCGCGACACGTGACGCGACACGAAAGCACCGCTTGTCGCGCAACACGCGGTGCCTTTGTGTCGCGTCGCGTGTCGAGCCTTTACACTGCGTGGTGTCGCGTAACCTTCCACAAAAACGTCGGTGCGCCACGCCTTTCGGCCAATTTTAATTTTTATTCTATTATTGGTTTGCTCTTGACTTTAGTTTAGGTCAGAGGTGACAGAGACAAAGTAAAACAAAAAAAAATTCTTTCATGAAAGTTTCTAGGTACTGGAGTTGGAACCCGCACCGCAAACGACTTGAACTTTATGTAATGGCGCGACTCCAACTTAGAGAAGTTCCCATACTTTGAGAGTAGAGACTCTCAAATTTGAATGGGTCTTGATTCTGATGTATTCCATGATGTCTTCAGTCATGATGGAGTGATTCAGACGGGAAACGTACAGCTGCGATGACGGTGTTGCAGGACGCAGCAATATATTTGGTTCCGCCAGCACATCGATGACGGCAAGTGGGCTTCCTTTGCTTCGACTTAAACTACATAGCTGTATGGTGTGGTTTTTCCGTTCAAGTGTCATGTTGGTATTTTCGTGCCAGTGTATGTAAATGTTGATACCTATATACAAATGAATGATCCAACGGGTAATAAAGCTTATCTTAATCATGTTTGTTTGTAATTGTTATAACTGTAGGTAAATTATTCATGCAATGCAGATGCGTTGTGGTAAGTTGAAATATTATGCAATGTAGTAGTATGCTAAGCATTTTTAATGTTCCATATACAGGGTTATTTGTAAAACACCAACAACCTCGCAGGAGTAGATTACTAACATCATAAACAACAACATTTGTTCTACGACTTTTTCGAAAACAAGCAAAAAAAAAAAAAATACGACTTTTCATACAATACTCGATCGGACATATGTATGGAGAGTTAAATTTTTTTTGTCTGTTTTCGGAATAGTCGTAGAACAAATGTTGTTGTTTATGATGTTAGTAATCTACTCCTGCGAGGTTGTTGTGTTTTACAAATAACCCTGTATAATTAGGAACTTAGGAAACGAAACAGTTTAAGATATGTTTTTTTTTTTCATGATGACGTATGGCAGCGGATTAGGTGCAGTCTGACATAATCCTTCGTTCTCCACAGATGAAGAGTATCCATAAGGATTGCTCATAACGAAAATAATGGTAAGACAGTTTTGAGGTCTAGAGAGCTTATATTCGTCACAGGAGAAAAATATCAATACAATTATTTTTTCAGAATTTTTTATTAAGACCGTATCTATACAAATGTCTTATTATAATTAAAATTATGTTTATTTCTTTATAGATTAAGTAATGCATAGAGAAGTAAGGTCACAAAGACAAAACATCTTACTGGGGTCACATTGCAATTTTTTTGGTAAAACAAACCTACAGCACCCCATTTCCTCCCGTGGGATGTCGTAAAAGGCGACTAAGGGACTTACTAGAGAATTGGCAGCAGCGTTCTCTATGGATTTTTAACACCATACTGCGATCGCCAACTCGCCTGCCAAGTGTGGCGATTATGGCAAACCCCCCCCCAATTGTGGGAGGCCTATGTCCAGCAGTGGACGTTTTCCGGCTGAAATGATGATGATGATGATGATGATTTATACACGAAATATTTTAAGAGAAATATCTATAGGTGGTAAAAAAGTCATAGCAGCAAAAAAAAAAAAATATCGATGTGTTTTACATTTTTACATAATTATTATAATTTTAAAATTGCTTGAGATATTTTGCAAAAATATCCTTTACTTACTTTTTTTTTTATTCTACGAATGACCCGCCCGGACGCGGTGACGGTGGTGACAAGAGCGCGGTATATTTGATATAATTAATCATCATATCAAGTAATTTTAAATTATTAATTGTTTAAATAATATACTCAGATTTAAAAAAGAAATCGTTTCCATGGCTTCTTTACAATCTCTTAAAATAGTTCGTGTTTGAATAGATACATCCTATATACACATGTCTTAATATAATTAAAATTATGTTTATTCTTTTATAGATTACTAGCTTTTGCCCGCGGCACCGCCCGCGTAGATGTCGGTTATCGCGTAAAAAAGTAGTCTATGTCCTTCTCCATATCCCAGGCTATATCTCTGCCAAATTTCATGACGATCGGTTCAGCGGTTTAGGCGTGAAAACGTAACATACAGACAGACAGATAGACAGACAGACAGACAGACAGAGTTACTTTCACATTTATAATATTAGTATGGATAATGCATAGAGAAGTAAGGTCACAAAGACACAACATCTTACTGGGG
This sequence comes from Dryobota labecula, assembly GCA_947523025.1. NCBI lineage: Eukaryota > Metazoa > Arthropoda > Insecta > Lepidoptera > Noctuidae > Dryobota > Dryobota labecula. The sequence goes on along the minus strand of OX383287.1, from coordinate 19,659,203 downwards.
TCACATTGCCATTTTTTTGCTAAAACATACCTACAACACTAATGATGATGATGAAAGAAGGATCACAACGTTGCATCGTAGCCATCTCCTAGCCGTCCCCTAGACGTCGTTTAGCTGTCTCGTAGCGGTGTCGTAGCGGTCTCGTAGCTGTGTCGTCGCAGTGTCGTAGCCGTGGCGTAGCGGTGTCGTAGCGGCTTCGTGGCGGTCTAGCGGTCTCGTAACCACCCGTAGCAGCCGTTTCGTAGCGTCTCCTAGGTGCCACCGTTGCGACGCCTTCGCATAGATGTCACGTACACGCCGCGGGAATTCTATATCGATACAATACAATTTTTTTTAATGTATCCAACGAAGAAACTTCTAGCTTTGTTGCTACACGCATAAGTAATTAATGCAAACTCACGTTGAGACATATTAAGAGCCAACTAGTCGCGGGCTCGAACTCACTGGTGGGCGTGGCCAAAAAGCACGCTGTCTCACCTAGCATCGTGTCCGTCATCGTGTGTTGAGTGAAATGCACGATAATTCATAGTAAACCGTGCGTACAGCATCTCCCAGGAGGATACGCTGTAACTGACTTAAATTGTTAATGTAGATGATTTTCCTAAAATTTTCATATGTTTACAAACATTGTAAAAGTAGTTTTACAATGTTTGTAAACATATGAGCACCATGTATCTATATCACGTAATTAATTTGTCTGTCATTACTTATCACCTATTGTGGTTTAATAACTTTATTCTAGGTACATCGTCTTCACATAATAATATAATTATTAATTCATGTATACAAAATATTGTTAACTTTTTAAAAGAGTAAGTATGGAGTTTCTTGCCTATTCTTCGGCCACTAGAATCAATTCATTTATTTATGTATTTTTTGACGTTCAAAGTGCCTTTTATGTGACTATTTGAAATAAATGATTTGACTTTGACTTTGAATCAGTCATAAAAATGACGATTTTTCTATAAAATCGTGCAAGCTGAGTTTATAAAATAAAAATAAATAAAATTACTTGATATGATGATTAATTTTCAAAAGGCACCGCGCTCGTGCCGCCACCGTGGCCGCGTGTCCGGACGCGACCACGGTGGCAAATCATCATAATTATCAAGTAATTTTATTTATTTTTATTTCATGGGTCATTCACAAAATTTAAAAAAAATATACCTAAGTGAGTAAAGTTTTTTTTTGCAAAATGTCCCAAGCAATTTTAAAATTATAATAATTATGTAAAAATATAAAGCACGAAGGAAGATTAAAAATTTTTTTTTGCTGCTATGGCTTTTTTACCACCTATAAGATGTTTCTCTTAAAATATTTCGTGTTTGAATAGATACACCCTATGTATAAACCAAATTTGGTGTGTTTATATTAAATATTTCTTAAGTTATGAAGGGTTTAAAAGTGGAGAAAAAAAGAAAAGAACCATTTGAAGCCACTTTTAATGGCTTCAAATGGTTCTTTTCTTTTTTTGAACTTGGCTTAACGCGCTCCAGCGTGTTTAGATATAAAATATGTAGTTGATCTGATGATGGGTATGAATGCGAATTTGAGCATGTTTGTTAAAGATTCATTGTATATGGTCTCGTCACGGAAAGAATCCAAGATATCTCATTTTTCGTGGATTATATTACGTAGGTAATGAAGGAGATAATCCATCGGATAATCCAACAATTGTGAGACAATCCGATTTAATGATGTTTTACAGTTCTGTGTATCCAAGTTTACAATCCTTGATGGTATAAAGCTTGTGTTTTGGTGCGAGTTTATTCACAGCAAAAAAAAAAATGGCGAAACAAATCATCATTATCGTTTTGGTGAGTATCCATTTTGGTTTTAAGTAGTGCTGTAAGAATAGGCATGGTTTATTTTTTCCCACTATCACCTTTGCGTTACAAATGTCTTCGAAACGTTGTATCTAGATTTTAGTTAATGTATTTATTTTATTATTTTTGTACACATTAAAATACGATACGAGTATACGACATAATTATAATTTGAGTACAAAGGTACTGCTTATTTTTAAGAAATTTCTTCCAGCAGACTAATCCATACTATCCATACTTAATATTATAAATGTGAAAGTAACTGTCTGTCTGTCTGTCTGTATGTTACGTTTTAACGCATAAACCGCTGAACCGACCATCATGGACAGAGATATGTATGGGTATCGGATTCAGATATTAGTTAATTAATTATAATTTTAATAAATCACCGCACAACTCCCCGCGTAGGCAACGGATGTTATGTGGGCACCTGCTTCCGTCCAATTAAATTTATAAATAACTCTCACATAACACACAATAAATCATCACTTCATCAGAAAAAAAAACAAGTAGAGTTTTTTATTATTAATTTATAGAGATAAAAAAGTCAGGGACTCGTTTGAGGCTAAATGATAACAGTCTGGTTCGATACAAGGTTACGCTTGCCGCTTCGGTTCGTGGATGGGTGACCATCCATTACATATCGATACCACGTGCCTCGGCCGCTGCCGCCGCTTGCGTTGGTCCTGGCCGTCAATAGCTCATAAGTCTGGCTACCAGGCGAGATCGTGTTACCCAGTAACTGGGATATGGAGGTCAGTCGCTCCATGTAAAATATTGGTATTCAGCTGGATCCAGTTAGACTGGAAGCCAAGCCTAACGAAGATGGGATATGGAAAAGGACATAGGCTACTTTTCAATGCGTTAACCGACATCCACGCGGGCAGAGCCGCGGGCAAAAGCTAGTTATAATATATTTTTTAAGTTTCAACAAAATAACCAGATAGACTACACTCCAAACAATTTTCTGGTAATCAAAAAGTAAAACAAAAAAAAAAAAAAAACACTCATGGCTGGTAATTTTCTAGATGCTGTCTGTTTGCGCGTGGCAGGCGCATGCCGCAGTTAACTGTACGGCCACCGGAGCTGGTCGCCAAGCCGATCCTGCTGACACGACCTGCAAGAACTACACTCTCTGCGTGTACGTCAGCAGCACCGACACCTATGTCTCCTACGACTACGTTTGTCCCACGACCTCTCTCTTTAGCCCCACCCTCGCTCAGTGTACCACCAGCTACACTTGCCCCGCTACCACTACCAACACCACAACCAACACCACAACTTCGGTCTGCACAGCTGATGGGTTTATCGCTGATCCAGACTCCTCAAATTGCTCGTCTTACATTGAATGTGTCGACATCAACGGAACCTATTCCGAAATAACGTACTCTTGCCCAGCTACTACATACTACAATCCGAATACGACTCTTTGCGATTCTACTTACAACTGTACCACCACATCCACATTCACGTGTACCACAGCCGGTAGATTTGCCAATACTGCTGACACCACCTGTCAGACTTATTTCTACTGTGTACTTTTGAGTGACGGAACGTTTACTCAGTACAATTACACCTGTCCTAGTACGTCATTGTTCAATCCTTCATCGGCGCTGTGTACTACATCTTATACATGTACTAATTGACAACGTTAATGATGAAAAATGTTCAGTCCTCATCATCGATGATGGGAGATAGTATGATGAGAGATATCGTGTGGGTGCAAACCCTCGACCCTAAACTTTCTAGCTGGTAAACGTAATAAATAATAATATTTTTTTCTTTATTTTTGTTTGAAGATTTAACGAATATATTTGATGCTCTATTTTTTTGTCTTTTAATTTTCGTCATTACAATTTAGGCCAGATTAAATTATGTTCTTAGGGCGGGTTGTTTCACGTCCACTTGACGCACGCGTATTCTTCATAAATGGCGCTAACTATCGTCAAACCGTTGTTTCACAAAATTATGCCCTTGACGTTCGTTAAAAAATGACGATTACAGCAGGTGTCATACCCACTGGTTAACGTCATTTTATTCTTTTAAATTTGAACTTTGACGATCGGTTTTTATGCAGTGAAACAACGCTTTGTATTTAACGAACGTTAAACATCATATGTAATCGTTATTATTTGACGTACGTATGTTACGTTAACGAACCGTTTGAAACAACCGGCCCTTATTGTGTTTATGTTTGCACCTTTGTCGTAAAGCCATGCCTCAGAGAGTCAAACATGTTGTTGTCACAAACCAATGCTTTTTAGGGTTCCGTAGTCAACAAGGAACCCTTATAGTTTCGCCATGTACGTCCGTCCGTCTGTCCGTCCCCAGCTTAGCTGAGAGACTCTTAGTACTAGAAAGCTACAAATTGGCATGGATATACATATTAATCACGCCGACAAAGTGGTAAAATAAAATCATGAAAAAAATAGTTATTTAGGGTACCTCCTGTATATGTAAAGTGGGGAGGTTTTTTTTTCGCCGACCCTTTGCTTTGGGGTATTGTTGTATGGGTCTTTCAAAAATTTTGCGGGATTGTGAAAAAAAAATTTCGATTAAGGGACCCGATTCTGAAATATTAGGCTTTAAAATGCAAATTTTTGTTGGAGGCAAGTGTCCCTCCCCTGCCAGCTAAACGGTTAGTTTTACATAGGTGAAAAATTTCACGATAGTAGTATATTTATTATAACGAAGTTAAAAGGAAAATTATTACAGCTAAGTAGGCTTTTCAAGTTTACAATTAATAGTCAACCAACTTAAATTTGCAATTGAAAAACATGTTCCCCCATACAATCTGTATAGGAGAGATATGAGAAACATGCTCTATGTTTCTCAACTACAATGTCAAGTTTGTTCTTGGGCCAGTTTTTTTTCTATTCTTGTTCATGGTTTTTGAATACTTGTAGATACATATTCTATGGTGCCTCAGTGCTGAGGATCGTTAATTCGTGATCGATATATCTAATCATTCTTCTTGGCACCATTATCCTATCTGAATCCTGTGCCATTATTGTGGCTTCCTGAAAAAGAGTCCCAAGAGCTAGAGTTTTAAAAGCATATTAGTAAAAAAATCTAAATAATAATCTTAAAATCTATAATAAACTATAATCTATAATAATAATCTCCATGAGGATATTTACCATGTTTATTATTTGTTATGAGTTCCCGATATTTTGGCGCTGTTGCAAGCACCATGCTCCATATCCCGTTTGTGTTAATAATAATAATCTCTATAATAATAATAATATCTATAATATTTCTTCTTGTCTGTTTATATGTGTGTACATCAATGGCGGAATCCCCAAACAAACGTGCGAGTTCCGTCCCAGATCTCTCTATAGAAAAATCGGCTGAAGAAGCAAGAAAGAGTGCTGCTCGTCGCAAGCGTGGACATGATGACGAATGGTATCAGGCATTTGATGAGTTCACTAATAAAATAACGAAAACACTGAACGATTGGAAAACGGATTTCAGACAGGATATATCACAAATTAACTCCACGCTCAGCAACCTGAACGTAAGCACCCAGGAACTAAAGTTAGAAATAGCCGGAATCAGGAAAGAATATACGGAAATAAAAAAAAACCGTTCAATATTTGGAAGCTAGAGAGACTAAGGTAGAAGAGGAACTTGCATCACTTCAAAAGTCGATGCAATTCCACAGCAATGAATACGAAGACATCAAAAAGAAACTCGAACTTCACACAAAAGAAATAAAGGATCTGAATCTTCTTAAGACTGAACTCGCAGACATCAAGGCCCAGAACAGGAAACTAAGATCCGACGTAAACGCTAATGAGCAACGGGAAAGGCAATTCAATATTGAGATCGTTGGCATACCTGAGCATAAGGATGAAAACTTGAATGAAATCATTTTAAAGATAGGTAAACAAACTGAAATAGAAATAACAAAAGATGATATTCTTCAAGTAAATAGAGTGACTTCAAAGTCTAAGATTCAGGGCAGGCCAAGAAATATAGTAGTGAAATTACGCACTCGCCAGATCAAGGATAATATCATTTCTCAATCACGTAAACGCCGCCTATCAACCAAAGATCTGGATGTTCAGGGCAATGCTGTTCCAGTATACGTAAACGAGCACTTAACAATAGTAAATAAAATCCTTTTAAAAAAAACGAAAGAGATGGCAAAAATTAAGGAATATCAGTTCACATGGACAAAAAATTGCAAGATCCACGTGAGAAAAGCAGTTACTATTCCAGCTATCTTTATTATGGACGAGGAGGATCTGAAAAAAATCGTCTAGTTCTTCGGCAAAGTATTTTCATTGTTATTAATGTTTTGATTTTTAAATGTGTTTTTAGTTATATTTTTTTGCAATTTTGTTCATTTAATATTGAACAGAGCGTGTTTGATTGTTTGGTATTTGTCTTTGCCGAGTCTGTGCATACTGTGTTCTGTGTTTTGTTCGAGCAATGCGCGGTCATTGACGATCGTGTGAAGGAAACGCGCTTGATTAGGGTGCGACATTTGAGGTTTGCATCATATTCGCATGATTTTGTCACGCATGGGTTTGTTTACTGCGGTAACAAAGTTCTGATATTAATGATCTTATTAAGATATTATTTTAATGTTATATGTAAAAGCAAGTTCTTTATAAAAGATTACATTGTTACATTATGTGTGTGTTCATGTTGTTGTCTTAGTGATAATAATATGGACCTATATGGGGATATCAAATTAAGCAACTCCCTCATCTGCACGTCTTGCCTTGAATACAAAATTATTACTGTTGATACTTTCACATTGTCTCGGGACGCACCTTCACGTAACGCATGTATTTTACATGTTAGTTGTCTAACGTACTTGTATAGCTCTTTTATAACTTACCCGCAATATTTTAAAACGGTCATTTGTTTAGTAATTGGAACCGGTGCGTGTCGTGATCATGTTCAGATTGAGCATATTATTTCATATGTTTATAGTCGTGCATACAACCCCTCCACGACAGTCATGCCACTTCAAAAATTGATTATTTATCGTCCATCTACCCGCATGTTACTGGTGATAATAAACTTGATGTCTTATTATCTGTTACTTTTGCGTGATTCGATATATACTTTCAGTAGAATAAACTCATTACAATGCAGCCTCGTAACTTAAACATATACTACCAGAATAGCCGTGGTCTTAGGACTAAAACTTCACAATTCCAACAAAATATATTAAGTAACTGTTATGATTTAATTATTATAACTGAAACCTGGTTACATAACGGCATTTTCGATCGGGAATTGTGCGACGATAGGTATGACGTGTTCCGTAGGGACCGCGATCTAGCTGCGACTGGAAAATCCTCAGGTGGCGGTGTGATGATACTCTCGCGACAGGAACTGGGTGCGTGGTGCGTCGAGCACGAGCATAATACAATTGCTACGGAATTGTTGACCATAGTAATACCTGCTCGCGCGCTATCAGCAACAGCTGATCTTTACGTAAGTGTTGTCTACGTACCGCCGGATGCTCATCGCATACCCTCAGATGTTGACTACGTTTTGCAAGGTGTAGCTAATGTACTTACTGACTGCACAAAAACATGTAATTACGTACTTGTGGGTGACTTCAATCTCCCTTGTATAAAATGGAATTCGTGTAGCCCAATTTTTTTGAAACAGGGTGCTGTTGAAGTACAGAACGCGGCCGCGCGCTTAGTGAATGATTTGTCCTTTTTAGGAGTTACACAATATAATTTCCTGCCTAACCATAAAGGGCATACTCTTGATTTAGCTTTTTCCAACTTGCCATTAAAAGTTGACGAGTGTCTATCGCCCCTTACGAAGACTGACCTACCTCATCCAGTATTGACCATCGAAATATTTGACCTTGCAGTTTCCCCGCTTCGTGAGTTATCTACACCTAGACATAATTACCGCAAAGCCGATTTCAGTATGTTAAATAATTACTTTGCTAAAATTGACTGGCACTCAGTTCTAAACAAAACTTCAACAAATGATGTCATCCACGGATTTTACGAAACGATTCAAACAGGGATTGATAGGTATGTGCCGTTAAATCGAAGGTCAGGCGCGCGTAGATATCCTGTCTGGTATAGTAGCCCCCTAATTAAAATAATTAAAGCAAAAAGTAAGGCACATTCGCGTTGGAAACGCTATGGAAATTTGCTCGACTACGACGAATTCGCATTGTTACGGGATAGACAGCGACATGTCCAGGAGACTTGTTACAATAAACACTTGCAGGAGACTGAACGCAGTATGAAAAATGATCCAAAAAAATTTTGGACCTATATAAAGACCATGCGTGGAGGTTCGAATTATCCAAAAATGATGTCTCACAACAACGTTAAATACTCGGATGGGCAGGAAATTTGCGAGGCTTTCAATGACTTCTTCCACGAAGTTTTTGGAAAACCTTCTGACTATGGCCTTGTCAGTTCATTAAATGAGGGTGAAAAAGATAATTGTTCTGACATCATATCCAACTTAAAATTTACGTCGTTAATCGTGGAGAAGTCATTGAATGCTTTAAGCGTTGATAAGGGCCCTGGTTGTGATGGCATGCCTCCAGTATTTTGGAAGAATTGCGCTAAATCTTTAGCTCCTCCAATTAGTTTTATTTTTAATCTCTCTTTGAAAGAAGGCACTTTCCCAAAGGAATGGAAGAAAGCATTTATTGTTCCAATACATAAAAAGGGTTCGCGAACAATAATAGGAAATTATAGGGGGATCTCAATACTGAATACATTAGGCAAAGTATTTGAAAAACTGGTTTACAATGCTGTCTATCCATACATCCTCAGAGGCATTTCTTACAAACAGCACGGTTTCCTGAAAAAGCGCTCGACTATATCGAATTTGGCTAGCTTTTCAAATTTTGTTCTAGAGAATACAGATGGCGGTGGGCAGGTTGACGTGATCTACACGGATTTTGAGAAAGCTTTTGATCGCGTCGATCATGTCATCCTGCTCAACAAGTTATACAGACTCGGTATACGCGGCGATCTTTTACGATGGGTCCAATCATATTTATTTAAAAGATCTCAAGCAGTAGTGATAGGAGGATACCGTTCTAACTTTATCGAAATCCCTAGCGGTGTTCCGCAGGGTTCCCATTTGGGGCCTCTCTTTTACAATGCATATTTATTTGATATCACTGATTATTTTAAACACTCTGAACATTTAATGTACGCTGACGACAAAAAAATCTTTTATGAAATAAGGTCACTCGGTGACTGTAGGGCTCTTCAAGAAGACCTTAATAACTTAAATGATTATTACATAAAAAACGAGATCACAGTAAACGTCACAAAGTGTCAATGTATTAGTTATACACGTAAAAAAAACCCTATTGTTTACTCATATAACTTTGATGGAATTGTCATTAATAAGGTTAAATTGGTTCGGGATTTAGGAGTTATGTTTGACAATAAATTGACATTTTCAGATCACATAGACTTTGTCAGTACAAAAGCTTATAAGAACTTAGGCTTTGTTATTAGGTCATGTAAGGTATTTAAAAATATCGAGGCTCTTAAATCGGTGTATTTTGCATATGTGCGCAGCGTCTTAGAATATGCGTGCCCAATCTGGTCCCCACAATACATTATTTATAAGAACCAAATAGAACGGGTTCAAAGAAAATTTATTAACCACCTTAATTATCGCCTCCGTAAACCTCCGATGGCCTATGAAAATAGTTGTCGAGCACATGGTCTGCTAACACTCGATGAAAGGCGCAAAGTTATGGATATGTGTTTGCTTTACGACATACTTAATGGATGCCTCGATTGCCCGGAGTTGGTCACACAGGTAACTTTTAACACTCCCCTGCGGCGCACTCGTCATACTACGATGCTGCACGTGCCTCGGCATTCGACTAATTATGCCAAAAATTGTGTATTGACCCGTATCGCTCGAATTTATAACACAGATTTCTCTCAAGTGGATATATTTAACTGTAATAAACCTACATTCAAAAAACAAATTGTGAAAACCATAAACGAAGGCAAGTGACAGACTACCAAGCTCTTAATATTCAACATTTTATTTTTCTTAATAATCAACCTTTTTTTTTCTCTTTAAAATTTAAACTTAACTATTTGTAATACACCTAAAAATTTAAGCTATTGAATTTAAATATCTCAGTAGTCCGTTCGCATGTTTTATCACTTATCCTAGTTAAACAGGGAAACCTATTATTAGCCATACAATCTGTAATTATACATACTTTGTAATATACTATATATGTATCGCTGTTGGTTGCCTTAATAAATAAATAAATAAATATTGTTAAATAAATAAATAATAAAGTTATTGCGTCTCAAAGGGTTCTTCGATTTTATGACTATAAGCAACATGTAAAACAACACATTTAGATTATCAAAGTACTAATTCTTGGTTAATCTCATGGTTCTATTAATTAATTATATCATCCATTGTTTCTGTTTAACTATAAATATGTAATAGACGTAATGCCAGTTCATTATTTTATTTAGTCTCTACAGCGTACGATCCTATGATGATGGTGAAGAAAATCATTGTCATATTTTTTGTGAGTATTACTTTTGTGATTGCCAATTTTATTTTTAACATATATCAATATTTTGTCAATAACTGCAAATCTTGTGTGAAGCATGTCATCATCTGCTTAGACTCGTTCCAACTATATTTGATTCGACTTCCTGATGATGACTGTTCAGTTATCATTATCGATGATAAGAGATATGGTGTGGGTGCAAACCCTCGACCTAAACTTTCTAGCTGGTAAACGTGAAAAATTATAATAAATTTTCTTTATTTTTGTTTGTAGATTTGAAGAATAAAATCGATGCTCTATTTTTTTATCTCTTACATTTCAACACCAAGCTACTCCCGTGTACTGGAGTACATTATATTGGGTGCTAATTAAGGCAGCTTCTTTAAAATGTCATTCTCGTCTTCAAATATATTTAGTTGTCTAATGAATTAATAGGTTAGCGACGAACTTTTAGCGTCTAATAAATGCTTTTCAAGCGAAAATAGTAGATATATCGTAAATCGAGCTGCTGTTAATATGACGCATGATGATAATTCTTAAGCAACTATATTTGTGATATGTCTACGCATTGCCAGCTTCTAATATGTGTCCTTCCTAGTTTAGCTTCCACGACGATATGACAATCTTGATCATATCGTCAGCAAGAATCTTTTCAAAAGTCAATTCCTTTTTTGTTGTTTTATTTTTATTTATTCATTGCCTCGTTGATTAAATAATTGGAAACGGAAACGGCTCTAAGATCTCACGCTTTATTTTTACAATAGGCTGGACCATCTATTACAAGTGAATTTTAACTGATGAAATGTGCGCTTATAATATTATTTGCTGTTTTCTCTATCTCATTGAGCAATACAGTCATGAATGCATGTGTTATATTATTTGTTACATGTGCAACTAATACAAGTAGAGTGTCGATCGGATTATAGTTATGTGTTTGACGTAGAAAATTATGGATCAATTTTATAACGAAAAAAATAAACCAATCAAATCATCCTATAACATTGATCGGTCCAAGATCGTCCTCCTTTAATTTGTGATCTTCCTGTGCCAGGCCCAATAAATACTTTTTCTTTCTTTATTTCTTTCTTATGACTGTTTATTTCTTTTTTTTCAGGTATTGTGTGGTACGTGGTGGGCTTATGCTGCTGTCAACTGCAGAGATACTGGAGGTGGTCGCTTCGCCAACCCGGCCGATGACAAATGCAAGAACTACACAATCTGCATCTATGTGCACAACGCAGACAGATATATCACGTACAACGCCGTCTGTCCCAGCGTATCTGTGTTCAACCCAAAAACGTTCAAATGTACCTCACCGACCAAGTACACCTGCAACAACAGAAAAACTGACACCACCAAACCTAATCGGTCCAAAATCTGCACATACGACGGCTTCATCGCGGATCCTGAAAACTCGAATTGTTCTACTTTCATAGAATGTGTGAATGTCTCAGGCGAATTTACTCAATTCAGATACAGTTGTCCGGATACTACATATTTTAACCCAAAGACAACTTTATGCGATACCAACTACAAGTGTGTGAAGTTCACCTGTCCGTCAGCTGGCTGGATCGCTGATATGTCGGACTTTACCTGTCGCAAATATTACTACTGCGTTCATTTGTACAATGATACTTATGCTCAGTTTGATTACAGCTGCCCTGCAGATACTATGTTTAATCCTAAAACCAAACTTTGTACGAAGAATTATGAATGCACTTAGAAAATAAATTGTTTTTTCAAATGATTCAGTACCACTTAGTAGTCTGTAGGTTCTTGTAAATTGTACTATTATTTCATGAATCTGAAAAGTAGAAAGTCACTTTTTCGGGTGACCAGGCCCATAATCTTTTTTCATAAAATTATTGTCTCATTTGTCTAACAAATATATTAAAACAAAATAAAATGATATGACTTATTTGAATGATGGTGTTGTGTTCGTTTGGAAACTAACAAATTCTGTAAGGTCATGCCCTTATCTAGTTGCGCAAGTTATAGTCTTATGCAAGGATCCTGTTTTCTCGTATATTTCGTCTCCAATGAATGTTTTAACGATAAGATTTAGATAATATTCAATAAAACAGGCATTAGTTAGGATATGGGTAGTTCTTCAAAAAGTATTCTCCGCGTAACTTTCATGGCGAATTTTTCTTTTGGAATAATCTACATATAAATGTACACACATTTAAAACGATGTAAAAATAATACATATTTATTTTATTTTATGTAAATCGGTGCATAAATTACAGAGATATTCTGTTTTTAAATTTCTGTGCCCACGAAAGTTACGAAACACGGCACGAAAGTTACAGACGTATTTTCTACAGGCAAAATATAGTTTCATATCCTTATTTTTTCTCAAATTTCCAATTTATAAAATAAAAGACTTATTATTTATGAATCAACTTTTATTTGAGATCAACAATTATAGTGTTAACTGTTTTCGGTATTTATTATTCAATATTTTATTTTGAAAAAAATTGAAACACATGCATAAACACTTATACAAATACATGACCCCCTTTTTTGAGCTTCGCAATAATCGAGTAAATGCATCTGCAGCGTCACAAGTAATCTAAAGTTATCATTCAATGGAGATATGTAACTTTCGTGGACAAATAACCACGAAAGTTGTGCCACGAAAGTTACGAAAATTTCATATTTTTGAGAATTACGATTAAACTTATAGGTAAATAAACAAACAAAGTACTTGGGAATAATCTCGAAGATCTATCTTATTCCTTAATCCAAAATAAGTTGGAAAATTATAAGCATTATCCTTCAAAATATGCGCATGAAAGTTTTTAGACCAAGGCTACTTGAAAATATTCAAAGAATAACTAGCCTCGTATTTTTTTGTTTAGAAGCGATGAACGTACGTGTCTCCCCCTCTGAAGCCGGGATACTACTGAGCGTCCGCGCAGCTAAAACGTGTAGCGACATGTTGGCGCTTTTGGAAGATAGGTGCAGTTTTGTTGCGCGCTCTCGAAACTAACAAAATCGTGTGACAGAGACATAATGCCTATTAACTATTGTAACTTAAGATATAAAATTAATGTTATTGGATAATTATGATGCATAGTTAAATACGATTAATTTGATGTATTACATTATATGCTTATGAATTGAATACAAAAGTTATCAAAGTTTGCCGTGAGCGCGAACAGAGTGTGACGCGCGAAGAACACCGATTTTGCTCCCGTTTTCGACATTAGATATTTTTTTTTATAAACATTATAAATAATTTTAGATGTTCAATGTTTAAATTATGTACACATATCAATAAAGATTAATCTGTATTTGGTCCTAAGACTGAATATTTAATAGGTTACGAATTAAGACCGTGTGACCGCGTTTTGAGGGACCTCGAAGAACTACCCATATAAGAAATGAACTTTAGTATCTAATAAAAATCAAACAGAAGCAATTGCGAGTCGGACTCGCGCACGAAGGGTTCCGTACCGTTATCTATAAAACGAGCAAAAAAAAACACGTTTGTTGCATGGGAGTCCCCTTAAATATTTATTTTATTCTGTTTTTTTGTTTTTGTTGTTATAGCCGCTACAGAAATACATCATCTGTGAAAATTTCAACTGTCTAACTATCACGGTTCATAAGATACAGCCTGGTGACAGACGGACAGACAGACGGACCGCAGAGTCTTAGTAATAGGGTCCCGTTTTACCCTTTGGGTACGGAACCCTAAAAATAAAATAAAGGTTGTTGAAAGATAAAACTTTAATTTTTAGGGTTGCGTATCTCAAAAGGAAAACCGGAACCCTTATAGGGTCTCTCGTATGTCTGTCTGTTTGTCTGTCTGTCCGGTTGTCACAGCCAATTTGCTCTGAATGTAATGGATCAATTAAAATTAAATTTGGTACACATATCAATTTCTGTGACCCAAATACGGACGTGTAAAGTAAATAAATGAATTTTGAATATGGGGGTCACAATTTAGTCAATTTTTTTATTTGTTGTGTCCTAAAACTGACTGCTTTTGGAACACAAAAAAAAAAAAAGTTTTGCACACTGTATTGTGTGTCATAACAAATGAAAGGGCTTACTGTGAGGGTCTCAAGTTTTTTTTTTTATATTTTTAAAATAAATAGTTTTATGTTTATTTAAGAAAATAAATTTAAATTGACCATTCCCTCTTATCTCCGAAACTACTGAGCCTAAAATTTTGAAAAAAGAACTAAAATAGTTCTACATATATCACTATACTTATAGATTGCCGGAAAACCTATTAGAAGTCTATGGTTCTAAAAGAACATGGTAAATCTCCCAATATTGTGCGTACAAACTTACATTTGCAGTTGGAATGTATGGGAGAACATGTCTTTAAACTACAATTTTAAGTTTGTTCTAGGGATAAATTCATCCCAACTACGGAACCCTTCGTTGTGTGTGGTCCGACACGCACTTGGCCGATTCTTTTTCTATTCTTGTTCATGGTTTTTGCAAACTTGTAGATACATATTCTATGGTCCCTCAGTGCTGAGGATCGTTAATTCGTGACTGATCTAATCATTCTTTTTGGCACCATATCCTATCTGGGTCCTGGGCTATTATTGTGGAATTCTGAAAAGAGAGTCCCAAGATCTAGAGTTTTAAAAGCATATTAGTAAAAAAATCAAGAGAACCACGTAAACTTATTGCATCTCAAAGGGTTCCTCGATTTTATGATAATATTTTGTCAATAACTTGAAATCTTGAGTGAGGCATGTCATCATCTGCTTAGCCTCTTACCAACGATAAGATAATATATTATTACTAGCTGACCCGACAGACTTCGTTCTGTCAAAAGCTATTTGACTGTGGCAGTTTGTCTACGCGCAAAGGAAACTACCTACCTACCCTACCCTACCCTACCTTACCCTATCCTACCCTACCCTACCTACCTATCTACCCTACCCTACCCTACCTACCTACCCTACCCTATTCTACCCTACCCTACCCTACCCACCTACCTACCCTACCCTACCCTACCCTACCAACCCTACCTACCCTACCCTACCTAACTAAAACCTTCAATATTTTTTTTTTTTTTTTGATAAAATCTATTCTCAGACCTACCAAATGATGACTGACACGTTATGTCAAAAAGTTACATTAGAAGATAGAGTTACCTACTTATTATTACAATAAAAATGTAAATATGGTCGTTTCCTTACAATTTTTTTTTTTTTTTTAACTTTCTTAAATTTTTCTTACATAAGAACCTTCTCCTGACAATAACAAACACAACAAAAAAATAATTAGCGAAATCGGTCCAGCCGTTCACGCGTGATGCCGTGACCAAGGGAAATAGGGATTCATTTTTATATATATAGATTTATTTATTAATTTAACAATTTATGTACACACGTATAACCAGACAAGAAGAAAGGAACAGAAAAATACGTACAAAGGTGATGCTTATTTCTAATGAAATCTTTTCCAGCATACCTGCGATAGGAAAGTAGGTATAAAAATGTAGACAACGTGTGTAAGAGTAGAAGAGAAAAATATACATAAAATTAAAATAGCTATACAGTAATATAAACATACAAAAAGAAAATACATACATATAATAATTTATTTTTATATAACATTTAATACATATATGTCGGAGACGAGTTGTGTCCGGTACGCCAGCGCCATCTAGTCGCGTTCAATGGAGTTATTGGAGTTCGCGCCAACAAGTTTTGACTAATTGGGACGCCAGTGCTGCTTATCGGCGCATGACAGAGTCTACGACATAACGTTCGACCGGCTATAAGTGTCCGCCGCACAGTCGAAAAGGACAGTTCATCGGTGGCGGCCAAGCAGTGAAGACGCCTAGGAATTGTTGCGCGTTCGGTATAGTTATGTCGTGTTCCAACATTAATTACTTTGCATACCCATTACTGTATAGAATCAAGTTCTTCTAACTGAACAGACAGATGTGCTGCTGGGGAGTTTTTTCCACCACTTCTTCCCAGCTAAAGCACTAGGAAGTGTTGAAGGGATGGGCGTTTTTGGGGACTGTCTTATGTAATTTTGAAGTTAGTGTAATCTCAGGTTGAGTAAATGACTTTTGAGTTTAATTCGGTTTTTCTATTGCGCAATAACCAACACTACCCACAGTACGCCCACAGTAGTTCGTTAAAATATGGCTGATGATAACGAGAGAAACCTTCCGTTCTCCGACATATACAATAGATTTGCTTGGTCTTAAAATAATATTCGGAAACAGGATCTACATGTTCTGCCATTTAAGGCGTACAAAAAATATTTTGTCAATAACTTGAAATCGTGAGCATGGGGCATGTCATCATCAGCTTAGCCTCTGTGCAACTATATTAGAGTCGACTTCCAGACTAATCGCCTAAGTATTGACTGCCTATCTAACCTCCACGATCCGGGCATGTCGTGTAATGAGTATATAATTTTTTACACCAAAATAAAATAAGTCTTATTTCTTTTTAGGTGCTGTATGTTTTTGTCATGGAAACTTATGGGGCTGTGGTGTGCACTGCACCAGGCCGGTACATTGACACGGCCGTAAAAACCTGCAGGAACTACACACTCTGCGTTTACGTGAAGTTAGATAATGATACTGAGAGCTTTATCCCTTATAATTGCGTTTGTTCAGGCACGTCTTTGTTCAATCAAAAGAAAGGGAAATGTACCTCCCCTATACCCAAAGTCTCTAATTCAGATAATTTATGTAAACAAAGTAATGTCAAGAAATGTCACTGTCAAAATGACAGGACAGTGGTGCAAAACATTTTATCATTATTTTTTTTTAGTAAATAATCATCTATTAAATTAAAGTGAATTAATTATAAGAACTATGCAAACAAAATACCGTTTCCAAACAATGATTTATGTAGTGTGTCGGAGACACTGCCTATGATCGTCATAATCAGCCCTTTTAAGTCCACTGCTCGACGTAGGCCTCCCAAAATCGATTTCCACTCGAAACAATTTATAGCCGTTTTCACCCAAAATGTGGCTAGATATGTGGCTACATACAATATGAATCTATGAATAAGAGTTGTAATATTAGTGTTGTTTAAGATGTAAAAAATGTGAAAATGTTTGGATCTCCTGCTTTGTTACCAGTACCTATCATAAAATATTTTATACCAGAAAATCTCTAAAAATAATTACGGTATGATTATTTACTAATTATTGTTTCTTAAATTCAGTACTTATAAGAAAATGAAACCTTTTTTTTCGTCATTTTATGTGAATTACCATTACGAAGATATTTTTTTGATATGTTATCCCCTTTGTTTACATAAATTATCTGAATTTGAGACTTTGGGTATAACAACTTTGTGTGTCCACTATAGGTGGTCAAAGAAACTTTCTATCCAAAGGTTTTCTTTAAAATATCGCCTTTAGTGATAAGACCTCCCATTGTGTCACCCTGAGTAAAATTAATACATTTATAAAACTCAAAACTCAAAGCATTTCTTTCAATTAAACCATTTACAGGCACTTTTGAATTGTCAAAGAGACGGTCAGTTAGTTAGAAAGTTGAAGCTAGATGTCCATTCCAATACGTGATCACTATGGAGAAGAATGGGCAAGAAACTCCAAAGACACTCTTTTAAATCAAGATATTACAAAATCCCGGGTACATTATTCTTGTTGCTTCTATATGTGAGACAATGTACAAACTGATAAAACAATTCAAAATATAAAATTAAAAGTTAAAAATAAGCCCTGGCAGTCAAGAGATGACCGGTCCCAACAACGGCGCCCGTTCACGAACATGACGCGTGGATCAACATCATCCAGCTCACCATAATATCTGTAATTCATATTATGGTGAGCATACAGTAAAGAGTATCCTATTCTATTCGAATATCTGGAAGCTTTTGTAATAAGTAGTGGTGTATTCAGAAACAATAGATACAAAAAAATGAACACAAGCCTTTTGTAAGGACAGACACTTCAGATTCTTCAATAATGCTGGTTAGGTCATTTGTATTTCTGCATAATATTTGAATTTATTAAACAAGAAGACCTCTATAACTATACAGGGTGTTTGGCAGAACGTTGAACATACGAAAATGGTGGATAGGTGGGGTCATCTGCTACTTACTCAGCCCTAATTTATTTGGCCCTGGCCCCCTGAATATAAAAAAAAAAATTGTTTGCTTTCTTTTAGTTTCACCACTTTCTTAACTTTAAAGTGTATTTTTTTTATTAAAAATGGGTAAAACAGGCAATATTTTAGTTTATTTTTTTATCTTTAATATTGGCAGATTCTTATAAAATTATTGCTTTATTCAGATGTTAGCTAGAAAAAAAGTTATGACTCCTCAAACTTACAGAAAGATGTAATAAATAAAAATATTGCCTGTTTTACCCATTTTTAATACAAATTACACTTTAAAGTTAAGAAAGTGGTGAAACTAGAAGAAAGCAAAAAATTTTTTTTTTTAATATCCAGGGGGCCAGGGCCAAATAAATTAGGCCTGAGTAAGTAGCAGATGACCCCACCTATCCACCATTTTCGTATGTTCAACGTTCTGCCAAACACCCTGTATACGAGTACAACGTGTTGAAGTATTCTCCAACTAAGTGGGCAAAAAAATACTCTTGAGTCTATGGATATTGGAATACATAATGGACAACCGTCACAACCTTTTTAATTCGGAAAATAATAACAAATTAAAGTCATTAAGTTCCAACGATTACAATACTCTTACGTAACAAATCTTGTTTTTCATTACCCGCTTTATTTTAACGCTTATACCTGATTATGCACAAACAAGAAAGCAATGTGCCATAAGTAATTTATTACTGAGTAGGTGTAATGTCAATATTAAATATATAATTACGTTTGAGACACCAGATTTTGATAACGTGCGTGATAATGTTGAATTGTTATTTTCTCTACTCAGTTATTTTGGTTTAAATATAGGAATAAAAAGGTGATCTCTAAGACATTTTACAATGAATTTTGAGATTTTTTGAAATTTTGGGAGTTAGATCGAAATCAGATAATCTTTGGGAGTTACAATGCGCAAAGTAAATTAATATTCAAGATCAGCTTGTATTTCAACACACTCTTGTTGTTAGTTCAACAATTCTTCTTATGTGAAAAAAAAAAGGGATTTAGTAGTTCCGCTGTTAGCATTCAAATTATTTGGATGCAGTCGGACAGTTTACAGCAATGCCTGTTTGTGAATTTTTTGTTGGGTATAATTTAAAAAATTGTATTTAATGTCAGATAATGTGAAATATTCCAAACCGTCATGAACACAATCTTTTTATTAATGCTATTAACTTAAAATAACGAGATAACTATATTATCTCTTGATCTTAGTATATAATCTTCAGTGCTTGAAGAAAACATTTAGAAATTCAAGATGCAAAGAAACATTACTGTCGCTGTATTTCTCGTAAGTACTTTTGTTATTGTTTTCATTTGTGGCCCCTATATAGTTATTATTTACTATGGGACATCGACCTACTTCATAATCCACCATCTATCCATATCTCCATTCTATACTGTGTAATACCATATTTTTAACCAGCTACAAATAAGGAGGAGCTTCTATACTTGTAAGGAGGAGGTTCTATGTTCGTCTGTATATTTTATTGAAAGTATGTTCATCGATATTTTCGTCAATTGTAGATCGATTGTGAAAATTCTTTATCATTTGGTTAAAGAAGCTTGCGCGGTGGTTCCATATAAATTTTTATAAGTTTTTGAGTTGGCTTCAATAATATGTATTTATTCCACTTAGTCAAAGTCAAATCATTTATTTCAAATAGTCACATAAAAGGCACTTTTGAACGTCAAAATTTACAAAAATAATTAATTGATTCTAGTTGCCCCTGGCCCTCTTGTTGTTGTTGCCCTGTTGTTGTTGCGTATGGAGAAGAATGGGCAAGAAACTCCATACTACTTACTCTTTTAAAATGTTAACAATATTTGTATACATTAATTATTAATTATATGTGAAGACAATGCACTTACCTATGACAATGCCGTCACTTTTTTTACATAGCAGGTAGTGGTATTCGAATTAATGTAGGGTCAGTAACTCTCCTAACAAGTGAAAAATAAAAACATTTTTACCAAAAAAAATAAAAAATAAACAACAGACCTCTAAAACACAAAAAAGTGAAAAATATACACTTATTTACAAAAATAACTTTAATTTCGGAAGTCGGTGGCAAAAGACGAAAAAAAAAAACAAAAAACTAAAAGTAATTTTTCACTTTGTAGTAATTTGTTTTGGATGTCGTTTTTTTTTTTTTTTTTGTAAAAAAGTTTTTTCTTGACAGAAGTTATTTACAGGATTTTTGAGTAGGACCTTTCAAATTATGTGTGTTAATTATAGTAGAAAGCGTTAACCCGTTCACAAATCACATATCGGCTGTGGTGATAGTTAACCTACTGTGTTTCCTTTACGAAACGTCGGCACAAACCGACGTTTCAAACAAAGAAGAACAAAAACACAAAGACAAAGAACACACACAAAGAAGTTGCATAATCACTAATCACAATGTTTGGCAATAGCCAAACATTGTGATTAGTGATTATGCAACTTCTTTACAATGGTTAATCCAATTACAGCCCTTTAGCGTAATTTTAATTGTGTCCAAATGTGCAGTACTTTGACGAAGAAGAAAGATCGATAGCTAATATGACAATATGTATATGATATCAGTTTATTTAATAGGGACATGGCAGAAAGCATGACGAATAGCATCTGAGAGGTAGCCATAGATATAAAATTTTGTTGCATTTTTCTTGTCAATGACTCATTCTTGTTTCATAACTATGAAAATACTTAGTACGTTTCTGAGGGGCCTGTAGATTTTATTTTTAATTTTATTTTCAGATATTCGTAACAGTATGGAACACTCACGCTGCTTCGATTCAGACCTCTTCTAGTGGTAACAGCCAGTCATCTTCCGACAAAATAAGTCTATCAAATTCAACTGGTTTCTCAACTAACGAGACATCAGTGAGCACGACAAATGCAACGAGAACTACAAACACGACTGATGCATCAAATACTGACGATGCCTCCACTATATACTCTGCCAATACTACCGAGCTTTCATCCACGGAAAATTTAGCCAACACAGTTAATTCTTCAAATATAGACGTTACGTCTGAAGCAAACACTACAACAACATTGGTGTCTTCATCTACTTCAGACACTGCTAATGTTACAACATCTACGGATACTTTGAGCGCACTTACTTCGAGTTCTACTAATTCTACAAATTCAACGTCAGCCTTAGACATTGCAAGCTCAGTAAATACGACTGATAAATTATATGAAACTGTTGTAAGGGCTTCAGATGACAGCACAGAAAATTCTGCTTTAAATTCTTCAAGTTCTTCAAATGTGACATCGGTTTTGGAGTCTACAAGCTATAGAAACCTGACGGAAACTTTGGATGCTTCCATTTTAGATAAATCAAATTTTACGAACTCTACAAGTGCAATTGTCACTTCCGATTCATCTATTTTCACCGATAGTTTAATTTCTTCTGCTGCCAATACTATAACTGTAACTAATTCTACATTTGACTCGGATGCGAAAAGTTCTATAAGTTCGTTGAATTCTGCAGGTACTGAAATTTCGGATACTTTGAATTTCACAAGCTCTATAAACGTCACAGACAATGCAAATTACAATTCTTCAAAAAGTAACATACAAATTTCCAATATTACAACATCAGAAGATGCTTTCAATACGACTATATTGGATTCTGCAAATTCTACCAACTTAAATTTCGCATTAGTTACTGTAAATTCCGCAAATTCCACAGAAAATTTAAATTCTACCTCTTTGGAAACTTTAAACTTGTCAAATTCAACAAAAAATTCTGAAACAAATACCTCATCATCGCTGATAGATATTCGGATTTCTTCTGAATCAAATTCTACGACATCAACGAATACGACATCCGATTCACAAGATACAACTTCAGAAAGTTTAATCAGGACCACAAATAACTCTACTTCAGAAACTGCAAATACTACGAGCTCAACTGACCAAATAAACAATTCAAACGCGCAAGCTACACGAAAAACTTTAGATACCATCAGTTCTACAAACTCCAGTGATTCTACAGACATTTCCAATTTAGAATTAGAATATTCATTCAATGTGACATCTGCTGAAGTAACTCAGAACTCAGTTAACTTAACAGAAGCTTCAGATTCTACAGTTTTAGAAATGACGAATTCCACTAGTTATAATAATGCAGAAAATGCTTCAAATTCATCTCACACAACGGATGTTTTTATGTCATCAGTGTCAAACTCCACGGGTTCAGCAGATTATACGTCTGGTTTAGATACCACAATATCTTCAAATTCATCAAACATAACAGAAACAGTTATTTCAGAAACTTTAAATTCTACAATTCATGATGATAAGTCACACAACAGCGGCCATTCCAACATTTCTGCATTTACAGTAACCAAAAACATTACAGATTCAAACGATTCTTCAGAATTGTTCCTATCAGAGTCAGCGTATTCTTCGAATTCATCCTTTGCAGCAAATAATACGAATTTAAACAATTTAACAGAAAATTCGGATTCATCAACATTGAAAATAGTGAAGTCATCCAGTTCAAATAATAACGAAGATACTAAGAATTCTTCCAGCGAAGTGAATGCATCCTTATCGGCCACATCTAATTACACAAAATCAAAAAAATCTATATTTACCACAGACATTAATGATGTATCAAATTCACTAAATATAACAGACATTGTAACTTCAGGTACGACGTCTAATTTAAATTCTACAGCAAAATCAGAATCTTTAAAGTCAAATTATACAGTGGTTAATGCCGAGTCAACAAGTTCTATTAGTGATAGTTCAAATACTGCCAATACCATTGAGAAGTTATCAAATTCTACATCAGTTGTAAGTAGTACAACTTCATCAAGTTCGTCAGAGCCCACGAACAGTTCAAGTAGTTCTGAAGACTCTTCGGTAAATTCAATTGCTAATAAGAACACAACACGTTCAATAAGTACAGAAGACATAGAAACGACTTATTCAACCGATGCCAATGCCCGCAGGAATATTACCGAAGTTATTGATACGGAAACTTCTATATTAACAAAAAACAATACTGACACTACAAGTACCACAATTACTAAAGATACTTCAGACAATGTAACTGTTATTACAATTATAACAGCGAATATGACTATTACAGTTGACGATGACATAACAAACATAACAGAAACAACTGTTGTGACCAACATTACTAGTTACACGAATAGTACAGAAGACATAATAACAAATAATATAACCGAAACAATAACCACAGTTATCTTCACTAATACTACAATCACCACGATTACTATTGATGGAAACGAAACCACGGTTGTTACTACAACTTTGAACAGTACCGATATTATTGAAACGACATCAATGGATGACACAAAAAATGCTACGATGATTATGATATTCAGGAATAGTTCAGATGCCACGACTTCCATAAGAACATCTGAAGTTTCAAATAAAACTTCTACCAGTGATTCAACAAACACGACAATAGGATTAACAGTTCACACCACAAATTCTACTGACTTGACTTCTATTTGCACCGCACAAGGGTTTATTGCTGATCCAGATTCCACTAATTGCACCAGTTACATAGAATGCATTCAAAACGAAAATGGTAGTTACACGGAAACAAAGTACACATGTCCTGACAATTCACTTTACGATCCTGCTACAACTATATGTGACTACGACTACGAATGTCCAACAGATTCAAGTGACGGGTCAAATTCAACCGACAACAGCACAAACTCAACTTCCATTTGCACCGCACAAGGGTTTATTGCTGATCCAGATTCCATTAATTGCACCAGCTACATAGAATGCATTCAAAACGAAAATGGTAGTTATACGGAAACAAAGTACACATGTCCTGACAATTCACTTTATGATCCTGCTACAACTCTATGTGACTACGACTACGAATGTCCAACAGATTCAAGTGGCGGGTCAAATTCAACCGACAACAGCACAAACTCAACTTCCATTTGCACTGCACAAGGGTTTATAGCAGATCCAGATTCCATTAATTGCACCAGTTACATAGAATGCATTCAAAACGAAAATGGTAGTTACACGGAAACAAAGTACACATGTCCTGATAATTCACTTTACGATCCTGCTACAACTATATGTGACTACGACTACGAATGTCCAACGGATTCATCTGATACCTTCACGTGTTCTTCAGCTGGAAGATTCGCCAATAGCGCCGACTCTACCTGCCAAACTTACTACAACTGTGTGTTATTGAGTAACGGAACCTATGTCCTGAATGAGTACACATGCCCTAGTGTTTCTGTATTCGACCCGATCAACAAATATTGTACGACAGTATACACTTGTTCTGCTTAAATATTTTATTTTAGAAACTTATTCGATATTGGTACGAGTATACTTACTGCAATAGTGTTGGAATTTGTATAAGATTATTATTTATCTATGATAATATCCTTTAGTAAAATGTATTTGTGAGGCATTGAATTTTGAATAATGTTTTTGTTTAGGTACTTGTAAAGAAAACATAATAACTTATTTGTTCATATAAATATTTATATTGTTCCTGTAATAATAAGATTGAATGATTGTAACTAATATTAGTTTATACTTCAAAATTCAAATATTCAACTATTCATATAACGTGAAAAATAAAATCATTTTTTTTTCCATTTTGATTATATTTAAAATACTAAGTTACTCTCACAAAACTTGACATACTTATTAAATAATATTATTATGGCATTCATATCAACCTCATAAAATTTACATGTAGCGACCAACTCTGGTTAATGAAACTTTTGCAATGAAAAACTATATAGGGTGTATCTATTCAAACACGAAATATTTTAATAATAATAATATTTTACAGGTGGTAAAGAAGCAATGGAAACGATTTTTTTTTAATCTGAGTATTTTATTTAAAAAATTAAATAATTTAATCTTACTTTACATGATGATTAAATTCACCGCGCTCAGCCGCCACCGTCGCTGCTTCCGGGCGAGTCATTCATAGAATAAGTAAAATTTTAGAAAATGCAACTCCTTTGCAAAATGTCTCAAGCAATTTTAAAATTATAATAATTATGTAAAGATATAAAACACTTAGATAAAAATATTATGGCTTTTTTACCACCAATAGATGTTACTCTTAAAATATTTCGTGTATGAATAGATACACCTTATATACAAAGAAAGTTAAAATCTAAAAGTGACTTCGATGTTGATTTCTACACACACCTTTAAAAATGCATTTGGAAAATTATACCTCCTAGTAATTTTATACAAAGTTATCCAGAAAATACGGTTTTATTACGTTGCTGATGTTTTAAATATCGGAACAATTCTTTCTCTAAACGGTTTTAGGAGAAAAGCGTGCGTCAATTGAGCAAGGTAAGACTTTTCTTGACTCTGGAATGCAAGTGTTTCCAAACCAGACCTGAGAGAAATGGCTCATGCCTTTGTCATTTATTGTGCATATTTCGTTTTCTCCTTTTAACATCGAAAAAAATGTCTCGTCTCCTTACATCAGTCTGATATTTATTAATTAATAACAAAGCGATTTTCCTCGCTGTTACAAGATTATGATTGAGTTTGTCAGTTAAAACAGTACTACCATTATTGATATCCATCAGATTCATCCTGTTTGGCAACAAACTGTGGGTAGACTTCCTTATCGCTGTATAGTAAGTGCGGAAGTAGTTTTCTCTAACCTTCTTAATAAACTCGGGTGAAACAGTTTTCGCCTTTATCTTACGTCTTTTTACACCGACAGTGACACTGCTCATAGTGGACTCATGCTGGTGTCTAGTAAATATCTTAACATCATTGAGAGGAACTATCTTTGTAATTTTATTGTCGCCAAACCGTTTGCGATTATCGTTTTCAAATTCAGGTATACTAGTTACCAAATAGGTAGATTCATTAATGCGTCGCACTTGGTATGTTTTTACACTAATCGAAAATGTTGTGAAGCTATTGAATATTAATTGTATAAATAAGATATATCTTGTAATCAAAGAAATCATTAAAAACTGTTTTACAGTAAGAATTAAGCGTCATTTTGACGTTCTTTGACACTTTTCTTCACGTCCATCATAAAATTAGGAACTATTTGGTGTTAATTGACCATAAAGTTTAATTTGAACCCAAACTTTTTCAAACCTACGCAGTTATTTTGCTAATATATACATTTCTAGCTTTTGCCCGTGACTCCGCCCGCATGGATGTCGGTTATCGCGTAAAAAAGTAGCCTATGTCCTTCCTGTCCATATCCCAGGTTACATCTTTGTCAAATCGCATGACGATCGGTTCAGCGGTTTAGGTGTGAAAACGTAACAAACAGACAGACAGAGTTACTTTCACATTTATATTATTAGTATGAAAGTAAGGATAATAGGTAACAAAATATATCTTAAATTAAGGATGAGATCACATACAAACGACTTGACGCTAAGAAGCGTGATAGTATCGCGTCTAACTCTTAGTAGTAAAAAGTGAATGAAAATCACACAATGGCCGTCGAGAGTCAGCTCCCATACCGCGGAATCAAGGTCAAATTAGTCTGGCAAATCATCCAAATACACTTTGCATCTCAACATAGCATTCCAAAGTAAATTTAACTTTACTGTCTTGGATTTTAAGCTTGATTTCATTTGTGACGCGTATTGCTTATATCGAACTGAAGAAAGAGTCTGAGATAGTTCCCGATGCTGTTATTGTTTTCAATGCCACCGAGCACACGCTTCTTAATTGCCATTTCCGTAAATTAACAAGAAAGCATTGGAGAACATAAAGCAAGGCTGTACTAAAAATATCTTTAATTAGCTAATATTGCCTAAAATATATATGAGAAAAAATTTAAAGTTTTCGAAACGGTGGTTAAATTACTCCATTTTTGAAACATTTGGTAACTTGCCAAAATATGCTTGGATGCTGAAATATAAAATAACTTGAGAAAATTGTCGGTTTAGGAGGATAGAAACAATAGGTAGATATTTATTATCATTAATTAAAGAGATCTTCACTACCTACCTACCAGCTGCAAAGAATACTGGCGTCGCATCTCCCCTGGAACACTTATTTTATTGCGTGTAAAAGAAGCTACTGTATAAGTAGTAGCTATGATGATTGGTCGGTAATAATTGCTTGAATGTAAGCCCCTGTATAAACATAAGAAAAGAAATAACAAATCATTATTTTTATAACACAGCAAAAAAATTGTCGTTAGTTTACTCCACTCCCTTTTTGTTTACTTAGAAGCAATATTGTGAGTTTGTGACATGCGCTTTCACTAGCGTGACTTCTTCGATACAAATTGATCGAAATGTTTTAAATACCTTTTATTTAATTTGTTGTTATCAATTTTGTCAACTGCTCAAGAGAAAAGATGGTACCTAATGATAATTTCTAAATCGCCGTTACGTATTTTGGAAGGTCCTTCGAGGACAAGTGCCTTAAAGCTCAGGTAGTCAAGGTACTAGGTACCTTTTGGAAGGGGCATTTAGAATCAATTAATCATTTATGTAATTTTAATAAAAGTGCCTTTTATGTACCTATTTGAAATAAATTATTTGACTTTGACTTTGGTGCCTCGATCGAGTGGTCTAGTGGTCGCAAGCGCTACCGCTGAGCATAAGGTCGATTCGATTCCCGGGTCGGGCAAAGTGTCATTGGGTTTTTCCTTTCTAGAATTTCTCAGTAGCAGCCCGGAGTATAATTCCTTGACAACACTGATCTAGTACGAAAACTATACCCAAAGTCTCAAATTCAGATAGTTTATGTAAACAAAGGGGATAACATATCAAAAAAATATCTTCGTAATGGTAATTCACATAAAATGGCGAAAAAAGAGGTTCCATTTTCTTTTAGGTACTGATTTTAAGAAATAATAATAAAAAAATAATCATACCGTAATTATTTTTATAAATTTTCGGTTTTAAACAAAATTATAAAAAAAAGGAATTTTTCTGGTATAATTTTTTTATGATACTGGTAACAATGCAGGAGATACAAATATTTTCAAATTTTTCTCATCTTCAACAACACTAATATTACAACACTCATTCTTAGATTCATATTGTAAGTAGCATATCTAGCCACATTTTGGATGAAAACGGCTGTAAACTGTTTCAAGTGGAAATCGATTTTGAGAGGCCTACGTCTAAAGTCCTTTAAAGGGCTGATTATGACGATCATAAGCCACGTCTCTCACATACTACACAAAACATTGTTTGGAAACGGTATTTTGTTTGCATAGATCTTATAATTAATTCACTTTAATTTTAGCGACGACTATTTACAAAAAAACAAATATGATAAAATATTTTGCACCACTGTCCTGTCATTTTGACAGTGACATTTCTTGACATTACTTTGTTTACATAAATTATCTGAATTAGAGAATTTGGGTATAGATAAAACGCTCAAAAAGAATAAAATCTTTTGAGTTAGTTTAGTGCAGTGTGAGTGAACATAAACTACAGTGCAAGTGATGACTAATAATAAAAATAAAAAACACATGAAAATTAAAATAAATAATAAATCTTCCCCTGAAAGACCTTATTGGACGATTTCTTAATTATATAATTTCTTAGCAGTTTAAGTTATATTTAAATTACTTATTAGCTAATAGGCTAGATTGTAATTTGAATAAAGTGACACCGCCTGTGATCCATGCTAATATTATAAATGTGAAAGTAACTCTGTCTGTCTGTCTGTATGTTACGTTTTCACGTTTAAACCGCTGAACCGATCGTCATGAAATTTGGCAGAGATATAGCCTGGGATATGGAGAAGGACATAGGCTACTTTTTTACGCAATAATCGGTTATTGCGTAAAAAAGTAGCCTATGTCCTTCTCCATATCCCAGGCTATATCTCTGCCAAATTTCATGACGATCGGTTCAGCGGTTTAAACGTGAAAACGTAACATACAGACAGACAGACAGAGTTACTTTCACATTTATAATATTAGCATGGATCACAGGCGGTGTCACTTTATTCAAATTACAATCTAGCCTATTAGCTAATAAGTAATTTAAATATAACTTAAGCTGCTAAGAAGCTTTTGCCCGCGGCTCCGCCCGCGTGGATGTCGGCATCCACGCGGGCGGAGCCGCGGGCAAAAGCTATTACTCTAATATATATAAAAAAATAAAAGCAGCCCGGAGTCTGGATTTGTTCCCGGTTGATAGGCTCGCCCCCTATTAACTGGGACCCCTAATAATTTGCGAAATGTGGGTGCATTATAGGTACACCTATACCTAACCATTTGGAGATCTCAAGCGTGATGTTATGTATAATTATGTAAACTGTTCAAGAGAAAAGATGGTACCTAATGATAATTTCTAAACCCGGCAGTACCTATTCTACGTGTAACTTTCGAGAGGTCGGTGGTATGCGTCACTGAGGCACCGTCATCGGTCATTCTGGCTACGCACACGCAACGATTTATACAATCTAAACAATTGGAATAGAAACATCAAGATTGCGTGTCGTGTTTTCTAAGCATGATGATCAGACACGGTCAAATGATGTTTGTCCGAATCGGCATGTCTTCGTCCGAGATATAACTAATGTTATAAGGTTGCGTTGGTGCTGTAGATGATAAATGATAGATGATTTTATTTCTGCAAGTAGGTTTTTACAAACACTTTTACACGTCAATCATATTTTAAAACTAGATGAGATCGGCGTTTCGTAACTGACTACTCTGAGAAGGCCGAAACAAACTCAGAGGTCAGTCTCCTTTAAAGTCCAGACATAATCTTAAGTAGATTATGTGAATACCATGTAGATTGGTGTCTGACATGGTCTTTTGAAGAAAGAACCACACAAATTGAGTGGACCTGTCCATTCAGTGCACGCATTTGTCAGTCAGTAATCGTGCAGCTCAACTCAGAACATAAGGAGCTCAACGATTCGACGAACAATACCAAAGAAAGGACATTTGGGCAGGCCGCATAAATTACTCAAACTGCCATACCATGATTAGAAAAAAAAACTGAGAAGTTAAAATAAAAATAAACAAAGACCCACATAGTCTTCACATTGTTGTTTAATTGTTGATGTTTGCGTAACTTCCGAACATTGGCGTATTTAGCGATATTTTCCAGGGGTCCTTGGCCCCTGAGATACGATGGCCGATTAAGCCGAGTCAACGCCTAATATCATTTAAAAAAACATGTAACCTATGTTACATGTTTTTCGAAATGTTAGCGAAACGTTTAATCGTATTTAGCGAATAGTTGATCATTTCGAAAAAGTTAGTAGGTAACCAAATATCCCGGGCACCAGACCATTTTGAGCTAGACTCGGCCCCCCCCCCCCCCCCCCCCTCCCTACATATGCCTATGCTTCCGAAGCAGTATTTTCGTGTGCCTTTTAAAAGCACACGTTGCAATTTAATCTTGCTCAAAACTGAAATTCACATTGTATTGCCATTACATCACATGGGTAGATGCTGCCTGCCTTTTTTAAGGTTTATCCACACAAACCAGGTACGTGCCCGGGATGTGACGAAACTGAAGGCTCGTCCAGACTCGCACTAAATCGCGGGCGCGACAGGCAGCGACAAAGAAATTGTGCTACTAGTGTCGCGTCGCGCGTCGCGCCCGCGACATCGCATTAGTCTGTACGAGCCTTGAAGCTCTGTCGCCAGCCGAGACACGGACATGTGTGAACGAGTTCATATACAATGCACATCAAGTTACCACTACTTTAATTTAGAAAAAACCACGCGGGCGATGCCGCGGGCTGCAGATAGTAAAATCTATAAAATTACCCGCACAGATCCGGGTGTTTTTCCAACAACTGTTGATAGCTTCTTAAGTAACAGAATTCGCTTTACACGTCCAAACTGTCGCAGCAGTATTTCTTGCCGTGTGCCTTCCTGCTTGCTAACGATGTCACGCACAGCGTTGCAGCGTATATTTTGCGTAATCGCGGTATAAAGTTGCATCTCACATGCAGAACCTAACACTTTATTGCTCCATAGTTTATAATCTTGGGTGATTTGCTTTGAAAGCTTTGTTTTATGGTAAAAGTTTAAGTTTAAAAGTTTGTCTATGCGATTATTTTTGTGGGTGTTGTTTTGGAAGAAAAGCGCATTTTCATAAGCCTTTAATAAAAGAAAAAAGAAAAAAAAACAATAAAAATGAAATGCTATTAGTTGGTACCCAAGCTAGATAACTTGAGAACGGTTGTACCGATTTAGCTATTTTTTGTTTTTAAAACCTAGGTACATTATAGGCCTAATTAGGTTTTTTTATGGAAGGAAAAACTGGAAAACTTGGCCGGTAAATTGGAACAAATAAATAAAAGGCAAAACTGAAAGTGCTTTTTTCTATGGAATTTTTGTATGAACTCCAGACCATAATGAAATTTTGACAGGGCAACGTCTGTCAGGTCAGCTATATTAATAGGTACCCGAATACACTACAAATCTAATTTGTTTTATGATATATTATTATATGGTTTTTATTTCCTGGCCTATGTTAAGACAGTTGAAAGAAATGTATGAGAGTATGAGATGAGTTACAAAATTACATTATAGAACAGTATCTCCAAAAACATATGTCCTGCAATGAATCCTCATAGGTACTTAGACGTATCGTGTCAACATTTTTACACATGTTATGTATTCCGAACAACCAAAAACATGACCATGAATAAACATGTAGCATTCATTGCACAAAATCAAAGAATGCAAAAGTGTTGTATCCAAGTAAAAGTTCGCTCATATTCAACTCACGCGTCGTCTCGGCCGTTATTTGCGAAAGCCAACTGCTTTGTAAATAAAGCGCGTAAATGTTCTTCGAAATTTAACAATTTCACTGAATAACGTCGTATCTCGGAATACTAAGTAATTATATGTTTCGTAATATCTGGGGCTTTTCAAACCACTTGTCGGTTTTCGATATTTGCTTATTAGCATAAGGCTACTTTTGGTCGCACCCTCGTCTGTGCGCCTTTAATTTTTATTTGTTAACAATTTCTTAATCCTCATCATTTCAGCCGAAAGACGTCCACTGCTAGACATAGGCCTCCCCAAGCATTTTAGGGGAGTTTTCCAAAATCACCACGTTCGGCAGGCCGGTTGACGATCGCAGTATGGTGTTAAAATGCATAGAGAATGCTGCTGCCCATTCTCCAGTAAATTCCTTAGTGGCCTTTTACGACACCCGCTGGAAGAGACGGCAAAAGCAATTCCTTAGCTTCTATGAAATTTCTTAGTTTATATTTATACCAACTAACTTTATCTTCCACTGTTAACGAAGTTGAAAAATCGTTTGTTTTATTAGTCAAAGTTATGTTTCGTATTTGTCCATTTATTGTTTGTCTGTCGAAGATACTCGTAAATGTAAAGTTCTAAAGTGTCCTTAAATGGAAGCTTTGTGAGTGGGTAGTAAAACATGCACTTAAAATAAGTTCAGTGATTGTTGAGATAAACTTGGGGAACGCTGGAGTGACACACGTTCCTACGAGTACAATAAGTACACTTACCTACCTACAGTTTTTTGTTTTTGTAAAATCTTCAAGGGTTTTTACATCTATTTGAAATTTTAATATATGTACATTATGCTATCAGCGTAATATTTAGATAGTAAACTTTTCTTTATTTGATAAAATATTGCTGTAAAGCCAAATAATAGAAAATGCGGAAACAATTCAAACGGAGGAAATATCAATGCAATCGATTAATATGACGCAAAATATTTCGTTCCACATATTTTTTAAGTTTTGTTTTTTAATTATACGAGTGATTGTCTGCTTGTTACCCATGGAGTAAGCCCAACGTTATTCATAGTTTATATTAATTAAGTAATACTTTAAAAACCTTTCAGAAAACCGCCAACAAAACAGCGATACAAAATTATTAGATCCGTCTGATGTATGCGCGTGCACACTACTTCGCTTGTCTTCCGCCAATCGTTACGGAAAGGCGATGTCTCATAAATAACGTTTAATATGCCAGTAATTTGCACATAATGTGTTTTTTCATACAATGTATCGCACTACTTTTTATAGGTGAATGATGTGTCGCGTGATTGAGTATATTACATAAATATTTTGTCAGCTGATTGATGTCAACATTCTGTATCATTGTTACAAAACTAATTATTCTTTTAAGTCGTTTATTCATTCGGAAATAGAATAAAGCAAGCTCAGAATGGTCGTAAATATTTGGAAATAAAGCCAATGAGTGTGTGTCACGACCGCCGAATTGTATAAAGCGAAGATCATAAAACTGAGATCTGAAACTACAAGCTTAGGTTAGCAATGTATTTTACTTGGATTATTCTTTGGAAGCCAGCAGTGGACACTTGGATTGTGCGGGCAAAATTTTGTATGTGTGACTCATACTTTTAAAATTTGTGTGTGGGTTAAAATTAAAATTATGGTTATTCTGATGAATAGGTTATACAAATGGTTTTAAATAAGATGTCAGGGGATAATATTCTTGACGCATCTAGGTATACAAATAAATAAAATTGAAGTGTCTACTTGTAATGTCAAAATAACGGCTCTTTATTAAATACATATTAAAGTATATACAGTACTTATAAAAAAAAATTGTCTGTCTGCCTGTCTGTCGGTCTGGCTGTCTGCTTGTTCCGGCTAATGTCCGAAATGGCTGAACCGATTTTGACGGGACTTTTACTGGCAAATAGCTGATGTTATAAGGAGTAACATGGGCTTTTTATTTTATTAAAAGACACGCGGTGAAGCTGCGGGCAAAAGCTAGTTATTTATTTTTTATTTTTATTAAAAACGTTACCCCACACAAGGAATTTCTCAAACATTTAAACTCACATACATAAACTTTTTCTCTTCTACACTTACACACGTTGTCTACATCTCTATATCTACTTTCCTATCGCAGGTATGCTGGAAGAGATTTCATTAGAAATAAGCATCACCTTTGTACGTATTTTTCTGTTCCTTTCTTCTTTTCTGTTTATAATAATGTGTGTACATAAATTGTTAAATAAATAAAATAAATAAATAAACAGCCAGTCCCGGAACAACTATGTACTTGTACTTCATACAAATATTTGTTCCGTGCGGGAATTGAACCCGCGACACGCAGCGCAGCAGTCAATCGCTTAACCACTGCGCCAACCGGGTCGTAGTTTAATAATATAATGGTACAATGAACCAGAAAATGAAAGTGGTGTCCAGGAACAACTAAGAGGAAATTACACCACAAAAATATTAAGTATCAATCCACAGTCGTTCGATAATTGACATATACATAATTGGCGGAACATTGAATTCTGGTTTGTGTTAGATTCCTGTACATAACCAATCGTTATTGGATCAAATTAACCCTCGTGTATCGTAACCAGCAATTCAGTATAGTTTCAATTACACAGCACAGATAGACTTGGCTCATGGTATTTTTATAGAATCTTTAATTTGTGTTATATCTACTATAGAATAAGTGGTTAATAAAACGATTAGTTTTTTAATATAAGAAACGAAAATTCTAATAGTTATTCCACTTTGTCATACTTCTATACGGATTATTGCACTACAACTTTTAACTTTAGCTCTCGTATAGCGTCGAATGAACTCAGGAATATTGAACAAATTTAACTGCCGTATTCCTTCGTGGCATGTTACTAGATCATCATAAGACGTAATCTCATATAACTTGAGCTCGTAGAAGGGTTTAAGTGTAAGCTTAGTGGGGTGAGAAACCAGTTATCAGGCTTTATTATTGTCTACATAGTGTAAGCCGATTTGCATTCCTGACATAACTTCCATGTTTTATAGATACAGTGATACTGGCGTTGAAAATAAAGAAAAAGTGTTATTTTTGATCGCCAGAGGTATCCTCCGAATACAAATATATTATTTGGGATCTAGTTAAAGTCAAAGTCAAATAATTTATTTCAAATAGGCACATAAAACGCACTATTTCCAAAAGGTAGTTACGTATGGAGAATAATGGGCAAGAAACTCCAAAAGACTCTGTTACTAATTTGTGAACCATTAGAGTAAGATTTTCCTTACTCTAATGGTTCAAAACTTGTGTATAGAGTAAGGTTTACTTTAGGTAGGTACTCTATACACGCACATTGCGCGCAGAACAGATGGCCGTTGGGGCCGAAAGGTTCTGGAGTGGCGACCGCGTACCGGAAGACGTAGCGTTAGAAGGCCTCCCACAAGACCGATGACCTTATGAAAGCCGCAAGAATCCGCTAGATGCGGGAAGCACAGAACCGGTCGAGGTGGCGGTGCTTGGGGGAGGCCTATGTCCAGCAGTGGACGTCTTTCGGCTGAAATGATGATGATGATGATGAGGTACTCTATACACAAGTTTTGAGTGTTTAATTCTAAAACGCAAATCAAAATGGTATCGCATCATCTTAGTAGTCACAGCAACTGAAGATCATGCATCTATCAACTGCTAATAGATAATCACATACTTAGGTAATATTTGACACGTATATAATGTGTATTGCGAAACTATTCAATGATCGTCATGTTTAGATTAGTATCTACATCTATTGAACACGTACCAGCTCAGTATTGTGATAAGGTCGTTTTATTTTAGATATCAAGATCACCGAAACATTTTTAGATTAGGTTCGTTTTTGTATTGAGATAAAAATTTACTTTTATGATCCTTCAACAAGCTAAAAATTTAAACTGTAACTTTTTGCCGTACATAGGACGGATTTTTTTTTAGTTTTGTATTCAATCAAATTCACCTAACTACTGTATTATTCATAAAATATACCAACGTTGCGACTTTAAGATCTCTTATGTGTAAAATTCAAATTTATGAGAAAATCGATATTTTAAGCACCAACATTATATTAGGAAGCATACATTGTAGGTCTTGAAATTGGTAAAGAAATGATGATCAAATCGTCGTATATTTACTCGTACATGAGAGTTTTTACATTTGATAGAGCTTCAAAATGTGAAAAAGGCTGGCGTAAAAAAGTGATTTTGCCAAAATTGACACATAAGAGGTCTTAAAGTCGCAACGACGATACGTAGAAATTTGACATAGAACGTGTTCCACGAAAAAAGAAGATTTGATAGATTCTCACTTTCTAAAATCCAACACAAGAAACCCTGTGATTTTTTTTCCAAAACCGAGCGGTCCCAAAATCGTGTAAGGGTTTAAATTCCAACAACGATTGCGATGAACATTTAAAATGGGTCAGCAGGTACGGGCTCCCGGCGGGGCGGCGTGGTGTGCGCGCCCGCGCCTGCGCTCATTCGCTTTTTGCCCACCTTTCGACTCACGCGCAGCGCAGCCTCCACCATTGTTTGCGACGCGCATTTCTCTCACGTGGGAACTGTTGACTTCTTCGTGCTTTACCCGGGGCGTCATTCATTTACATCGCCGGTGGGGACCGCACGTTATGCTATTACGAGTACGCGAGTACTTCACGAGTGCGAGCTTTGTGTTATCGCTACGAAGGTGACTGTGATATGTAAACTGAGGATTATCGGCATGTCGGGTGATGTTCCGGGACGTTACTTGGTGAAAGTTGAGTGATGATCAAATAGACACAGTGATTGGGATCTTGCTGACTGATAACAGGAGACATGGCCGTCGCGCCGGTAAGTGATACCAAGCTATATTACTTAATAGTTTATGCCGAGCTTTATGTGGAACTTAGTTTTTACGTTAGCGATAAGGAATTCTATTACAAATGTAAAAGCGTTGAAATTAATGCTTCTTCATTAACTACGATATGTTCAGATGTTATCATGATGAGTTGATTATAATGATTAATTTCCTATACATAGCTTCTTGAAGATAATATAATTTTAATTGGACATTTCACTTGTTGTTTAAGTCGTATTGTTTTCTCTGATTTCTTGTTGAAATAACATAGATTGTTGAGAGTTGTGAAATGACAATTAAATAACTTAATGAAGTATCTGATACGTAGCGAACGTGGTGTAATATTTCGATATCGGCTATTCGAGTTTGATGATTTCCAATGAGTTGAAACTTAATTAAAACATCCGCTTTAATTAAGTGAACTTGGAATAAATATATATCTTAAATTATGTGCTATATATTTCTATGAAAACTTATATAAGTTCGGACTGATTATTACATACTCTAATGATTTAGAGTAAAGTGCACTCAGTGAAGCTCGCTCTAGAAAATAATAAACGTTTTCGAGTTCATATTAAGTATCTAGGATCGTAAGGAAAACATACAACAAAAATAAACAACATGACACGGACATAAGTTAAAGTTGGGGTCATGTTCGAAACAATAACAAAACAAATAAATTTAAAAAATGAACATAAAGAGTCGTAACGAGAAAACATTTTACTACTTAAAGTGTGAGTTGTCAACGAATGAAGTATGAAATTTTAAAAAGCTTAGTCAGCATGTTCGTGAAACAAGCTCGCTTTCCATTCCTTGTACGACGGTAGCTCACAGGTAATTAGTAAGCACTGCTTGTCTTATCTGCGATTACTTAACGAGCTGTTACAACTTAATACTACTCAGCAGTTTTCTTAATCAGTGTGATGTAAAGTGGGCGCTATCTTTAGGCCTTGCTATAGCTTTAATGCTTGCGTGGTACTTAATGTATCCCATTTCCTGATGATATGACGCTCTTTAATTGATTGTTAGTGTTTTCTGGAACTATTTCTGAAAACTGGAAGTGTGTCTGTAATGAAGAGACTGCCCTTCTTTCAAATATAGCAGAAATGTTTTTATTTTGGTAAACTGAAATCACCTGATTATTGAAGACCGTTTGGTATATACATAAGTAATTCCCAAAGTTTTGTTATTAAAGATGGAAAGCAACTTCCCATTTCTCTGATAAAAGTAATATGTACCTTCCCATTTTACAAGAACAAACTTTTTATCTATAAACGATGCCACCAGACATGATAATTTTGAGAGAAATAAGATATGGCAAACTCGTACAGATTTTCACTTCTAGCATGATACTACATATTCTATTGGTAAAGTCGAAGACACGTAAACAAGTGATGCTTTAGAAATTATGAACATAATCAGCCGATTATGCTATCCAAAAACTGACTCAGCAAAGATTTGATTAAAATTTTAAGACCTGTCCCATAGCGCAGAAAAAAAAAAGTAAAAAGCACTTAAAACTGGCCCACTGGTCCTCACTTCGTTATAAGGTTATAACGTGAACAGTGGAAGCATCGTACGACATCAGCCGAGTAATTCGGCTTGGCAGGTGATAAACACAGGGAAGCGAGAACGGTTTCCCAAAGTAAACACAACCCTTTTTTGTGACACTGATGAGAATCCAACGAAGGCTTTGAAACTCACTGATAACTCTTATTTGTGTTTCTAGTTAACGCGGAAAGAGTTTTACGACTAAATCTAATGGAACCCTTTTACCACGGTTTTGTTGATTGTCCGAAATAAGCACGCAGAGATATTAAACGCTATTGTAATGGACATGGATAAGTTAATGACTTAGATGGAAACAAAAGGCTTGATAAACAAACAGTTTTGTTGAACAATGTTTAGTCAAAACCCCTAAAAACACAGATATTCATACATTTGAATATATTAGTAAAGAAATTAGCATTTTTTATAAGAATATAACAAATTTAAACATAGTTCGCGCCCATATTCTGACACAAGACTACGACTACGACTACGACGAGTGAAATCTGAGAACCAGTTTTATTTGCCTATGCTCTTGATGGACGAGAAATGCCCATCTAAATAAACTTTAATGTTGATACTGTTGTGGAGAAAAGTGCCGTTCAAATATTGGTGATTTCATCACTATGGACTGTATTTAAATAACGAAATCTATGGATTCCACAAACCAGGATTCATTTCACAGTTAGTAGATAGTATAGTTTAGGAATGCAAATATTAAATACATTTTTTTTTATGTATAATTCATAGAAATATTAACACTATCTATAAATAAAAAAATGGAATTCAATACTACAAATCGAAGTAATCTAAAGATAATATAAAATATTATTGTTTGCCCTGGCTCCGGTTACTGTTCTTCGTGACTGCACTCTTTACTTAGAGCCGAGCTCGCACGTGCTTTAGCTTTAGTGACATTTCTTAGAACCTACTCATTTCTCACTCCATATTCTATTTCATTATGTACATTATTATCACGGGCATTTTATTAACGAACATGCTTCTTGGATTACACATTGAATTTGAACACAGCTGTCATTGTAAAATAAATTATGAGATCCGGTTTTTACAGTCAGAGTCATCATCGAATTTCTTTAACTTTCGGTTAATCTTAATTTTGTAAATTATCATCTTCCATAAGTTCTTACTGGTCGGCTTGCCCCGGCGGCGATGCCGTTAATATTAAACCTTTGAATGGTTAAATACAGCCTTTTTAACACGGTCGGAACTTTGAACTGAGGAGAGGTCGCTTTCAATAATAGGTATTTCAACCCAAAGCGTACAGTAACCGTAGGTGTAGGTATTTGAATACTTCAATAAAATAAACAGAACATTAACTAAGGAGCAGTTTTCAAGTGTATTAAAGCTTAAAATTTGAGATCTTGCGAGCAAAGAAAATACTATCAAAGCACTAGAGTAGTTAATTTATTCTGTATCCTATTTGAATTCAGAATCAGAATAGAAATTAGTATCAAAATATATTTTTATTAATAAAGTATCAAGTGTCAATACATATTAATTAGCCGATCGGCAGTAAGCGCCCGCGCATCCTACAAACGTTTACGATACGAGCGCGCGTGAGTTGCGTGTGATTCACTTTCCATTTCGATACATTTACTTGCTCTAGAATTTCCCAATACAATGTCTACCGCCTGTTTGGCATGTTTAACATAACTTAATAAACAATGTACGTTTGGCAGTTGTTTGTGTTTGTAGACATGATTTGGTAGTGTGTGGTGAATTCAGGAAACATCATGTGTTGTAATACCGGGACAGTTCTGACTGTTAATGATAACTTTGTGAAGTTATTAAGGGTACCTACATCCAGCTATAAATAACCTATATGTGACAACGCTTTGTCTATAACAGCTATAAGAGAGAAAATTTGTGTTATTTCACCAGCACCAAGTGACCTACAACGCGGTACTCAGAACAATACGGTACGACACATGTCGAGTCAGTGCACTGGAGTTGCGGATCATTGTTCTGAGCAATTGTTACGTCTGTGAATCTGCGCTTGCAAAGCTCTTCGTGAAAGCGCCGTTTCTCACAGCTATAGTAAACGATATTACATTCAATGTTAAGGTGTTCATTTCAAGTATTTTGTATTCTCATTGTAATGGTAACGCGTGTAATTTCTTTATTAACAAGAGTTATTATGTTAGCGGGAGTGTGACGAGAGAAATTTTTAACATCTATAATAAATTCACAAAAATTTGCTCGTATTTCTATATAAAATAGTTATCAGCTTACAAGTATATTAGTTCTATTAATATATGATCTGATTGACAGAGACGATGGTATCAAAATACAATATACCGGAATGCGACAACTTCCTGATTACATTCAACAATTTTACATAATGTAACGTAATATTGTAAACAAAGCACGGAACGATGCATATAATGATCGTAAATGTGCGACTAGCAACCGTCTAATAGCCGTTCTTAATTAACACTGTCACCGCGTTGCATTTGGATTATTTATGAGCAGAATTACCTAAACGCTTATAACATCACATGACTCACCTAGTCAAGGTAGCAGAGATGAGAATGTGAGCCTAGACCGGAAAGAACGGCTTGTTATGCAGGAGACATAGGTTAAGTAGGACCTAGCATTAGGTTGTACAAAGAAGAGAAGGATCGAGAAAGTGTCAGAGCCCTTGCCCATTCTCTCTCG
The DNA here is from genome assembly GCA_947523025.1 of Dryobota labecula. NCBI lineage: Eukaryota > Metazoa > Arthropoda > Insecta > Lepidoptera > Noctuidae > Dryobota > Dryobota labecula. The sequence goes on along the minus strand of OX383287.1, from coordinate 19,617,995 downwards.
ATACGCTCTTGCAGCGAGGCATACAAAACTCACAAATCTCCTCCTTGTGGTAGAAGATCTGGACATCATGCGCTTTTATTACTGCTATACGTCGTGCCTTCGTGAATGACCATTATCATGAAAGTAAAATTAGGTACACTTATACGTTTTAAATTGATACATTCTATAATCTTGGGAATCCCTGTTTCTAGCTTTTATTTATAGCCTAGTTTCTTTTGGTATAGCTTCTTTTTATTCTAAATCTACAGTTTCCTGTATTTTAGAACTAGCGAGTCGTGGAATTCATTGAATATTATAATAGTTAGTATCAAAAAGCTCTGAACAGTTACGAGTCTGTACTTTATCATGGTATCATTCTTCATAGTCAATATCTAAGGTTTGTTTTGACCATTTGAAGTAGTAACAGCTGATGCACCTTGCATTAATATTTACAGTGATTTAGTGTCTTTGTGCACGCACCAACACTTGCTTCCGACTCGATGAATCAGTATCGTTGGTAAATCGATTGATCGATAATTTTTCATTGTATGCGGAAAATATAGTCTGCCGAACTCTAATAAATTTTGATGATAATTATGATGATGATACGAGCTAAAAAAGTAACAGCTTTATCACTAAGTACTGTTGTTATTGTGGATCTTCTTTTATGTTCCGTAATTTGTTTATTTTTTAAACGAAAAGGAAATTTTCTTACTTGCCCATCACATTGTAATACTGTGCCATCGCCATACTTACAACAATAATCTTGGTATTACAAATTCTGTCTGGATTTAAAGTCATTTTAATCAATTTCAAAGCCAGTTTCAATTTGCATCCATTCTTAATTTCTAAGTGTATCAAAAGAAACAATTTATACGGAGGAGCGTGTACAAAATAAAATTTGCTACAGAATTACATACATCTCATCAAGATCTGAGACCTTTCACCTTGAGTGAGGCAATGATACTCAAAATATTCCACGCACGACCCCGTAATGTTACACCATTAATATCTCTACTTTCGTTCATTTGTTCAATATTGTCTTCGGTAAATCAAACACATTGATATAATCATCGTCATTAACTATGTTACGTCGAATCATTCTTTGTATTATTATCATTGAAAACATTAGAGGTGAAGTTTACATTGGGTGATACAAGAATCAAAATGTCTCAGTAGAGTTTTTGATTATAAATTATAAAATAATTTCCTTGTGGTCTGTCAATCGTTCCAATAATGTGCCTCATAATACCCCAACTTTGGACGCATAAAGTCCCACAAATAAAAGATGATCCATGTCTCCAATTCCGATCGTATGATTACGCCGCGGCATTCAAAGTTAACTCACGTGATTCGATCATGGGTCAATGCGTTTGTCAATCATCGTATTAGGTATGGAGGTATAACATGCTATAATCAAACAAGCATTTTGAATCATAATCAAGTTCAATGTATGTTTGATATTGATCGGAATACGAGAACACGGAGAACACCCACATTGAGGAATCCACTCTTATTTTCTATATTGTTCAGGCCTGGCGCAATGAAGTTGTAATTTATAGGATCGCTTTCAGTAATTGTGGTGTTCGGAATAATAAATTATGCATTGGTAATACTCGTATTAATTGATGGTTATAAAATTATTCTTATGAAGATTGGTGTTGTAACTTTTATTACATTGGAGCTTATCAAGTTTATATCTAAAAAACCGGCCAAGTGCGAGTCGGACCATGCACAATGAAGTCAAAGTCAAATCATTTATTTCAAATAGGCACGTAAAAGGCACTTTTGAACGTCAAGGACAACTTTTGAAGGTACGGATCCCTTCATTGTGCGTGATCCGACACCCACAATGAAAGGTTGGAATGAATTTATCCCAAGAACAAACTTAACATAGTAGTTAAAATACATGCTGTCCTATACATTCCAACTGCAAATGTAAGTTGGTTGACTGTTACTCGTTATCTTGTAAAGCCTATTTTTCTGTGATAGTTTTCCTTTTTCCTTTAACTTTGTTATAATTATATTCTACTGCCGTGATTTTATTTTACATATCCAAAAACAACCATTTAGCTAGCAGGGCACTTGAATCTAAGAAAAATTAGCTTAATATTACGCAAACGGATCCCTGAATCGAAAAATGACTTCAGCAATATTTTTTTACGCCCTATCCGACGATTCCCCACACCAAGGGATAGACGAGAAAAAAATATCATCCCCACTTTACGTGCAAGGGAGATACCCTGGATTTATTTTTTTGAAATATCTTATTTTACCACTGAGCTAAGCTGCGGTCAGACAGACGGACATGGTGAAACTATAAGGGTTCCTTGGAGTAGTCCATGCATACATTCACAAAGTACCTTTTTTTGTAGAAATTAAAAAAAAAAAAATCATGGCCTCCAACTTCTTGGTTGCCCCAGGGCCTCTACAGCTTTAAATCCGGCCCTGGGAACCTTTATAGTTTCGCCATATCTACCATAGGAACCCTAAAAGGTGACGAATGGTCTAAGAAGACAGGGCAGAGGGCAGAGTAAAGTTTTGAAGACACTCGCGAATGTATTTGTCCTAGTAGGTACAGATTTTGTATACATAAATGTTATTTTTTCACATTAGGCTGTCCATAATTTGGAGCTAACTGTTAGTATTCCAAACACAGAGCAGTTAACAATCAGAGGTTAGAGGTCTAAGATTAACAGTGGGACATGTGAACTCCACCGCATTATTGCTCGTCTAGTCACGCGCTGTGCTTTCTCTGGCTGTTCCCACCCTGTGGCCTGAACATCCGTCACTTTGTTGACAAAGGATCACAATAGTATTGTCATTTTGCTAACAATGTTCTCATAATGACCCCCTTGTTTGAAGTGTTCGTGATCATGCTGGTTTTCTTTTCGTGGTGTTGTGCAAGAATCATTTCGATAGATGTCCATGTAGGTATCGGTATCACCATCGGACCAAAAGTTACCTACATGTTAAGTTGCTATTGTTTTTACCATCGAAATTGAGTAATAGCATCATGTAATATACAGGGTTATTGGAAATTAGGGCTTTCAGTCTCGTTGCATTTCTGAGCCCCGGGAAAAAACAAATCGAGACTCGATGCGGTCTCGAAACTCCCGGGAAATACGAGACTTTCGAGACTATTTAAAAATTAGGTTTCATACTTATAGGCTAGGTTTTTAGGCAGTCAAAACAAGATATTTCAATCAAGTACTTTGGTTAAACATACAGTAACAAACTCAAATCAAAACATCAAAAATTATTTATGGGTTTTCAAAAAAAACCCGCGTTAGAAAAAGATCTCTACCTTGACGCTAGTGGGGGGATAGATATTAAGTTATTGTAACAATGGTTTAAGTATTTCCCTTAACCATTGGACAAGTCCCAAAAGTCCCGTTATTCCCGAGACCGAAAATATCAGTCTCGAATCTCGAAAATACCAAAAAATCGTCGAGACTCTCGAAGTTTTCGAGACCGAGATTCTCGGGATGAAATACCAATAATAATATTGGAAATACTAAGCACCTTGCAGGACTGTTTTACTGACATCATAAACAAGGACTTTTGTTTTATGACTTTTTACAAAATATAATACAAAAACAAACTTTCAAGATTTCGTTGTCCTATAATACATTTAGAGCGTTGAATTTAAATATTTTATATTTGTATGAAAGTCGGATGAATTATTAAAAGTCATAGACCAAAAGTTGTTGTGTATGATGTTAGTATCCTGGGAGGAATTTAGTGTTTTTCCAATAACCCTGTATATACAGTCCAGACAATGAGTTATGACCTGTGATGTGACAGCTATTGATGAATTTATCAACTTACCGTATTTGCAATTAATACGGTTGTACACTTGTCAATAGGAGGAGTAGGAGCTTGTGGCTTAGTTTGTGGCGGTATCAACAATGCCACATGCGAACTACGCATCAAAGACCTGACGTTACAAATCCTACATCGCGCAATCAGAGTTTACCTCGCGACTAGCATATCATCCCGACATCAACCGTCGGGCAGTTGCCCACCAGACACACCACCCGTCTGGTCGGAGGATCCTCCCTTTACTATAGAGTATGAGTAAACTTTACACCCTGTTCCTCATACCTCCATAGATCCATCAGGTTAAGCTTCGCTTGCCGGGGTTGGTTCGTGGATGATCTTTACATTGACGAGATTCCTCCGTACCTCAGTAAGCACGTTAAGCCGTTGGTTCCGGCTGTCATTCGTGGACCTTTGACAGTCGTTACGGGTCGTCAGAAGCCCGAAAGTCTGGCAACCAGTCTTACCAAGGGGTAGCGTATTACCCAGTTCTTGGGTTGTGGAGGTCAGATAGGCAGTCGCTCCATGTAAAATACTGGTATTCAGCTGTTTCTGGATGGACTGGAAGCCCCGGAAGCTAGGTGCCGACCCCAACATATGTAGTTGGGAAAACGTGAGGTAGATTGATTGACACTAGAATTTATCGCTGTTTATCATTTCGCGAAAGGAGTGCTTTCAGGAGCTAATCGGGGACAACAGGTTTTTTAATGGTTGTAAGATATCAAGATTTATCGTTATATTTTATTTAATATCTTATTTCCGATACCTGCAGGTGTTTAATAATGAAAGTAAAACAAGAAGATGGCAAAAAATAAAATATTATGAGAATCTGAAAAAGGTATTGCTTTTTACCCGACTGCCCCAGAATTTCAAGAATATGTATGTATGCATTTTTCGAGAATATGTATGTATGTCTATTTGTTTAGCACGCTCGTAGCCTAATCGGCTTGATGGATTTTAACATATATATGAGGTGTCGTTAGATTCGTCATAATTATGGGAGTGACATAGGCTATATAATATTTATGTATTGCATCTGCAAATACAATAAGGGAGGGGAAGGTTTTTTTAAAATAAATTACGATAATACTGGTATCAAATAAAAGCTAGTAATGAGGCAATTCCAAATATAAGTGTATAATATATACAATTAATAAAACTAAAAAGCTTGTTATTTAATATCTTATTTCCGATACCAGCAGGTGTTTTTTTTTTGCCTGCGACATCAATACTCTATAGATTATAAATTTATGATGCTTGTGTTTCTCTTTTCAGTTATGTGATTTTGCATTCGGGTATTTTGTTTTATTAAATAATTTGTTGCCACTTTATAATCATAAAAGTAACCCAACTATCTATAAATAGCCGTGATCACTTTGTATTTGAAAGTGTGACACATTTCATTTACTTAGGTACCTACGCACAATAAATATTATCAGAAGACTTAAAACTCTTATCTATGTGATATAAAAAGTGAGGACGAGTAGGTATGTCTGTGTTACAACAGTGAGTTACGAAACAGTAGTAATGGGAGGCTCCGCATTGCCCGACTGCTTAGCCCTTTGCCCCTCGCCATGAAACGCGTTTATCCTACAATCTCTAAAGCAAGCCACTCACCATTATCTTTAGCTTTCTTTGGCATTTAGAACGTACTTGCTTGGTCTTCACTAACATTTTCATCTTCAGTATTTGGATTAGTTTCTTTGTGTCTACATTAGGTATATGCTTTTTAAATTTTGTTACACTATTCTGTTTCTCTCACTCTTTGTTTAGTTTCGAATGAAAAAATATCACGGATAAAAAAAATACTGTTTAAATAAATTTATTTATATTTTCCAATTGTTGATAAACAACATTCTTTTTCTCATAGAACATCGAAACCAAATATTTATAAGATTGTAAAGTATCTTGATTGTTCGGTGATGTTGCAACCATTATATTCAAATGCTGAACCGTTTGGGCAGGTCCTGACGTATCAATTGTCAGTGGAACAATACAGACCACTTTTACTTTCAACCTGACATGTTTATTAAGCATATCTATTGATTAATGTGAATAGTGGTGTTTCGTGATATACTGATCGTTTCCTCGCTTCCTGGAGAAAGTGTGAAATGTTGTACACACAAAATCACTTTTCTTCTATCTACCGTAATGTTTTGTCTATATTTACTTATCAATTATTCGCCAATAAAGCTATCTAAATATTCCTATAAATATTACTTTTCTTCCTGAGTTCACCTTAAATAATGCACCATCGTTGATCTCATCATCGCTTACCTTATCAGGTGAGATTGGACAAACGCTAGCCTATCCATAAAAAAATTATATGTATAATATACAAAGCTATCTAAGAAAGTACATAGTCACCTTTAACATCAACGATAACTTTATATTAAATTGAGACGTAGATCACGATTGTAATCTAAAAAATCAAGTCACGATCAGCTTGACCAGCTCTTCAGCTTTCAACGAGCCTCTATTGTCGCTTCTACATTGTAAATAAAAGTTCTGTCTCGGACTATCAAACGGCGTTGATTGAAATGTTAACTGAATAACGTATAGGAAAGATAACTTGGTCAGTTTGGTTTTTTTTAGATTAAAAATAGAACCTTCACAGTATTATATATGGCAGTGTGTGTGGCAATAAGAATAGAGGATAGATATATTGAGATATACTTACAGAAAAAGTTTTTAATCAGTGCGCCAATTTTGACATGTTTGTTTTGAAACTAAACCTCGAATGGACTCTGGAAAAAATGCAAATGACTGTTGACAACTGACAATATGGTACTTTTGCGCGGAACTCAGTTACAGAAACGGTACAAAACAAAACTAACGTGTGTGCGTGTATGGGTGTTTTTGATCATAAAACGACGGCTGTTTTAGCGAAACATTAAAGTTTCATCGTTTAAGATGCATTTTATGCAAAAAAATCATTTTTGATATTTTTTGAAATGTGTGACTTTTGTATTTAAGGAACGATATATAATATAGATCAAAGAAAATGGAACGTGTGAAAGATGATATGGTTATAATGTGGGTGAATACTAAAATGAAGATATATTGCGCCTATCCCCAAATAAGGATAAGGGCACAGGGAAAGTGCCACACTGCGCATAGTCATAATCGACATCCAAAAATAGCTTAAGAATCGCTCATAAAACTACTGATTACTGATATAATTAAAGAGTATTCTGCAATGACATATTAAGGCTCGTGCAGACTGGCGCGATATCGCAGACGCGATAGGCAGTGCGACCCTTGTCGCGCCCTCGATATTGCACCAGTGTGTGGGAGCCTTTAGTTGCTTTTGTGGACATAATATTTATTCAGATTTGTTACTGTAATTGAAATGGCAATCATGTCATATAATTTTTTTTTAATCTTTTATAGATTATTTCCTATTTTGTGAATGTGAAACGTTGAAGGCCTAGTAAACCGTAGATTTGTTGCATTTTTTTCTATTTTGTAAAGTACCTGGTAATCGATGAAAGGCCTGCACCTTCCTACCATGCCTATTAACAAAGTTGAACACTGAAAATATTGTAAAAATCTATTCAAAATCAAAAGTCATTTATTCGAATTAGGCTGCGAATCAGCACTTTTCGAACGTCAAAATTACATAAGCCCCTCAAAACGCCCGCCCTTCACCAATTATTTTTAAAAGAGTAACCGTGGAGTATTTTTGCTGGTTCTTCACCATAGGAAACGGCCAATTGGAACTGTGCACCAAGCTTCTGACATTTCATAATTGCCCATGTAGGTTTATGTGAAATAAAATATTTTGATTTTGACTAATTATTCGATTTCCTCATGAAGAGAAATTGGTTCCGAAAATACAACAGCGGATAAAGGTGTTGATCCAATTATACAACTTAGCAGTGATCTAAGAATGTTAAACCAAACTCGATTCACCTACTTAAGTTCATTTTCACTTTCGTTTGTTTTCGTCTGTGAGAAATAACATCACCGTTTTATATCATAGTCATAGGAAGAAAGCATTGTTGCGTTTTTGACCGGCAATTAAGTAAAAGTTCTCTTACAAGAGCGTGCGAACTGTCAGTTCGGAATTCTTCAATGATAAATGACCTGCTAATGTTAACAAAGGATTTACTATTATTTGTGTTGGTCTTATTCTTCATGTTTATAATTTTTTGGTGGTATTGTTAAGGTTGACGTAGAGAAGAGTCCTTAGGTCATTAACTAGCACTAGCACTTTTTATACATTTACTAGCTTTTGCCCGCGGCTACGCCCGCGTGGATGTCGAAAAATATATATTATTTTTACTTCAATACAAAACTTCATCCCCCTTTTCAGACCACAAGGGTCAAGGGTTGAAATTAAAAAAAAAACAACGATTTACGTTGTGTTAGTTTCCAACCATAAGCCGAAATATTAGTGATTTTAACTTAAAAAATAAAGAACCCCTTTTCACCCCCTTAAGGGTTGAAATTCTAACAACACCGTTGCGTTAGCTTCCAACCATAAGCCTACATAGTAAATTTTGTGACTTTTCAACTTCATCCCCCTTTTTAACCCTTCGGGGGTGGAATTATCAAAAACGCTGAGACACGTATAAATTAATTTTTAATTGTCAGCCTAAACACAAAATTTGAAGATCCTAATTTCAAAACTGAAGGATTTTCATATAAACTTCCATCCTCTATTTTACCCCTTTAGGGGTGGAATTCCCAAAAATCCTTTCTTAGTGGATACTTACTTTTCACAAAGAACACACCCTCCAAGTTTCATGTCTCTAGGACCAGCGGTTTGGGCTGTGTGTTATATATATATATATATTATATATCACCCAGTCAGTCAGTCAGTTTACCATTTTATATATCGCACCCCCGGTGCAACACTGTCACTTATGCAAAAAGTAACTTTTTCAGGAAAAGTATTTTAAACTTAAGTATCCTATCCTATACATAGTTGATGGCACTTCCTGATTTAGGGAAGATGAATAGGTTATATTCTGACCTGTTCTTTGAAGTTTATAATAAAATAATTGAAACCAAATAATTAAAATTAATACACTTCTCCTGAAGCATAAGTATTTTATAGTTTATATAAGTGACAGTGTTGCACCGGGGGTGCGTATATAGTTCTCATTATTATCTAAATATTAAAACGTTGTTGGTCGTTTCATTTTGTTGGCATTGGAAAGAACTCTTTTAATATAAACATCATCATCTAACTAGATGATGATGTTTAGACAAAAAAGATTGCAGCAGCGATCGCATCGAAAGACCCGAAGAAACGAGAATTCTCCTCTTTGTTCTGTCCTGCGTAGTTACTTGCTACATACATAAAATCACGCCTTCTTCTCATGATGGATTTATTTGTTAATAATTGAATAATACCTACCATCAAAATTTAATCCAATAATTACGGGGAATTATATGATGACCATGGCCTTTTATGATGTCCTATTGTCCATAGGACTGTTGTAACTGTACATAATGCTTTATCCACGAATTCTATTTATCCCACAGAACAGATAATACGTTCTGTGATTTATCCTTTTCATACCTGGGAAGACTTACATGATTATGATTTATTTAGGACATTAAATCATGTCATGTCTAGCGGCTACATATTGTTTCACTTTTTATACATTCATTATTATAATTTATATTTATGATGATTTGTGTAAGACAGGAAATGTCAATTATTTCTGTATGTATGAATACTAAGTTATTCATGAGTCAGTAACCTACTGACTGAGATAAATTAAATTGCTTAGTTTTCTATGCTTTTCCGCTGGCGAATTTTCGTGTCCAGTGTTAATTATATATAATAAAATTAAAACAATTTAATAAATAAATAAAAAATTAAGATGGTTTAATAGGCCTTAACAAATGGGTATTGGAGGGTCCTAACTGAAGGATAATTATAGGCCAGGGAAACCGGGGAGAAGTTACGTTGGAGGTCCGTCCGTAAGTGTGAGAGGTCCAGGGGTTTCTTGGAGGGAAACCTCGAGTCAGGCTTTCAAGTCACCGACCTTGATTTCCCTGGCCTATTATTATCCTTCAGTTAGGACCCTCCAATACCCATTTGTTAGGGCCTATAAAACCATCAATCTTTTTATTTATTTATTAAATTGTTTACTCTTTAACTTGTTTATTTTCTTCTTAAGCTAGGACTCCTCCAGTTCTGATGATAGGTAGGTGGTAGTTTTATCTCTGACCTTACATTTTTCTTCCTCCCGGAAAAATGTAACGTTACAATCTGGCGCTCAGAGTGGGGTGCCAGACTCTGACCTTACATTTTTCCCCTCCCGGAAAAATTTAACGTTACAATCTGGCGCTCAAAGTGGGGCGCCAGACTCTGACCTTACATTTTTCCCCTCCCGGAAAAATGTAACGTTACACTATGTCCCATCTGCTAGTGTCCCAATAGTCCGTTCACCTGCCCCACTGACGATCTGAACAACGCCTCTGATGCTGCAATAAATGTAGCCACCTACTGGGCCCAAACAGTATAGATGCACCGTTGAAACGAAAATAAGAGAAGAAGAATATAGTTAATAGTTAATGTTCATCGTTGAGCCCACACGTCAGAATTTCCTGAACGATTTTACTTTTCTTCACGTATTTATTTAAATGATTACGGCACTAGCATGTGGGTAGCATACTTCTGTAGAGAAGTTTCGAAAATCGAACGCAATACGAGTTTTGAATTGATCATTGCTGATTTGGTTAGTTTGTGCCAGAACATGCGTTTGTGCGTGCTTGTATTTCAAGAACACTTCGGCGCACACAGAATTTACTACAGCTACAAATGTAATATATTTTAGACTTATGCAACTGTGATTTATGATGCTGCAAATTATTCAAGTTACACAAGTGATTACAAACCCATGGATGGTCACTTGCTTACTAACTTGTGACTTGTGTAACATAAAGGCAAACAACAACACTAAAAGCAATTACAATAATTATTACAAGATTCATAAATATTCTCACGGCACTGACCTCTGATTACAGCACTATGGTAAACAGATGCATGAATGTCGTATTAATAGGAGCATTTCTCATAACAATATCTGCTATGTATGTAGTAGGTTCTTGATTAAGTAGTAGGCGCACCTAATTGTATGATTGAAACTCCATGTCTTCGACTGTATATTTACCTGGTTGAATAATTACTTACATATTTCTTCGTTTATTTTTCATAATTTGCACTGTAAAACGTTTCTAATAAGAAAACATCTAGATCATAATTCAATTCAAAACGTGGCGTCTTCCGATCGCGACCATTGACGGTATATTATGAGAAAAGAGAAAAGTGCAAAGAATGGCAACTCGTGGGAAGCATCTACAATGGCCTTGATATGTCACGACGAGTGTTTCACTATATTTTCTAATTGTTAAATTAAATACACTTAGAACTTAAGTATACCTGTTATCTCCAGAAGGATGCTCCCGTCCTTAATTAATATATTTTTATTTCTTCTGTTTCAGATATTTCCGGTGTTGCTAATAGCTGTGGTCACAAGATGTACGTGCGATCTGGCAAACGGGTTCAACACACACGGCGTGATCAGCGCATCACAGTTCGGGACGCTGCTCAAGCCGCCTCCGCCACCACCGCTTCCTCCCGTGCCCGTGCCTTTCCACAAAGGCCCAGAGAGAAACCAGCGACAGAATTCAGATATCGGATACCAATACCAATCCCCACCACCCCCACCTTTAGCATCTAGTGACTTCAAATTCCCAGCCCCTTTCTACAAACAATACAATTTCAACTTTGTCCCACCTCCCCAACCTTTCTCTACAACTCCATCGCCAAGCTTATTCCAAAAAGTTTCAGGATGGCTTTTCCCATCGCAACAAACTAGTTATGCAGGATCGTCTGTATTTAATAACGAAGGACCAATAAAAAAGGGTTGTAATCCTTGTAATTTAGTGCCATGGTTACCAGTAATTAGATACAATTTAGGAGCTAAAAATGTATATCATAATTCATTGCCAACATATGGACCGCCCAGTCCTACAGCTTACGCTACTATGTTAAAGTTTCAACCGCAACCTTTTAATTCACAAAGCCAAGATAAAAGGACTCCGCAATTATTGCCTGCAGTACCGCACACAAACTATGGCCCACCTAATCTTTCCTATAATGGCGGAGCTGTGAGAATTGTCAGCTCAACTTATGGCCCACCAAGTGCAACACATACTTTGGACGTTGTATCACCAAACCCTCCAAGTTCTACGTATTCTCAGCCAAGTTCATCTTATGGCATACCAAGTTCTTCATTTAGTTTACCCAGTAACTCATTTGATTCAATTTCAAACAACCTCTATAATATAGCTAGTTCAACCTTTCAACCACCTTCTTCATCCTATGGGACTCCTTCTTCTTCATATGGGACTCCTTCATCGTCGTATGGTACTCCTTCATCATCGTACGGTACTCCTTCTTCTCTGTATGGAACTCCGTCTCTGTCTTACGGAACCCCTTCCCCAGGGTATGAAACCCCACGTCCGGTTATCACAAGCTTCCAACCCGTCACTCCGCAGTACGAACCAGGGATTCTAAATAAAGAACTACCTCCACAAAATGACGTGGAATTATTAGAAAATATAACACCTAATGTAGAATTACAGTTGCCGAAAGTTTCACATCCAACAACATTTAAGAATTCTTACGGTGAACCTATAACTAATACACATCTATTCGATATTTCGTTCCCCGTGTCAGCTACAGCAGCTGAATCATCTAAAGTAAAAACACAAGTATTACCACATGATAATACGAAACCAACAACACCAAATACGTCGTTTGCCCTGGCGAATCCAGCTCCATTCACACTAAATAGGGGCAGAAATATTCATACGCTACAGCCAGTCGCACTTCCTAATCTTAGTGTTTCGCCTTTGCCACCGATATTTAATGCCCGACCTTTTCGACCTATGCCACTGCAGTTTCCTAAAAATGTCTTCCAAGGTATCAATCAGATGCAACAGCCTAACAGTAATGTCCATGTAGAACAAAGTATAGCTCTTGCGGAATTCACCCATTCTGTAGACTATCCTGCTACTATTATTCAATCGCCTATTATTGAAATAGAGCCTCCATCGAACTTCAATCAATCAAAAGCATATAGAAATATACCCAATAGTTACGTTGTAGATGAAATAAGGGATATATCGTCACAGGCTTCAGAAGATCATATTTCAGCAACAAAATCGATTCCAGATGCGAGTTTTGAAAGCACTGGGGGTGATGTCGGCAATGAACTGTATGACAATAGTGTACCTGCAGATTTAAAACCTGTGTCTCGTGTTCCTTCTAATCATAAATTCAACTTTGCGGATTTGAGAGGAACCAATGATGATGATGTTGATAAATACCGCACAGAAAGTAATTTACAAAACATTGATTCACCTTTTTTGTACCTAAAGCCAAGTGCACCACATAAAAGCCATGGAAACTTCATATTAGCCATATCATCGCCTGTGCCAGATAATGAATATGAAATTTATGATGATATTCCCACAACGGCGGCACCACAGACCCCTACTATTACCACCAGTTGGGATGAAAGTAGAGCTGAGTATAACACATATAAACCTAAGATTGTTCAAATTATAGTACCTTATACAACAGGAAATAAGCAGGCAGATACAAACGAAGACTTCGTGCAAATGTCAAAAGATTGGCCCTCTACACCAAAAGACGAATCTCAAGCTCGGAAAGTCCCATCTAACACAGAAAATTCTTATGTGAGTCCTATAACAGAAAATTATAATACTGCAACAACAACGACTGAAGATACAACGTTAATGGAAAACTATGACTCGGACAGATCGAAAGACTTTTATGATGTGAAGGAACCACCGTTTGATATAATTAAACTCCAACACACTATAGATGACTGGACGGAACAGGAATATTCTAAACAGTACAAGACTCCACAAAGGACACGTAGCAGCGAAAAGCATGCGAAGCAGATACCTGACGACTATTTTACGACTACCATGCCGACAAATTACATAACAATGACAAGCAATTATAATGACGAATTTTATGACCACGAAGGTTCAAGTAGTTTTCAAAACATTGTCACCGATGAAACCAATAATACATTTAGTAGACCCCGAAAAGAATATAATACAATAGAGAGAACAAAAAATAGGCACAACAGTGGCAAAAATGAAGAATTAGATGAAGTGCAAAAACTTCATATTTACACAGCAGCGTCGTCTTTCCGTACCACAAGTACCACATCAACCACTACCACTCCAGCGCCATGGGGTAAAATACAAACAGCTATATCACCTTTAACGAAAGAAAAAGTTTATGTGGTAACTTCGAAACCTTGGAGGGATACGCGAAATGTGTCAACGGAATGGTATGAAGTAGAACCCTTCGAATCTAAGAAAACTAATGCTGACAGTGACTTCTCAGCGTCTAGCAATCTTCCTTTTAAGTCTCCAAGGTTTATGAATCGACCATCATTTGGTTTTACCTCAGGAGGAAAGATTGAGTCCGATTCATCATATGGATTTTCAAAAAGCTGGTATCAAAGCAGTGAGTATAAATAATTGTTACTGAAACGTATGTTCTGTATCTCTGATTAAATTAAAGAGTTGATTTAAATGGATGTTTTTTTCAGTAAACGAGCTGGAGACTCAAAAGGAGAACAATAGTACGTCCTTGCCAGAAGCTAGCCAACAGAAAGTTACCACCACTAACTTGGACGAGGTTTAATTCTTAATATTTACTAACTTTCAGTTTTCTTTAAAGAACTTATCACACAATTAAATTTAATTTAAAATGAACTTTATATCAAGCTTTCCGTTTGACGATTTTTTTATCCTAATTCTATATGATAATAAATAAATAGTCAATGCAGAACGCATTACTGCATCAATCATATTTATTCGGGACTCTAAAAATGAACAATCTGTCTAGCCTTTTCCCAGGCAAACTGATCGTCCAAAACGAACAATCCTTATTAATTTTATTACAATTTCGGCACCACTTTCGTTGAGAGTATACACATTATGTGTGATAAGAGTTTTAAATATAGACACACCTATGATTTCACAAAATTATAAATACTATGATAACTTATTATAACATCTGCCCCGATATGTAATAACATTACGAGCGTGCATTCTAAAAGTTGGCATCGTCGTAAGTTACTGTCAAATATTTACCGGTGTTTATTCATTTGTTAATATTATTGTATGGAAATATGAAATATAGCTTTATAGTGCACTAAAATGGCAATAATAACACGGAGTTTGGTGTTGTAACAGTTTTAGGTGCAAAAAGGGCATTTGAAAAGTTTTCAAATGCTTTTTTAATATTCAATTTCATGATATTCATTATTGCGTTTCATAATGAATATTTTTTACGTCTCTATAGAGCGATATTTCATATTTCCATACAGTAATAATGCCAAATGAATCAAAACAGGTAAATATTTGACAGCTATTTGCGACGTTGCCAACTTTCGGAATGCACAGCCTTAAAATAGTTCACTTGCATATAACAATACTCGTCGATGTATATAGCAAAGTCTACCTACTTATGTGTATATACAACTTTCGTTGTAGTGAACACTCACTCACCAACTTTCAACACTGTCTTAAACCACGTGTATATAAATGCACAAGTATTTCTTAAACCTTCTTCTTGAAACTTCTATTATTAGGTATATATGTATATCTATTTAATGATAAAGTTTCTCATAACGAAATTCTATTAAAAAAGTAATAACTCGTAAAATATTAAAAGCAAGACAACATCAAAAGGCAAGCACGATTGATTAATTCATGTTTCGTTTTATTTTTCAGGACAGCACGACTGTAAGCCCTCATAATGGCTGAAAAGTATTTTAAAACGCGAACTGAGTTTAAAGTGTTTTAAAATGTGAACAAAAACTGAAACAAGTGACAGTGACAATTAAAATATAGAGCAACTATAAAATTTAAGTTAGTGCGTGGAACAGAACAAATTAAGAAGAACGCGAATCTTTAAGTGTTCTTTTTATTTTGATCTTATATTTTATTATAATTGTACATGGACACTAGTTACTAGGTAAAGTTAACCAAAGTGGGACTTCATTGAATATTATTTCATAAACTTTAAATTTAATAATTAAATATCCATCCTCTATAATATTGTAATAGCTTTAATTTAAGTAGATATGTTTTCAAGTATTACGTGTATTGATATCTAAAATTGTAATAAAACTGAGTATTAGCAGTAATCAATTTTTTGTAAATATTGAATTGTAAATAAATGAATGAATCAAGACTTCATTTTTACTGATCTCCCAAATGAAACACATTGTAACTTTGATCGAGATAAAATATACTTAAACTATTATACTATGTTACAGGTTCAGGATCAGGTTTTGTTCTGTCTTTTAATCTGAAGTACAGGAACTCTGCACTCCAAGATATAATTGTTATTAGTGTGACGAAGTTTAACACGATGATTGGCATTATGTAGGAGCCAGAAGCCTCGCGCACTCGAGCTGAAATTAAAAAGATAAAAATGTTATGAACAAGAAATAAGGTATTTTATCGCTCCGGAAAGAAGGACAAACACTGTGATAAATCTAGACACAAATGTTTATCTTCTCACGCAAATTGTGAAAGTTATTTGAGGACAGCAACGAACTTGTGTTATATCAAATTACGATGATAATTTTCAATACTAATCAACAAAGATACCTATCTTACTGTATGTTTCAGTATTAAATATTTATATAGGTTATATTCACTACAATTCTGTGTACAGAAACATAATTATTATGGTCCTGGCACCCGGCATTGTTTGGCATCAATTAGAAGCCAAACAGAGGTCAAAGATCATAGCAACAAACTGATAGTGTTAGGTTAGTGAGTATAGTCACGTCACCAATACACTAACCTAATAGGTAGGTACTACATGTTAGTTCTCTATTTCACCACGTTCATTTAGATTCATGTCGCACTCTACCTAGATAATTAAATGCTAGATTAGATAAATTAAATGCTCCAGCTCTTTTTATTTCGGCTAGGTTTTGTGTTGCAAGTTTGGACGAATATTATCAGTTGCGCAGAAATCGTTCCATGCGAGAATCAAAGTCGTGACCTGTCGTTATTATAATAACACGTTCTAGGTACCAAATGAAAAACTAGCGACATTGGAGTGGAGTGGAGTGTTAAGAAAAAAAAAATGGAATTGAAATCTTCAAAATGCTTCGTCATGAGTTTTACTCGAGCACGATACCTTATCACCTTTACTTATAAAATGAATTTACAGCGCTCGTACTAGAACAACTGGAATGAAGGATCTGGGAACGCTAACGTGGAAAGCTAACGTTTCATGATCACGCGGTATTGGTAGCCAAAGATTAATTTAGGGGATTAGGTTTCATACTGCCCAATGCTAAAGATTTCAGCAACATCAGCGCTCTTAAATCTATTTATAATAAACTTGTTCGTAGAAAACTGGAGTCCAGGGGCCTAAGTCTACCAATTTACAAACGTTGCAATGGTCTCGCAATTGTGAGTATTTGACAGTGTTTCTATGGCAAATCTGTCAAAAACTCACAATGAAGAGACCATTGCAACGTTTGTATGTACATTAGTAGACATGGCCCCCTGTGTATGTGTTTGGAACCCGCACGAAAAGAAATACACTTTACTCTAAGAAAATGTACAAAAAAATATCTTAGGTATTTATATAAACGTTTTAATGGATATTAATCCTGTTATGTACCCTTCGTGTTGTTCATCTTCTTGTCGTTCGTCATGTTAAAATATATAAATAGTAGGCATCGTCTTTTAGCAACTTTTGCCAAATGGCCTAATAATGAACGATTTTAAAATCTTTAATATTGTCGGGATTCCATCACCAATAAATAGACCAATAGAACAATAACCGATTAAATCTTATCAGTCAACAGCAACATAAGTAGGTACACTTACTTAATAAAGTTCCGATAGTGAAGATGGTGATGCCACTGAAGAACATTTGGATCCCGGAAGCGAAGGCTAGTCTATGGAGGGGCACGTAGTTGGGAATCACGATGTTCACGTACACGGTCCTCATAGCCTTCGTGATGCCGAGAGCCAGCGACACGAACAACATGCCCATAAAGGACGTTGTGAACAGCATCACTGAAAAATTGTATGGGAACTTTAAACTAGGTGCTGTTGATACAATTAGGCCAGAGTCAGGAAACAAGAATGGTATTACGATTATAGGTAGTATGGAATTAGTTACATTGTTAGATGAACAAAACTTAGTACTGCGTTCTGTAATTTATTTTTGTAAGTCTTTGCCACTAATCCATATCAGAAGTTATTAGTTGTGTTCATGATATATGCGACTTTTATTTGTAGATAACATTTGCAGAAATATAATTTTAGCATTAACTAGCTGTCAACAGCAAGCTTGAAAAGTAAATGAGGTAAGATTCGGAGGTTATAGAAAAAACGAAGAGTATCACGAACAACTTGAAACTATTCAAAAACATTATTTGTTTCTGTACCTGTACGATGACATATAAGCTGACTTTGAATAACAATAATAAATCATAAGGTTACAAACAAAATGACCTAGTAAATAACTTTCGCTGTCGAATGGTATTAGTCTATCAATCTAAAAGACGCAAAAGCTCGCCATTCATCAATGATATTTAAACATTTAAATACATTTACATAATTATAAAGAGTGTAACAACCTATAAATAAACGACATTAATGAATATAAAACAGTAAGAAGTAAAGTATTGTTTGTATGACTTTGTACGCCTTTATCAATTACTCAGAACAATGATGCAGACGGTCATTTACACTAAACCTATGCTGATAAATATTTATCATTTTGTTATTCCTGAAACAGAGCTGAAATAATCTATAATAAAAATATACTTACTACTTCTGGTGAAGATAATCATAAGTAAACTGACCATGTACATGACACGCGGTGATTTGTTGCACCATTCTCCGATAAATGGTGACACAAATCGAAATAGCGTGTCCGAAAAGCCTATGACTGACATCAGTTTTGCTATATCTGCTGTTTCAAACTGCATCATGTCTTTGAGAATGATTGGCAACAACAGTGAGAAGTTTGTTTCCACGCAAGCAGCTATTGATAGACCAAATATAATATTTACGAATATTGGATCACTTAAAAGTGTCAGGTCAAAGAACTGAATGAAATGATCCATATAACCCTTTTTCTCCTTTTCTTTGACAATTTCCTTTTCTTGAGCATTTATGTTTTTCAGATTCTCTGTTTCGTTAAAAATATTTATGGAACTGCTAAGATTAATTTCTTGAGACTCCCACCACTTGTATCGAGACTCTAATAGTGGCGCATCTGGCAATTTGTTTCGTATATCAGGGTGTGAAATGGCATTTCGGGTTTGAAGACTTGAGTTGCTAGTAAGAGATCGCATTGATAGACTCTTTGACGGGATCACACCATTTTCCGCAGATTCTTCTAGGTGAGGCGGTAGTGAAGCAATACCTGTAACAATTTTGGTGAAAATAGAATGTTGAATGTTGTTGTTGAAAATTTTTGAACAAATAATATTTTAATAATAAAATAATCATACCAACAACTTTAGACGTAGGAGTTACACTGTCGTTAATAAGCTCTACCTCAGGTTCTTTATTTAGAGGCACCGCTTCTTCTGATGTGGGTGGATCTCTTAAGTACCATTTAGCGGGTCTAAGTAAAAAAGCAGCTACAAGTGAATGGAGGCAAATTGCACTTAAAATTAATACTGCGTATCTCCATCCGTAAGTGTACATCAAAAAACTCATGAGTAAAGGCATGTATATAGACCCCAGTCCTGTGATAGACATGCCTACTCCAACGGCTCTTCCCCTTTTCTCTTTGAAAAATGAATTTATTGCTAGTGTAAACGCTCCCATAATTGCAGCTACACCCATCGCTGAAATTAAAAATGATATCAGATTTACGTATACGCAATGAAATCTAAACATATGAATGCTATCAAGCAGATATGGGTACTTACAACATATAATACTGTAAGATAAAATAAATTGCCAAAATTCAGTTGCTGCTGACATAATCATTAGACCAGCTGATATGAATATGGCGCCCAACACGGCGATCTTTCTGTACCCGAAGCGACTTAATAAAGGTCCTCCAAAAAACGACAGCAGCATTCCAATGCTATGATTTAATACAATGACGAAGGTAACTTGTGTAGCTGTCAGATCGGTATCGTTCAACACCAAAGCGAAACCAGCGATCAAGGGAAGAACAACCACCTGAAAAACAATTAATTTGTTAACAGCTAGTAAAGTAATGAATAATATTATGGTAAGGTACTGTACGGTTTCATCGTCGTACATTTTTCTGCTTACTCTGTAACCTTCTTTAGGCCAACGATGCGTATCATAATTTAGCATAATAAAATAACATTACCAACGAATTCAAATATACTCAAATTCGGATATATAACAACTGAGAGAAATAATCTCCTTCCACTCTAGTACTGTTACTTACTCTTAACTTAAAATAAACTTAACTAGGTACTTAATGCATCTTAGTGGAACGTGTTTCTATATATACTAACTGAACTTATAAAGCTTCACGACAAATCGGTGTACGGAGTTAAATACTATAACCCGTACCAGGTACCATAATTATAAAATGAATAAATTTCGAAAAATTTACTGGACCTTTTGTTGGGGGAAACAGATCATGAATCGTGCTACAGAGTTCTATAGAATGATGTATTTTTTATAACTAATACTTCCTTAACTGTAACCGAACGAGTTTGGATTAGAATTGAGTTGATTGGATAAAAGCTTAGTTCCTACTAGCTCATACTAATTTGTTTCTCTTTAATTAATGGCTTCCTTTAACTGTTTGCTTTGTATCTATAAGAACGAGCTTCTCTCAAAGATTTTATACTTTCTTAGGATCCCACTTATATAATAAAACAAAGCGTATTACCACGATCTATCACCTAACAACAAAGGCTTGTAAGAGTGCTCTAGGTGATTGGCTCTATGGCTTAGATTATAAAGCAACTAACTCATCCAAAATAGTCCATCCCTCTAATTTCCCTACACATAAAGATCACGCATATTTCCACTTCTCTTTTTTGTATTGTGTCTTATTTGTGAGTCTATTATAGGTTTTTATATTATGCCCTATCCCTTCACATTTACTAAATAACTGATTATGTTTACATACCGTGTGGTGGGACCCTGCTTGTCATATGATGTCATTATTTGTGAAGAGAAAATAGATTTCCCTCATTCTTCATTATTATATCAATCACACTGTGAATGTTTACCAAGTCTAGTATTTTATTTAAATTTTTGTCTGTTTTGGTCCTTACTAAGATTTTTTAATGAATCGTGTAACACTTAAAAATGGTCAGCTAAAATATGAGAACTTATTTCTTTACTATTTATAAGTAGACAGGAAAAATCGCAAATACATAGTTTTTTTTAGATATAAAAGACTAAGCTGATTAAAATAAGCGATGTTACGTTACAATCATAATTACTGTGATAACATACTTATTTCAATCATGAACGATATTAAAAGTATTATATATTAAATTAACCTAGCCATTTAAAAAGATTATGATAATTCATAAAATGCAATTAATAAAAATCATTAGAATTTGAGTAGTCTATCACTATTCTAGTGAGATAAGACAATATCATTATCAATATCACTATCATTATCAATGAATAAATTTTATGAATTTGTCGAAACTTTATATAAAACTAGCTTTTACCCGCGGCTCCGCCCACGGGGATGTCGATTATCGATATAGCCTACGTCCTTCTCCATATCCCAGGCTATATCTGCCAAATTTCATGACGATCTGTTAAGCTGTTTAGGCGTGAAATGAAAACGTAACATACAGACAGACAGATAGAGTTATTTTCACATTTATAATATTAGTATGGATTTGCCAAAGGTATGCCTTGTCCCGGTATAATTACGCTCCGTCCTGCATTAAAATAATGTTGTTAAGTAAGGTATAGTATTAATAGTTGTGCGATTGAGTTATATCATAGTTGTAGAGTATAATCATGAGAATTTTGACGAAACAATTCAACAAGAAGGAAATTGTGCGTTATAAAATATTTTTCCTTGCTTAGTCTAGGTCACATCAAAAGTGCACCAAGTTAGTTTGTATCTAGTCTAACAGTTTAAACAAAAGAGTATGAAGTTACTATCCTCTCCATCAATCTGCCTAGCCTTTTCCCAACTATGTTGGGGTCGGCTTCCTGTCTAACCAGATGCAGCTGAATACCAGTATTTTACATGGAGCGACTGCATATCTGACCTCCACAACCCAGTAATACCTCTTGGTAAGACTGGTTGTCAGACTTTCGGGCTTTTGACGACCCGTAACGACTGTCAAAGATCCACGAATGACAGCCGGGACCAACGGCTTAACGTGCTTTCCGAGGCACGGAGGAGTCTCGGTATGTAAAAATGGTCACCCATCCATGGACCAACCCCGGCAAGCGTAGCTTAACCTAATGAATCGACCCGTGCGGCTGTTATCACCTAGCCACGAGCTCCTCCAAGTTACTATCCTCTACTGTGTCTTAAATCATAACAGCCCTATGATGTCCACTGCTGAAAACGCGGGACTGGGAATGGCCGATCAAAAAGATCACCACGCTTGGCAGGAGACATGATGATTTAGATAGGAGATATAAAGCATAAGCACTAACCGTTTTCAAACGTCTTTTATAATGCGCACAGCAAAGGAGTGGAACTCTTTGCCTACGTCTGTGTTTCCGAACGCATACAAGCCTAATGAATTCAAAGTGAGAGTGAACAGGCTTCTTCTGGGTAAGCTCACTCCATCGTCGACTTTGTCTCTGTCACCTCTGACCTAGACTAGAGTCAAGAGCAAACCCATCGTAGAATAAAAAGATATGGTGATTACAATTTGTTGTTATCAGAAGGCACTGAGGACATCCTCTTTACGTACTACCCTTAGTAGTCAAACCCACGAAGTTATATTAAACCCATACTTGCACAATGGACATCCTCTTTACTTTAGTACGTAAAGAGGATGTCTATAGTAAAGTGTGGGTGGATAAAGACTACTAAGGGTCGTCCCTTAGTAGTCTTTATGTCGCCCACGAAGTAAATAGGTAACACCCAAATGTGGAGTATAAGAAAGCTGAAGTGACAATGGGCTAGCAATATTCGCTATAGAACTGATGACAATAAATAGACGCGTTCTTTAGTGGAGACCGCGAGTCGGTAAACTTATCTAAGGTCATTTAGGTAAAGGAAGATCTTAAGAAAGTAGCTGATGGAAAGTCTATGGGAATAGCTAAAAATGACTAATGATTGGAGAGGCCTATATGTTTAGCAGTAAACTGTTGAAGGTTGATGATGAAGTGGAGAATAAGACAAGTGATCTCTAATATTTGATGTTAAATTAAACAACTTTTCACTCAAGAGCAACCACTTTCGTGACCATATTTGATTAATCTGTGTGCAAACTTTTTATGCTGATTGGGTTTAGTAAAATCAAAACAATGAGCGATACTATAAATACATTCAGAGATGTTGGCTGCCTAGGTAAGTCATCTAGTAGAAAGTTTGTTAACAAGATAACAGACGAGAACAGCAGCTAAGAAAGCAGAAGAGAGCTCTTGATATAGATATTGTGTCAATCCTTTGGTGGACAATGGATAAGAAGACACCGCTGATGGCTGTACTGAAGTTGCTGTTTCGGGACTTTTACCAGCAGTGTAGATTTTATTCACTCCGCCAACTTAAGAGAGTACCTACTTAACGAAGTAACACATAATAAAACACAGCATTTAACTGATAAGAGGCGGCTCGGTGATAATATTACAATATAATGATGTGCATGGCATGACTAGAGACCTAATTTATTGATTTAATATATAACAAATAAAACGGTCATAAAATGACTCTTTATTCACATTCAATTTATATATATATATATATTTTTTTTTAAATGCCTGTAAACACAGTTTTTCTGCTTAAATTTTTCAAAAACAAAATTAATATAACTTGGTTAAGTATAGTATTAATGTATGATTGCTTTGATTAGTAATAAAATTATACTTACATTATTCATAGCATATGCTATGGTCACAACCCACCCGTAGCCCCCGTCGGGGGGGACCTTATTTGTTTCAACATTCGACATTTTGATTTCGTAATCACTGATCACATTTCTTCAATAAAAACTTTTGTCTAAATAATTATAAAACTTTAGAAGTTAACGTCAAGTCACAAACAATGCACATTTTCCATTACTTAGGCTTTAGTTTTTCTACAAAGATTATTGACCCTTAGTTCAGTTTCAAATTGATTAGCAACAAATACGTGAATGTTCGTAGCACTGACTACATGTTGTGTTAGTGACAGACATTGTAGGCGCATAGCAAATATTCACATTCGTTATCGGTTTGACTTTAGTAATGTGTCTCGTTATCATTAATAATATGTTATTACCTATCTACGTGCTCACACGTATTTATATAGGTCTATCTTAGAAAATTATCAGAATCAATGTAGATCAATACTCCATTTGAAATAATATTAGACATTTAAAAAAACTTTTTTTACAGTCCGTTAAAGCGATTTTGACTTCTATTCCGTAGACATAAGGATGGCATTAAAAGCAAAAAAGTGGTTACAATACCAACTGTTTACTGCAGCTGTCATTTGTCATGCCACCAAAGCAGTAGAAGTCAAAATCGATTGAACGGACTGTAAAAAGATTTATTTAAATGTCTAATCCTATTTCCAATGGAATATAGCTAATGTTATTTTGTAGTATGGAGTTTCTTGCCCATTCTTCTCCATACAAAACTACCTTTTGGAAGGGGCAACTAGAATCAATTAAATATTTTTGACGTTCAAAAGTGCATTTTACGTGCCTATTTGAAATAAATGATTTGAATTTTTTTTTGACTTTTACTAAATCGAAAGGTTGTAAAAAAAAAAAAAAAATGGGTGTCTCTCCTGCTAAGCATGACTGAAAATTGGCGTATCATGAAGTTTTTTTGCGCAGTTATTGTTGCATAGTATTTAGGTACACAATTTTCCTGACAGAAAATTCGTCTCTTTTTTGAGACCATTTCATTTCATTTTTTTGACAAAGACTTTTTAAGTAAATAACCTAGTAGGTACATAAATTGTAACCTAATAAAGAACGGTGGCCAGCACATCAACTTACCACAAAATGACAAATTTTTTCGTTCGATTTGAACTTAATTCTCAACATTTTAAAGTTTGAAATCATTTGGAGAAAGACAGTTTCGTGTACCTAGCTTGATGTGCTGGCCACCTTAAATAGATAGATAAATAAAATGAAGTATTATAGTTGAGTTAGCTTATTCAACTTTAATATTAAATATTATTAAAAATCAACATTAGTAACTGATTATGTTGATTTTATGTAACTTTAGTTTAATATAATGCTCAGAGTTTTTAGTTAGGTACACAGTTTGTATGTAGTATATACCTATCTATTGATAACTTAGTTAGATGTTAGAGCTGTAGGTAAGCAAAAGAAAGTAACAGTTTTGAATACATACTTTGTCCTTATTATCATTATTATCATTACTATATGTGTAAATACGTTAGTAAATACTTATTTACCTAAGCGCATTGCATTGATAAAGAGTTATTCAGGTCACAATCCGAACACAGTAAAAGTAGTCCGAAACAATGATAAGTACTAATAGGTCATAATTAGCATTTAACTTGATGGATGACGAATGATTAAACAGTTGAAATTGTATTCTCGTTAACCTAAGCTCTGATTAAATGGTCACGCATGGTTTTAATTTCTTTATCTTCCATAATCTTTCGATAAAATAAAATTAACAATAAGTTTTAACCGGGATAATCGTTTCTATGATAACATCTCTTTTCTTCAATGAAAATGAATGTGAACAATTTATAAAAGTGTATTTTTGGGAAGTTTTATTAGATGATTATTAAGTTTTCCTAAATAGTTCGTACGAGCAGGTATAGAGGTATCTGTATTTACCTAGGTACATATATCTTGTTTAACTCTAGGTAATGTTGAAATAATTTTATCTTTAAATCCTATAAGTATCATTAATTATAACTAAATCATATGATTGTAGTTGATAAGACCTCATTTTGAAATCTTGCACTTAATGTATGTCTTGTACATACATTAAGTGCAATGTTGGGGAAAATCATCGAAAAAAGGATTTCACTGTCTAGACGTCTCGGTGGTGTCAGAAAGGGGTTATAGATTTTTGATAGATATATAGAATACTATTTATTGCACACCATAAAAATTACAGATTTATATGTAGAATTTTAAATGGGGTGACACAATGGGCGGTCTTATCGCTAAAAGCGATAAAGACAACGTTTGGATGCATTTAAGGCTATAATGCCCCCTCAGATCTCTCTGCTTGCTCTTCACTATTATGAACGATCAATGTGCTCCCGATTATCTAAAGAATTATTTCAAAGTGTTGGGCAGTTCTCATAGTCGTAACCTACGAGCTTCCAAGAAACTACTTCTCCAAATTCCTTCACACCGTACCGGTTTCATGTCAAATTCTTACGCTATCTCTTCTATAAAGCTCTGGAACGCGCTACCTTTTGGCATTAAAAATTTACTTTTAAAAGAAAAGTTTGTAACCACTTTATAAGTCAGACTAAATAACTCTCAATTAGTAGTCTAGTCATAATAGTAATTATTATTGGGTGGTATTTGTTAAAATATCTATAAGTTTATTTTATTTGTGTATGTGTATTAGTATCAATAAAAGTATTATATTCTCGTAATCAAGAAGTTAGTATTTTAGACATTATTTTTGTAGCCTATCAATATGTTTTTATATTTAACCCAAAGGTTGGCTGGTAGAGAATGCCTTGTGGCATTAAGTCCGCCTATGTACCACTATTGTACATGAAGTTTAAATAAATAAATAATGGCAAACACAAAAGCACCGCGTGTCGCGCGACGAGCGGTGCCTTTGTGTCGCGTCACGTGTCGCGCCTGTTTGTAGGAGCCTTTATGGGGAAGGA
Source organism: Dryobota labecula (assembly GCA_947523025.1). NCBI lineage: Eukaryota > Metazoa > Arthropoda > Insecta > Lepidoptera > Noctuidae > Dryobota > Dryobota labecula. The sequence continues at coordinate 19,591,141 of OX383287.1, read as the reverse complement.
GAGACAATACTGCACTGTGTTTTATAACCATAGTTATGTAGTTAAGGTATTATGACGGTTGGTTAAGTATTGCTAATTGAGAACGATAGGCGCTCTATTTACATAAATGATTAAAGTGCCTATGAAATAAAATTTACTTCACATACAGTCGGCGGATGGTTGCTAAGTTACGAACACTGGCGCTATTACACTAACTACATTGAACACAAACATTATCTTGAAAGATAATAGAATGATTCCTAATTTACGCTCAATTACCGATCAACACTTCCAAATTTTATTTAATTATACTTAAATCACAAACATTTTGGCACTAAACACATTATAACAGACACAACACTCAATTCGTCAAAACAACAAACAAATGTTCGCACTTGTCATTTATTTTTAAATGCATGATACTCGCAAAGGGCACACACGTCAAAAAGATGCGTCCGCGCCGTGACGAATTCCGTTTGACCTGTTAACTCTGCCATTGCTACAGTACGGGCGACACGGGTTAATCAAAATCCGGCGGCTATTAACCAATGATGCATCATTGGCCCATAGTAGCCACACAAAGGTTATTTCCTTCATCTCGCAGTAAATTGAGTCTGTGATCCATTCGTAGTTATTATACTGGGATTAATAAGATAGACTGAATACTACGTTCCTTTAATAGACTACATAGTTGGAGATTTAAAGACAATAGAACCACTTCATTATTATTTTTTGTCACAATGGGCCTTATTAGAAGGCTTAAAGTCACCAAAAAGGCAATGGAGAGGGCTATGCTTGGAGTTTCCCGACGTGATCGAATCAGAAATGAAGAGATCCGCAGGAGAACCAAGGTAACCGACATAGCTTGAAGTATTGCCAAACTTAAGTGGCAATGGGCAGGGCACATTGCGCGCAGTACAGATGGCCGTTGGGGCCGAAAGGTTCTGGAGTGGCGACCGTGTACCGGAAGACGTAGTGTTGGAAGACCTCCCACAAGGTGGACCGATGACCTTATGAAAGCCGCAGGAATCCGCTGGATGCGGGAAGCACAGAACCGGTCGAGGTGGCGGTGCTTGGGGGAGACTTGAAATGATGATGATGATTATTTTTTGTAACTATTAGGTATAAAAGAACAACCGTTTCTCTGTTAGGTATTCTCACCACATTAATATTACTGGAGGTTTCTCAAAGGCTCTTATATCACCCAAACACTGAAGAACTGCAACCAGCGACATCATTTTTCGCATAGGTAGGTACCTACATACTGTAAAGCTTTGAAGGTAAAACAAATGGAAATCTTGTAAGCTTTTAAAGAGATATTCAACTACTGCAACATGAACAGTGTCTAACTATCTTATCTTTTAAGAGGCGTCAACCCAAATAAATTCCCGTAAAAACCAGAAAAACACCTCGCGTAACCCCGGATGACCCAGCTGAATCACTCGCTGACAACATGTCCACTAAGTACCTACTAATTTTGTGAACAATGTTATGATTTTAAGGTTCTGGTTTTATATCTCTCGTAACGAATGTGTGTTACATCTGGTTTGCGCAACTTGTGAGTAAACAAACAATTTAAAATCAATTTTATTAAATGTCACGAGGATTTTTATTAGGTCAAGTATAATGCCCAATGCAAACGATAATAATTTTACGACTTCGTTATATCATTAAAATAATGTACAGACGCCAGCAGGTCAAGCTACCCGAAACTGTCGAATTTTCGCAATCAACTTTGAACCTTATCCTGTAGTGATAAAGTTGAAAATCTATTAAAGAAATTTGACAGATTGTAGTAGCTTGATGTGCTGGCGTCTGTACATACAATTAATATCGACGCTTTGTCAATGCACTTGCAGTTCTGCAAACTCGGTAGGATTACTTGCCATCCAAATAGTATTTTTTATAAATAGTGCAGTTAAATAAAACGCAAAGAAAAGTAATATTATTGTAATAAAATAAGTATAAAATAGACTAAATTATAATTAAGCTTTAACGACATCTTGTTCATCAGATTTCTGTCGTCTTGCTGTGATGAACTTCTCAAGTCCCCAGGATAAGGCAGTCAACCAAGTGAATATGTTCAGACAATGCAGCGTCACTGCTGTTGAAGCGTTGTCTTTTATCCAACCTGCAAATTCAAAGACATATATAACACTCTGTCTCTTTGAAATTAATTTAATAGGTTTCTAGCTTCGTCAGGGCATAAAAGATGAAGGACAGATTAAGAAAAAAAAAAAAAATCTGCTTACCAACAATAGGTCCCAGAGAAAGGTAAACTATTCCAGCTGTAATCAGTTGAATTCCTGTAGCCCCTGGTAGCTTATGCAGTGGAACATGAGTAGGTATGACCAGGGCCATAAATACAGTTCGCAGTCCTTTCCCGAAGCCAATCATCACAGCTACCAGAATGACCACATAATACTTTTGACAGTACGCCAGAACTGAAAGAAGATTGAGAATTTTTGATGGCTTTTCTTTTTCATCAACATACTATACAGAGTGTCTCAAACGTAGTGGTGCAAAGGCAAATGGGGTGAAGTGGAGGTGGTGGCCATATAACATAAAAAAATTAAAAGTTGGGATATTCTTTACAATTCAGAAAATTTCGCAGGTTTAATAATTTTCAAGGAAATTCATCTTCACTTGGATTTTACGATTCAGTGAACAAAATTTTCGACGTAGCGTGTTTAAATCTGGTTGGAAGATGCCTTGATAGTGTAGGTACAAGACTATTTTCACGTTCAGTGTGGGTCTTCAACGTTTCAAATTTAATTTTTACTTGTCTTTTCTAACTCTTTATTAAACTTTAGCGAAACTTTCTAAGCTCAGTTTAAGTGAAGTACTAAGTTTTATATTAAAATATGTATGTTTAGGTTAAGGTATGTTTCTATGGGCCTATGTTGCCTGAAATAAATGGTATTATTATATTATTATTATTTAAAAAAAAAATATATATATATATATTTAAATGAGAGATGGCCACCTCCGCTTTACCCCATTTGCCTTTGGACCACTACGTTTGAGACACCCTGTATATACTGAATTTTAAATGACTAACTCGATATTTATACATATTACGTCTAGACACAGACCTCCCCCAAACACTGTTAAACAATCAGTTCCTATATGTGGAAAGCAAAAAATCCAACCCAATTTGCACTCAATCATTCAAATCATTTATCAAAATATTACAAAATAAAATAAGAGTATATTACCTACTCTTCCCATAGCCATAGTTATCACTCCGAAAAGAAAGAATGAGTTGTTGTCCCAACCGATTTTACCAGCGACGAACGGAATGCAGAACCTTACACAAATGTCAACTCCAGCTAAAAGTGACATAAACAGGGCCACTTCAGATTTACTTTTACCATAGTCACCGAGAATAAATGGAGTCAAAATAGAAAAATTTAGCTCATTGAAATTAGCTAGAGTTATGCCCAACATCAAGTTAATAAAAGTATAATCCTTTAATAAATCTAAATCAAAGAACAAGTAAACTTTTTGACAAAACGTCAATTGTTCATCTTCATTTTCCTTATCTTCAACCTCATCTTTTTTCTTTTCCTCAAATACACTATCATCATTGTCATTTTCCTCCATCTGTGTCATCAATAGTTTCATCTTCTCAGTTTTGTCTTCGCTTTCTTTTAAATATTGCTCCAATTTTAACGATGCTTGTTTTAATACTTCGCTTTCATAATTAAAGTTATTCGATTTTCTTCTGTGTCGTGTACGATACGACTGATTGCTGTGATTATCTTTCAGATATTGGTTTTCATCTCTTTCTTCATTTTCTTTTTGAATTTTAAGTGAGACATTACTGTGGTTATCCTTATTATACTTTTCACCATATTGTCCATCCATTTTAAAAGATTTAATGCTTTTGCTTCCAACAAAATGTTTTTCCGCTCTATCGGCTATATCTTTGGCATCAGCTGGATCAATTTTTTCTACAACTGCCTTTTCGTCGGCTTTCAAATCTTGAGGAGCCTTAAGTGTAGGACAGTCTTCTATTTCTGATTCTGGAATCTGTGTCTCTAGTGTTATAGACGTTTTCCGTTTAGGTTTATAAGTATCACGCTCTTGAGCCAAAGCACCTAAATTAGCTGAAGAGTTTTTCTTAGATTCATTTAAGTACAATGTTGACGATTTACGAGATCGATCCCGATCACGATCTTGAGCCACTGTTAATAAATTACCTGATGAGTTTTTTTTAGACTCGTTTAAGTACACTGTTGATGATTTACGGGAACGATCACGTTCTTGAGCTAAAGCTCCTAGGTTAGCTGCCGAGTTTTTCTTAGATTCATTTAAGTACAATGTTGACGATTTACGGGAACGACTTTCAAGTAAATTTGTCATTGATGGCTTTTTTGAATTTAGTCGTGAATTCATTTGTGAATTTTTATTCGAGCCTTCTCTTGAAGATAGTCTACTTTTCGACTGCCGAGATTTACTGAAATAACCATCGTTCGCACGTAACATCATTGGTATACCCGGGTCGGTAATTTCGTAGCCAGGATTCACAGGGTCATCTTCATTGTAAAGGTACTGGCTTGAAAAAGCACTTAAATTTTTAAACTTTGAAACTTGACTGAAATATCCGCTCTCTTGTTTTTTATTTTCAATTTTATCATCTTTGGTGTCTGCTTTCAGGAGTTTCTCTTGATCTTCGTCTTTTTTGTTTGGTTTTTTAGTGTGCCATTCTACTGGTTGCAGTAAAAGAGCGCCAGCTACGGCATGCAAGGAAATTCCACTTATGATAAGGATGGCTCCCGTTTCTCCAAAGCCCGCAAAGAGGGCGGTGATGATATGTGGCCACAAGATGGGCCCAAGGCCGGTCGTCGTCCATGATAGTCCTGTGGCCAATCTTCTTCTGTTTTTCCAATAAGTATTTAAGGCGAGGGCATTTGCCGAACTGCTTATACCATAGCTAGCACCTGAAAATATGCAAATAGCGAATGAATTATAACTGAGTTTTAACATTTCATTAAAAATAATACATATTTAGAAAAATCTTACCGTACAAGATTGAGAATGATACAAGATAGGTGATGAAGTTATACGAAAATGTAGTCAAAATTAGGGATATGAAGACAAATATTGCTCCAGTTATAGACACCTGTCTGTAGGTGAATGTTTTAAATAGAGGACCATTTGCTAGACCTGAAACAAAACAGACGAAAACTTAGATAAGTAGCACCGCAAATTGGCATTGTAAAGTACGAAATCTAAATATTTTGGTAAGGGTACAATTAAAAACATTCTTATTCTGTTTATCAATGTTTCGTTCAATTTTTTGCTCTTTGAACGATATATTAATGTAGGTTATTGCAATATCAGAATGTTAATCACTGTTTAATGTATTTACTGTGAAATTACAAGTACACAATGATAACTTTAGATAACTTTTAAATCCTCGTAAGTACATAAATGTACAATGTAAATAAACAAATTTTGTTAACAATTCGTGATTTGTAGTTTATTTGTTGGTAACGATAGATAGTTATAGGTATTGACAGCTAATTACAAAGGGGCCGGTATGGTATCAGAAAGTTACCATGAAAGGCGCGTCACGCACCGACGCAAGAGGTCAGGGCAGAGTTCATGTTGATTATAGTAGTCGTCTCAGAGCTGCTGATGCCGAGGCGTGTGAACTTGTCCCGAAACAGGAGCCCGAACTGCTGCAGTATCGGCAGCGCGGACAGCTGAAATAGATCATTACACACAAAGATTAATACTTATTCGTAAAATCTTACTGACTAAAACCCTATTGTGTATCTCCTCATCCCTATTGGGTGAGGAATCGGGAACGCATTTGCAATCTCATGCTATGGATGGAATCTACTCTATACGGGAAGGTCGTAGAAAAATGAGTGCCTTCTATAAAAGTGAAACAAAGTAATGAAATAGGGGCGTGTCACAAGGCCCAAAAGTTTAAGTCAATAGCGAGTTTTTGAATGCGTCCGGAACGGGAATTTCGCTTCTAGACGTAGATTTTTTTTATGCTTGTTTCCACTCCAGAACTGCAGAAGGCAAGTACGTGGATCTATAAATATAGTCTAATTAACTTGTATAAATAAATGGTCTGTACGTACAACGTCTCTGCCTAGTAATTATTATTTTATACTGTCATCATGCGACTCTTACGAGTAGCTGCACATAAGGATTCTCTGTACAGCGAATCGCGATACAATTACCTCGTCACACAAATCACGTGCAAAAACATTTAGCTTCGGTACGTACCTATAACTTGTGTATTTACTGTTTAAGTACTTGTAATCATTCTGGAATTAAAGTCAAAATCCTAATGAGGGGTATACAGTGTGAGTCTTTATAATGTGCACATATCGAAGTGAGGGGATCTATGCTTAATTTTATCTACGGAAAAAATACAAAAAACAATCTAAATTATTATTTTTATTTTTTATTTCAAAATTTCTCAATAAGACGCCCCCTTATTGAGAAATTTTACAATTATTGCAAAAAATTATGAAAAAAAAAAATACAGATTCTCGGCAGAAATTCTCTTGGGCTGCCAGACAAGCGTAATTTATTCAGTTGCTTTTCAACGCTTGTATTGGGTGTTTGTGTAGTGCAATGGATATAATAAAAACGTTGTGTATTTACGAAGCATAAAGCGAAGACACAGAAGATGATGATAGAAGAAAATACTGGGTGAATCCACTCAACAGTGAAAGACTGATGCGCGGACAGTTTCATGTCTTGTATGAACGTTTATATGCAAATCCAGATATATTTCAAAATTACTCCATATGCCATTATATGTTTTTCAGGAATTATTACATCTCGTAAAACCTTTTATTACTAAATCAGACACAAATATGAGACTAGCCATCAGTGCAAAGACTAATAATAATACTCAAGTAAGTTCTAAAGTGTTTTTATTCCCTCTCGCCGCGAACTCAATTCAGCCGAAATTGTGCGCGTGAGTCGGCAGACAACTCATTTTGTGTCGCCGTGTAAACGAAACAGGATTTTTGTATGAAACCGAAAATAGCAGAAATTACGCGACTCACAACTCAAAAAATTACGCTCGTCTGTCTTCACCCTAACTGATAGTCTGGCGCAACACGTCACGAGCATGTCGCGCATTTCGGTGACGAGAACCCATAAGTTTTTCCCCTACCAAAAATTGCTCAAAGCGGCTAAAGAAGTTTTCACTTCAAAATATTATCAAATATTATGAGTAATTTTCAAAAGAATTTCAGTGTCATCACCATACTCGTATCTCTACTATTCTTAACATTATCCGTTACTGGGAATACTTGACGAATAACAGTTAAGTCTAGTATAGACCACTTGAAGCGTCGTATAAATATTTAGACTGTAGTCTATCCGCCATCACCTAAGTTTTATCAGGGGCCTATTATCTATGTTGTTGAGCACACACATTTTTCGAACTTATGAAGCAATAGCTTGCAATGGATTTTATAGATCTGCTTTATAATCATTCAGATTTCGATTAATTGTGTGGGGTAACAGTTATTAGGTGCACCTATACAGCTGATTCTTTAAGGAACATGAATTATTATGCACATTTGCTCATAAATATTTTCCTTAAGACCGGTTTAAGGCAAACAGGGGCGACGCGACTCTAGTTATAGAAAAATTTCTATAAAAACTTCATGGAAATTGTTGGCTTATTCCACTAATCCCCCCAGAGAGAATCCCCCTCAGTGGGGAAAACTGAGTCCTAATGTAAAAAAAATCACTTTCAGGGGGATCTTCGAAAAGTTTTCGGCTGCATGCACGAAAAAGGATGACTCAATGTCCCGTTATGGTCACTGTCCCGTTACGCTCATTGTCCCGTTACGCTCATTGTACGCTTGCGCCGCATCAATGTTTTGTTATGACGTTGTCACGTTAAACTATCGTCCGTAAACCAACTTTACAGACAACCAATTTTTTCTTCAATTCTAGTTTTTCCCCCTAAGCGGGATTATCAGGGGTTAATTCTAGACTGTTTTTTATAGATTCCACTTTTCCTCCTAAGGGGGAATTTCAGGGAGGATTTGTGGAAAAAGCCGAAATAGATATATGAGAATCGCGTCGCATCTATCTGCGGGAGCCTTTAGAAATAATTTCTCAGAGATTCATACAATAAGTATGTATTATTCGCTTATGCGCGAAAGTGAGTCTTTATGGTTGTTTGCGAGTTTTTAATACGAGACGAATTTTCCGTGGCGATAGTTTTCTCCCGGGCATCGCAAACTGTTAGAATTTAAATCCAAAGTTATGTAATATAAGATAATGTTTAAACGCAAGGCTGACGTTGCTGATAAATTTGCACTTATCCTTAATTAAATACAAAATAAAGATTAATTTGGTAAACACCATTGGGCGCAAATCCATCTTATATATCGATTTTGATATCGTGCATATAAGTCGCTACAGATCTGTGCAATAATTTTTATGTCCTGATAAGAAACCATATTTTATTTCAACATTTACGCACGTTATAGGCCGATTATGCAATGTCGAATTTAAATTATATCAATAGATTCATGTTATAAATCTGCATCTGAATACTAACTCTTCTTCCCTTATAGGTTTTGAATTTTGTGAACCTAACATCAAAGATAACCTATCTTTACTACTACTACTAAATAGGTACCCCCTTATACCTACCCCATGAATAAACCTGTGGTGATTTGTCACACACCATAGTAGTTGGTGGACGGTAGATTTCCATTAAAAAAAAAAAAAAAAAAACCGACCAAGTGCGAGTCGAACTCGTGGAAAAAGTATTTCGTATCCATTCCTACTATACCCGAAGTCTCTAATTCAGATAATTTATGTAAACAAAGTAATGTCAAGAAATGTCACTGTAAAAATGACAGGACAGTGGTACAAAACATTTTATCATTAAATGTTTTTGTAAATAATTATCGATAAAATTAAAGTGAATTAATTATAAGAACTACGCAAACAAAATACCGTTGCCAAACAATGTTTTTTGTAGTGTGTCGGAGGCACGGTATATGATAGTCATAATCAGCCCTTTTAAGCCCAGTGCTAGACGTAGGCGTCCCAAAATCGATTTCCGATCGAAACAGTTTATAGCCGTTTTCATCCAAAATGTGGCTAGATATGCTACTTAAATATGAATCTATTTATGAGAGTTGTAATATTAGTGTTGTTGAAGATGTTAAAAATTTGAAAATGTTTGGAGCTCCTGCAATGTTACCAGTATCATAAAATATTTTATACCAGAAAATCTCCTTTTATTAATTACTTTGTTTAAAACCGAAAATTTATAAAAATTATGACGGTATGATTACTTTTTAATTATTATTTCTTAAAATCAGTACTTAAAAGAAAAAAGAACCTCTTTTTTCGCAATTTTATTTGAATTACCATTACGAAGATATTTTTTTGTTATGTTATCCCCTTTGTTTACATAAATTATCTGAATTTGAGACTTCAAGTATACCAACTTACCTACTAACGCAAATCAGATCAATGCGACATGCATTTATTTCGTATACTTATTTAAAAAAAACCGGCCAAGTGCGAGTCGGACTCGCGCACGAAGGGTTCCGTACCATTATCTATAAAAATGGCAAAAAAATCATGTCTGTTGTATGGGAGCCCCCTTAAATATTTATTTTGTTCTGTTTTTCTTAGTATTTGTTGTTTAACGTAACAGAAATACATCATCTGTGAAAATTTCAACTGTCTAACTATCACGGTTCATAAATTACAGCCTGGTAACAGATGGACGGACAGCGGTGCCTTAATAATAGGGTCCCGTTTTACCCTTTGGGTACGGATCCTTAAAAATGGTCTCCCAAACCTCTGATTCATCGGTCTCCGGTACGATCGCTGCAAATGTAGGTAAATTATAATCGTAAAAAAACAATATTTTTGTTTTTATTTTCAAATTTACTTAAATTACCGCATTTCGGACTTTTTCTTTTATTTTGTCTTGCTACATTTTATGATTCTAGGTCGAAAAGTATCTACGTTATACGGTTTTGCGAGTATCAAAACATGTGACACTAGCTGCTGCCCATGGCTTCACCCGCATGGCTTTTTCTAAAATAAAAGCCTAAGTTACTCCTTATAAAATTAACTATCTACCAGTGAAAGTCCGGTGGAGATTAACCGGAACAAACAGATTGACAGACAAAAAAATTATTAATCTGTTTTTTTGTTAATTGTACCGTAAATACTTTCTTATGTATTTAGTAAAAAAACTTTTATTTTGATATTAAAAACACACTTAAATTTTATTTATTTGTATAAATATGTGACCGTATCTTTTGATTACGTTGACTTAGAAGCTTTTACCCTTCCAAAGGCACTGCAACCCATAGTATTTGGTATTAATTTCAACTTGCTACCTCTACCACCCATTCCTGAGAAAAAGGGTTTTGACTTGAGATACGGAACCCTTAAAAGAAAAACTATTAGACTACAAAAAAAAAAAAAGAACTGAAAAACATGAAACAAGAATTCATACTAATATTATAAATGTGAAAGTAACTCTGTCTGTCTGTCTGTTACGTTTTCACGCCTAAACCGCTGAACCGATCGTCATTAAGTTTGGTAGAGATATAGCCTGGGATATGGAGAAGGACATAGGCTACTTTTTTACGCGTTAACCGACATCCACGCGGGCGGAGCCGCGGGCAAAAGCTAGTAATTAGGTGTATCTATTTAAACACGAAATATTTTAAGAGAAACATCTACAGGTGGTAAAAAAGCCATAACTGCGAATTTTTTTTTTATCCAAGTGCTTTACTTATACTTTTACATAATTATTATAATTTTAAAATTGCTTTAGACATTTTGCAAAAAAACCTTTACTTACTTATTCTATGAATGACACGCCCGGACGAGGCTTCGGTGGCGGCACGAGTGCGGTGAATTTTGATAATTAATGAGTATTAATCATCATATCAAGTAATTATTTTTATTTTTTCATTTTATTTATTTATTTATTTATTTAAACTTCATATACAATAGTGGTACATAGGCGGACTTAATGCCACAAGGCATTCTCTACCAGTCAACCTTTGGGTTAAATATAAAAACAGTGATAGGCAACAAAAATAATGTCTAAAATACTAACTTCTTGATTACGAGAATTTATATAGTTTTATTGATACATAAAAAATAAACTCAGATTAAAAATAAAAATAGTGTCCATGGCTACTTTCCCACCTGTAGGTGTATCATTTAAAATATTTCGTGTTTGAATAGATACACCCTATATATTGTTTGAAATACCGTCCGCATTTCTATCGCCGCGAGCCGCAACATTATCGTACTTTCTTAGAGATGTGCCCTGTAGGTGCCAATATAAATTGGCACTCACAGGGCACAGTGACATCTCTGACAAACGTTTAGCACTGACAGCCGTAAAATTATCAGGAGTCATTCGGGTGTCTAATGAGTTTTACGAAACTAAACACCACACAAATCTCAGCTTGTAAAGATACAATGCAATATGCAATAAACACGTAAGTGCCATTGAGTGCAACGTTGTTATTTCGCCTTGTTGTGGCCGTTAGTTATACGCCTTCCATTATTTTAATTGACGCTCATTTATTACTCCGCTAATACTAGGTAAATATAGAAGTATATATTAATGACTTACGTTAGAGAATCCAGCCGCAATGACGATCATCCATCCCCAGCCGCCATCGGGAGGAACAAAATCACCTTCCTTCTTCAACTTCATATTTACTTGCTTAGCTTTTGTCATTTTCGAGCTTATCTTTACCAAGTCTCGAAGCCCACTACAGTCTCCGTTTACGTTGCGAACAGAACTGATAACTTTTGAAACAGTAATCACTTTAATATGACAAATGAGTTGGCAAAGTTTCCTGGAACAAAGATACGAATTCACTACGCAAACGTATTAACTAGAATGACTAAACCCATTGAGCGTATTGTGTTGCCTGCATCCGCTGCTAGTCTTATCTAAATATGCACTGTGTAAATCTGTGTTAGTAAACTACATCTACCTCGGTGCATGGTTACAATACCTCTGACAGATATACCTACTAGCACACCTAGGCTATAATCTACATAGGACTTATTTAATCTAGAAAATGTTACTTTGCCGCAATAAATGCGTCTAGCGCCTCACGTGATTAGATATTACTATGTGTAGTATTGAAAGCATTCTGCAGCTGCATGCGGGATTCACAATCATAGGTGATACTAGATAATAAATATAGTAACATCATAGTCTATAAAATGTTTATCGGCTTATCTCCATCGAGCAGTAATTGAGCAACGCCCTTATGCTACATATCAGTCTTTGTAAACGTGATGACTTGAGTAGGTAGCACATGGAACATCAATTATATTGGGGTCATCAGTCAGTCAAAATGTGTAATTATCAAAAATGTACCTAACTAACAGCAGATATGAATATTTTCAATGCAACACGCTTCCGAGATAACGCTTGTTTGTTAATCGTAATTTTAAAACAATAGGAAACCTACCTAAAGTGGATACATACAAAAATACATGAAAAAATATCCGGCCAGAATTTATCCCAAGAACAAACTTAACATTGTAGTCAAAAAACATGTTCTCCCACACATTTCGACTGCAAATATAAGTTGGTCGACTATTACTCGTTAACTTAATAGTTGACCAACTTATATTTGCCAAACTTAGCCTAATTTTAAAGCCTACTTAGCTGTGATAGTTTTCCTTTAACTTCGATAAACGTTATATGTGTGAATTTTTTCACATAATATCCAAAAACCGCCATATTTATCTGGCAGGGGCAGGGGACACACACACACACTTGATTCTAACAATAATTAGCACTTATACCTTATCTCGCGTTCTTTTATCTTATTATTACGCAGATGGACCTCTAGCTGAATCGAATAATGGTTTTCACAAACCTGCAATATTTTTGAACGGCCTGTCTAACGATACCCTAAAAATCCCCACTTTATTTATTTATGTACACTCAAAATACTTGACAATAGAAGAGCACAAAGGTATTGCTTATTTCAAAAGAACTTTCTTCCAGCAGACCTGCGAGAGGAAAGTTGGATAAGAAATGTGACCACAGTGTGTAGAAAAGTTAAACAAGAAAATTTAAATTAAAACAAAACTATAACTATATAAAATAAACATACATAAAAATGCTTTACTTCTTTTTCGGCGTCAAAAATAATAATAATAATAATAACATATAATAAGTGTGTGAGTTAAATTTATATTAATCACAGAAAATAAAAATTAATATCATAAAAATTATAAATTATACAGTTAAATTAGCAACAAGTTTGATTTTGTCTAGACTCTAAAGCACTAGGAAGAGGTGAAGGGTGGACGTTTTAGGGGACTGTCTTATGTAATTTTGACGTTTGAAAAGTGCAGATGTGCCTAATGTAAATACATGACTTTTATTTTTTTTTATTTGACAGTTTTGACTATGGAACCCTTGGAAGGACATCGTAGGAAATGGCCCCAGGACCGACAAACATCTGATCTACATAATAATTATAAATATATTTTATTAGACTAATTGCGAATATCTGTATGAAACGGACATTCTGCGTTCCATAATGAACAATTAAAAGAGCGACTATCGACATCACATACAATATTTTTTTTTTAAATTAGATTAGACACGACAATATACATGAGATAATATGACTTCGTACCTAAATATACCTAAATAAATAAAATCAAAAAACATTAGGATAAAGTCGTTTGCGTTGAAGTTAATTAAATAAGTACTTATTTACCTACCTATCTACCTATTTTAATACTAAAACTAGAAGATTTACCAAATACCTAATAGGTATATAGGTAAGTACTTAAATGTTTTTCTGATTCTCTTAGCTTAAGTAACCACATACAGGCAATAGAAATAACAGTGACTTGCATTTATTAGCATTTATTTCGAAGTATTGAAAGGATTGTTTCTTACTAAATAAGTATAACTTCAAAATCTTTGTTTTCTTTAGAAATAAATCCTTTTTGCAAGTTGTCCGTCATTAAACTTTGTCTTCATGGGCATATACTTGTAATTTAGAAGACGCAAAGTAATTTTCCTTTTCTGTTGGTTCTGGGGCGAACGATGTATAGATGCAGAACAATCTCCTTTATGTGAGAAAAGCTAGACGGCATCTTGGCAGACCAAGACGAAAAGGGAATGAACTGACTTCTACCGAAAGCACTGGCCCGCAATGGCAATGGACAGGACGTGTCTGGGAAAGGGAGGCCTTGCCCACCCGTGGGACATTACGGGCTAAATAGATAGATGGTGAGAAAATTTATGAGGCCTTTTGTGAATATCTACTGGACAAGAATGCAGTAAGTACCTACAATGAAATGCATTACCTAACTGGAGTTGATTTATCTTTCCACAAGCAATACCTACATATAGGCATAATTTAATATGAGTGCACAATTAAGTAGGTACCTATTGACAATAATATATCATTCTAGTTTTCCTGTGATTAAGAGTAAATCTGTCATGCATAGAAGTCTTTATGTACCTACTACCTAGGTAAGTAGAGACCTACCTACTTATTCCTTGTGATTTAAAATAGCATAAATATGCGAGTGCATGTTGTAGATATTTAAAATTGTAGTCATGTGTAACTAATAGTAGGTAGGTAAGTAGGTACATGTGCAGGTAGGTACCTACTACTAAATAGGTACATGACTACAATCATGATACACCCATTCGCGTGCTGCTTGGTACCTAAATGAAACAGTTTCTAAAGAGCAATAATCAGCTCCTATTTTATAAATCACGACCTTCTCAACATTGATTCGAACCGGGGAAGCATGGAACGGAAAAAAATACCTCTCTCATAGAAAATCAATCTACTGATCGAGCGCATGACATCCATGTTACCTATAATTATCATACTCCACAAGCATAAAGTTGCAAACCTGTGTCTCATTTTTTTAGGATCCGGGAAGCGTGACATTGGTAATAAAGTAGGAAATATGTAATAGTTTCGGCTTAAACCAAAGAAAACCTATAGGAAAATTCCCATGAGAGTTACGGAAAATAGAAAGTCCATACTAATAATTAGTAAATAGTTATACTTTATTATTGACGATCAGGCCCAAGGTTTAATAAAAATAAATTAAGAAAAAAAAAAAAAAAAACTACAATAATTACATAAAACTCACCTTGGAATAAAATATTGCACTTCAAATTGACCTAGGTAATTAATTATCACAATATCTTTCAGTAGGTAAAATTATGTACAATTACAACACTAGTTATCTTTTTAAAATTATATTTCGTCGTAAATGTATGGTGTATTTTAGCAAATAATAATTTGAGCGGTCTAAA
Organism: Dryobota labecula; assembly: GCA_947523025.1. Lineage (NCBI taxonomy): Eukaryota > Metazoa > Arthropoda > Insecta > Lepidoptera > Noctuidae > Dryobota > Dryobota labecula. Next base: position 19,575,831 of record OX383287.1, on the reverse strand, counting down.
CGGACACGCTCGGCGCGCGTGTACATACGTAAAATGAAACAGACCACTATATGAAACATTTACTTATCTGCCTTTGTATGAATTTACAACGTTATACTGATGCTTATTAATAACTAAATAAGCGCCTCATAAAGAGATTTAGTCAAGTCAAGGCAATATGACAAAATATGTGAATAATATAAAACTGTGCCTAATTACAATTTGTGCTTACTTAATTACGTAAAGATAATAATTTTTAAATGTTTTAAGTTTATATAAAAATACTACAAAATGTAACTGATATGACGTAAAACCATTGTAGTACAATGAATAAAGAAAATAATAATAAATGTTTTCATATGGATAAAAAGTTGAGAGTACGTACGAGTACTAGAAAGTAGTTACCTGAGAAAATGTGAAAAATACCTAGTCCAAACACCACTATCATGTTCATTTTATTTACTTTTAGCTAATTTGTTCCACTGCAGCTTCATTTATTTAATTTTATCAATGCAATGGTTAAGTCTAAGCGCCAATGAAAGAGTGCGCTTAAGTAATTGTTTGAATTTCGTGCGCTGACTTCCATTTGTATTTGTTAAGTTGGTAACAGAATAACGCACAAATGCGCGTGTCAGACTTGCAACACCTATCGTCGTGGCAATCGTAATTTCGTACTAACGTAGACATGAAAAAACAGGTGCTACAGTCCATTCACGTTATCTCGTAGCTATAACATTTCTGTAAAATAATTATTATAACGGTTTGTAGACAAAAACACGAAACTACACACGACTACATGGAGTCGTGTGTAGTTGATAAATATGTATATCCATGCAAAATTACAGCTTTCTAGTATTATGAGTTTCTGAGCCAAGCCGCGGACAGACAGATGCACATGGTGAAACTGTAAGGGTTCCTTGTTGACTACGGAACTCTAAAAAAGAGTCAACGATATACTACTTAGCTGGGGTTTGCTACTTGGGCTTTTTGAATGTTTGAAAGTGCTTGTATCTGGCAACACTGCCGCAAAGAGTTGATTCGTTTTCTATTGAACTTTAGTAGGTAAATGCCAAGAACGAAATAAGGCAATAGCCCAATAGGAAACATTAACTTTGTATTATCCTAAAAGAAAGAGTTGTCAATTAATTAATACTTCTGCGCGATACTCTATTTTTTATATTTTATCTGTAGTTTAGGCTATAATGTCAAAATATACCCTGTCCCACAAATAGTGGCATTGCTAAGACGTTATTTTTTTTAAACTTTCATTGTGCCAAATGAGATTGCTTACTTCTAGTCATTCAATTGCTTCTAGTAAAGCTGGTTTCCTAACAATTATTAAAAGCGGGTTACTTGGCTGATTTCTTCACAGAAACAAACCGAAATGTACTAGTTTTATTTACAGGTAATGCTTTTTCGTTAGTTCGTACCTAGTTGCCTTTGATCTTTTTTCTGTAATACAAACAATATTTTGGAGTATTTGTAGTGTTTGTCTTCAGTTAAATTATAAATTTTGTTGGTCTGTGGTGAGCACAACATAATAGTCTTTGGAACACACCAACTAAACAAAAGTTGTCATTGATGTTTGGGCTTATTCCACAAATCCCCCTGAAAATCCCCCTTAGGAGGAAAAGTGGAATCTGAAAACAGTCTAGAATTCACCCCTGATAATCCCGCTAAGGGGGGAAAACTAGAATTTAAAAAACAAAAAATAACTTATTCCAAGATCCCCTGAAAGTGATTTTTTTACATTAGGGTTCAGTTTTTTCCACTGAGGGGGATTCTCTCAGGGGAATTAGTGGAATAAGCCGATGTTTGATAATAAAATTCATCTGTTATTGTGCATGTGCCACGATTTGTGAGCCATGCTATGGCCACATTCCGAGTTAGACTGTAATCGCTTTTATCACTCACATCAATAATTTGCGTTCCGATTTAGAATATCACGATTATGACAGTTAGCGCTGTTTGAGAGCGCTCACGGTGATAATAATAAAGGATAGGGTGGCGTTATCGCAAGATGGCGCATGTCATGACGTCATCTATGACGATTCGCAGGGACATCGCTATCGCGCTCGCTCACGCCCGCCAATTCAGTATGTACAGACGCCAGCAGGTCAAGCTACCCGAAACTGTCAAATTTACGCAATCAACCTTGAACCTTACGCTGTAGTGATAAAGTTGAAAATCTGTTAAAGAAATTTGACAGATTGTAGTAGCTTGATGTGCTGGCGTCTGTACGCGTATAAGCATGCTCAAATCGATTACAGTGCAATTCGGAACGCGGCCTATGAAGTGCCAATGTAGTACTTGTAAATAAAGAGACAGCGAGCACTCACACTGACACAATAATTTTACAAGCGCAAGCAGAAAAGTGATGGTAGCTTGCCGTTCGGTCGAAACACGGATTATTGTTATGTTTTAGAAAAAAAAAGTGCTGCATTAGGTTAAACCGATGTGCTTCTGTTAAATTAGTTTATTAATTACACGCTTGTCATAATTCTTACCACCGTTACATTAAAATCAAATACGATTACTTTTGTATTTTTTCGTCAAGTATTTTTACGAAACAAGTGAAATTCTTTGTTTTTCCACACTTGTAGGTGCTATGATATTGCAATAATTTTGGAGAGACTTTATGGGAAATAACTTCGAAACGGTGAGTGCCTTGATTATTACAGTTACCTGTAAGGATAATTCCTTGACCTTTATTTTAATTTGCGTTTATCTACTTGCAAGTTCCTTAGCTTGGAAGTTTTGAAGGAAAACCTGAACTAATTTAGTCTAAGAACTAGAGTACAGTAAGTACAGTACAACAGCTCTTGTTATTTCTCTTATGTTTAAGTTTTTCTATCCCAGGCCCTGAAGTATCAAATTAATTTCAATGTACCTTCCATGAAATAATTGTAGTGTTATAAAATATAACTGACTGACCAAAACTGAACTCTATAGGTACAAGACAATAAATGGATCATTGCACAAGTTTTATTGCACAATTTGTAAAGAACTTTCAAAGTTCCAAAAGTCAACTTTTGAAAACTAAATCTATATCAGTCTGTTGGTCAATAGAATGGCTTAACCAGCTACTTTGTGATGCTAAATTAAATTGTTTATTGATCACCAGAAAAAGACAACATTAATTCTGTTACAATTTCATACTTTTCTTTGTGTTAACTCAGCAGATAATTTAAAATAAGAGATCTATTTATTTAAGTCTTTTAAATCATAATTGCTGTTTCAAGTCACTTAAGAAAAATCATTTCATCCATCACAACAACACACAAAGCACCATGCACTATCCCACATCACTATCTCACTTACTCATTTCCTTTGTCGTGAAACTTGCAGACAAACAAAACAAGTCTAGATTAACTTCTGATTGCAGTGACATTTAAATATTTTCGATAAAGTACTGTAATAAAACTCATTTTAGAAATATAATAATAATAATCATTTAACCAAGCAACAAGACTCGAAAGTGTTAGTAACAATATACTTACAAACTATGTTAGTAAACATTAACACAGACACAATTTGTGACAACACTGCTGCAAGGTAACAGGCTCAGCCAATACCCTGCAGCAGTGGTTCACAAACGCACAATCTAGCCTACTTGCTACCATAGACAGGATGCTGTTGGTACTGCCCCGTATCCTACTAACCAGGGATGCGTGCACCGCTTCCGCATCACAGTGTAGAAGCAGTCAACGCGAGCTTCCGCAAACATCCCAGATGTGCTGCAGTATCGGGGCAACCCCAACAGCACCCTGAATGTGTTATTGTACTGAACGCGAATAGCGCTTTATGATTTCTGAGTATAATGAGAATGAATGAATGAAGTAAGATGATGTATATCAATGGGTTTATTATATTTGTTTTGGACCATTTTTACTGTCGATTTCTGAAAAGGTTTTTCGATTTCTGATTTTTGTTGGCAATTCTATTAAGCAAAAAATTTTTTTTGTTCATTATCATGTAACAACTTTATAATCAACTCAGCCTATCGCAGTCCACTGCTGAACGTAGGCCTCTCCCATGCTGAACATAGGCCTCTCCCATGCTGAACATAGGCCTCTCCCATGCTGAACATAGGCCTCTCCCATGCTGAACATAGGCCTCTCCCATGCTGCGCCACAACACCCTGTCCTCCGCCTTCCGCATCCAGTCTGTCCCAGCCACCTTTTTGAGGTCGTCGGCACTTTCGGTCGTCACTTTGTTTGAATTTCATAATTCATTATTATTAAAATAAACGGGATATTTACCATGTTTAAATCAAAGTCATAATTCATATTATGTATTTGTAATGTTTTATTTATAACCATCCTTTTCTTTGAAAAGTTCACATCATTCCTTTATTATTTCCAAATGATATTTTAGCTAACTCATTAATTATAATGTAGTGCATTTTCCAGGTTGATTTCTGTTTACTTTTGTGGTATTGCTAAAGTGACTCATACATAATGCATTATTCATTATTTTAATTAAAAGTTCCCAGTGGTTACAGGGATTTAATCAACTGCATGTCTGTACCTATTTTATGCATTTTACAGTCTGTACATCTTTTTGTCAAAGTCCATTGTTACTGTAGTCATTATTATAACATTCTGTCGTCATGGTGCCAGCTGTTATAATGTAATCAGTATCTTATATTGGTTTCTGTACCTATTGGAGAACCAAACTGGTTCCATGAATTAGAATTGTAATTATGTACCATGTTAAATTATCTAGTTTTGTTTTATTTTATTTTTTATTTATTATTTATTTACATGATCTACAACTAGGTACATTAAAACAAAATATGCCTAGGTATATAATTATAACATACATACATTCATAACCACACGCCTTTTACCCATGGGGGTAGGCAGAAACTACAGAACACCACCTGCTACGATCCTTACGTTTCTTTTGCTTCGTTTACGTTCATCCACCGTGTGGTGCCGAACGTAAAGAATAGCTACCATCCCATTTCCTCCCGTGGGTGTCGTAAAAGGCGAATAAGAGACTTACTAGAGAACGGGCAGCAGCGTTCTCTATTCATTTTTAACACCATACTGACATCCACGCGGGCGGAGCCGCGGGCAAAAGCTAGTAATATTATAAATGCGAAAGTAACTCTTGTCTGTCCGTCTGTCTGTATGTTACGTTTAAACGCCTAAATCGCTGAACAGATAGTCATGAAATTTGGCAGAGATATAGCCTGGGATATGGAGAAGGACACAGGCTACTAGCCGCGGGCAAAAGCTAGTATTTCAAATTTTATTACGGTCGTCTTAAAAAAAAAATGTTTTCCTAGTACCTACCCATCTAATTAATTAACGCGCGGATAATGACCAGAATATTTTACAAATCATTTATAGCACGTGTTATATTATAGGTAGCTCAGATTGAAGGACACCAGAAGAGGCGACAGCGTAGTTAAATTCTCTTTGAAATTGACGAAGTCCAAAATATCTCGCGATGGTAGAAAGTGGCCTATATTTTCAAATCGACGCTTGAAAAGCAATATTGACCAAACGACATGTTGGCAACTTTACACTAGAGCATTTTAAAGTATTAAAAAAAAAATAACTTTAAAATGGAGTAAGTTTTTTATATTTTTAAGTGGAGTCCACTCTAGTAAAGTATACACTGGAGCATTTTTAAGGTTTTTTATTTGGAAAAAAAATCTTTAAAATTCTCTGTAGTGTCAAGTTGCCAACATGTCGTTTGGTCAATATTGCCTTTCAAGCGTCGAAATTATGTTATAAGCGTAGGCACATAAACTACAATACTGTGCATGTGTTTATCTGTTTATATAAATAAAATAAAATGCTGTGTATGTGCTGTTAGTTCGGTCAGTCCAGCCGTTCGCAACTGATCACTTGAGAACGGCTAGACAGATTTGACAATTTTTTTGTTTTAAAATGTTCGTGGTAGTCCTAATTATGTTTTTATGGAAAGAAAAATTGGAAATCTGCCCAGAAAATTGGAAAATTTGGGAAAAACAAAGTGCATTTTCAATCGGATTTTTTTATGAACTCAAGACCATCAAAGTCAAAGTCAAAATCAAATCATTTATTTCAAATAGGCACGAAGATGCACTTTTGAACGTCAAAAATTACATGAATAGTTAATTGATTCTAGTTGCACCTTTCAAAAGGTAGTTATGTATGGAGAAGAATGGGCAAGAAACTTCATACTTACTCTTTTAAAATGTTAACAATAGTTTGTATACATTAATTAATAATTATAGGTGAAGACGATGTACCTAGAATAAAAATTACTTACCACAATTGGTAAAAAGAATGAAAAGTGAAGTAATGACAGAAAAAATAATAAATGCGATAGGTTGCTAAGGATTGCTCACATATTTACAAACATTGTATATGATTTTCAAAAAAAAATAAAAAATAATTACGTATAACAGTGTATAATAGTGTGTGAGTTAAATTTATATTAATCACAGAAAATAAAAATTTATATCATAAAAATTATAAATTATACAGTTAAATTAGCAACCAGTTTGATTTTGTCTAGACTCTAAATTGTCCTATGGAGCAGGACCAGCATGTTTCCAAGCATTCTTATCTTGGATATAATCCTCTAATTTGTAATATGCTTGTTTACAAAGTGTGTTTTTTATATGAGTTTTAAATTTTATTTCATTTAATTGTAATATATCAGAAGGTATTTTATTGTAACATTTAACACAGTAAGTACCCCATAAAAGATATATTATGTACTTTAGATAATCTGAAAAATGGTTGATCTATTTTATCTTTATTTCTAGTATTAAAATTATGCCTATCACTGATTTTATTAAAAAGATGTACATTTTTTCTTACATAAATAATATTTTCATAAATGAATTGGCATGGTACCGTCATAATATTAATCGTTTTAAATAGTTCTCTAAGAGATTCGCGGCGATGTAGATTATAAATGGCTCTGACAGCCTCTTTTGTAAAATAAAAATGGATTCAATGTCGGCAGCCCGACCCCACAGTAAAATGCCATACGACATAATGGTATGGAAGTAGCTAAAATAAACCAAACGCGCGGTTTCTATATCTATTAACTATCTTATCTTTCGAACAGCATACGCGGCCGAGCTTAGCCGCCCCGCAAGAGATGTTATATGAGGTCCCCATTGTAATTTCTAATCTAGCGTGATTCCTAGGAAAACCGTTTGATTTATAAATTCCAGTTTTTCTCCATTCAATATGATGTCACATCATATTGAAATCTTGACAGTAGGTACAACGTGTGTCAGCTACTCCCGAATAAAATAAACAATGACTCTTTAGCTTCGCAGATGCATGTAAACGTGCATGAAGTCTTGTAGGTAGCAAGATAACGGTTCCGAAAGTAATCCCCAAGTGTGACACCGTATGCAGTCAATCCATCTGCTGATGCGACATTAAGAGAAAGTTACTAGAAACTGTGAGTCCTAGATTGTCTATGTACACTGCGTTAATGTCCTCAATAGTCCGATTGTCCGATTGTATATTTTGCCTATGACTATCGCGAACTTGCTAATTTATGTTAGGATATTTATTCGAGATTTTCCTAAACTAGATCTTTGACTATCAGCCAACAGGTCACGAACTGAGTTAGTTTTGCAAGATGAGCCACATTTGTTATATTTTCCGTTGCTGCACGTTGCCTGTGGGTCTTGACCATAATAATGATGATGATTACAAAAAGTTTAGTTTAAATTTTATATTGAATGAGAATTGAGAATCCAAAATTGCTGACTACATCACTCAGTAGCGATTAGTGCGTCTTCAAAGTGAACACCAGAAGGAAAAGAAACAACATGTTGGGGTACACTTTCCAATCATACTCATAAGTTCACCTTCCTCCTTGCAAATACCTCCCTACCTCCTCATAACTATTAGGTACCTACTTAGAATATGCCAATAGGTGTTATATATGTAGGTTATCAAAAATAATGAATGACCTCGTTATAAATGTTAAGGATTTAGTTTGGGCCTGCGGGCGGTGAGTAATGGGTAGCTCACCGTCCGATCAGGACCAGGCCCGTGCCAGACGGCGCGTACGTGTTCCACGCGCGCCTCAAAGATCAAATCAAAATATTTTATTTCACATAAACCTACATGGGCACTTATGAAACGTCAGAAGCTAGGTGCACGGTTCCAATTAGTCGTTTCCTATGGAGAAGAGCCGGCAAGAAACTCCACGGTTACTCTTTTAAAAATAATTGGCTTTACAATATTATTAAATAACAGTGATAATAGGTATGGGAGGACAGTGTAGGCAAAGAGATGTCAGCAACGACGAGGGGGCCCATTAGGGCCCAAGCCTGCCGGGTCAGTGGGATTGTCCGAAAGGGGTACCGCTGCCCCGGAACATAAAGGGCCAAGGAAGGAACATGGGTGGGTTTTAGTCAGTAAGAGTCTGACACTCCCTTCCGCTCCACCCAGAGCGGGAGGGGTCAATTAACGATTTCCCATCATCAAAAAAAAAAAGGTACATTTTCATCTATTTTCTTAAATAACTTTCGTTTCACGCTGAAGCAACTCACCGTTTCATTACCCGACTATACGGTTAAGATCATGAAACACTGCAAATAATGAAAATTGTTTTACTATGAGTACTCAAAATATTAGAAAGAAACGTTTGACTCCACATTGAAATTAGTGGCGGGGCGATCTTAGCTAAAAATAATCTTTAAAAAAACATTGAAGCATCTTTGATTAAAAATAACCGTTTTTAGGGTTCCGTACCAAAATGGTAAAAAGGAACCCTTATGGTGCGGGTCAGTCTGTCTGTCCGTCTGTCACAGCTTGATATCTCAAGAACTACTAAAGCCATCAACTTGAAATTTGGAATATTTTTAGATGATGTTTGCCCAACTATTTTGCAAATAAGAAAGAAATAAAAATATATAATTTTTGTTTGCAACAGGGACTGAACGGGGGTCTTAAAAATTATGAGTTGGGCTACTAGGGCATGTGAGGTATCATATGAAAAAGCGCTATTTGCACATTTTCAAACATTTTTTTAGGCCGACTTCTTGGTTTCGATTCCGACATAAAATTAAAAAAAAAAAATAATAATAATAAAACCGTTCCGCCCTTATCTCTGAAGTTTCCGAGAAAAATCTGAAATTATTCTATGTGATAGAAGTTTATGTAAAGATTACAGGAAAAATAAAAAGATGTCTCTAAATAGCTCACTTTTTCTAATATTGCAGTTTTAGGTCAGCGCTATTGACTGATAGTGGAACTAGTGTAATTTTTTTTGATGGTACGGAACCCTCGGTGTGCGAGTCCGACTCTCTTGACCGGTTTTTTTTTTTAACTCCCAACAGTTAGTTCGTTTTAATTACAATATGTAGCTAAATATTTACTCTTTCCTTTTCATCCGACTTGAATAGTTTACACGTAGTGAACAAATTATTGCAATTATCAGCCTTTATGTAAAGCAAAGAAAAGCAGATCTATTTTGGTCTAAGCCGTTACTTAGTTAATCGACGGCGACGTGTGAATTGCATGTGAAATTAGCATCATTACTTATTAGTATTATGTGCATTATGCATCATAGCACAGACTAAGGGTAATACAGAGAGGAAACAGCGTAAACTAACGCTTCGATCGGTCAAAATCTCGCCAAAATGTACTGATTTGGACATATCGCAGCGTAAGTTTACGCTAAGTTTCGTCTTATCGTTCGTCAGTGTATCTTACCCTAACCGCTATTGTCAAGTATTCATTGCTATGATGGATATCTTGTTCATAAGAATCTTCTCCACTCTCTCATATCATGGGCAAGTTCACTACATTACAGCCATAAGCCAAAAATTTCTGGTCTTATTGTAGTCAATGATTAGTTACTTAAGATTTTTCTGGAATAGTATGGCCACCTGTCCCTGAAGCACAAGGGGTACACAAGCCAAAAAAATAATGTTATTTCAATTAAGCTGCTTCAGCTACAGGTAGTCACATGTCCCGTAGGGTCCCTATATCTGCAGCTGATAACTAGTCTAATCTTATGGGGTCGCGAAAGTCAGACGCTCAGTTTATAATGCTGATATCCAGTAGCATTTCGTTAGTTAGATCAGAAGCTGATCTCAACTCTAGAAGAGCTGGTTTGGTCTTTGAAAACCTTACCAAAGACTGCTATTTCAGGCAAGTGTGCAACGTTATTGAATTAAGATTTAAATCGGAAATGAGTAAGATCTTTATTCCATTAATTGCCGTACTAAATAAGTAACGATGATGCTTATTTAGATTCGAGTTCTTATACAGCCGATGTACATAATATAAGACTGTAATCATGAACATTTCATCTAATGCCGAAGGTCGCTTAAATCAATATGTAGGTCAAGTGTCCTACAAATCCTTATCCAACAAATTAAAGCGAACAGTAAAGATAATTTCACATGATTTTTCCTTTTAAAATAAAAATCATGTTATCGTGGTTGATAAAATACTTGAGTATTGTCTTAAAGATAGGAAGCCGTAAGGAGCCAATTGACCGATATTTTTGAGAGTGATTAACGCAACAAATGAGCTGTATTTCTATGATTTCATTGGCTATTTATCTTATACTTAGCCGATACGCTACCAGTATCTATAGCAGAAATGAGATTATATTCTGTCATCGTCATCTTCCAGTGTTTTTGTGGCATACGTGCGATACGCCTCTTGCTCTCTTTAACTGTAGGTTACAATCAAACTTAAAATATCCCGGAGTTATTTGAAAAGGCTTCTTATGATATTACCTGTATTGTACCTACTTTACTTAACCTCTGTTTCCACGATCTAAAGAGCTGTTTTATTTATTTAATGATCTTAGTGTTTGATATAGGATCATAAGTGTTTAAACTTTTTCATACCATTACTAAGATGGACGAAACTAATCAATTCTGCTAAAAGATCAGGGGGCCAAGTCTACTAATGTACAAACGTTGCAATGGTCTCTTCATTGTGAGTTTTTGACAGATTTGCCATACAAACACTGTCAAATACTCAAAATGGCGAGACCATTCTGACACTATTGTAATAGCAGACTTGAGGCTCTGATCCGCTTTGGTTACGTGCAACGTTTATAAATTAGTAGACTTAGGCCCCAGGGCCTCAAGTCTGCTATTACAATAGTGTCAGAATGGTCTCGCCATTGTGAGTATTTGACAGTGTTTGTATGGCAAATCTGTCAAAAACTCACAATGAAGAGACCATTCTGACACTATTGTAATAGCAGACTTGAGGCCCCGTTCCTTGTTTTGCTAGGATTTAAAATATGTAATTGATCTTCATATCTAGAAACTTCTGTAGAATCGTTATTACCGTAAAACATTCGCTGTAAAGATTCAGGATAGCAATCTTGAATAACAGTTTATAAGCACGCGATGTTTAGTTTTTTTTTGTTATTTTGCTAACACTGGGTTATCGGCCTGCCTCAAGTAGTATGGGCAGTTTTTTGTTCCTATACGACCGTTACGTAACTTTGCATGCTAAAATATGTATTATACCGAGGTAGGTACAAGTTTCAATATACTTAACCATTATTTGGTCTCCATTGAATTGCTTCTATGGAGATTGTGTGTTTCATCTGGGTGTCTCTTGTCTGAGCTAGTATACCTATATCAAATATATCGTCATTGCTTTGTGTTTTGGCATTAGCATTTACTTAATTTGACTCGGAGATATTGTCCTGAATTCCATTGCTTTATGAATTTTCTCATCTTAGTTTTTACTAACAGAGAGATGACATCGAAGTTCTTGAAATGAATAACTAATGTAATAATATATTGTCCATTATTATGTCAGCACATAATAACAATAAATTATGTATGCGATAATGTACTGTACAAATTGAGAGAGATTCTTAATTGTATACAACTAGACTAATAGAGACTCGATCAAAAATATTCGAATGGGCTAAGTGCGTGTCGGACCACACATAATGAAGGTTCCGTGATTAGGATGAATTTATCCACAAACAAACTTAATATTTAGTTGAAAAATAAGTTCTTCCATACATTGCAACTGCAAATGTAAGTTTGTATGCACAATATTCAGTGATTTACCGTGTTACATTAAGACCATAGACTTCTTATAGGTTTTCCTGTAAACTATAAGTACCTAAAGAACTATTTTCTGTATTTTTTTTGTTGAAAATTTTATATGGTTGGGCATGGTAAATTTTCATAAAATTTCTTAAATAACTTTAAAAGTATATATTTTAAAATTATAAAAAGAAATATATCTGAAATCCTTACAGTAAACGCCTTCATTTGATATGTCACATGGTTCAGTTTGCATTTTTTTTTTAATTCCCTAGTTTGCTTTCAAAAGTGACCCATGTTCATAATTCATTTATTTACATTACACGTCTGTGTTTGGGTAACAGAAGTTCTTATGTGTACCAAATTTCATCTTAATCGGCCCAGTAGATTGGGAGCTAATTGGCTGTGTCAGGCGGACAGCCAGACAGACAGATACACGAGTGATTCTATATAAGGGATCCGTTTTTCCTTCTGAGGTACAGAACCCTAGAAATTAAGAACATTGTGACTTCAAATCTAGATTAAGTGTATACCTAAAATAACGGACTTCCACTATTAATAAGAAAATGTATAAAGAAGATAAGACTGGTAGTTCACGAGTGACTTATGAGTATGTAAATAGTTTCACAGTTCATGTGTTTGTTGACTACGTCGACAAACTTCAATACGAGGTCACATGCGAGTTTATATGGGATCGTGAAATCTATTTTAAGTACCCTGTACCGTTCTTGGTAAATACTCTGCTAATATATTTTTGACGTCACTGTACATATAGTTTCCCTGTATATATTACATTTTCTTAACGATCACGTGAACTTCCGACCTTTGTAAGGTCTCATCGACTCATTTGTTCATAAGCACGGTCTGAGCATTCCCTGAAAGATAATGCGGTTAATGTGGTGACATTATCGTTAACTTAATTATTTGCCAGATGTGCAAAAAACTTGCATTCATGGAATATGTACAATGTTTTTGCCAATTTTTTTTATTATTAGTTACTAAAAACTAAACATTAGGTTACTTAAAATTTTGGTTTTATACACATACTTGACAGAATGTATGTGCCTATATATCATTCTCAGAAATGTACTAATATCTCAGAAAATATGCTAAGCTATGTTGGAAAAACTCATTATCTTTACCTATTTATTACAGACGCAGGTTGCTCCGCTCATTTCCAAAATCAAAATCATGGCAAACTAAGCTCGATAGTGAACGAAATAAGCACTGCTGTTGTGAGTGCTGTAGGTAAAAAAGCTAATAAAAACCCATATAACGTTGAGTAATTAAAAACAATGTATCCAATTACATCACTCAACACTTTGTCTTTTACATCGAAAGCTGTTATCAAGAGAATGATGTACTTATCATTGTTATTGTTTAATTATGTCACTTTATCGATGTTCTAAAATGAACAGGGCCTCAAGTCTGCTATTACAATAGTGTCAGAATGGTCTCGCCATTGTGAGTATTTGACAGTGTTTGTATGGCAAATCTGTCAAAAACTCACAATGAAGAGACCATTCTGACACTATTGTAATAGCAGACTTGAGGCCCAGGCGTTGCATTAAGTTATGGAGCACGTATTGTCAGTTTTTCACTCATGGTCGTCTGCCTTAATTTGGCATTCCGTATGTATATTATCCACGAGGTTAGGTGAAATTAACGAATCGAATTACCTATTTGAAATTTTGTTTTGTCAACCCCAAGGCCTGCCTCGCTTTGCTTCATCAATAATGCACGTAATGTACACAAGAACTTAATTCAATGGAATGGAATGTTTTTAAAAAAAATACATATATTATGTATATCGTGTTATTCATCTCAATCACAATTTCCAAGAACCTTGAACGGTTAAAGGAAAATATGTATTGGAAAACAACAATCCTGGTAGTTTTGAACTCAGTAGCCGAAAGTTTTACATAATTTATAAATAAGCGCGAAAAACTGATAATTTACCATACAAAAATAATATGAATTGTTATTAGTTGTATGTAATGTGTAATCGTACATTTTGTCTCTCTCGTAACATGAAGTCAGCGTGTGGCAGCCGAGGACGTTGCACGTGGTGACCGAGTGGATCGCAGTAACCACGTGCTACCATCGTGGTTCTTTTTATTATGAAGCCTAACTTGTATTTAATGTTTACTGTTTTGTTGCCGAGCTGCGGCGGCCGCGGCCGGCCGGCAATCAAATCAAAACACATGCTATCGCAACGCTCTGTACTGATAACTCGTCATGCCGCGATGAGTCTAACCATCGACACTTCATTTGATTGTGTTAGAATACTTACATTTATCATGAATATAGGTAGAATAGTTCCATTGATATAAAAATAGTGTATCAATGAGTAGGGCCAAATATAATGGTTTACGATAAGTATTGCAAGCGTGGCATACCTAAATAAAAACTAAGATTTTTGTTATGGATTAGATAATTAATGTCGTCGCACTGCAATCACTACATAATCTTATTTAAATTTGGGTATCATTTCGTACAAGTTTATTGAAACACTAGCTTCTGCCCGCGACTTCGTCCGCGTGAAATTTCGGCCCACCCATCGCGTCGCATCCCGTCGCTCGCCCGCGCTATAACTTCGTTATCGCTTAGCGTTCTTTATGACTTGTTCTTTTCGCTTGACTCCTAAGGATCATAGCGTGATGTTATATAGCCTTCCTCGATAAATGGGATAGCCCATTTATCGAGGAAGGCAATACTAAAATAATTTTTCTATTCGAACCAGTATCTAGTCCCTGAGATTAGCGGGTTCAACCAAACAAACAAACTCTTCAGGTTTATAAGATATAGCTGACCCGCTCAACTTCGTCTGCGTCAGCTAAGAGAGAGAGAGTGGTTTAAGTAATGAATTTTCTACTTATTTTGTTACGGAGTTATTTTAAAATTATGATATTTCCTAAGATGTTGATTGAAATCAAGTGATGTCAAGGACAATTTTGTTTACATTTAAATACTTGTGATTAATAATTAAGGATTAATATTATGTTGATAAAACTCCTTCGCAAATAATGCATTAATTTAGAAAAAAAAAAAAAAAATGTTTACCATAAAAAAGGTTATAGTGAGTCAATCTTAAAAGATAGACATATGCTGTCGCGGACTTTTTTTCAGAACTTTTAAAGAGGAAGAATTCCATCATACATGATATTTGCGTAACTTAAACCGTTTACGCAGCGCATGCAACGGAAGCTCTCAAAAAGGAATATTTTTTCCCGTTTTTGTAACATGTTTCATTTATGCTCCGCTCCTATTGGTCGTAGCGTGATGTTATATAGCCTATAATATTTCACAATAAATGGACTATCCAACACAAAAATATTTTTTTAATTCCAACCAGTAGTTCCTGAGATTAGCGCGTTCAAACAAACAAAAAAACAAACAAACTCTTCAGCTTTATATATTAGTATAGAGTATAGATTATTTTTATAGCTTGCTTATGATTTGGTATGTAGTTATGATCTCTATCTGAAAGCTTCTGTTTGTTTCAGGCGAGGTGACAAAGGCTGAAAATGACTGTGGAGAAGAGCAAAGGCCTAGAGCCGAAGAAACCACCGTCGACGAGGAAGGTAGCTCCTGATGGAGGGTGGGCGTGGATGGTCTGCTTAGGAGTCAGTTTAGTTAATGTGAGTGTCTACACAATAAAAATAAGAATGATCCATTACCAAGGCTACATAGTACTAACCCAGCTTTCAATATGTGGGTGTACGATTGTTGTATCATTTCACAATAAGAATATCTGTACCTACAAATCCGTTTTGAATGCAAATAAAGATATCAATAATGAATAGCCTTAATCAGAAAGGGAAAATGCGGGGAAACTATGCAGCAATTTTATGCTTTGGTGCAGTGCGCGTAGGCAATATTCTGATAAAGTGATGGGAAGGTTAAAAACTAAATTGGTATTGTTTAAAATAACTGCTGACTACGTTACCGCAGGCAGCCCCTCGGGCCTCGATAAAAGTCCTCGGAAATATTTAATTTCAACAGCTGAATTTAGTTCTGCATGTTGTTTGTACAAACAAGCTATTTCCAAAGGTCAATGACTGGTATTGCGTTTTCGTTGTATCTGGTATTCCTTAGCAATATTTACTTTTAACAATTCGTATACCTTATAACTATAACAATTAATTTAAAATTATCCCTGTCTTCTGCGGTTAGTTATTTATGATTTTTAAAAACTCCGTTTTTAACTAGCGGTCTTTGTTGAACAACATTCAGACTGAAATCACTTTCACAATTAATTTCTGATAGAATAGGGTTTCAAATAAGTTATTTTTATTTATTAAAAGGTTTTGTAAAAAGTACAACGGGAGCTTGGTATAATATCCATTTTAGTGCAAAATAATGTCAAGATCACTTTTTTTATTTCGACTTAGTGGAAGCTTTCGACATCGTCATGAACAGTGATTTTTCACTGAAAGCTTAACGTTATCGGTGTGCATAGCCGCTTTGTACGCGTAATTATTTTTTTTTTGTATGCTAGCTGTTTTTCATATAGCTTATTGAGTGTTTGATCTTTATCCCATTTGCGCTGGCGTCCCTCAAGGCCCTGAACTGTCGCCAGTCCTCTTGACGTTGTACACGAGCATTATCCCAAAATTCGGTCAGGTGAATGTTGCCTACTTGACAAAGTTGTAATTGCTAGGACAACGAAACAATCACCATTATCCAATAACCTACATTATCTATCATAGAAAGATTATTTAAAATAATAATGAAGACTTTTGTTAAAACATTTCAGCAAGTCTCATGAAAAATCTAAATGGATCGCGTTCTGTAAACAAACATAAAACTGAAGGCGGCTAATTTAATCTGAGGGATATGTAATGTCGCAATGTGTTGTCCAACTGAATTTATTTAACAATAGGTTTAAAGCATTATGCATTGCCTATTGTCAGTCTCAGTGGTACTCTGAATACTCCGATGGAGAAAAACAGTTTTAATATAATATGAATAAATTAAAATGCGTAATGTCGCGGTAGCAACACCATAAATTAATGCGAAGAAACATTTTATTTGTCTTCGTTTACCTATTTTATATGTAAAAATCATTTAGCAACTCTATCGATGCTTTTATCGATCTTAAAAATATGGCCATCAGATATTTATTGAAGGGCAGTGCAGTGCGTACGTGACGAGATCTCGAAGTCTCGACTCTCGACACAATAATTATGATTGCCTAACTAGTCACATGCTCTCCTACCGTTGACACAATTACTACTTCAAGTGATTGTGTTGAACTATGGAAGGAGATTGATATCTTCTGTTTATCTTGTTTTCGAGGTGGACTAGTAAACATAATATATGAAATTAATTTCAAATGACCTGTCGCTTGTAGGAAGTCAGTTTACTTTCATTATCCTAGTTTGTCCTGCACTGCGCGGGCTCAGAGTTTTCTTTTTAACATTTATAAACAAAGCGACAGGTTTGTATAATAAATTACGAAAATGTACGTTCTTGCTTTCATGCAAGAAAGGCAGTTAATTTTCGTTACCATTGTCATTTTGGGACATGACTCGTCATAATTTGATTTTCGATTCCATGGATAGTTAAGCACGATCTGACCGAATGAAATATTCTCCAATCAATCAATCAATCTGTCTAGCCTTTTTCCAACTGTAATAAATAATGAGATAATCTCCATGAGGATTAAATTAATCTTTATTTAAACCCCGTTTAAATAAAGATGAATTTAATCCTCTGCCATCATAACAACCTTGAACTTACTAGACCTTGAAAAACTTATATAAATTAGAACTGTTAACACGTGATCCGTTTAGGCCACGTTTATGTCGCGGATTCATAATACTTCTATATCTTATATTGCTATTATTATAAAAGCCAAATGATAAAGAAACCAAAATGCCACATGACTATCAGACTTGCATAAATAAATTAAATAAGATATGAGAAGAATTTGCATATTGAGAAAAAAAATTGCTAAAATGACTAGAGCATAATCGACATTCATTGATTTATGACTTCCAAAATACAATTCGAAATCCGGTTAAAGATTTCGCTCGTCTTTATTGTTTGAATCGTCGTTATCATTAGCATACCCGGTTTTCTCAGCAGAACAACACTCCACTAACTAAATCATTATTACGAAACGGCAGAGTCATTATGAAAACAATGCATTAAGTTTTTAACTATTGTAAATATTCTATTCTTCATCTAAACCTTGACCGTTATCAATTTCAGTTTTCGACGCGTTCTCTAGAGCCGTCATTCGGTCTGCTGTTCAAAGACTTGCTGGATGACCTCGGCGTCCACACCACAGGTGCTTCAGTCATCGCCAGTACGTTAGATTCGGTGGTGAACTTCTCAGGTTTCTTCGTGGGACCTGTGATAAAGACCTTCTCGTATCGGAAGGTGTGCTTCGTCGGCTCAACAATATGTGCCCTGGGCTTGCTGTTCACCGCGCCTGCTGCCAGCATGGGGCACATTATAGCTACTTACAGTATTTTGGGAGGTGAGTTTCTTATTTTATGTTTCTTGATTTGTTTTAAGAGCATAATAGCAATGGCAAGATGAGTTGACTATAGTTAAGCTTGTCGGAATGACTGACTAGACTGACAAGAAACTTGGAAGTATCGCGTAAAAGTATAATGTAAAGCCCTTTAATGGGACGAAAAACGCTGTGGATAATGAATATGATGATTGATGAGTTAATAATTTCGAGTTCTTAGAAATATCGAAGGCCATCCCAATAGAAACTGTTTAAAACATCAGAAATTATTCACCTATTCACAATTTGCACCTGATTTATGTTCGTCGATTCGGAGTCGTTATTTAAATGTTGATTTCGCGTGCATCTGTTTTTTGTTGCTTGGTTAAAATCTTTTCTTTTTATGTCTATCTACTCCAGCAGGATAAGTCGGTACCTGATAAATTTATACCATAACGTATTCATATTATAAAACAATAGCAAATTGTTTCCTTGTGTTTTTGTCGAGTTTGTGAAATAATATATCTGTTTTGATAGGGATTACACCAGCCATTTGAGACTTACTACAGTGCATTACACTTTACACTCTGGCTTATTAATATAACCTTCTTAAAAGACTTGAATGTTTCTTGGAAGTTTCCTTTATCATTTCACTAAACTCGTCTCAAGTGTCTTGCATGTGTGTTGTTTAACTATTTAATTAACCTCATGTTATAATTATATACATATCCGGATAATATGTACAGTTTGCAATCGCTTTACTTATGTCTACTCTCTCATTAGCATGCATATTAATATCCGTAGTAACCTTTTGCTCCGAAATAAAGAAGTTTTTTTTTTTTACATAAATATTCGTGTTTATTAAATCCTGAGAAGCTAACTTCGCGTAATCGAGTACTCTTTGATGACCTAATGCGTATTATTTAACTAATGCAGGACCTGCACATTAAGCGTAGACGTAGTAAGTAAAATTATGTGTTTACCTGTACTTTTAATAGTATTTTTCGCCCTTTCGTCACCCGCAACGAAACATTTTTGATTGGATCTATCTGATTCAGATGTTCAAAATTTGCATGAGCAAAATATTCTGTTTCTGAGAGATAAATTGCAATGTAATCGAATTTAATACGCCTGTTGAAGACAGTTAACCTCTCGTCTGTAGCTAGGCACCGACGTAGGTGGCGAAGCAAGTCCGTTACGTAGTTGAAGAAAACGTCGATAAAAAAATAATCAAAACAATTCAGATGTAGATAGATTAACGTAAGGCTAAATGTGGAGCATTCCGTATCCAGCATACTTTTATTGAGCTGATCGATATTGAGCTTGAACAAACAGGGCCTCAAGTCTGCTATTACAATAGTGTCAGAATGGTCTCGCCATTGTGAGTATTTGACAGTGTTTGTATGGCAAATCTGTCAAAAACTCACAATGAAGAGACCATTCTGACACTATTGTAATAGCAGCCTTGAGGCCCAGGGGCTTTGCTAGGCTTCGTGGGTCCATGGTATTTATAAATGCTATTCCTTCCGAAAAACGAATTCGGAATGGACGCATTCACTGCTTCGTCGCGATGATCATTGTGGATCATACTAGTACAACAATATTTTGTAGAGAAGACTGAATTGTACCCATTATTTACTTATATACTTAGACTGGGATTAAATACCCATTATGTTGTGTTCTGACAACAAACAATTCAGAACTAATTTGGTTTTTTTATGGGTCGTAACGTAAATGGTCCGTTAACGCTTTTCTTTACTTAATTCTGTCTTGCGTCATCATTCATGTTATTTACACAGTAGCTGCTAATCAACGTCATTATTATTTCAAGTAATTAATATTTCCTTTCACGGTTACTGGAATTGTGTACTTGTTTATTCGTAATACTCGTCCAATTAGCTGACCATTGCATAGGGTAGTAGACTGCGCCCTCGTTCCCAATATTTATTTCACCGTTTTCACATCTCAGTTGGCTGAAATAATTTTTATTACATATTTCTCTATATGACAGCGTGTTAATTGAATTTATTAGGTTTTTAAAAACCGGTTTTTAGTTAGTTATAGTAGTAGTAGTTTTTTTTTTTTTGATTTTCAGTGCTTACTAACATAGTCATAAGTTTTACTAACAGCTTTTGAGTCATGGATACTTGAATAAAGAGAAATTCTATAGCCCGAAACAGAACAGAAAAGCCACTGTTTCACAACACTAGTTTTATAATGTAAACCCCGCTTTAAGAAACGAGTCATAACGAATGCATCCGCGCTTGACAAAAGGATTGGTGATAGATGACAGTATGGTATTATAATAATAACCGATGTGGAATTTGCCCATCCTTGTAATAGTAGATTAACAAGGGATGAAAGGGACACTCGAACTATTGGCGCCCTGGCTTCGCTCATGCGCCAAACCATCTCGTACCTACATAGGTTTTTTCACCCGAGGTAAACACTGCTTTTAATTTCGAATATGAGGAAAGTAAATAAAAACCTGATTAGTTAAACAAATACCTATCTGAATTACATGAACTCATTTTATACAAATATCTGTATAAGTAGGCAATTCGATCTTCAGTTGTTTCTTTTTCTGTGGCATTCTACCAGCCCAGTACTTTTATCATTGATGATGGTAAATACTTAGCTCAAATCTATGTAAATTAAATAATAATTTTGGGAAAACTAAATTATGAATGTATAGTCATGTTGCAAAATTGCTGATAATATTTTTTTTATTATAAATATTAAGTTTACGCCGCGATTTAACAGACTGGCCGTATAAAAATTTGGAACATGGCTTGGTGTTTAAATTTTTTGACATCAGGGAAAATCGTTTACCCGGGATGAAAAGTACTGTTTTCATCCCTCTGATAAGGTAACTTCAAGCATACTTTCCAAGTATCAGAAGTGAAAAAATGCTTTTTGACACCTTTCAAAGATTTCAAATTTGAAAGGTAATAATATAGCCAGCTTTGTCATATATTTTCCGCAACTTACATGAAGTATTCTTAGTTTGCGATGCAGTAAATTACGTTCAAGGTGGCCATGCTGCCGCCATGTAACCGATTTCACACGTCTTCGAGTGTCGTGTTTGATGTCACGTAACGTAAATACTGACGTAGGTGTACTTTGGCTTCGGTATTTATGACGTCTCTTTCGTTACGTCAGACTGTCTCTTGCGTGTATAGTAATAAAAACCGTAAAAAGTTATTTCGATTTTATTATTAAATATTTTATGTCTATGCGAGGCACTTACTGATATTCAAGGAAAGAATATTATGACTCATTCATTACTCATAAGCGTTAATATTGAAGCCTCTTTTCTGAAGTACCTACCATTTAATTTTACTGAGGGATTACCACACACTCACAAACGAGTCATTAATTGACAACAGATTTAGTTTCCAAGCGATTTCGTACCATGTTGTGCGCATAGGCGTATGGGCATCCCAGAATGGTCTGGTGCCCACCTCAGGACATTTGGTTACCGATTCGAAATTCTAGGCTGAACACTTTAATAACTTCACACAAATGTGTAAAAACATGTCACATAGGTTACATGTTTTTCGAAATTATATTGGGTCGCTTGTCCAAGGGAATGGTGAAGATCCGACGTAATGCACCGGATCAACTCGGGATGGATGAAATGGCGACAGGTCACAGGAACAACTTGCGTCCAACGGATGCCCCTTAAGTTATAAGGGAAAATCTAACAGTCTATGATAAGGCCTGTCGTATTGTATGGATCGGAATGCTGGGCCGTGAAGAGGACGGATGAAAAAAGATGCATGTATCGGAGATGAGAATGTTGAGATGGATGTGTGGAGTGACGAGAATGGATAAAGTCAGAAATGAGTATATAAGGGGAAGTTTGAAAGTGGCGCCGGTGACAGAAAAGTTGAAAGGACGTCGTTTGGCATGGTATGGGCATGTGATGAGGAGGGAGGAAACGCATGTGACGAGGAGAGTGATGAAGATAAATGTGGATGGATGGAGAGGGAGAGGAAGGCCAAAACAAAGATGGATGGATTGTGTGAAAAATGATATGAAAGAGAAGGGAGTGAATGATAGTGTCGGTTGATAGGGGAGAATGGAAAAATAAAACGTATTGCGCCGACCCCAAGTAACATGGGACAAGGGCAGGAAGATGATGTTTGGGCGTCGTCTCGGCTTCTTCGGCCATCATATCTAAGGGGCCAGGCACCCCTGGAAAATAGCGCTAGATACTCCAATGCATGTGCGGTGCAACTATATTTAATGTCAGCTTCATTTACCCTGCACTTCAACTGCAAATAAAATTGTAATCCCAAGATATCATTGTGCAGTCAGAACGCAGACAGACATGCAAATACAAGGAAATCTTGAATGTTTTCTTTGAGTCATAATACTGTTATGTTTACATGTTCACACTTCATCCTCCCTCACCAACTAATCTGGTTATAACGGACGCCTGGCATGTACTCTAGCAGAAGTTTATAATTATTACGTACGATTATGACTACAAACAATAATTGATCATTGTAATGTCGGACTAATTAAATATTGCACCTGTACAATACGAATTATAATCATAGTATGATGCACATGATTTGTTTGATAACACATTGGACTTGACATGAAAATACCTCGTTTATCAAAATATGACGAGTAGTTTAGGAGTAATGAGGGAACAGATACATACATACATAGCCTGTAAAAATCATAACCCTCCTTTGGGTTTGCCGTAGTCGGGTTAAAACGTATGTAATTTAATGAGAGTGGTATTAACGATAGTAATTTATATCGGAACCTATTCCCACGCAGCGTGGAATGTAATGAAAATCTATTTCCCATACGGAAAGCACAGGTGGTGATACAAATTGTATTGAAATCTATAGAAATAAATAAAATTGAAGTGTCTGTTTGCAATCCATACTAATACTATAAATGTGAAAGTAACTCTGTCTGTCTGTCTGTATGTTACGTTTTCTCGCCTAAACCGCTGAACCTGAAATTTGGCAGAGATATTATAGCCTGGGATATGGAGAAGGACATAGTCTTCTTTTTTACGCGATAACCGAGATCAACGCGGGCGGAGTCGCGGGCAAAAGCTAGTGTCAAAATAACTACTTTTTACTAAATGCAAATGAAATTATAAACGGTATTTATAACAAAAAAACTTTTTTTTTTTTTTATATGGCTGTCTTATGTTTCCGGGTAATCTCCGAAACGGCTGGACCGATTTTGACGGGACTTTCACTGGCAGATTGCTGATGTTATAAGGAGTAACTTAGTAACTAATTTACTTCTATTTTAGAAAAAAAAAAGGCACGCGGGCGATGCAACGGGTAGAAGCTAGTATAATAAGATGTCCTTGGATCACTTTGGTACGATTAATGGGCGTTTAATAGTGCACATTATATGCGGGTATACACGTACACTAGTAAAGACCCACAAATGTCCTTCAAAGATTACGACATTGCTGTTTAAATAAGGATATTACAGTCATATTGTTTTCCTCATACCTATGTAAGACTGTTTTGGTTAGGTATATGTAGGCATCTATTTATATAACAATTAGGTGCACATAATAAATTTATCTCTAGAAAGTCCCTTAGTTGCCTTTTACGACACCCACGGGAGGAAATGGATGGTGCATGGTGATGCATCCCATTGCCATGTGCGTGGTGATGGCAGCAGTATTCTCTATGCATTCTAAACACCATACTGCGATCGCCAACCCGCCTGCCAAGCGTGGCGATTATGGCAAACCCTCCCAATTGGGGGAGGCCTATGTCCAGCAGTGGACGTCTTTCGGCTGTAATGATGATGAGTAAATTAATAAATAATACAATCATGTGTTTGTGGTATGTTCAGTCGACAAGCGAGTTAGCAGTTTACAGCAAAAACCATTTTTCTTTAGCAATTTTGTTCTTGTAGTTTGAGTAGTACCTAAACTACTCAAACTACTAGCTGGTTTATTCGTAGAAAAGTTATGTATATTTAAATACTAGCTTCTGTCCGCGACTTCGTCCGCGTTCAATTTCTTGTTCCCCCGACCCACCCCGTCGCAACACATTGCCTGCCCGTGCTTTTACTTCGTTTTCAAAATTGTGTCCTAGTTAATAGGAATGTAATTCTTCCTCAAGAATTGGGCTGTAAAATGCAAAAAGATTTTTTCAAATCCAACTCGCAGTTCCAGAGATTAACGCGTTCAAACAAACAAATAAACAAACTCTTCAGCTTTATAATATTAGTATAGATTTTAGACAGGGTCAAATTAAATTAGCTAGCGAAACTCCTCAGACATGATGGTATCGTTATTTAAACATGAAAAAACAAACATTGATGTTTTTTTTTGGGGTCAATGACCGAAGATATTTATTTACTCAGTCTTTGATCAGTTTGTTTTTGCGTAAACTTTTCAGACGTGTTTGGTATCGTAATCTGAATACGATAATACAAAATAATCAAAGTAGTTAAGGAGCTAGCTGTTCGACCTGATTTTGACCACTGCTTGTACAATCATGTTTGGTGTATGACTAATTGTGTGTTTAATCGTAGAATGTACTTATTATTATACTAGCTGTTCGCCGGCGTTGCTTTTTCTAAAATAAAAGTAGCCTAAATTGGATGTAGTTAAGCAGAAAGGACTCAACCCACATTGTGGTCAGGGATGAGTTGTTTATACCAAAGAGGTCCCAACGGTTAACGGAAGGTACCCAGCTACATGTGGGTTGCTTCCCAATATTAAAAAATCAACCTTCTCTTTGCAGAGTCACGAATCTTTTTTGCTGAGTGAAAGAACCAACCGTTAGGACCTCTTTGGTATATACAACTCATCCCTGACCACAATGTGGGTTGAGTCTTTTCTGCTTACCTACGTCCAATTACTCATTATAACATCAACTACCTGCCAGTGAAAGTCCCGTCAAAATCGGCCCAGCCGTTTCGGAGATTAGCTGAAAAAATACACAGATAGACAGACAGACCGAAATAAGACAATTTTTTTTAGTTTTTTTGTACCGCACACACTTTCATATGCATTTAGTAAAAGCTGTTATTTTGACATTACAAGCAGAAACTTCAATTTTATTTATTTGTATAGATATATATCGACGCTTGAAAGGCAATATTGACCAAACAACATGTTGGTAACTTTACACTAGAGCATCTTAAAGTATTTTTTTTCCAAAAAAAAAGACAACTTTAAAATGGAGTATTTTATAATTTATATTTTTTTTTATGTATACTCTAGTAGAGTATACACAAAAAAAGCATTTTAAAGGTTTTTTATTGGAAAAAAAATTTATTTCAAATGCTCTATACCCAAAGTCAAGTAATTCAGATAATTTATGTAAACAAAGTAATGTCAAGAAATGTCACTGTCAAAATGACAGGACAGTGGTTCAAAACATTTAATCATTAAATGTTTTTGTAAATAATCATCGATAAAATTAAAGTGAATTAATTATAAGAACTATGCAAATAAAATACCGTTGCTAAACAATGTTTTTTGTAGTGTGTCGGAGACACGGTATACGATAGTCATAATCAGCCCTTTTAAGCCCAGTGCTAGATGTAGGCGTCCCAAAATCGATTTCCAATCGAAACAGTTCACAGCCGTTTCCATTCAAAATGTGGCTAGATATGCTACTTACAATATGAATCTATTTAAGAGAGTTGTAATATTAGTGTTGTTGAAGATGTAAAAAATTTGAAAATGTTTGGATCTCCTGCATTGTTACCAGTATCATAAAATATTTTACACCAGAAAATCTCCTTTTATTAATAACTTTGTTTAAAACCCGCAACCCTGGCAGGCACCGTTCCTAGCGGACCCCGTCAGTTCGTGCTGACATCTCTTTGAGGCGCGCGTGAAACACAAAGCGCCGTCGACCCGGGCCTAGTCCTTACCGGACGGCGAGCTGCCCATAGCTCGCCGTCCGCAAGCCCGCGCCTACGGTGGCCGGGAATCGCTACCGATTCCCGCCGCCCAGGGCGTCTTCTGCGGTGACTAGGGGCCTGAGGGCGCACAGACTGCCGATCCCTCACGCGTTCCGCCACCTCCTTCGCGAGCACTACTGCTTCGCAGAAGGAGGTGACTGCCTCCCATGCACTCTCGCTCCGGACCATGGCCTGGACTAGGGCCGGACGCGAGAGATCGCTGCCCCCGGGTGTAACTATCCCGACTTTGTTTCATATATTTAGATTAATCACTTTTCAACCCTTTTCCAGGTTTCGGAGTGGGTCTCGCATCGGCATCATCGTTCGTGTCCCTCAACCATTACTTCACCAAGAAGCGTGGCCAAGCCGTCGGTCTTTCGATGGCAGGTACCGGCTTCGGACTGATGGTCATGCCTCAACTAGTCAAGATCCTTCTAGGAGAATATGGGTTCCGGTGGACGGTCGTCATTCTGGGCGGGCTAGCCTTCCACGCGGTGCTTGGGTCGTGCTTACTGCAACCAGTTAAATGGCATCTCATTGAAGAGCCGGTTGACTGTGAATTGCAGACGGTGAAGGTATGTATTGTAGACGATTATTTATTTATGTATACTTTATTGTACATCAGATTACACATTACAAAAGGAAAGAAAAACTTATACACTATAAAATATACAATGGGCGGCCTTATACTACTGCGATCTCTTCCAGGCAACCTTGGTATGGACAGTGAATTTCTGGACATAAAATGGGGTTGTCATTGGTGTAAATAAAAAGTATAACAGTATAATATCCTATAATAGATACATACAAACTATATAAGCAAAGAAAATAAAGGAAGACTAGATTATTACAGCTAACAACATTAAGTAATTTCCCTACTTCGGATTTCTAACCATAAAACACAGCGTGAGAGCGAGTAAGCAATATTAATTATTTTGGGGAATCCCTGAATATGGGGTTACCTTGAATATTGCTGTCGTAATCACCATTCAGACCCCTCATGTCATCAAAGCAAAGACCCCCCCCCCCTGGTGCTTACGTAATACTTGAACGACCCTTATTAACAAGGTGTAATTGAAATAAATAACAAACTTAATGGGTTATTTGTACTCATTATTATCTACAACTTTTACTTTTGGACCTACGATGAAATCGCACAAAAAATCTGCTGCTCCCTCGTATACGACTTGGAGCTTAGTGGTGTGACCGTCGGACTGCCAAGTCATAGGTTTCGAGTTCGAACCCAAGGCACGCACCTCTGACTTTTCGGATTCATGTGCGTATTGTTTTATCACTTGCTTAAAAAACGGTGGAGGAAAATATTGTGAGGAAACCTGAAAGATATTTCTCGACGGCATGTGTAGCCAAGTCAGATGCCCATGGGCGGCATAAAAACTTACACCAGGTTAGTCACTAACCACACGAAAAGAAGAAGAAGACGACTTTGATAAGATCAAAAAGCTTATAATAATAATAATATTTATTCAGACAACTATATGATCCATTACATTTATTTGTTAGTATGAACTTAAAAATTATGTTAGTACCTAATAACTAAGAGAGACTTAGTCCTCTGGGTGAGGCTCCACACCAGTGGGCTGTCTAATTTATTGCCTATTACATTCAGGATGCTGTTACTGCTCCACGCAATCTGCTTAGCAGTGAGGCTGTCTTTTTGCGCCAGGTGGCATCAAAACCGTCTGTGCGTGACTCAGCAAACATTGTTGACGCACTGCAGAAGCGCGGCAGACGTAACAGCGCCCTGAAGGCATTGTTGAACTGGATGCGCA
The DNA here is from genome assembly GCA_947523025.1 of Dryobota labecula. Lineage (NCBI taxonomy): Eukaryota > Metazoa > Arthropoda > Insecta > Lepidoptera > Noctuidae > Dryobota > Dryobota labecula. The sequence goes on along the minus strand of OX383287.1, from coordinate 19,547,657 downwards.
GAGAATTGTAAGCCCTTTGGGTATATCTGAACCACAGGCTCGCTGAGTACAGAGATTTGCAATACACTTTGAATAAAGTTACTTTCACCGCGTCTGTACATTGAGCGAACCTGCGGGCCAGCATGTTCGCCCGGACTGACAACGCCCTGCGCTCTCACTCCATGTCGACATCATCTTCAAGATTTTTTTATGCTGATTGAGACCGAATTCCTATTAAAATGGCTTCACATTTGCCACCAATACGTTTCTTTGTAGATGCTAATTGTCTACACAAACCTTATATTATCTAGTTTTTTTTTTTACTAATTTCAGGAAATGGAGTGTATATTAGAGAGTGAAGAAGAAAACGATGACAAATTCGAAATAAATCCGCTTGTTTCACCTCCAGTGCCAAAGATAATAAAGCAGCGGTCCCACGGAAACATGAACCACCCCTCAGTTAGGACTATAGGCTTACCAAGGGCGAAAACCTGTGATAAACCGTTACAGGAGTTTGAAAAGTTCGAGATAAATAATAGGCTGTATCCTGGGTTGACGACGGCCGCGTCTGTGGCTGCGATGCCGAGAGTTATATCGAGTGGGAGTATGAGTGAAGCAGCGAGGAAGAGAAAAGTGTCAGTCATATCCAATATCTCTAACATGGATTTCACTGGCAGTTACTTGCAGTTGTATCTTGATGTGAGTATTTATTTATGTATGTAGCAATACATTGTCGATGAGAATACGTAATGGGACATAATGGACATCACAAGAATTAAGCCGGCAAATACAGAATACGTTTTTAACCAGTGCGCAATTATTTTTTTGGTGGTTCAGTATCAGTAATAGAACACATTAAATTTCAATACTTTTTATTTTTGGTCCACTTTAAATCAGCAAAATATGGATACAATCTATTCGTAATAATATCAATGGGCGAGCGCACAGCTGATAATAGGCCTATTACTGCGTTCCACTTCACTGACCGCGCTGCCGGCGCGTTGCGCGACGAGTATCCATTATACCAGTTTCAAAATAAACATCTTTCGATAACTTCATTTTTTTGTACTAACATATCAAAATAAGAAATAGTTGTATAATAAAACACGTTTAAGTTTAATTTGTCAAAATTTGAACACAGATTAAAAGCTTTTCCTATATAGTTTTTGTATGTAAACCTACCATAGTCCGCATAATGATCGAATATGTAGAATACAATTAATATTGATGTATTGTGAGATTTAAATTTTATTCACGTCTCAAACATTATACTTACAGACGGTGGACGACGATGCCATACAAATGAAGCCAATAAAAAAAAGTATAGAGCCCGAGGAAAAGAAAAAGGGCTTCTTTAGAAGATTTATAGCTCTAATGGACTTAGATTTACTTAAAGACTGGTCGTTTTTGAACCTTTTACTAGGGCTGTCGCTCTTTTGGAGCGGGGAGCTACAATTTAGGATGTTGACGCCATTCTTTATAAGAAGTTTGGGTTACAATATGAATGATACGGCGTTTTGCCTCTCAATGACTGCCATAACTGATATTTTGGTGCGGTTGATATTGCCGCCTATTTTCGACAGGACGACTATTTCGAAGAAGATGATTTTCTTTGTTTCTTCGTTCTTCTTAGCGGCTACGAGGTCCGGTGAGTTATGACCTGTTTTTATTTTTACATTTGTAACATTTAACATGATGGTTTTGTTTAAAGTACCTACTTATTTTGCGCGTTAACCACAAACCAACAACACTTTGTAAAACCTAATTAAAATGTTATTGTTGTTACATGGTATAAAGCATGTAATTGATTTTGTGTGGTATATTTACCAAATAATAGGAACATGACGCCATCAACATTGCTTACTTCGCTACAGTTTAAGCACCTAGGTCATGTAGCACATAAAACGTGTGCAAAGGCTATTAAATAATAGTTTTCAATACACTTGCTTGAAAACACGTGACTCTTATGGCATCACATTTAGGTTCATAAATCAGCTTATTATATAGTCGTATTTTTCCCTCCTGATCAGAAGGTCTACTTTACATTACCATACTAGTGTTTTTTTACTTAACATTTTTTTTTCAATCTCCGCACCTTGTTTTCATGTCTCAAAACAATGAATATTTTTGTGAATAAACTATTTTAGGTTACATATTTTAAAAGATAAATCGATTATCATAATTTCATCAAATTATATATTTTACACTACACATATTCCAAACATTATTTTGTGTTTAGCGGGTTTGCCAGTGTCTTTATTTATACCTGCGCGCGCATCGCTAGCGCGGCGCGCGGATAATACAATACCAGCACGCCATTTTCCATAAAAGTTAATAACAATACAAGTCTGTTTTTTTCCTGGCAAATGTGTTGATAAACGTCGTTTGAAACGCGTGTGTATTGATCATTACACACATGTATCATAATGTACTATTTTTGTACCTATGGCGTAGTATGTTACGATCAGTGGCCCTACACCAGGCGACTGATCGTACAGTCACGAGTGACGATTCTCAGCAGTGAGAGAGCGATTAAGAGGAAGAGAGAGAGAGTATGCTTGCGAGTATTTCTTTTAAATAACTAGTCTATTAGAGTTTCTAATGAAATGACTGGCGTGGATAAATACTGCAACACTTTCTGCCGACAAGAAGCATCTATGTTTGTTTATAATGCGTTTGATATTACAATTTTGAGAGCATTTTGACCCAGTGGTAACGGCCCCGACTAAAGGTCATAGCACACATCAACTCTGAAACGGATTGTAACCGTATCAACTCAAGCCGTTTAGTATTCTTTGCATGAAACTCCCTACTGAAAAGCACACTAATCGGTATCGTAACGTAAACGATTCGCCTCGGGACAAGCTCACGAACCGCGGTGTGGCGCGTGGTCAACCAGCGGTCCCCGTACGGCTCGTCGTCCCTGCGCTTACGCCTCTCCGTCGCCGCGCTTGCGTCTCTTCGTCCACCCTTGTCCTTCTCACCCCTCCCGCGTTCGGATTCAAACTGATCTGGTGCCAGCCAGGTCAACGAGCAGCGGTCAGCGAGCCGTAAGCGCGGCGTCGCCTAGCTGTAGCCGAGTCGACGTATCGGAGCTGCTGGTCCGCTTTGGTTACGTGCTTACGTTAGGTTGACGCCTGTTTGACGGCGAGGCGAAAGGCGATACGGTGACGATCCCTTTCCGAGTTGATATGTGTGCTACGACCTTTACGTTGTATAGGTCGTGGGTTCGAACCAAGGCAGGCTATGTAAATAATTTCATCACCACTGCTCTGAAAAACGGTGAAGGGAAAACATTGTGAGGAAACCGGCATGTACTAGAACCAAAAATCCGAATATATGTGACATGTACCAACCCGCACTGGGCCCGCGTGGTAGATTAACAGCCCACTCCTCCTCGAAGTGTGGTGGCTTGTGTCTCAGCAGTAGGATCATTATGATTATGCGTCTGAAATGCCGTTGAAATTACAGGCACATGACACATTTTTGTCTGACAACTGTCTCCGGTTGGCAACAACAAACCTCTTAATGAGGGCTACCGTTTTTGTGCTCACCAGTTGGCGCCACTGTCGAGTAAGGTCCTGAAGTGTAGCTGCAACCAGGGCTTGTTAACGTTACCAAATAACAAAATAATAACCGTTACGTAACGTTAAATTTCAATTTTATACCTACTAACGTTACAAAAATTTACCGTTACTTGATAACATTACCAGTAATATAACGTTAAATAACATTAACAAAAATACGATAGCTAACGTTAATTTAGTTATGTTGCCGTTCTGTGGGTAAGAAACAGGCAGATTCAGGCAATGTTTTGATCGGCACGGCATCAGAGAGGCGCGAGGGCGGGCTCCCGCCGCACCGCACGCCTCAGGCCCCACTACTTACATCTCACCCGTTTAAAATAACGATAAAATTAATAGTCGCATAAATAACGTTAACTCTGTCAATACAAGGTAACGTTATGAAAATTTACCGGTATTTAAAGCCCTGGCTGCAACCGTTTGCTATTACGGGCGTGAAAACAAAGTTTACATTTAAATCATATTTAATACCTTAGAACCGTACCGTAAAAATATCGAGCATGCCGCAGTGTTGCACAGTCCCGTTTTGTTCGAAAAAAAAAAAGAGGACATACATACGTTTTCGAAGGATGAAACTGTCTCAAAGCATTGACATTCATTGATCCGTAACTCATATTTGCATTTTTAATCTCAGGTATTATATTCACAACATTAATCTAATTTGAAATAAACCCGCGTAGTCCACGCCACAAACAGTGACATTTGACTTTTCTGAGACCTCACACTACACTAGCGCCTCTGACGGCGAATTCATACGCGATAGTCATTCTGTAGGTCTACAAAAATTATTAAGAGGGCTAATATCCGAACACATAACTTCTTTTCTCGCAATTTCACAGGCGTCTAATAAAAACATCTCTTTCCAGTGTTAGCAGAACAAACGGAATGGGTGCCCCTAATGATCTGGCTGTCAATCTGCGGTTTCTTCCGAGGCATGTGTCTTAGTAACTTCACGCTGACCATCTCGGAGTATTGTCCACTCGAGAAGCTTCCAGCCGCATTTGGACTGCACATGGTCAGCAAGGGAGTGTTCGTTGTTGCTATTGGACCTATTATTGGTAAGTTGTGATTGTTGTTGTTGTTTGGTAAGTTGTAGTAGAATATATTGTGGCTGCAGTGGGGATAATATTAGCTTTTGATGTTTTAAATTAAAAATCTTCCCCCCACTGGTTTTGAGATCCATTTCGATGAAAGCTGTTTATGGAATAACCAGCCAATCTTGAACCAACACATGAGTGTTGGTCCAAGAATGGCTGTTGTTATTTTGGGCAGCAAAGTAAGCGAAAGAGATAATTACATCAGCTAACATGAGATTTGAAAACCCTGATCTTTTAAAAACCGGTGATATGATTTTAATATAAAACATTCAGTTTTAAAACTATTTTGCTAATTGTGTAAATATCTTCCTAATAAACAAAACCAATAATTATTATTGCTTACAACCAACTTTATTCTTACAGGTTACGTAAGAGACTACACTGGTAGCTTCGCAACCTGCATTCACGTACAGAATGCCCTCATAATGTCCTGCGTCCTCGTCTGGGGCATAGAATACGCCCTCGCCTTCACTCGCCGCAGAAAAGTGGTCCAGATTTAGTGGCCGCATCGTTCCGACTGAGGAACGCAATCGAAGCTCATCGTATTATGTAACAGTTATCTGGGTGATCCACTATTTAGACATGTTATTTTCTTGTCTATTTATGCTTGTACAAGAACATATATTAGCAATCAACGCCAAATAGAGAGAAAACAGTGCAGTCCATCAATTCTAACACTTATCGTAATATATCAAGATATATAAAGACTACTTTTTTAATCGAGAAATTATAATAAACTACAGTCCATATCAAAGTCATATCAAAATGAAGTTGATTTTACTCAAAATGGAGTTAATTGACTGCACTGTATCCATAAAGGGTGAAGTCCGCTAGTGTAAGAAATGGCGGTATTGACATTGGAGGGTATAAAACAGGCAATTTTCATATTGATTTGCCTTTAGCGGACTCTGCTCATATGCTATGCTTGTTTATAGAATTTATTAGAAAAAGGTCAAGTTGTGATTCAAACTTGTAGTGTCCATATCGCAGGCAACTTGTATGATTCCGCTTTTTTACAAACGGCATTGTCCGTTTAACCTTTTGAACGCCATGTCAGAAAAGCAAAAGCGTGCCCTCGGCGCCAAGATACGAATTCAACCTTTTGAATTTTTGTCATCTTATGTTAAGGGTCCGTGCACGAAAAAATCTCTCTTTTGGCAATTTCTTATCTAATTGTGAGAAAACTTGAAATAATCGAAACATTGAGTCTGTGTAACTATAAAAGTACAGTTTTCATGGTGCTAAACCATTCGTGTCAGTCACAGCAGCTTTTAATAATTTCATCATTTTTGTGCTCTCCAAAATATAGTTTATTTCGCCATTGATTTACTTAATGAAGATATTGTATAATCATTAAATAAAATTTTGATTATAATATTTTAAGGATAGCTGAAGAATAATTTGTGATTTTTAAATTTCTTGATATGATTTGCTAAATAATAGGAAAAATATATATTACAGACGAGGTTTTAAACAAAAAAAAGGTTTTTTCAATATTATTTTTCTGCTATATTTTGTATGGAAGTTGAAAAAACTGGTTCCGCCACATGCAAGAAGAGCATATAATGATGTTGATGATATTTTTTAATGTTCAAAATCAAAAGGAGTTTCTTGTAGAATGATGATCAAATGTCAGTCTCGCGTCATTTTTCGGAAAACTTGTTGCAAATATTAGTGATTTACTGTGAATACTTAATTTATTTGAAAAATCCCTTTCAGCCACATGCAAAACAAAGAACACGACTTTTCAAATCTCAAAAAATTTTGTTTACATTATTTTTCCCTTTCTCACAAACAATGAACCAAATTTATCAAAACCAGTCGATTTCGTGCACGGCCTCTTAATATAGATGAAATATAAAGAAGTTCAACGTGATCGTGCCGTGCTGGGTACATTTTGGTTTGTCATCTATACATGACTGTGGCGGTCAAAAGGTTCATCCAAAAGGGCCATCTTATCTCTTCACTACCCTTGGTTGACTTTGTACCTTATTGTGTGTGAGAAGCTTAAATAAATAAATAAAAGTTTAAAAACGCAAAGTCAAAATGTAAATCTATTTGTTAATGTTTAATTTCTTTAGAATCACAGTTCTAACCTAACCTAACCTATTTGGTCGGGGTGCTTGGATGTCGAATTTATAACTGCGATGGCATATTTTATAACTGCGAGCGTTTTTAAACGGACGGTGCCGTATGTATAATGACGAATAATACAATCTGCCTGCGATATCCATACCATGAGTTTATATCCAAATTATAACACCCCTCTTTTTCTGTAGGGGGTTAAAAATACGTATTAATGTAAAAAGAACATAAACAATGAAAATAATTTTTAGAAACCTCTCTAAAGTAGCTCTCTTAAACAAAAACTGAATTGGCCATGACTATATGTGTATCAAATGGTATGGAATGCTAACAAGTAATGAACATTCGACATAATAATAATAAGAATATTAAAGACATGATAATCGTAATCTTCCGTATATGTGTCAAAGCTTAGTTGTTAATGCTAGAACCAGTGAATTTGGAAAGTGGAACATCATATAGATAATGTACTATGTAGTTACTTAGAATGTAACTTTTAGACATTGATTTTAACAATTAATATTTTTAGACGGCTGTTTGTAGTTCGGAAAGTTTTGCAGGTGTGTATTTTTAGATGATATTAATTTATACACATAACTTAGAAGTAGGGAATCTATCTTTTAAAACTTCAAGACAAGGGCTTTGTCGAAACATTTAGAGGTTTATAAACTCTTTTAGACAATGAATGTAGATGAATGAGAGTTCAATGGATTGAACTGCATTTCCTTATCGCTTAATTTTTATACTTTTAAATCATGACTTCGAATGATGACTTTAACTTTTCCAAAATTGTTTGGAAAATTTTACGCTGTACTTATAATTTTATTGGTGACCGCTTTTTGTGGTTTGTTTGTTACATGACTAGGTGTGTACCTATTATTCTTTTTATTGCTCTGCGAGGGTTGAGCATGTAGTGTCGATTTAAAATGTTTTTAAGATACAACAGTCAAGTTCAAATATATATATTTTTTTTTTCATCACGTGAATTTGAACGTAAGCTATTTATAAATATTATACAACTTACTAACTTAACTGAACTGTTCTACGCAAAATAGACCCTCAATTTTCCTTATTATGAAACATAGCATTCCTAGTGATTTAATTAAGGGGGAAGCGCTAAGGTAGCCGTGAAATTTAAATTTTCTTACGATTTTTTCAATTTGCAGCTCATTGTCTGGGTGTATGTTGATTTAAATATGATTTGCGACCGTAACAAATATATATTTATAGAATTATTATCATGAGAATCAGTAATACAACTCCTTAAGTTAGTATAATCCTCAAATGTAATCATCATCATTCATCATTTCAGCCGAAAGACGTCCATTGCTGGACATAGGCCTCCCCCAAGCACCGCCACCTTGACCGATTTTGTGCTTCCCGCATTAGCGGATTCCTGCGGCTTTCATAAGGTCATCGGTCCACCTTGTGAGAGGCCTTCCAACGCTACGTCTTCAGATACGCGGTCGCCACTCCAGAACCTTTCGGCCCCAACGGCCATCTGTTCTGCGCGCAATGTGCCCTGCCCTTTGCCACTTAAGTTTGGCAATTCTTCGAGCTATGTCGGTTACCTTGGTTCTCCTGCGGATCTCTTCATTTCTGATTCGATCACGTAGGGAAACTCCAAGCATAGCCCTCTCCATTGCCCTTTGGATGACTTTTAGCCTTCTAATAAGGCCCATTGTGAGCGACGTTTCAGTGCCATATGTCATCACTGGCAACACGCACTGGTCAAAGACTTTCGTAAGACTTTCAAATATAATGATTTCATGAAATTGTCATTCAATAAGGTTACATGGTCTTAGACAGTTGTATTGATGATTTTAATGATAATCATTCTGTAAATACATACTTGTTACGATCGCAAATCATACTTTAATCAATAAACACCCAGACAATGAGTTGCAAATTGGAAAAATCGGAAGAAAATTTGAATTTCGTGGACTATATTAACGCTTCCCCCTTAAACTGAACTGTTGTACGCAAAATAGACTCTCATTTTTACCCATTCCTAGTGATTTGGTTATAGAATTTTACAGTTAATAATAGAATTCTGTTATAGCAATAAAATTATTATTGCTATATCAGGAACCTAAAATAACACGTGGCCACAATTAATAAAACGCGAATTACTTGCCTAGCGAATATGTTTTGACGTAAAGCAAGTTATGCAATAGGATGTGGTACGGCTAATATGTGCTTACGAGATGTTTTTTTTTTTTTGTAATTGTTTACTTTAATTTGAATGAGCTGACTCAATCTTATATTTTGTACTTACGTCGAATATTCCGTATATTTTAATCATGGTTTTTTTGAGACAAAAGTTGCACTTATTAGACGTTAAGGGGGATGCTCTAAGGTAGACCGAGAAATTCATTTTTTTTTAATGAATATATGAACTTAGTTTTTTTTTAGGTCATACAAATATTTGTAAGAATATTTGATTTTCGCGGGCTACTCTGACGTTTTCGCCTGTGGCGGCATCTACAACGCCACATGCGAACTACGCATCAAAGACCTGACGTCACACAAATCCTGAATCGCGCAATCAGAGTTTACCGCGCGACTAGCATATATACAACATCCCGATATCAACCATCGGGTAGTTGCCCACCAGACACAATACCCATCTGGTCGGAGGATCCTCCCTTTACTATAGAGTATGAGTGAACTTTACACCCTGTTCCTCATACCTCTATACGCCTTAACATGAAAACATTTAAATGAGAGAGAGGTCCTACGGATTTATAATTATTTGTTCAGTGTTTTGATTATTTATCAAAATTATCTCTTTCAATATTTCTTCTTCCAAGGACTATTCTATACTAATAGGATCTTATCCTGCAATGTGCGCTTTTCATGTGTGATTTAATTGACCAAATATATCGTGTACTTACTAATGTTTGATAAAAATGTAGTACTTACATTATAATAAGAATTCTTTAGCAGTTATTGTATGTATTATCACGGTCACGGAAATCGAACCACTTAACACAACCACGAATAAAAAATAAAAATAAAATTTTTAAATAAATTTCTCAGGCTCTATTACAATGTTCCCTTAAGTCTGAGCACCTCGGTTGGTTTTTTAATGGTCTTTTTTTTCATTTTACAAAAACAAAAGGCTCAGCAATAATCTGATGCTGCGATGCGACTGGTTGATTAGCGTAGCTAAGCGTTACTATAGCGGCCGAGCACTGCAAGCAGGAATACACCTTACGGTAGTCCAATGTCCGAGACCGCGATAGTACTTATTTCTCTTATTATTTTTGGACTTCGTGTAGGAAAACGATAAGAGTGCCATTTAAAAGTCTGTTTATAAACATAATAAAATTAATGCAATCAATTTTTGAAACTTATGTGCCAATTGTACATAAATCTTTATACGAAATGACGTAAAATAGAAACCTATTTAGAAAACAAACTTTACAAATATTAAATGGATGTAATCAACTAATCATGTACTTATTAAATTAAATGGAAGTATACTCCATTTACTATAGCATTAGACAAATAACGGCTAAATAACGACAGTTATTGTGTAATATTGTTGAAATTACTGCACTTTAGAGTTATTTTTTTAATGTAAATGGTGAATAGATTACAGTGCTTTGTATTTATCGTGAAATAACGGAGTATATTAAACGTTTACATCGAAATAACGAAAGGGTGAGAACAGTTATTTGTCTAATGTTATAATAAATGGAGTATAGGTATGAAACAATGAATGTACCTACATTTTAATAATCCAATGCATTTTATTACTTTTGTACATAAAATCAAATTTTAATATTGGTTTATTGATTTGTTCGTTATCGATATTCATTAGCGGTTTTCGCAGTTGCACAGAATATAAATAGTAATTAAAATAGAGGTGTCACTGATTTCCCTAATGAACAGGTTTTTAAGTAAAGAATTTAAATCAAATCTTGAAGTGTTACGGTAATTGCTATCGTGCAACAAAAATCTTGCTAAGTAGATATCATTAATATTGTATTTTAAGTAAATGTGACATTTATACAATGCCGATTCAGACTATGGAAATTAGTTTTTCGCCAGTTGTCCGGGTATCCGGCGATATTTCTTGAGTGATGCTGTATTGTCTGCAATTGGAGGCACGAGAGGCAACAGCTTATATTAATAAGTATATAATTATAAGCTGTCTGGTTGCCTTTTTGTATAGAAAACGAAAAGAACAAGACACCTTTTACTCTTCATTATTGCCACAGTATCTGGGCCTCAAGTCTGCTATTACAATAGTGTCAGAATGATCTCGCCATTGTGAGTATTTGACAGTGTTTGTATGGCAAATCTGTCAAAAACTCACAATGAAGAGATCATCCTGACACTATTGTAATAGCAGACTTGAGGCCCTGGTTCCGCTTTGCCGACGTGGACTTTGCTCCTTATAATATCGGATATCTACCAGTGAAACTCGCGTCAAAATTTGTCCAACCTCGGAGATAAGCCGGAACAGACAGACAACAATTTTTAAATGTTTTTTTTTTTTTGTTAGAAGTACCGTTAATACTTTCATAGGCCTTTAGTAAAAAACTGTTATTTTGAAAATACAAACAGACACTTCAATTTTGTTTTCTTTGTTTGGATTTAAATAAAGTATTTCGTCTAATGCGCTAAAGTGTTTTAAAAATAAACGTAGTTAATCAAAACAAAACCTACCTTCATCATTAAATATCGATAATTCTGGACAGACTACACAATGTCCGTCTGTGCAATTGTCTCATTTAATTTTATGACAATAATTTTGTTGAGTTTTTAGTATTTAGTCGTAGTGTTGTTGACGAGCTTTGTTTAGATATCACTTGAATCTGTTATGAAATAATGGATGTCTGCTTATTAGAATGTTGCATGCTTTAAGTGTTCATAAAATCATTTGGGCTGATTTCACTATTGAAATTGAACGCGATCAGCACATCTAAACCGCGTTTGGAGCTGTCAGTTTCAACATTGTTGGGATTATAGAACATGTCCCGGAATTAACGCACACCACCAAACACACCAATTAGAATATTATGTTATAATCATAATACATTAGATTTTTTTAACTAAAACATTGTTTATTCATTAAATTAGTTATACTGATTGTGGGAACAAATTGTGGTCACATTACAAATATGTGCACGCACGCAGTCGCACAAGTATAAGGCGATTATCACGCATCACGCTGCATCAGCATCTGAATGAACGCGCGTGGATGCATTTTCTGTGTGTTGGACTGTGTGTGTTATCTATACAAACTGAGATACTTACAAGCAACGTTAAAACAGTATTCACGCGCTACGCTGCGTGGTGCGTGGCACTGTGTTAATCGCCTTAGGCGCCTCAAGCGTAGTAGGAACTTCATCCATTTTGGTTTGTTTTGACTGTACAGTGAAAGTGTGACTGTAATGTATGTAGTTATAATTACTTAGGGGATAAAAAACTACCCATATAAAAAATTACAGAAATCGATTGAGTAAACAACTCTGAACCAACTAGTTTCATAATGTGCATTAATTCAGTTACCAGTGGCGAATTTACCAGCAGGCTGAGTAGGCTGGAGCCTAGGGAGGCAGATTTTGGGGGGCGGAAAATATGGCCCATTTTTTTTCTTACAGATTTAAATTAATAAACATAAATAAATACCTAAACATTGTTAGAAATACGACGATAGTGCACAAATCATAAAGCTGCAATTTCATTGACAAAAAAAATAAAATAAAAAAATATATATAATTGTTTACTTGGGTATCAAATTTGAATAGCCTATAGGCGGCAATTGTGTAAATCTGCCACTGTCAGTTACACATTGTACGGTAGCCAGCATATCAAGTTGCCACAAAATGTAAAAAATTTCTCTTTCCATTTTGAACTTTAACACTAACATTTTAAAGTTTACAATCGTTTGGAGAAATTTAACAGTTTCGTGTAGCTTGATGTGCTGGCCACTGTACACACTGACAGCTCTTGAACGCAATTAGATGTGCTGATCGCGTTTAGTTTCATTGGTGAAATTGGCACTTAGTATTTTTAGAAGTAACATGTTCATATAGTTTTAAGTACCTATTCTGTAGAAATAGAAAGTACAAGATTAATTAATTTTGATGTTGCACTATAATAAGCAGACATATCCTATACTTTTATGGATGGTGCGAGACTTAGCCTGTATGTTATATACTTAACCTATTTTATTAACCATGTAAAATTTATAGTGAACATTTTATATAAAAAGAATGAAAAAGACAATGGATTAAAGTAAAAGGTGGTTACCGAGAGTTTTCGTTTTATTTGTTGATGTAGGTACGATTTTCAAAAACCCTATGCAAGATACGTACCTCCTAACCCTTACAATGTTAATTAGGTATTTACCTACAAGTTTCCGCTGCGCTGACGTTTGGCTATTTGATGAAAATCATATAAAACGGTTTAATGGAGAGTTGCAATTTTTTACGCACGTTGCTTTGAATTAGTGTGTAATGTTTGTGAAAACAGAATTTGAAAAAAAAAAAAGAAACAACCTTCAGAAGATATACCTACACGTAAAAGTAAAATAACGTTATTGCGAGTAGGTCCAAGTGCTTAAAATAGTAACTCTAGAGCTTAACTTATAACGTTTATTTGTATCTTGTAAGGGTCTACAATGTCCTGCCAAGTTTCATTTATGTGCTCTTAGTAAGTAATAATTAATGAGCAATGGCATACCTAATTTACTACGACTGGACCACTATATTGTATGACATCCGATTGTATGACTTTATAATGGAAAAGCAAAATAAAACATATTCCAATATTTATTGTATTAACCCATTGAATGCCGAAATTGGCTATACGGCCAAAGTTGGTTGCCACCATACATTTGTCTATTTACGGATATATACGTATATGGCATCAGCGAAAAGTCAATAAAGTTACTCTTTTATTAAAGCTTGTTTTATTTGAGAGGCCATCCTATATAAAAATACCTTATTGGTGAGGCCAGCTACTGTAGATTCTATTGAAACTCGTATAGAAGTCCTACGTATCTATCCGTAGTCGGCGTCCTGCATAGAAACCATATACGGATATATCCGTAGTCGGCATTCAATGTGTTAATGCAACTATTCACATGTAAAATTTCAGCTCATTACAATAAATAATTAAAGAGATATTAAAATACCAGAACAACCGCAATACATGGATAAACCCAATGACGTATTATACATCATTGGATAAACCGACCAAGTTTGAATGGCTACAAAAAAAGCGGGCTTGCGGTATATAGAGCTAACGTTCTAAAATTTCCAGTATAGTATCGTTAGTTTCGTACAGGTGCATACACAATAGTTTAGCAGAAAATAAAACAACTGCATTAACTTTGTACTATTAAAAGTATTTATTATTTAATGATTAACTAACATTAAAAAAAGAACATTATTAACAAAGTAATAACATTGATATACAGAATCCGTTTTTATAAAGTTCCATATTGAGACACGAAGCAACAAAATACGATCTAGAGGAATGTGGCCGCTTTTCTTTAGATCGAATTTTGTTGCTTCTTGTCTCAATATGAAACTTTATAAAAGGCATTAGAAAATTCTAGACACACCGAGGTTGCTGATTGCGCCGTTTTTCATAATTCCTTCTCAGTCACGAGATAATATTTTTTTTAAGGAGTGGTGCTAGTGGACCGGTGAGTGCCCTCTTAAGCGAACTTAAAGCCTCCAGTCAGGACATAAAAATTAATAATGACACACCTACCTAACACGTACGGAATACCTTAAGGCGATTAACACACTGCCACGCACCACGCAGCGTAGCGCGTGAATGCGTGTTTTAACGTGGCTTGTGAGTATCTCCGTTTGTATAGAAAACACGCACAGTCCAACACACAGAAAATGCATCCACGCGCGTTAAAACGCAACGTTAAAACATGCATTCACGCGCTACGCTGCGTGGTGCGTAGCAGTGTGTTAATCGCCTAAATGCTATGTACGGGCACAGGCACGTGTGGCGCCTCTAGCGGCCAAAAAAGATTTCGGATGAAGGAATCCTTCAATCGGTCTTTTGTCACTGCTCGGTCTTTGCTTGAAGAAGGATGAGGCCTAGTGCGCACTGCCGTGCGGTTTTTACCACATCGCACCCCCGCACAGTGGAACGAATGTATGGGAGCGGTTGGACGTAGACATGTCCGAAAAAAAAGAGTAAAATTATGCCAAACTAATGATGCCATCTTATTCGATTACTTAATGCCTTCATAACTTGTGGTGATGAATTTCTTCATAACTCCCATATTTCGGGAGTAATTTGAGAAAATGTGAAATTTTACTATGAAAATGAGTGTATCGAGCTCTCTCCCTCCTGATTCCGGGCTTGTTTCAAGTAGCGGTCTCTAATATCATAATGCTAATACTAAGAGCTATATTTAATACTAAGACACATAGTGCGCCAAATGTGCACTTTCTGGGATAAAGAGTGATGTTTATTTTATAACACAATTTTTTTATTTTTTGTTTATTTTGTTGATTAAAACCGTTTTTCTAAAGGTTTACCTTATTACAATAACATTTCTGAGCAGCCAATTAGAGAAGATATAAGCTAATTAGGATATATAATTAGGGACTTAAGGTTTACATATAAAACTGATGCACTAATGATTACTGATAAGAACATTGCTATTATTTAATTACTAAATGGCTCTTAATACACTAATTTAGCATGCATCATTTACTAATTATCACAATAACTAATTACCTTGCAATATTTAACAAAGGATACCTGGGATACCTGGATTTTATATAAATAGGTCACTATTAGTAACTTTAAAATCAGTGTTGATTTACACCTCGTTGTATCCAAGCTAATCTCGCAATGTATTTTCCAAATTTTAATACAAATCTTGATATTCACGTTGCTTTATGCGCACGCGCACATAAAGATTTACGCGACTTTAACTATTTGTTCAGTGTTTTAAAAGATAACAGTTGTGTTCAGTTATGTGAAAGTGCTGAAACAAGTTTAAAAGACTGGTGTCGTCGATTTTGCTACCGCATTTATGCAAAATGGACACAGTCTGGAAGAAGCACAGATAAGTTTCGGAAGAAACATGAGATTTGGCTACAGGCTGCAATTCAATGGCCGGAATTACAGAATGAAAATATGGAACCTTCTACAGAAAATATAAGTGACGTCATCGAGCCCATAATTTCTCCTGCTAAATCTGATGCTTCAACTTGTACACATCCTAGTCCTCGTAAATCTTTTGAGGACCTTAGTAACCGGCAAAAAAGAAGACGCACTGAAGATAGTCTTTCATGCAGCAGTAGCAGCGCTGAAATTATGTTTTCGGCCGAAAGGGCGCTTCAAAAGGCAGGACAAAGCGATACAGCTTATGTTATGAAATACTTGACGGAGAATCCAGAAGAGGCCTCAAAAATCAAAGCCTTCATTGAAGGTAAATCAATTCAGGTACGGGAAATATCCCCTTTGAAGGCATTGGCTCTTTATGTATCGATGAACTTATCGAAATGGCGCTATAACACTCTTCGGGATTTCAACACTCAAGAAGGAGCTCTTCAATACCCGAGTTACTACATGTTGGTTAAAGAAAAAATTAAGTGCTATCCGGCCAAAGAAGATCTCACAGTTACAGAGAGCTCTGCAAAAATCAAATTACAAGCCTTGATGGATTTAACCTCAAGAAGACTTATTAGGTCGTTAGAAACCCCTGTTGATCCCAATCAACAGCTCGTATTGACCAGCAAATGGGGTTTTGACGGATCATCTAGCCAAAGCATTTATCATCAAAGGACGAGTGAAGATGAGCAAATCGATCTTGCTAGTAATTTTATGATTAGTCTTGTACCACTGCGGCTCGTCTCAAAAGGTGTAACAATTTGGGAAAACGAGCGACCATCTTCCACTTCATTTTGCCGGCCAATATTGTTTAAGTTTATAAAGGAAACCAAAGAAAATGTGCAGAGAGAGATGGCTGAAATCGAAGCAGAGATTGAAGCCTTAACTCCATCCACCATCACTGATGGAATTAGTGTCAAACACCAACTGCTGTTGACAATGATTGATGGTAAAATTCATTCCATTATATCCAATACAGCAGCTTCAGTGTGTGACATATGCAAGGCTTGTCCTAAAGAAATGAATAATTTAGAGTTAATCAAAGATAAACACGCAAACGAGGACATGTATAAATATAGCTTAAGCACCCTTCACGCTTGGATTCGCTCAATGGAATGCTTATTACACATTTCCTACAAATTAGACATAAAATCATGGCAAGTAAGGGGTGATATAGCAAAAAGGCAAGTTGATGACAGGAAGAAAAGAGTTCAAGAGGCTGTAAGAAGAGAAACGGGCTTACTTCTCGATGTTGTGAAACAAGGCAGTGGATCCACCAACAATGGCAACTCGGCAAGGAGATTTTTTGAAAACTACACTAAATCTGCTGAACTGACCGGAATAGATGCTATGCTTTTAAGAAAAATCTGTGTGATCTTGCAGTGTATTTCATCAGGAGAGAAGATCAACGTAACTAAATTCCGAGAGTTCTGCTTTGATACTGCTAAGCTTTACGTGGAGTTATACCCATGGTATTATATGCCTTCTTCACTTCATAAAATTTTAATGCATGGGCCAGACATAGTTCAGAACATGTCAATTGTGCCCATTGGTTTTCTATCCGAAGAGGCATCTGAGGCTAGAAATAAAGATTTTAGAAAATATAGAGAGGGGCATTCTCGAAAGCATAGCAGTATCTCATGCAATGAAGATATTATGCACAATCTTTTACTGTCTTCTGATCCACTTGTTACAAGTATCCGTCCAAAAGGAAATAAGTTTGTAAAAAAATCTTCTTTTAAGGAATTTTATGAGCTTACGGATTCTGAGAAAAGTGATATCGAATTTGTTAACATAAATGATTTAGCGGACATCGATTCTGAATTTGAATTAATTGATGATGATGATGATGACGAAGATAATTAAATGATGTTATTGTTTTAAAATGTGTAACTTAGTAAATTAGAGCTTACATCTTAATTATTTATTGTACTTTTAATGAAACTAGGTAATTTATTATCAACTTACTTAAAAGTCATACTCTCATCAGTTCTTGTGAATATTTTTGTTAATATATATTTCTGTATATATATAATATATTTATAGACCTCTTAATAAGTCTGTCTGCGGTTTAAAGTAAATACAAATGGGGAAAAAACGTTTTTTTTTTTAAATTTTCATTTCCTTTTATCCCAGAAAGTGCACATTTGGCGCACTATGTGTCTTAGTATTAAATATAGCTCTTAGTAATAGCATTACGATATTAGAGACCGCTACTTGAAACAAGCCCGGAATCAGGAGGGAGAGAGCTCGATACACTCATTTTCATAGTAAAATTTCACATTTTCTCAAATTACTCCCGAAATATGGGAGTTATGAAGAAATTCATCACCACAATTTATGAAGGCATTAAGTAATCGAATAAGATGGCATCATTAGTTTGTCATAATTTTACTCTTATTTTTCGGACATGTCTACGTCCAACCGCTCCCATACATTCGTTCCACTGTGCCCCGGTGCAACATTGTCACTTATGCAAAAAGTAACTTTATCAGGAAAAGTATTTTAAACTTAAGTATCCTATCCTCCCTAGTACCTAGCATTTTTGTTGGCGTTTGGTTGGGCCACATACCTCTGAAGTTGGCCCAACTAAATGCTAACGGAAAATGCTACTAGGGCTATACATAGTTGATGGCACTTCCTGATTTAGGGAAGATGAATAGGTTATATCCTGACGTGTTCTTTTAAGTTTATAATAAAATAAATGAAACCAAATAATTAAAATTAATACACTTCTCCTGAAGCATCAGTATTTTATAGTTTGCATAATTGACAGTGTTGCACCGGGGGTGCGACATGATCTGTGAGGTATGGAATGTCAGAAGTGCGTGCATTGCGATGAAAAAAACGCATACGGTTTATTCACAGTGGCCCGCCCGCTGCAGTTTGCGGTGCGTCATCGCACGTATTTTTTATAGCATAGAGATAGATGAAGTACCACGCACTGTAGTGTAAAAAACGCATTGAGCAACCGACCAAGCAATCCAAATTTGTTTTTTTGAATACGCCCGTAAATCTATTTATGTTACGAAAAAGAAGACCTTAAGAGGCCTCAATATGGCCATCAAGGGAAAAAAACAAAACCGTTTAACCTTTTGACCGCCATGTCAAAAAAGCAAAACGTGCCCTCGGGGCGCCAAGATACGAATTCATCCTTTCGAGTTTTTGTCATCTTATGTTAATTATAGATTTTATGAGCTTTATTTAAGTACAGAATTACGTATAGTCTGTCAAGTAGTCGTGACCGTGGCGTGCTGGGCACATTTTGGTTTGTCATCTATCCATGACTGTTGTGGTCAAAAGGTTAAGGACTTTTTTTTATGCAACAATAAATATATGCAGATAATCATCGTTCATTTTCTCATCGCCAGTGCCCGAACCCGTGACTGCGTTTGTTACAGCATAAATAATGCACCGTAGTGCGCGCTAGCCCTTAAAGGCTCCTAGAAACAGGCTCGACACGCGACGCGACACAAAGACACCGCTTGTCGCGCGCCGAGCGGTGCCTTTGTGTCGCGTCTGTTTGTAGGAGCCTTAAAGAAGGTAACCTAGTATGTAAATGTTTGAAGTTATCATTTCAAACGTTTATAATGAGAGTACCTAATGTACGGACCATAGATCACAGCGTAGTTAGGTACGAGGCAGTTGGCTGTTTTTGCAGTCTGCAAGCAAATGATCCTAAGTTGTCGTCAAATATTCAAGTAAAAAGTAGGTACCTACATACTTAACAAAGGAGTACCTAGCCGTAACAACCCAGACGTTACAGAAAAACTGTTAATGGCTGAACTGCAATTTAGCTTTTAGGGGCCCGTGGTTATATTAGAGCTAGTAGATAAATCGGTAGTGAGCAACACAAAATTTTTTTTCACTTCTCATGCTCTAAAAGTACGCCAATATAGCCCTTTGAACCGGGACTAAAGTGACCACTTTAGGCTCTAGGGAGTGAAAAGTAATTAGTTTTTTAATTTCCTTCATGTGGCATAGACAAACTCAAACAGCCAGTAAATATCTGTGGAGTGTGGACCATCTTCATTGCGAAAATGTTGAGAGTTTTACTTATATGGTTTTTCCGCAAAGAAGGTGGCGCCATGCGGTTTAAATTGTTAATCTGTGACTGGTTTAGAAGAAAAAACTGACCGCGAAAATTTCAGAATTTTTGTTGAGTCATTTGTTCGGTTTTAAATAAAATTAAGAATGTCCAGTGACAGTGAAGAGTTTGACGTCGAGCAAAGAGCAAAAGACATAATGGATGATCTTTTGCCGCCAAAATCGCGGAAGATTTACCTAAAAACTTAGGAAAGTTTAATGGACTGGAGGAATAATATTTATTAAATGTTTTTGTACTAAATTGACTATTTTTCTCGCACTCAAAGTGAAAAAAACAGTTTGCACCTCGAGACTAAACGCCAACTTAATATACCCTCGGTTTCATTGACTCCCGTCAATGAAACCGAGGGTATATTATGGCTTTTTAGTCCCTCGATACAAAATATACTATTTTATACCTAAATGGCGTCTCGCAGGTCAACCTTAGGATGTTGTAGTTTGCTTAGCCGGATTTTCCTGTGGGTGCCTCAATAAATTAAGGCCTCCAGCCAGGGCAAAACAACAAACTAAGCGACTACACGCTAAGGTCATCCCCCCTGTGGGGTACAGACCTCGGCTTAGGGCGTCGCTGGGGGAGGACGGTAAGGGACGGGTTGGATCAGATTATGGCCCGACGATTGATATCGGGACGTATATATACCAGTCGCGCGCAGCTCCTTCCTAGTCACTAGAGCTCTTCGGGATGGACCTACCCACAACCTTCATAGGTATAGGTACCTCATTTCGGTCGCCAAGCAGCGTTGCAGTTCCGGGTTGAAGAATATGAGAGCCAATTGTATGTAATTACAAACACTGTTACATAGACACGTTTCAAGATGTAGGTATATGACAGTCAACTAAACGTCCATGGTAACAGACTAACAGCGCCTAATGTCGTAGTTTCATAGTTACTTTGGCAGGTGTTACGGGTAGTCAGAAGCCAGATAGTCTGGCAACCAGTCTTAAGAAGAAATATCGTGTTACCCATGTAACAGAGCTGTGGAGGTCAGATAGGCAGTAGCTCCATGCAAAAACTATCCGTTTAGACTGGAAACTGACCCCGACATCGTTGGAAAACGGTTACGAGGCAGATGATGATGAATTATTTAAGTTTTATTAGATATGCTTATTTACCTGCTTTACTACTTTCAGATAGATATATAGATAGATAGAATACTCTTTATTATTTACACACGGCTTCATATTGAGCTATAAATTTCCAGTGTATGCTGATCTCGCATTGTATAGAATTTCCGTACAATGAGAGGTCAGCTTATACTAGAAATTGTAGCTTGATAATTATGTAGCCGTGTGTACATCATAAAAATCAGCTTTTTTCATCCTCGATCATGCATGTCCATTTCAACCGCGCGGCTAACTCATAAAAATTTATGAAACTTTGCCAGGAATTAGTGGTAATTTGTTACTAAACACAACTCTTTTCCTGAATTTGTTGCAAAAAAAAAAAAAAAACTAATATGCTATGACCAAAAATAGTTGGCCGCTAGAACCGCCACTTGCCGTAGTCATCGCCTGTGATTACACAGAAACTAAATAATGCAGATTAGCGAATGATGCATCAAAAGAAAGGTCTTAATTTGCTGTATTTGTTACAAAATAAAAAAAACGTCGAAACGTAATTTAACAAAAAGTTACATATGCTATAATTAGTTTCCAGGTTATAGGTAGGTAGGTATCTCACAATAAATATCAAATTAACAGAGGCTTATGTGTA
The DNA here is from genome assembly GCA_947523025.1 of Dryobota labecula. Lineage (NCBI taxonomy): Eukaryota > Metazoa > Arthropoda > Insecta > Lepidoptera > Noctuidae > Dryobota > Dryobota labecula. Next base: position 19,525,977 of record OX383287.1, on the reverse strand, counting down.
TGGACAATTAGTTGCTAATTTGTTGCAGAGAATAAACAAGAAAAATACTAGAAAATAGGTTCAATCATTTGTTAGAGTCGATTTTAGTTGGCCGCTCGGACGGCAATGTCTATGCCTAAAATACAATGGCGTTTATTTCGTTATTAAAAATAGGTTCAAGCTTATAATTAAAGTACTAATCGATAGGTAACGTAACTAAGTTTGGAAAAATGTGGCGAAAATAACGGTGAAATTCATATTTTAGGAGATATTCACTGAAATATAGTAGTATGAAACCATGAATTTTCACAATGAAGTGAGACTGAATCGTGATTATTGGAGTGTTCGATAGTCATTTTTTTTTTTTTAGGACGATTGCTTACACAGGCATACCTACTTTATAAAAGTCAAAGTCACAAGTTGATTAAAATTTATTTATTCAAAATCAATACAAAGGCAAAAAATTCAAGTAATAAAACAACAAGATAAATAAATACAAAATCTTTATAAACTAACATAACATTTATAAATTATCTGACACGAATAGGTAATACATATAAGACACAGAATGTAAATATATTTTCTTACAGGTATCTACTTATTTCATTTTTTTAATAAAAATACATATTTTTGTTACGACGACAATTATTCTTTTATAATTGAAATTAGTACCTGTAAGAAAATATGTCTAGTTTCTGTGTAATCACAGGCGATGACTACGGCAAGTGGCGGTTCTAGCGGCCAACAATTTTTGGTCATAGCGTCTTGGTTTTTTTTGCAACAAATAAAGGAAAAGAGGTGTGTATAGTAACAAAATACCATTAATTCCTGGCAAAGTTCCATCAAATTTTATGAGTTGACCGCGCGGTTGAAATGGACATGATCATGCCCCTGCATGTCTGCCAAACCAGACGGCAAAAAAAGAAAATAATCTTATTATTTTATCATGCAAATAACAAGCTGCACGTTTGAACTTTGTAAGTAAGAACATAAATTAGGACAAACGCGTTCGCTACTTTATTAATAGTCTTTTTTTTAAACGTAAATTGTTGTTCAACATACGATTAATTTGAGTCAACAAAGCGGACATCATGACATCTGTCCGATAAAAATCCGGTCCTGTTAAGGCTGCAGTCTTGCAAAATTCACTCGCGGTGAGTTATTTGCGCAACTTTGTAAATTAAAGAAATAACATGAAATATTATTATTGCACAGAAATAAACATAATATAAGTAATAGCTAGTAATTTTTTTTTGTACATCGATGTGGATTATGTTAGGTAAATCAAGCGTTGAATACAGCTCTTTCTGCCCAACAACATTTCGAGGTATGTTTGTGCTCCTACTTTAGGGTAGTTAAGAATTATTTTCAAATTCTGTTCAGCGCATAATTATCTGAACATTCTCGTCTTCAAAATGCGCTGATTCGTTTTTTCTAATTATCTTTCATTTTCTTATTTTGGAGGTTACAAAGTCATCAAAATTCTCTGTTTTTATCTCTTAATATACGGTTTGTTTCATAATAACAATGCATCGTATGTATGTAATAATTAGATTATTTTGATGCCAAAGGTAAAGCAAATACAAAAAAAAAAAAAAAACAAAATCACCTTACTCTGACAATAATAATAATCTTAAAAGACCTAAAAATCTTCTAATGCGCAATGCAAACGCGTGCGGTGAGTCCACGCGCCGAGCATCTTTTTTATAATAATTATGCGCTGAACAGATTTTGAAAATAATTCTTAATTACTCTAAAGTACAAACATACCTCGAAATGTTGTTGGGCAGAAAGAGCTGTATTCAACGCTTGATTAACCTAACATAATCCACCTCGACGTACTAAAAAAAAAATTACTAGCTATTACTTATATTATGTTTATTTCTGTGCAATAATAACATTTCATGTTATTTCTTTAATTTGTTTAAAAAAAAATACAAAGTTGCGCAAATAACTCACCGCGAGTGAATTTTGCAAGACTGCAGCCTTAATCGTAAGAATTTTCATAAATAATTTGAAAGTCGGTCTGTCTATTTTGTACACAGGTACCTACCTGATTTTTTTGCTTAATGACTGAATCTATTTTGATGAAATTGGGTAGATTAGGTAAATTTGGGTTACGTGCATGCCTGATGCGCAGTGATTGAGCGATTCGGCTCTGCTTCGCATACGGATTACGGATTCGATTCCCGCGCGAAGCAAGGATCTCTAGTTTTGGGTGTAGACGGTGTTATGTATGAATTACAGACAAAATTATACAATAAACTATGAAGATACCAGATAGGTACGTACACATGAGAATATTATTTATATCCTGCTGTCAAAATCAAAGTAGTTATAAACGCTGCAAATAGTTTTATTCAATATCAATTTCAGGGTCAGGGAACTGTGTTATCCAACATTCTTTGCAAGTATATTAAGTTACATAATACCGGGTACTTAGTTACCTATATACTTACGATGGCGTGTGTAGTAAGTGATAGTCTATGATATTAGAACGGATTAACTTATTTTTATTGGTTTCCCACTCGTTCACGCTTCATGTGACACCTTATTTTCGATAGGTAACTAGATACGGTTACTTTAACGTGGGTGATTTTCAATGGCAGTGAAAAACATCAAAGTAAAAATGATTGGGATTTCGTAATGGTTATATTATATTATTTGTTATATTATACTTACGATGACGATAATTCTTATAAAGTCCTAAAGTTGTTTGTGGCAAATCTCTCACATGTTAAATCATTAACATTCTGCTATATGACGAATCCTCACATGTCTTTGCGAATACTGAACTGAGATTCCTGAACACTGCTACTCGATACCTGGAGTCCAGTGCCACTTCCTGTACAATCTCCTTGGAGTAAATAAATTAAATTGTAGGTATTTTGTAATCTTATTTTTATTCCAATTTTATTCCAATTCTATCTAATGTCGTCTATTTTATCTTGTGTTATAAAATTTTCTCTAATTATATCTGATTCAATTTAATTTTGTCCTATTTTATTTGATTTTATCTAGTTTTGTCAAAAAACTCGTTTTATTCCATCAAAATTATGTTGTCTAGTTTTATATAATTTGATGATTGTCATCATCATCATCATTCCAGCCGAAAGACTTTCACTGCTGGACATAGGCCTCCCCAAAAAGAGGGGGGATATGCCATAATCGCCACACTTGGCAGGCGGGTTGGCGATCGCAGTAGAGGTGTTAAAAATGCCTAAAGAACGCGGCTGCCCATTCTCTAGTAAGTCCCTTAGTCGCCTTTTACGACACCCACGGAAGGAAATGGTGTAGTGCTATTCTTTACGTCTGGCACCACACGGTACCAGACTTATGATTGTATGTGTACCTAATCACCAGTAGGTATTGACCGATAACTTGTGTGTGGTGGATAAAAATAAAACTGATGCGGAACCCTGATTGCGCGAGCCAGACTCCCTGAATTGTTGTTTTAATATTATAATATATTTATTATTATGTTTTACCTCGTCACGTGTAAACATATTCGTGTTTTATATGAGTAGGTAGACAACATTAGCATTCCTAACAATATAAATACCTACTAACCTTGCACTAAGAAGCTGACTCTATTCGATTATGGCACATATTCCTCATATTTCGAACTAGTACCTAGTGCCCCCTAAGCTTTCATAAGGGCATCGGTTCACCTTCCAACGCTACGTCTTCCGGTACGCGGTCGCCATTCCAGAACCTTTCGGCCCCAATGGCCACCTGTTCTGCGCGCAATGTGCCCTGCCCATTGCCAATTAAGTTTGGCAATTCTTCGAGCTATGTCGGTTACCTTGGTTCTCCTGCGGATTTCTTCATTTCTGATTCGATCACGTAGGGAAACTCCAAGCATAGCCCTTTCCATTGCCCTTTGGGTGACTTTTAGCCTTCTAATAAGGCCCATTGTGAGCGACCACGTTTCAGTGCCATATGTCATCACTGGCAACACGCACTGGTCAAAGACTAGAATATATCAGTGAATGAAAACATAAGTATCACAGATCAGGGGGCCAAGTCTACTAATGTACAAACGTTGCAATGGTCTCTTCATTGTGAGTTTTTGACAGATTTGCCATACAAACACTGTCAAATACTCACAATGGCGAGACCATTCTGACACTATTGTAATAGCAGACTTGAGGCCCAGGTCAGCAGAGTTTCAGGATATGTGTAAGCGCACGAACCGACAGATAGACAGAGACAGTGCGTTCATATTTTAGTTTATTGTATAAACAGATTTCGAGGAGTTGAGAACGTCCTCATAAATGTTCAAAGTAACCTAGTTATGTTTTCGAGCATTTATCTAGCAGAGCCAATAGGTAATTAGCAACTGTCAGGGCTGGATTTAAAGGAAGCCTTGAGGCAACCAAGAAGTGGTGGACCCGATTTTTTTTTGGAACAGTCGAAATAAAATTAAAAAATAAAAGGTACATTTTGTATGTGATTTTTTTTATTTTCTTTGTTTGTCACTAAGGATTTTTTTTTTAACTTATGTCTATCCTTACAGGGTAATCTATTGCGATAGCGTACTTATCTAATCTTATTCTAACTTATAATTAACCTATTATTATAATTACATTTTGTAACTTAGTACAAATAAAGCATTCTTTGTGATTCGAACTCACTCAGAGAACAACAAAATAGGTCCGAGTCACTAGCTATATGGTTAAAGGCTCGTACAGACTCGCGCGATATCGCGGGCGCGACGCGACACTAGCAGCACAATTTCTTTGTCGGTGCCTGTCGCGGCCGCGATATCGCACGAGTCTGTACGAGCCTTAAGAGTGCGGAGTGCACGCGTCAGTGGCTTTGAATTGTGGATGCCCCTTCTTTGTGGAGGCCCAGGGCTAGAGCCCCTGTTGCCCTGCCCTAAATCCGACCCTGGCGACTCTTTACCTTACGTTTGTAGGTACGGCTGACTGCCAAGAGCGCGCTTACGCCTAGGTCCTAAACTAGAATTTAAAGTTTGATATGATAAATATTGCAAATTAGGTACCAACCTAAGTAGGTATATCACGTGTAACCGTGGGACCAAAGTTTGGGACCGTTGACATCAAACCGATCAGGCGAATAATAAACGTCACCTATGCGGAAAAAAATAAATAATTAAATAACCGGTTTGCATAGGAATAACGGTATACTTTTAGCAATCACGTTCTAATGCAGAGGTTGTTTATCTATTTATTTTTTACCGGAACTCCGTAATAAAACAATGTAGGTATCCTAGCCTTGTTTGGGCTTATTGGAATTGTCATGAGATGCACTCGGGCTATAAATGGTTATTAACCGATTTTTATTAACTTTGCTAGGGTAGTTTTTGAGTTAGCTTCGATAATACGTATTTAATCCACTTCGTATATCTTAAATTGTGTCACTGTTATTTGTGCGGTATAGCAAGTAGTGGTGGTAAAAAGTGCTTAAAGTTGAAAAATAAAAAACTGTGTTCACGATTTAGGATAGACTAGTTTTTTATCCCTCATGATTTATTAAATACCTGTAATGTGACTATGTATGTATTATATTATTTAGTAAAAAAAAACTCAAGTAGAGTCGTTGTTCGGAAGGGAAGCCGGTAGGAATGGGATTTTATGAAGCCTTCGCCTTTGGTTGCTAACCAGGCGGACTTAGAACGAGCCCTACCACCAACCAAACCGATCAGAAAATGTTGCCCCCGCTGGGAATCGAACCCGGGACCTCTAAATCTGTGACAGGTGGTCATACCACTAACCCCAGAGGCGGTCCATCATACTGATGATTCATCTCAAAATTATATGCTTCTCGCTGCATGATAAACCATCACCTTTGTACGTATTATTCTGACCCTTTCTTCTTGTCTGTTTATAAATGTGTGTAAATACACTGTTAAATAAATAAATAAAGCAAGCAAGCAACTTGCGGGACTTAAAGGTTGTATTCCATAATATTCACTATGAAAATCGCGTTGGTACTGCTACGACATATGTAGGTAAAGGCGCTGTCAATAATAGTAGATTGTTATACAAGGGATGAAAGGGACTTATTTAGGCATGAGATGGTTTTGCGCACGAGCGTAGCGAGGGCGGCAACCATTCGAGTGCCTAAATAGGTTCTTTCACCCGAGATAAACACTGCTTTTTATTTCGAATATGAGGAAATTAAATAAAAACCTGATTAGTTAAAGAAATACGTATCTGAATCTGATAAACTCATCGAATAGCCGCTTTCCCGCCTTTTAAATGTTTATTTTTCTGTGGCATTCTACCAGCCAGTATTTTTTATCATTGATGATGGTAAATATTTAATGTATTAAATACAGATCTCAGATCTGTGTAAATTTAATAATAATTTTGTGAAAAGTAAATTATAATATTTTTGCTTTACAATTTTACGCCGCGATTTAACAGGGTGGCTGTATAAAATGTTGGAACATGACTTGCATAGTTTTTAATTTTTTTGACAGTAGGGAAAATCAGCAGGGACGAAAATAACTGTTTTCATCCCTCTGATAACTGATGTTCGGTTGTGTCATTATAGTTACATCATGATCATCATTTCAGCCGAAAGACGTCCAGTACTGGAGATTCAGTTTTTTCTTTTTTTCACTCTTGGCCTACCCAAAGCATCGCCACTTCGACCGGTTCTGTGCTTCTCGCAACCAGCGGACAACATAGTAACCTAATATTATGCAACATTTGCGTTAAAAAAACATTCAATAAATTAAAAGAACTCTTGATTGACGTCACGTGTGCACTATGATTATGAAAAACACGCAACAATTTATGTTAATCGCTCGATGCTGATTTAATAATGGCACTTTAGCAGTAACAAGATACTTATCTATGCAATTTTGCTCATTGATTTATCTTAAAAATTATTACACTTATGCTTTGTATAGTGCAATTTGACAAAAAATATGGAGCAGAGTATGGAAAAAAAAAAAAAAAGCTACTATATTATATTATTACTATACAATTTAGGTATACAAGGTGTAATTGGAAACTTGAAAAGGGGTCATTGCACTCATCACACTGTGTCAGCACACCTTGTATGCATTGAAAATAGCTGTTTGTACGGTACGGTCGTTAGAAGTAAATAAATCGTATAAAAACACGAGGTTTTATTTATGGTATCATCATCATCATCGTTTCAGCCGAAAGATGTCCACTGCTAGACATAGGGACTCTCCCAAGCACTTCGACCGGTTCTGTGCTTCCCGCATCCAGCGGATTCCTGCGGCTTTCACAAGGTCATCGGTCCACCTTGTGGGAGGCCTTCCAACGCTAAGTCTTCCGGTACGGTTCCAATATTTAAGATAATATATCATTATGCAATATAGGTACTATAATATGATAAGCCAAACAACAACTTTAATTTTAAGTTTCTTATCCATACTAATATTATAAATGTCTGTCTGTCTCTTACATTTTCACGCTTAAACCGCTGAATCGATCGTCCATAAAGTTTGGCAGAGATATAGCCAAATTTTTTTTTTTTTTTTTTGGTGAGAAATTATCTATTATAATAACTTCTCCGCGTGACTTTTACTGACTAAAACCCACCCTTGTTCCTTCAGTTGCCTGTGTGCCAGGGCCACGGTATCCCTTTAGAAGGACATAGGCTACTTTTTTACGCGATAACCGACATCCACGCGGGCGGAGCATCGGGCAAAAGCTAGTGGGAAAAATAACGATCTTATACCTCGAAACGCAAGCAACACATATTATGTTACTGCTGATAACCAGCGTTAGCCCGCACTCTGTTACAAGCATACTATATACTTCTAAATAGTAACCCCATCAACACCCCCTCTTCTCTTCTTTGTGAGAGAAAGTGGACTGTAGTCGCCGTTCGAATGCCAGTGCGAGTTGACGTCACAACATATCTTCGAATTTCGTTTTAGGATATGTTCCTGGAATTGACATGGTTTTTGCTTATGTTTACCGATACCCTTCGTGTTATCATATATAAGCAATTTTTCAATACTTTTATTAAACGTTTTAAACGTTGCCCCACACTACGAATTTCTCCTGTATCGTGGGTCCGTTTACAATCATTTAAACTCACATACACAAACAGCCAGACCCGGAACAACTACATAGTTGTAGGTCATACAAATATTTGTTCCGTGCGGGAATCGAACCCGCGACGCGCAGCGCAGCAGTCAATCGCTTAACCACTGCGCCAACCATGCCCTTTTTAGCAGCTTGGGACTTAACTTTCAGGAAGGTGTCACTTATGCTTGGATTTTAAGGGGTGTCTCCAAAACATTTTTGAGTATACATAGATACGAATTATTACATAACATAACATAATATCATGCCTTGTTTCCCCGAAGGGTTAGGCAGAGGTGTACACCACAGCACCACATCTCGCCAATTATGTTTAAGTCCCATGTAAACGGGGTAGTTCCACTGCGCTCCAGGAATGCATTCCACTGCGCTCCAAGTTTTTATTACTAAATTATTTAAAAAATTATAAGTAACAAAAAAAAAAAAAAAAACTTTATTTCGGAAGTCGGTGTCCTTGGTTCTGTATTTTCGTTTTTTGCCACCGACTTCCGAAATTAAAGTTATTTTCCACATTTTTGTGTTTTTTTTTGAAAGTCAGTTGTTTTTTTATCAAAAAGTTTTTTATTTTTCACTTTTTAGGGTTCCGTACCTCAAAGGAAAAAACGAAACCCTTATAGGATCACTCGTGTGTCTGTCTGTCTGTCTGTCTGTCCCTCTATCACAGCCAATTTGCTCCGAATGTAATGGACCGATTAAGTTGAAATTTTGTATACATATCAATTTGAGTGACCCGAACACGGATATGAACCGTAACTAAATGAATTTAGAATATTAGGGTCAGTTTTGGGGGGAAAACAAGAAAATTAAAAAAAAAGTTTTGCAAACTGTACCGTGTGACATATCAAATGAAAGGGCTTACTATGAGGGTCTCAAATATATATTTTTTATAATTTTAAAATATATATTTTTTAAGTTATAAGTGAAAATAGGCGAAAATTTACCATTCCCCCCTTGTCTCCGAAACTTCTGAACATAACATTCTGAAAAAAAAAAAAAAAAAAAAAATTGTTATATACTTATAGATTACAGGAAAATCTATAAGAAGTCTATGGTCTTAAAATTACATGGTAAATCTCTCGATATTGTGCGTACAAACTTACATTTGCAGTTGGAATGTATGGGAGATTATGTTTACCAACTACAATGTTAAGTTTGTTCTTAGGATAAATTCTGTCCAAGTACGGAACCCTTCATTGTGCGTAGTCCGACACGCACTTGGCCGGTTTTTAGTTATGGTATCTACCCCACATCAATTCGATTACCACTACTTGCTACACCGCACAAACAACAGTACACAAGATATACGAAGTGGATTAAATACGTATTATCGAAGCTAACAAAAAAACTACCCTAGCAAAGTTAATAAAAATCGGTTAATAATCATTTGTAGTCCGAGTGCATCTCATGACAATTCCAATAAGCCCAAACACGGCTAGGATACCTACATTGTTTTATTACAGAGTTCCGGTGCATACCTTCCGGCTTCATCTTCAGATCAGATCGATAGTACCATTTTCATCAGAATTATTTATTTTTGCTTCATAGTCATTAAACTATCTTAATCAAGATATCTTATCGCCACCCGTAAAATAGTTATCATTAAAGAGTTCCGGTGGCCATTTGTGGTCTTCTTTATCACTTTCACTTCATCAAATGATACTTTCTGAATGCATGTTTGAGTTGTCAAAGTCAAAGTCAAATCATTTATTTCAAATAGGCACGAAGATGCACTTTTGAACGTCAAAAATTACATGAATAGTTAATTGATTCTAGTTGCGCCTTCCAAAAGGTGATGTATGGAGAAGAATGGGCAAGAAACTGTGTATGTGTGTGTGTGTGTGTGATGAAAATACTAAAATCGCTATATGTTTGCCTATAAAATTTGAGGAGTTCCCTCAATTCCTTATGGATCCCAACATCAGAACTGGATTTTGAAAAAAAATGAGACCGTAAATGGGAAGTATATCCTTTCAAATAAAAAGAATTTTCCAAATCGGTTCATAAACGACGGAGTTCAAAGGTTCACATATAAAAAAATAAATATTTGAACAAAAACCTCCTTTTTGGAAAGTCGGTTAGAAATGGGTTTACAGCGCTCCAAAATAAAACAGGTTTTATGGTATTTAATACAATGTTTCATGCTAAATTTTTTTGCTGACTATACTCAAAATGTCTTGGAGCGCGGCGGAACGAAAATATTGATCTATTTTATTGCTAAAAATTCTTGGAGTGCAGTGGAATCTATGTATGAACATTAAAATTATGAGAACAATGGGTTTTGGAGCGCAGTGGAACTACCCGTAACAGGGGGCGAGCCTATTCCCATAATCGGGCAAAAATTCCAGACTCCGGGCTACAACTGAGAAATTCCAGATGGAAAAGCCTAATAACACTTTGCCCGACCTGGGAATCGGACCCAGGATCTCATGCTCAGCAGTAGCGCTTGCAACGAAGCTAATACTCTTTTGTCCGCGGCGCCACGCCGCCCGCGTTGATATGGGTTATCGCGTAAAAAATTATCCTATAACCGTCTTCATATCCCAGGCTATATCTCTGCCAAATTTCATGACGATCGGGTCAGCGGTTTAGGCGTGAAAACGTAACAGGCAGACAGAGCAGTGGTAACTATACCGTTCGAGGCCCGTGGCAAATTTTTCGGACTTTCTGTTCAGCAAGTGTTAATGACATCATCAAAGTTCAAACGGGCCATAGAATTTTCGATGGATAGAATAGCCAAGTTGCTTAAGACTGCATCGAGCGCACAGTGGCGCCCTCATCGTTATTTCGGTGATTTCTTTTATTTTAGAATGAAAATGCAGAAAATAAGCTCGTCAAGTTGTGCTTCACAAGACTATACGTTATTATTACTACAAACAGAAGTTTTAAATTGTTATGTTTTATTGTAATCATTAAAACGGAAAATAGTGGCCACTAAGCTCCGTTTTAATGATTACAATAAAACATAACAATTTAAAACTACTGTTTGTAGTAATAATAATATATAGTCTTGTGAAGCACAACTTGACGAGCTTATTTTCTGCATTTTCATTCTAAAATAAAAGAAATCATCGAAATAACGATGAGGGCGCCACTGTGCACTCGGTAGCCTCTTAACCTTTCTTGTCCCATAGAATTTCTTAAATAAGTTTTTATGAATTTCAGTTTTGGAAATGATCGCTCGGCACTAGCCGTAGTCACAGGAATGGTGAGAAATAACAGAAATGCAGTGCACACTTCAGGAAAGCTTGAAGATATAAAATTGCTATTATTATTATTAAGTTCTCTTATAGAAGATGACGTTTCTATTACGTGTCTAAAAGAGGATCAAAAACTGAGAATTTCCTTGGAAAACGAGATACTATCTTTTTTAATGGATTCTCCACTGACTGGGGGCCCCTTCCGGCTGGGGGCCCGTGGCATTTTGCCGACTTGCCAACCTGTAGTTACGCCACTGAGACAGAGTTACTTCCACATTTTTAATATTAGTATGGAATGTGGATGATTAAAAAAAAGATTATCCACCAGTGCCTGGCGTTACTAATCTGGCAGAAGGCGGGTGATATGGGAAAGCTCTGCAATATATATGAAGGTTTGTCTGGTATACATTTATTAATATTATTAGTATCTTTAATAGCCTTTAATGAGCCCGAGCCTAAGTAAGCAGAAGGAGTAGATTTCACCAAATTCTATTTTAGTTTTTTTTATGGGTTTAGCAAATATGTTTTTTTGCGTCCGGTACATGTTAAAGCCGTTAAAAGCCTCTTTTCAGGTACTTTAGCAATCAGTTGTACATCGTTTTGGTTTTTAAATATTACGCAACATTACGCTAATTCTGGTTCCCTTGTTGTGATCTTGTGTTTGTTTAATCAGAACAACAAAATAATAAAGCTTCGCTCGTGAACTCATTTGAAAACAATAAACTCCAAATCATGTCCTAAGTAATTTATTTTTATGATCTCCATAATTATTAATTAAGAGATCGAGCCTCAAGAGGGTTTAAAAAAAACTCGTTTTTAATCAAATTATCATTATAGAGTAACTATTTTAAGTTCGAATCAAATTGATTTAAGTTTCTATGTGTTGTACCTAAATTCTCTGAGAGTATTTTCATTGTAGACGCAGTGTCGTTAGGACGTGCGCTGAACATTGTCGTTCGTGCAAAATGCAAGCATCGTAACAAAGTCTTGTACAAATGGATTCGTGTTTATTCCTGAAAAATAAATAAATTTACCAAATAAATAATACATACATTTTCGGAAATTATACAGCTTTAATTGGTGACGAGTCATTGCCATTTTTCAACCTTGTGAACTTTCTTTGTGGTCGAAAAAAAAAAAATGGATGAGGCTTTCGCACATATTGAAAGTGATGGTAAGAAAACCAAAGCGGGGATGGTGCCCCCTGACGGAGGCTGGGGGTACGTGGTCGGACTTGGCGTTGGATTTACCTTCGTAAGTATATTACATTTTTTTTGTCCAAAAATTTACCCTTTTTATTATTTCTTTATTAACACGATATAAAGAATCGATTCAGCGAGACATTCTTTCACTGCAATGACCTCACCCTACCAAGTCTTCATTCGTATTTAAATTAACAGACGACAGGGTCAGAGAGTCAGGTCCAAGGCATCCAATACCAATTGCCTATCGATGCTAAACACTTTATCAGAAATTGTAAGAATGAAATCTGTGCTATCTAGACTTTCTCGTAGCAATAAAGAGACATTAACATTAATTAACTGTGAACGATAATAATGGTTGAAAACATCGCATTTTTGATGTTAATACAATCATTCTGTATAAAAAATAAAAATAAATACTTGAGTAAATAATTGCTATCAATTATCTCCCGCAATGTCATAAATAAGTAATCAATATCGATTTATATTGGGCTTATTGATTGATGTGCATACCTCACAATCTTTTGTTGATGGCCTTGACCACCAATAGACCATCCCATCATATCGAGTATAGTTAGCAAAACAATAAATAAGTTATTTAGATTTTATGTATGTATATTTTCTCTCTTCTACTCTTACACACGTGGTCTACATCTCTATATCTACTTTCCTTATCGCAGGTATGCTGGAAGAGATTTCATTAGAAATAAGCATCACCTTTGTACGTATTTTTCTGTTTCTTTCTTCTTGTCTGTTTATACAGTGTGAGTCTTATAATGTGCACATATCGAAATGAGGGAATCTATGCTTAATTTTATCTACGGAAAAAAAAAAAAACTTTATTTTTTAATTTTTTATGGTTTTTTTATTTATTTCAAAATGTCTCAATAAGACGGCCCCTTATTGAGAAATTTTACAATTATTGTAAAAAATGATGAAAAAAAAAACAGATTTTTGCTAAAAAAACATGTTTCTTTTCAATTGAGTGTAGTTTTTTCCCCAATTTTTATTTTATGAGGACGCCTAATTACTTCCAATCATTATGGAGTTTGTTTTATCGTGATAGATCATTAAGTTTAAAATTTACACCGTTTTATTTACACTATAACAATTTTTTTTAAATTCCATAAAAATATTAATAAAATATTTAGATTTTTTTAAATATTTTTTCCGTAGATAAAATTAAGCATAGATTCCCTCATTTCGATATGTGCACATTATAAAGACTCACCCTGTATGTGTGTACATAAATTATTAAATAAATAAATACAATTTATTTATTTTATGATTACTGTAAGACAGTGTCCGTGTCAGTGTGACAGAGGAGGTTCACTACATTTAAGGAACCTGAGACGTGCCTAATTAACGGGTGCTATTTGAGCGTTTCATTTGACATGTTGGACATTTAAAATTGTGCTCAAAATGAAAGGATGTAGTTACATGAAGTATGAAGGAAATGGGTAGTAAGTTCCTCCTTATATGACACACTTTATGATTACAGAAAAAGCCCCCATAGCCCCTTAATGTAGCAATTTAATTCATCTTCTACAGATCGCAAATAGTTTATTTGTTAGAAACCTTGGTAGGTCAATTAATATCGGGAATTAAACGAGTTTAAATATCAAATGGATAACAAAACTTTAATAGAAACTTGATCTTCAATAACTATGCAAAAATATCACCGCAATCACGACCAGTTTTAATAATTTTAATATTATAATAATATATTTGACTAGATCATATGACGTATTCCACATTGGGCACCCGCTTAATCGGCACCTGAGGTATTCCACATACGGCGTCTATCGATATTTTTCGTAGGTGCCATTTGTGGAATAACATTTTAAATAATAAATTATTCCACTAATGGCAGCTGCGAAAAATATCGATAGGTTCCGAATGTGGAATACCTCAGGTGCCATTCGCCAAGGTGCCGTTTAAGCGGGTGCCCAATGATCATCTCCAGATTATTTATTATAAAAGTTATTTTAAGTTAGGTATCTTATTCGTTCGCTCGTTCGCGCGCGGTTGGTCACAATTCTAACCTAACATAGCCCATTGGTCGGGATGCCCTGTCTTAGTTACTGCGACCAATTCGGCTCGCTCGTGGTTCGCCACATTTCCAACCTAACTTATCAACTGTCGAACTATTTATCTAATAGCCCAGTCCAACATTTTTACTAAATTAATGAACGAAGGAATGAATGAAATGCACCGACCCCAGCGTGGTTATACCAGACTCGATTACTTGAATGAACCCAAAGATTCACACTAGCCCCTGGAGCCTCATGTGGCCATTTATTTATGTCAGTATGTTCAGTGTATATGTGTGTGTGTATGTCTGTGAGTACAAAAAATACCCAAGTAGTGTATACTAGGGTATTTTTTGTACTGGCATTGTAGGATGAAATAAACGACCAATTAAAAAAAAAAATACTGTTCATGTTTTACTGTCACGCTTATTTATAAACCATCGAAAAAATTAATGACTCCCCGTAATTTTATTTTTCAACTGATCATTAATACCTTACTAATGTTAAAATAACAGTTGTTTTTCTGTTTTAGCCCTAAGCTATTTTATAATCTCCGAAGACTTGTTTCACGACCCTCAGATAAGTTCCGACTACCTTATCTGGCAGACATCATGCAAACTCAGTTTTATTTCTCAATTTATCCGATAGATAGTGCTTATTTGGACACTGTGACTCTGAAACAGGGTCTTAGTAACAGCAAAAATACGAAAGCGTGTCAAACTGTCTACCTAAGTGTATTTATTACGACCGGTAGTTTAAAAGAATTGGATTTCGTAGCTGAAATTCTATCTTATTTATTTGCAAATCTTTAGATAATTATCTACAAATTAATGTGTTACTTATGTATGTATCTAATATTGCAGAAATGTCAACTAGGTACTTAATTCAAATTATAAAAAAAAGTTGTTAGTTTCAGTAATTTCTGAGTGTTTTGTATATTCGCAAGATATTTTTCACAAGGTGTTTCAATTATTTATTTCTCAAGATAATTTCTATGCAAATAATATTAACGTTATAAGTAGAAATCGGATATTCGGATGCATATTCACCTAAAGTTGAGATGTTTGCTATTAAGGAAAGCGCTTTTGTATCGAATAAATCCCGCGGTTCCGATGTTTTATTTTAATTTTAACTAACACACACCACCCCTACTCTTACACCCTACATACACATATTTGCATAGGGGGTTAAAATAATTTTAAATAAAAATGCATCTGAATAGTTATGCAATCCAAGAATTACGTTTTTTTTTAATAAATATTATTTTTGAAGTCGCTTCCATACTATACACCCGACTAGTTATGCATTGCCGGTATTCCTGGCATCACGGGATATTTTCTTACAAATAAATATATTTTAAGAAGCTGCTTCCATACTTTCATACCTAATAATTAACTTTAGGTAAATATGCATCCGATTATCCGATCCTAGTTATAAGTTATAAGAAGCATTTATCTGAATCCTTTTTTTATACTATTATTGTAAAGTAGCTTCTGCCCGCGACTTCGTCTGCGCGAAATTTCTTGTTCCCCCGTTCCCCAATCCGTTCTCGAGATATCATCAAAAAAACTGTTCTGTACAAAATGTATGAGAAAGTGAATTTTCAACATAATTTTTATTTTTCGTGTATTTTTGGCATGTTAATTCTGCTATTCGGGGCGGAGACAAATCCAACAAATTCAAGATCGTAAAAATCGGTCCAGCCGTTCTTGAGTTATAAATGGTGTAAATAATCCGACTTTGTTTTATGTATTAAATTAAGAGCGCTGTCACCGGTCCACGAGCGCCACTCCTTTGAAAACATATTATCTCGTGACTGAGAAGGAATTATGAAAAACGGCTCAATCAGCTACCTCGGTAAGTGTGTCTAGAATTTTCTAATTCCTTTTATAAAGATTCATATTGAGACACGAAGCAACAAAATACGATCTAGAGGAATGTGGCCGTTTTTATTTAGATCGAATTTTGTTGTTTCGTGTCTCAATATGAATCTTTATAAAAGGTATTAGAAAATTCTAGACACACTTACCGAGGTACCTGATTGAGCCGATTTTCATAATTCTCCTTACTACTCTTTATAAATAAATATATAATAAAAATATGGCAATCGGTTAGTATTTGCATAATGCTGTTTAAACATAGATTATTTAAAAAAAAGATAGCATAATCAGCATATAATATTTCCACTGCTGGGACACAGACATCCTCTCTTCGAGGAGTGGGCTGTAATTAGGCTTGAATTTACTTGGACTTTGGCAATCAAAGTGCGGGACATGGCAAAAAAAAGCGGGACTCAGATGTCAAAGTATAATAAATAATACTTAATAATAAACATTTATTTCAGAAAACATCCATATTTCAACACACACATTTCATAAATAATTCACATCTAAAAATATGCAAACGGAGGGCGAAAATAAAAATTAGAAATAATTTGAAATGGTTTTACTGAACGTTTTACTTTGGCATACAAGTACAAGACTTACAAAATAACAAAAGTTGAGTAAACAATAAGGAAATCTAATAAAAACATAATAGTAATCACTATAACTTGATGATGCCCCTTAAGTTAAAAGGGAAAATCTACAATTCTGTGATAAGGCCTGGCGTATTGTATGGATCGGAATCAATCTTTCCCAGCAGGCCGTGAAGAGGACGAATGAAAAAAGATTGCATGTAGCGGAGATGAGAATGTTGAGATGGATGTGTGGAGTGACGAGAATGGATAAAGTCAGAAATGAGTATATAAGGGGAAGTTTGAAAGTGGCGCCGGTGACAGAAAAGTTCAAAGGACGTCGTTTGGCATGGTATGGGCATGTGATGAGGAGGGAACGCATGTGACGAAAAGAGTGATGGAGATAAATGTGGATGGATGGAGAGGGAGAGGAAGGCCCAAAAAATATGGATGGATTGTGTGAAGAATGATATGAAAGAGAAGGGAGTGAATGATAGAGTGACGGTTGACAGGGGGGAATGGAAAAAGAAAACCTGTTGCGCCGACCCCAAGTAAAATGGGACAAGGGCAGGAAGATGATGATGAATCACTATAACTTCTGCCCGAAGGTTTAGTCGTAGGTACCATAAAACGGGACAATTGGCGTTCCGCACACGTCTTTCGCGGGACGCATCCTTTAAAGCTCTAGAATCGGGACGTCCCGGCTATCGCAGGACTCAAGCCTAGCTGTAATATACCTTGAGGGCTCAGTGCGGGTTGGTAGATGTCACATATCTTCGAATATTTGGTTCTAGGACATACCGGGTTCCTCACGATGTTTTCCTTCACCATTTTGAGAGGAGTGGCGATGAAATTATTTACACAAAGTAAAGCGCCTGTCTGGGTCCGTACCCATGACCTGCAACTCGTAAGTCGGGGAATAACAGCAACCGATTTTTTTATTTATTTTTTTGGGCGTTGTGGTGGCCTGGTACGTGTGTAACAGGCCACAACTGCTCTCAAAAAATTGGTTGTCTGTAAAGTTGGTTTACGGACGGTAGTTTAACGTGACAACGTCATATAAAACATTGATGCAGCGCAAGAGAACAATGAGCGTAACGGGACAATGCGCGTAACGGGACAATGAGTGTAACGGGACAATGCGCGTAACGGGACAATGAGTCATCCTTTTTCGTGCATGCAGCCGGCGTTGATCGATTTATTAGTCGTTGTCACGTCAAAAAAAAAAAAAAAAATCCACACAAATTGCCACAAATCAAGCTATACCTTTCCAGTTTAGGCTGATCTCACATTGTATAGAATTTCCGTACAAAGAGAGGTCTTGTCCTGGTCGAGGCTTATACTGGAAATTTATAGCATGATTTGTGGCCGTGTGTACCACCACCACTATATTTTTAAAGTTCCGTAGTCAACAAGGAATCCTTATAGTTTTGCCATATCCGTTTGTCTGTTTGTCCGCGGCTGACTCAGAGACTTAATTAGTACAAGAAAGCTGTCACTTTGCATGGGTATACATATTAATCACACCGACAAAGTGGTAAAAAAGGCGGGAACCAATTGCTAATTATAAATCGAAAGGAAATTAATAGGTTCCCTTGAAATGTCAAGTGCACCTATGCGGTGCATAAGAGCAAACGCTCGAAATGTCTAATGCACCGCACAGGTGCATAACTTTCAATCAAAATAAATGACAAATACATCGACCAATAGCGAAGGTGACCATGATTGAAAGTTTTTTTTTAGACATTTCGAGCGTTTGCTCTTATGCATCGCATAGGTGCACTTGACATTCGACGAGTTAATGCGGGTATTTAATTTTGGCTTTCTACTCATAAGTTAACCCGAAGTAGAGTTTACTTTGTTTATAGTTTACCTCAATCTTGTTTCGGTATTTTTCGTGCATTACTTTTAAATTGCCTTTTTCGCAGTCGGGTTATAGATTTTTTTATTAATAATTTTATTGTTTGATTTATTCTTGTAAAATAGTTCAAATCTGGGTAATCATTTCAAGACCAGGGCCAATCCGAACCACAATGAAATTGTTTTGATCTTAGCATTTATTGCAGTTAATCCTATAGTTCACATTGAAGATAAACAGTTTTAGCTTATCAAAATAGGTAATAGAAAATTTCATAAACATGATAACATTAATTTATTGTAACACATTGAATGAAAAAGATAACCATTTTATCTCTATCACAATTAAGACATTAAAGTTTTATCGACGTAAATAGGAAAAATAAAATAGTTTCTTCGTTTTGCAGTAATCTGCCAAATTATTATCAGCCCATTACCTGGGTAGGTAATAAAAACTAAACATTTATAAATGCTACATAAATAACTTTTAACCGCCATTCATGTCAATGTAATGAGGGCAATTCTTCAGAAATTCTCAGTTCGAGTTTTTATAAAATAAGTATAAAGTATAATTGACGTTAAATATCTGCATTGTTGTCTTTGAGGTAATGGGGCAATGATTTTAGTTTTTCAGGATCTATCTCAGAATCACCCTTGACATTTTAGTTAATCGCCGTTTAATGGGTAACAACTTTCGTGGAAGGCATGACTCACGTTAATTCATGAGCGATTTTACATACGTGCACGTGCATATTTCGGACACGTGTTTACCTAGTCGGGTATACCTAGCCGATATTTGAGCGATTTAAGGGCTACGCACACCAAGGCGGAATGGCAGAGGATTTTACCACCGGCTAACCGCTTAGATACTGTAGCATTCCGGCGACCTAACAACAAGACATCCCGCGATGTGCCGCGATATGCCGCGTCATGCCTCAGCAGCACCTACTGCCTGATACATATTTCAGTTATAAGTTGCGTTTGAACGAGTGTAAATTTAATAATTTGTAGGGTTCCGTAGTCAACAAAGAACTCTTATAGTTTCGCCATGTCCGTCCGTCTGTCCTTCTGTTCGTCTGTCCGTCCGCAGCTTAGCTCAGAGACTCTTAGTACTAGAAAGCTATAATTTGGCATGGATATACATATTAATCACGCCGACAAATTGGTTAAATAAAATCATGAAAAAAATAGTTATTTAGGGTACCTCTTGTACATGTAAAGTGGGGATGTTTTTTTTTTCGCCTACCCTATGGTGTGGGTTATTGTTGGATGGGTCTTTCAAATATATTGCGGGTTTGTGAAAACAATTTTTCGATTAAGGGATCCGTTTCTGAAATATTAGGCTTTATATTGCAAATTTTTGTTAGAGTTGTATCCCCCCCTGCCAGCTACATGGTTGTACTTGGATATGTAAAAAAATCACAGCAATAGTATATATAACGAAGTTAAAAGGAAAACTACCACAGCCAAGTAGGCATCACAAGTTACCGAGTTATAGTCAACCAACTTACATTTATAGTTAAAAAACATGTTATCCCATACATTCCGTATGGAAGAACATGTTTTTCAACTACGATGTTAAGTTTGTTTTTGGGATAAATTCGTACCAACTACGGATCCCATCATTGTGCGTGGTCCGACACGCACTTGGCCGGGTTATTTCTTCCATGTTGCGATCAAAAACACGTCTGTGTCCTCAAAATAAATACGTGCGACGACGTCGCGCGTCGGTAGCGTTGCCCGCTTGCAGTGCCTCACCTCCGGGGCATGTCACGGCGTCCTTCGGCGTGCCGTTGCATACCGCAGTGCGCTGTGGCATCCCTTAGCGTGCTCTCCAATGCCGTGTCAAGAATTCCCTTTCGATGCCACGGAATCAAACTCAAACTCAAACTCAAAGCATTTATTTCAATTAAACCATTTACAGGCACTTTTGAATTGTCAAAGAGACGGTCAGTTAGTCAGAAAGTTGAAGCTAGATGCCCATTCCAATACGTAGATCACTATGGAGAAGAACGGACAAGAAACTCCATTATTAAATCAATTTTAAACATTGGCATTTATGTCGTATTCCTACCAGGGCCGCCTTCCGAATTGGCTATAATCGCTCACAGCGCTCACATCGTCTCACATGCGTTCCGATTCAGATATTACGATTATGACAGCCGAGGGCTGTCAACAACTCGGAACGCTCATGAACGCGCTCACGGTGCTCACTCTATTTCAAAACGATATTAGAGTATTTCTCTGTGTATACACCAAAAATTTCTTCTTCTTAGGCATCTCGTAGGTCAATCTAGGAGGTTGTCTGCTTAACCGGACTTTTCTGTGGGTGCCTCAATAAATTAAGGCCTCCAGCCAGGACAAAAAACTTATAAACTAAGCGACTACACGCTAAGGGTACCCCGTGTGGGGTGCGGACCTCGGCTTAGGGCGTCGCTGGGGGAGGACTTCAAGGGACAGGCTGGATTGGATTATAATACCTATACAAAAATAACAGCCATATTTTTATACAAAAATGTAACTCTCTCGGCCTTCGAACCACCGCGTCGCATCGCATCGCCCGCCCGCACTATTACTGCGTTTTAGCTTAGCGTTCTTTCTGACTTTGTTTCTTTTTTCTCGGCTCCTAAGGGTAGGAAGGTAATAATAATACCTTCCTCGAGAATTGGGGTATCAAATGCAAAAAAAAACTCAAATCCGGTAGTTCCCGAGATTAGCACGTTATGCAAGCCAATTTTTTTTTCAGTTGTACAGATATAATTACTAGTGTACTTATATGTGTGATTTTTTTTTCACTTTTCAATTTGTTTGTATTTTGTGTTTTACGAACTGTGACCAAATAAACGTTATTCTTTCTTTCTTTGTTATGGAAAAACGTTCCTGTTAAATATTTTTCAATAAATAATATCATGAAGCTAACAAGGTATAGGTAAGCATATGATTTAAAAGACACAGCAAACTGAAAATAAATAGTTATTTTTGTTTTGCAACAATTACCCATGAATCATATCAAAACTATTACCTACCGTATATACATAATCAGCTAATGGTGTTCCCACTGCTGGGATATAGGCCTCTTCTCTGTGAGAGGGAGTGGGTTCGAACCTACGACCTACATACAAGTCGTAAGACGCGACCGTTGCCATTGGACTACCACTATTCTATCTGGTTCTAATCCTACTTGTATGTGAACCTAATCAATTGGCACATTATTTAAAGTACGTTCACAAAATGTAGCAATTTTGGTAAGTTAACGGACGACGGTACCTATTTCCCAATTCATATTTTCGTAAACTGCTTTAATTAGCGGTTTTAATTTATGTAAATTAAGCTAAATTCAGCACGATTAAAACATTGACGTAGCACATAATATAAAAACACATCTAGGCACAAAACACGACGTCAAATAGTTTTGAGTTCCTGAAACTGTGGTTTAAGGGTTCCGTACCCAAATGGTGCCGACGGAACCCTATTACTCTGATGACCATCCGTCTGTCACAGGGCTGTATCTTTTGAACCGTAATAGGTAGACACATGAATTTTTCATAGGGAGTGTACTATGGCCGACACTATTACAAAATAATAATAATAATAATAATATAAAATCAGCCAATGGCTTAATTGCCAAGAGCCTCGACCAACACCTAAAGAGGCTCCCGTTGGGTAGCTGGATCAAGGGCTTGATTAAAAAAGCGGTACTTCTGGACACGGCTCGCATTGTTAGGAGGTTCCTCTCTCTGGAGCCCTGATCCTGTAGCTTGGACCCTGTTCCCGATACCGGTAGGCTACTATTTTTTATATTTTTAAATGTTTTTATATTCTAATATTTAAAAATATAATTTATATGTATTTATTGGAATAAAGGAAATAATAATAATATTATATAGTTAAAAATTAAGCGGGTTCTTATACAAGAAACGTGTTTTTTTCGTCGTTTTTTGCTCGTTCTTATTAATGGCAATACATAGAATCGTCGAACTAATAAAAAAATATATAGTGTTAACTATTGTAGAACCCTTCGTATGCGTGTCCGACTCGCACTTGGCTGCTTTTCTTTTTTTTTGACGTTCAACTTGAACGTGCCGGAAATCTTTCAAGGTCGGTGATGGGCAGATACATAGACCGGTTCAATAGCTTTGGGGATGGCCAGTAACTTACTGACAACCCAATATTAGCAAGCAGGTTATTAAAATAAAATAAAGAAACCGACCAAGTACGTGTTAAACCACGCACAATGAAGAGTTCCGTAATAGGGTTGTTTATTTAAAAAAAAATATTATATCCGTCATGTATATTATTAAAAAATATTGGACACGTATTTTTTTTTTACGTAATCAAAAAATTAAGGCGATACATTCAGTTCAAATGTGGTATGACGTCACTCGGTGCTAGATTTTGTACGTAGTTTGTTAGAATTGTGACGTAACGAGCTCCCACTCCTCAACTTTAATGTGTTTTATCTAAGTAATTTTTCATTAATATGATAAAGCAAAAAATACGTGTCTAATAGTTTTTATACATTTTTAAATCTTCTTTATAGATTACTTTCTATTTTTTGAATGTGAGAACGTTGAAGGCCTAGTAGACTGCATGTAGATGTGTTGACCATTTTCTATTTTGTTAAGTAGGTACCTGGTAATTTTTGAAAGGCCTACACCTTCCTCCCATACTTATTAACACTGTTATTTGAAGATATTGTAAAAAAAAAACAATTATTTTTAAAAGAGTAACCGTGGTGTTTCTTGCCGGTTCTTCTCCATAGGAAACTACAAATTGGAACCGTGCACCTAGCTTGTGACGTTTCATAAGTGCCCATGTAGGTTTATGTGAAATAAAATACTTTGGCTTTGATTTTGAAGAAACTATGAATTGCCAAGTAGTGCCGGATTAACCACGTAGCAATAGTAGCAATTGCTACGGGCCCCGCGCAAATGCCCCGGTCCCGCGTGTCCAAACCTGGCCACCTCCGCCTAAACGTAATTGTTTTAGTGAAACTTAGTAAGACGAGGAATATTGAATTTACTTGATGTCACAACACGTAAAACGTAACACCCTTTTCGACTAAGACAATCCACGTCAGACAATCGGTAATCGATTTTTTCGTTGGCGAAAAATACATATTTTTTCTCATTTTATTTAAATGGAACATGGGAAATTTCGATTTGTGACTTCTAAATATTAATATTAAGGGCTGACATTTTTACAGGGTCTTTATTTTGGCATTATCTTGTTTTTTTTTTTTACCCGTTTATACTTGAGAACCCATAGCAGATCAAGGGCCCCTCGGTAGAATTTGCTACGGGCCCCGCGCTTGCTTAATCCGGCACTGTTATAGTAGGCAGTAGTTGACAATACTCCTGACTAAAATTTCTTATTTTTTATTTAATTTATTATTACTGATTGGGCCTGCACTTGTCCTCTATCTCGCTTCATAGAAAGCGATGGATGAGGTCTATGATAGAACTAGCATGCCCAGAATATGCCTGTTCACACTTGCTTTAAATTCAGACGGGTTATATGTGGAAGGGAACACAAACGCTGGCAGAGAGTTCCACACTTTATTTCCACACACACCCATGCCTTGAGAAGCTGTTTGAACCCACACGGAGCGAAAAGGCTCGTACAGACCAGTGCGATATCGCGGGCGCGACGCGACACTAGTAGCACAATTTCTTTGTCGGTGCCTGTCGCGCCCGCGATATCGCGCGAGTCTGTCGAGCCTAAAGAGTAAACAATTAGTATCAATTATAAGGTCGATGACAATATAATTTAAGTACCGCGTTGTAAATAAATGTGTAAATAATGATACGATACGAGTATTTATGTATTTTATCATTGTTTTTTGAAATAGTTATGTCAGATTTATAACTATCCTCTTCCATGAACCTATTTACTTCTGTATTAAGGTTCTCAATAGTTTTAGTCTCTAGGTAGGTACTTAGAAATTTTTAGTTAAATTTAAATAACTTATTAGCAAATAGGCTAGATTTTAATGTGAATAAAGTACAAAGTATCACCTGTTGTGATCTATACTAATATTATAAATGTGAAATTAACTCTGTTTGTCTGTCTGTTACGTTTTCACGCCTAAACAGCTTAACCGATCGTCATGAAATTTGTCAGAGATATAGCCTGGGGTATGCAGAAGGACATGGGCTACTTTTTTATGCGATAGCCGACATCCACGCGATAAATGCCTAATCACCTTATGTCAGTTATCACATGTCATGTACTGTGTGAAAACTTAGGGAAACTAATGACAGTTTCCCTAAGTTGTTAAGTAAAACAATGATGATTTTATGTCTGTATGACTACACAAGCTTTTTATTATCCAAGAACTTGAAGAAAACGTTAAAATGATCTAATATCCTTCCTTACACATGAGGAAACTAACTTTATTACTTAGTGACACTCGGCAGATGTGATAGATATCGGTATTTAAACATGACAAACAAAAAAAAAACAAAAAAATGATTTGATGTTGTTTTTACGAGTATGGGGTAATCCATACTAATATTATAAATGATAAAGTACTCTATCTGTCTGTTACGTTTTCACGTCTAAACCGCTGAACCGAACGTCATGAAAGGCAGAGATATAGCCTGGGATATGGAGATCGACATAGGCTACTTTTTTACGCGATAACCGACATCCATGCGGGCGGAGCCGCGGCTAAATGCTAGTACTTTATTTAGCTGCTGCCTGCAGCTTCACCCACATGGTTTTTTCTATACAAATAAATAAAATTGAAGTGTCTGTTTGTAATGTTGTTGAAAAATTCACGTGGTCGAACCCGCGTGCTAGTCGAAAATAAAAGTAGCCTAAGTTACTCCTTATAATATCAGCTATCTGCCAGTGAAAGTTCCGTCAAAATTTGTGTAGCCGTTTCGGAGATTAGCCGGATCAAGCAGAGAGACAAAACAAAAATGTTTTTATTGTTTGTTAGAAATACAGTGTATACTTTCATAGGGTTTTAGTAAAACACTGTTATTTTGAAATTACAAACAGACGCTTAATTTTTATTTATTTGTATAGATAAAAAAGATTTACTTCTGTGATACAGTGGCCAGCTACACGAAACTGTCAAATTACTCCAAACGATTTTAAGCTTTAAAATGTTGATCGTTAAGTTCAAAATCGAACGAGAAAATTTGTCAGTTTGTGGTAACTTGATGTGCTGGCCGTCCAACGGTAAACACCTGTCTCTATACATATATATGGCCCTCTAATTAAATAATGTGATCCTGTACTAATGATTTAGGGTGTACCGAAGTAACTCTCAAACAGCCTAACTTGACAAATTAGTCGGCCAAGGTAAGGATTAAGGGATTTTTTGGCCAAACCTATTTCATGTTAGTATAAAATATTGTTTAATTTAGGACTGTAATTAAAACCGTAAGCAAACCTATTACAAAATAAAAGATTAATTGATTTGGACTATGATAGTAGGCATTACGATAGGTACATGTGACTTAAGTCAAGTTAAGTAGTGCATTATTGGCGTGAAGTTAGACTTACTTAAGTCACGAGTATTGTGTACTATTTTATAACTCGTGTGACATAAACCCGCCATCTACAACAAATCGACAACTAGGTCAACTTATAGATATTTAACATATTTCAAGACTCTTATTGCAATTTGGGAACAAATTGTCTACAGATTTGCAAAATTTTTGACGACCGACATGTGTGATCGAACACAATCAAGTTTTGTAAGCAACAGACGATCGACACCGTGTTTTTGTCGAGCACCGCTGTGGATAGTTTTTGTCGATCGATAAGTCAACAAAATAGTGTCTATTTTAACCTTATTATTTAATCGATCGTTAACAGGCCACAATAACGATCCATGAATTAACAAATTATGTCTATTTTAACCTTCTTATTTATCGATCGTTAACAGGCGACAATAATGATCGATCAAATCGAGTAAATCTATAAGATCGTCAAAACACAGCTAAGCCAGCGACAATGACGATCGTCGATAATCGAACCAATCTGTTGCCACCTTAATGATACCTACTAGGTCTAAGTAGGTACATATCTTTTTCATCATTATCATTCCAGCCGAAAGGGGGAGTTTGCCATAATCACCACTCTTGGCAGGTGGGTTGACGATCGCAGTATGGTGTTAACGCATAGATTACTATAGAGAACGCTGCTGCCCATTCTCTAGTAAGTCCCTTAGTCGCCTTTTACGACACTCACGGGAGGAAATGGGGTGGTGCTATTCTTTACGTCCGGCACCACACGGTACCATATCTTCTTAATAATTTACATATATCGAATGTCAAATTCAGAAGGAATAGGTTTTTCATGGCAACTAACCGCAGGAACGGAGCTTTAAAAAATAACAAGGTTTTTTTTAAATACTGATTGGGCCTTCTCTTGTCCTCGATCTGGCCTGGTGGAAAGCAATAGATGAGGCCTATGATGGAACGAGCGTGCCCAGAAGATGCCCATAGGCTATTTTCGGTTGGGCCCTGCCCATCCCAGAATGGTGCCCACCCCAGGATATTTGGTTACCGATTCGAAATTCTAGACTGACCACTTAAATATCTTCACACAAAAAAAAGTTCAATCTATAAATAATCTGCAACGGAGAAATAAACTAGTAGCAGTAGAAAATTATAGATATCATACTGTATCTGGTACGCCAAGGATTGCCTTTAAGAAGCCACCGTGCACATGCTGAATCAAAAAGTAGAGGTAAATTTGTAGAAATGATCAACTATTCGCTTTATACGATCAAACATTTTCCAAACATTTCGAAAAACATGTAACATAGGTCAGGTACATGTTTTTCAAAATTATATTGGGTGTCGACTCGGTTTCATCGGCCATCGCATCGCAGGGGCCAGGCCCACCCCTGGAAAATAGCTCTAGATACGCCAATGAAAATGCCTGTTCACTCTTGCTTTGAAGGCAGACTGTTTATATGTGGAAGGGAACAGAGTGGGAGTGGGAGTGGGATCAGTTATAAAAACCAAACGCCTACGAAGAGCTAAGAAGGAAAGGCATTAGTTTGTCGTTTCTAATGCATCTCTGAAATTAGTAGATTAATTTTCACCCGGTGTAAAACTTAAGTCACGGAGAAGCGTGACATACGTGCGGGTTTATATCACAGAGCTATAAGGTTACTAATATATGCTATAATAGACTAGTTAAACTACTTTTTTTATAAGAATATTATGTTTATTAGATTTTCTTCCAACATATTATACTCGTCTTGAAGTTAAATCATGTTCTGTTATAAGACGGTTGGGTCCTTGTACTAAGAAAATGATCATACATTTTTCATTCTTTTGCAGATGTTGGGTTTCGGCTCGTCCAACGCTTTCGGCATACTGTTTCACAACTTCTTCATAGAGCAGGGCAATGGCAGTGGTCTGCCACTAGTTATAGGCGTGTACAATGGAGCACTATCGATTTCTGGTACGTATGAAGCTGAAGATTCGTTTGTGTCATCCAAACTAAAGTCGGAATCGGATGGTCGGAATCATCGCTACAATGACCGGTACATACTTAAGTGTTTTCTGATCTTCATTATCTTCCTCAGTAATGTTTTCCATTTGTTGCCTCTTTCTTTAGTTAGGCTGCCCCATTCAACAGAATGGTTAACGTAAGGTTTAGGCATGAGGAAATACTGAAGCACAATCAGCAATATACCCACCGTTGGGAAACAGGGCCTACTCTCTGTGAAAAGGAGTGGGTCGTAATCAACCATACGGGGCCATTTGCGGGTTGGAAATACAGTAACCTAGGGGAAGACTTTGAGTTTTTTTCTCATTCCTTTTACAACGTACAAGACAAGTTTTCTGCCTTACTTAACTACATTTAACGACCCCCCAAACAGTTACTCGAGCGCACAATACTTAACCTAATTGTGTCGTTAGACGGATGAACCGTACTGTGTAATGCCGGCCAGTTCAAGTATCGATCATGGCTCAAGTTACTATTTCTAATTAAGGATTGTCTATCCTTAATTTGTAGCACAGCATAAATTGGGCAAAGAGACCGATGGTGTACTACAATGTTAGATTGACCTCGTTTTTGGTTCTTGATCTTCAATCATTTGGCACGTGTAGTATTATTTGGTATTCATTTGTTTTCTTAGTCGGTTGTAAAAAATGCAGTTTTAAAAGAGTCAGGTCGGGGATGATAAAGGAATTTCATTTTATCAGAACCAAAATATGTCAAGTCCTATCTTAAAACTGTCTTTGCAAAATGCAGAGTCAACGAGATAAAAGAATGCGCTAATTACAGTGTTGTGCTAAAATAACTGCTATAACCTTCTCGGCCCGAAAAAAAAGACAGAAACGATAAAAATATCTGTGCGGCTTGTTTAATTGCTATTATTTTCAAACCGCTCTAAATCTGTAGACCGATACTGCATGAAGTGTAAATGACACCATTTCCGTGAATTACTACACTCTTGTGTGATACGGATCTTTGACTTATTATTATGTAAGAGATTCGTATAATTTTCACATAATTTAACTTGTATTACTTAAAATAATTAAAACATTAATTAATTTTAACAAGCTCATCAGTTTTGAATTCATTGGCACACATTCTTTATATTTTAATGTATGCTTAATTTTGACTACGATATCTGTCTCGACCTGGCTCTTGTTATATTTATTCACCTTTGATTTTGAACAAGCTTAACCGGTCTACTAGGGATACACCTTTAATAAAAAAAATATCTCAAACTCACATATTTGCATATTTTGATTAATGAGTTCAGCACACACGAGTTCTACTAACTCGTGTGTGAAATATTGCCCATATACCTATTTCTACGCCAAGCAGAATTGCTACTGTCCGATTTAAAGGGTATGTCTTCGGTGTTATTACTGGCGCACGAGACATTTCACCATTGTGACTAGGATGACAACCTACCTGCTGTACCTATGGTATTGCAGATGGTTAATAATCCAATAGGCGGCGATAATGTATGCATCATTTTGACTACGATATCTATTTTGATCTGGGCCGTTGTTAAATGTATTCACCTTTGATTTTGAACTTGCTTAACCGGTCTACTAGGGATATACGTTTTTTTTTTTCTCATACTCACTTATTTGCATATTTTGACTAATGAGTTCAGCACACACGAGTTCTACTAACTCGTGTGTGAAATATTGCCCATAAACCTATTTCTACGCCAAGCAGAATTGCTACTGTCTGATTTAAAGGGTATGTCTTCGGTGTTATTACTGGCGCACGAGACATTTCACTATTGTGTCTAGGATGACAACCTACCTGCTGTACCTATAATATTGCAGATAGCCTATCCAATAGGCGGCGACGCCTCTGGTATGGCAGGTATCCGGTGACCACTTACCACCAAGTAAATTGCCACCCAATAACACAATAGGCATCAAAATCAGATTAAGCAGGTCTAAGTTATTCACAGGTTTCTTGGGAGGGATAGCTCTGAAGCGGTATTCGTTTCGTCAAGTGGGACTCGTCGGAGCAGGACTCTTCGTATTAGGAGACGCACTCACAATTTTCGTCGAGAAAACATATCAATTGGTGTTCACTTTTGGAGTTATAAGAGGTACCTACGAATACAGAATCAGAATGTAACTGAAATTTGTTACGCAAATGGCGACATTTCGATATACTGCATTCCAAGAAGGTATGAATATCATCAACTGATGAGAAATATTCCTAAATATTTTTCTAAATTTTTCCAGGAGCAGGCTTTGGTATGATGATACCAGTAAGTTTTACAGCATTCAACTGCTACTTTACCAAAAAACGGACGGCAATGATGAGCGCCAATCAAGCGATGAGCAGTATAGCATCCATCACCTTTCCAATGCTGGTGACTTTTCTCCTGTCGGAGTACGGGTTAAGATGGACTCTGGCTTTAATTATGGCCGTGGACCTACACTTGGTCTTTGCTATGCTAGTCATGCATCCAGTGGAATGGCATTTGATTAAATCGGAGGAAGTTATTGAAAAAGGTTACAATCGTTTCATAATTTGGTATCGAAATACATATATATATATTTTCTTGCCAAACTTTTTCAAATGATCATAATGTATTATTAACTTTTCAGAATTATGTGATATAAGCAGTTTAAAAAAGAAGAACACGGATAGCTTCGATGAATTCTCAGTGCGGATGTTACCAGACGGAGATGAGGATGTAGAAATAAAAAGTGTGAAAAGAAGAAAAAAAGAGTCTATAAAGATGAATTTAGTGTAAGCATTAAAAATGACTTATCTGGAGTACCATGAAACTCTACAGAAGTAGGAAGATTATTAATTGCAGATAATAGTTGCACTATCGGTTTCGAGCATCGAACTGACCTATTTCTTTAAGATGACAATACACGCTACAAGATAGTCAAGCTTATCTTTCTAGTGTCTAATAACGTCATTTCATTGACATTTTCGATTGTCAACTGTTTTCTTACATAATTTGTTAAACATTCTGTTTCAGAAAGATTGTGTGTGAGAATGTAGAACTGGACTTACTAAAGGATCCAAAATTCGTGAGCACATTGGTTGGGCTCGGATTCGCCTTCGTGTCAGATGTGACATATTTAGCTATGGAACCAATGCTTCTCTTTTCTTATGGATTTTCTAAAGTAAGTTATCACAGCTATATTTACATATTTTATAGTGGCACTAGCCACTCATAAAATATGTAGTTCACTTTACTCCAAATCTTTCGTCTTTCGCAACGACCTTCCAAAAGAAACGACTAAGTTTGGCGAAGTCATCATTTTACGTCATTGTGTTGACATCTAGAGATATAATTCAATTAATAGCCAAATATCATCATTGTCTACAGCCAAAAATTTATCAATTTTATGTACTCATGTATTTTCTTTTGCATTTTCAGATACAAGTGGCAACATGCGTGATGGTTGGCGCCATATCAGATTTACTAGCAAGGTTGTCGCTTGCTGTAATAACGTACTTCTTCGTCGTCGACAGTCGGTTAATTTTCTTCGTAGGCACTTGTGTCACAGTTTTCCTTCGAATCGGTAATTATTTATCATTTTGATTAAAGCTTTAAAACTTCCATCCCGATCAAACAAATAACCTTGTTATCAGTCAATATCAATAAAACAAACAGTTGATTTGAATTTTAAGTATAATAAAAAGTAAAATTTATTTCCTTGAGAACCTTGGCCTAACAAATGTTTCTGGGGATACAATTATGTCAATTTATATTTCAACTTATGATTATGGTTCTGATTGTTCTTTTTTTTTGTCAGTATTGTCTATATAGATATTTATATGATTAGAAAGATCGACGTAATGATTTCCGGTACAATAGAGATGATTTTTCATGTTCATTTTGCTTAAAATTACCTTGTTTATCTTTAAATTGTTACAGCCTTGGTCACTTCGAGCGCGCTCTGGTTTGTGTTCGCGGTGACTGCCATATCTGGGTTAGTGAGGTGTTCAGTTCAGGTGCTGTTCCCACTAGTTCTAGTCACTGCAGCACCAGATCGGTTCCCCGCAGCATTAGCACTACACATATTGTTCTCCGGCACGCTTATGATGTTGGCTGATCCTATGATTGGTGAGTTTGTAAATTCTCTATCATTAAATCAGCTACTTACATAATTATTTACTTATTGATTTTTTACTTTTTATGATCTACTATTTATCGGCACAGATGCTCGTCTATAGTTTAGATCTTTAAAGATAATTATCATTGTTGAAGTCAAAGATAGGTAGATCCTGTTTCTTTAATATTATTTATTTTATAAAATAATGCATTAGGCAGATTGATTTTATCGTCTTTTGTCTATTAGGCTATCATATTATTTTGCATTATTTGCAACAAAAACAGTCTAGTCATTAAACCAATAACCATTTTCAATGAAAATAAATTAATCAGACTATTTCTAAAAGGTAGTATTGCCAATAGATGTGTAAGGTCGGCTAGATTACCCCCTACTCTATAACGATAAACATTTAATCGAAAATAAGTAATTGATCATTCGTTGATACATTGATTGGTTTATAGTCATTATAAAAATCGTATGTCTTTCCTCATTGACTGGAAGAAGTTCATCATCTACTTAGGCCATGTGCAGACTGGGTCTGGTCTGTTTATTAGACAGACTATCGCTCTATGCAAACAATGTGGGCAGGCTCATTCGCAACATAACAGTCTCCTATAAAAACATTGACACTAGACAAAACTATTATGGCACTGATAGACAAAACAGTTTTGTTTCTTGTGTGCACACTGTCTCAGTTTTTTTCATTGAAGTTTTTTGGGTATTCCTACATTTATTATAGCTATCTTCAATCAACTCAACCTATCGCAGTCCACTGCTAGACATAGCCTCTCCAAGGCTGCGCCACAACACCCTGTCCTCCGCCTTCCTCATCCAGTTTGTCCCACTCACCTTTTTAAGGTGTTTTCATCAGTGGTGTTTGTGTTTTCATCAGTCCTTTATTATATCTTATACCTATTTGCTCTATTCCAGGTGTACTCTACGAAGCGACGGGTAGCTATGTGTACTGCTTCTTCGCAATGAGCTTCTGCTGTTTAGTGTGTGTTGTTCTATGGACTATTGAGTACATAGTGTACCGTAAAGGTAAAAGTAGATCCTAAAATGTGCTTTTTGTATTAGACTTACGGTTTGTAATTAATCTTACGAGAGAATTGTTAAGAAACTTCATGGTCTTGTTCGAGTTGAATGTTCCTTATTAATAATAGATTTTGTGAGATACAGTATCGACGGATACTACAAAATCAGTCATTTAATATTATTAATTATTCGATCTGTCATTGTTACTGGTATTTCAAGGTTCGTTCACACTAGGGATCAAGTCGTAATACTCACATAAATATTATTTTTTTCGGTCTTGTCAGGGCGACTCAGGACACGTCATTTTGGAACTTGTGCCGTTTCAAAAGTGTATCAGTGTTATCATAGCTTTAAGTTTTATTGCCCTGTTATAATATGTTATTATACTAATGCTAATATTGCATAAAGTTTTATCTAAACATGAAATAGAGGCACGTGAATAAAAAACTTGATATAACTATTAAATTGCCATTCCAATACACGTACGGAGTGACGTTCCTCTATCACATTCCATCGTGCTTTGTGTTTTTGTATTGGAAAGAATGTGAACGAAGTAAGTTTTTTACCAAAGATAATTTTATACACTACTTAATGGCTGCCTACAACATAAACCTACCTACTGAATTATTAAATTATTATATACTGTTTTCTACAAGGTATAATTGAAATAACAAAAAACCTAAAAATAGAAAAACAAGTTGACTTTTTTCACTTTCTATAAACCTTTAATGCGAGGTGAATAAAAAGTGAAAAACTCAACCTGTATGTATGTACATATAATATTATTTCGTTATTGGACGTTTCAATAGTTGACAAGAATACGAAGTCTGTTCAAAATCAGTGATCTAAATTGCGCAAACGAGTCTCGTAAGCTTATAAGTACGGTGGCTAGCACATCAAGTTACCACAAACTGTCAAATTTTAATCATAAACATTTTAAAGTTTAAAACCGTTTGCGAAAGACGGTTTTGTGTAGCGTCATGTGCTGGCCACTGTTAGTACATAGATGTTGATCGAAGCAGAATATTTGTTTGTTATATTATTCATCCATTGTTTTATAATTAGGTGTAGTTTATACTGTAGGAATCTTTTGTATTATAAAAATATAATTTGAAATTATTGTTATATTTATTATTTAATTATTGTAATAAAATTAGTTCTTGCTATGATATACTGTGGTTACTGATGAAAGACGTGTCGAGAATTCCTTTTTTACAACCAGATAAACGAGTTATTTCAAATATGTCGTAATCATACATATTACAATACATTTACTACCTAGTAAATGCACCTATTGTAATAGGTATGTCATAGGTTTGGTAATTTAAATACTTGCATAATAATTAAAGCGACCATCGACATTTTTCATTTGATCGGCAATCGTATTAAATATAATTCCGGGCATTTTAACTTATTTGATGTGCCATCGTATTATAAAAGTGAAGTTACCGTTGATTTTGAAATTGATACCTACATATGTTAAATATTATACCTATCTAAGTTTAAGTTTAAGTAAACATTAGCGACTTGAAGGCAAAATGCTGTTGCATGCCTACTACCTACTATTAATATAATTTTTGCCAATATTTCAATATAAAATTATAATTTCCTATTTATATCTAATTGTAAACCTTTACAAATTTCTCGCTCTTGACCGGTTTTTTTTTGTAAAAAAAAAAAAAAAAAAAACCGGTCAAGAGCGAGTCAGACTCGCGCACCGAGGGTTCCGTACTATCAAAAATCATTAAAAATATATATATATATATTAGTTCCACTATCGGTCAAGAGATGGCGCTGACCTAAAACTACAATATTAGAAAAAGTATGCTATATAGTGACATTGTTTTATTTTTCCTGTAATCTTTACATAAACTTCTATCACACAGAATAATTTCAGATTTTTCTCTATGCAAACTTCGGAGATAACGGGGAAAGGTATTTTTTTTTTTTCGACAAATGTAGAAAACAATGCGGCTTAAAAAAAGAATGTGTTTGACAATGTGCAAATAGCGCTCTTTCATATACTCTAGATATCCATATGCTCTAGTATTTCGATTTTTTAAGACCCCCGTTCAGTACATATTGAATAAAAAAAATAAAAAAAAAACTATTCTTTCTTATTTGAAAAATAGTTGGGCAAACGTCATCTAAAACCATTCCAAATTTCAAGTTGATAGCATTAGTCGTTCTTGAGATATCTAGCTGTGACAGACGGATAGACAGACTGAGTCGCACCATAAGGGTTCCTTTTATCATTTTGGTGCAGAACCCTAAAAACTGATAAAATCATATTAAGAATCTGGTAAGCTACCGTCAATATAACTTGCTATAATTATGCACAATTAATTTATAATAATTATGTCTTAAACATAAAAAAAATATATTTATGTGGTCGACTTTGATTGTATTTTATGCTAAGTAATAAATAATTTCGTACTGAATGTATGAAAAAATATTTGAGACTAATTATTAGCTACCAATCCATCCTTCCAGTCATCATTTGTGTACCTTGGCCTAGGTAAGTAAACAATAAGACAAAGAACCATTTTAATTTTTTATTATCGGACAGATTTTCGTAACTGGGATTCTGCGATATAATGACAAACTTAACACATATTTCATAATTAATAATTACGTTATTATGTCAGACTGAGAGCAATCATTAGGTGTAATGAATTCAGTTAAATAAGTATAATATCAAAGATAGTTTTGATATTGTTTTCGTAAAATATTCTGCCAGAGTGACACACTAGAGTTTCAAAGCCTTATAATAAGTCTCATGTTTGTTTTAATGTGGAATGAATGTTAAAGATTTTTTTTTTTAAGTATTGAATGAATCAAGCAGCAGTTGATGGGACCCGGTTCCTTGGTTCGATCTTAATCCTGAAACCGTCGGATCTCTTCAGAATGATATCAGTTGTCAGTTGGAAATCTTTTTCAGGTACTTCAGACACAGATTTATAGTTCCTCAGTATGGTTGACAGAAGTATTTTCAGCTTCAGAAGCGCGTACTTGCGACCTGAAAAGTAACATTTAGAAGAATTTAAGTTGACACATAAAGCCCGCGACTTCGTCATTGTCGAAGTAGCAAAACTGTACGAATTCCACCTTAAACTGATCCATAATTTGTTAAAACCGAGTGCCAGTGACAAAACAATGTAACATTGAGTGTACAGTCACGAGCACCAATATGTTTAGGTATCTACACTTAGCAAAATTCAAAAGCAATTTTCTCGTGAATAACGATTGCAGCTTTGAAATAAGACCTATTATATATTATTATGTCTTATCTCGAAGTTGAAGTCGTGTTTCTTATAGAAAATTGCTTTTGAATTTTGCTAAGTGTATACATACTGGTGCTCGTGACTGTACCTGCCGACGACATTGTACGCACTAAATAAGAGATCTACTCTTAAGAAACCGGCCAAGTGCGTGTCGGAC
The DNA here is from genome assembly GCA_947523025.1 of Dryobota labecula. Classification (NCBI taxonomy): domain Eukaryota; kingdom Metazoa; phylum Arthropoda; class Insecta; order Lepidoptera; family Noctuidae; genus Dryobota; species Dryobota labecula. The sequence continues at coordinate 19,489,174 of OX383287.1, read as the reverse complement.
CACGCACAATGAAGGGTTCCGTAGTTGGGATGAATTTATCCCAAGAACAAACTTAACATTGTAGTAGAGTAACATGCTCTCCTATACAGATTGTACGGGGGAACATGTTTTTCAACTGCAAATTTAAGTTGGTCGATGATTACTCGTAAACTTGAAAAGCCTACTTAGCTGTGATAGTTTTCCTTTTAACTTCGTTATAACGAAAACTACGGACAGACGGACGGACAGACGGACAGACGGACGGACGGACGGACATGGCGAAACTAAAAGGGTTCTTTGTTGACTACGGAACCCTAAAAAAGTCGTATAAAGCGTGCTAATAATAAGATCTTCCTCTCATGTTGATTAATAAAGGTAAACTATTCATATTTTGTTTGAATGTAATTATAAATAATTTTGTGTGACATTTAATTATGATGATGACGGTAAAAAAAAAATCGTTATTTAAATTAAATAATTAACTCTATACGGAATATTTAATTTAAATAAAGAAAAATTTTTTAGACCGTCATCATCACAATTTAGGTAGATTCATACGGAATAACTCGTGGGAACAACAACAGGAAGAGGAGGGGAGTGATGCAGAGTCGGAGTCCGGAGCCGCATCTGGCGCGAAGGGCTCATTTAAGAGCCTGGAACGCGTATCGGTGGGGGCTGCGGGGAAGAACTTGAGAAGGTTCTTCTAGAAGCGCCCCAAACCAGGGGATGGTCTGGATGGAAACCAGGGGTCATCCTCTGATGGCGGGTTGAGCTTGGCCCCTAAAAAGGTTAGTCGGTGTGGTGGGGTGCAACGAGGTGCTGAGAGCTCATCACCACCACCCAGGAGGCCAGCGAGCCGGCCCAGCGTGCTGAGAGGCTCGCATGGAGGGGCACGACCCTGGCGGGACCAGCCGCAGGGCGGCCCTCTCGGAGTCATCAGGCGGTGAGCCGGTCGTCGCTGGCGGCTCCGAGTCGGAGCGAGTGGCCAGATTCGAGGAGGCCGTGGAAGCCGCAATCAAGGGGGTGGCCTTGAAGAGGTCCAGTCCTCTAAAGACAAGGCCATACCCGCTGCCACGGCCTCCATTACGGTGGCAGTGGAGGCCATTCACTTCGAAAACTATCACAGAAAAGAAGGCTTTACAAAATAACGAGTAATAGTCAACCAACTTACATTTTCAGTTGGAGAATTGACCGTTACCTATATCGATGTATGGGAGAACATGTATTTCAACTACAATGTTAAGTTTGTTCTTGGGATAAATTCGTTCCAACTACGGAAACCTTCATTGTGCGTGGTTCAACACTCACTGGACCGGTTTTCTAATAAGACGGCAAGAGTTATAGGTCATGGCACACTATAACGGCACCGTAACGGCACCACTTCAGCTTAGCAATTAACTTGTCATTTAAATTAGTGCATTAAATCGTGTGTCGTATGTTAAATATTTCATAATGTTAATATGAAAAAGCCAACGGCGGGCAATCAGCGCGCTTGCCGCTGCCATACAACTCGATCCGCAGCCCGCGCGTTGCAAATGAGCGGATCGCGTGCGAATCTGAGTCGCAATGTAAACCGAAACATTATGAAAACGTGCAAGTCCTAGGCGTGTTCAATCATAAATGCCATATAAAATTGTATTCGCGGTGACAGCAAACTTGCACCTCGCGGCCAGCGCGAGGACTGCGAGCTTGCACCTCCCAGCCGGCGCGCGGACTGCGAACTTGCACCTCGCGGACGATGCTTAGTTAGCGCGCTGGCGGCTAACCGTAGCCTAAATTCTAGGCAACGCCGTGCTGCAGCTGTGCAGTTGCGGTGCCGGTATATTGTGCTATAACCTTTAGTCGCAACATACCATACATTTTCGTGTTACATTAATATTCCATTAAACCATTAACATACACATAACATCACGCCTGTACTTTTCGAAGTATTATGCAGAGGTGTACCTTATCTTACACCCATAAAAAAGCCATTAGTAAAAAAAGATGACTGTTCTATTTAACAATGGATGATCATTCCATACTAACCGACACAGCTCCTGGGTCCAGCACTGAAGGGGATGTAGCTGTAGTAGTGCCTGTTCGCCATGTTCTCAGGCAAGAAGTTGTCTGGGTTGAAGGTGTCAGGGTCCTTGTAGTGCTTGGGATGGCGGTGGATGCCGTAGGTGCAGACAACCACGGTAGCTCCAGCAGGAAGGGTGTAGTTGTTGGTTACTGGGTAAGAAAAAAGAAAATGTTTGAATTTAGTTTAACTTAAACTCAAACTCAAAGCATTTATTTTAATTAGGTAAACCACATAAAGGTACTTCTAAATTTTCAAGGAGTCAGTCAGTCAGAAATATGAGCGTAGCAAGTTCCTATGGAGAAGAACGGCCAAGAAAGTCCACAGACACTCTTTAAAATCAAAATATTATTACTCATTTAAATAAGTCTAAGTTGAGTATGAACATATTAGGGTCCTTTGTACGCAACTTGCCAACTTAACAACTCCATGTACTTCTGAATTGTCAAAGAGTCGGTCAGTCAGAAATATGAGCGTAGTAGGTTCCTATGGAGAACGGCCAAGAAACTCCACAGACATTCTTTAAAATCAAAATATTGTTACTCATTTAATTATGTCTAAGTTGAGTGTTGTCGAATGTGTCCTTCGTACGCAACTTATCCACTTAACAACTCAATGCCAATTCGGTTATCGACAGCAGGCGAGGCGAGACCACTTCAAGACTGCAACATACAATGCCATTACCAAAATGGTATTCAAACGGGTCCGCACTGTGCTAAGACCTTCACAGCCAATATAAAGTTACATTAGCCACATCAAAGTACACACTCGTAACCCATAGTCGTCAAAAACTCATCTCTTCTCTCTCTCGAAAGCTCTTCTAATTTCAACATTTATTTCATACGATTTTATTATATGTATAGATATTTTTATCACAAGCTTTATTATTTTATCCTGTATACACCTAGTTATATATACATTCTGTGGCCTCCTGTAATTTAACGAGCACACGTAAAATAACCTTTCGTATTTTTATGATTTATATTGTATCTGTTTATCTTTTTTGGGTGATCCCAAATAAATAAGTAAAAACGAAACAGAAATAGACACCGTAGCTAAAATCAGCAAGGGATGTAATACTAAGTGCTCTCAAAGAAACTAAGACGATAAAAAAATTATATATAAGCTCATCTTTATATTTCGCTCCGTTAGAGTGCCCTCCATGAGGATGATCAGACAAGATGGAATTGATGAACTTAAAGATTCTTACCAATCTTAGCATCGTTTTTCAACTCCCTCGCAATTATAGGTACAGGAGGGTACATTCTCAGGGTTTCCAGGATCACTCGCTCAAGGTACTTCATTTGAAGGGTGTCGTTAAAGGTGGCTGGTCGGTCTGAATCACCGAAGATCTCGTACAGTTCGTCATAGACCCTCGTTTGCACGAATTGGTGAAGTCCTAGCAGACATATCACGAAGCTGGAGCCAGCTGCTGTTGTGTCGTGACCCTGAATATTACAGAAGTTTTTTGAGTAAATCGATCACAAGTTTGGAAAGTGAATTATTATCCCTGCCAATGCCGCCATCGCTTGGCCTCTTTTGAGTTTTCTTTTTAATTTCGATTCTACCGTGTGGATCCAGAGTTAAAGTCAGTATGTTATATATATATGTTACATACCTCAAACATGATCGTGTCGACTTCTTCTTTGATCTCGTGGTCAGTAATCTGGTTCGAGCCATTTTGAGCTGATTCAATCATTAGGTCCAAAAAGGCCAATCGTTTTTTTTCACCTGTAATATTTGGGTCATGTTTTGATTGAGTTTATCAAACAGATTTTGATACTATTAATATTATCTGCAACAAGAGTTGTCCTTTGTATAGTTTATTTGATAGTCCTATGGTATTTTCCATAGTTCAGAATTAGAATTTCGCTAGCTGTAGCCGTATGACTCATCATGAATGTAGCTGTATGACTGTTGACCAAACCTCTATGTTCATTCCTAAATGAATTTAGAATAAATATTAGTTACTTACCAACATCATTTTCGTCGTTAAAGTCCAAATCATCACGGTAGCCCTTGAAGACGGTATCTGATAACGTCTTGCCACCATTTGCGAGAACGTTGCTATTGCTGACGCCCTTGCCTTCAGTCAACTCTTGGATGCTTCGAGGAATGATACCCTTAGCTTTGTTCTCGTAGTAGATTTTCTTCTTTAGCTTGATAACCTGGAAATAAGAGTGAAAGAATATTATAGTATTTGTTTTTTGGCTCTGAATGGTGGAAGGAAGGTATTGTAAATATTTAGGATGATAGTGGGTTATGAGGGGTGAGCAATCATAAATTTGTCGTTAGGTTTCGAGTGCCAAAATCAGCAATACGTTTGTTCCATTAGGTAGGTATACTTTGGTTTAATTTAATGCAACTTAAGCACGAACTTTGCTATGCAAACTACTAGACAGTAATAATAATAACGTTTATTACTGACTCAATAAAATATAGCCAGTGTTATACGGTTATAATATTAAGAACTAGGATACAAATAATGTATGTGAGTAGACGGGTAAAACTATATGAACTCCTGAATTCCAAACTAGGTAAAAACCTGTATCTTGAAAAACAGTGCTCTTTCGTGGGAAATTAGGTATGCAAAATTACAAATCACGTATGTGACGATTTTAAAATTAAATGACTTGAAAGTGACAGTCAAATTGCCCACGCAATAAAATTATCACAAATAATGCGTAAGTGCAAATGCAATTCGTGCTCAATGGGAGAAGGTAAGTATGTATGTGCCTATAAGTATAAATAATTCAGGTACCTTATTAGTAAGTCCATGAATAATGTCCAAAAGTTTCTGTTGAGTTTTAAATAACGGGTGTAATTTGAAGATAAAATCCAAGCGTAGCCAGAACTTATAATGCCTCTGATGGATGATGTCACACATTCTGGAAAAAAGTTATACATGAATATTAACCAAAAATGCCAATTCGTGTAAATACTACAGATTGGCTAGAAGCTATGAAACGATTTCTTTTGTTATCGAGTTCACTAAAAGTTTAAGCAAGCTTAATTACTTTTGTTCTGTAAACTAAGAGCCCATACTCTGTTAGTTGAGATATTAACTAACAGAGAATGGCGAAACGGGGACGGCAAGAATATCCTAGGTAATCTGGTGGAGTCTATAAGTCTATAATAAGTATTTTTGTGAGTCCCGTTAGCTACGCATGCTTTTATAAAACTAAGTTGCAATGATCGTCAAACTAAATCGATCTTTTTATTTTTTTCGTTTACTTTATAACCTCAGGCTAAACAGTACGTCATAAAAAGTAAACCATCAACTTACTTCATTACAGCCACCGCATAGTCGTAGCCAGATTTATCTTGAGTTTTTCTTGTGATGCCCATAGCAGTCTCTATAAAATAGTAATACTTAATACTTGTACATGTACTTTCATTATCATAGTCATTTCAGCCGGAAGACGTCCACTGCTGGATGTAGGCCTCCCCCAAGCACCGCCAATTCGACCTATTTTGTGCTTTGCGCATCCAACGGATTCCTGCGGCCTTCACAAGGGCATCGGTCCATCTTGTTCCCACAAGGTGGAGGCCTTCCAACGCTACGTCTTCCGGTACGCGGTCGCCACTCCAGGAACCTTTCGGCCCCAACGGTCATCTGTTTTGCGAGCAATGTGCCCTGCCCATTGCCACTTAAGTTTGGCAATTCTCCGAGCTATGTCGGTTGTTTACTACTACAACTTACTACGTATTTTCATAATGTTACTTAATAGGAAATAACAATACTGGACTATTCAGTAAACACAACATAATGCAAGGTTACGGCCATAATCGTTACCTCGCTTCATTAGAATAATTCATTTAACATGACACATTGTTTGAATATTTTGACAGTGGTTCTAATTGGTTTTGCCTATTATCATACTCACTTTGGAAATTCATATGAAATTAACTGTGAATGCACGGTTAATTTCGACCACTATTATTCAGCCTTGTTTGATTCACTTTAAAATTGAAGAAACGAGTTCTAAACTATATTATGGTACATATCTACCTCATCAGATTACAGGCAATAGTTAATAAAGCCCCATTTACACGATGCAAGTTGGCATATAATAAAACTAAAGCATCAAATGACTAGCATCGTCTAAATACTATTTAGACGGTGTAAATTTTATTAGTGTTCGCACCGTGTAAATCAGGCCTAGACCATCAAAGGAGTACCAGCATACCCAATAAGATATCGACGGTAACTTCACTCATGTGATCATGGACATCAAAGGTCTTGCCGACTTCGGGACGCATCTTCTCCACCACGTTCTTGCTGTTTAGGTTGAATACATCCACGAAAGACTTCAAGATGTTTATGTGGAATGTTGGAGAGATCATCTTTCTGTGGGAACGCCATTTTGCTCCTAAAAGCGACACTTTTTTTAAATACGATGACCAGAACGAGGTATGAGTTATAATCATTGTGTTTAAACTTAAAATCATAATGATTAAAAGTTAATCATTATGATTTTAAGTAAGGCTTTCATATATAACTATATACTGAATGTGGCCAGAAACTAAATTTAGTATAAGTTATTTTGAGGCAGAACTAAAAGTGGTTGGGATGACGTTTTTGGAGAACACGTCTCATTTCTTTCACTCAAACTAGTTTCAGAAAAATTGGTATGCACAAAACATAAAAATTCTTACCTGAACTGATCAAAAGACCTTCGCCAAGCCAAGGTTCGAAGAATTTATAATCTGAAGCTTTATCAATATGGACGTTACTGTTCAAGATTACCTCCACATCCTCAGGGTTTGCAAGGAAGATGACCAGCTTTGAGCCTAGCCAGCCTCGGACCACGAAGCCATACTGGTCACAGATTTCCAAACCAATCTTAATCAATTCTGTAACAAAATTAAATGTGATGATTTTTAACCGACTTCAAAAAAGGAGGAGGTTTCTCAATTCGACCGTATATGTAATATATTTTTTTATGTGTGTTCGCGGATAACTTCGTCGTTTATGAACCGATTTAGATTATTCTTTTTTTATTGGAAAGGAGATATCCCAAGGGTAGTATGGGATGATAAGGAAACCAGGATCTGATGATGAAATCCATTAGGAATTGAGGGAACTCCTCCAATATTATAGGCATACATATAGTGATTTTTGTATTTTCATCAATAACTTAAGAATTTGCATTCAAAAAGTATCATTTGATGAAGTGGAACTGATGAAAAAGACCACAAATGGCCACCGAAACTCCTCAATGATAAGTATTTCACGGGTGGCGATAAGATAATCTCGATTAAGATAGTTAAGCGACTATGAAGCAAATTTAAATAAATAATTCTGATGAAAATGGTACCATCGAACTGATCTGAAGATGAAGCCGGGAAGTATGCACCGGAACTCCGTAATAAAACAATGTATCCTAGCCGTGTTTGGGCTTATTGGAATTTTCATGAGATGCACTCGGGCTATAAATGTTTATTAACCGTTTTTTATTAACTTTTCTTGGGTAGTTTTTCACTTCGTATACCTTGTGTCACTGTTGTTTGTGCGGTGTAGCAAGTAGTGGTAATCAAATTGTTGTAGGGGAGGTACCATAACTGAAAACCGGCCAAGTGCGTGTCGGACCTCGCACAATGAAGGGTTCCGTATTTGGTATGAATTTATCCCAAGAACAAACTCAACATCGTAGTTGAAAAACATGGTCTTCCATACGGAATGTATGGGAGAACATCTTTTTCAACTGTAAGTGTAAGTTGGTTGACTAATCGGTAACTTGTGACGCCTACTTGGCTGTGATAGTTTTCCTTTTAATTTAACTTCGTTGTAATATATATACTACTGCTGTGATTTTTTTTTACATATACAAGTACAACCATTTAGCTTGGGGACACTTAACTCTAACAAAAATTAGCATTTTAAAGCCTAATAATTGAGAAACTGATCCCTTAATCGAAATATTGTTTTCACAAACCTGCAATATTTTTGAAATACTCATCCAACAATACCCCACACCATAGGGTAAGCGAAAAAAAAAACATCCCCATACAGGAGGTACCCTAAAGTTTTTTTTCAAATAACCTTTAAAGGTAGTCAGAAACATTGTTCAACTTGTCAACGCAAACATTTAGCTAGGCTATAAAGCTGTACGGTACGTCGCACAGTGGAACGAATGTATGGGAGCGGTTGGACGTAGACATGTCCGAAAAATAAGAGTAAAATTATGACAAACTAATGATGCCATCTTATTCGATTACTTAATGCCTTCATAAATTGTGGTGATGAATTTCTTCATAACTCCCATATTTCGGGAGTAATTTGAGAAAATGTGAAATTTTACTATGAAAATGAGTGTATCGAGCTCTCTCCCTCCTGATTCCGGGCTTGTTTCAAGTAGCGGTCTCTAATATCGTAATGCTATTACTAAGAGCTATATTTAATACTAAGACACATAGTGCGCCAAATGTGCACTTTCTGGGATAAAAGGAAATGAAAATTTAAAAAAAAAAACGTTTTTTCCCCATTTGTATTTACTTTAAACCGCAGACAGACTTATTAAGAGGTCTATAAATATATTATATATATACAGAAATATATATTAACAAAAATATTCACAAGAACTGATGAGAGTATGACTTTTAAGTAAGTTGATAATAAATTACCTAGTTTCATTAAAAGTACAATAAATAATTAAGATGTAAGCTCTAATTTACTAAGTTACACATTTTAAAACAATAACATCATTTAATTATCTTCGTCATCATCATCATCATCAATTAATTCAAATTCAGAATCGATGTCCGCTAAATCATTTATGTTAACAAATTCGATATCACTTTTCTCAGAATCCGTAAGCTCATAAAATTCCTTAAAAGAAGATTTTTTTACAAACTTATTTCCTTTTGGACGGATACTTGTAACAAGTGGATCAGAAGACAGTAAAAGATTGTGCATAATATCTTCATTGCATGAGATACTGCTATGCTTTCGAGAATGCCCCTCTCTATATTTTCTAAAATCTTTATTTCTAGCCTCAGATGCCTCTTCGGATAGAAAACCAATGGGCACAATTGACATGTTCTGAACTATGTCTGGCCCATGCATTAAAATTTTATGAAGTGAAGAAGGCATATAATACCATGGGTATAACTCCACGTAAAGCTTAGCAGTATCAAAGCAGAACTCTCGGAATTTAGTTACGTTGATCTTCTCTCCTGATGAAATACACTGCAAGATCACACAGATTTTTCTTAAAAGCATAGCATCTATTCCGGTCAGTTCAGCAGATTTAGTGTAGTTTTCAAAAAATCTCCTTGCCGAGTTGCCATTGTTGGTGGATCCACTGCCTTGTTTCACAACATCGAGAAGTAAGCCCGTTTCTCTTCTTACAGCCTCTTGAACTCTTTTCTTCCTGTCATCAACTTGCCTTTTTGCTATATCACCCCTTACTTGCCATGATTTTATGTCTAATTTGTAGGAAATGTGTAATAAGCATTCCATTGAGCGAATCCAAGCGTGAAGGGTGCTTAAGCTATATTTATACATGTCCTCGTTTGCGTGTTTATCTTTGATTAACTCTAAATTATTCATTTCTTTAGGACAAGCCTTGCATATGTCACACACTGAAGCTGCTGTATTGGATATAATGGAATGAATTTTACCATCAATCATTGTCAACAGCAGTTGGTGTTTGACACTAATTCCATCAGTGATGGTGGATGGAGTTAAGGCTTCAATCTCTGCTTCGATTTCAGCCATCTCTCTCTGCACATTTTCTTTGGTTTCCTTTATAAACTTAAACAATATTGGCCGGCAAAATGAAGTGGAAGATGGTCGCTCGTTTTCCCAAATTGTTACACCTTTTGAGACGAGCCGCAGTGGTACAAGACTAATCATAAAATTACTAGCAAGATCGATTTGCTCATCTTCACTCGTCCTTTGATGATAAATGCTTTGGCTAGATGATCCGTCAAAACCCCATTTGCTGGTCAATACGAGCTGTTGATTGGGATCAACAGGGGTTTCTAACGACCTAATAAGTCTTCTTGAGGTTAAATCCATCAAGGCTTGTAATTTGATTTTTGCAGAGCTCTCTGTAACTGTGAGATCTTCTTTGGCCGGATAGCACTTAATTTTTTCTTTAACCAACATGTAGTAACTCGGGTATTGAAGAGCTCCTTCTTGAGTGTTGAAATCCCGAAGAGTGTTATAGCGCCATTTCGATAAGTTCATCGATACATAAAGAGCCAATGCCTTCAAAGGGGATATTTCCCGTACCTGAATTGATTTACCTTCAATGAAGGCTTTGATTTTTGAGGCCTCTTCTGGATTCTCCGTCAAGTATTTCATAACATAAGCTGTATCGCTTTGTCCTGCCTTTTGAAGCGCCCTTTCGGCCGAAAACATAATTTCAGCGCTGCTACTGCTGCATGAAAGACTATCTTCAGTGCGTCTTCTTTTTTGCCGGTTACTAAGGTCCTCAAAAGATTTACGAGGACTAGGATGTGTACAAGTTGAAGCATCAGATTTAGCAGGAGAAATTATGGGCTCGATGACGTCACTTATATTTTCTGTAGAAGGTTCCATATTTTCATTCTGTAATTCCGGCCATTGAATTGCAGCCTGTAGCCAAATCTCATGTTTCTTCCGAAACTTATCTGTGCTTCTTCCAGACTGTGTCCAATCTGCATAAATGCGGTAGCAAAATCGACGACACCAGTCTTTTAAACTTGTTTCAGCACTTTCACATAACTGAACACAACTGTTATCTTTTAAAACACTGAACAAATAGTTAAAGTCGCGTAAATCTTTATGTGCGCGTGCGCATAAAGCAACGTGAATATCAAGATTTGTATTAAAATTTGGAAAATACATTGCGAGATTAGCTTGGATACAACGAGGTGTAAATCAACACTGATTTTAAAGTTACTAATAGTGACCTATTTATATAAAATCCAGGTATCCCAGGTATCCTTTGTTAAATATTGCAAGGTAATTAGTTATTGTGATAATTAGTAAATGATGCATGCTAAATTAGTGTATTAAGAGCCATTTAGTAATTAAATAATAGCAATGTTCTTATCAGTAATCATTAGTGCATCAGTTTTATGTGTAAACCTTAAGTCCCTAATTATATATCCTAATTAGCTTATATCTTCTCTAATTGGCTGCTCAGAAATGTTATTGTAATAAGGTAAACCTTTAGAAAAACGGTTTTAATCAACAAAATAAACAAAAAATAAAAAAATTGTGTTATAAAATAAACATCACTCTTTATCCCAGAAAGTGCACATTTGGCGCACTATGTGTCTTAGTATTAAATATAGCTCTTAGTATTAGCATTATGATATTAGAGACCGCTACTTGAAACAAGCCCGGAATCAGGAGGGAGAGAGCTCGATACACTCATTTTCATAGTAAAATTTCACATTTTCTCAAATTACTCCCGAAATATGGGAGTTATGAAGAAATTCATCACCACAAGTTATGAAGGCATTAAGTAATCGAATAAGATGGCATCATTAGTTTGGCATAATTTTACTCTTTTTTTTCGGACATGTCTACGTCCAACCGCTCCCATACATTCGTTCCACTGTGCGTCGTGGAGAACCTTTTAGAGCAATCTCTAAAAAAAAATATAACAGCACATTTTTACTCACGTTCAGGTCTCTTGAAAAGCGCCATCAGCGCGTTTCCGAATAGCGGGACTGCTGCTGGTCCAGGTAGGATGTTCCCCATCCTGTAAAGCCTGGACTGCTGCTGCCATCGGTGGATCACCCAGACACATGATGCTAGTATGACCAACGGATAGAACACTAGCCTTGTAGTATGGATATTCTGCACGTCGGTGACGTCAACTACCGACGTCATGTTGCTGCAACCAAAATCAATTATGGATATTAGGCGCCTCATGATCAATTTTTGGACGTCAACGGACCAAAGACAGCCACAAGACGCTCACCCTTCAGTTCCGGGTATTTGAACTGGGAAGAAGACACGCAATAAAGCAAACATATCTGTCTGTTTTTAAGAACTTTGGATTCTTTACAATAAATATTATGAGGTCACATTACTGTACATACAATATTAAACCTTCCTAACTAATGCAAATATTTTTTATTTATGTGTGGCACAAACTGTGCCACATACTTGTTCCCATTTCCTATGTTTGCAAAGTTTTTGATTTGTAAGCATTAGTGCTATACAAGTGATGTTGTTGCGTAAAAAATAAGCATAGCTGACTGTGATGTTTTAGTAGAACACTAAAGAAAAATTTAGAAGATTACAGGGTTCAACTTGTTTCATAGTATTTTGTTATGAGAGAGAGTTCTAGTGAAAAATATTAAATTTAACATGATTTCAGTTTATTCAGAGGCGGAGTTTGGTCATCATCATCATCATTCCAGCCGAAAGACGTCCACTGCTGGACATAGGCCTCCTCCAATTGCGGAGGGGGTTTGCCATAATCGCCACGCTTGGCAGACGGGTTGGCGATCGCAGTATGGTGTTAAAAATGCATAGAGAACGCTGCTGCCCATTCTCTAGTAAGTCCCTTAGTCGCCTTTTACGATACCCGACACCCTGAGTTTGGTAAATAAAATTAATAATCGCAATTTTACTGTACCTGGTTGTTCGATAAATGAGGCTTACACAAGATAACTATTATTACCTAAATTAGTAAGTGGTAACACTACGGTCTTATAACGATTACTGGGATCTTCACCTAAAAATGTTCTTTTTTTATTTCTATGCGCATAAAAAATGTAGCAGTCAATAGGGATCAGTAGTCTTTTAACTGAAACACGAGTTGGTTCGGGATATGTGTGTTTTTTCATTCAAGAAAGTATGTTGTCATTTATATTTTTTTAGATTCCCGTAGTCAACAAGGAACCCTTATAGTGTCGCCATGTCCTTCTGTCTGTCCGTGGCTTAGCTCAGAGACCCTTAGTACTAGAACGCTGTAATTTGGTATGGGTATACATATTAATCATGCCGACAAAGTGGTAAAAATGTTAACGGAACGAAGGAGCCTGGGTCTCATGACGCAGGGAATCCTAGTGTGAGATCTAGGAATTCAATACACTTGAATATAAACTTTGGGCCCGAAAGTTTCTGGAGTGGCGACCGCGTACCGGAAGAAGTAGCGTAGAAAGGCCTCCCACAAGGTGGACTGATGACCTTGTGAAAGTCGCAGAAATCCGCTGGAGACGGGAAGCATGGAACCGGTCGAGATGGCGGTGCTTGGGGGAGGCCTATGTTCAGCAGTGGACGTCTTTCGGCTGTAATGATGATGATGATGGCTCTTTAGTAAATTGATCCCGCTCATTTGGATCCCGCGGGATCAGGTTACTAAATTAATATTTTTATTTCTTTTTCTTTAGTAGATTGGCCCCGCTGGCAAAAAAAAAAAAAAAAAATGCCACCGAATTTCAAATTTGAGCAACGGCGTGTAGAAAATGTTAGGAGGAATAAAAAATAATAAAAATAAAATCCCGTTGCCCCCACCGTATTTTTAACATTGTATGGGATCGAGTAGTGTTAGCACAGTTGTGCTAGTTACGGGCAGTAACCTTACGAACAATAGGTACTAGGCGGGCATGAATCCAAGATGGTATTTATTACTAGAAGATCGTACCTACCCAGAATTATTGAAATGCATACTACCTTGAGCTCATGCCAGCCTGGTACTTTTTGAGTATCATAATTATGTGTCATATTTAGGGAATGCAGAACCTACCTACCTACTTAAGATCCCCACCAGTGTGGAAACGGGCGATAGGCAAACAGGAATCACCATATAAATTAATATCAAGAAACTTTTCTACTTGACTATACAAATCATAAAATTGGTCAACGGGATCAGTTGACCAATTCAAAAATTCATTAGGTATACTGATCCCGCGGGATCCGTCTGTGTGGGATCAGTTTACTAAAGAGCCATGATGATGATGTAAACTTACGAAATAAATTTATTCTCTTATTCTCATATGCAATGGTGGAATTTAGATGCAATACGGATGGTCGAGTTCCACAGTTATTAAAATAATTCGCTGATAATAGCATGCATTATGATTACGAACGGATTATTAAAATGAGTGCAGCGAATTAAATATTCATGACAATTCATGTCATATTGTCACCATAATAATGTGTACGTAAGGAAAGTCTAATATAAGTACAATACTAATATACGCCTCCTGAACGGAGTTCGGACAAGGCAGCCAATCTCAATGGAGTCTATAGCCAACTATGCAGGAGACAATAGATACTATATTGCATACGTGGGTGTGAAAACATAGGTACACTCACTCTTCCCTCACTATCATAGTCCAATGGGATGGCAATCCGATGCGATGACTGGAGAGTTCGGGCCTATTCGGGCCTGACTTCTTCTTTTGCTTTACATGCCTTCAGAGTTATGGGAGTGTCACACCACCAACTATCTCATTCCGGACTGGGAATCGAACCCAGGACCCCACGCTCAGCAGTCGCACAGAGTAACAAGGAAGTCAAAATCTAGTAATTTCCATATATTTATTTTTAAGGAAATGAACTTTTAGAATCGTCTCATTCAGACGGTTACTCGTATTTGAAGAAAGCTGTTTTTAACGATTGATAAGCATTTTTTAGCTTATTTTTAACTCATTTTACCTTTTAAGATGAAGTTTATTCATCAATATGCATTGCATAATGCTCTTGATTTTAGAATAATTTTTACCTATCTATCCTCATTATACTTTCTACCGTCCTCAGTTAGAGGCCTAATCAATCGGCTCTGAAGATTCTAAAAGGTTTAAAAAGCCCTGTCGCCATACCTTTCAAATTGTGTAGGTCTTTGCCTTTTATGTTACGAGCGCCCTTATAGATGACGTAGATATAGAGGAGCGCAGGGCGTTGTCTGTGAGGAGCAATTTGCTTGCTCGCAGGTTCGCTCGTTGTACTACAGACGTCAAAGTAACCCTTTTTAAGGTGTTTTGTCAATCGTTTACACGAGTGCCTGTAGATTTCATATATACGCCGAGCCTACAACGTCCTGCGTGTTCAATTTAATCATGCTTTTAGGATATTGTTGGGACTGCCATGGCGTTATAGCGCTTCGGGAATCTTCGCGGAGGCTCGCACATATGGTTTCCATGCCATCATGCGAAAGAAAGCAGCCTCCTTACTACAACGCCTGCATGGTAGTAACAACAGAATACATATAAATAAATTAAATTGTGAAAACTAACAATACTAACTTATTTACCTAAGCGCTATTGTTAGTAACACCAAAATACTAACAAAATTATGGAACTTAGTCTGAAATAAAGCTTAATTTAATTTCCATTGTCTGTTAGTTGTTGCTTCCTTCATCCATATAAACCCGAAATCCGGATGTATGTGTTTCCAAAAAAGTCTGCATCGATAGTCGCTTCTACAAAATGTACTGATTAGGCCCCTCGCCCACGGCGACTTTTTGTAGCGATGCTGTCGCGCGCTTCGTAAACGCGCAACAGCATCGCTACTAACGCGTGTTAGTCGCATTTACAACGCGCTACAGAAGCAATGCCAACGCGCTACTAACGCGCTACAGCACCGCGATTGTATCGATGCAAACGCGCGACCGTGTCGGACCATATCGGGGAGAGAACAGAGGGAGGGTGGCGCGTTAGTGCAGAACCGAGCATCAGTGCAACTGTGGCATTTTTGTGCCGTTACTGAATCGCGTTTGCATCGCGATTGAATCTGGGCCCGTGGGCCCAGATTCAATCGCGATGACGCACAGCTAGCGACCGCTTCGCGACTGTATCGATGCATCGCTACAAAAGGTCGCCGTGGGTGAGGGTTCTTATACAGAGCAAGTACGAGGTACATTTGTCATACAACTAACCATTGCAATTGTAGTTTATAGCAACAATAACATCAACAACGGTAACTTTGTCTATTATCCACCATCTTTGTGAAATATCAGACATTTTCATGTTAAAAGAAACTTTAATGTTTTGGAAATTAAACATCAAACTCTTATGACTGTAATCATCACCCTCAAAGAAGAACATTCTGAACATACGCCTTGCAAGCCACTACGATCGGTCCTATGCTTTCTGCATCCAGCGGTTTCCTGTGACCTTCGTATTCGTATTCGTTTACTTGAGTTCCACAAGGTAAAACAAGATTTTAACAAAGTCTTAGAGCTATGAGCCTTTGTAGACCCTTACTAGGTCATCCGTATATCTTGTAGGGGACTACCCATGCTGTGCATTCCGGTACGCGGTTGTCAATATAGAACTTATGGCGCCATCGGCCATCCGGTGTGAGAGCACCCACTGGCACTTAAGTCAGGCAATTCTTCGGGCAATGTCGTTTACCTTGGTATTCCTGCGAATCACTCTGATTCGATCACACAGAGGAACTTCGACCATAGGCCTCTCCATTGACCTTCGAGTCGGTCTTATTTTAGATTATCATGTTTTGTTTCTTACATTAATTAAATATTCGGACGTTAGGAAAGTTTGCGCCACGATTAGTCAGTATGGCTAATGACGGCTTTGGTCAACCTATTTGTAACTATGGGCACTACTGGTAAGTAGATATTTAGGCACCTGTCTCACTGCCGACGAGGAAGTGATCAGCTATCAACGATTTTCTCGTTAAAGAAACGTAATGAAGCGTAACGTTGAGATATATATATTAATAGTTGATCGATGACTGTTCACACCGCCGGCGATTACGCGTTTGTCGCAGCGACAAGAGAGCGACGCTCGCTTGGCGGACAGAACATTTGCTGAGAGACTAATGCTGGGTTCATATGCATGACATCGTGTAATCGCTCATTTTCATTGCATGTTCGCTGCTCGTTGCTCTCCAGCTCATTTTTAAATGCCAGCTCTACTCGCTTCTCGTTAAAGAAGATATCGAACGCGAGCGCAGGGCTCTTGCTGTGAGAAGCAATATGCTGGTTCGCAGGTTTGCGTGTTGTAGTAAGGAGGTTAAAATTACGTTATTTAAGACTTACTGCCAGACCTTCTACAAAAGCAGCCTCTGAGACACGCGGAAAACAACGGCTTTTGGGGCTGGCGTTTTTTTGTTCAGGCGCGTGTTCACGACTTCCACGTAATGGTGAGGAGAAAAATGTCGTCGCTATTAGAGAGAACACGGTCAAGTCCTAATACTCGTAGCATTCTGAAGATGTTAGTGGACAAATTTAACTCACCGATAATGCATCACTTCATGCAGGTTTTTGTTAAGCGGAAGTGCTTCATTACATCCGGTGAAATGTGATACATTCACATTATATGTATATGTAAATATTGTTTTTCTGTAAGTTATAATAACACACGAACATTACTTTTAAGTATTTTTTTTTTGTACCTAACTAACATATATTACGGATCGTTGTTGTCTAAGAAATAAATAAATGTAATTTAAGTTAATCGACGCTGGTGGGACAGTTGCCTTTTAGTTTATCAGATTCTGTATTTAAGTAATAATAGGAAGACAAACCCATTACTATTAAACGGGTGAAAATCTAGACTCCAGGCTGCTTCTGAGTGGGCACGCCACAATTGTGTCGATAAGTCCCCTCTTTGACGAGTGGCTAGAGAGGCGCCACGGCGCACAGTGGAACGAATGTATGGGAGCGGTTGGACGTAGACATGTCCGAAAAATAAGAGTAAAATTATGACAAACTAATGATGCCATCTTATTCGATTACTTAATGCCTTCATAAATTGTGGTGATGAATTTCTTCATAACTCCCATATTTCGGGAGTAATTTGAGAAAATGTGAAATTTTACTATGAAAATGAGTGTATCGAGCTCTCTCCCTCCTGATTCCGGGCTTGTTTCAAGTAGCGGTCTCTAATATCGTAATGCTATTACTAAGAGCTATATTTAATACTAAGACACATAGTGCGCCAAATGTGCACTTTCTGGGATAAAAGGAAATGAAAATTTAAAAAAAAAAACGTTTTTTCCCCATTTGTATTTACTTTAAACCGCAGACAGACTTATTAAGAGGTCTATAAATATATTATATATATACAGAAATATATATTAACAAAAATATTCACAAGAACTGATGAGAGTATGACTTTTAAGTAAGTTGATAATAAATTACCTAGTTTCATTAAAAGTACAATAAATAATTAAGATGTAAGCTCTAATTTACTAAGTTACACATTTTAAAACAATAACATCATTTAATTATCTTCGTCATCATCATCATCATCAATTAATTCAAATTCAGAATCGATGTCCGCTAAATCATTTATGTTAACAAATTCGATATCACTTTTCTCAGAATCCGTAAGCTCATAAAATTCCTTAAAAGAAGATTTTTTTACAAACTTATTTCCTTTTGGACGGATACTTGTAACAAGTGGATCAGAAGACAGTAAAAGATTGTGCATAATATCTTCATTGCATGAGATACTGCTATGCTTTCGAGAATGCCCCTCTCTATATTTTCTAAAATCTTTATTTCTAGCCTCAGATGCCTCTTCGGATAGAAAACCAATGGGCACAATTGACATGTTCTGAACTATGTCTGGCCCATGCATTAAAATTTTATGAAGTGAAGAAGGCATATAATACCATGGGTATAACTCCACGTAAAGCTTAGCAGTATCAAAGCAGAACTCTCGGA
Source organism: Dryobota labecula (assembly GCA_947523025.1). Taxonomy (NCBI): domain Eukaryota; kingdom Metazoa; phylum Arthropoda; class Insecta; order Lepidoptera; family Noctuidae; genus Dryobota; species Dryobota labecula. The sequence goes on along the minus strand of OX383287.1, from coordinate 19,470,541 downwards.
ATTTAGTTACGTTGATCTTCTCTCCTGATGAAATACACTGCAAGATCACACAGATTTTTCTTAAAAGCATAGCATCTATTCCGGTCAGTTCAGCAGATTTAGTGTAGTTTTCAAAAAATCTCCTTGCCGAGTTGCCATTGTTGGTGGATCCACTGCCTTGTTTCACAACATCGAGAAGTAAGCCCGTTTCTCTTCTTACAGCCTCTTGAACTCTTTTCTTCCTGTCATCAACTTGCCTTTTTGCTATATCACCCCTTACTTGCCATGATTTTATGTCTAATTTGTAGGAAATGTGTAATAAGCATTCCATTGAGCGAATCCAAGCGTGAAGGGTGCTTAAGCTATATTTATACATGTCCTCGTTTGCGTGTTTATCTTTGATTAACTCTAAATTATTCATTTCTTTAGGACAAGCCTTGCATATGTCACACACTGAAGCTGCTGTATTGGATATAATGGAATGAATTTTACCATCAATCATTGTCAACAGCAGTTGGTGTTTGACACTAATTCCATCAGTGATGGTGGATGGAGTTAAGGCTTCAATCTCTGCTTCGATTTCAGCCATCTCTCTCTGCACATTTTCTTTGGTTTCCTTTATAAACTTAAACAATATTGGCCGGCAAAATGAAGTGGAAGATGGTCGCTCGTTTTCCCAAATTGTTACACCTTTTGAGACGAGCCGCAGTGGTACAAGACTAATCATAAAATTACTAGCAAGATCGATTTGCTCATCTTCACTCGTCCTTTGATGATAAATGCTTTGGCTAGATGATCCGTCAAAACCCCATTTGCTGGTCAATACGAGCTGTTGATTGGGATCAACAGGGGTTTCTAACGACCTAATAAGTCTTCTTGAGGTTAAATCCATCAAGGCTTGTAATTTGATTTTTGCAGAGCTCTCTGTAACTGTGAGATCTTCTTTGGCCGGATAGCACTTAATTTTTTCTTTAACCAACATGTAGTAACTCGGGTATTGAAGAGCTCCTTCTTGAGTGTTGAAATCCCGAAGAGTGTTATAGCGCCATTTCGATAAGTTCATCGATACATAAAGAGCCAATGCCTTCAAAGGGGATATTTCCCGTACCTGAATTGATTTACCTTCAATGAAGGCTTTGATTTTTGAGGCCTCTTCTGGATTCTCCGTCAAGTATTTCATAACATAAGCTGTATCGCTTTGTCCTGCCTTTTGAAGCGCCCTTTCGGCCGAAAACATAATTTCAGCGCTGCTACTGCTGCATGAAAGACTATCTTCAGTGCGTCTTCTTTTTTGCCGGTTACTAAGGTCCTCAAAAGATTTACGAGGACTAGGATGTGTACAAGTTGAAGCATCAGATTTAGCAGGAGAAATTATGGGCTCGATGACGTCACTTATATTTTCTGTAGAAGGTTCCATATTTTCATTCTGTAATTCCGGCCATTGAATTGCAGCCTGTAGCCAAATCTCATGTTTCTTCCGAAACTTATCTGTGCTTCTTCCAGACTGTGTCCATTTTGCATAAATGCGGTAGCAAAATCGACGACACCAGTCTTTTAAACTTGTTTCAGCACTTTCACATAACTGAACACAACTGTTATCTTTTAAAACACTGAACAAATAGTTAAAGTCGCGTAAATCTTTATGTGCGCGTGCGCATAAAGCAACGTGAATATCAAGATTTGTATTAAAATTTGGAAAATACATTGCGAGATTAGCTTGGATACAACGAGGTGTAAATCAACACTGATTTTAAAGTTACTAATAGTGACCTATTTATATAAAATCCAGGTATCCCAGGTATCCTTTGTTAAATATTGCAAGGTAATTAGTTATTGTGATAATTAGTAAATGATGCATGCTAAATTAGTGTATTAAGAGCCATTTAGTAATTAAATAATAGCAATGTTCTTATCAGTAATCATTAGTGCATCAGTTTTATATGTAAACCTTAAGTCCCTAATTATATATCCTAATTAGCTTATATCTTCTCTAATTGGCTGCTCAGAAATGTTATTGTAATAAGGTAAACCTTTAGAAAAACGGTTTTAATCAACAAAATAAACAAAAAATAAAAAAATTGTGTTATAAAATAAACATCACTCTTTATCCCAGAAAGTGCACATTTGGCGCACTATGTGTCTTAGTATTAAATATAGCTCTTAGTATTAGCATTATGATATTAGAGACCGCTACTTGAAACAAGCCCGGAATCAGGAGGGAGAGAGCTCGATACACTCATTTTCATAGTAAAATTTCACATTTTCTCAAATTACTCCCGAAATATGGGAGTTATGAAGAAATTCATCACCACAAGTTATGAAGGCATTAAGTAATCGAATAAGATGGCATCATTAGTTTGGCATAATTTTACTCTTTTTTTTCGGACATGTCTACGTCCAACCGCTCCCATACATTCGTTCCACTGTGCGGCGTCCTCACTTACCGCCTGACACAGGTCCTCACCGGACACGGTGGTTTCGGGAGGTTCCTGTTCAGGATAAAGCGGGGGGAAACGCCCGGGTGTTACCACTGTGTGGATCGCCCGCGGCGGAGGACACGGTGGAGCATACGGTGGAGGTCTGTCCGGCTTGGGCAGAGCACCGCCGTGTCCTCACGGAGGCAATTGGCGGCGGCGATATCTCACGTCCGGCCCTGGTCCAAGCCACGGTCCGGAGTGAGAGTGCATGGTAGGCAGTTACCTCCTTCTGCGAAGCAATAATGCTCGCGAAGGAGGAGGCGGAACGCGTGAGGGAGCGGCAGTCTGTGCGCTCTCACGCCCCTAGTCGCCGCAGGAGACGCCCTGGGCGGCGGGAATCGGTAGCCGATTCCCGGCCACCGTAGGCACGGGCTTGCGGACGGCGAGCTATGAGCAGCTCGCCGTCCGGTAGGTCCAGGCCCGGGTCGACGGCGCGTTGTTTCCCACGCGAGCCTCAAAGAGATGTCAGCACGCACTGACGGGGTCCGCCAGGACCGGTGCCTGCCAGGGTTGCGGGTTTGTCCGAAAGGGATACGGCGGCCCTGGCACATAGGCAACTGAAGGAACCCGGATCGATGCCAGCGTATTCGCTCTTACGACTACTGGACTAACGAAGCATGTCTTCATTTTCTTCACACAAATACCGGTAGAGGTAAAAGAGTATTGAATAGATACTCCCGTATTCGTTCCGTATCAGTGAACTTTCAATAAAAGAGGTCATGACCAATAGAAACATTGACTGCCCTTGTGTAATGTAAAACAATGTTATGTCACAATTTACAAAGTACAAACGCATTATACGATACTTTATTATTTATTTTCCTATCTTATAAATGTCAAAAATAAAAATGTTCTTTTACAATGTTTTTTGTTTAATGTTTGTTTACTTTATAGCAGTATTAAAGATGCAACTAGAGCGAGGTCGATGGTTGACGCCAACCATTCGGGCCGATACAGTGTAGTGCATGGCATCCGCACCATCAGAAAAATGTTAAAAAGTAATACAATACAATGAGTAGTACAAACTGCTGCAGCTGAACGGGGTCAATTTTTTTTTATCAAGTTCATTCAAACCAAACCGATTTGCATCGGGTGCACTTGATCAAAACAAATTGAACAAGTAAGTGCTGGAGATTTCTAGTTCTGAAACAAATGAGGGTCGGGACCACAGACGGAGTAATAGTTTAGTACCTACCTACAGTACAAAATCTGGATTCGAACTCTTGTAAATGAAGATCGTGAATCGGCATGAATTTTTTTTCACTCTTGCTATATTCTGAGCTATGCTAATTGTCTAGTGTGGCACACGTGAACAAGAAGTTAGAATGATTAGTAGTCATTGGATACATGAAGTGGGCTGTCTTTGTAAGACGATTAAAATGCCACGGTGTATACGAACTGGGTATCTTCATTTTACACGAGTAAATTTTTGGCTCGTCAATTTGTTCGAAATTAGGTCCAATTCTTTGTTTTATTTATGTAGATACGTCGGCATCATCATCCTCAGGTGCCTGTAGCTGACCTACTGCTAGAAATAAGACTCTCTAGTCGTACGCCAATTAACTCGAGCATGTACATAAATAAAGTGATACATGTTACGTTTATACACGATGATAAGCGCTGTTAAATATGTGTTTAGACCACTTGCTTTTGTGCAACGATCAGGCGCAAGTGTAGCTAAATAAATTAAATACTTGGTAGGTACCTACTTCATAGTTTCCTTAATTTAGTGGTAGTTCGCACATTTTCAAAAGTTTAAATGCTGTGTTTGAGTTCTTCATCTCCCTACATAGGTATAGGGAGATGAAGAACTCAAACAACTACTACGACTCGTCATAGGTGACGCCTCTCTCTGCTAGTGTTCGAAAGCCACCCTTGTTTTAACATTGTGGCATTAACATACAAACACATCGAACCCACTACACGCTTAGCACCACGAGATAAACGAGGCAGGTACAAATTCAAATTCAAATGTTTATTGCTCAACACAGTACATAATCATACATTTCTAGATGTCAAGTGAATGCGCAGTCCACTGTGTTGCACCAATTCAGGCATGCAAAATTATTATTAAAATTATAAGCACCATTAAAATTATACCATTTCATAAATTGACAGTTATACAATAATTTCAAAATAGTACTAATTTCAATAAGCATGTAATGTCAGAATATACAGGGTGTTTGGCAGAACGTTGAACATACGAAAATGGTGGATAGGTGGGGTGATCTGCTACTTACTCAGGCCTAATTTATTTGGCCCTGGCCCCCTGGATATTAAAAAAAAATTTTTTTGCTTTCTTCTAGTTTCACCACTTTCTTAACTTTAAAGTGTAATTTGTATTAAAAATGGGTAAAACAGGCAATATTTTTATTTATTACATCTTTCTGTAAGTTTGAGGAGTCATAACTTTTTTTCTAGCTAACATCTGAATAAAGCAATAATTTTATAAGAATCTGCCAATATTAAAGATAAAAAAATAAACTAAAATATTGCCTGTTTTACCCATTTTTAATAAAAAAATACACTTTAAAGTTAAGAAAGTGGTGAAACTAAAAGAAAGCAAACAAATTTTTTTTTTATATTCAGGGGGCCAGGGCCAAATAAATTAGGGCTGAGTAAGTAGCAGATGACCCCACCTATCCACCATTTTCGTATGTTCAACGTTCTGCCAAACACCCTGTATAATGTCATGTTATCATGACATTATATATTCATGTATATAATGTAATGTCTAATACAGTCCACACATAATTTACAATACAAATAAGAATAATTTTAATAAAAATAAAAATAAATCGGACTCCAGTCTTCACCCTAATTATATGTAGGTATTATTATTATACACCCAAATTCCTATCAGACAGGTATTCATTGATTGTGTAGTATGTCTTACTTATCAGTAGATTATTGAGTTGCTTCTTAAATAAATTGATATCTTTAATACTTAACAAAACATTAGGTAATTTATTATAAATATGAGGTGCCATTCCTAGGAAGTTTTTACGGAATACTGCTTCTTTGTGTTGCCTACTGCTTATTTTATTTCTATGTCGGGAACTGTGTAGTTTTTCAAATAGGTGGAAGTTTGTTTTGACAAATACGGCCACCTCATATATGTATAGGCATGGTACAGTTAATATACGGAAATTAAAAAATAACGGTTTGCAGCTTTCCGTGCCCTGAATCCCGCATATTGCCCTCACACACCTCTTTTGCGCTCTAAATACTATCTCCTTGTTGGTGGAGTTACCCCAATATATAATCCCGTATCGTAATGCGGACGTAACATATGCATGATACGCCGTAACCAAAACTTTCAGATTTACCTCCTTTGCGAGATTACGTAAGGCATACGAATGTTGACTCAGGCGTTTACATAAACTGTCAGTATGAGTTTTCCACGACATGTCTCTATCCAGATCAAGCCCTAAAAATTTTGTAGTTGTCGTTTCTGAAATTGTCTTGTCTCCATATTTTATGTCAGGTTTTTCATGATTCGTCCTTTGCTCAAAAGTCATTATTTTAGTTTTGTCAATATTCATTTTTAAATTATTCGCGCCCATCCATTCTACCAATACTTGGAGACAGTGGTTAATTTCTCCCTCAAGTTTCGTCGCATCATTTTCACCACTAAAAACGACAGTGCTATCATCAGCAAACAAAACCATCGGATGATGTGTTTCTCTGGGCATGTCATTAATATAAATAATAAATAATAAAGATCCTACAATACTTCCTTGGGGTACACCGTAGTTGTTAGCCCTCTGACTCGATACATACGTACGCTCGGTTTTTGAGGTAATGCAGACCTTATCCATTTTAGTGACTTGTTTTCTGTCGGACAAGTACGATTTCAAAAGGTTCAACGCATTGCCCCTAACTCCATACCTTTCCAACTTATTTAAAAGTACTGTTCTATCCACAAAATCAAATGCCTTGCTCATGTCCATGAATAAAGCAGCTACCGGACTTCTGTTATCAATGCCAGTTATAATTTTTTGAAAGAGATTGAAAATTGCCATATTAATATTCCTTTTTCTTCTAAAACCGTATTGTTCATCAGCAAAAAGATTTTTACGTTCAAAGTATATGTATAATGTATTGTACATCACCTTTTCTACAATTTTAGAGAACAATGTAGGTAGTGAAGGGCTTATTCGAACCCTGGTACCTACGAGAATAGATACGGCGTTGTCGCTAAATAAGAATATCTACTGTATTTTCTGATATTAATTTCAAGAGGCCGTGTTCACTTTGAAGTGACTGAAACACTTGTGTTATTCTAAAACAAACGCTTACAATTTTGAAACGGATTCTAAATTCGCTTGAGTGATCAAAATGCATTAATAATCATTTTTCTGTAAGCTTGCATGTTGTAAGGTTCCATTTTTCAGAAATCTCAGTACCTACTGTTTAATTTTGAGTTTACCGAAAAAAAAAAAACGGGAAATTGTGTAAAAAGATTTTGCTAGATCCAGGAAGACGCCGACGCATTTTTGTCCTTTATCCATTTTGCTAACGACAGAATCAACAAGGTGCGTCACGGAGGTCAAAAAAATAAAAATGTCTATTTAGATTAATTAAAGAATAAATTCATTTCTTATTTGTAGATCCATGAAGTACTCTTTGCTTTTGCATTTATAAAGACTTCGCGATTTTTGCTTATGCTTGATTTTTCACCTTTGTTAATCCTGACATTAAAATGTGATTAAAAGATAAAGATTAAAAAAAAAGTTTTTAAAGGTTTTTCTTGCGTGAAATAAACAATTAGTAACAATTAGTAGTCACTGTATTTCCGTCGTTAACGCATATAACACAATCGCTGCGATTCGGCATACTCAATATGAGTTCATCCAAATCACGTTGCGGAATAGCCGCCCACGTCCGTTGTAACAGGCGAAAACGATTTTTCTGGTGTGTGTACGGCATCCATATTTGGTAGAGTCTTCTTTGAAGCATATCCCATGCGTACTCAATGGGATTCAAGTCTGGCGATTAAGCAGGCCATGGTGGGACGTTGATATTATCTGCAGCAAGTGTGTTTCCAACGACTCTGTCAGTGTGTGGACGTGCATTATCGTGCATAAGCAGAAATGAAGCACCAAATTGGGTCCGCAAAAGAATGACAACATCTGATACAAACGTTTTAGCGTGAATCGAGCATTGAGATTGCCTCTGATCCAAATCAGTTCAGTTCTTCCGCTGGTCGAAATAGCCGCCTATATCATGTTTGTTCCACCACTGTATGCATGGAATTCCTGTACACGTAGCGGTTTTCGAGAACGGAGATTGACTACATGCAAGCAATTTCTTATGGTTAGATTACTTATTAACATCCCTGAAGAGCTGTGAAGCCTCGTATCAAACATCATCGCGGTCATTGTACGATTTTGTCGAGCAGTACTTTGTATGTAACGATCTTGTCTGTGTGTGGTGATGAAAGCTCGTCCTCCATGTTACTCTGCCACGCTGCTAGTGATACGGTAACGTGTCCAAAGTACATATAACACTACGTGTTACATATAACACTTTGCATAGTACCCAGAACGATTGTCACAGCACGTTGCCGAGAACCAGCTTCCAACATTCCCACTGCTTTGATTATTTCTTCTCGGCTCAAATCACGTCTTCTCTCCATTATAAAGTTCTTTTTGATTGATTTCACTCAGAAGTATGGCAAAAATGTTACTGATTAGGCTTCAAATTCGTTGCAGGATTATATAGGAATACGACTTGACAGAAGATTTTCATCATTTGACCGAAATTAAAAAAAAAATCCCTTTTCAAATGACGAAATTGACTAAAAAGTATCCATAGAAGTTACAAAAAAATATAATTAAAAACCCAGATTTTTTTGTAAATAGCAAAAACTTTTTTGATCCCTACATACTTTTGATGTGTGTATTAGTATAAAACAAAGTCGCTTTTCGTGTCTGTCTCTGTATACGTCCACTGTACTTCTAAATTACGCAACGGATTTTTATGCGGTTTTCACCATCATTTAGAGCATTTATTCCAGAAGGTGTTTGTGTATAAATTTTAAACTTACATATTATTACTTAGAGAAATCTCGACGTTTTGTCACGTCATAAAACGCTGCAAAGCATGGGTGGGTTATTAGTATAATAATATTAGGTATAGTAGCTTTGAGTCTCGGTTCCGTGTGTGCTAAAAAGCTTCAAAAAAGGATTCAATGACGCATTCCTTTGCAGAATTCGATCATTAAAGAGATTGCAAGATTCGATGGTATATTTTTTTAGAATAAACCTGTTTGATTACCATAATTTATGTCTTTAGATTTTATACTATGACGTAAATGCAAAAAGTTAACCTCTTTTGACCTCGGTTGGAGGTAACCAAAGGCTTCGATTGCCTAAGAGGGGCAAGTTGATTTATGGAGGATGGGATAAGTATGAATTGTAGGCACATGAAGTGTAGTACCTATACTTGTAGTGGAGTCTAAACTCTACGGGCATTGTAATAAGAACGGTCCAATTTACAAAGCTCCAAGAGCTCTTGGCTGTACAATAAATCAAACTTGTATTTTTAAACAAGTTATTATATTATATTTATTAGAAAAATATACCATAGTAACAAAGTTATTATATTTATAGTGTTCGGTTGGGGGACCCCCGTCAGGCCCAGTCCGGTCACTATGTGCGGTAAGCCGATCGCTTAGGAGAAGCGAGCTAAATACTTAGGTGTGATCTTTGACTACAACCTTACCTTCAGTGAGCACATAAAGGCGGCTCATTCGCGTGTCTCACATACGTACACGTAGCTTTAAATTCGGCTCCTAATAATCATAATCCGATCCAGCCTGTGTCTTGCTGTCCTCTCACAGCAACGCCCTTTTTTTTTTTTTTTTTTTTTTTTTTTTTTTTTTTTTTTTTTTTTTTTTTTACGCTGAGAAATGCATTACGCATGCCCGCTCGTCGGGGGACGAGACGGGGTATGTGGGACTCCCTGCCAAATTGGCAGAATACCCACTAAAACTCAGCGGAGTTCCCTCATCGCCTTGATGGGAGGGTCATGGGAAACCGGCACAGCCTTTACGTCCACAACCCTCCCGGCGCATGCCCGCCTAACTGGCGGGCCCCGCATGCCCCTCAGCCTGGGGGCGATATGGGAATGACCGGGAACACCTGGCCATTCCCGTCCGACACTGGTAGAGGCCTGTGCAATACAGGCAAGGGTGCCCCCGCACCCGTTGCCTGCTGGCCTCCACCTGGGACCTCGCGCCAGACGATCTCGCGTCCAGGCGCCCCTGGTCCCCCCGCAACGGGTCAGGTTAGTGGCCCCGCCGCCTACCACTTTTCGGCCGCAGAGGATAGGGAGAGCGGCCAACGCAATACCGACACTCCTCTTCCTCTGCGGCCCCACCGCGTCCGCCATTCAACGGTGGCGACCCCGTCAAGGCCGCGGAAGGTAGGGAGAACGGCTCACCGCAATACCGGCACTCCTCTCCCGCCGCGGCCTCCCACACTCAACCGCGATGCCGCCCATTCGACATCGCGGCCCGCCTCAGTTGCGATGTCGCCAAAGCGGCACCGCAACCTACGGCCGCTACGTCGTCGGCTTAGCCGCAAAAGCCCTGACGAGCGGCCCCCTCCTCGGGTTCCTCTTAGCTTCACCGTGGCCCTCCAAGCCACGGCTACTGAGCCCCCCCGCCTCGACAATGCGGGAACCCACCGGGGGGGGAACCCACCGGGGGGGTCACAGCAACGCCCTAAGCTGAGGTCCGTAACCCACAGGGGGTGACCTTAGCGAGTAGTGGCTTAGTTTTTAAGTTTTTGCCCCGGCTGGAGGTCTTAATTTATTGAGGCACCCACAGGAAAGTCCGGTTAAGCAGACGACAACCTCCCAGAGCCTCAAGTCTGCTATTACAATAGTGTGAGAATGGTCTATCATTGATTTCATAATTTTTGATTTTGACAAGTTTGGTAATCTACTAATAAATGGCGTCATTATGACTTTCCAATGGTCAGTCACTGACACTCTATTGAAAGAATTGGTAATCTCGTACATAATGACAAATGAAACTTCCTACTAAACTTCCAACTTCCTACTACTTCAGATTGCTTATAACACTAATAAATAATATGTAAAAATTTAATGAAATCTGGCATGAATAAATGTTCAAAATGCCATTGTAATACAATTCTATTACGAGACCAAGACCAAAAGACCAATTCTATTTGAAGTTCGTAATCTGCTAAATTCATAATGGTCGATCATTGGTCGGTCAATACCGACCAATGATCGACCATTATGAATTTAGCAGATTACGAACTTTTAGCAAAATGACAATGGGATCGTGTTGGAGTGACGAATTTATAAAAATAGCAGACTTGGGCCCCAGGTTGACCTACAACATGCTCCGTCAGGAACGAAGTACCTTTTCACGTATGATTTAAAAGAAAAACAAATGAGTGTACAGCGGGTTAATTACGCAACACACATAAAATGACAATTGATCTCATTTACTTACATTTTGACAGTTCCGTACGTTCATTGCGATAATTACGTTATTGAACAGACGAATTTGTTAAACCTATGAAGCAATGGATTAGAAATATCCTTTAAAACTCTCGAATTGTGATTGAAACTGTCATCTACGCAATTAGGGTGCAGATTTTTTTTTGTAAATGATTAGATTTTAATTAAAAAAGTGGTCGAGTGAGATTCTTTTTACAAGCTTTTATTCAACATGCCTTGTTAGTTTACTTGTCAGGTTACCACAAACTGTATTCTCGTTCTATTTTGAACTTAATTTTCAACATTTTAAAGTTTAAAATCGTTTGAAGAAATTTGACAGTCTATGCATGCACACATCTATGCCACAAGGTCGATGATAATTGCTGTTTTTTTATGAAATAGGTTAACGTAATTTTATTTCTATATTTTTTATTTCTATTAATCAAAGTCATCACTCATCACCTATGCAATCGATGCATCTTTGCTAACTCAGTGGCAGTTTATTGATGCCCTTCTTGAAGAAATCAGCTGGATTTTGTAGCCATATCCTTCCTATCTATCAAACAGGCAGTAAAGAGTAAACGTTAACGGGGCGACGTCCTCGGGGTCTCTAGTTAAGATGGGCATGCCTCAAGGTGCAATTCTTGGCCCTTTTCTATTTCTGGTTTATATTAATTACCTTCCTTACATGATGGCTAACTTATCGGATATAATTCTATTTGCTGATGACAATTCTCTTATTTTTTTAATAAAAAAATACGGATGGCTTACATGTCAAAGATAGTCTGGCTGTTGTTTAGAAATGTTTCACAGCTAATAATCTCTTACTTATTGCGAACAAAACTAAATGTCTTAAATTCTCGTTACCGAATGTACCCCAAGTGGGCCTAAATTTAAAACTTGATGGCAAGAAACTTGATGCTGCTACGGAAACTGTATTTCTAAGAATTACTTAAGATTGGTAATTGTAATGGGGTGCCCACATTAGAGCTCCTTCAAATAGATTAAGTTCAGCTGCATACGCAGTAAGAAAAATAAGGCAGTTGACTGATATAGCCACAGATAGGTTAGTATACTTTGCTTATTTCCACAGTATTATGTCTTATGGCCTTCTGCTGTGGGGATCGGCAGCTGACGTAGATGCAATTTTCATTTTATAAAACACGATCTAAAATGGGTCCTCGTGAATCCTTTAGAAACAAATTCAAATAAATTAGTATACTAATTTTGCCTTCTCTTAATATTTTAGAAAGTATTTTGTATGTTGGCAAAAACTAAGGACTTTTCAAAATAAGAAGCGATTTCCATAATAAAAATACACACAGTGTTAATTGTGATAGCTACCCACATTTAGATTAGCGAACAAGTTGTTACTTTTAAACAGTATCCGCTTTTAATAGGAAGGAGTACAAACTTAGCATAAGATTGATTTGTGACTACCTATGTACTGAAACTATACCACGAAATTATAACATTAATGTCAGCAATTTGTGTTTTGTTGACCTTACGCAATTTGGTTTGGAGCCGCTGGGATCAATTTTAGTATTTTATTATTTAATAATTATTTAATTAATAAAATTATGGAGCTCTTGGGAATCAATGTATGGAGAGAAATTGTTTGGAGACCAATAGATTTGGAGCTCCTGGGAATAAGCTAATTCCTTCTGTACATGTGGCTTCTCTGATACCTCATTAATGGCATTACTATAATTATATAAATGTCTAGTGACTATACTGCTCGATGTTTATTTAGGTTTAAATACTTTATTCTCATAAAGACAAAAGAGCTTATATAAGAACATAAAATGACATAATAAACTTATTCTAGGTAACGGTCACCGATTCGATACAATAGGCTTAAAATTATTTTGTTTTCCAATTGGTAGGGTTACACGTTCAACGGTTTTATTCAAAACTAGTAGGCTATTAATAGTTATTTATGCAACTGTTTTATAATAAGGAGTACTCGTATTAAAACACGAATGTGGGTTTATTACACGAGGCGAAGCTGAGTGTGATAATAGTATCACATGAGTGTTTTAATACCTAATTATTACAGTTGCATACAAGACTTTATTTACACCCATGACATGGATCCTCTATAAAAGGTTCTGAAAGAGTTTTTGCAATACTAATATCGAACAAAAATGGCGGGATACGACGCTATGGTATATACCCAAAGTCTCTAATTCAGATAATTTATGTAAACAAAGTAATGTCAAGAAATGTCACTGTAAAAATAACAGGACAGTGGTGCAAAACATTTTATCATTAAATGTTTTTGTAAATAATCATCGATAAAATTAAAGTTAATTTATTATAAGAACTATGCAAACAAAATACCGTTGCCAAACAATGTTTTTTGTAGTGTGTCGGAGACACGGTGTATGATAGTCATAATCAGCCCTTTTAAGCCCAGTGCTAGACGTAGGCGGCCCAAATTCGATTTCCAATCGAAACAGTTTACAGCCGTTTTCATTCAAAATGTGGCTAGATATGCTACTTACAATATGAATCTATTTATGAGAGTTGTAATATTAGTGTTGTTGAAGATGTAAAAAATTTGAAAATGTTTGGATCTTCTGGGTTGTTACCAGTATCATCAAATATTTTATACCAGAAAATCTCCTTTTATTAATAACTTTGTTTAAAACCGAAAACTTATAAAAATAATTACGGTATAATAATTTTTTAATTATTATTTCTTAAAATCAGTACTTTAAAGAAAATAGAACCTCTTTTTTCGCAATTTTATGTGAATTACCATTACGAAGATATTTTTTTGTTATGTTATCCCCTTTGTTTACATGAATTATCTGAATTTGAGACTTTGGGTATAGTATAGTGAAACGCGCGTGCGTGACAATGTTCTTTTTTTTAAATTCATTAAGATACCATGAATTGAGTAGTGAGAATGGAAGGGAGGATGATGATCCCTTCCTTACTCATCTGTTTGATGAGTAAGGAAGGGATCATCATCCTCGTAAAAGCAAAGAAGTTGCATTATTAAACTCAGTACAACATTATAACTCCCGTTTGGATGCTATTATGGTTACTATGACACTGGTGTTTTAATGTTGGCAATAAGCTGTTTCAGAAACTTATAGAGGATTTATAGCATGGGCGTCGATAAAATTGTTAATGAGTTGTTTATTTGGACATTAAATACCTATAATTCTAATTTCAACTATTTATTAGTGGCTTTTGTGGACAGGGTATTCATTCAGATTTGGTACAGTTGTAATTGGTAGTCATATCATTTGGTTTAAATAGGTTTCTCTTTTTATATTTTTCCTATTAACACTGTAATTTGAAAACATTGTAAAATCCAATTATTTTTAAAAGAGTAACCGTGGGGTGTCTGCCGGATCTTCTGCATAGGTAACGACCAATCGGGACCGAGCACCTAGCTTCTGACGTTTCATAAGTGCCCATGTAGGTTTATGTTTTTTTTTTTAACAGTTGCTGAATGAAAATCGCCGTTACTGCTACGACATAAAGGCGTCGTTAGTGTTATTACTGTTATGCGGTTGACTATTGGTAGGTACCCTATGAAAAGAGAAAAATTGTGGGTAACAGTTTACATACTCGTCTGGAACTATCGAAAAAAATTGGTTTCATATCTATAAAATGGTAATTTATCGAGATGTTTGTGTATGTACTCGTTCAGTCTGATACCTGCTAAATCTTTTTAATCAAGATTCCCGATACCTTTTGAATTAGACATAGGTGCCGATTCCCTTGTTCACAAACTAAAGTAAATTTAAGTTCAGTGCATCTTTTTCTTTCTATTTCATTAAGAAAAGGACAGAAGATAAATTTTAGTTTAGTCCTGTCAAATTAATCAGCGCCTGTCAATACTCCATACAAATTTAGACGTGATTAAAAACTTGCCTACTAAATACGTCAATCTACGTCAAGCGCTGATTAATTTGACAGGACTAAACAAAAATTTATCTTCTGACCTTTTCATAATGAAATAGAAAGAAAAAGATGCACTGAACTTTAAATTTAGTTTAGTTTGTGAACAAGGAATCGGCACCAATGTCTGAATATACGGACAAGAAACCAAAATATATCTTCGCTGGTTCTCATATTACAATCAGACATGCTTTAAAAGTTTTAGGAAAGGGAACTTCAAATCACTGAATATGAATTAAATAAAGGTTGGCATTTATTTAATATTTTCTGTCTCACTTTCTTACAACGTTTTCATAGATACGATAAACGCAATAACACCAATCTTGACTTTGTTAGTACATAGTTACGAGTTAAGTAGTTTGATTAAAATATTTAATGAACCTTATTCCATTAAAAGTTAGTTAATGTCTTACAGCCACATTCATAGTTGATAAATGCATCATCAACATAGGACAATGGTTTACTAAACGATTATCATCACATATAGATAAATACATGAAGTCCTAGATTAACTTCTTAAATATAATACAATATCTGTTAAATAAATAAAACTTATCACATTAAATAATAGTGTAATGTCATAATGAGTGTTTATACTTCTAATTCAACACCAATATGTATGGGTGATAACAAGATGTGATCAGGAATTTTCTTTGGTAGATTAGGCGACAGCTGTGGAGACCCTCTGTCTGGGCTCAATCTTCAGCCTGAATCCGTCAGTCCTCTTCAGGATGATGTCAGCTTGTAATTTGAACTGTTCTTCAGTCACATCGGAGGTCACTTTATAGTTACGAAGAACGGTAGACAGCAGAATCTTCAGCTTCAAGATGGCATATTTGCGGCCTGAAAAATAAAAAATGCAGTCGGTTAAACATCGGATAATTCTTTCGTATTTTGACAGTTCCTCAAAAAACTTGTCTTACAAAGAAGTAAAGTACTTTTTTTTTTAAGTTTTACGTGTTTTTAATTTTGATGCCACCAATATTAAGAACTGTGTAAGTCCTATCTGTAGGTATCCATTTCTTACAACATAACAATTTACCGTTGAAATTAGCTTACTCGGTATTACATCCAATTTCTCAGAACATCTATTTTCAGATAGTATAGGTACTAACCGACACAGCTCCTGGGTCCAGCACTGAAGGGTATGTAGCTGTAGTAGTGCCTGTTCGAGGTGTTTTCAGGTAAGAAGTTGTCAGGGTTAAAGGTCTCAGGGTCCTTGTAGTACTCTGGGTTGCGGTGGATTTTGAAGGTGCCAATCACGACGGTGGCGCCAGCGGGCAGAACATAGTTGTTTGTGGCTGAAAAAAAAATGTCTTGCAATAGTAACGTTCTAATTTAAAAACTAGTGAAGCAATTTGAGCATGTAATCATGTACAATTTAATACAGTCCGACTAAAGGTTAACTACTAATGACGTAAGTAAATCCTTAGATTTGCGTCATTTGAATTCAACTATAAGTCAATCATTTGAATTAATCTATTAGAACTGTTTCACTAAATTCGTGGGTGGATGTCATTTTTTTTCCACGAATTAACTTTTTCGTCGTGGCTTACACGTGTAACCGTGGGTGTTCTCAAAGTCGCCTAATAGATAACGTATGGCAAGACTACGCACACTGAGAAGCGTCATATCAGCTTAAAACAAGAAACTGCGAACATCAATCTGTTTTTGAGGCATTTACTCGTTGTCGTTTATTAAAAAGTGGTAATTTGGAAGCTCATATCACTGAACATTCACTGACGTTTTTGAGTGTGCTGGCAAAATTACTTAATAATTCTGTACTTGCAGCTTCAAAAATTATTTTATGTTATGTTTATTAAGACTTACCGATTTTCACGTCACGGTTAAGTTTTCTAGCGATGATGGGTACTGGTGGGTACATCCTGAGGGACTCAAGGATGACTCTTTCGAGGTACTTCATGTGCAGGGTATCAGCGAAGGTGGCAGGTCTGTTAGAGTTGCCGAAGATCTCATGCAGCTCGTTGTACACCCTCTCTTGGATCTCCTTGTGGACACCCAGGAGGCAGAGCACAAAGCTAGAGCCAGCGGCTGTGGTGTCGTGACCCTGGGAATCAAAACGATGAATTTTAACGCTATTAATTTAAAATGAACTCATCTGCCTAGTCTTTCTCAAATTATGGTGAGCTAGTTCGGATTCCAGACTATCCAGTTCTGTTCCAGTCTATTAATTGTTATTTCACATGGGCTACTGCCTTCTGATTCTTTCCACGTAGCTTCGTTTAGGCTAGACTGGTAAACAAGCTTTCAGGTCTGACCATGAGATCAAACTGTCGTCTGCATCTACTATAGCATTTAAATGTTGAAGATCATTTAAGAAGTTTATTACCTCAAACATGATAGTATCGACTTCCTCTTTGATTTCGTGGTCACTGATGTTGTTGGTTCCATTCTGGGATGATTCGAGCATCAAGTCCAAGAAAGCCAGACGTTTCTTCTCGCCTGTGAAAAAATGAGTCAGTTCAGTGAAAACTGTTTAAAGATAAAATGTGTCAGAAATGGTGTTTTAGTTAGGATTTAAATGTATTTGAATGTACTGCTATTAAATCCTTAATATTATGTTTACCGATATCGTTTTCATCATTGAAGTCCAAATCATCGCGGTATCCCTTGAACACGTCCTCTGAGAGAGTTTTGTCATTGTTTGCCAATACATTGTCACTGTCATCAGGGGTCTTGGTTAGTTCTTCAAGAGTTGGTGGGATCACACCTCTGGATTTGTTTTCTAGGTACGTTTCTTTCTTGTTCTTGATAACCTTTGCAACAAAAATAACAAGGTAGTGAGAATTTGAAAACATAAAAGATTTTTTAAACAGAACTTTGACGTAGTGTGAAAATAATAATATTTATTCCAGGCTATTAGGCTATTCCCAAAATTATGACTGTATTGTCAAATCTTATATTCAAAGGCAAACCATTTAGATTAAATAATATAATTCTGTTTCAGTTAAACTTGATTTTGGTAATGAGCAAGTGATGTTACCTTGTTGGTAAGTCCGTGAATGATGTCTAAGAGTTTCTTCTGCTGCTTGAAGAACGGCGAGATATTAAAGATGGCGTCGAATCGTAACCACAGTTTGTAGTGCCTCTGGTGGATAATGTCACACATCCTGAAACAGGCAATGACGATAATTAAATAAAGTTTCTAATATGGTATGAAACATACTTAATTGTGAACAGTAAATTGTCCGACTTCGCATATCTTTGAAGAAATTCTAAATTCATTTTGTAAAATGAAGTAGAAACATTTTGAAGGTCTGTGCAAGGCATTGAACGAGGAACGTTTTAAAGACGATGCAAAAATTTAAAGCATCATTCGACAATTTTTATAATAGGTAAAGTAAATTAAAACTTACTTCATCACAGCCATAGCGTAATCAAATCCAGATTGATCTTGAGTTTCCCTAGTGATTCCCATTGCAGTTTCTGAAATTATTAATTTAATATTCATTTAATTGTTACTGTTTCTTACAAGTCATGCCTATCAGGTAGCTAATTTAAAAGTCAAATTCTTAATAGTTTATGGAATAACTTTTACAAAGGTCACCTTCAGAGGTACATAAACAAAATGAGTAAAAGTTGAAGAGGGCAATTAATTTGAATAATTATGTTACTGTACGACCGTTTTGTAAAAGAAAGTCGTAGGTAATTAATTGTATTAAATGCTGATACTATAAATAATTTGTGTACAATCTAATAGCAGAATTAAATGAACATAGAAAATCTTCAGAATAAGAAGCTAAATTGCATTTTGATTTTAATTTTCTTTTAATTACTATAATATACATACATACATACCATATTGAATTATTTAATTAAAAGTTAAATGATGAAATATCCAACAAAAACTGAGAAGAAAGCTGATAATCCTATTAGCGATGTGTTGTTAGAGTTCTATATAGGCATGAAACAAACATTAATATATAACCTGCAGATATAACTTGGAATCTAGTAGTTTTTGAGTCTGTAATAGTCGGCACAATGAAAAGCCCAGTAGTTGTTAAAAAAGCCGGCCAAGGCGTGTCGGACTACGCACAATGAAGGGTTCTGTAGTTGGGACGAATTTATCCCAAGAACAAACTTAACATTGTAGTTGCAATACATGTTCTCTCATTCATTCCAACTGAAAATGTAAGTTTGTACACACAAAATTGATAGATTTACCATGTTATATTAAGACCATAGACTTATTATTAATTTTCCTGTAATCTATAAGTATAGAACTGCTTTCTGAATTTTTTTTTTTAAATTTTAGACTCAGTAGTTTCGGAGATAAGGGGCGGGGAATGATAAAATTTCATCTATTTTCCTTTTATTTTTTATGGAAAAAGTTTAATGGGAAAAGTTTCCCGGAAATGGTCAAATTCGGAAAAACCTGATCGTTTTCTTTTCTATGGGATTTTTGTAAACTTAGACAGAACAACGTCTGTCGGGTCAGCTAGTATTTATGATATTACTGATTTATGTTTTTCCATACAAACGGAGTTTCTTGCCCGTTCTTCTCACTATAGATGTAAGTTTTGGAATGGGCAACTAGCTTCAACTTTCTGTCTAACTGATCTCTTTGACAATTTAAAAGTGTCTGTTGAGTTGAGAATTAAAACTTTCACACTCTATTTCACGTCTTAAGCGGATGATTTTCTAAAAGTGTGCCTTATTCTCTTCTCATTGTTGCTCATCAAAATTGGTTCAATGAGATAGCCGTGAAAACTTAAAGCAGATAACAGACGATTCACTTTTTGTTCATTTTCGTCCTTCACTCGAAGTGAAAGGTCTGAACACAAAATAAACGGTTTGGGTTCCGCTCGCCACTTTCGATTAAAATATTCCACTCACCCCGTTTTTTATTATTTTGGTGTAGTGGTTCGCCCCTTACAAAGGGGCGAGTGGAAAATTGACATTTTAATAATTATTTTGATGTATCGATTCGCGCTTTGCGACATTTCCTTTGAAATGTAATCAAAAAAAGGTATAGTTAGACAGAAAAATGCACACATTATTAACAATGCCATGTTTGAATCTATCTGTAATCTCACCAACTCGTGACACTTGTGATAGTTTTTGCTAGGCTTCCCTAGTAGCATTTTTGTTGGCATTTAGTTGGGCCACTTACTTCTGTAAGTGGCCCAACTAAACGCTAACAAAAAATTCTACTAGGGTTATCTATTAGAATAAAAGGAACCTTTTTCATGGGTCCAATAAACAAAGGGTTTGTTAAAATATATTACCCGTTGAGAGAGTCGTAATGCTTTCTCTTTCTAAGTTCGTATTTTAATGTGGAAGGGATGCGTTTTCTGATATTTGCTAATTAGTAGTATTTATCTCAAAGTGTAACTAAGTAGGAGAAATATTCCTGTGTATTGTGAGTGTAATTCCTGATTGGCAGTTAAGGTAAGTTTATATTACAATCGAATTTCCATTAAAAAAATATGTAAATTAGGTATTAAGCTAACTACTAGCATTATGTTCTATTATTTGTGTTTGGCTACTCATTCTGTTTGGTATCAGTTTGACTACATCGCTACAAATATAGAAAACAATTTTGCTACTCTTGCCATGTACGCTTTATTCACAAATACAATTCTGCACTATTTTAATTAAAGAAAGTGAAATAATAGAAGAAATAATAAAATAAAATAAATTGTGACGTTGAATCAAACAGTACATTGAAATAGACCAAAGATTAAAGTGAAATATAACAAAATTAATAAATGTAGAAATTAGTCCATGTTTAGAAAAAATGTGTACGTACTTATTAGGTACTGCTTTATAGTTATGGATAATCTGCCGTGTTGTGATTTTGATATTTTATTTCCAAATTTTTTTATGTTTGTTGATTTTGATTAAAAAAAAAATATATATATATATATATATATATTTACTTTTAGTTGTAAAATCGCTGCAATATTCTTATGTAATAATTTAGAAATTTTACTATTAAAACAATTTACTTTAAACATTTATATATAAATGTTTAAATAGAAAATATACCTAGTAATATTAGTTAGTAAGGATAATCTTACCGAGTAAAATATCAACAGTGACACCAGACATGTAGTCGTGGACATCAAACTCCTTGCCGATCTCTGGGCGCATTTTCTCCACCACATTCCTGCTGTTCTGGTTGAAAACACTTACGAAAGACTTCAATATATTGATGTGGAATGTGGGAGCAATCATCTTTCTGTGAGAACGCCATTTTTCACCTGAAATGTTTAATTGTTTTAGTAGATTCAACGGCTGTTTGTCTTTAAAGAAAAAGACAAGACTTTATTGTGTCTAGGATATATAATATAAAAATGTTGATCAAAAGAAAAATACAGATAAATTAAAAAGGCTTTCGTAAATTCTAAAAACAGATCTTAATGGTCTTTCTAGTACCAATCTTCTAGTAAACCGACGTATTTAAGTCAGATAAACTTCTAAATAGCTGAAATTCATCATCTGCCTAGCCTTCTCTCAACTACTTTGAGAACAGCGTCCAACCTATACAGATATGGCTGAGTCCCAGTATTTTACTTGAAACGACTACCAATCTGATCTCCATACTACAACCCAGTAACCACGTAACACGATACTTGGTGGTAATAGTAGTATACAGTGATTTCAGAGAAGAAAATAATTGAAAACCATATATACCTGTACTAATAAGTAGACCTTCTCCGAGCCAGGGCTTAAAGAATTTGTATTCTGTAGCTTTGTCGATGTGGACATTGCTGTTAAGGATGACCTCGACGTCATTGGGGTCGGTGAGGAACACAATCAGGTTTGATCCTAGCCACACTCTGACGACGTTGCCGAACTTCTCTCCATACTCTAGGCCGAGTTGCACCAGTTCTAAAATAAGGAAGTGAGTAAAACACAATTCTCGGAAACCAATATCTTCTCATAATCAATCCATTAGCTTATCATAATCAAATTTATTAGGAGAGTTCATAGGACGATTGAATATTTGCAACGCTATTGGGTATTTAAGTTGGAAAGCAAGAGAAAATATAAACTATTAAAACATAGGCAATTTTGAGACTCCATTTAAAATCCTCAAATTTTCAAGCAATAACTCTCACTTAACATAAGGGTTTGATCTAGCCAAGTCGTTCCACCGCATAGTGTAGTCGAACTATGTGACCAGACCCAAAGGAGTGCATGTTTACACAAATTATCAATTAAAACATGTTTAACGTACCACTGGGTTTCTTTGTCAGCACTAGGAGAGCATTTCCCAAAAACGGTACGGCAGCTGGACCAGGTATCCTCTCTGCAAACTGGTACATGCGCGACTTCTGCTGCCATCTGTATAGGATCCATATGCTGGATGCGAGAAGTAGTAGAGGGTAGAAGATCAGTCTTGTGTTGTAGCTCGTCACCTCGGTCTCATCGACCACCGTCGTCATAGTGCTGAAATTGGGCAGTTGTTGTTATAGCAGTTCCATTAGGCCCCGATGCCGAGCCATGCAAGTTTTTAGCCTGTGGCATACAATAAAATTGAAGTCACAAAAATAATAATAATAATTTTAAATGACTTGCATCGTAAAAGGCTATTTGTAACATTATAACAAGGCAATAGATTTATGATAATTATTAATAAAGAAAACAAAAAAAAAAAAAAAAAAAAACTGTGAAAACAAAATTTTAAGAAAGCATTATTTAACACACAACTAACAATTTTTTTTAAAATTAGGTTGTATTGGTTGTAATAAGCCGAAACTCGGTTAATAAAACACTTAAGGAAAATTGTGGCTTTAGAAACGAATTCTTTTCCTGTAACCCCTGTTCTCGTTTAATCGCCACACTTGTCACAATACAACAATTTCCATCCAAATAAACAAAAAACAAAAATGATTTATATCCTTTTTTTAAAGTTTTAAAACTCGAGAGAAAAAGTTTTCACGACTGATCAAATATTAATGGTATATTACTTCACTTACTTGTTTTATTTAATTACTTAGAGTATCAGTCAAACCTATCACCTCGTTGTCCAATCACAATTAACTTATTTACTAAACAGCACATTTTATATATAAGCACCGATCACATTAGTTACGCATGCCCCCACATTATTTTAATACTGATTATATTTGTTAATATAATGTATTTCCCTATTGTATATTCTGAATAATTAGCAAATCGTTATTTACAAGAGGAATAAGTCAATAAGTCTTTTTCAGTTCTGTTTTGTTTTTTTTCTTTAATGTTTGTTTTGTTGCGTTTTTATTATTTCCTTTTGTAATATTATAACCCAAGGTCAAGGGTTATAATATTACTAGGGTTATAATTTATATTTCATTATTTTATGCTGTTATGTAAAAATAAAATTGGGTCAGTGTAGTTATTTAGCGTTTTAATAAGGTACAAAGTTTTAATTTGACTATGTTTTTTTAAAATACACACATCAACAGAATCTAGGGATACCATATTCCTAAATTATTTACGAATTTATAGTTTAAAATCTTTTAAATTTCCATGAAAAATGTATATACAGATTGAAACCCCTTTTATTCTATTAAAAAATAAAATGTAAATTAAAAAAAAACAAAAGAAACAATTTTGCTAACAAAATATGGCAGCAAAATTGTTAGTAATTCGTTACGTTAAAGAAAATTAAAATTGTTTTATTAATACTAATTAATGAAAACGGATTAGATTGTTTTTCTTTTTAATTTAACGTGCCATGTGAGCTTTAAGAGTCATGTCACGTCGTTATTTGAGTCGAGATGAAATGTTACGAGCCGTGGGTTAGATTGGGGATGAGGCTCTTTGCCTCGACAAAGTTTTTGAGACGCTTATAAATAAGCCTCTCGTAGATTTTGCCGAGGACATTGAGGATACTGGTGGCACGGTAACTCGTGGGCTCAGACTTGAGCTTACCTGACTTAGGGATAGCGATAACAGTGGCCTCTTAACACGCTTGCGGAAAGATGTTGTTGCTCAAGGCACCATTGAAGATAGCGGTCATAAGCATTATGAGTTTGTAGACCTTATTGGTGATATCTTCTGTACTGGGGGAGGAATACCGTGCACTTCGTCTGGTGTGACGGGAGACAGAGGATCGTCAAGGTCTTCAACGGGTGGGAAGATCTACGTTCGACTTTAGCATCAACCCTGGCAAGGTGCGCTTGGTCTACTGGTTGAGAGCTGGGAGAGCGTTGGTACTCAAGGCTGTCGAAAGCGACAGTCTTGCTAAGTATATGCCTACTTTCTTTTGTGCCATGCTTCCCTGGTGTGTGACAGTTAGGGATGCAAAATAGTTTGATTTATATTATAAAAATAAAAATATCTGGGATTGCAACCATTTAGAGGTTGGGTTGGTTTGATGCTTGCCCCATGCAAAATAGTGTTGTGGTGTTGTTGAAAACTGTATTATAATAATAATTAACTATTAATATAATTACAGTATTAACCAGGTTGATACTTCGTTCCCCATCATTCCCCCGGAACAATGTTCAGAAGTTGAGTTTCGGAAAACCCCTTTATGATGCAATATCGTGAAATCCAAACATGTTTTTTTTTGTTTTCAAAGTTGTGTCAACCAATCAGACAATATTAAGGAAAGACAGTATTATAGACAGACACTATTTTATGTATAGAAAATAAATGCAATTATTTAAAGTTATGCAAAAACATTTCAATAATACTTGCCAATCGTAATGCTCGCCCCTGACTCCCTAGGGTGCTATCATGGTAATTAAACATAGCCGGCGAAATGTGGGTGTTACTTTTGCCCAACCTTCCGGGGAATACAGGCGACGTGTCATCAGGGTGCAAGTATTATTCGAACAGGATATACTGGTAATTCAGCTGTATTCGGTTAGACTGGCAGCTGTCCTCAACATAGTTGGGAAAGGGCTAGGCAGATGGTAATGGGGACATTTTAAGAAGAATAGTAACAACCACAGATATAGATAGACCTAGATAACGCAAGAGCAACTACTTCGCGTGCCCAGCTTACGTACAAAAATCGTAAGTTACTACTACTCTGTCTTGTTTCTCTGTCACAAAATCGATTAATTAATCTATTTAAACGATTCTTTAATGTACACAATTACTCAATAAATAGTATTCGTACAGTATACCAACTTTCCTACACTAAATAGTGCTTGTGACGTCATAATAGGTAGTCAAAAAATGGCACCCTTGGTTTTTCATACAGATCGTGATACTTGCGTTAACTAGGTCTATCTATATCTGTGGTTACAACCTACGAATCCAGTTCAATTCATAAGCGTACACCACCGCAACCGCATCATCGCATACCCCCAATTTAACAGAAATATAAATGGTTAGTACGGGGCATTAATGCCACAATGAGCAATTCACACTTATTTTAATTGATTGTCCAGTGATACAGTCATAACGTAATACTTACATGTCATCCACATTAAATCAGTAAAGTTATTATTATCAAGCAAAATTTGCAAACTTACGTCGACACAAGGACGCGAGGACTTTTCGACCTTGTCACCTACTTATTTGTTAAATATCCAAATTACCTACAGGATTAAGTAGGTGAAGACAGAATTTGAGTGGTTTTGGACAAGTCAGTGCAGTAATAAATATAATGTTTTTGTTAGTGAAAATGGCTGTGCCGACACCAAATAAAGTGGGAATGGGATAAAGGCAGAAAGATGATTTATTTATTAACTAGCTGATGCCCGCGGCTTCGCCCGCGTGGATGTCGGTTATCGCGACCAAAAGTAATCATTAAATTTTGATCCCGTTCCTGCAACCCATGGAAACCTATTCCAGGGATAAAAAGTAGCCTTATTCCAGGCTATATCTATCACTGCAGCCAGATCCGTTCCAGACGGCTTTTTTTTTCCGACACCTCAACTGATATCATTATATTTTAGCCAATGTATACAAAAACTTGACAAATTATATACTAAAACCTTCCTCGAGAACCACTCTATCCATTGTTGAAAACAGCATGAAAATCGGTGCAGTAGTTTTTGAGTTTATCGCGAACAGACAGACAGACGCGGCGGAGGACTTTGTTTTATAATATGTAGTGATGATATTTATTTATATACACTTTAACCACAAAAATACATGATAAATAATTAATCATACATTATAAAATGTAAAGTGGGCGGCCTTATCGCTTTCTGCGATCTCTTCCAGGCAACCTTGGAATGGACAGTGATTTGCCTGGGCATAAAATGGGGCTGTGATTGGTGCAAATAATAAGTATTCAATGTACTAAAATAGATACACAGATATATACATATCCTAAATAATAGATACATAAAAATACATATACTAATATTAGGGGTTAAAGTATGAAATTGCCGATTTATACTGCAAAATTATTATTTTTTTCCAATATGTAACATATTTGTTTAATCAAAATATTTACCCTCATTATCTATACCTACATTGCTGAATCAGTAGTTAATTTATGCCTATGAGATATAACTCTGGGGATCTATAATAGATTCGACAAACTGTGTGAAAGCATTTTGTACTGCCTCTTGGGAAGAAGATTTTTATCCCGTAGAAAATTGTCCAAATCACGAAAAAAATGGTAGTCAGTTGGAGCAAGGTCTAGCGAGTACAGAGGATGACGTATGGTTTCTAACTGCAGCTCCATTGAGTTACAACGGTGTCCCGTGCAATGTGAGGTCTTGCGTTATCATGGAGCAGTAATGGTGAAGATCACCACGAGTCACGAGTCGGGGCTGTTTCACTGCCAGTTTCGCCATCATTGTTCGAAGTTCGGCAATTGCTTGACCTGAGAAAGCTATAGTGAATAACACCATGAAGAGATCACCAAACAGTTACCATTACCTTTTTATTGGTAAGCTTTGCTTTAGGGCACTGTTGCGGCGTTTGACCTGGGGTCAAGCATTGCATTTTTCGCTTACAGTTATCGTAAAGAATCCACTTTTTGTCACATGTCACAATTCGATCCAATATTCCTTCATTTCTATACCGATTCAATAAGGCAGCGCAAGTTTCAATACGCGTTTCTTTCTGCAGATCAGTTAAATCATGAAGCACACATTTTTCATATTTTTTTATCTTATTGATTTGATGCAAATGAGTCAATATTGTAGGTAAGGTAACATTAAACCATGCTGCTAATTCCTGGGTAGAAAATATATTTATTTTTAATTATTATTTTTTACTCGGTTCGGCTTCCACCATATCCTTCAATTCAGCGTTATTTACCTTTGTGGGCGGTCTTCCACGTGATTGGTTCGTTCTTCAAGTCGAAGTTTCCATTACGAAAGCGTTTAAACCAAAAACGCACGGTTCGTTAATTAGCAGTCTCCTCTCTAAACGCAACATTGATGTTGAGAGTCGTTTCTGCCGCGTTAGTTTCGCGTCGGAACTCACATTCGAAAATTACTCGGATTTTCAAAGTATCCATCTTTACCGTCTGAATAAAAAATAAATAAAAAAACAATTGAAATTCGAAAATCATTTTAAAGAAAAATCTCAAGTATAAAATTAAAAAATTGTTTCACTCGAATTTCTCACACCATGAAGGTTTAATGTCAATTCAAAGTATCTATTACTATAAAACGGCAATTTCATACTTTAAACCCTACTATTAATTCTTAGTTAATTTTGTTTTGATAAATTACTGGTTTTTTGTTCGAAATCTTCCACAAGTTTCGTAATAGCTTTATTATTCGGCATGTGACGATGCACAGCATCTGTGAGAGGGCGTTGTATACTTCCCGTTAGTTGTTATCCAATCACTGCTCTCGTGACGTCACATCCTCGACCAATCAGCGCCAAGTTCCGGTAGTCACGTGGTCCCAGGTGACGTGTTCGCTAATGGTGGACCTTTACCTCATAGCGTCGTTATTTCCCGAATAAGTAACATCTATTTTAGAATTTGCGGTTACTTTTTAACATTTTTAATATTCTTATAGTTCAGTGTTAGAAGATTAATAGTTGATATGAGTGAAAATCAAATAAATAGTGCAATTGCGAAAAATTGTGATTCGGATCAAGAAGTGCAGGTAGGCGACGACTTGATGTCTACATCGAGCCATAAACGCCGGCTGCCACGAAGCGATTCGAGTTCTTCGCAATCTGATTCTTCGGATACTGAGGTAAAACGGCGGAAATTCGGTGAGTCATCAGATATTTCAAATCTTATTAACCAAGTGGCTGTGCTAACTAACCTGTTAATGCAAAACGTGGTTGCATCTAATGCGACCCTGAATAACTCCACAGAGGCACATATGCCTGAACCAGTTCCTGGACCTAGCTCCGCGATACCTTTAGACTTTAACTTGAACCGCCCGCCGGCGGCTGCCAATAATATATCGAGTGGAGTTCCGCGTTTAAATTTAAGCGTCGTTAGTACGTCTCTTAAGGACCCCACGGTGCCTCGCTCTAATCCGGATCACGTAAAGCGACTCGAAGCGTTACAAAAGTTCGGTGATTCGTCGTGGAAGGATGTGCGCTACGCGGACGCGTTGAAGATTCATAACGCTGTACCTGGCTTTGTCGAGCTCGATATTAACGATGAACTTCGACAGTTTGTTAAGGGTAAAGATTATGCGGCGAATTCTGAGAGATTGGTAGCGGCCCTATGTAATGCCTTAATTTCACAACGGGAGTTACTCAATCAAAACTTGCAGAATTTCATTGATTGGACAGCTTCTTCTGATGCTACACTTTCTGCCTCTAGTATTTTCGACAAAATTTCGGAATCATTTCTACCCTCATCAAAATTCCACAAAATTAGTGAGGAAATCATGCAGCTAGTTTGCGGAAAACGAGCTGAATATATTGAAAATCGCCGGGAGCGCATCCTGAGCGAAATTACTAATAAGAATCTTCGTGACGGTCTGCGTAAGATCCCTCCGAGTTCTAATTGCCTATTTGACGAAAATCAATTGCGTGTTTACATCCAGAGCACAGGTGGCATAGATAAATGGGTACGTCCTTGGTTCGGTTCCGTAAAGGATCAAAATAAGACTACCCCTAAGGTGGCAAATAAACCAAATAGATCAAATTTTCGCGAGTTACCACAAAATAATGCGCCCTTTCGTCAAAAGGATTACGAATGGAACTTCAGAAAAGGCAAAAACTCTTCCAAACAAACAAATAACAGGAACAAAAAGTTCCACAACAAAGATCCTCAGCCAAGCAAGAGGAAACACGACAAATGACTCGCAGATTCACCAGTTCTACGGAGGCTGTCTCCGAGCGTATCGGAGACAGTGGCAGACGCTGCGGGCTCCGGAGGCCCTTCTCGGAATGATCACGGGAATGCGTCTGCCATTTACCTCCAAACCACCACTGATTTATCCATCAATACGAACCCTACGCCAATTCAAGACCGCACAATCGCCAGAGATGTCGATCCAGGTGGAACAATTGTTAAATCAAGGCGTTCTAGAAGTTGTGGATCATCGCGATGCCGGTCCGAGCTTTTTCTCAACCATGTTTCTCACAAACAAGAGCGACGGGTCCAAAAGACCCATATTCAACCTGAAGCGCCTGAATTGTCACATAGTTCCGAAACCATTCAAACTGATTTCTCACTTTCAGATACCCAATTTTTTACAGAAGGAGGACTGGATGGTGAAGCTGGATCTCTCCTCAGCATACTTTCACGTGAGCATCTTGAAAAACCACCGTCGGTTCCTCAGACTAATTTATGGTCAAAAAATTCTCCAGATGACCTGCCTGCCGTTCGGTCTATCATGCGCACCAAAAAATTTCGCAGCGTTGACCAACTGGGTAGCTCAACATCTTCGATCCAGAGGTATGCGTGTCGTGGTCTACTTAGACGATTTTCTGATAGCATGCCAATCGAGAAGTCTTCTACGATCTCAGGTGGATTTGTCTTTAAACGTACTAGAGGCGTTAGGGTGGACAGTAAATTACAAGAAGTCTGTCACCGAACCCTCTCAAGTAATAGAATTTCTCGGGTTCATTTGGAACACCAAAGAAAACTTCAAGTGTTTACCTCCAAAAAAGACCCAGACAATTCTATCGCTCTCAAAGAGAGTTATTCACAGGGGAAAAGTTTCTTTGAAAGAGGCGCAGACTATTTTAGGCACTCTCAACTTTGCCAACTTTGTTGTTCCAAGAGGTCGTCTTCACTGCCGCCAACTTCAAATTCTTTCTCGGAGTCTGAAGCGTCTCCCTCCTCGCAAACCGGTAGCAACAACACAAACGGTCACGGAGGATCTAAAATGGTGGGTCACAACTTTAGAAAAGCCTATAGTTCGGAACAGCTTGCACCCAGAGCTGATTCACCATTTCATGACTACGGATGGTGCAGATTACGGGTGGGGAGCACAGTGAGACGATCTTTCGGTTTCAGGAAAGTGGAAACCAGACCAGCGGCGCTGGCACTGCAATCGAAAGGAAATGTTTGCCATAATAGCAGCAGTCAAACATTTCCGATCTCACCTTCGCGGTCGCCATGTGAGCCTGCAATCGGACAATCGCACAGTGGTTTCCTACATTCGAAAAGAAGGCGGAACACGATCAGCGGCCTTACTTCACATGACTTACCAACTCATGAGTCTTCTAGACAAAGAGCGTATTTCTATGACTACGGAATATATTCCAGGAAGATTCAACGACATTGCAGACAGGTTGTCCCGCGGGAAACAGGCGGCGGAGTGGCACCTACTAAGACCAGCTCTAATAAATGTCTTTCGCCGATTTGGAGTTCCACAGGTAGACCTCTTTGCCACCAGGGACACCAGGGTTGTGAGGAAGTATGTTACCAAAGATTGTTCAGACTCATCAGCCCACTTTTGCCACGCCTTCAGTCGTCAGTGGCTATTTCAGCTGGCGTGGGTTTTCCCGCCTCCAAGCCTCATCCCTCGAGTTCTTCACCATCTGAATTCAGCTCAAGGCGTTTTCTTAATAGTGGCTCCAATGTGGAAGAGAGCCTATTGGTTACCAGATCTTCGTCGTCGAGCACTCTGCCGACCCTTGAGAATCACCAACCTATCTCGAGTTCTAGTAGATTGGAGCACGGGCCTTCCACCTACTCGAGTTCAAGACATGGAGCTCTATGTTTGGAAGATAGCGGGTGGGGCGAAATAACCAGTAAGTGGTCAGAAGCTGAAAGGTCCCTGCTCCGATCTAGTTGGAGGGAGTCCACACTAAGAACTTACAGACCGGCATGGTCTCGGTGGGTCAAATGGTGTAAAGATAACAATTTTGATTTCAATTGCCCCAATAATATTAGTTTGACAAGATTTTTAGCATTTCTATTTATTGAAGAGAGATTCGCTTATTCCACCATATTGTTGCATAAATCTGTAGTTCTGACCTTTGGACGACCGTCCTGTAACGAAAGTTTGAATTCAGACTTCTTAGTACAACATATTCTTAAAGCTATCTCCCTTCAATCTCCTAGAGCAGAGAAGCCCCCTATTTGGGACCCAAGTGAACTGATTGCCTGGTTGCAGACGAATCTTCCTAATAACATTACTTTGTTCAAAGCGTCGCGTCGATTGGCTTGTCTTTTGTTGCTAGCGTCAGGAAGACGAGTCCATGACCTTACTCTACTCAGAGTCTCATCTAATAACTACATCGATCGGGGTGATCACATCATTCTGTACCCAGTGTTTGGGTCAAAGACGGATACGGCTGCATACAGGCAATCAGGCTGGAAACTATCTTGTCATGCTAACGAAAATATATGTCCAGTTAATTGGTTAAGGAAAGTTTTGGAATTAGGAATACCGAGACGTACAGCCGAATGTAATCACTCATTGTTCGTGTCAATTCGTGGTCCCACGCAAAGTGCATCACGGACTGTGATAGGTAATTGGATAAAAAGTCTACTGAAGGATGCAGGTATCTCTGCATCTCCTGGAAGTATGCGTTCAGCTGTAGCTTCTTTGAATTGGTACGAAAATTTTCCAATCGAAGATATCCTCTCTCGCGGTAATTGGCGCAGACCAAATACTTTTGCCAAATATTATTGTAAGCAGATTATAGGTAAAGTTGTCACTTCACCAAGTACGAGTAATCTCTCGAATAATTTTGAACCAGTATAGGATAAAATCGACATTCTCTTAATAGTCTGTTGTTAGTTTGATTAATTCTTATTTTCCAGTTTTTACGTTAACATATTTTTAATGATGTAAAACATTAATATTTCTATGTACCTAAATTGAATGGCTAGAGTTACATATCCTGATTTGTATAATAAATACATAATTTTTGCTATATATGGTTTTATTTTTCAGTAAATATTATCATATTCTCACATAGCGTCATCGTGGTCACCAGGAGTTATAAACACGTCTCTCACAGATGCTGTGCATCGTCACATGCCGAATAATAGTGCAAGTTTTACATAAAAATAAAACTTGTATTATTTAGCAGAGACGATGCACAGCATCATTCAAGGTCTCCTGGTGAGAGACTTATATGAGGTAAAGGTCCACCATTAGCGAACACGTCACCTGGGACCACGTGACTACCGGAACTTGGCGCTGATTGGTCGAGGATGTGACGTCACGAGAGCAGTGATTGGATAACAACTAACGGGAAGTATACAACGCCCTCTCACAGATGCTGTGCATCGTCTCTGCTAAATAATACAAGTTTTATTTTTATGTAAAACTTGCACTATTTATTTCAGTTTGTATGGTGCTACGTAGGTCGGTTATTGATACATTGTTTTCTTTCAGACGCATTATAATGATTTCGCTTAGGTTGTATAGTGACAGTTCAGCGTGTGTGTTGATGTTTGAGGTGATTCTTTCTTCTGTGCACATCGTATCACCCAATAAGCTCAGATTCCCAAAAGTGATCGAATAATTGATAGGTTTTCCTCCGAATTGTTACATTATTTTTCGTTGGGTGTGGTTGTTCGTTGGCTTAGAATGTATGTCTGTGGTCGTATAGGTGCATAGATATAAGAAACAAGGAGATATGTCCAGTAGCTAAAAATGTATCGAAACCCGATGTCTCCAGTCTGTCCCTACCACTCGGTAGGGACAGACAGGAATTGCATCTCATAGTGAGATGCAATTCCTTTAGTAGATCTTAATTACAACCAGCGCGAGCGCAAGTATGCGAATTTTGTGTCATTTCGTATAAAATTCCTTGTTGTTACTGGTGCTGACCTCAAGTGGGCAAGAGTGTAACTAAACGTTAATGGTTTGATGATATGAACTGGTTTCGCCACAAAAAGATAGCTGGCGCTGATGTATGGAATCATACAGGATGACTTGTAATTTTCTACAATCGTTTTAAAGTGAGAGTGAACAGGCTTCTTCTGGGTAAGCTCACTCCATCGTCGATTTTGTCTCTGTCACCTCTGACCTAGACTAGAGTCAAGAGCAAATCCATCAAAAAAAAAAAAAAAAGATGATTTATTCTTATTTTTGTTTTACTTATTAAAAACCATACCATTTTTAGGGCTTAATCCAACGAAAATTGATTGTAAACAAAACAAACGGTTTCTGCTAGTTGTACAGCTGATGAGTTTATTTACAACTTGAATTAGGTATGTTCGCTGATCTTTGTGGCACTAAATATGGATTTTCTTTGTAGCCTTCGTGTATTTCTTGCGTATTTTAACTGTAGTCACTGAGGTTTACAGTTTTCTATAACTGAAACTACTTTTACTTATACTTTTATCTCTGATTTTTAAATTATAAAAATACATGGAGCCGATGTTAGCTTGTGTACAGTAGCGCCCTCTCTCCCTCTGTTTCGGAATGTCTATTGAATTTAATATTTTTTCACATATTATGACAAGCGATTTGTTTGGCTGCTGTTATTTCGGTCCACCAACCACAGCATTTTACATGAGGTTTGGCAGTTATTATAAATGAGGTTTTTTGTGTTGATCAACCTTTGTGATTCCTTGTTTTACGACAGTCCGAAAATGTAAACAGTGGTCTTTTGTTCAATTTATCAGCAACGCATTTGGAACCTCCAGTCCAAAACGTGAAGGGTGTGGAAGTTTTGCAAGAAGGATTACAATAGGTTGTTCTAGGAAACCCCAACGGCTTCTAAAACTCATCCTAAAATGCATAAATGACTTAAGGTATCTACTGTGAAAATAGTAAAATCATAAATTAGGTAATATCTGCGCAAGTAGTACTGACGCCAGCACATCAAGCTACTACAATCTGTCAATTTTTTTTAATGGATTTTCAACTTTATCACTACAGGATAAGGTTCAAAGTTGATTGCGAAAATTTGACAGTTTCGGGTAGCTTGACCTGCTGGCGTCTGTATATTTTACTTGAACTTTTGACTTGACCTGCTCGAACTAATAATATTGTCTTATACTTTATTTGAATTACAATAAAAACACACACAGGAACTTTCCAGTCTTTGTGTTTTTGTCACGTTGGCGTGTTTGTTTGTACTTGTAGGTACTTAGTTACCATGACTCTTGCTTTTGCCATGTGGCCAGGTGGTTGACCATAACGCTGAAACTATACAAACTTGGTGATTTACATTTGTATCTAAATAACTACCTTCTTGCTTTATGATATCACTAGCTTTTGACCGTGGCTCCGCCCGCGTGGATGTCGGTTATCGCGTAAAAAAGTAGCCTATGTCCTTCTCCATATCCCAGGCTATATATCTGCCAAATTTCATGACGATCGGTTCAGTGGTTTAGGCGGGAAAACGTAACATACAGGGATGGATAACATCACGCATCCATCAATACCCTTTTGCACCCCTAGTTTAAGCGGTTTGACTACTTTATGCGGCCTACCCAAATGTCATTTCTTTGGTATTTTTCATCGAGTCGGAGAACTTAAGGAGTTTAACTCCTTAAGTTTTGAATTAAGCGACATGATTATTGGCAAATGCTTGCAATGACTGGACAGGTCCACTCAGATTTGTATGGTTCTTTCCTAAAAATACCATATCAGATATTAATCTGCATGATCCTCATATGGCCTGACCAAATTCATGTCCGGATTTTAAAAGAGACTGTGACCTCTGAGTTTGTTTCAATCTTCCTTGTCAGAGTACCTAGTCCCTAGTTCAGTCATCTAGTTTTAAAACAGAAGAAACGGTAGAAATTAATATCATTTACTTACGGGTTGTTTGTACTCTTTAGATTATATGCTGCTTGCTCATCAGTTCTATAAAAAGGGAACGTTAGTACCTAGTATTTTGTTCTAGGTACAAAAAAAAGGCCATGCTTGCTGTTTGTAAAACAGTGTTAGTGGGTAGGTACGTAATGTACATAATAGCGAAAAATTTATCGAATAATTATCGAATGTATACATTTACAACAATTAAGTTTTAATTGTAATTTACCATTGTTGACAAACAATCGCACCGTGTTCATAATTTACGTATATAGCTAATTAATATGACTGGCGCAGTCATATTTTATCTAAGTAAAAGTGTTGTATACTTTTTTGT
This sequence comes from Dryobota labecula, assembly GCA_947523025.1. NCBI lineage: Eukaryota > Metazoa > Arthropoda > Insecta > Lepidoptera > Noctuidae > Dryobota > Dryobota labecula. The sequence goes on along the minus strand of OX383287.1, from coordinate 19,435,313 downwards.
AATAAATAACAAAGCTTCAGTGAGATGACATCATTTGAGCAGTCACCATCGGCCATCGTCGTACGTTATAAGTTCTATACTACCGAAGAGGCTCTAACAGATACCGTTAATGAAAACCATAGGAGATTTTCATCCAATTGACTATTAGCACTGTGTTTAGATTTCAAACGATATTGTATTGTAATGGTAAAATCTCAAGGAGAAAGAAGGAAAAGGAATATGTGAATAAGTAATAATACAGTAGGTAGGTATTTAATGAAAAAACACTAGACAGTCCGTGAGAGGTATAATGTGCAAAATCACAAAGAATTACGCCTGATGCATGTTAAATCATTTTGAATTAAACCATATGTTTAAAACTTAGACAATGTTAATAATAAGTAATTTATTTCTCTCAAAAAGGTACAATTTTGATTCATAGTATAAGTTACATTTTCCGGTATATCCTTTGTGAGAGCTGGAGTCTATACTGGGTTCGGGACCTGTATGACAGATCTCCAGGCTCACACCCTTAAAATACAATATTAATTGCACTTACGTACTACAACATTGTTATAGCAACACTACGTCCAGCGTCCTAAACATTTCATGCAATCATATCATTGTTTGAAAGCGTTTATTCTCTTCCCATTCAATGGTAAATTAGACTAAATCCTAAGCTAAGTTTACTGGTACTCTTTTTCTAGGTTCAATTGTAATTCTGAATCCGTCGGATCTCTTCAGTATAATGTCGCCAAGTAGCTTGAATTCTTTCTCAGGCACAGTGGATGAAGACTCGAAGTTCCGCAAAATAGTTGATAGTAAAATTTTGAGCTTCAGTAAGGCGTACTTGCGTCCTGAAAAAATAAATTGTAAAATAAAAATTTATTTCAAATAGGGATATTATATTAGTGATTTCAATTTAATGGATATATATGCGTTCCTTGCGAACTTATTGATGTGTTAAGGCAACGGTGCGGCTTAAAAGATGTAATGACAAAACTTGGAAAGAGTATGCTCAGACGGTTTGGTCATGTTGAGAGGATGAATGAAAGGCGACTAACAAAAGGTATCTACAAGGCAGATGTGAGTGGAAATGCCCTAGGACGTCCTAGGAGGGGACGCCCTAGGACGCCATAGTGACTTAATTGGCGATGTTCTTCAGAAAGGTCAGGTGCATAGTACTCGCAACCAGCGTGCGTGTATGACCAGATGTATGAACGTAAACCGCGCAAAAGGAGTATGTAGTGGCGTTCTATTGTCTCTATCTACCCCCATGGGAAGAAGGCATGAGTTTATGTATGAATGAATGAATGAATGAATGAATGATTTATTAACTTAAATTTCTTAAAATTAGATACATTGCCCCACAAAACTGCTTACGCAGTTGAACTGTGAGATCGTTGAGTCTCTCTTTCAATAAACATATTGTCAGGTACATCTATAACCTATTTATACTTAATACCTACACTTACATAGAATCTAATAAATATTTTTAAGATTACGTGCGAATTTTACTTTATTATCTTCTTGTCTGATGTCAGCAGGCAAACTGTTCAATAAAAAGGGAACGCGTTTTATTAAAGTTCTGTCGCCATAGTAATTACTAACTCTGGGTACATCATATTTACCTGCTGTCATCGACCTGGTAGTATACTTGTTTGAAACTAATGAGTCACTATCCCGCTTGCCATGGTTATTAACTAATAATAGGTATTTGTGTTTAAGGCTAACTGGAAGAATTTTACATATTTTGAATAACCTATTATAGTCTCCTTATATATGTAAACCTCCATCCTTATGTCCTTAGATATGTAAAGCGATAACTAATTAAGCACCGAAATAGACACTGATTTCTGAAAGTCTGCGAAATGAGTGGATGCGGAGTAAGAAAGGACAAGGAGAAACAGTAACTATCAATACTGGACAAGTTAATAGATTTAAGAAATTAAATAATTTTAGTCGCACTTGCAACACAGGAAACGGTAGTCTCAGGCTGTCGAAAATCAAAACATGGATAGGTACTAACCGACACAGCTCCTGGGTCCAGCACTGAACGGAATGTAGCTGAAGTAATGTCTGTTTGATGTGTTCTCTGGCAGGAAATTGTCAGGGTTGAAGGCCTCAGGGTCCTTGTAATACTTGGGACTACGGTGGACCTTGTAAGTTCCGATGACGACGGTGGCGCCTGCGGGGAGGACATAGCTGTTCGTTGCTGGAAATAAATAAACTAAGGAATGATTATCTGTGTCGGTTTCTGGCTAAAAAAATTCGGAATTTGAGAACTATTTTATTTATCAATCAAGTTGTACACGAAAGATTCATTATGTCAGGCAAAAAATGCCCACTGCATATATATAGACCTAAGCAGGCATCATTAAGAAAGTATAAATTGTAAGGTTAGATTCTCAAAAATTCAATGTAGAAACGTCTATTTAAATCGATAAGAAATAGAAACCTACCGATTTTAACATCACGATTTAGCTTTCTTGCGATGATAGGCACAGGTGGGTACAACCTCAATGATTCGAGGATGACCCTCTCGAGGTATTTCATTTCAAGAGTATCGGCGAAGGTGGCTGGTCTGTCAGAATCGCCGAAGATTTCGTACAGCTCGTTATAAACCTTCGCTTGGATATCCTTGTAGACACCCAGAAGACATAGAACGAAGCTGGAGCCAGCAGCAGTAGTGTCGTGACCCTGATATATTTGGATTTAAATCAGTTAGTTTTCATCTTGCATTAACATCTGCTGTAATAACAGTTACTTAAGACAAAAGTTAAGAAATGATGAAATGAAGATCCAAGAAGTCCAAGTAAGTTGTATTTTAATCTTAATTTGGGCCAGTTCTAAAGTCTATAATTATAAAAATTAGGGAATCGTACTTCTTGTCATGGTTCCAATTCCTACCAACAGTTATTTGCGGCAGAGCCCTGTGAATGATGGTGGGGTCGGGTTTGGAGTTGGGGTTTCTAAAATAACGTAAAACCAGAATAATTTAAAACTTACCTCAAACATAATGGTATCCACCTCTTCTTTAATTTCATGGTCAGTCAGCTGATGGGTCCCGTTTTGGGCAGACTCGATCATGAGATCCAAGAAAGCGAGTCGTTTCTTCTCACCTTTGGAAAAAATATTAATTTTACGTCATCTCAATACATTACCACGCCAAGATCATCTCCGTAATCATACATAGATCATAAGTTCATAACTTAAGGAATTATAATGAAATACCGGGATCGGGAAAATACGCATTCTTTACTGTTGCTATCAACGTAAAGAATGCGTATTTTGTTTGCTCAGGTACTAGAATATAAGCTTATTTGTTTTCTAAGATTGCTACTGTTCTTTTCTTTTCTTTTATTTAAAAAACGTTGCCCCACACTAGGAATTTCTGCTGTATAAATTGTGGGTGCGTTTTATCATCATCATCATCATTATCATCAGCTTATAGCATTCCACTGCTGGACATAGGCCTCTCCAATTGCACGCCATTCAGCTCGATTCTCGGCAACTCTCATCCAGCTGCTACCAGCCACCCTGCGGAGATCGTCGCTCCACCTAGCCTGAGGACGTCCTACCTTACGTTTGCCGATTCGCGGTCTCCACTCAAGAACACGTCTACCCCAGCGGTCATCAGTTCTACGGCTAATATTGCCGGCCCATTGCCACTTCAGCTTGCTTATTCTGTGAGCTATGTCAACAACTTTGGTTCTCTGCCGGATCTACTCGTTCCGGATACGATCCCTCAGAGAAACTAAGCATAGCCCGTTCCATAGCTCGCTGAGCGACCTTGAATTTATGGACCAAACGTACCGTGAGTGTCCACGTTTCGGCTCCGTAAGTCATAACAGGCAGGACGCACTGATTGAAGACCTTGGTCTTTAGGCTCTGTGGAATACGCGACGAGAAGACTCGACGAAGCTTCCCAAATGCTGCCCAGCCCAACTGAATTCTTCTGTTAGCCTCCCTCTCAAAGCTGTTCTTACCAAACTGCAGAGTTTGCCCGAGGTAAACAAATCCTCGAGAGCACCGCCATTGACAGCAATTGGTCCCGGAATGACGTGTTCGTTGAACATAACTTGGGTGCGTTTACAAACATTTAAACTCACATACACAAGCAGCCAGACCCGGAACACCTACTTGTAGATCATACAAATATTTTTTCCGTGCGGGAATCGAACCCGCGACACGCAGCGCAGCAATCAATGGCTTAACTACTGCGCCAACCGTGCCGTATAATACAAACTACGTCTTCACCGAGGCCTCCTTGTCATTTTCTAGATTCAAATGTGTCTCAATGATTATTATTGTCAAATAATAATTATTGACTGTCGTGTTTTTACCTGCTGGACGACTTAGAAGTTATTTCATACTCACCAACATCATTTTCATCATTGAAATCCAAGTCATCTCGGTAGCCTTTGAACACCGTATCAGAAAGAGTTATGTTATCTGTAGCTAGTACATTATCATCATCGGTATTTCGTGTCAGCTCAGCTAATGTTGGTGGAATTAAACCTTTCGCTTTGTTTTCGAAGTACGTCTGTTTCTTACTCTTTATAACCTGAATTTTTTGGAAATACTGACTGAATTGTTTGCTGTTATATGAAAATCTTGTTTAAAACAATGATTAAGGAATATTTCATTGTAAAAATTTAATTATTGCAAGATGTTTATTACACCATTTTATACATTTTTTAATCTGTAGATAAAAATTGCGTGGAAGGTTTAAAAATTTTAGTAAATAAAAACTAATTTATCCAATTTAACTTAATAAGCTTAAATTATCTACAAGCACGCGAGATGAATTCAAGCAGAAAAGTATTGAATGTACAATACCTTATTAGTTAGTCCGTGAATAATACTCAGAAGTTTCTTCTGCTTACTGAAGAATGAGGTAAATTGGAAAATGGCATCAAATCGTAACCAAAACTTGTAGTGCCTCTGGTGGATAATGTCACACATTCTAGAAACGTTGAATTTAATAAAGTATAAAGTAAATTTTAAAGTTATTTGCCTGATGTAAAAGACTGTTGATGGTGAGAGAACTTACTTCATAACAGCCATAGCGTAATCAAATCCAGATTCATCTTGAGTTTTTCTTGTTATTCCCATTGCAGTTTCTGCAAATGTTTACATGCACTGGTTTATTTTTAATCGATTGACAAATAGCTGATACAATAATGGTGATGAATCAAATTGAATCTACAATTAGTCCATCCGGGATCACAGTTTTTAAGACAAGATTAGGTTTTATTAGGCAGATGTTGTTAAGTTTTTGTTAGAAAGAGGGTAACTACTACTACTAAGAGAGAAGTATGGAAGAAGAACACATGCTGCACTGACCCCAAATAAATTGAGATAAGGGCAAGAGAATGATGAATGATGATGTTGGCAAGATGTATTTTCTTTTTTGCTTTCTCACTTTAGTTTTAATGGTCTGTCATTTTGAGTACTTTATGCGGCCTACCCAAATGTCCTTTCTTTGATATTGTTCGTTGAGTCGTTGAGCTCCGTAAATCTTGAGTTGAGCTACATGATTACTGACAAATGCTTGCACTGACTGGACAGGTCCACTCAAATTTGTGTGGTTCTTTCCTCAAAAGACTATTTCAGACACGGATCTATATGGTCATCACATGATCTGACCAAGATTATGTCTGGAATTTAAAAGAGACTTTGACCCCTGAGTTTGTTTCGCCATTTCTTCTCAGGGGTAGCCAGATAGGAAATGTTGACTCCATCTAGCTTATTTTTTTAATATGACGTGTAAAAGTGATTCCGATATCCTATTTACAGAATTAACGATTTCATTTCATTACTGTTTCCTAACAACACAAGATGTTTGATATTTAGAATCTTCGTTTTATTAGCTTGAAAGCAAAGGCATACAATTCTGTCTTCTTACCTAACAAGATGTCCACAGTCGCTGTGCTCATGTAGTCATGGACATCAAATGTTTTGCCCGTTTCTGAGCGCATTTTCTCAACGACACTTTTGCTGTTTTGGTTAAAAACTCCGACGAATGACTTCAGGATGTTTATATGGAATGTTGGAGCTATCATTCTTCGGTGGGAACGCCATTTAGAACCTGTAGGAAATAATATTTTAATTATAGTTACAATGTTCACGACGATGCGTCACCAAATAGTTAATTATATTGTTTTTATATTAATTCAGATTTAAACATAGGATAGAATACTGCTTAGCATCAAAATTATGCTCAAATTGTGATTGTACGTAAAATAGGAAGCACAACTTTTATAATCTCAACTAGCTTTTGCCCGCGGCTTCGCCCGCGTGGATGTCGGTTATCGCATAAAAAAGTACCCTATGTCCTTCTCCATATCCCAGGCCATATCTCAAAATTCTAACTTAATATTAATTTTAATGTGACTCACTATGTGAATAGAAACCGAAACAAATGATTTAATATAATAAAAGTACTTATGTTCTGAACGTGAATGAGTCTTTACCTAAAGATCAACACAAAATCAAAATACGAAATTTCACTCAAATTCTTAAAGCAATCAATTGTACCAAATTACAATACGAAATAAAAGTGCGACACAAATGATAATTTTAAAATAATTCACGTAAGTACCAACAATGTGAAAACAAAACGAAATCCTCCGAAATGTCGCATGATACACCATTTGTGCTGATAAAACGCTCAAAATATATAATGAACACCATTGGTGCATAACTTTTCTCAGGGTCACGTTCGCAATTGGACGAAATATTTGACATTTATTTTGTACTTGCAACACGATCTGGTTGTAGAATTCGATTAATCGACTAATACTTGACCGGTTGACATTTTATCGGGAACACCACTAAACGAACGAAAAAAAAAAGAAAAAAAAATACGTCTGTACTCTGTGGTCGTGTGGCGGTGTGATGCGGTGCTTAATGTAAACATTCATTAAGGTTATACGTGCGTAAAGATTCAATGAGAAAACGATTTAATCTTTGAAGAATCTTATACAGAATTACTGAGCAATAAGTGTAGATTTCGTATTGAGTGTTAGTTTATCGAAAAGTGATAAATATGTCAGTGAAAAAGTAACGAAAGTTTTGGAATGCACAAATTTTGATCATAAGGCCGCCGTGTTTAGTAATGTTTTTAAGATAAATATTCTTGTATACTGTTTGAAATACACATAAGTAGCTAGCTTATTTATCTTCATACATAATTTGGCTAATAGCTACTTATATTATAGCGTATTGTTATCGTAATCGTATTTCCAAGAGTAAAATTCGGCAAACAAATACCTACAAAAAGTCAATAAAATGGATATACTATGTTATCCTTAAGAGATAGACATATGCCATCGCGGACTTTTTTGAAGACCTTTATAAGATACATAATTCCACCATACATTATTTTGTTATATCTCAAAGGGTTTAGACAGCGTTTTCGTTGAAAGCTCCCAGACGGCTTATTTTTTTGCGACACCTCCAACAAATATCGTTAATTCGTACAAAAATGCATACAAAAACATAACAAATTATATACTAAAACCTTTCTCGAGAACCAAGCTTTCCATTGGTGAAAACAGCATGAGAATCGGTGCAGTAGTATTTGAGTTTATCGCGAACAGACAGACAGACAGACAGACAGACGCGGCGGAGGACTTTGCTTTATAATATGTAGTGATAGTGATAGTGATAGTGATGATTAAGTATAGCTATATTGTATTATTAATATTTAATTGCTGCTTCCAGGTATCCTAGACTGAGACCTAGCCCTGGACCTAGCTTTCAGATATCTTGTCCTACAGAAAACCCTATTTATTTGTGTTAAGAGGGCTGTCTCGGATCCACTAGCGCCACTCCTTTAAAAAAGCATTATCTCGTGACTAAGAAGGAATTATGAAAAACGGCTCAATCAGCTGCCTCGGTAAGTGTGTCTAGAATTTTCTAATACCTTTTATAAAGTTTCATATGACACGAAGCAACAAAATTCGATCTAAAGAAAAACGACCACATTCCTTTAGATCGTATTTTGTTGCTTCGCGTTTCAATATGAAACTTTATAAAAGGTATTAGAAAATTCTAGACACACTTACCGAGGCAGCTTATTGAGCCATTTTTCATAATTCCTTCTCAGTCACGAGTACTCACGAGATAATATTTTTTTAAAGGAGTGGGGCTAGTGGACCCGAGACAACGCTCTTAATGTGTTGTAAAACTTGTTTTGCCAAATGGCATTCAAAGGCACGTCACATGGTGAAATATCTAGATTTAACGTTTTAAATACTAGATTTCTTTATCACAAAAGACCGGCCTGAGGTTTTTATGTGTAACAGGTTTTATGGAATCGGTTCAGTAATTTTCAATGTAAATCAGTTTTAAATTTTATAAAGCAAATTCAAAAAAAAGAAAACCCGACTGTAAAAACATAACTGAAAAGAGAAAAACAGGCATTATAATCTATAGAATTTTGGTATTGCAATTCAAGATATAGCCGCCAGCTGAATTCACGTATAGAGGTATGTGGAACAGGGTGTAAAGTTCACTCATCCTCCATAGAAAAGGGAGGATCTTCCGAGCAGACGTGTGTAGTGTCTGGTGGGCTACTGCCGGACGATTGAGGTTGGGACGTTGTATATATGATAGTCGCGCGGTAAACTGCTTGCGCGATGCAGGATTTTTTGCGTGACGTCAGTGTGATGCGTAGTATTCATGTGGCGATGTAGATAAATGAGAAATGATTTTATTTCTATAAGTAGGTTTGTACAAACACTTTTCACGTCAATCATACTTTTAAAACTAGATGAGGTCGGCTTTTCTTGACTACTTTGAGATGAGAAACCGAAACAAACTCAGAGGTCAGTTCTCTTTTAAAGTCCAGACATAATTTTGGTCAGATCATGTGACGACCATGTTGATTGCTGTCTAAAATGGTATTTTGAGAAAAGAGCCACACAAATTGAGCAGACCTGGATAGGATAACTGGTGACTGGATAGTCAATGCACGCATTTGTGTCAGTAATCGTCCAGCACAACTCAGAATTGATGCCGCCACACACGAAGATACCCGGAACCTATCAGTGTAAGACGTCAGCGCCGCCTGGACCGGGAGAGACCTACCCTCATACCGGGATAAACCTGGATAGGCATACACCCTCCTTGATCTTCGCGTCCAGCGATCACGCCCGTTCGGCACACACAACCTTATTGAATTACTTATCTTTCTGAACTGCCATATACTAAGTAGTACGAATCTAGCTGGTATTTTTTTTTCCTATTTCATCTACAAAATAGCTGGCTGTGCTGGCTGCTGAGACCTTATGGGTAAATACAGTTTTGAGCCGTTAGGGTTCGAAACGCTCGGGTCATGGGGCCTAAGTGCACGTTTCCTCTTTAAGGAAATTTTTCGCCGTCTGGTCGACACTTCACGTTACCAGAAGGCTGGCTCATTTTTTGGCCTAAGAATTAGCATTGCCATTCAACGTGGCAATGCTACCAGTCTTCTGGGCACGTTTCCGGATAACAGCGATTTGGACGACTACTTCAACGCCAAAGTTTTTTTTTTTTGTATATTAAGTTTGTTAGTCATTTGGAACCTAGTACCTAGTGTAAATAGTTAGTCGTGTCATATATTGTATAATAGTTACAAAGTAATTTAATAAAATAAATAAAGTAAAAAAAAAAAAAAAAAAATACGAATCCTTCATCTGATTGTACCTATTTGATTTATTTGTATGAAGGGGTAAGTTTAAAAAAAGTGGTAACTGATGACAGAAAATCTGTCGATCGAGAGGATAGCTGATAATGCACCACCCAAAAAACTAGAGGTAACATCCAGTAATAGTAATATCGAGGACATAAGTCGCCACTCGGTGATACACACATGAACTTTCCTATATTATATTTAAAGACCAGCTAAGTATCCAAATATAAACATACCTGTGCTGATAAGTAGTCCTTCTCCAAGCCAAGGTTTGAAGAACCTGTATTCAGGGGCCTTGTCGATGTGTACTTGACTGTTCAGTATGACTTCAATGTCGTCGGCATCCAGAAGAAATACAATCAGCTTGGAGCCAAGCCATCCTCTGATCACTGTGCCGTACTTCTCGGCATATTCCAGACTGAGGTTTACTAATTCTGAAATATAAATAAAAAATTAAAGTTTCTTTGTTTGCTTTCCCATACTACTCCACAGATTGCGTTGAAACTGTAAAAGTATTGCGTGTACGCTTACAAAGATTTCTGAGTTGGTAAAATTATCCTTCAGGCGAGCTAAGCTTCGAGGTGGCCTTGCACAAGTCCGAGGCCATGTGTTTTCATAGTTACCAAATAACGGTAGGAGGGGTTCACATCGGCGTCGAGTCGACGATGAAGTACCTGGGACTCGTCCTCGACAGCCAGTGGAACTTTGTGGAACATTTCCGACGTTTGGCTCCCAGACTGGAACGAGCCGGGACTGCCTTGAAGAGGCTCTAGGCGGGGTCGTGCGGTCCATGGCCCTTTACGGGGCACCGGTGTGGGCGCGTTCTTTGAGGCGGCGATCAGTCCGCCGGTTGAGCGCGTCCCAAAGGGTCATGGCCATCAGGCTAATCCGGGGATACCGCACGGACTCCGGTGAGGCAGCGAGCCTCCTTGCCGGATTTCTGCCATGGGACCTAAAGGCAAAAATCCTCGCGCACTTCTGGGAGTGGAGCGAGGAGGTGCAACGCCGCCGCGCCGGGGCGTAATTCCGTTGACGCGAGAAATCACGGCACAGCGGACAGAGCTCCGGCGGGATCTCATGGCGATATGGAGAGTGCGATTGTCGCAACCCAGCGCTGGGCACGCCACAATTGTGGCGATAAGTCCCCTCTTTGAGGAGTGGCTAGAGAGGCGCCACGGCGTCCTCACATTCCGGATATACACTAATGGCACAACACTGATACATTTAATGTTTCTCATTGTCATTCTTACAGATTATTCCTGACGAACAGCTATCACTATTATAACATAACAGTACATTGTAATTGTTAACACACGGGAAGTCAAGTATACGTCCCCTCTTTGAGGAGTGGCTAGAGAGGCGCCACGGCGTCCTCACATTCCGCCTGACGCAGGTCCTCACCGGACACAGTTGTTTCGGGAGGTTCCTGTTCAAGATAAGACGGGATGAAACGCCCGGGTGTTACCACTGTGCGGATCACCCGGAGGACACGGTGGAGCATACGGTGGAGGTCTGCCCGACTTGGGTAGAGCACCGCCGTGTCCTCACGGAGGCATTCGGCGGCGGCGATCTCTCGTGTCCGGCGCTGGTCCAGGCCATGGTACGGAGCGAGAGTGCATGGGAGGCAGTCACCTCCTTCTGCGAAGCAGTAATACTCCCGAAGGAGGAGGCGGAACTCGTGAGGGAGAGGCAGTCTGCGCGCCCTCACGCTCCTAGTCGCAGGAGACGCCCTGGGCGGCGGGAATCGATAGCCGATTCCCGGCCAACGTAGGCTTGCGGACGGCGAGCTATGGGCAGCTTGCCGTCCGGTCAGGTCTTTTGGTGAAATTGTGTGTAGAGTGAAAGCGAAATTAACTTTTATATTTCTAATATTATGAAATTACTTTTGTAGTGAACATACCATAACGTACGCGCTTTGAAATGATTTGCTAATAATCACCTAAACCTATTCTAATTTAGGTCCGCCCTTAAAAGCAAAATAACTAGTACATGCGAAAAACTCAATTTTTTTTTTGAATATTCACTTTTTCATTCATCTCATTGTACAGAACGGCTTTTTTGATGATATCTCGAGAACGGATTGGGGAACGGGGAACAAGAAATTTCACGCGGACGAATTCGCGGGCAAAAGCTAGGTTAACATAATCATACGATTAGATAATGAGCGGTGCCAATGCCAAAGCCTTTGCATAGGTAGTAAGTATAGGTACTAAGGTCAATGAAACATTTGTCTATTTTGCGTAAGTGACGAACTGACAATCCTTGATATTTAATCACACGGTCACTTTTTCGGAAATACTTTGGTTGATATCGTTTACTTACGGTCAGGTTTCTTCCCCAAAGCAATAAGAGCGTTTCCAAAGAATGGTACAGGTTCAGGTCCTGGGAGTACGTTGCCTAACTTGAAGAATCTAGACTGCTGCTGCCATCTATGTATCAACCATAGGACAGACGCTACGAGCAGTAGGGGGTAGAATATAACCCGCGCATAGTTCACATGATTGGTGTCATCGACGAAAGACGCCATATTGCTGGAAAAAAGAATCAAGTTTCAAGTAAGAAATTAGCAGTTATAGCCTAGTGGTATGACCGTCGGACCGCCGAGGTCTCGAGTTCGAACCTAAGGCACGCAACTATGACTTTTCCGATTCATGTGCGTATTGTATCACTTGCTTAAAAAACGGTGAAGGAAAATATCGTGAAGAAACCTGAGAGATATTTCTCGACGACGTGTGTAGCCAATTCAGAGGCCCATGGGCGGCCTAAGAACTCTGACACCAGGTTAGTCACTAACCACACGAAAAGAAGAAGACTGGGAAATAACATTGCTACAAGGCTTTATTGGCGCTTGACTGACGTTAACAGGGAGGCGCTGTTAGTAAATATTAGTGAAATTGTTTTGTGAAATTATTGAAGAAACAAAATGGTGGAGTTAGTTCCAATTTTAGCCACGCGTCAAAAGATCCTTGTACTGGTTCACTTCGAGTTGGCCGTCATCGACCGTTCAAGACGACGGCACAACTACTATTAACGTTGATAAAAAAAAAAAAAAAAATTGTAGTGTAACCATATTGTAATTATAAAAATAATTTAAAGCCGTTTGTGATAAATGCATGAAAGGATAGTATTAACGAAGTGCTAAGGTAGCCTGCGAAATTCAAATATTCTTACGATTCTTGCAATTTGCAGCTCATTGTCTGGGTTTATGTTGATTAAAGTATGAAGTATTATGTATTACAGATTTATAATCATTAGAATCAGTAATACAACTCTTTAAGTTAGTATAATTCTAAAATGTCAAGATTTCATGAACTAGTCATTCAATATGGTAATATGAAGTTAAGAGTTTTATTGATGATTTTAATTATATAAATAGAGATTTGTTACGGTCGCGAATTATATTCAGATCAACATACAGCCAACTTTGCAAATTGCAAAAAATATAAAGGTGTGTCCAAACACGGCGTGCAAGGTGCGCTGCAGCTACGCGTGGCATTCGCAAGACACAAATTTGCCGCGCGACTAGTTTAGACCTTCTGGGGCCTAAGTCTACTAATTTACAAACGTTGCAATGGTCTCGCCATTGCGATTATTTGACAGTGTTTGTGTGGCAAATCTGTCAAAAACTCACAATGAAGAGACCATTGCAACGTTTATACATTAGTAGACTTGGCCCCCTGCGCGTCAGTGCTGCGCGCCATGTCCGATACACGCCGCGCTCTTTCGTATTCAAACCACAATGAAAGCGGCCGCGTCTGTTATAGCTCCCTAGAATCCCATAATAGACTATGTGAGCCATATATTTCAATAAGACGAATTGCTGTTTCGTTATCCATTTTACTTGATAAAATACGTCCGTCCACACAAAACCACTGGCGAACCAACACTACACCGTTCGCGGCGTTCGCCGTGCGCGGCAGGTAACTCGCGGCAGTCGTCCAATCATAGCGCGGCCAGCCGCGCGCGGCAGCCGCGCACGATTGCCGCTTTAAGGCTCATACAGACTCGCGCGATATCGCGGGCGCGACGCGACACTAGTAGCACAATTTCTTTGTCGGTGCCTGTCGCGGCCGCGATATCGCGCGAGTCTGTACGAGCCTTTATGTTTGGTCCCCGTCAGGGTACCTCGCGAAATTCAAAATTTCGCCTTTCGTCTTTCGCCACAACAAGGTAGAAGTGCGGGGGAGCGCGGAGGGAGATAACGACCAACTCGAAGTGGAGGGGTTGTACAGCTATAGTGGAAAGTCAGTACCATAAAGTTCACCTTGGGGAAGTGAGCTCAGTATGATGGTTTTAATATGGACAAATGCCATGGTGCGATAACCATTGCGGCTTTTGCTACCGTTTCTTGTTACGAAGATGATCTGAAGAATCTGAAGATCGATCAACAGTGATCGAGTTTTACAATTTATTGCGCCATGCATACCTACTTATTTTGTAACAATATGTAATGTGCAAAGTTAGTATTCACAAAACTGCTAACGATTGTTATTCAGTATTAAATACTTGAAGTTTATTGGCTTCTTACATTGTGTTAGTATTCAACATTATTTTGAAAGATGGTAAATCGCGATTTGCATACAATGTGTAAAATTGTAAGTAGGTATCCTATTTCCTACTATCCTGCTATTATTATAAATGTGAAAGTTTGTAAGTTTGTTTGTTTGTTACTCAATCATGCAAAAACGGCTGAATGGATTTGGATGAAATTTGGGACCTAAACTAGTTTACAACCTGTATTAACGCATAGAAGGACTTTTTATCCCGGTAGTACGTCCCCGTGGGATAATTTCTAACCTACACGGGGGCAATTCTTAAACCTAGGTAAATCGTGATTAAAGTTCGTGGCACATTTATCAAATCGGAAAGGGTTCGTAACCGTATCGCCTTTCGCGTCGCCGTCAAACAGTCGTCAACCTTACGTAAGCACGTAACCAAAGCGGATCAGGGCCTCAAGTCTGCTATTACAATAGTGTCAGAATGGTCTCACCATTGTGAGTATTTGACAGTGTTTGTATGGCAAATCTGTCAAAAACTCACAATGAAGAGACCATTCTGACACTATTGTAATAGCAGACTTGAGGCCCAGAAGCTCCGATACGTCGACTCGGCTACGGCTAGGCGACGCCGCGCTTACGGCTCGCCGACACTAATTCAATAATAAATAATTAATGTAATTACGAGTATTAAATATATTCATTTTATATTTCATTTAGTATACCTACTTATTACTGAGAATTAGTCATCAGTAAGTAGTTCCTTAAATAACAGGTGCATTTGTACTCACAAATGCACCTGTTATTTAAGGAACTAAAGCGTTCATAAGTCATAAAGTACTCACTTTATGACTTATGAACGCTTTTGTTGACACAACAAATATAACAAAACAAAACGTTGTTGATATATATATATATTTTTTAATTAAATACTTTTAAATTTTTGATTCTATGTCACATCTCTTGTATGGGGACGATCCACTGTGCGCGGGAGGGGCGTGGACGAAGAGACGTAAGCAGGGTACGGAGAGCCGTAAGCTAGGCTACGGAGAACCATAAGCGCGGGAACTACAAGTACCGCGGTTGTGAGCTTGTCCCGAGGCGAGGCGATTACGTTACGATTCCGATTAGTGTGCGTTGCAGTAGGGAGTTTCATACAAATAATACTGAACGGCTCGAGTTGATACGGTGACGATCCCTTTCCGATTTGATACGTGTGCTACGACCTTTACGAACAACGTGTAAAATTTTAAGTCGGTAATAATTGTTATAATTGCAGATTAGTTAATTGGCCACTTTTAACTAGATTCTTTTGAATGAATAAATGAATGAATGATATATTTATTTGCAAGAATATTGGTAGTTAACATAAGTTTTTAAGATCTAGGTATGGGTTT
Source organism: Dryobota labecula (assembly GCA_947523025.1). Taxonomy (NCBI): domain Eukaryota; kingdom Metazoa; phylum Arthropoda; class Insecta; order Lepidoptera; family Noctuidae; genus Dryobota; species Dryobota labecula. The sequence continues at coordinate 19,419,759 of OX383287.1, read as the reverse complement.
CACTATATTCGGCATTTCAGCCATGCAAATATTTAGATTTTACATCTTGTTTATACTTATAGCATGCAGAACAAATTTAGTAATTAGCAATATTAATATTAATTTAACAATATTAATAGCTTTAGTAAAGTCGCTTTTCACTATGAATTTGAAGCGGTGTATATGTATAAGTTTTCCTATAGGTGTATATGTGACGACTTGGAGAATTTAAGCCTTAGTTTATGTTAAGGACTGGGACAGTTACAGGCTGGTTTTATTTTTAGGCATATGATATGTATAATTTTTTTTTTTTACAAAAAATTTAGTTTTTTTGACACTGACTTTCGAAATTAAAGTAATTTTTCACGGTTTTGTGTGTTTTTTTTATAAGTCGGTTGTTTTTTTTTTGTATTATTTATTTTATTTATTCAATTTTTAGTTAGTGTACCTACCTCACACCAATTCATATAGTTACCACTACTTGCTATGAAAACAACAGTGACAGGAAGTAATATATTATACATCATCAAGATACACAAAGTGAATTAAATACGTATTATTGAAGTTAACTCAAAAACAGCTTAATCAAAGTTAATAAAATTTATATAGGACCAATGCGAAAGCTTCTTCTACCAAATGAAAAAAGAATTTTCAAAATTGGTTCGCAATTGACGAAAATATCGATGAACACACATAAAAAAATATATTTACAGGTGATCTTATATACTACCTCCTTTTTTGATGTCGGTTAGTAAACAAAAAAGTTATGCCCGAATTTACTTGCAAGATTAGAGGGGGTACCTCTAATCTTGCAAGTAAATTCGGGCATAACTTTTTTTAATAAAAACTTTGATAGAAATGAGGGTGTACCGTGGTATAGGTACTTACTGAACATATCTGCGTACCCCTTTAGAGAGTACAGGGGTGATGTAATGTTGTGTGATTGCGTAAACAATGCATATATATGCGATAGCAGCAATCGCGGTTGGTTTGCTGGCATTTATTGAAGAGTTACGTTGTCTGTCTCCGAAACTCATCATCAGATCTTTACAAAATTTAAATGGGACCAATTCAGAATAAACTTATTCCACACAAAAACATAACTTTGCAAATTCGTTTATACATGACGGAGAAAAAAAAAAACATCCGAATTGAGAAACTCCTCCTTTTTTGAAGTCGGTTAAAGACAGAAAAAGCCTTATTTCCAAGAATATAGAATTGAACATTTTGACACTGACTCGCTTGGTTCAGGATACTGGGGACCATACGCCTGATATCAAGTATGTAACAGCCAACTTTATGGCCACCATGAAGATAATAATGAAAAGAAATACGTACGTGACAGGATTATGACTGCTCAAAATCACCTCACAATAAGTACTGATTTTAATAATTCGTAAACTGATTTTATAGTCTGAAGAGTAGGTACAGGTTTCCCTTTGAAAAAAGTTATCGTACTCTTATGAAAATGTAAATAGTTATGTAAAAAAAATGGAAATTCATTATAATCATATCTATTGAGAAAATCTTGGAATGGTCAGGTCATATTTAGGGAGCTATGGATGGAGGTATAGATGGTCACAAATAATTACAAATTGGTATTCAATAGACAAAAAAAGGAGGAAGGGTAGAGATAGACTATTTAAAAGATGGAGTGACGACATCGTACAAATAGCCGGAAATTTATGGCCCAGATGGGCATAGAGTCCCCTGGAACGGTTTGGAGGAAGCTATTACCACAAAAGGCGGCCCTTACACCTAATAATAGGTATACCAGTGGAGGATTTACCAGCAGGCTGAGTAGGTTGGAGCGGCAAATTTGGCTCAATTTTTTTTTTGTCTTCCAGAAATAAAATTAAAAAAAAAAAAACATTATTACAGACAATTTACTGCAGGTCTAGATTGATGAAGAAATTACTTATTGGGAAATGTTCTGAAGAGAGTTGTTGACGTAGTGAAGCGACTGTGTTCAAAAGGCCTCGCTTTCAGAGGAAAAAATGAAAAGTTCGGTGTTCCGCATAACGGAAATTATTGTATGATTTTGGAACTGTTAGCGGAATTCGATCCTTTTTTAGCCTGCCATATTGATACATGATTGAGCTTTTCTTAGCTCATAAATATACCCAAAAACTATTTCTTGTGTAATCTTCATTAAATCGTGGCTTGTACAAATAAATCTATGAACTGACACATCCATCGCCTAGTTCACAATACAATCATACTAATAACGGAAAAAAGCTGATGTAATGAGGACGATAGTGCAGAAATCATAAAGTTGCAATTTCATTGAAAAAAAAAAATATATATATATATATAAATATGATTGTGAACTAGGGTATCGAAATTTTTAATAGCCTACTGGCGGCAAATGTATAAATCCGCTACTGACGTATACTAACCTTATTTAAGTACTAAACTAACATTACTAACAAATAAATAAATAAGTACACAACGTAAAATACGTAATAAGAACTACAAGAGATAAAATAAAGCTAATAATAATAATAAATAATATTGTTGTAATTACTCTGTTGTGCCTACACTGTATTGTCATCAATTGACCTACAGTTACTTCTTGCTATGGTAAAGTAATAGGCGCATTGCGTTGTTAAAACGATGGCATCAGTTATTTCCTTTATTTTTCTTGGAAAATATGTTGAGCAGACAAATTTTTCGAACATATGAAGCAATGGATTAGAAATATCCTTCGAAATCATTGAGTTTCTCCTTAAACGGGTGGTATAGATAGGTAGCATATAGAGTTATTAGGAACAGGATGTAAAGTTCACTCATCCTTCATAGATAACGGAGGATCCTCCGACTAGACACATTACTAATGATCATTCCAAGACAAAAAAAAAGTGGATTGTACAAAGAAGCCAAAAAAAAAGCGAATTTGACGTTTCGATGTCAGACTATTTTATTATTTAACTGAGTTTTATGAAAGCAAAGAGCTAGGCTTATAGAAAATGTAAAAGGCATTTGATGTCTTTTTGAATAATATGTACCCATATCTAAATAAATTTTACAAAAACTTTGTCCTCATTCCCCGTTATAATGAAGAAATAATACACTATTTATATGCTTCAATGCTTTTGCTGACGTTATTCGTTTTCGATGAACAGTAACTTTTAAATCGTTTTTTATAATATAAAATTTCTTAATTTTTTTAAATTTAATTTTCTGGTGCTGTTTTAAAAGGAACATAATTATAACATTACGACTGAAAAGTATTGAATCACAAGATAAAAGAAGTACTTACTTGTGAAATGACTGCGAAAATTGGAGTTAATGAGAGGAGATCTGACCACAACTTTAGATATACATACATAAGTTAAAAAAAATAATGTATATATATATAGATAAAGGTAATAAAAACCTAATTTTAAAACGAAACTATGAAAACATGACACAGATACATAAAGTTAATAAGAGCAATTATTTTTAAGATAAGACAAGTATAGATACTACATTTTAATTGTTACAGACAATATATTCCAATTACCTACTTTTAAAGGCAACCTTCTGAGAATCTGTTAGTTTAAAAAAAAACTTAGACCCTGCCCCCAAATAGGTATTTTTTTGTAACAAAGCCATAATGGAACAAGATCATAATGCATATAACACCAATTAAATAACACTTATTTATAAAGACGTGTTATTTATCCATTTATCCATGCATTTCACAAACTAACACACCAATCACACCAAGTCACAAAAAAAAAAAACACATAAACGAAAAGAAATAAAAACCTTACGTCAGTCGAAAGTCGAATAGAGTCAAAATTTTGTTAGCGGTACATTTTCCTAAAATTAAAACGCCGTAACACAATGCAATACCAATCTCACGCATGGCCGTAGGTATTGAAGATTAGAAACTCAATGATAACATCGGTAATTACCTGCACTAGGTGCTTCTGAGTTTGGTGCCTGTTTCCATGATCATCAAGTACGGTTGACGAACTGATGATTATAAATTTGTTTCAGCAAAGGTCCACATTGTCTAATGGTATACATGAGTATCCATATAAAAGGTGGTTAAATGAGAACATTATTTAAAGAGTGTAGTACTTATGAAAATGAACAACTCGTTTATCGTTTAATGAAGATAGCTATGATGGTCGTGAGAGTTTTGCTGTTATCATGTCCAGTCTTGGTAGTTGTAAGTGGTTCATAGATTTTTGGAGCACCTTATTCTTCACCTTCTTCTCACTCTTCATCTTTTGTGATAGTGGTACACCATTTACTACCTGCAGTATTGTCTCTCCTTCTAATTTTAATAATTTTAAAGTTTGTTTGTAAAAGATCGCTTCTAGCGATAAGACCGCCAATTGTGTCACCCTATATAAAATTTCTACATTTATATCTGTAATTTGTATGGTGTACATAATAAAGAGTATTCTATCTATCTATAGTCATATTCAAAAGCTTAAGAGTCTTATAGAGTCTTTAAAAGGTATGAGGACCCTTAAATTATACTGAGGAAACCAGATAGGTGGAATTTGCTATCAGAGGCCCTAGTGTGAGTTTCTTTTAACCATCTCGATTATACGCATCGAGCGTCTTCGGCGTTCCGATTGGCCTCCGATTGGCCCTTCACCAATCGGAATGCTGAACGCGCTCGATGCGTAAATTCGAGATGGTTAAAATAAACTCACACCAGGGCCTCTGAAGTCTGGTTTGTGAAAGCAGAGGACTAAGAAGTTGTTGACATACAACTTAGGAGACGAGTTACAAATGGAGTCTGATAATAGACTTAATGATTAGGTATTGTTCCGAAAGACTGAGCGCGCATCAAGTCAGATAACATAAGAGAATACTGTGCGATAGCCATGAGGGTTAGTAGAAAAATAATCTGGTGAGTTTGTTGCGCCATTTCTTCTTTCCAGCTAAAGCACTAGGAAGTGGTAAAGGGCGGGCGTTTTAGGGGACTGTCTTATATAATTTTGACGTTCGAAAAGTGCTGATTCTCAGCCTAATTTGAATAAATGACTTTTGATTTTGATTTAAACTCATCTTCCTGTAGGTTCTTTTTACATTTTCTATAAAACGAAGGCTTCGTCGACAACATCAGCAGTACCTAATTAATTAGACAGTCGTGTAAGTAGTCGAAATCCCTTAGCACCGGTCCTGCACTGGTATATCGGTCAATTTGATTATATTCAGGCTAGTAGATAAGCAAGATAATAAATTTGTAAGTATGTAATTAGTACCATCATAGCCGTACCTAATCGTATTTGGCCCTTAATGGCTTATTGGTACATGCATTAATGTACAAATATGATTAGAAGGGCTCATAGTACATACTATGCACTACGGCCATATATTGTGGTGTTGAGATTTTGATAATGACAAGTTAGTGGTTTGTCAAGGTAGTTGTTAAATATTTGAATGATATAACGAGAAATTTTATGTAGCTGTTGCTACATAAAATTTCTCGTTATATCATTCTCCTATACCTACCTACCTATACTATCCTACATTAACCTATTTGTGTTATTGTTGCATAGCTTACCATCAAAATTTTATTCTATACTAGGTTCTGCACAAGATTTCATTCGCGTGGAAATAAGACGCATTATTTATTTATTATACATAAAACAAAATGTATTTTAATAAATCTTGTATACTAAAAGATCAATAATTAAATTATCTTTAAAAAGGTGAATATTTCAGAAAAATACGCTTGATAAGTATTGTGTGATTCTCAGTTTTTTATCCGCTTTGGACTTAATTTTACAAATTAATTTCACTATGTAATATAAACAATATCTAAAATATTCATACATTAAGTGGTTAAGAAAATGCTCTAATTAACATATATTTTTCCAAATCATTAACACTACTCGTTTAGACGTGATCTTCAGTATAAGATCATTAAAAGTCGGTTATCGTCGCCTTAAGTAGCAATGTCCCATTGCTTGCGAAGGTTTTCGTTTTTGAATGCCTGTGTTCCTGCATCATATTCACCATCAACATTATTTTGCCCCTTTAACCAAATTTATTTAAGGTCGGCGCAACATTGTTTTCTACCATACCTACTTCTCTATTAGTTCCTGCATATATTACCTAAAGGCACCACACACTGATACTCTGACTGATGCATTCTTACAAATTATTCCTGACGAACGGCGATCACTAAAGTAATAAAACAGTAGATTACTCAGAGATAGACACGGCATGCGGCATTTCTCATTAACGGTACCTATACCCAAAGTCTCAAATTCAGATAATTTTTGTAAACAAAGGGGATAACATATTAAAAAAATATCTTCGTAATGGTAATTCACATAAAATGGCGAAAAACAAGGTTCCATTTTTTTTTAAGTACTGAATTTAAGAAATAATAATTCATAAATAATCATACCGTACCTAATTATTTTTATAAATTTTCGGTTTTAAACAAAGTTATTAAAAAAAGGAGATTTTCTGGTATAAAATATTTTATGATACTGGTAACAATGCAGGAGATCAAACATTTTCACATTTTTTACATCTTCAACAACACTAATATTAAATCTCTCATTCATAGATTCATATTGTATGTAGCAGATCTAGCCACATTTTGGATGAAAACGGCTGTAAACTGTTTCGAGTGGAAATCGATTTTGGGAGGCCTACGTCTAGCAGTGGACTTAAAAGGGCTGATTATGACGATCATAGGCCATGTCTCCGACACACTACGTAAAACATTGTTTGGCAACGGTATTTTGTTTGTATAGTTCTTATAATTATTTCACTTTAATTTCACAGATGATTATTTACAAAAAAAAAAAAAAAAAAAAAAATGATAAAATGTTTTGCACCACTGTCCTGTCATTTTGACAGTGACATTTCTTGACATTACTTTGTTTACATAAATTATCTGAATTAGAGACTTTGGGTATAGATAGATATTAATTTTTATTATAACCATAGATGACAGTAGAAGCCTAAACTTCATGTTTTTCTGTGTACGTTCCAAGAATTATCAAATAATATATATATATATATATATATTTGGTCATAAAATCGTTCCCAGACCTCATAGCAATATTTTACTTTTTTTCAAAATTATTCATTGTACCGTTTTTACTACGCTAAGATTTTATGATGTGTATAGATAATAAAAATTGAGTTTGTATAACTATTTTTTTTATTTACCCATGTATGTTTGGTAGCTACTAATTTCAGTGATACCTGCAATAGCACTTTAACTTACTTTTAATTATTTTATTCATATTCATAGGGCTTTTGATCAAAGCCTGATGATGCTGAAGCTAAAACGGGGAGAAACCGTTTCAGCTTTCAGAATCATCCTTCAGGAAGTTTAATTCTGAAGTAGCTCATAAAGTGCCTCATGAAGCTATATCAATTAATTATAGTAAGTAGGTACCTAAAACTTCCGTGATAACCTGATTCACACACGAGAGTAATGAATTCATGATTAGGTTTTATAACGAAATATGTGGCATCGATAACACGTGTTCTAAAGCTGGTATTTTCCTAGAATGTAATATCTTTAAAAGTTTTATATTTCTTATCAAAACACCGTTTTGTTTTAGTATACAATTACCTACATTTTGACAGTTGTTACGCTTCATCTGGCAGTGAAAGAGATCCCATTCTCATTCAATGCAAGACAGGTTCATGTTTACCGAAAAACCAGTTTTACAAGAAATCCATTCCGTTTCCATTCAAGTCTTTACGGGCAGTGCAATTATATAAATTAATACGTTTAAAAAGATACTAATGTCGAATACACGACAGAGCGACGGTTAACTTGAGTGGGTGATAAGATAAAATACAATCTCCAAAGCGTTCGGAGGTTCATAAAGTCGTTGTATCGAATCATGTGTGATGCAGTGACTCGGGAACATTCAGAGATGGGTGACGATACAGTGCCGGAATTAGAGAAAATCCATAAAAATGGAACGGACCGCGAAAAGGAATTTAGTGAATCTAATGAGGAATACCTCAATAATGACCAACGAGCACCGTTTAGGAGACAGGTGTGTGTTCAAAAGCTATTTAAATAAGTGTTAAGTCGTTTAGAATTTCTATAAAATTGTGCACGCAAGTGACGTATGATAAGTTTTTCTTTGTAACGTTAAGTTAACAGTGGATACAGGTTTGATATATTTTAATATAAATACTTCTAAAATTGGTTAACCCTCACCTACATCGTAGACTATACAGATTAACGACCGGATCTTCGGGTGTATTGATTTCCTCAACGCATATTATCAGTTAATAGCTTCCCTTACAGCAATTATAGTAATTTCATGATAATTTTCATTAACCTACGAATTAGAATTACCCGCATTGTATCTTGATAATGTGTTTATTGGAGCATTTGATTAAGGTGGCTTTAGGATAAACTTAACAAATATTTAGTTTACACATATAACTTTGTAGGGTTTTTTACCGAAAGGTCGAAAACTTGATTAAATAATGTGCTAATAAAATCCTTTAAGAAATTAATCATTGTATGTGACATTTGCTTATTAGGTGATTATTATCAATCTTTCGTATTATTGCTGATAGAGAAAAAAAATCTACATCTTTTCAATAAAATCAGTGATAGACATAATTTTAATAAGTACTAGAAATAAAGATTAAATAGATCAACCATTTTTCAGATTATCTAAACTACATACATCTTTTATGGGGTACTGTGTTAAATACCTTCAGATATATTATAATTAAATTAAAGAAAATCTAAAACTTATATTAAAAAGCACACTTTGTAAACAAGCATATTACAAGTTAGAGGAATATATCCAAGATAAGAATGCTTGGAAACATACTGGTCCTGCTCGATAGATCAATTTAGAGTCTAGACAAAATCAAGCTGGTTGCTAATTTAACTGTATAATTTATAATTTTTATGATATTAGTTTAATTTTCTGTGATTAATAAAATTTAACTCACACACTGACTTATTATATGTTAATTTTTTAGGAAAATCATATACAATGTTTGTAAATATGTGAGCACCGAATGATAAAATATATATACATATCTATTTTTAATATCTATCGCATTTATTAATTTTTCTGTCATTACTTCACTTTTCATTTTTATTACCAATTGTGGTAATTTTTATTCTAGGTACATCGTCTTCACCTATTATTATTAATTAATGTACTTATACAAACTATTGTTATCATTTTAAAAGAGTAAGTATGGAGTTTCTTGCCCATTCTTCTCCATACATAACTACCTTTTGGAAGGGGCAACTAGAATAAATTAACTATTTTTGTAATATTTGATGTACAAAAGTGCATTTTACGTGCCTATTTGAAATAAATGATTTGACTTTGACTTTGATAAATTTGTCGTAAAACAAACATATAGCCTTTTTTAGATAAAAAGTAAGAAATATGAAGTTAGTTCCCATTCCAAAGCGTAGTAGGTACCTTTGGAGAAGAACGGGCAAGACACTCCATGGGCACTGTTTTAAAATAAATTATTACAAAAATGTTAGTTACATCTTTAATGTTGAATTTATAACTATACTAGCTTTTGCCCGCGTGGATGTCGGTTATCGCATAAAAAAGTAGCCTATGTCCTTCTCCATATCCCAGGCTATATCTCTGCCAAATTTCATGACGATCGGTTCAGCGGTTTAGACGTGAAAACGTAACAGACAGACAGACAGACACACAGACAGACAGAGAGACCGACAGACAGACAGAGTTACTTTCACATTTATAATATTAGTATGGATGCGAGAACGATGAAAAAAAAAATCAAGTTAAAAGCGTCCATAGTACAATAAAGAGAAACGAAAAAAAAAAAAATATTTAAAAAAAAAACGCGGCAGCTAAGAGATGACCAGTCCCAACTGACGTCGCCGGTCACGAACATGATGCATGGATCAACACCATTCAGCTCAACCATTTTGAAGGGAGCTAAATGATTCAACACACGCGTCACCATCAGCGAGAAATCTGAGTGAGCATGACTGAGTGAGCATGATATACTCTCAGCCGCCAGGGCACATTCAAGTCAATGAAAGACAGACATATATGGTTTTGTGGGTTAAGTTTATAAGTTAGGTAAAACAAAATAAAACCATGTTATATTAAAATAAAATAAAATATTAAATATAATCATAGTAGCTGTGCTATGCAATTATATTTTTTATTATTATTACATAATTATATAATATATTAAATAATAATATATACACCAATAACATGCAAATGTCAAAGTTTGCTGTTCGCTTTATAAGCAGAAGTTGTTTGTTTCGTACAAATTTGTTTTTGTTTCCCTATGTTGAAGGGCATTAAAAACCAAAATAAAGAAAAATAAAAAGCGGTTTCAATATTAACGTCGACTAAAATCATGACGTGTTGTGATTCGAATTGTGTTAGTCACATCTTAAAATATTTGTATTTTGATCAAGACATTCTGTTTCGTGCATATCTTTTATTATTTTTGTGTAGATCCATTAAATATCATGGCTTTGACTAAGGTTTACTTAGATTTCATTCACATTGCTAGCAATTAAATTATGCAAATAGGCGTTTATTACTGTTTGTGTTTAATAATTAAATAAAAGGATTATGTATCGGCGGAATTTAACAATAATTTTTCATAAATTTTGAATATTTAAGCCTGTTTTTTTGCTTAATATGAAATTTATGACCACTGAGTTTTGGAATGACATTAAATTTATGAATATTTAAACTAAATGATGAAATTGAAGTGTCTCTGTTTGTAATGTCAAAATAACAGCTTTTTACTAAATGCATATAAATATATAACAAAAACATTTTTTTTTTTCAATTTTTGACTTTCTAGACAGACTGACAGACAGACAGACCAACAGACAGACAGAAAGTCAAAAATTTAAACAACAGACAGACAGACATACAGACAGACATACGTATGTCTGTCTGTCTGTTTGTTCCGGCTAATCTCCGAAACGGCTGGACCGATTTTGACGGGACTCTCACTGGCAGATAGCTGATGTTATAAGGCCTGAAACTGCGTTATGCGGACACCTGCGCGGTTCCATACAAAAGTGCTCCGTCGCAGGGACAAGCGCGGGCGTAAGTCGCGGAGGCACGCGCTGGGCCTGGTAGCGCCAGCTTACTGGCTGTCATTTTATTTATGCTAGTCATCGTTTTGCTAAGTTCTCCATCGACACAACTGTACATGCACACCGTTAAAATTAAACTACGCCGTATTTAATTGCCGACAGAGCCCCCCCGCGTATCCACGCGTGTACACACGCAGCGGGTGCCCGTCGCGGAAGCCCGCTTAACGCAGTTTCAGGCCTAAGGAGTAACTAAGGCTACTTTTACTTTCGAAAAAGCCACGCGGGCGAAGCCGTGGGCAGCTGCTAGTATAATATATAACCCTGCGTATGGTTCAAATGGTAACCCTGAAAATGCGAACTTCCATACAAAATTTTCAAAAAGTCCTGCCTTTTGCTATATATGGAACTCTTGTGCCAAAGGAGATTGTTCTGCATACATCGTTCGCCCCAGAACCAACAGCAAAGGAAAATTACTTTGCGTGTTCTAAATTACAAGTATATGCCCATGAAGACGAAGTTTAATAACGGACAACTTGCAGAAAGGATTTATTTCAAAAGAAAACAAAGATTTTGAGGTTATATTTAGTAAGAAACAACCCTTTCAATACTTCGAAATACATGCAAATAAATGCATGGCACTGTTATTTCTATTGCCTGTATGTGGTTAGATAGGCTAAGAATCAGAAAAACATTTAAGTACTTACCTAAGTACCTATTAGGTATCTGGTAAATCTTCTAGTTTTTATATTAAAATAGGTAGCTATGTAAATAAGTACTTATTTATTTAAATTCAATGCGAACGACTTTATCCTAATGTTTTATTTTTTATTTTATACTTATATAGGAAGTCATATTATTACCTCATGTATGTTAGTCATGTTATTGAAAGATTGGACATCATTAATTGTCATGTCTAATCTAATAGTCAAAGATGACGGCATATTTTATGCATGGGATGTCGATAGTCGCTCTTTTGATTTGTTCATTATGGAACGCAGAATGTCCGTTTCATACAGATATTCGCAATTAGCCTAATAAAATATATTTATAATTATTATATAGGTCAGATGTTTGTTGGTCCTGGGGCCATTTCCGACGATGTCCTTTCATGCGTAGATCCAGCAGCTGGATGCGTTGTCTGTCAGCGAATTAATGAATAAATTTAAGATTTTTATTAAGTAGACTAGCTGTTGCCCGCGGCATCACCCGCGTGACTTTTTCTTAAATATAAGTAGCCTAAGTTACTCTATAAAACATCAGCTATATCTGCAAGTGAAAGTCCCGTCAAAGTCTGTTCAGCTGTTGAATGAATGAATGAATGAATGAATGAAATGCACCGACCCCAGCGTAGTTAAACCAGACTCGATTACTCGAATAAACCCAAAGATTCGCACTAGCCCCTGGAACCTCATGTTTCATGGTGCTACAGTGACCATTACATATCAAGGAGTAGACCGGAAGGCAGTATAATGGTAGGGAAGACGTGCCCATAGCATATGGAAGGATTATTAGAGCCGTACCAGATATACATCCTTGAGTAGGCAAAGGAATAGTGGAGAGACGGGTGATATTTATTTATGGGAGGGAGGGAGATTTATCTTTTCACGTCTTCGCCGGCCATGTTGGCTCCGATCAAGTCCAGCTGCTTCCTCGACTCTTTGTTGTGCTGCTTTTATAGTGTGTTACACGTTACTGTTTCCAATTTCCTCGTCTGAGGTCTCGCTACTATCCGTTTCATGGTTGTTTTTTTTTTTTAATAAGTTATATAATAACTATCTTTTGTCCGCGGCTCCGCTCGCGTGGATGTCGGTTATCGCGTAAAAAGTAGCCTATGTCCTTTTCCATATCCCAGGCTATATCTCTGCCAAATTTCATGACGATCGGTTCAGCGGTTTAAGCGTGAAAACGTAATATACAGACAGACAGACAGACAGGCAGACAGATAGACAGAGTTACTTTCACATTTATAATATTAGTATGGATTATAAGTTATAATATAAGTTATAACAAAATTGTTATATTCACTTTTATATGCATTTAGTAAAAAGCTGGTATTTTGATATTACAAACAGACACTTAAATTTTATTTATTTGTATAGATGAGCCAGTTTATAAAGTCGTCCACTTTTGAAGTGGTCACAAAAATTACCCATGGCAATAATTCATGATCATGATACACTCACGATAATAACAGACACTTAAATTTTATTTATTTGTATAGATGAGCCAGTTTATAAAGTCATCCACTTTTGAAGTGGTCATAAAAATTACCCATGGCAATAATTCATGAACATGATACACTCACGATAATAAAGAGCATGCTATAATTTCGTAATCTAAAGCACTATAGCCGTATTATCTAGGTACTATCTAAAGACACAGCACGTGAGAAAATTGTTATTGAGTAGTTCCGGTGGCCATCTGTGGTCTTTATCGTCAGTTTCACTTCACCAAATGGTGCTTTCCGAGAGCAAATGCACAATTTACTATAAAAAATACCCAAATCGCTATGGGTGTGCCTATAGTATTTGAAAAGTTCCTTCGGTTTCCTTAGGATCCTATCATCAGATCCTGACCTGATGACAATGGGACCACCTGGAACGTATACTCATTCAAACTAAAAAAAAAAAAAAAACAAGTACTTCGGCGAGTGTGCTCATGAACTTCACGACCTCATTCCACCGGCCCCCTTCTACCATCGGACATCTAGACGCACTGCGAGTTACCACCCCTACCTAGTTGATATTCCATCAACTCGCACTAAGCGTTTTCAAACGTCTTTTATAATGCGCACAGCAAAGGAGTGGAACACTCAGCCTGCGTCTGTGTTTCCGAACGCATACAACCCTAATCTATTCAAAGTGAGAGTGAACAGGCATCTCCTGGGTAAGCTTACTCCATCGTAGACTTTGTCTCTGTCACCCAGACCTAGACTAGAGTCAAGAGCAAAGCCATAGTAAAATATAAAAAAATAAAAAATCGGTCTAGCGGAGTAATCGGGGAACATACATAAATAAAAAAATAAAAAAGATTCCGACGAACTGACACGACATTTCAAACAGACACTTCTTTATTTGTATATAGATTGGAAGCTGTGTTCGGAATAATGCACTTGCACACTATCTGTATGACTATCAGAATGTTGTTAATTGTGTACTACATAATTATAATGATTACATATTGTTTACCTACTGTTAGATAGTGATAGGTTACACGTGCATGTGCTACATTGTGCGTAAAGTTCACAACAGCTGTTTTGTTACAATGTATCTTGTTTTGCTAATTATTTGTCTCGTGCGTCTTATTTTCTGCATAAAAGATATTGGTAATTTGACTATTTAGAGTGATAAGTTCAACAGGCAGCTTTAAGTAACTGTAATTTTTAATACCTACCCACGACGACCACGGACGATCAGTTGCTTTCACAAATTTTTCCCAATTAGTGCTATAAAAATATGTAAGTTTTAATAGTCTATTGCAAAAGATTCTGTTTTAGAATACTTTATAACCGAACTTATCTTTAACGTTGACAGCAATTGTAGGTACCATTTTCATACCATGCATATTACACAAAATATCCATAATCATTATTTCCGGATAAATCAAGTTTCTTAATCTTTAGCTTAACTGTAAAAAAATATATTTGATAATCCGGATATCGTGTATAACGTCCATTTGGTTAAGCAAGACTATTCTGTATATGAAAAAGTTAAAAATGTTGTAAAACTATAGCAGTCCACTGCTAGACATAGGTCTCTCCAATGGCACGACATTCAGCTCGATTCTCGGCAACTCTCATCCAGCTGGCACCAGCCAACGGTGGAGCAACGATCTGCGCAGGGTCAGATCGTTGCTCCACCGTCATGATGAGGCCGTGATGAGGACGTCCTACCTTACGTTCGGCGATTCGCGGTCTCCACTCAAGAACAGGTCTACCCCAACGGTCATCGGTTCTACGGTTAATATGGCCTGCCCATTGCCAATTCAGCTTGCTTATTCTGTGAGCTATGTTGACAACTTTGGTTCTCTGCCGGATCACCTCGTTCCAGATTCGATCCCTCAGAGAAACTTTAAGCATAGCCTGCATAACTATGTTATAACTTAAATTTTGATTACAGGCAATCATCTCGTTTGGAGTGTTCATGCTCACCCTCGGTGCTGGTGCCACTTCAGGCATCTCCGCAATTTTAATACCACAACTAAAACATGCCAAAGGAAAACATGCCTTCTCCGTGGAACTGGTATCATGGGTAGGTACGTGTATACTTCGACTATGACCAAGCCTTTGCCAATGTTTGTTAATGACATCAATTAATTATGTATTTCTTTTATCTTTCAGCCGCTATATCATCCCTGGCCCTGTTCTTCGGTAATCTGATGGCGGGCTATTTAATGGATAGACTTGGAAGAAGACTGTCTACCTTATTACTGGCAGGCACATTTGTAGCTGGTTGGGTAGTCATCGGGTTCTCAAACGACCTCATGTATTTAATATTAATAGGGAGATTCATCACAGGTCTGTGTCAAGGGTGGCTTGGTCCTCTTGGTCCAGTGTACGTGGGAGAAATTAGTTCTCCAGCCTACAGAGGGTTATTCTTAGCTGCTTTATCTTTGGGGATCGCAGTTGGTGTGTTCATGTCACATTTATTCGGTACTTTCCTTCACTGGAGTTTAGCTTCCTTGCTTTGTGGATTTTTCCCTCTAATTGGTGGTGTGATACTTTACTATGCTCCAGAATCACCGTCGTGGTTAGCATCTAGAAACAGAATCGACGAATGTATAATTTCGTACCAATGGTACAGAGGAAACAGTGTAGCAATGAAAACAGAACTGGATAAAATGATTGCAGATCTATCATCCAAAGAAAAGAATCAGGGTAAAATGCAAACTTTAGCTGCAAATATCAAAAAGCCAGAATTTTATAAGCCATTGGGAATAATGACGACATTCTTCGTTATAACGCAACTTTCTGGAGTCAATGTTATTTGTGCGTACACAACAGATATGATGAAAGAACTCATTGGTAGCGGTTCGACCAGTTCTTACACCTACGCTGCTATGTTGAGTATAGACGTGTTGCGATGCGTGTCACTAGGAGCTGCTTGTATTATGCTCAGAAGATCTGGCAGAAGACCCATGGCAATATTCAGTGGTGTGTTTACAGCTTTATCGTTAATAGCGTTAGCTTTGTACCTATATCTTTATAGCTCTGGTGTCGTCCATCACATGTCGCCATTTATTTCATTAGGACTTATGGGATTCTATATAATAGTATCTAATTTGGGAATATGTCCTTTACCGTGGAACATGGTGGGAGAACTGTTTGCTGTAGAAACAAAGGGTTTATGTTCAGGTATCAGTGTCATGATGACATCTGTCGCCTTCTTCGCGGTAGTTAAGACAGCACCCGCCATGTTTATAAGTATAGGTCACCATGGAACTTATCTCTTCTACGGATTGTCAACTTTGTTAGGTACGATATTCTTATTCTTCTGTTTACCTGAAACAAAGGACAAAACTTTGCTGCAAATAGAAGAACACTTTAGGTATGGCAAGAAAAAAGATAGTAAAGAAGTAGATATTTAGTGAATAGAGCTTAGAACATCAATAGATGACTGTATCGATTGTTATCCTAGCGAATTTGTAACTGATCTCTTAGGTGACGTTTCGACATGATTGCGTAAGTCCTAAGGTTATTGATGTCAGTTTGAATGACCGATCAAAGGGGCCGTATTAATTTTTATCATTGGAGTTGTATAAAACAAAGTATTTTGTTAAATATGTCAGTGTAATATACAATTTTTGTTGTAAATTATTACTGGAGGTGTGTTTTAAAGAAGGAACAAAATGTATGAGTATTTATGTGATTTAGTTAACCTAGATAGATATGTTTGTAGAGTTTGATTGATTGAAATTGGCCATTGCATAGTTTTAATGTTGAATGCAGATATGATGGCCCAGTACATTATTATACATATAATAATATAATACATTAATTAGATCAGATAAAACAATTTAACTATAATTTAATAAATAGAAGATTTTGTGGAATGGAATTATGACTGCATTATTTCTTGAATCCCTATTGTGATGTAAGTTTAAGGTTGAACTTATTCTATAAGAGTCAAAATAGAAAATCGATATTAAATATTAGTTTTATTAAAATTATCTTGTTGTTATTATTGTTTATTGAGTAACAACTCATGAACACCAATCAAACCGAATTACTTATGAATCGTTTTATGATTGTCTATGTGTGTCAAGACCATTATTCTTCTATTATTTTTCTTTCTTGCATTCCCAATATTTAAGGAACGTGCTACGTAACCTACACTAGAACGAAGTTAAGTTCAGTTCTGAAGAATTAAACAAATCTAATGTTGTCCATGAGATTGATGTCAGACTGGCGTTTTAAATAGAATATGAACCAAAACTCTGTTAAATCTTCAAAACTACAAGTTAGTTTTTATATATCAACAACAAATCAATAAGTATGTTTCATTAATATAGTTGATTAGGCATTGTTGTAAATTATGCAATATGTCAAGGGTTCATTGACATGATTAAGTTACTATTTCACGATTATTGTATCGTTAAATATTTGTTAGTTAACGTTAGTGAAAAGGTTTTTTCCATGAATATGTTATACATGGAAAAATCCACCTTGTCTCCTATAAGGTGGACTGATGACCTTGTGAAAGCCGCAGGAATCCGCTGGATGCGTGAAGCACGGAACCGGTCGAGGTGGCGGTGCTTGGGGGAGGCCTATGTCCAGCAGTGGACGTCTTTCGGCCGAAATGATGATATGTTATAAAACCGGCCAAGTGCGTGTCGGACCACGCACGATGAAGGGTTCCGTAGTTGGGATCTTCATCCCAACTACGGAACCCTTCATCGTGTAGACAATCAATTCTTACGACATATATTTGCTGTTGGAAGTGATATTGGACAACATATATTGCTTATAAACAAACTAATTTAGGCACTATTTGAAGTAAGTACCTACAAGTTTTTAAACTGTCATGATCACTAATATTATTATTAACATAAACGGGATATTTACCATGTTAAACATGTTATTTAACATGGTAAATATCCCGTTTAAGTTAATAATAATAAGTACCTACAAATACATAATGTATTAGTTTTATTATTGTTTAAACAATTTTTTTTATTGTTTACCGAAAAAACATTTTCAATGTTAAAACTGGACAAGTGAGAGTTAGTCGCGTGGTGAGGGTTCAGTACGATGAATATGTTATCTACCATGTTTTTTATCCCAAGATAATTTATCCCAAGAAAAAACTTAACATTGTTGAAAAACATGTTCTTCCATACAGAATGTATAGGAGAACATGTTTTTCAACTGCAAATTTAAGTGGGTCGACTATTACTCGGTAACTTGTAAAGCCTACTTAGCTGTGATAGTTTTTCTTTTAACTTCGATAAATATACTACTGCTGTAAAAAAATTCACATATCTTAATACAACCATTTAGCTGGCAGGGGGACAACTCTCTCTAACTAAAATTAGCACTTTAAATATTAATATTACGCAAACGGAGCTCTAAATCGAAAAATGGTTTTCAAAAACCCGTAATATTTTTGAATGGACTATCCAACGATAGGTTCAAAAATCATCATCATTTCAGCCGAAAGACGTCCACTACTGGACATAGGCCTCAACCAAAAGTGGGGGATTTGCCATAATCGCCACGCTTGGCAGGCGGGTTGAAGATCGCAGTATGGTGTTAAAAATGCATAGAGAACGCTGCTGCCCATCTCTAGAAAGTCGTTCAGAAAAAAAAAAAATACATTCAAAAGTATATTTATATATTTCAAGATTTTATATTAACACTGGGTTGGCGTGATTAATTTGTATAACCATACCAAATTACAGCTTTCTAGTACTAAAGGTCTCTGAGCTAAGTCGCGGACAAACGGACAGATAGGGTTCCTTGTTTACTACGGAGCCCTAAAAAATTGTCAAATTGGTGTTTTATATTTAATCCGAGGCCGAGTGACTGCTTATTTAATTATACAATTTAATGGTTGTTATCACTGATATGTCCTCGCAACCTTGTTTTATTGGGTGTTTTGATTCTGTGGTTAATTTTAGTTTTATTAAATTATTCAAAACAAAAGTAACTTTAGGTCAATTGTATAAAGGTGGTCTACACATATTGGGCACTGATCCTGAGGTTTTTTAGCAACAAAACCAACAATTAATGATTGTACGGTCAGCGACTAAAGTCGATTAACGTTGCTACTTTTACAATTCATATCTTTTCTTTTTCTTTTTTTACAAAACGTTGCCCCATGACGCTAGGAATTTCTCCTGTATTGTGGGTGCGTTTAAAAACATTTGATGTCACACGAACACCCAGACCCGGAACAACTACTTGTAGATCATACAAATATTTGTTCCGTGCGGGAATCCAACCCGCGACACGCAGCGCAGCAGTCAATTGCTTAACCCCTGCGCCAACCGTGCCGTCAAATATACATAAACTCAAACTCAAATTCAAATCATTTATTTCAATTAAACCATTTACAGGCACTTTTGAATTGTCAAGGAGTCGATCAGTAAGAAAAATGAAGCTACATGCCCATTCCAAAGCGTAATTGGTACCCATGGAGAAGAACGGGCAAGAAACTCCATAGACACTATTTTAAATTAAATAGTTACAAAAATATTAGTTACATCTATAATGTTGAATTTATAACTAAATGTACAAATAAAAACTTACACGTTAAAAGAGTCCAGGGGCCCTATTATGAACTCTTATTTCCAGGCAGTTTACAGCGTAAACAGAACTGCCTTGCAATTTCGTATTATGAACTCGTTAAACAAGCCAGTCAGCGGTCACGTGACACCCTGGCCGACTTCTGCCCGAATATTGCCTGGCAATACCGTATTACGAACGTTCGTTTGACATTTCTTTTCATATAACAACTTGTCAAAAAGTAACCTCACAATCCATTCAGTTTACGCTACTTCAGAGGAGCTTTTATTGAATTGTTTTGGGTTTATTTGCCGAAGTTACTCGAGTAATAAATAAATAGCAAAAGAAAATATTATGTGCGACGAATATGAACTGTTTGAGTTCCTGGAAAGTGACTTTCTGATCAAAATAACGAATCAAGGAACAAAAGGAGACTACTTCGTGATCAAACTAAAGGCTCCTACAAAACAGGCGCGACACGCGACGCGACACAAAGGCACCGCTCGTCGCGCGACACGCGGTTCTTTTGTATCACGTCGCATGTCGCGCCTGTACGCAAGAGCCTTAATGCGTTCGACATGGATGATGTGCAATTCATTGAACAATATCAACTTAATCAAATGAGGAGTTGGAGACGACTTCATGATCAAATAAAGGCTCCTACAAACAGGCGCGACCCGCGACGCGACACAAAGGCAACGCTCGTCGAGCGACACCCGGTTCCTTTGTGTCGCGTCGCGTGTCACGCCTGTATGTAAGAGCCTTAATGCGTTCGACATGGATGATGTGCAATTCATTGAACAATATCAACTTAATCAAGTGAGGAGTTGGAGACGACTTCGTGATCAAATTAAAGGCTCCTACAAACAGGGCGCGACACAAAGGCACCGCTCGTCGCGCAACACGCGGTTCCTTTGTGTCGCGTCGCGTGTCGCCTGTATGTAAGAGCCTTAATGCGTTCGACATGGATGATGTGCCATTCATTGAACGATATCAACTTAATCAAGTGAGGAGTTGAGACATGTCAGGGACTGTCATACAAAATTCCCGGATTTACCGGATACAACTTTAAAATATCATATCTAAGAACTTTCTTACACTGAATAGGAAAATACTCAATAACGAGCTTACGCCATATTTTTGTTTATACCCCGAAAATTCTTACGAATGGAAGTATTAAACAAACAATAAGATAGTGTTCATATTAGTTTGTGAAACAATGAAACAATACTCTTCCATGTGGTCGAATTCCCCGCTGACCTTCAAGTGGAGTTCGTTCGGAAACCTAATCTCGCGTGACAATTTACAAACTCAAAAAATTATAATATGAATGAATTATATAGGTAGCATAATATACAGTGCGTTCGTATTTTCACCTAATTTTATACTAAAGTAACTAGATTAATATAAATTGCTTATTTTTACCACAAAATATGTGATTAAATAAAACCGTAACTTACCGATAAATATTTAATTGTGTTTCTGAACGTTACGGCAGAGAATTACAAGCCAGCCATAGACAAACTACCCAGCGTGAAGTCGGTTAGAATTAGGAATGTCGTAATACGAAATTTAACCAGCCAGTGAAATGAATTGCCTGGAACTTGCCTGGTTTTTTTAAAGTTCGTAATAGGCCCCCAGATAGGTACAACAAATAGAAACAAAATAAAATAATTAATATTCGTCATAGTTATAATATAATCAATTATTCATAATTTATTCATAATAGCCTAGAAATCACACAAAAGCACTTAAACTACATTAAATAATAAAATTACAACATCACGTGAAACAACTAGTCAAATAACCCGCCCCTAACTGTTCCCAGCGCAAAAGTGCCCATAACTCTTGCTGCATTCATCACATAACTAAATACATTTAAAGTTATTTTTTAAAAACTTTAAAAGTATTTAGTTTTACATAGATAAAGGTAATTTTTCGTCTATTTTCTTAAATATAGACCAAAAATTACCGTTATATCCGAAATGAGTGAGCATATTTTTTTTTTAAATTTTGGATAATAGTTTTTATATATAGATTACAAGAAAACCTATAAAAAGTTTATGGTTTAAAATAGCATGGTTAATGTCTCAATATTGTGCGTACAAACTTACATTTGTAGTTGTAATGTATGGAAGAACATGTCTTTCAACTACAATGTTAAGTTTGTTCTTCGGATAAATTATCTTGGGATAAAAAACATGATAGATAACATATTCATCGTACTGAACCCTCACCACGCGACTAACTCTCACTTGTCCAGTTTTAACATTGAAAATGTTTTTTCGGTAAACAATAACAAATTTTGTTTAAACAATAATAAAACTAATATATTATGTATTTGTAGGTACTTATTATTATTAACTTAAACGGGATATTTACCATGTTAAATAACATGTTTAACATGGTAAATATCCCGTTTATGTTAATAATAATATTAGTGATCATGACAGTTTAAAAACTTGTAGGTACTTACTTCAAATAGTGCCTAAATTAGTTTGTTTATAAGCAATATATGTTGTTCAATATC
The DNA here is from genome assembly GCA_947523025.1 of Dryobota labecula. Taxonomy (NCBI): domain Eukaryota; kingdom Metazoa; phylum Arthropoda; class Insecta; order Lepidoptera; family Noctuidae; genus Dryobota; species Dryobota labecula. The sequence continues at coordinate 19,397,493 of OX383287.1, read as the reverse complement.
ACTTCCGACAGCAAATACATGTCGTAAGAATTGATTGTCTTCATACCGTATTTGTACGGTAACGGATTTGTGAATAGCGTTTAGAGGACTTCGTCGATAACATCGATGTTCGATACGGCACGAAACCGTATCGTTCCGTTGTGAATAGCTATGCAGGTAAAATATTTGAGATAGGTAGGTCCTTTTAGTTTTAACAAATAAAGGAATACCACGATTTCGGGTCAAAGAAACAATAAAGTTTATATTTTAAGCATATTTATTTATATCTCTGAAGTTGTGTCATTGTTTTGGGAATAAAAATTGCTATGATTTGTTTTAATTGCTACGTAAACTAATTTTTTTTTATAAAATCGAACACAATACGTATCCATTCAGTGGTATTTTCCGCTACTTGATGTCAATGTTGATCTTGCTCTCCAAGAATCACAATAATAGAACAGTAGACCGGTACTTAACGTAATTTAGATTGTAAAGAAAAAAAAAATCATCTCAGTCAATTAAAAACAGAACAAAAAAAAGTAGGTTAAAATCTTGAAATAAAACAGTAAATAATAATAATAATAAACTGTTGGGCAGCTGGATCAAGGGCTTGATTCAGAAAGCGGTACTTCTGGACATGGCTCGCATTGTTAGGAGGTTCCTCTCTCTGGAGTCCTGACCGCCGGTAGATTGGACCCTGTTCCCGATACCGGTGGGCTGCTATTTTTCATATTTTTTAATGTTTTTATTTATGTATGTTTTTATAGAAATATTTAAAAATGTAAATTATATGTATAAAAATGAAATAAAGGAAATAGTAATAATAATTCTTTATTGCCATAAACAGGTTACAGAAAATCTGAGACCCTGGCTCCAGAGCTAGGTTAGAGTACCTGTATTTCAGGAGCCAGAAAATACAATGCTGATGATTACAAAAGTAATATATCTTGCTCTCCAAGAATCACAATAATAGAACAGTAGACCAGTACTTAACGCCATTTATATAGTAAAAAAAAAAACATCTCGGTCAAGTAAAAACAAAACAAAAAACAAAGTAGGTTAAAATCTTGAAATAAAACAGTAAATACAATGCTGATGATTACAAAAGTAACACAATTAACGTCATGTTTAATTAAACATATTACTATTAATCGTTACTACTTTCTACCTACAAAGCGGAACAAATGAATTGTTGTAAGACGTTTACAGAAGGGTGTCCATCGGCAACATGCAATAAAAACAGAAGGTCAATTTCACAGTCCGTTAACTAACATTTAGTCTGTGGCACAAGTGGCACGCGTCTCCTCCATAAATTATCGATCCTTCCTGTCTGACACGTGGTCTATGAGACCAAGATTCGCTACATCTGTGAAGATTTTTTCCAGATTCAAGTTCCCACGTTGGTACGCGACATGTATGAGGACAAAAAATCAACCAGGAAAACATCTGGTGACTGGATTAGTCTATTTATACATTTGAGTGTTATGAAGTAAAGTGTGAGGAACTTGTTAATGAACATGTGCGCCGCGCGCCGGTCGACGGTAACGACGTATCTATATTCAATTGATGGTTCAAGGTTCGGCATTCAAATGTAGATTAAATAAGTTTGTTAGGAATTTGTTCCGCGTTTTATTCAAATAAGCAGCCAATAACAAGAGCAACCCTACCGTTACTCAAATTCTAAAATAAAGCATGCATCAGCAAATTGCCTTAATTTCATGTCAAGTGATTCCTGTGTGTTTTCTGTGTTCATTTTCCCGTTCTGTTCTACTTGAATATCATATCATCGGGACTAAAGGGCACGATGGAATCCGAGCGGAACGAATATTTTAATAATCTACAATAGGACACGTGGCTGAACGGAAACTATGCACGTGCTATCAATTAGAAGTGAAATAGAAAAAACTTGACTAGAATTTTATTGAACCCTTCGAAATGGGAGGAGTCGTTACCTATAAAAATGAAAGCGAAATCATAAATATTAGGTAGGGTACCCTTTGTATGTGTAGTGTGTTACAAAGGGTACTTTCACTATACTACTACTACTACTTTTTTACTTTTTTCTTTCACTTTTGAGTCTATTCACCAAAGAAACTGAACGCGATCAGTACTGCTAAACTGCGTTCAAGAGTTGTCAGTGTCAATATTTCACAACATTGATGATACTGACAGCTGTATGCTAAGCTGACAATCGTGTTCGAAACTCCTCTCTCTGTGAGTGCGTGTTGGAAGAGGGCACTCTGGACCACATCTTCTTTGAATTCTCGAATAACAATCCACCTTTAGATTTGTATACAATAGGTGCCTTTCAAAATTTAAGATCCCACTTCCGACTAACTTCCCCTACTTACTAACATATTCCTCTCCAGAAATGCTTGTGGCGCTGATGACCTTCATCCGACACAATAACATAAAGTTATGAATTATTTTGTCTATGTGGGTGTGGTATGCGTATATTCTATGTTTTAATTAATATTTATATATATATATTTTTTATTCCTTTCAGTCTCGTCGTAATCCAACAAGATTTACATTGTGTGCAACTGTAATAGGTAATTGAAAAAAGCTTACGTGTTTTTTCTTTACTTAAAAAAAAAAAAAAACTTCCCACGCACGCTTGTTTTTCTAACTCACTTTAGACATTGGCAGAATAGTCACGCGGGCTTTTGCCCGCGGCTCCCAGGCTATCATCATCATCATTTCAGTCAAAAGACATCCACTGCTAGACATAGGCCTCCCCCAAGCACCGCCACCTCGACCAGTTTTGTGCTTCTCCGATATTCATGAGAGTGGGTGTTACATGGGCATTTGACATGACCTTTGTCTTGTCCATGTTCATTCTAAGACCCACTCTTTCGGAAGCTCTACTGATGTCATCGAGCATTGTACTGAGGTCTTCCATAGTCTCAGCCATGATAACTATATCGTCGGCAAACCGAAGGTGAGTGATGTACTCGCCATTAATGTTGATGCTAACCCCTTTCCAGTCTAAAACCTTGAAGACATCCTCCAGTGCAGCGGTGAACAGTTTCGGAGAGATAACATTTCCCTGTCTCACACCTCGCTGCAGAAGGATAGGTTTCGAGGTCTAGTCCTGGAGTCGGACTGACATAGTGGCGTTTTTGTACAGACATTTCAGCACCTCGATGTACCGATAGTCGATCTGGCACTGTTGAAGAGACTGCAGTACAGCCCATGTTTCGATCGAATCGAAGGCTTTCTCGTAGTCCACAAACGCTAAGCAGAGAGGCAAGTTATACTCCTCCGTCTTCTGGATAATCTGCCGCAGCGTATGTATGTGGTCTACAGTGCTAAAGCCTTTACGGAATCCGGCTTGTTCGGGAGGCTGGAAGTCGTCAAATATGCGCGCTAGACGGTTCGTGATGACTCTTGAAAACAGCTTGTAGACATGGCTCAGAAGTGATATGGGTCTATAATTCTTAAGGAGGGCATTGTCGCCCTTCTTAAAGAAAAGTATCACCACACCTCTGTTGCGTTGCACCTCTCATGCCTGTGGCGTTTTGCCCTCGAGTATGACGGAAGCAAACAGCTTCTGGCGGGCCTTAAGAACGGGTTTTCGTCTTTAGGAGTTCAGCCGTAATTCCGTCATCACCCGCCGCCTTGTTGTTTTTGAGCTGCTTCAGAGCCATCCTAATCTCGTACAAGCTGACGTCCGGGATGTCTTCGGTGTAGTATCGGGTCAGTCTAGCTCTTGGGGCTTTAGCCAGATTTGTAACGGGGTTGCTTGTTGACGTGTATAGCTGTCCATAGAACCTATCGATCTCTCTCAACAGCTCAGTAGTGCTATTCTGTCAAAATCTCACGGTGAATACTTAGGTGAAGTGAGCTTGAAGTGACGTGTAATTTCACCTGATGCTTGGGATTGACACTATTGATAGCTCACTTCACCTTAGTTTTCACGGTGAGATGGTTACAGAATAGCACTGCTGTGTGTGCAGTACGTGTGACGTGATATGCTTGCAGGAGACCAGCAGAGCTATTCTGTAACCATTTCAACGTGTAACTTAGGTGAAGTGAGCGTGGAGTGAGCTGTCATCCTACCTGACGCTAGGGAGTCTAGAGATTGACAGCTCACTTTGAACTCACTTCACCTACGAATTCACGGTGAGATTTTCATAGAATAGCGCTACAGGTTTGGCGGATACGATCCTGCCATCGTCGGTCTTCAGTTTCGCAAGCTGGCTCTGCCCAATAGACAGATCTCTGGCAAAGAACTTGGACCTCCCAGGCTTGGACCTCCCAGGCTACATCTCTGTCAAATTTCATGACTATCGGTTCAGCGGTTTCGGTGTGAAAACGTAACATACAGACAGACAGACAGATAGACAGACAGAGTTACTTTCACATTTATAATATAAGTATGGATAAAATAGAATAGACTAGACACTGACAGCTTTTGAACGCGGTTTAAATGTGCTGACCTTGTTCAGTTTCAAAATGTGATCAAAGGTGAAGTCAGCCCAAGTTTCTTGATTTTTACAGACTGAGACGTTCAATGCCTTGTTTATAAGTAGGTATATAAAATTCACTGATAACAATTCAAGTGCTATGTTCCAGTTAGGCCTTGACTGGATTTAGGTGATTTAGATAATATGATAACAACTTTTAAAATGTTGCATTTGATTGTCGTGTTGCGTAAGTGCGTAATTAACATTACGTAAAATAATGTGTTCGGTGATGACTGATGAAGTGATGAGACATATATGGAACATGGATTTAAAATTGAAACTTAGTTGCATGTAAAAAATAAGACTGATACTAAAGACGTGAATCGCGCGCGACACAAAGGCTCTTCGCGCGATACGTGGTGCCTTTATGTCGCGTCGCGTGTTGCGCGTGTTCTGCCTTTAATTAGGATAATTCCCGTGACATATGGTGATGCCTGTAGTAGTAGTATTTTCATTGAAGGAAGGTGTGGGTTATAAGATGCTATTCTATGTACAGTGATAAGTGTACCTTTTTACTGTTCCGTAGTTAAGGCCCTATACTACCTCAAATGGCTTAGCATGATCCTCCGTTATGTCGAAAATACTGCAGCATTAATTTTGAAATAAATATATGGTAAAGTTGAGGATTAATGTTAAGTACTATGTTAGCCGAAAACACGATTCCATAAAATTTTCTCTATAGAAAAAAAATCCAAAGTTACCTCCAAACCGAACAATAAACCGCTGGTATTCAAAAAATACTTCAAATTAGATAATGAAACTTTGTATATTAACTGAACTAACTATAAAGCAGGTCTTATGTTATTTATTTCTTTTAAATTACCATTATTTTCACCGTAAAACGAAATTACCTAAACTATCGGCGCCTTGGAGTCTTTTCCCAGCCGCCCTGTCTCGCTTGCTCGCGTGACCGTTAGCAATACTGTGCGAGCGAGATACAGAGTGAGATAGCGCTGAGGTAGTATAGACTCTTAATAAGGAACCTTATAGTTTCGTCCGTCATCCATCTGTTTGTCTTTCTGCAGCTTAGCTCAGAGATTTTTAGCACTAGAAAGCTGTAATTTGTCATGGATATACATATTTATCACGCCGACAAAGTGAGAAAATAAAATATGGAAATATAGGTTTTTTTTAGGGTACCTCCCCTACACTTAAAGTGAGGATGATAGTTTTTTTTTCTCGCCTATCCCATGGTGTAGGGGTTTCATTGGATAGGTCGTACAAAAATATTTGCGATTGACTGCTGCGCTGCGTGTCGCGGGTTCGATTCCCGCACGGATCAAATATTTGTATGACCTACAAATAGTTGTTCCGGGTCTGGCTGTTAGTGTATGTGAGTTTAAATGTTTGTAAACGCACCCACAATACAGGAATAATGTGTGGGGCAACGCTTTGTTGAAAAAAATTAAATATATATTGCGGGTAGGATAGGCCGTTCAAAAATATTGTGTTTGTGTAAACTATTTTTCGATTCAGGGGTCCGTTTGCGTAATATTAAGCTTTAAAGTGCCAATTTTTGTTAATGTGTCCCGCTAAATGGTTGTATTTGAATATGTGAAAAAAATCATAACAGTAGTTTAGAATAACGAAGTTAAAAGGAAAACTATCATCACATCACAGCTAAGTCGACTTTACAAGTTACCGAGTAATAATCGACCAACAAATTTGAGGAGCGTCGGAATAAAAACCGATAAATCACATTTTGACTTTTTTTTTTTGTATGCTGCCAATTGTTTGTTCTCGTTCATATCTTGCTCTATGGTTAATGTAACCCGGTCAAAAACGGATAAATCCGCTATAAATTCTTCCGCTAAATACAAACCAATAAATACATCAATCGTACTAAACAACGATGGGGATCGGAACAGATACCGAAAAATCCCTAACATTTTTCATTGTTGACTCTTTTGTTTCTGTCAAAAACCGATATGTCCTGTACAATAAAGCATATATAAATAAATAATAATAAATAACGAATTTCGAGTTTTTCATGACAAAACCTACAATTGTAGGAAATATTAGTGTTAAGCGGCCTTACCGATATATCCTACTGTGTTTTATCAAAAACCGATATATTCAGTTGGTTTGGTCAATAACCGATACATCCATTTTCTTCTTTTTTTTATAACTCAACAGGTACCACAGACACGAATGCAGTATTTAGGTTTCCAAACAGTGATGCTAACATCAATAAATTGATAGATTTTGTTTAACTCTAAATTAGAAAACCATGAATGAACCTTGGCCATATTTTTACACTTTTCCACAAAAAACAACAATGTGATTTATCGGTTTTTGTTCCGACGCTCCTCATTTGCAGTTATAATATATAGAACAACACGTTTCTCAACTACAATGTTAAGTTTGTTCTTGGGATAAATTCATCCCAACTTCAGAACCCTTTATTGTGCGTGGTCCGACACGCACTTGGCCTTTTTTTTATGTAATCATTTTGAAATCTGCAAACGCAACTTACGCAATTGTACCTATCGTTAAAACATGTGAACTTTGCAGTCTAAAAGCTCGCGCCGACCAGCGCGATGTCGCGGGCGCGACAAGGGTCGCGATGCCTGTCGCACCTGCGATATCGCGCCAGTCTGTGCGAGCCTTAAATCATTTCTGAAGTGTTATCACTTTATCAATTTGACTCCGTGTCAAATTATGGTAGGATACAAGATGTTTTAAATGTACACACGGCTACATATCAAGCTATACAAAACTAGTTTACGCTGGTCTCGCATTGTATAGGATTTCCATATAATGAGAGATCAGCTTATACTGGAAATGTATAGCTTGATATGTAGCCGTCTGTTCAATTCATTCAATATAGATAACTATTATTTTCTTATTTAAATGTTGCCCCACACTAGAAATTTCTCCTGTATTGAGGGTGCGTTTACAAACATATAAACTCACATATACAAACAGCCAGACACGGAAAAAACTAATACATGTTGACAAATATATGTTCCGTGCGGGAAATCAAAGACGTCATAATGTAATGAAGTAGTCAGAATGTCATTAAATTTAAATGCATGGCTATGATGATGATGATGATGATGATGGGGCTCCCTTTTCCACACTTAGACTCCCATTTGGTCCGTTGTGCGTGGGGATTCTGGCTAACAGAGCCAGCCTAGCTCCGCCCAAAACACAGAAGCTTCCTGGGAGCTTCACAGGCTTCACGGAGCGACCTCACTGTTCCGAGGATTTATTCACGTTGTGGAGCCACGGCATCGCATTCTAGGATGACGTGGGCGTTTGATTACTCGGCGTCAAGGCAGCCCCTGCAAAGGAGGCTGTCTGTGGCGCCTATGTTAAAAAGATGTTTGTTAAGGAGATTATGACCCGTAATTGTACCTATAAATGCATGGCTATAAATAATAGTAAGTCATTTATCGATTCCGTAAGAGACGTGCGAGATAATTATATGCCATACATTATCAGTCTTTCCAAAAAAGAACCTATTTTATTGTTTAAGGCGGTATGATCCGAAAGAGACCGCACTCACTAATTTTTTGAATCCATGGAAATCATAAAAAAACTGTGTTATAAAAAATATATATCTTATTTAAGGATCAGGCAGACATGCCAACAACACGATTAGATTAACATTGCTGGATTGAAAAAAAAAAAACCCCAATGTTACCCCTTTTCGTAGTGTTTAATCAATCTCATTGCTACAAAACAGACGTTTTTTCTTATTTTTTATATGAATGAAAAGGTAGTAAGATTGTTTAGCACGATTCGCTGAGGTTGTCTTGATAAAATGGTTATAGTATATTACTTACCATGGGCTGTAAAAGAAAGAAATCCCGAAATCGCAGGTATTTGTGACCCGAGCTGAAGGCGAGGGTTGTAAATATGCGATAGAGGGCTTTCTTTTTTACTGCCCGAGGTGAGTACACAATTTCACGTCTTCACCTGGCCACAATGCGAGTTTTACTGTACGCGTAGCGTGCAGTGAAAAAAACAGACTTGTAAAAACTTATGCTACAACTAGCTTTTGCCCGCGGCTTCACCCGCGTGGATGTCGGTTATCGCATAAAAAAGTACCCTATGTCCTTCTCCATATCCCAGGCTATATCTCAAATTTCTAACTTAATACCTATTAATTTTAATGTGATTCACTATGTGAATAGAAACCGAAACAAATGATTTAATATAATAAAAGTACTTATGATCTGAACGTCTAATGAGTCTTTACCTTAAACAAACACAAAATCAAAATACGAAATTTCACTCAAATTCTTAAAGCAATCAATTGTACCAAATTACAACACGAAATAAAAATGCGACACAAATAATAATTTTAAAATAATTCACGTAAGTACCAACAATGTGAAAACAAAACGAAATCCTCCGAAATGTCGCACGATACACCGTTTGTGCTGAGAAAACACTCGAAATCTAAGGAACACCATTGGTGCATATCTTTTCTCAGGGTCACGTTCGCAATTGGACGAAATATTTGACATTTATTTTGTACTTGCAACACGATTTGGCTGTAGAATTCGATTAATCGACTAATACTTGACCGGTATTAATACATTTTAGCGGGAACACCACTAAACGAACGAAAAAAAAGAAAGAAAACAAAATACGTCTGTACTCTGTGGTCATATGGCGGCGTGGCGCGATGTAAACATTCATCAAGGTTATACGTGCGTAAAGTGATGGATTCAATGAGAAAACGGTTTAATCATAGAAGAATCTAATACAGAATTACTGAGAAATAAGTGTAGATTTCGTATTGAGTGTTAGTTTATCGAAAAGTGATAAATAGTCAGTGAAAAAGTAACGAAAGTTTTGGAATGCACAAATTTTGATCATAAGGCCGCCGTGTTTATTAATGTTTTTATGATAAATATTCTTGTATACTGTTTGAAATACACGTAAGTAGCTAGCTTATTTATCTACGAACATAATTTGGCTAATAGCTACTGATATTATAGCGTATTGTTATCGTAATCGTATTTCCAAGAGTAAAATTCGGCAAACAAATACCTACAAAAAGACAACAAAATGGATATAGTATGTTATCCTTAAGAGATAGACATATGCCATCACGGACTTTTTTGAAGACCTTTATAAGAAACACAATTCCACCGTACATTATTTTGTTATATCTCAAAGGGTTTAGACAGCGTTTTCGTTGAAAGCTCCCAGACGGCTTATTTTTTTCCGACACCTCCAACAAATATCGTTTATTTATACAAAAATGTATACAAAAACTTAACAAATTATATACTAAAACCTGCCTCGAGAACCAAGCTATCCATTGGTGAAAACAGCATGAGAATCGGTGCAGCAGTTTTTGAGTTTATCGCGAACAGACAGACAGACAGACAGACAGACGCGGCGGAGGACTTTGTTTTATAATATGTAGTGATAGTGATAACGTAAATATAGAGATGATACATTTAGATTTATAAAGTTCAACTGACCTTTGTTGCCAGGTACTGGCAATCCGTAGGCGTATCCGAACGTTTTTTTAAAAACTGTTTAACGTCGGTTGGTGACAATACATTACATTTCGTATTTTTAATAGTAACTAACAACACAACGAAAACGTTAACAAATATTTATGGAAAATGGCGCGCTGGTTTTGTATTTTTTTTCCGCGCGCCCCGCTTGCGATGCACGCGCAGGTGTAAATAAAAGCACTAGCGGAACTGCTAAACAGCCTTTATAAAAAAATGTTTAGACTGATCGTAGTTTAGTTAGTATGGAATTAGAAACTACTATTGGCATAGAGAAAATAAATATACATTAGTTCAGTGAGAATCCGCAAAAATAGAACGTCAGTCAGGATCTTTTCCGCTTGGTTCCGGGAGGGACCACGGACAATTTAAGGTAGGAGTGAGGCGTATATATCGTAACAGCTAAATACAACAGGTATCACAAGATACCAGACTGTAACTGTGACAAATAAACTGAAAAAAAAAAGCTTCTGTTCCACGACGAGATAACAGAATCCATCCAGTTACAAGCTTTTGTCTATTCATGCTTATGACAGTTACCTTAGTTAGAATATAGATAATAAATGTTACTGTTACACTGTGACACCCTGTTACATCGTCCGTCACAAGCTCTTTCCTTTTCTCGCATAGGTGTAACACCATAGTTAGAAAGAGAAGTACCTCCGTGTATTATAACTGCACAGTTATAATACACGGAGGTACTTCTCTTTCTGTGGTAACAGAGAACACACAATAGTTTGTTACCACATAGTATGAAATAAAAGCCTGCAATTTTGTAACAGGTTTTTGGAACTGTTAATTACGTGGAACAGAAACAGGCGGAACAGATATGGGATTTTACTTGTTACAACCCACTCCTGATTTAAGATAAATAAATTTTATTTTATTTTGGGACCAAAGACAATTCAGACTATTTAAAAAAAAAGTGAACGCGCGGATTCTTTTACCATCTTTTAGAAACCTTTAACACTACTAGCGCGTACGGTTTTTTTCAGTTGGTAAATACACTACAGACTGCAGGTGATTTCATAGAAAGTGTGCTAAGATACGTACGTTTCTCAAGAAACATAAAATTGTATCTACTAGTCACATCGTGGAGAGTTAGTAGGTACAGTCCGGTCGTTGAGGGAATGCGTTCCTGACACCTGTCAGTTTCATACTAACGAATATGTGTTTTACGAATTTGATCCATAAAGTTCCTAGAAAATGGTCCAATTGACAGGTGTCAGGAATGATAATGAGGAACAATACCGGTTTTGGAAAAGTTAATACCGTCATCACGGTATCAATACCGGTATTGAACGCTAGTTCAATTAGGACATTCATAAAACCATTAAAATACGTGTTTTTATTTTCAAATCAGTCTTTATTGGTCTTATTTATTGATATACCTTATAAACATAGCTCTCTTATATAACAATTTGGTATTGTTTGATTATTTAGGTAGGGCTAGGAATTAGGAGCGTAATCAAAACTTAAACTTAATCTAGTCTTTTTGCAGGAAGGCATTTCACATAATTCACATAGACTTTGTAAAGTACAATATAAAATTTATTTTTATTTTTTATTACTATTATCTAAATAATACGGTATTGAGGCGTCAATACCGGTATTGAAAAAGGCCAAAAATAAAGTCCGTGATTCCGCCATTACGGGAATACCGGTATTGAAAGCCCTAGTTAGGAACGCATTCTCTCGACGACTACCGGAATATAGGTAAGTGTTCTGTTTTATCAGACGATGCATCACAGAATCGCATTTATTTACTATTACTCTTGTCTGCATTTATCTTGTTATCCAATGAATCATAATTGTTGACATGTGATAATGTGTGATTAGAGATAGCTGTGACCAATGTCTCCACAGTTTTAATTGTCTATTGTGAGCTAGATCTTAGTCATAGGGCAGAAACAATCTTATTACTTACTTTTTATTTATTTTATTATTTATGTACACACAGTATTTTACTGTGTGAACCCAAAGCACCTACGTGCTTTGGGTTCGAACTCAAGATCTATCACTTGGGAGTCCGACGGTGACACCACTCGGCTATCACTGCATAATATGATGATATTTTATGATTACGCCCAAATATCTCCGCTTGGGTTATTACCAATAAAATTTATTTTGCTGAAAACGGCGTCTGTTGTTACGATATAAACACACAATCTTTGCTAATGTGACCTCCGAACTCATTTTCTAATAAATGTTTTGAAGATCTAACATTGGATTGGTCCAGATAAACTTGAGTTTATGTTTTAGAATTAAGTCAATGTCTTTCCTTGAAAAATTTGTTATCATGACAGAGGTACTTAGGTATGATAGTGATCTACTGTGCATCGAGGCAATATTGTGTAATAGATAGTGTTATATCTAAGTACATAAGAATTTACTTACAGATTAAAATATTTTATTTAAGTTGATTAAACAGAAGGGTATAAACAGATTTTTTTTCGGTACTCTTCTAAAAAAAAAAAAAATATATATATATGGTAAATGTGTGCATTCAATGTCATTTTTTCGGTGGATGGTTACTTTATATGTTTTTCTTCAACGTTTACGGTCTTACTTATAAATCCAAATAGAACGTTTTCGATAAAATCTTTAGAGTGACAATTTTTAAGTAATTTTCTAAACATTTTACCCTCTAAAAATTCACGAATAATAATTATTATCCTAATTATATCCTTACATGCAATACGAGTACATATGTATTCGTATCGTGCATACGATGGTTGAATTATTTATTGGAACACGTGACCTGCGCGTGCGCAGTGTGCATAGGAAGCAAGGTTGACGTGCACCCGACTCGCATAACTGACATGTGCGCTATGCTAGCCGTGATTCCGGCGGGGTTCAAATTATTCTAACTTTAATAATCTAATTACTACTACTAGCATTATTTAAAACCATTTATTATTATTTAAGACCAGACCGCCTCGTCACACTACTGCTGAATACCGACCTAGGTCAGCTAAATGTTTTTGGGGTTTTTCCATCAGGAATTTCTCAGTAGCATCCCGGAGTCTTGTGCCTCATCATTTCAGCCGAAAGACGTCCACTGCTGGACATAAGCCCCCCCCAATTGGGGGGTTTTGCCATAATCGCCACGCTTGGCAGGCGGGTTGGTGATCGCAGTATGGTGTTAAAAATGCATAGAGAACGCTGTTGCCCATTCTCTAGTAAGTCCCTTAGTCGCCTTTTACGAACACCCACGGGAAGAAATAAGGTGATGCTATTCTTTATGTCCGGCACCACACGGCACGGACGGATGTATTGTGGCAGAAGATGACAAATGATACAAATGTGCCACGTGATGTTGTTGCAATTTTGAAATATTGGTACTCGAGTCAAAGGAATGTTGTGCGGTGGTTGCCCACCGCACAACATTCCTTTGACTCGATTCGATCTATTGTATTCCATTTGAAATAAGATTAGACATTTAAATAAACCATTTTTACAGTCCGTTCTGAACTACAAAATAGTCAAAATCGGTTATAACAACATTTTTGCTTTTAATGCCATCATTAAAAGCAAAAATGTTGTTATAAATACCAACTGTTTACTGCAGTTGCCATTTTGTCATATACCACCAACGCAATCGAATTCAAAATTGGTTGAACGGACTGTAAAAATGGTTAATTTTTGTAATCGCATATTATTGTTTATTTTCATTGTAATATGTTTCTATTTTATATATTTCTATTTTTTAAAGTTACGTATTATTATAAATCTATATATTAAATTTTTATTTGTATGTACAGTGGGCTGCATTAATTGGGTATTGTACCCCATTTGTATTAAATTTTGCTTTCAAGGAGGGGTACCCACATCGTGATGCTGACTTCTTCACCTATAATTATTAATTAATGTATACAAACTATTGTTAACATTTTAAAAGAGTAAGTATGGAGTTTCTTGCCCATTCTTCTCCATACATAACTACCTTTTGGAAGGCGCAACTAGAATCACTTAACTATTCATGTAATTTTTGACGTTCAAAAGTGCATCTTCGTGCCTATTTGAAATAAACGATTTGACTTTGACTTTGACTGTTCAGCTAGAATCACACTTATTTCTGTGGAAAATTTTACTTACCGGATTTATTATATCACACAGGGGGACGTCATTACGTCATTCCGAAAGGTAGTTGCTGAAAATCAGCGCTTTGATGGTAGGTTCGTCCGAAGTCACAGCATTTTACTGAGCAACAACCTGTTCTTGCAAAGATGCGACGCACGGCTTAATTGTTCTTGTTATTGTTGTTTGTTTGTTACAAAAGAAGTTATTTTCCACTCTGTAATCGGCGTATTGTTTTTGATTTGATCGTTTGTTTGTTGACATTTTTGCCAGTGACGTAACACAGTGTTAACATCTATGTATAAATGTACTCTGTGATTAACATTTAACAATGTAAATTGCCTTTGGTCCCTAGTCCTGACATCAAGCAATGGACTAAATTGTCAAACTTTTATTGCTTGAGTCTTTTGACTACTTCAATGTGTGTATTTTCTAATTTTATATTTTGTAAGTGCGTTTTGATTGTGCAGAACATACTATTTTTTTTTCTTTCTTTCTAATCTTATTTCAAACGGAGTATAGGTGGCACATAATCAATCTTTATTTGTAAATAAGAAAAATCTTTCAGGTTATTGTTCCCTATATTATTTATTAGGACTTATAATTTTTTCACGGAACATCTTCAAATCATTCACCAATATATGCTGTAAGAGCTCTACTGATGCCCAATTGCGTAGCACGTCGTCTGATTGATGTTGTTGGGTCGACTTGGACACTTGCATCCACAGCAGCGATATTCTCGGCAGAACGACTGCTCCGGGAGCGGCCATGCCAAGACTATCCCGTGTTGAGCCAGTCTCCATAAGACGAGTGGCGAAACGCGGCAATGTTTGCGCAGTTGGTGTTGCACGACCAGGGAATAATTGACGACGAAATTCAGTTGGGTTATCACCACTCACCAATTATTGGTTAAAAACAATGAGACAGTTATTCCGCGTTCTTGTAGTGTATATAGCGCACCATGATTTGACGTGTATTTTCCTTCCCGACCCTTGTCCTTAAGCGAAGCGCCAGCACGCGCTATAGCTGAGCCTGTAGCTTTAAATTTCCCCTATATATAATATATCAATATTATATATAATATATCAATATTATATATAAGGAGAAATTTATATATAGGGGGATATTATATCAGATAATAATCATAACCCTGATTTTATCCAGCCACCGTCGGTCCCTTGCCATCCTCCCTCCGACTCTGCCCTATGCCGAGGTTCGTACCCCACAGGGGTTGCCCTTAGCGCGCAGTCGTTTAGTTTATAAGTTTTTACGCCCTGGCTGGAGGCATTAAGTTTCGTTAGAAGCTTAAGGCAACCACAGGAAAATCCGGTTAAAGAGTCTCAACCTCTCATGGTTAACTCTGAGATGAACTAGATCAAAAAATAAAAAAATATTTGTGTTATGGTCAAAGTCGCAATGACTACAGTAATTCTCGGTATCTTTGGACCACTTAGGAGACAATTTCCGATAGTTAGTCAATAAAATGTATAGAATTAATACTCAGTAAATGTGATTTATGTGATCTTTTGATGTTTTAAATACCAATTGCATTAAAAAGTTCACAAATTATGCGTGAATCCTGAGATAGAGACAGAAATTGTCGTGGCCCAAAGTTATATTGATTTTGGGGTAACATTATTAGACCACAATTTTTTCTCACCTTTTTTTTTTTTTTTTTGGGTGGTAAATTATCAAATAACTTCTCCCGCTCTGGGTGGAGCGGGAGGGCGTGTCAGACTTTTACTGACTAAAACCCACCCGTGTTCCTTCAGTTGCCTGTGTGCCAGGGCCACGGTATCCCTTTCGGACAAACCCGCAACCCTGGCAGGCACCGGTCCTAGCGGACCCCGTCAGTGCGTGCTGACATCTCTTTGAGGCGCGCGTGGAACACAACGCGCCATCGAACCGGGCCTGGTCCTTACCGGACGGCGAACTGCCCATAGCTCGCCGTCCGCAAGCCCGCGCCTACGGTGGCCGGGAATCGGCTACCGATTCCCGCCGCCCAGGGCGTCTCCTGCGGCGACTAGGGGCGTGAGGGCGCACAGACTGCCGCTCCCTCACGCGTTCCGCCTCCTCCTTCGCGAGCATTACTACTTCGCAGAAGGAGGTGACTGCTTCCCATGCACTCTCGCTCCGGATCATGGCCTGGACCAGGGCCGGACGCGAGAGATCGCCGCCGCCAATCGCCTCCGTGAGGACACGGCGGTGCTCTGCCCAAGCCGGGCAGACCTCCACCGTATGCTCCACCGTGTCCTCCGGGCGATCCACACAGTGGTAACACCCGGGCGTTTCCTCCCGCCTAATCCGAAACAGGAACCTCCCGAAACTCTTCTCACCTTAAAAACACATTTTATCGCATTTTTATACATTCTGGGTATGTTAAATGCTCATACGATCATCAAGTAAAAATAATGAAGTGTCTGTTCAGGGTGTGGTCCAATGTTATATCGCTGTTCCAATTTTACCCAGAATGTCTATACTATAATAAAATAAAAATCTCATCTAAATCTTTGTAGCTATTTCTGTAGTCGATGCTTCGCTACATCAACCAAATCGAAGGCAGGCTAGTTTATTTTTGGTATCGATAGTCGTATATCTCATCGACTCAAATAATACAAGTAGTTACCCTCCAACCCAACGTCTATTAAAAAAATCGTTTCGAAATATAATATTAACTTATTATGACATTCAAGTTAAATAATAAACTTATGATTAATGTGAATAACAGAATACCCTGCATGAATTATGTTAATAACTAGCTGCTGCCCGCGGTTGCGCCCACGTAGTTTTTTATAAAATTAAAGTAGCCTTAGTTATGCCTAAAGGCTCCTATAAACAGGCGCGACACGCGGCGCGACACAAAGACACCGCGTGCCGCGCGACGAGCGGGGTCTTCGTGTCGCGTCGCGTGTCGCGCCGTTTGTAGGAGCCTTTATAATATCAACTATCTGCCAGTGAAAGTCCCGTCAAAATCGGTAAAGCCGTTTCGGAGATTAGCAGGAACAAACAGACACAGATAGACAAAAAAATAAAATAAAAAATATTGTAAGTATAAAGCTGTTATTTTGACATTGTAAACAGACACTTTAATTTTATTTATTTGTATAAATGTATTAGCATAAAATACTAGGTAGCTGGACGTACTATTTATTTATAGAATTCATTAAATATTGAAGTATCTATATGTCAATGTCAATCAAGGTATTTATTTAAAGTAGAAATAATTTATAAACATAACATAGGCTTAGTAATAACAGCCGCACGGGTCGATTGATCAGGTAAAGCTACGCTCGCCGCGGTTGGTCCGTGGATGGGTGACCATCTTTACATACCAAGACCCCTCCGTGCCTCGGAAAGCACGTTAAGGCCCGGACTCCACCAAACCGGAGACGAGACGAGAGGAACGGAGATGTGTTTTAAAAAACCAATAGAATTTCGTTATTCACACATCTCGTCTTCACTCAGCTTCAGTGGACACCACTGAGCGGAGATGTATCATATTTGTATGGCGCTATCGAAGTGGAGGTGTGAGTTGTGCTTGGCCGAGATTGAGCTGGGCGGCGGAACACAGTGGAGATGTGAGCCTTGTAAGTTGGCAATGGCGCGCAGCGGAGACGAGAAGATATGTGAGCGGCGTGCAATGAGCAGCGGTCAAATCGCGCTCAACTGTGTGTTCATCTCAACATTCAACGCTCGCCGCACGCAGTTCAGTTCCGCTCTAGCCAGCACATATCTCCGCACAGCTTCGGTGGATACACCCTAGCTGAAAAACATCTCTTCTCGTCTTCGCTTTGGACATCTCTGCACATCTCCGCTTTGGACATCTCCGCACATCTCCGCTTTGGTGGAGTCTGGGCCTAAGCCATTGGTCCCGGCTGTCATTTGTGGATCTTTGACAGTCGTTACGGGCTGTCAGAAGCCCGAAAGTCTGACAACCAGTCTTACCAAGGAGTATTGTATTACCCAGTGACTGGGTTGTGTGGGATGGGCAATCGCTCCATGTATAATACTGGTATTCTGTTACATCTGGTAAGACTGGAAGCCGACCCTAATGTAGTTGGAAAAAGGCTAGGCAGATAATGAACATAACATAACATAAATAATTTTACCTAAATTTAAAAACATATGCTATGGTTATTGGAAATAATATTTTTCACTTCTCATGCTCTAAAAGTTCGTCTTTATGTCGTGCGTAGGCGACATAAAGTTGCTTTTTATGCTCTAGAGCATAAGGTAAAATCTTCGTCGAAGACCAAGGCAATCGGTCCAACAGCCACACGAACAACTTCAACTTCATAGAATACCCTCTTCATTTTAATTCGTTTCGTTAGTATTCTAAGAACAAGGCAAGGATACCAACAGCCAAAGTACACAATAAAACTTCATGAAATAATCTTATATTTTTTATTTCGTCCATTTATTATTTTACATGTTGCTGTTTCATTTCCTCGCAATCGAAGTAAAAAATTCTTTTATGGACGAGTGTTCAACTCGTCCATAAAACCCATTTTACACTCTACTTTATATCCATTCTCGCTCGCAAGCTCGCTCTGATGGATAAACGTCTCGCGTAAAATGGTGCGTTTTATGCACTTGATGTACAATCTACTATTAATAAACGGTCATTAGAGAAGGGTTTATGGTATACAACCATACAGTGTGAACCTCTTCGTGTGCCCTGGTTCGTAGAAATCTGATTGTAACTGGTATAAGACTCAGATCTGGACACATTCCATGCAAAAAATTTGCCTTCATGATGAAGAAAATCGCTTCACCCTATTGTGAGGAATGTGGAGTTTTTGAGGACCTACAACATTTATTGATGGAATGTGTCCAATATGAGTCCAGTAGAAATAATTTAGTTATATACATAGGTCCCTGAATTTGAACAGAATTGATGTAGGCATGTTCCATACAATTTTATCCCAACCCAATGGTGACGATGCGGAGGGTTTGTTCAAATTCATGGTTCAGAACTTGTGAAAGTGCAATTGTTTAGGATACGATGGGGCTGACATACGCTATGCGTAAAAGCCCCTATATAAGCATATAAAGAGAGAGAAAAAAAAAAACATAACGTCTGTAATCCTAAATCGGGTCTCCTAAATCGACTCTTATCATTATTTTGATGTTTGAGGCCTTTATTCCTAAAGTGAAATAATGCATGTTGCCGTGAAAACCGGAAGTGTCAACATGGTATATTTTTTTTAGGGTTCCGTACCAAAATGGTAAAAAGGAACCCTTACTTATTTTGAGGTCTTTTTCAGTTATTTTAAAGTCTTCTTAGTTATTTTGGAGGTAATATTTCATGTTCCATTGTGACAATTATATTTAAAAAAAAGATTTTTCATTGCGATGTTTTATTTAAAAAAACGGCTATCTACTAATTATTAAAAAAATATTTACAATAATAAAACCAATACTACTTAACTCACGCTAATTGTAAACAGCCCAATCTTAAGCTAATGCTAGGATATCTATCGTATTTCAGCATATTTTATCAATTTCTAAAGATATCAATAACTAGATTTTGTACGCGGCTCCGCCCGCGTGGATTTCGGTTATCGCGTAAAAAAGTAACCTATGTCCTTTTCCATATCTCTGCCAAATTTCATGATGATCGGTTCAGCGGTTTAGGCGTAAAAACGTAACATACAGACAGACAGACAGAGTTGCTTTCACATTTATAATGTTAGTATGGATTCAAGTATCTTTCTATTCAAAGCAGATAAAAAATATATTTTTTCTCTTGTAAAGTTAACTTTATTGAGATAGACACTATTTATTCTTAACCGTCGATATGATGGTACGGAACCCTCAGTGCGCGAGTCCGACTCGCTTTTGACCGGTTTTTTATTATGGACTAGGTTGGTAAACGAGTCCACAAACAAAGTAGACCAATATTAGTTACTGTTTTTTTTTTTTAACGAAGCGTTTCCTTGTTTGCTGATGCGATTTGAAATGTGCCATGTCTTATATGCATGTAATTTCATTTTCCAATACTTCTTCTAACCGGAATGCTGTTAAAAGGTAGAATTTATATGGAAAAGCAGTCTCTCCAAAGAAATTACAAAAAGAACTATTATTTTTCGGAAAAAAAAATTACAAGTTCTATCCGAATAAAGGCGAAATACACAAAGAATGAAACGGTCTTCACGAAATGTCTGAAAACATTACATATTGACAAAGATAACAGTCGGTGATTAAATTTCAAATGTTATTGCACCTAATGCAAAAAAAAACTGAATTAATATTGAGTTTCATGAACTTTTTTTTTTCACATAATATTTGCATATGTCGCATTCCAGTATTGTTCACGTCAACACTGAATATTTAGTACGAATAAACAATGAAAAAGTGCTTTTGCCTTTTAGATTAGATTAGGAGGCCGTTGGCCTGAGACTGAGTTGGACCAAAATAGAGTACATGTTTTGTGATTTTGGCGGTCTGTCCAGTTTTGTGCCCATATCTCTCGCCGGAACGCCCTTACCGATCTGCTTCGACTTTCGGTAACTCGGGTCGCTTGTCCAAGGGAATTGTGAAGTAGACCGCGACGTAACGCACCGGACCAACTCGGGATGGATGAAATGGCGACAGGTCACAGGAACAACTTGCGACCCACGGATGCCCCTTAAGTTAAAAGGGAAAATCTACAAGTCTGTGATAAGGCCTGTCGTATTGTATGGATCGGAATGCTGGGCCGCGAAGAGGATGGATGAAAAAAGATTGCATGTAGCGGAGATGAGAATGTTGAGATGGATGTGTGGAGTGACGAGAATGGATAAAGTCAGAAATGAGTATATAAGGAGAAGTTTGAAAGTGGCGCCGGTGACAGAAAAGTTGAAAGGACGTCGTTTGGCATGGTATGGGCATGTGATGAGGAGGGAACACATGTGACGAGGAGAGTGATGAAGATAAATGTGGATGGATGGAGAGGGAGAGGAAGGCCCAAAAAAATATGGATGGATTGTGTGAAGAATGATATGAAAGAGAAGGGAGTGAATGATAGAGTAACGGTTGACAGGGGAGAATGGAAAAAGAAAACGTGTTGCGCCGACCCCAAGTAACATGGGACAAGGGCAGGAAGATGATGATTATTTTTGGTTCTTGACACGAGTGTTTGCAAGGGAGTTCGAAACCCCCCCACAAACACTTATGTATAAACGATAATCACGTGCCAAAGTTTGTTGAGCCACGTCATTTTCAGTTATTTAAATTTGTAAAAGTTAACTAACATAGTCTTTAAGTCATTATTACTAATACTGCATGGATTGTGTGTACTTGTATTTGTCATCATCATCATTTCAGCCGAAAGACGTCCACTGCTGGACACAGCCCTCCTCCAATGGGGGGGTTTTGTTATAATCGCTTGGCAATAGGGTTGGCGATCGCAGTATGGTGTTAAAAATGCATAGAGAACGCTGCTGCCCATTCTCTAGTAAGTCCCTTAGTCGCCTTTTACGAACACCCACGGGAAGATATAGGGTGATGCTATTCTTTACGTCCGGCACCACACGGCACCTTACGGAAATTTAGATAAAGGTTACTTATTATAAAGTATGATATTAGAAAGTTTGATGATTTTCAGAAAGGTCAGAGACATGGGTTTTATTCAATAAAGAGGAGCGGGTGAGGCTTTTGAATCTACTCATTGGACAATTGAAGATGTCAATATTTTCAAAAGTACTAATATATGAGTCATAATAAACAATGGGCGGTCTTTTAAAGACAACCTTTGGAGGGAGGGAGGCGGTTTGGCGATCGCAGTATGGTGTTAAAAATGCATAGAGAACACCCACGGGAAGAAATAGGGTGATGCTATTCTTGACGTCCGGCACCACACGGCACCTTACGGAAATTTAGATAAAGGTTACATAATATAAAGTATGATATTAGTAAGTTTGATGATTTTCAGAAAGGGCACAGACATGGGTTTTATTCAATAAAGAGGAGCGGGTGAGGCATTTTAATCTACTCATTGGACAATTGAAGATGTCAATATTTTCAAAAGTAGCTAAAAGCGATCTTTTAAAGACAACTTTTGGAGAGATTAAGGGGGAACTACAGACAAGCAGGTAAGTTCAGGTTAAGCTACTGCCCTCTGATCTCAGATGGATGATAACGTAACTTCAGCTCCTTTTAAAATAGATATACCTACTGAAAGACAAGTAGATTATGTTGCGGACCATTTGAACACCTCAGTACAAAATGAAAAGTTTTAAGTTGTTTCTAACCCAGAAAACGTCAACGAAACTTGTAGTGGGTGTAGGTTACCTACTGTTGCAATCGAGAAAAATAATCTACATATTTAAATCTATGAATGAATATATTATAACGAAACTATGAATAATAAACACCATGTGAGTTATGGTAGTCTACCGTATGGTATTAAAAGTGCCATAAACGTTTAAGTAACAAGTTACACCGGATAGTATGCTTCCGCAGAGAGACACATGACTTGTTTTAAGTCTGTTCTATTTTGAGTACCATAATTGGGTCTCTCGTAATGCACATGGTTTTAAATACGCACTGGTGCTTAGCATTTTTTACTAATACAGACACTATTTGATTTTGTTTGAAATTAAAAAAGTTGATATTCTTGTTCACCTCTGAGGCGCATATCTTTAGCTACGAGTATCATACACATGAAATAGATGAACATAGCGACATCTATACAAAAATCAATCTGCCTAGCCTTTTCCCAACTATGTTGGGGTCGGCTTCCAGTCTAACCGGATGCAGCTGAATATCAGTATTTTACATGGAGCGACTGCCTATCTGACCTCCACAACCCAGTAACTGGGTAACACGATACCCCTTGGTAAGACTGGCTGTCAGACTTTTGGGCTTCTGACGACCTGTAACGACTGTCAAAGATCCACGAATGCACGGAGGAATGTAAAGATGGTCACCCATCCACGGACCAACCCCGGCAAGCGTAGCTTAACCTGACGGATCGACCCGTGCGGCTGTTATTACTATACGTACATATAAATAAATAAAATTGGGGTGTCTGTTCGTAATGTTAAAATAACAGCTTTTTACTAAATGCATATGAAAGTATTATATACGGCATTTTGAACAAAGAAACAATATAAGAAAATATGTCTGTCTGCCTGTCTGTCTGTCTGTTACGGCGTATCTGGAAAACGACTGGACCGATTTTGAAGGGACTTTCACTGGCAGATAATTGATAGTATTAGGAGTAACTTAGGCTTAATTTATGAAAAAAGCCATGCCAAGCCGCGGGCAGCAGGTACGATAAAATATAAGCCATACATACATTTTAACGATAAAATTAATATAAGTAAGGAAATGTGTTTTTTTATCCGTCTAAAGATAACGATCCTAATTTTAGGATCTCCTTGATTTTATTGAAATTCATTTATCAAAAGATTATTTTTATATTATCATCTACGCAAATGGTAGATATTTTGGGTATGACACGAGTTTGCGTATTTTTAGATTTTTTTACATTTACTAACGATAAAAAAGATTTTAATCTAAGTGTTCTAATTTATTTCGAGGATCGCTCACTCTGTTTATTTATTTATAGTTAAAATAAACGTCCACTACATTTAAAAAACAAAATATTCAATGTCTAATGATGTTGTGTTTTTGGGGTTGCGTACGTCCGAATGAAAAACGGAACCCTTTTAGGATCACTCGTGTGTCTGTCCGTCTGTTTGTTTGTCTATTTATTATAAGTTAGCTGCATGCGAACCATACCTACTGCCGCCCTACAGGCTATGCTTGGGCTGCCGCCTCTACACCTCATCGTACGAGAGGAGGTGGCCCTGGCCGCTTTTAGGTTCAACATAACAGGAACCTTGAGCAAAGACTCTAGGGTCAAGCACATACGCATAAAGGAAGATGCGATCAAACGCCAGCCAATGATGGCATCACCCTGCGACAAAGCCCCGAAACTACACTACTTTCAAAAGCACCACAATATTATACTCACAGAAGAACGATGTGACTACTCAGGCCCGAAAGAGCTGAGGTATACACCGACGGATCAAAGACTGACTCCGGGACCGGAGTCGGAGTTTTCTCATAAACATATCCAGCCCGCTGGGAATGTTCAACACCGTCTACTAGGCAGAGTGTATGGACATCATACAAGCGGTGCACGCCATAGAACGCCTTATTTTAATTGGTTGTTATGTACATCACTTATAATGCACATAATATTCCAGACCCTTAGGTCTGGGATTTTCAGGTTGGGGCCATTGTTACCTACTGGAGCTTTATGCTAAGGCATCAAGAAGAAACTGCGAAGCTTACGAACATGTCGTGGTTGGTAAATGTTCATAGGCTTCTCCAATCTCTGCATAAATACATTCCTTTTAACTCATCAGTAGGCATAAATTATGACAAAATCATAAAGTCAAAGTCAAGTCAAAGTCAAATGATTTATGTATTTCAATTAGGCACATAAAAGGCACTTTTGAACGTCAAAACAAGGCAAGAAACTCCACACTTACTCTTAAAATGTTAACAATACGAGTATTTTGTAGGTATACATTAATTTTATAATTATATGTGAAGACGATGTATACCTAGAATAACATTACTACATATACCACAATAGGTAAAAATAATGGAAAGTGAAGTAATGAAAGATAAATTTTGTGATATAATGAATACTCAATTCTTTATTGGATTCCATATCGACGCTGGAAAGGCAATATTGACCAAACGACATGTTGGCCACTTTACACTAGAGCATTTTAATGATTTTTTTTTCTAATAAAAAACATGCTTTTTTTAGTGTATACTCTACTAGAGTATACACAAAAAAATATAAAATATAAGATACTCCATTTTAAAGTTTTCTTTTTGTTTGGAAAAAAATACTGTGAGATGCTCTATTGTAAAAGCATTTTAAAGGATTTTCATTTGAAAAAAAAAAAAAAAATTAAAATGCTCTAGTTTCAAGTTGCCAACATGTCGTTTGGTCAATATTGCCTTTCAAGCGTCGATAAATATGTATCACAGAATGTAAAATTAGTTTCTTAACTTGCTCGCTTATGCACCTCTGCTCTGTAGCTAATGCACGCTAAAATAAACCTTATAAAAGCCATCAGAAACGCATGTGTTTGTTTACCATCAATCGAATTACACTAATTACGTACGAACAAAAGCATATGCCACCGTGACTCAAACTTTTTCCTCAGTCGAGAGCTAATTTGTAGTTTTTGTTGAATCTCTGTTGATCGCCAGATGGTTGTGCTGCGCCCGCGCATGCCGTATGGCGTCAGTGCCAGGAGTTTGGCGGGAACCTGGCGTAATTTCACTGTCTACTATCTCAAACAATCTGGCCCCATGTCGGAAACAAAAAGATATATTGTTGCGTTTCGTTAATTCGGTTTTTAGGGTTCCGTAGTCAACCCCCTTATAGTTTCGGCATTTCCGTCTGTCTGTCTGTCAGTCCGCTGCTTAGCTCAGAGACTCTTAGTACAAGAAAGCTGTAATTTGGCATGGGTATACATATTAATTACGCCGGTAAAATGGTAAAATAAAATCATTTTAGGGTACCTCCCCTAAACGTAAAGTGGGGATGATTTCTCGTCTTTCCCATGGTGTGGCGTATCGTTGGATAGGCTGTTCAAAAATATTGCTGGTTTGTGAAAACCATTTTAAGACTCAGGGATCCGTTTCCGTAATATTAAGATTTAAAGTGCTCATTTTCGTTAGAGTCAGTGCCCCCCCCCCCCGCCTGCTAAATACTTGTATTTGGATTTTGTATTTACCTTTGCAGCTGGAATGTATGGGAGAACATGTTTTTTATGTTAAGTTTGTTCTTGGGATAAATTCATCCGAACTACGGAACCCTTCATTGTGCGTGGTTCCATACGCACTTGGCCGGTTTTAGATTTTTTTACGGTAAAAAGAGTTGCAACTGTGAGGCAACAAAGGTAGACAATGTATGTTTTCTTGAATATTTCCAATGACTAAATAGAATATTCAATAAGTGCAAATGACCTGGGAGCACCTTGGCCCTTAGCACTTCGTGAGTATATTTGTAATAATTAGTGTTGCGTTGTCGTCTAATTACGTAGGTAAGTAATTACATTTTTTGCTACTTATTTTGACAGAAAGGGACCTTCCATATCCTATGGGCACGTCTTCCCTACCATTATCGTGCCCCCCGGTCTACTCCTTGATATGCAATGGTCTCTGTAGCACCATGAAACATGAGGCTTCAGAGTCTAGTGTGAATCTTTGGGTTCATTCGAGTAATCGAGTCTGGTTTAACCACGCTGGGGTCGGTGCATTTCATTCATTCATTATTTTGACAGAAAGGAACAAAACAGTTCGATAGCTTAAATAGGTTTATGAAGCTAACACACCGGCGCGATATCGCGCCAGTGTGTTAGCCTTAAGACGGTTTGTGTTTTATTTACTTATTTATTTATTTTATCACTAGCTGACGCGACAGACGTTATCCTGTCCAAATTTCAATATTTCATACAAAGTTCCCATATAAAATGCACTTTTTTAAAATTTATGTTTTATTCTCTCCGACTCTGCCCTAAGCCGAGGTTCGTACCTTACAGGGGGTGCCCTTAGCGCGCAGTCGTTTAGTTTATAAGTTTTACGCCCTGGCTGGAGGCTTTAAGTTTTTAGGGGCTTAAGGCAACCACAGGAAAAACCGGTCAAAGAGTCACAACCTCTACAATTCGCGTCACGTAAAAAGACCGCTAGTCAACAACACAACTGTAACGTTGTATAGGGCATCTCAGAGTTAACCATTATAGTTCGCGTCACGTAACAAGACCGCTTGCCAGCGAACCACTGTAATGTTGTATAGATCGTGTCACGTAATAAGAGCGCTGGCCAAACGCACAACCATATCATACCATTTTTACCGCCATATCATACCGCTGGCAAGCGGTCTTGTTACGTGACGCGAACTATAATGGTTAACTCTGAAATGCCCCAGATAAAAAAATAAAAAAAAACATATTGCTCTTTACCTCGATCTCGCCTGATGGAAAGCGATAGATGAGGTCTATGATGGAACGAGCGTGCCCAGAAGATGCCTGTTCACCCTTGCTTTACGGCAAACGGGTTATAAGTGGAAGGGAACACAGACTGACAGAGAGTTCCACACTTTGGCTGTGCGCATAATAATTGTGGAGAATGAGCACTGAGTACGACTGGACGGGATATCAACCGAGTACGCTTGGTACCCTTCAGTATCCCTGCAGTCAGAATCCGCTGGATGCCGGAAGCACGGAACCGGTCGAGGTGGCGGTGCTTGGGGGAGGCCTATGTCCAGCAGTGCACGTCTTTCGGCTGAAATGATGAAAGCGAATATTATATTTGACGGTACGGTTGGCGCAGTGGTTGAGCGATTGACTGTTGCGCTGCGTGTCGCGGGTTCGATTCCTGCACGGAACAAATCGTCGCCTTAGTAGTGAAGGGAGCTATTCCACACTAAACTGGTTCCAAGATAAAGATAAATCAAAAATTCACCACTTGATTTTTTGTTCCTAGTTTCATTTAACTCTTCACGTCTGAATGAAAAACCAAACCCCTAGTTTAGCTATCACTTAGATCTCTTCACCACTAGAGTCTCCGTCTAACGACGTGTATGGTGGTGTTCATAACTCAATTCGGTCAAAAGTGTGGCTTAGCTCTCTTCACCACTAAGGTGACGAAATATTTGTATGAATTACAAGTAATTCTTCCGGGTCTGGCTGTTAATGTATGTCAGATAAAATTTTTGTAAACGCACCCAAATATAGGAGAAATTCCAAGTGTGGGCCAAAGTTAAAAAAAAAAGACTTGCAATACAAATAATAAGTACCTATACCCAAAGTCTCTAATTCAGATAATTTATGTAAACAAATTAATGTCAAGAAATGTCACTGTCAAAATGACAGGACAGTGGTGCGAAACATTTTATCATATTTTTTTTGTTAATAATTATCTATAAAATTAAAGTGAATTAATCATAAAGAACTATGCAAACAAAATACCGTTGCCAAACAATGTTTGATGTAGTGTGTTGGAGACACGGCCTATGATCGTCATAATCAGCCCTTTTAAGTCCACTGCTAGACGTAGGCCTCCCAAAATCGATTTCCACTCGAAACAGTTTACAGCCGTTTTCATCCAAAATGTGGCTAGATATGCTACATACAATATGAATCTATGAATGAGAGTTGTAATGTTAGTATCGAAGATGCACTAAAGATTTATTTAAATGACTATTTGATAAATATAACAACACAGAGTTACATACATTGCACACACATACCT
This sequence comes from Dryobota labecula, assembly GCA_947523025.1. NCBI lineage: Eukaryota > Metazoa > Arthropoda > Insecta > Lepidoptera > Noctuidae > Dryobota > Dryobota labecula. The sequence continues at coordinate 19,369,208 of OX383287.1, read as the reverse complement.
ATATAAAAATAAACAAGTATTTCTGTTTCATGAGAACAGGCTGTTAAAAAAGTATTCCTGCTCCATCTTCACATTGAAAGGCCCTGACATGTTTTCGCGTGCTTCTTACTCTTATTGAAACTGCTCTTATAACTGAGTAATGAAAATGTAATGTTAGTATTGTTGAAGATGTAAAAAATGTGAAAATGTTTGGATCTCCTGCATTGTTACCAGTATCATAAAATATTTTATACCATAAAATCTCCTTTTTTAATAACTTTGTTTAAAACCGAAAATTTATAAAAATTATTACGGTATGATTATTTTTTAATTATTATTTCTTTAATTCAGCACTTAAAAGAAAATGGATCCTTTTTTTTCGCCATTTTATGTGAATTACCATTACGAAGCAATTTTTTTTGATATTTTATCCCCTTTGTTTACTTATATGATCCGAATTTGAGACTTTGGGTATAGTACAGTCAGTATACACAATTAGCTGACCCCCTTTGCATAAATGGTTGAGATTTTTTTGAATACGGATCGATAGAATTTTATAATTCTTAATTTAATTTAAATACTTATACGAAATCTACCCAAAACTAGGAAAAAAAAAAAAATCGTACGATTTGTTAGTAAAAAAATCTCAACCATTTATGTAAGGGGGGGTCAGCTAATTGTGTATACTGACTGTACCTACTACAGGAGTTCAACGGTCTATAATTCATACTTTTTAAGATTTCTGCAAACATAAGTAGTCTTTACAAGAAAGTAAACGAAAAGCTAGTTATTATTTTCTGAACACCTTGGAATTATTATAGTTTGAATCTTGATCACTTGACATAAATTATACCATCAAGTTTGCTTTCATATGTTTGCTTTTAGAAATAGTTCAACATATATAATGTGGCCTAAGTCTTAGTTAAATCAAACTATCAGAGTGTCAAGATTGTTCATGTAACGATATATCTTAGTCAAACACTCGAAAATTTTAAGATTGTGTAACGAGATTTCTGAAGTCTAGTTGTATGTCTACTATTAACATGACAGATACAAGGTAACTGAAGATATACTATAGAAACAATTAATTCGAGGCAAAATTTGTTTTTGAGATCGCAACTTCGTAATTATGACAGGGGGTGACATAGGTCTTCACGTGCAAAAGGGATTTGCTCTTGCAAAAGAATGTCCTCTTTGTTAATTAAATAAACAAACAGGCATTTTTTGTACACGTCTTCACGTTCTGCCCCGAGGGTCTTTGCATAAGATGCACAGATTATTAATACAAAAATATACGTCATCCTAATCTTGGAACACGTGGATGCGCGAACGATGTGTAGAAAAAGTGCTTATTCAGTTTCTTTAGTGAATTCGGTAGTACCCTAAAGGTAAAGTCCATTTTTTGCTGGTTCCCATGAACCCTGCGACAATGGCGACGACCTCGCTGAAAGACTTCGGGGAGATCCACGCAAGAATAAATATTATACAACAATAGGGTAGCTTCTTTGACTTTACTTTGCCGTATAGTGCGGTGGAATAGTCTTGGTCTTTTGATTTCTAACGTCTTTGGCCATTTTCGTTAAGGAATTCAAGGTGTAGGGAACGTTAAAAAGTGCCATTTATATGCCTATTTGAAATAAATGCTTTGACTTTATCAAAGTCAAAGTCAAAGCATTTTTTTGCACATAAATGGCAATTTTGAACGTTTAAAATTTTATTAATAATAATAATTTATTTATTTTCACTTCAAGGCACAAACATCTGCATAGCCCTGGTTCTTGTACTAGGAGTCCTGTATCACAACAGCCAGAAAACAGCCGGGAAAAAAAGGAAATGTTGTAAGTATTTATTTTAGAATAATGTATATTGAAGGTAATCAGTAAACATTGGTGAAAGATTACAAGGAAAATCTTACTTTATAAAACATTTTATCAATATTTACGAAATAAAAATATGATACAATGATTAATTGCAGTTATAAAACAAGCCACTATAGCTCCATTTATAGCTGCGATAGCAACAAAAACTCGTCATAGCAGAAGATAAGAATATCTCTAGTATTAAAACTTCTTGATAATCAAAAGGCCAACTTGTAATTAAAAACGTTCAAATCTAGTTGCAATTTTGCTCAGTGACAATCAGTGTCAAACACTCCATAAAATTTTTGACAGATTGAGATTAGAATGAGAACGTTATCTAAACGAATTGCCCGTCTTGTTCAAGTATCAAGTCGGGTGAAACGCGGTATACGCAAGACAACAAAAGGCATAGCGGCTCGTAACGGACTTTTTTCCGTGCGGCATTGATCAGGATATCTTCCTTAGAGGTTTTGCGATGCAAGGGCCCCACCATTCCCACGCATCGCATAACCTGATTACGAGAATTAATTTATTGCATTGAAGAATTTTGTCACTTGCAATTATACATACGTAGACATAATGCTTATAAGACTTTGCTAATTAGTACCAATGTTAAATAGGTATAATAAATGGTAATTAGTACTAATTAGGTCAGGTTCAAAGCAGATACGAATAAGCAAAGATATTATTCTGATAATCTTTGATCTCAAATAGATAGTACTATCAAATAGACTTCAATCTCATATAGATATCTCATAGTACCTGGGAGCATTGACATTATGGAAAGAGTTAATTAACCAATAGAATTCAACCTTTAACAATAAATAATAACAAAGAAATAACAGTATTGTGGAACGTAATTAAAAAGTTAAATACTATCTACAGAAGATGTACTTTTTTACTTAACACTAAAAAGGAGTTACAGAGTTCCACAGAACGGGTCTTAAAGCGTTTTAAGTGCAATAATAATCTACGCAGATAATGATAGCTTAAATAAACGTTCGTTAAACTAAACTGCAGATAACGGTGCCAAGATATGGTTCTAAGAGGACACTCTTGTTTCAGAGTATAATAGCCACTTGCTCAAGAAAATATGTGTTCTTGGCGTTTTGAAAAGAGAAGCCGTGTACCGTTGTCTTTAAAAATGGAACTAATAATATTCCTTAGGTGACCTTACAATAAGGATTCACTTGGGTATGGCTCCTAGGTAGATTAAAACTTGTATCTTTTGCCCTTTATAGGGTTCCGTAGTCAACAAAGAACCCTTATAGTTTTGCCATGTCTGTCTGTCTGTCTGTCTGCAGCTTAGCTCAAAGACTCTATATAGAAAGCTGTAATTTGGCATCGGTATACATATTAATTTCGCTGACGAAATGAAAAAAACAAAATATTAAAAAAAAAAAAAAAAAAACTTTTTTTTGCACTTACCTTGCGTAAAGTGGGGATGATACTCTGTTTCTTTTTCGGAAACCAAATATCATCCCCACTTTATAGAAACGAACGTTCAAAAATAATGAGGGTCTGTGAAAACCATTTTTCGATTCAGTGATCCGTTTGCGTAATATTAAGATTTAAAATGCAACTTTTTGTTAGAGTCATGTGTCTCCCACCCCTGCCAGCTAAATGGTACCTAGTTTTTGGATACGTGAAAAAATAATTCGGCAGTAGGTAGTTTATTATATAAAGAAGTTAAAAGGAAAACTATCAGAGCTTACAACCAACTTATATTTGCAGTTGAAAAGTATCGGAGGACCTTATTTTTCAACTACAACGTTAAGTTTGTTCTTAGAATAAATTCATCCCAACTATGGAACACTCCATTGTGCGTGGTCCGACACGCACTTGGCCGGTTTTCAAGACTAGCTCTTAGCTGTAATAATTGTGACAAGTAAATGTAGGGTCGTAAAAGTTCGTCACACAAATGAATCATGTTGTGCTAGTTAGTTTTATTTGTCTAGTAATTATTGTGACTAATGAAGTCATAGTTAAACATCTTTGACTAATGGTTTAGCTAGATTGTATCGCAAATAATGCTATTAAAATTCCTTAACTGCCTCATTGTACCAGTCACCAGATGAGGTATTATTTATTTAGTTACTTTCTTAGGTACACACGGCTACATATTAAGCTATGTATTTTCAGTATAAGCTGACCTCTAAATGTAGGTACCTACTACGGAAATCCTATACAATGCAAGTTTAGCTGATACTGGAAATATAAGGTGTATCTATTCATACAAGAAATATTTTAAGAGAAGGATCTATTGGTGGTATAAAAGCCATAGCAGTGAATTTTTTTTACCAAGTTTTTTATGTTTTTACATAATTATTACAATTTTAAAATTGCTTGAGACATTTTGCAAAAAAAACCTTCATTTACTTATTCTATGAATGACCCGCCGGACGCGGCGGCGGCGGCGGCGGCACGAGCGCGGTGAATTATTTTGATAATTAATCATCATATCAAGTAATTTTAAATTACCTATTTAACTTTTTAAATAATATCATCATCATCATCATTTCAGCCGAAAGACGTCGTCTGCTGGACATAGGCCTCCCCCAAAAGGGAGGAATTTGCCATAATCACCACGCTTGGCAGGCGGGTTGGCGGTCGCAGTATGGTATTAAAAATGCATAGAGAACGCTGCTGCCCATTCTCTAGTAAGTCCCTTAGTCGACTTTTACGACACCCACGGGAGGAAATGGGAATTAAATAATATACTCAGTTAAAAAAAAAAAAAAAACATTTCCATGGCTTCTTTACCACTAGGTGTCTAGGTGTCTTAAAATATTTCGTGTTTGAATAGATACACCCTATGTATAGCTTGATATGTAGGCGTGTGTACAGTACCTTTTCTGAATTTTGTAGAACTATTACGATGCGGAAGCTTACTTGTTAGTATGATCGATATTCACCCATGTGCATCAAAAACTTTAATCATTTGAAACAGCGCCTGACGAATGGAGCGGAAAATATTTAAATGGAAGTCAAAATAGCGTGCAACTACCCCATAAAATATGGCGATATTTTGATGTGGATAAAAAAAATATGTGGGAGAAATTAACATTCTTACCGGCACGGATACAAGGAGCGTGCGGAACGAAACAAACGAAGGAAGAAATAGGCGAACTTTCATGTTTACTAACTTTGAAATTCATCGCATTCTTCGGTAGCGAAACTTCCGTTATTTGGCTAAAGGAATGCATTGTCAAGAAGGGCAAATAAAATACTGATTAAAAAAAAATAGTTTGAATACAATGTTATATTCAAAACTAGCTTTTGCCCGCGGCTCCGACCGCATGGATGTCGGTTATCGCGTAAAAAAGTAGCCTATGTCCATCTCCATATCCCAGGCTATGTCTCTGCCAAATTTCATGACGATCGGTTCAGCGGTTTAGGCGTGAAAACGTAACATACAGACAGACAGACATACAGATAGACAGACAGACAGAGTTACTTTCACTTTTATAATATTAGTATGGATAAGTTCATCCCCAACGGTTTGAAATACTTTTTTTCAATTACAACTTTTACATGCAAACATACATAGTTGTTTGAATGTTTGAGCAAATGAAACAACAAATTTTTAGAATCAACATTAAAACCGACAGAATGAACTTGAATAACGTTAAATCAACTATACAAAAATCAAATCTGTAACCTCGACCCATGCTGTAATCAACCCGTTTGTGGTTCTCCCTTGAAACTTGGTATTTTTTATTCGGGATAACGGCGGCACATTACAATCATAATAGCGCTATCGCCTTACCGTTAACGGCTCGGGTTTTTGGGCTGGCTCTACCGATTTCGTTAACTGGAGATTAGGATTTTAGTTTTGCCGAAATCTTTGTTGGTAAAATTTAGAGACAAAGAACATTAATTATAGTTTCAAAACGTTGTATTTGATATCTATAAGTTCTAAAGCCTATTGTTTTATGAAGCTACAATGTGAATAATTTTATGGAAGAGTAATTTGAACATTTTCTTCAAGTATCAAGTCATAAAAAATCATTGTATAAAAGATTATGTCTATTGATAAATGTACATTAAATATCTCTAAAAACTAACACAGACAATTAAACATAGATCCAATCATAAAACATATAGAACAGTTTAATCCTAAGTTAACAAGTTCTTTAGGTGACGGTGAAGCCGACCGTAGCGGCTTGTGTTAAGCTGCAAAGCGTTTTAAGTAGGTCATTTACTGTCAAATGATTTGGTTGCATTAGCATAAGGGCCTTTGTCTCAATGGGGTTGGCATTAAGGGAGTGTGTTGTAAATGGACTCGCTAGATCATTGCCAATCGATAAATTAGGGAAAGGGAATGTTTATAAGGCCAGAGTTAATTTATGTTTTGTCTTAATGGGTACTATTATACCCATAGATATTATCTATTACTATATATATATATATATATAAATCAATGTTTGTAAGTTTGTTCTCTATGCGTTCCTAAACCATTGATCAAATTGTGACTGAGGACGTCTGAGAGGGATTAGGGCCCAAAAAAAAAGTTTGACCAAATACTTTTTTACTTTAGGTGGCATTGCAAAGCATGCGGGTGCAGCTAGTAAAATTAAATAAATTAAAAACAATATACAGGAACTAATTCATTTATTGTCGAAAAATAACTATCATCTAACATCACAATGTTTATTTAAAATAGAAGGCACTAAGTTAAGCTATTCCATTTGTATTAAGAGGTGCCCTTTGAAACTCATTTATTTACAATATTTGAACTATTCACGAGAGCTTTTCTCTGTACTACATACAATACACTGGACAGTCTAAGTCATTGAACTATGTAAGATTACTAGAATAACATATAAATGACACGATTAATGTACAAAGCTTGAAGTGCAGGCTCGTCTGTCGACCGTTACAACACACCTTGCGCCTGCGCCCGCAACCGACTTTGGCACTAACAGCTGTATGTTATGTTTTACTACACTATACTTCTATTGCAATAAATATTTTGAATTAAATTTATCTACACAAAAGCTACCATAAATACTTAAGTTAATTCTTATTATTGTTGTTTTTCAGCGATCTTGCTTGTCTAGTTTTCTCCTGCCACCATTTCAAGGTTTCCTCAAACTGTTCTCTATCTTCTGGTGTCACTTGGATATCAGGAAGTTCTCTCTTTAGTTCCATATCGTCATTGAATTGGTCTTCAACGAAAGTGTTATCTTCTGGCTTGAATTTGTACTCATTGTGAGTTAAAATTAACCCAGGATCAATAGAAGGCAGACTTGTCTCTTCAGTGAAATTGTGATGCAGTTGCTGATTCATTATCGCAGAATATTTAACTTCAAAATCACTCTCGTTCACTGGCACATCAGACTCACTCAGGTAATGTCGTTCCGGGATCACTGTAAACTGTTCTGCTGAATTTGGGAATGCGAAATGTTCTTCCAATAGATGAGGATTTATATCTTCATGTCCAAGAAGGTCGGATGAAGGAGTTAGAGGCTGTCCAGCACCTTCCTCTTCCTCGTATAAGTTCGGAGTAGCCACTAACTGAAATTGCTCCGTTGCTTGTAAGTCAACATATTGCTGTCGAGGAAGATGCATAGAACCATCTAGTTCATCTTCATCCATATCATCGTCTTCAATAGCGGGAGAATGCAATGAGTAGTAACTTCTCTCTTGGCTATTCTCTCTCGGAGACGAAGATGCTGGAGACGGGAATGATTCCATTGATGGGCGTGATGAATTTTCCTTATCATGACCGATATTCAGTAAACTCTCTAAGTTTCGTATGTATTCGACCGCCATACGCAGCGTTTCCACTTTACTTAACTTTTTATTAGCACCTCGGTTAGAATTAGCATTTTCGAAAGCTGATGCAACTTCTTCGGGGATATGTTTACGTAAAGCGGCAAACCCATCATTAACTTGGCGCACTCTGTTACGTTCGCGCGCATTTCGTCGAGCAACTGCAAGTGGTGTTGGTGACCGCACTGATTCTTCCGCGCTATTTTCACAAGGCCGAGGTTTCTTAGCCGCTGAAGCTTGTGACGTTATAGGCTCAGCAGCACGCACTAATGACGTCACTGAAACGGTCGCTGGTAGAGTTTGAATCTTAGGCTTCTTTCTCACTATTATAATTTCACGTGTGGAGTTTTGATTGGTATCATTGTTTGTTATGTTCACGGTATTATTCACGGATTCTTGCAGCACCTGCGCTTTGCCGAGCGCCGTGTTGCGGAAGACGACCACGCCGATGGAACTCATTTCGGCACGATGAGTTGCTGTTTTCACATGTTACAAATGTTTATTTTGGATTCGTTGTGGACTTGGGTTAGATTGGATCACGTAGAAAATAACTGTTTTCTAGTAAAGTGGAGTAGGTCTATACGATGGCGTCAGAGCGCCGGCTGGGACAAGAATGGCGCGTGCCGCGCGGACGCACCTGGGGTGGCTCGCGGGGGGATCAACAGGGGTACTTACGATTACTAGTTGCACACATGCTCTTTCAAAGGGCGGAATGGGGCAGCGTTCCTGTTCAATTTTATTTGAGCGTTGAATTTTTTTTGTAATAAGCTCACCTTGGAAATGTTTTATTATGCCTAGGATAGTGGCAAATCTATATGTTGCGTGTTCCCGTACTCAAAGCATATAAATAGACAAATATAATGTTAAAATTTAATACTATACATTTTTAGGTACTTTCGAATGTTTTTTATGGGGCTTTTTCTACGATAAAAGTTTCATTATTAGAAGATTTTTGGTATGTAATTTATTTCTAAGTAGGTGATTTATTATAAAAACTGTAAAAAAAATATTATAGGTACTTAAATGTTCTAAGCATTGTACTTAAGTACAAAACTCAGTTTTTGAAATCGCATACGTTGTCTGGTATGATGATCCGCAACGATGCCCCAAAACCTGAACAACATAAAGGACAATATAATTTTCATGGGGTGTCGCACCCAACTACCGGTATGTCTGTGTGTGTAAGTTGCTGTTACATACCAACACATACCTTTATTATGTCATGTATACCCACACATACATAGATAGTTCACACATGTGCAGTAATCGAGCTAAAACCGTTCGCGTGTTTGAATGGAACTCCGAAATGATTGCGCTGGCGCAAGGGGGTTGGTAATGGAATAATGTAAGCCATGGCTGAAAGTACCAATATTTTATTGTTGCTTATATTAGGACTATAAATCCTCAGTAATAGATGTATGCAACGTAAATCCCTAATTGAAGTTGCAAAATTTTGATTGTGGGGCGTTCCTGAAATAATGAGAAAAAAAAAGCATAAAGTTGGTATCACTTTTATGTTTTCAGTGAAAGTAAAAGTTATTTATCCTTTCACTCTGAAAATAAATAATTATCTATTACTTCCAAAATTATTATTTGCTGCCAACGAAAACTCTTCTATTTTACCTATCTCTCATTTAAAACAGCGTATCTCTTAGATAAAAAATAATTAATCTCTTTTTCTTCTATACGATCTGTTTGTCTGTATGTGTGTTTGTGTACATACACCCACGCCAGCTGCGTGCCCTTTAGCTTTTGTGTCGTGGCACGCGCCGCTGTCCTAGCAAGACCATTGTTACATCTTCAGTACAACTGTATTAATAGTTTGATAGACTATAATGATTCTTAAAATTAGTGTTGTAGAGTTTAATTTTGGTATGCACAAAAGTTGTTGAAATTGTGGGATTTTAAAACGGGATTTTGATGCGCGTAATGGTTCATAGGTCGATTCATGAAGGTATTCTTAATTAGGTACTATAAGAGATTCATCACATGTTATGTATGTTCAGTCTAGATTAATTTTATTTTTGCTTTAACTTTAACTTTAACTGTACGTAGAATAAAGGTTTACTTTATCACATACTTTTGTTATACATATTAGGGGGCCTGGTGACCCGTAACACGGTATTTTATGCCATTTTCGGGCACCATTCTCTCACAAATCGATGGTCCATACGTATACCAACGAAACTACTTAATCTCATTTTTCGAAACTACTTATTATTTTAAATTTTTGCTGGTACGCAAGAAAAATAAAGTAACATTTAATATCACACCAAAAAAATTAAAATCCTATGAACAAGGTATTGAAAATATTCACAGAACAAACTTCAAAATGCTATCCTCAAAAGTAGTCATTTTAGACTTTCGGTAGTTTACGTAAGGACCATCGAAATGTTAACCCTATTTTTCAACAAACACATTTAACATTTCAACTGTTCAAAATAACATTTGTGCTGATAAAATAAATAGATAAATTTAAAATAAAAAAAAACTAGCATCCAATATCGGCCGGGAATGAACATTGTTTAGAAGCTCTGTTTTTTTTAGAAGAACTAATTCATCGTTGATGAGCATGTAGGACACGTAGGTACATACTCGTATTAAAATACAACTAGCAAAATTATTAATACTATGAATACTGTGGCAGTGACGTTATCGTCACTGCCACAAATGTATTATTATTAGTGTGGATCGAGTAGGTCAAGATGGTTAAAATAAACTAACACACACTTCTCTGATCTAGGCCTTCCTAACGAATATGGCACAGCTTTATGGCACAGCTATAAAGCTGTGCCATAAAAGCCACAGTATTCATAGTTGTATTGTAATATGTACCTACGTGTCCTACATGCTCATCAACGATGAATTAGTTCTTCTAAAAAAAAACAGAGCTTCTAAACAATGTTCATTCCCGAACGATATTGGATGCTAGTTTTTTTTTTTTAACTTATCTATTTATTTTGCACAGCTATAAAGCTGTGCCATATTCGTTAGGAAGGCCTAGATCAGAGAAGTGTGTGTTAGTTTATTTTAACCATCTTGACCTACTCGATCCACACTAATAATAATAAATTTGACAACAGCTATAAAGCTGTGCCATATTCGTTAGGAAGGCCTAGATCAGAGAAGTGTGTGTTAGTTTATTTTAACCATCTACCTACTCGATCCACACTAGGGCCTCTTTAGACTACTTACTATGTACCTACATACTTATTATAATTTAATAGATATACCTAGTGAGGTTGTAAATGGTAGCACCTACTTAGATCCTACCTAAATATTGCTTAATATGCAAGAATTTATACTTTTAGGAATCTGTAATTAAACTTAGTCGTTGCTGTTGCTGTCCATAACAGGTGGCGACCCCTAACGAATGTTTACATAATGATGACAGAATTAATTGCTATCCTGTGGCTTTCCCCTACGTTTAATGCCAAAAAGGGGTACCTATATAGGTAATTAATAAGACTATTCTTAGATGATTAATTAATATTATTGATGACTAGCTGACCCGACAGACTTCGTTCTGTCAAAAGCTATTTGACTGTGGCAGTTTGTCTACGCGCAAAGGAAACTACCTACCTACCCGACCCTACCTTACCCTATCCTACCCTACCCTACCTACCTATCTACCCTACCCTACCCTACCTACCTACCCTACCCTATTCTACCCTACCCTACCCTACCCTACCCTACCCTACCCTACCCACCTACCTACCCTACCCTACCCTACCCTACCAACCCTACCTACCCTACCCTACCTAACTAAAACCTTCAATTTTTTTTTTTTTTTTTGATAAAATCTATTCTCAGACCTACCAAATGATGACTGACACGTTATGTCAAACGCCATAAAGTTACATTAGAAGATAGAGTTACCTACTTATTATTACAATAAAAATGTAAATATGGTCGTTTTCTTAAAAAAAAAAATTTTTTAACTATCTTAAATTTTTCTTACATAAGAACCTTCTCCTGACAATAACAAACACAACAAAAAAATAATTAGCGAAATCGGTCCAGCCGTTCACGCGTGATGCCGTGACCAAGGGAAATAGGGATTCATTTTTATATATATAGATTAAACCAAAATATTTAATTTCACATAAACCTACATGGGCACTTATGAAACGTCAGCAGCTACGTGTACGGTTCCAATTGGTCGTTTCCTATGGAGAAGAGCCAGTAAGAAACACTACGGTTACTCTTTTAAAAATCATTGGCTTTTACAATATTTTCAAATAACAGTGTTAATAGGTTTGGGAGGAAGGTGTAGGACCTAGGTCCTTAAAGCAACAGTTTTTAATAGATTGCTTAAAATAAATTATTGAGTCGATTCAATCATGTATAGTGAAATAGTGAAATATAATAAGATAAACACATATTTCAGCTCTAAGTCACAAGAATATTTTCTCAAAAGCGACAACATTAATTTTGAGTATAAATCGGTAACCTAGCAACAATACTGGCCAGTCATTCGAATGTTGCTAAGTAGGTATGTATACCTACACCACCCCCCTCCAGAGACCTTCAAGGGCGATAAAAATCTGGGAACTTTACACGACATCCAGAACGAGTCGTGTACCTACTCCTTTATGTCGCCAGATGGGGTATTTTCTTCCAGGTCAGCTTTGTCGGCCAATATGTAGGCTGGCTTTAGGCGGTCTATTGAGACCGTGACCTCCTTACCCTTAAATAAAATTTTAAAAGCTTTATCGCTCTTGTGCAGAACTTATTGTGCTGTGGTGGAGGTTTTTCGGAATGTCGAAGGATGGGCTGTAGCACAATGCTGTGTATATTTCCTTAAAAGGTTGAAGACTTATATATTATGAACGCCTTGTCTTATGAAATCTTGTTCTGGCGACTCGTTGTTAGTTGCTCAGCCGAAAACAAATGACTTTGATACATAAGACAGTATTGAAAATAAGTAAATAGTCGTAGCCTCACAGGCATTTTACATGACCTAATCTCAATGCCATGTTAATGCACAAATAAGAGAAAAAAAAAACCACTATATAATAAAATAAAAAAGTCAGCTATAAATAAAAAAATATAAATAAAATCATTTTATTTCGGAGAACACAAGATCCATAAATTGTTAGTAACATGTTTGCACTTAAATCACTATTGTTAGTAACTTAAACTAAAGACGAATTTGTGAGACGACCGTCACCCAACATCTAGACGCAACGAGAAATGGTAATGGTCTAACTATGGTATAAGTCTTCGCACAAATTGCCTTATTATGGCGGAGGAAGTGTCTGCCGCCACCGCCTTCAGGATACTATTGTGACTGCCTGTTATTCTGCTCAGGAGTGAGGCCGTTTTTTTGCGGATGATCGCATGAAATCCATCGGTATGATTTACCGCGAACATTTCCGAGGCACTGCAAAAACGAGGCAGTCGCAACAGCATCCTAAAAACATTGTTATATTGGACGCGTAGAACATCCAGCGACCTTTTCGAGTAGTTGACCCAAAGATTACCGGTGTAAAAACTCTGACAGTAAGCTTTAAAAAGCGTAATCTTTATTTGGTCAGTACACCGAGAAAATCTTCGTGCCAACATATTACCCCTGGCCGCCAGAGCCCTACGCTCCCTTTCAATGTCACCATGGTCGCTGTCGGTCGCTATATTACGAAGAGATATTGTAAACGCCTGATCCAATAATAAGGCAACATATACGCCGGTGAATGTTACCTGGGTTCCGATTTTATAGGCGTTTGCGTTCAAAGAAATCAAATAAAATAGAAAGTTTTAAGGATTTTCAAAATGTTTTTTCTAGTCAACAAAGATATGAGCATTCTTTTTTGACGAGACCCGCTTGGCATTTGTTAAAACACCACAATTAAAACGTAACTCGAACAACGAAACATTAAACTGTCTTTGGATTAGTGAGGTAAGACGAGTGTTGCTCCTAATACTCAAAAGTGCATCCTGTAACTCAAGATGTCTGGTTTTTTCGCGGCAATCCGCTCAGTAAGGCGAACTCCAAGGCTCCAACATCTTGCGAACATGTGGGATCCGTAAGTGTGACTATGGTGCATACTATCCTGGCTATATTTAGCCCGGCCATATGGTAATTGCTGGCAGGGGAAGGTGTATCGAATTGGAGAAGCCACAGCATTCGAACGAGGTAGATTGATCTGTCAAAACATTCAAACCCTTTCTAAAAGCAACTTTTTAGGAGTGCAGTCAGGATGACTTTGTTTGGTCGCTGTCTTATACATATCTGTACTAAAATAATATAGTAAACAAACTCCTTTTTCCCTAGCATATTTACTGATTTGGACGTATGTAATTCACTATTTGTATAAGATGACAGCACTGATTGACTGCCTTTTAATCCATGTGCGCCTTAATATTTGCATAATACGGAAATGCACAGAGTAAAGAAAACTGGTGAAAATCCGATTAATTGTGCTGCGATAGATTCCCACCCTCCACACTAGGAATCTTTTAAATCCATAACTCTTACTTTGATACGCTCAAAACAGCTACTGAATAGCAGTTCTGACTAAAGTTTATTGAAAAACCAACAAAGGTCGTTTCCTAACAGAAAAAAAATCCTATAAACCCAGTCCTAGACCAAACAAGCAGACAAAGGCTAACCTGCGCATTCATCTCAGACAGCTGTGTTATGAATAGTTCCCGGCGACCGAGTTACCTTCTAATGTTATAACCTATCTCAATATAGGACGCCTTGAATTAGCTAGGCTATTGAGGGCTTCCCCGATCCAGACGTACAGTAAGCCGCATGGTATAGTAAGAAATCCAGTATAACCTGGCCTTTAATTCTGTTGAAACTCCTTACTTAGCTCGACCTGGTCAAGGTAACAAAGTTTTACGGACCTGCGATCGACAGTACACTATTATTAGAAACTAAGAACAAGAATAAAGGAGAACCTTCAACTTGAAAATTAAATAAGCTAAGGTCAGTATAACAAAAGATGTCTGGAACCCTTAGACTGCATCTAGACGACTAGACTAGTCATTCAATAGACGTTTTTATTGCAAGGGGGAGTTGTAAGCATATCCGCTTCAAAATATTGGGTATGATTCTGAGGTAAAACAATGGGACAAAGGTGTCTTTGATAGCCATTGGAGCCAGCTTAATCGAAAGTAAAAGTTTTAGTTTATTTAGCCGTAGTTCACTATAATTATTGGCAATTTTTAAGTTCATTCATAAAACCAAGGACGGTCTCTAGAGAATATTATTGAAATTGAAATGAAGAAAGTTCACGACCTACTGGCCGCAACTAAACCGTATAATTATCCCGAATCCAGCTCAAATACAAAGAACGCCTGCCATGATAAAAACACCAAAAAGTTTCCAGCTATAAGACTGGTTTTATGAAAAAGCTGTCTGGTTCCCATTGGTTGCATTTAAATATCGAATTCTGGAGTACGTTTAAAAAAGTACTCGCACAGTGCGAGGTGCATTCATTGGACCGTGGTCCAGACATAATACTCCTTTCAACGTCTTTGTTTAACTCCACGCGAGACGTTTGGACCTGCCCTTTCCTCTGAGGCCTTAGAACTGCATTCGTTTTCAATGAACTCTTTGCCAACTTCTTATAACAAAACAACATTACATTTGCACTCACGAAATTATTCCCCTATTCTATTCCCTACCTTATTCCATACAATTGCTGATTATGCTGGTTTAAGTAGTGGTTCTGATAATTTTGTAAATGTTCAAGATCAAGTTTTTTCTTTAAGTTATTCTGTTCAACTTGGTCTCCTGTTTTCAATAGCAAAACCGTTACATGCTGTGAATTAGTATTTTGTTTAGCAAAAAGAGTTACTAAAGGAACTATAGGGCAAGAAATAAACAGTGTTCAAAAGAAATTCAGTACTTATTCATTGACTTGATTGAGTAGGTAAAGCGTACTTTGATCATGACACTTTAAATCTATTACCCAATCACGTAAAAAATCGATCGATCGATATCCGTATCGATAAGCGGATATCTTACATTAGAACTGTATCAAAATTGATAAGCTACAGTAAAATCAATTCCAACTTTAATCAAATTTAATTCAGTATTATTATTCGACTAACTTAACCGACCAAAAAATATCAGGAACCAGGCAGATGTTTGGGCCCGCGCCGTTTTACACACACAGGCGAACACACTGTCCTTTTCTTTACTACCAAATACATGACGGCCGGAAAGAGAGAAAAGATATCAATAGGGGTTGTGGAGGGTTCAGCCACGTGATCTCCTCCCTGGTGCGCGCGCACACATACAAGGACAGGGAACCCTCGATCATTTTATTGATCTAGAGAAAAAATCCCTGCGATTAATTTTGTTACTGGCCGAGTACTGGATTAACGTGATTTGTAGATGTTGTTTTAATTATTATTATTGACGGTTGATTAATGATTATGAAATGATTGATATTCTGAGTAAGCGTGTTATTTAGAAATCAATATTTACATTTAATTACAGACAATCTGGGAAATAAAACAAACAATACCTTACTGATTTCAACGTTACAAATTTTATCGTGGTAGTGCTTTGTGGTGTTAACATTGACTGCATTTCAGCAATTGTGGTTTACGGGCTGACAATGATGATGAATTTTAGAAAAGCGTATTCCTGTGACAGCAGTAAGAATATGAAATACTTTCCTAATTGGAAAAAGGAGACACTGATCAAGTCAACATTAAATAGGACCAATTACCAAAAACGGATGTTAATAGTTTACTTGCTGACGTTAAAGTTGCAATAGATCCAAAACCGGATCACTTTTTGTTCTGAAGTGTAATGACGACATTAAAACCAACTTTACAGTTAAGTGCCCATAAAAAAACCGCTTCCGTAAACATTTAGACGCGCCGACACAAGCCCATAAAGTCTACGATGGGTCTTCGGCAAAATAATATCATCATCTCATTGGCTTCCGACAATTTGGAGTGTGCAAGAAAAACAAACTACTGGACTCGCGTATCGAGTTACACTACTTAAACTGTCGTCAGCTACTACCACCCACATGGTCTCCTTTTTTTAACAATCTTTTTACCAAACTAAATAGGTTTCCTGTTAGAAAAACAAACAGAGACATTTATTGAGTCGGAAATTTTTGTTCAAATGTCTAGTTGCGAATGAATGATGGATTTCGAATGACTGTCGACCCTTGACGGAATGATGCTTCCGTTCACAAAATCATATTATTATCTTGATGTCTGTTATGTGAAGAAATGAGGTAACTGATTTGTCATTTCATTGATGATAATAATTTGGGTATTAGAAAATCATGCCACTTTCAAAAATCATGTCTCAGTCTCTTTGGTGGTCAGAACATATCATTTACCAAAATTATAGAACGGTATTATCAAAGGTTTATCTGTTCATCGGTTTGCGGTAAATATATCAAGTTTTACGAAATTTTAGAAGCGAAAAGATTGGGCTGACGGAGCGTAGGCAACGATCCTAATCGATGTCTATCTGTTAGATTCCGTTTCACGATTCACTGATGACGTTGCTATTACACCCTTACTTTTTTAATTTAAGGTAATAACAGGAATGTGTTTTTTGAGGAAATAAGACTACTGGCATTATTTTGTGGCTCTTCATCAGATATAACCACAGAATATTTGAAAGAAAAAACATGGGGACTACCGTGGACACCACTTTGATTTACGACGAATAAAATTTTGGGATCTTTTTAGCGTCGCAATTAAAATATTTAACGAACCTGTCGCAGTGGGTGGTGGGCGACAGTTCTCACGAGCCTATTAAATATAATTTTATTTGTTTTTCTAACGATTTATGAGTAGACTGGATCTCCTTGTTTATAAATGTGGACACTTCGGCGGGACTTTGACGTGTTTTATGATGAGGAAACTCGAAAACTTGTCGCTAATATTTTTTGTGAGAGGTTCAAGGTTGCAGTTTCCAAAATTATGTTTTAATGTGCTTTTAATGTTAATTAATGTTCTTTTTGGTCAGATTAGGGGATGTTAAAATACGAACTTATGTCCAAAGATGGTTCATACCTACAAAAAAAAAAAAGTCTTATTTATTTATTATTTATTTATTTATATATAGTTAATTAAAACGGTAAAAAATATATTAATATTGTCAATTTTTATACATAATTTAATTAAAACTAATATGGAACACTAGACTCCCTTGCATACGAGTACTTCCTCTCACAGAACACCAGACATATACGCATAATTTTACTCCATTCATCCGCAAACACATCACATTCACGGTTGGCAGTCAGAAGGGCATTGAGCATCTTCAAAGTACGACACACTGGAGATTCAGCTCTGGCGACAGTTTTGGTTGACGGTTGCGCAAACAGATTGTGCCGGCGACTCGGACGGTGTCCGATGTATTTGTCGGGCACAAATAGTCGGCAGAAGAGGCCATGGAGGTCTGGGCAGTCTATACGCCCCCGTAAGATCTTACAGGCAACCGTGAGCTGATCAAAGCCTCTTCTCACCTCCATCGAATTAAGCCCCAACACCCCTAAAAGATAGTTGGTAGGATACATATAGGGAAAGAAATGGTATAACCTTTGGAAGAGGTATCTAAGGAAGGTTTTTCTTACCTTGTTAACCAGTCACGATCTCAAGATCGGGAGATGAATCACCTACTAACGTTTGCATAATATCATGCCCATAAATTGTTAACGTTTTAACAATACAACCCTTTTAATAGTTTCGTTATTCATATGTCAACATTCATAACCACGATACTTATCAACGGAGCGCATACGCATCCCAGCTAAAATAAAACTCTGTTATAAACGATTTGTGAAATGCGTTGTCAGCATGACGCGAAGTGAGTTTAGTGAAATCAAGTTTTTTCCCCAACAAAGGGTAGTTATAATAGTTTTGTCCCCTGGACAATATTGTGATGAGACGTCTTAGTGGATTCACAGCGTGATGCTGACGGCGCGTTCACTGTTTGGAAGCTACCACCCGCCTTGTAATGCTGCTCAGAATTAACATATTATAATAATTTTTAACCCCATACATCGGCTCATCGTCGACAGTTGAAGATAGCAATAAGATCGTTTTAGTTTATGTTTATAGTTTTAGTAGCGGTGCATGTCAAAGCCGTTACAATAAATTCGAGCGTGCACTAGTGGCTGCGAAACATAAGTGGCGGGGCTGTCTTTAAATCACTTACCTTCGAATGCACGCCGTGTTTTATTTTATCTATTGCAATAATTTCCAACGCGTTAAAATGAGCCTGGCATGGGTGTCGGCGCGCAACGAGAACAATTTAATTGAATAAAATTAGCCAATAAACTTTGCTCGTCGAAGGCTGCTACAATGGCATACCGCCTCCGCAGCACGGTACTCGTAAACAGGCCTTATTTACTGGAGACTCCTTTGGGAATCCGTATTAAATGCCCTCAATATACTGTTGGGAATGTATGCGTACATTCATACCTTAGGCGGTAATAGTTTTTCCATCCCATTGTGGGAAGAAGGTGATATATTTGGGAGACGTAAATTCTTGCAGATTTTTACAATGCCGCGGTGGTTCAGAATTTGTTTCTTGACCTTACTAGTCTAATGAATGAAAAAGTTAAAGTTTTAGTTAAGTCATAAGATTCAAGTTTGTACTAAGCAGCGGATGTCCCGTTGTTTAAAATCAATTATGAAGAGCAAGACGAGCAAGACCTGGACGAAAAAGTCCGTAGCCCGCGGGAGAGCCGCTTGCAAAACCAGCAGTGACGTCTCAATCAAGAGACCAATTACTGTTGTGCTCACTGAACTTTTCATGTCATATAGCCAGGACAGGCTTGATCCAATAAAAAGTTGCGAGGATGAGAGAATGTTGTCATATTTGCCCACAGTTAAACCAAGTCTTCGGTAAGTATTATTAAGAAGATATTATATTAGTTTACCAGAAAGTAAATCATCTTTCATAAACTCTTTGTATGATAAAAAATCTGAAACTATCCAGTATCTAGTATCCCAATACTTAAGTCAATAATTGCTTGCTTGATTGCTTAATTGCTTGTGCCACTAATTATGTCAATAAGTATTAGACATACATTTGAGGATGCTTTGTTTTGATCTGACTTTTTTACAATTTGGACCAACTTCTTCAAACTGTATGGTTGATTCTAAGCGGGTTGGTTGCTTTTGTTTATGAACCAACGGGTTTTCACTATGTTACCTTAAATAAATCTACATCTCGCTTATTATCTTACCAGTTTTTTGTCTCTCATACATAACATCAAGCTAACATCTTTTTAAGCTTTGCAATTGATAAACTTCTGCAGATGAATACGGGCAAATATTATTTAATTAACGAGCCAAAGTGTTCAAAATTATTTTTTTATTATAAGAAAACCCCAATGCTCATCATTTTAATGAGTTTTGTGCGGAAGTGCGTACGAGACCTCGGCAGTTGGTGATCGGCCGGCTGCGCGCTGAATGTTAAGCAACGCGTGCCACCTCGGCCGCGCAAGCGCAGCCTCCCCCGCTCCACCGCCGCGGTGCTCAGCTGCATCAAACTTGATAGACATCTCAACACCACTTAATAAGCGAATTCCTCACACCACTTTGCTGCTACTCGGAAACATCGATGTAGTTATCGAAAAACGTGAAATTTGCAATTTTTTCCCCACTGATTTATTGTCACATCTCATGTAATTTTCTCGCTCGTTATTTCCCTTGAGTGCAAAGTACGGTATATCTCTAATTAGCAAGTAAAAATCACGAGTGCATAGTTATAAATTATAAAGAATTTTGCTATTTGCAACTGTTCGTGTGACAAATGCTGGCTGGCCGGGGCTTTGTCGGCAGCAGTAATGAGACGCTGCGCAAGCGGGAGACAAATTTATCTCATAAATATCTTTGGGATGCGTCGATCTGCATCGTTAATTTACTACACTGGATATCGATATCGTAATTCATTCGCATCTTTATTATGTCATTTATTCAAAAGTGTCTCGATATATTACTAAAACTTCATTTCGATCGGTTAAATAAAGTCCACTTAATTGACGTGGATGGGTAAAAAAATGGCACTTCGTGCCGCCCTTATCTTCAATTTCTTAATTTGAGTTTTTTTGATGAGTTTAGGAGAAGGCATTTTCCAAAACATCAGATCTGACAGCGTAAAAGTCGAATTCTGACTGTAACTACCACTTGTATTTACACGTTGCGATGAAATCCTTATAGCTCGGGGCTCTTAACGAGTGTTCCTGAAACCTCAATTTGCTTGAACGCTGACATATAGCGGGGACAGAAGGATGCCACACACGCCGCGACGCCCAACTGCCAATCCTTTATGCAAATACCAACAATATCTGACCACTTTACTTTTTAATACAGTAATCATGTTATGAAACGCGCGGCATGAGATAACGTTGGAGATTTCGCTCTTCACTGTTAAGACTGTTATTAAGACAACACTCGCGTTTCTTCAATTAAAAGTTTTGAGGCATTTTAATATTTGCCTTTCAACTAATCTTTGGTTCGAACACAAATTCAGAACTTGTTAACAAGTTCGCGACCGCTCATTATTTACTAAACAAACAGAGATAAGGGTCGAACAAGCTCGAAGATTTTCGGAGCAATTTTTTAGATTTGGCAAACGGAATAAATGTCGGCTGTTTTTGCTGTTCACCTGTTTTTATATCGATATCGCACAAGTATTCTACCACCCGTGTTCTAATAAACACTTATCGAAATCTGATCTTAGGAAGCAAAGAATTATGGCATATTTAAACAATTTATTGCTGCCGCAGAACAAGGGAACTGCTGATAAGCCTCTGGTTTTGCGATAACGTTCTTTATGCTCTCAAGATTTGCCGAAATAAAAGAATTATGGAAATGACAGAAACGGATACGGTCAGATCAGATCAGAATTAGAACAAGTGAAACAGCTGGTTTTGATAGGAATCAAGCGTTTATTAATGATTTATTGCAGCACACAGCTATTACCTATTAAAATGAACACATTATAACATAACACATAATGGTACCTAAGTCAGGTGTTTCTTGGAATATATTACCTAATTAATAATATTTTTCCATCAAATGATATGAATAGAAGAGTGATACTAATTAAGTCATTGATGCAACGAATGCTGTTTTAAATATTTAACGAGTTATAATGAATGATATTTCACTGCTAATTGCAGATATAATGTCATAAATTGCATACAAATTGTTCATTGCCATGATTGTCTAATCATCATCGCGAGGAAAATGTTTTTTTTCTTTTGTTACTTTTGCAGTGCTAATTTTTGTCACGGCTATGAATGGAATTTCATTTAATATTCACGAAAAATGTAATACCGTCAACAACAAAATTATTATCAGAATATTTTATTTTGACGATTGGAAAATATATAAAATGAGCCTTATTATATTAAAGAAAAGCAGAAGATTCTTATCTAATACTAGATATTGTGTATGTACGAGTAATTACATGAAGCATTATTTATATGTATGTGGAAATTAATATGAGTCATGGCTGTACCTAGATTAGATTAACGATAGAGTAGCAAAATTTCGTCAACGTCAGACACAAGCAGAGTGGCGCAGTGGAAGCGTGCTGGGCCCATAACCCAGAGGTCCGTGGATCGAAACCACGCTCTGCTATATATTCTTTTTGTATCTTTTATGCATTGATTTTTACGCCATAGGTATTTATTGTTACGTATTTTTTTTTTTTTTGTGGGATAAGATAGGGTAACGTAGTACTGTGTTAGTTTCTCTTTTGTTTAATATTGTTGTATTTATTGTTACGTAATATTTTTTTTTTTTTTTTTTGGATAAGATAAGGTAACGTAGTACTGTGTTAGTTTCTCTTTTGTTTAATATTGTTGTATTTATTGTTACGTAATATTTTTTTTTTTTTTTTTTGGATAAGATAAGGTAACGTAGTACTGTGTTAGTTTCTCTTTTGTTTAATATTGTTGGGGTTTTGGTAAGTATTTGTATTTTTAACAACATTATCATAATTATTATTTTAAATAATTTTTTTTTAATTAAATATATTATATTATTATGTATTTGAATCTTAACATAAACCATGTAACATTCTCAATTGATATGCTTTCTTAAACACGCCTGTCCGTTATTTTTGATATAACATTTTCTAAGTCAAACAAAATATCGATTACAGATACAGATTCATAGATAGTAATAGTAACACGATCTTTTCTGCCGACCGTGAAATCAAGAGCACGCTTTGACGTCTTAATCCAATCAAGCAAATTAGTTATTAGATTACACTGTGGTCGTTGAAAAGTAAATTATGTGTTTATTGATAGCCTAGCGCGTGGTCAAAGGATTATTAACATTTGGTAAATTAAGGCAGGTCGGGGATAAATTATGACGATTCATATTTGGCGGTTATTAACTAACTTTTGTTTTTCTATCCAGAAAAAACATAATTACCGTAAAATAAAATAAAGTCGAATGTCCATAATTTGTGTGTTTTATATTTTGGTGATATTTTACTTGCCTAATGATTCCGAAACTGTCTGGCTATTTCGAGAAATTCAACGTAACTGCCTAAATATTAAAATGATTATTATTTAAAACCTACATAATCGGAGCTAGGTTTTTAGTGTAAATATGATAGTCTAGTTAACACATGACTTTGTAAAAAATAAATCATGTTTTTTGTTACAACCAGTTGGAATAATGTAAGAGTATCTTTGAAGTCCAATTAGACTGTACAAAAAACAGCTAAGTATATAGATAGCGGCAGCATCATGTCTCGTGTTAGGAAAGTGTCAAAACTATCTTTCAACGATAGAGTTTAAAATGACACCATTAACAATAAAGGATGACCAGCGTTTCGAAGATGGTCACTATAAAGCTATTATTAATACATATCTTTTTTTTTTAACCGACTCGTTATCTGACGCAGGAATCCTTTCAATCCATCCGTTCTATTGTTTTTGGACCACTTTTTTATGTTGATATCAATATTTTTTACGATGGGAGTAACGATAAAACAGTGATTTGTTCCGAACAGATATCGACCGTTCGAGATGCCTTGAGGCACTTATGATGCGTTTTATCATTCAGCGGCAACGTTTCTTTTGTATGTAAATATTTTATTGTTACGTAAAAAAAATCTTATTTTTTTAATAGGTGTATTCCCGTTGTCCCCACCGCCCGTGTCCTCATTAATGGTAATTCAAATAAAATGGCGATATCCAGTAAAGAAACAGATCAGTAAGTATCTACTGATTTTAGAAATAATAATTAAAAAATCAGTACTTAAAAGAAAATGGAACCTTATTTTCGCCATTTTATCTATATCTATCTATATATATATAAATCAATTGCTGTTCGTTAGTCTCGCTAAAACTCGAGAACGGCTGGGCCGATTTAGCTGATTTTGGTTTTGAAATGTTTGTCGTAGTCCAGGGAAGGTTTGAACGGTGAGAAAATATGGAAAAATTGCGAGGAAGATAGTAAAAACAACAATTTAATTTTCCCATATAAACTGTTCTACCTACTTTCCTGTCAAACATTTGACGTTCGTCAATGTACATAACGTGTCAGTCATCATTTGGTAGGTCTGAGAATAGGTTTTTATCTATTTTTTTAAAGGTTTTATCTAGGTAGTTAGGTAGGGTAGGGTATATACGTAGGGTAGGGTAGGGTAGAGTAGACAAACTGCCACAGCAGTCAAATAGCTTTTGACAGAACGAAGTCTGCCGGGTCAGCTAGTGAGAAATATAATATGCATACCATTAATGGGGACACGGGCGGTGGGGACAGCGGGAATGTTTCTTTAAAAAAGTGTATCATATTTAAATAGTCTTAAAAACACAAAAAAAACTTTAGATTATTCGAATATGTGGGAACAAAATTATATAAAAAGTAGTAGAAAGTGTATTGATCAAGCTTAGTCGCTTCCGATCCGACGTTAAATACATTTTAATGAAGACATTATCCTTTACGCCACATATTTCTCTGGCTCGTATCTTGTGTACTGAGGTACCGACAGAGAGGTTCCAACAATCGGATTTGTGCTAAGTAGATCATAAAATATCGACCATTTTTATGGCGGTGGTTTTAAAGAGTTGCGAATGGTGAGAGTTATCATTTTTCCTTAAAATATTATCATCTGCGAATGAAACAGATGTATCAAAAATGTTTATAAAAAGGATATTCTTAGAAGGTTTTAGATACTATTGGAATAGATAAATGAAGTAATACGTAGGTTAAGCTTTAACGTAGGAGTAAAAGTAGGTACTTAACTTAAATAGCGTTTGATATCATCCAACGTTCAAACGGCACGTAGCAGGTAAATGGGATCTAGACCATCTTAATAGAGACGGGTTTTTAATTTTATATCAACACTAGCTGCTGCCCGCGGCTTCGCGCGCGGGTCCATTTCTAACATAAAAATAGCCTAACCTACTCCTCATAACATCAGCTATCTGCCAGTGATCCGTCAAAATCGGTCCAGCCGTTTCGGAGATTAGCCAGAATAAACAGACAGACAAAAAAAAATTGTTTCTTTTTTTTTGTTATAAGTACCGTTTATATACTTTCATAATTATGCTTCAGTAAAAAGCAGTTAATTTGATATTATAAACACACTTCAATTTTATTTATTTGTGTAGATAGAGTAGTTATATCGATCATTGATTTTAATTTAAGTGGTACACACGGCCACAAATCAAGCTATACATGTCCAGTATAAGCTGACCTCTCATTGTACGGAAATCCTATACAATGCGAGATCAGCCTAAACTGGAAATATATAGTTAGATTTGTGGCCGTGTGTACCATTGACGAGTTTCTTTCATTATTCAATCATCAGGCAAAAGAAAATTAAAATTAAATTCTACTTTAAGAAGCTATTTCAAATATCACATTATAATTCATTTTAATTGAGTTGTTAATCGATGCATACCGCGTTAGTTCTCGATTTGAATATTCGATTGTATATCGATTATCGGTTTGGACACATCGGATGATTGATATTGGTCTCGGTATAATTTCTTAGTGGATTCCTTCATATAGTTTGAATTAATAGAGTTGTTTGTTTTAGTGGCGCTAGTGGGCATCGCCGCGGGCGCAGCGTATCGCCTCGTCTTAATGAAGTGTCGAATATTGTGTTCTGGAGGGAGTTAAGGTGACTATACAATAGCTGAAGAGTTTCTGTCTCATAATTTAATTACGTATATTTCAACCCCTTCGGTTATGAAATAACCTATACGTTTTTTATTATTATTTTGAAATAAACTTAGTACAATAATACTAAGTTTCAAAATCATTACAATAGTAATGATTTTTTTTTAAATAATAATAATAATCGCTTTATATTGGACACAATATATCCATAAAGTGAAAGTAACATACAAAAATAACCTATTGCCTAGTGTTAGTAAAAATTAACCTTCGCACAAACTGCTGTACAATCGGAGAGCCGAAGCTCTCGGCTACAGTTTTCAGGATGCTGTTTTGACTGTCTCTCACTCTACTTAGTAGCGACGCAGTTTTTTTGCGTATAATTGCATAGAAGCCGTTGGTGTGGGCTTGCGCAAACATAAACTTTAATAGAATATTTTCCGTTCATTTTCGATTTTACGTTAACTCATTGATGTAATAACTGCCATGATTTTGTATATGTTCCAGGAGTTTTTCCAGCGTAAGCGTTGGTCAAACGTATGCACCGCGTAGAGGTCACGTAGACGCAATGAGTACCTTGTATAAGCTCTGCGCGACGCGACGGTGACGTGGTTACGACGACTATGTAACTCTGTAACCCAAAAAAGCATTTTCTGCAAATTACAAACTATGAGTATGTACTTTAGTTTGATACACTTACTACCATCTTTATTTGTGCTATTAACATATTATATGAAGAGTAAAGACTTGCAATATTCTTTGAATGTAAAACTTACAAATTTACCGTCTAAGTTTTTTTGTAGTAAGTACCTATATTACATATATTTTTGTTTCGAACTCACTAGCCATGTATAAGCCATCAAAGATTTCTGTGGTTCTTAGTATATAATTTTAAACTCTGCGATCTACTTTTTGAACATTAATAAAAAATAAAAAATAATGTAGCGTGGCTACGGTGACTGCGTAGCGTGGCTATGGCGACTGCTTAACGCCTACGTTGAATTCCACTGGATCAACTAATATGAAGGTGCCAAAAGTAGTACTTTGGGTTAAACTATAGGCGTACCACCATTGTGTAGGTTCTCTAACCCACTCGCTTCTGAATTAAATTTCGGATCGGCCATCGATAAATAAATATTTATATTGTGTTAATGTTATAGAGTGTTTCGTCTTAGATTTAATAAGATACCAAGTTATGGCCGTTGCCTGAAGCTGTATACATAATATCTTAATGTACTATGTTTAATTGTAATCCTCTCCGATGTTATTATAATGAATTTGTTAGTAGCTCTTATGTTTTGTATTGTTTCGAGTGTTAAATTAAATTGTTCTTGTTTGTTGATTTTTCACTCAGTAGGTTGAGGTTGAGAAATTTTAACTACGTTAACGTGCGATGTAAAAGTACCGTTTACTCAACTGTGTGTGCACTGACTCTTAATGCACTTTATGTGGACTTTTACGGTTCCGATGTTTTAAGTGTAAAATTGTACATATATCATTCGATAATCAGCTGGTAACATTCGATTATTCCTAAAGTTCAGTATTTCCAATAACATAAGAAATATCTCTCTTGAAACTTGTCTCAAATGCGATTGGCGACATTGAATCATTTTGTACTGGCCGTAATTATACTGTAGCTCGAGATAGCCCGGCAATTTGATGATAAATGCTACAGTGAGTTTATACGCTCGTATACCGTCACGGTTCTTATGAGTTAATTAACGACAATCATGCAAATGACACGCCACACTCAATACTCAGTACCTACATGCGACCAACTCAGTAATAAGTGAAAATCGACTGATCGAAAAAACATATGACGAGCTTTAACATTAAGTATAATTTTGTAGTTAACAAGCAACAACGTGAAGAAATTTGAAACACTGTAAACGAGTAACCTGCTTCTAGAAAAAAGAAGAATAAGTATTAGTACTCTATACGGTCATACGTAATGTTACTATATCACATTTAGAAGATTACTAATTCCTATGCAAAAAGAAGCGAGTCTAAGAAATCGTACGGTCACGATCGTACGCCTCCCCAAGCTCGCTCTATTAAAATTTCCATAACATGTACTCTAACCATACATTAATCTAAAAGCTCGCCTCACTCAAAGCAATCTCGCATGCATCACTACTATCTGCTAAAACTTCTAGTTGCTGTGAAAAAAAACTTTAATAATTCCAATTAACCCTAATAATAGGCTCGGGGCAGTGGAGAGGCAGTACGATTAAAAAGACAAATCCCTCAACCACTAGACTACAATAGCAGGTTGCGAGCATTCCGTTGAGTGGAAGCCTGCCCTTTATTAATAGACCAACGACCGGTAGCCGCCACGGTTGCCATACTGAGCGAAAGATATGATTAACACAAAGGCGATACATAATAAGCGATATTGGGACCAGTTTGGGGAGCTATGGACATAATATGTAACCGCAGCAGGTTTTCGATCATATCCATTACAGGCTAATGCTGGTTGCCGCGACAAACGCACGCGTTCACGTTTGGTTTTCTTTGAAGCGGGCTCAGGAGCGGGCTCTGAACCTTATCGCCGCAGACTGTTCCATCTAATTCTTAGGATGAATGCACTTATGAGGTGCTTATGCTACTTTGTCATTGTGTATGCAAGTGTATGCCCGGGCTTTTAATTAACGTAACTATGCTCTTCTATGGTCGGCAAAGGTTTAGAGACCTTGCTTCTAAGACTTTTATATTTTAATTTTCAGTCCAATTAAGCTAACTAGCTAGCATGCTTCTTTAATTTTTATTAATAGGCAGTTACTTTTTTATCTACTAAATAACATACAGAATATTAATCGGTTTTGATAAAAATCCTACTGTCTTGTAGATATAGAACCAGCGACATAGCTCACATTGGCTTATCCTCTTCATAAAGTTCAATAAAAAAGTTTCACTCACTGTTTCTGAGTTTATGATTATTTTATTGGGAATATTTAATTGCAGTGTCGTTTAGCTAACGGCAATAATCGAGAACTACAAATCGATGCTTATCATTGGTAGACTCCAATTAGTTGACGAGCAGGACGTTAGAATAAGTGAAGCTAACGAAGAAGATATTTGCGATATAAATAATGAAATATTTGAATTAAAAGCAATCATAAACTGGAGCACCTTAGAAAATGAAGGGCTATATTCTGTTATTAGTCGTGTTACTTTTAATAAGCGTTGTGGTGGCGATCTCTCCTTCTGCCATCGGAGGTGCAGAAGTTGGAATTGACACAGAAGACCAAGATAATCCAAGAGAAATGGAAATTTCCGTGATAGAAAGCATGATAGTTGTAGGATGTGTACCAGGAGCGGTGAGGATTGGCGACCTCTGTCAATTTGAAGATTAAGCAGTGTAAGTGTGTGTTTTTGACGTTCAAAAAGTGCTGATTATCAGCCTAATTTGAATAAATGAATTTTGATTTTGATTTTTTTGATTTTGTTTAGACGAGTTTTGTGTGTAGGTATCTGTAAAATGGAGAATATGGATACTTCTGAAATTTCAAATAAACCTAAGAAATACAATAATATATATCAAAAATCCTTATCTGTTAGTTGCAAGTTCATACAGATTATGGCTTTTTTTGTCTGAAAATACCGTGGTTTTAATCGAAGTAATTACAATCCCGCAGATGTATATTAGATTGTACACGCAATATTTTATCGTTATCTCATGATAAATACACACAAGATGACTGTAAATAATATCTCAACGACAAGAGAAGTAATTGGATGGGCTTCCACATCGATCAAGCCACAATTTTGTATGAACAAGTTCATGTTAATTAAACGTGATGTGAACATTTAATAAAAGGCGTTCAGCATGTTAATTGTTTAATAGGCGAAGCATTCAAGAGTCCATATAGTTATATTTTCTTTCTTCCACTGTAAATTATACTCCTAAAATCTTACGTTAGGAACTGATAGACCGTTAGGTAGTTAATGTAAGGGACGGCATGACAAAAAAAGCATAGTTTTAGATACCGTTATTAAAAATATGTCGAAGCACTTGGATAAGTGGATAAGCAAATATAACACAAATTAAAATGCAAAAAGTAATTCTAACCGCAAAGTTGCATTGCACATACCTAATGACGAGTATCCGCCAATTAAGCGTCTGCGCATGGTCTGTGACAAAAACTTGCCCTGTGAGCCTTTAAGAGGCGCTACCGAACTTAATTGGACGGTGGTTATCGACTGCTGGTTATTGTGCCAACTGGCAATGGCGAATAATCGAAGGTCGGCCGAGCGGATTCCACCTAGTCCACTCGTAGCTATGCCATGATCTATTTCTGTCTACTCCAAGACAAGAACCGCCGTGAAATTGCAGCGTCGAACAAAAAGAGCCAACACCAAAATTGGAATTTGAAATTTTAATTGTGCTGTTAGAGCCTTAGTTGCGTTGGTTGTGCGCAGCTGAAACGACCATTACCTTTGAAGCCTTAAGTGTGATTGATGATTGTTTTATTTAAAGGCCTTATTGAATAGAACTTGGAGTTATTGAATAAAAATAAAAAACACTTTTTTTCACTCCATAAATTCATCTGGATCTGTTCGTGTTAACATGGTGAGTATAAGTAAAAATCCTTCAAGATTTCACTTATTGGAATCCTATTTAGGATATTGTTCCCAAAAATTCAAGTCAATTAATAAGCTGCTTAATTAATATCAGAAGCAGAACTCATCGGCAGGTTTTAGCGTGTTATATTTTATGTTTGATAAGGTGGACACGACAGGTTGAAGCCATTTCGTATGTAAACCGAGGCGTGTGTCGTCGGTGGCGAGTGGCACCGAGTGCCACGCGCCACTCCCGCGCACTCCGACTGGTTCCACCGCCGCCGTCTGTACAGTGACGATCACTCCTAAATAAAAATAAAGACACGCGCCTGATGACGTCTATCACTGGATCTTTTCAAACTTTACCCTTCTCCCATACATAAATTCATTACAATACCTATCTACTCCCATTTTAGCACCCGAGAATTCCTGTTTTCGAAACAAATGCTGAATTAATCTGTCATTTCTTATTTTTCCATTCGTTTGGAATAAGGCGTGTATTTCATTTATTTCTTAATAAGCGAAGCGACAGTACCCCGGTACGATGTTTAATTAAGACTAGCGAAACGGTGCGGACCGCGGTCTCATGCAGATCTACATAGGTATATGTTTTTTAATCACGAATATTTATAGGTGCTATTTTATTTAGTCGGGTATTTAAAGACTTGTTTTATGTGGGAAACGCAGTAATTCCACCACAAAGTAGCAAGTTCCGTTCGTTACTGTTCCAGAAGAAGTATTTTACAATCAATTTAGTATGTGTTCGCGTTTCGCAGTACATGAATGCGGAAACACCCGAAAAAATTAGTTCAATGGAATGAGGTCGATGCACCGAGATGCTCACAGAATACTGGTTCGTTTGTTGAATTTATTAAAATATAATTGATACAAAAGTATAACGTTATTACGCTAATAACGTTACGACTCTGTCGCAGTAAGAAAAGTTCGGAAATCGAGTAGTTTTCGTTTTGTTCACGGATTGCGTTCATTCGAAAAGGTTCCAGTGTTGATGACTTGTTTATCGAGTATTTCGGGTGGGTAAAAAGAGGAATCTTGTGTGTCCAGCGGAGCTGTCCATTCAAGAATTTGTTGACAAGCAATTAAGGGTGGGCCGCGTATGTGCGACGATCACAACAGAAGCGAGAGGCAATTTTATATATTATTTTTTATTGATTCAATTGAATGCTGTAGATAAATATAATTTTATGGATTGCAGTTATTGTTATTAATGCAAAAACACCAAAATGTTCCAAGAATGTATTGTTAGGTTGTAAGTCAAGTCAAGTTGCCAAGCCGAGCTAGTCTTTTTCACAATTATTATTTTCTGTTGTCATCGAAAACTTAAGTGGTACTAGTTTACGTTAGAGACTATACTACCGTCATATCCTTGTATAACATGTGGTATTGATGATAATTATGTTTATGACATTGTCCTACAAGTTTTTACTACTCTCTCTCAATAGCAACGCATTATACACAATCATAATATTCCTATTTGTAGGAGCTCCGCGAATACAATTCTTATTTTGTATCAAAGATAATGTAATTGATGTTTCATAGTGTTTAATAGAAGCGCATTAAAATTTTATTGCGTGAAAGGAATAATTAAAAACTGTATAACTTTACAGGGTAAAATTTTACTTCATACACTAAGAAACGCATAATGACGTTTATTGTATTTTGGTCCATTAAGACTGCCTGAGAACAACGGCAGGAGTAATTTTGACATTGAAATATCCATTAAAAGCCCGCTCCATATTGTGGCACGGGAGTCTGACGCTCCATACTAAATGCTTCACTAATTATTATTTCAATAGTTCTTACCTTTGTTTTATTAACAATAAACTCTGGCAAGATTAGGGGTAATGAAAATACAGGATGGTTACACAAATGGTTTTTTCTTCATAAAAATTAATTTTCTTGCAATAAAACCGGATAACTGTGCTGTTAACAAAATTCAATTATAACAAAAGGCGAGCGTTCAGCTCGAGCTGTCGGTTCAGTTGTTCTGATTATATGGACGGAATAAATATATTCGTTTTTGCGAACAGGAAGTAAGTAGGGCGATCTTTACGGGGATTTGGAGTGATTAAAGCACCTATAAGAGTTTGGTTCAGTACCATATAAGTGGTTTTCAGGTTATGTGACTGTGAGCTGTAGAAAATCAATCCGGGTGATGGACGCATGAGCAAGTTCACATGGGTAAACGTACTTAGATACACATACATATTTACCTAAGTATGGT
This sequence comes from Dryobota labecula, assembly GCA_947523025.1. Classification (NCBI taxonomy): domain Eukaryota; kingdom Metazoa; phylum Arthropoda; class Insecta; order Lepidoptera; family Noctuidae; genus Dryobota; species Dryobota labecula. Next base: position 19,336,688 of record OX383287.1, on the reverse strand, counting down.
GGTCAAGCTATATGTATAAACGCTTTTATGTCCATCAGTCACTGTACAGGTGTTAATTTTGTGGCACTTTATAACCTGAGTTTAATAACAAATATTCCATATTGCCAATTCGCCACTTTAGATTTATTTAACAGAATGCTCCAATTATTTCCATTGTCCACCGTAAAACCACAAATAATGGTTAAAAATAAACCATCCTAAAGCGTTTATCCGTATTCTTCGTTCCACGGCCCAAAGTATTCCGAGTGGTCATAAACTCGTCCACCAGTTACGCTACAAACCTTCGTGTAATGGTAAATGATAGTTATAAACGTTTATTAATAGAGGTACCTACCTCTGTACGTACAAACAGTCAAGACCTTAATGTAGATTTAAAAAAATAGGGCTTAATAACATGACCGGTGCGCAAGCGCTGAATCAAGACAGAATTCTGTTGTTACGCGCTATTATTAATAATTAAAACGATTACTTCTGCGAGATAGTAGTGTGGTGTAATTAATATTGTTATTAGTGTAGAGGCTTGAAGTACGCTTTACTATGTAGCGTGGAAGATACCGCGATCCGTAGGCGAGTCGTCAACTAGCTCGGTAAATAATTAGCTGTTCGCGCTTATATGAAAATACGGTCCAAGATAATCAGATTCAAATCTTATTAAATCAAATTGGAAAACCAAGTAGAAAATCGGTGAAGATAAAATAAAATAAGAAAAAACTGAGGATATTAAATTTTTACTCTCAAGGAAGATTCGCGATTAACACAAGGTCGTCCATCTTTTTAAAAGTACAGATTATTATCTAGTTACTACCTCTCGTTTTAAATAATAGTTGGAATGAAAATATTTAGTGTATCATTGGTATATCTCCGACACAAGTTATAGGATTCCTCTGAGGAATCTACTAGTAACTTAATGCTTGGGGGCGATAGCAATCTGTCACTGTTAGTACCTTTATGTAGATCAAGCGGTGCCGACACAGGTTTTATGAAAAAAAGTTTAAGTGATACATTAATACTTGCTATATTCTTGCATACATAATTATGTTTATTCATTTATTTCTTTAGGTTTATTTTTCATTCTAGAATTTTCCCAGACGTCTGTGTTCGTTTAAGCTGAAATCCACTATTCTTGGAACATTACCTACATAAGCGAAGCAGCCTTCCCATCTTCTCAATCTTAGCTGGAAACACTGAAAGTAAATAGGAATAGGTGCATAGTTAATCTACTACCAACGCATACTTGTATTTTACACCTTAAATAATATCTACCTACCGAAGTTATTTATAGGAACACGTAAAAGTTGCTTTAACACGATTCAATGAAGAATCTTAAAGCACAAAGCGTTAATTATCGCCATGGCTTCAACCACTAGCTGTAACGAGAACCAGCAATTACATGCTGCGAGTCTTAAATCTGCCATTTCAACGTAACCTAGATTATCCACTACGGTTCGACATCATTTGATTTGCAATGATTTATAGCTCCATGGGAAACTTAGGGCCGTATTACTGTAAAGATAATCATTGGTTTAACAAACGCACGCGGCAGCTTTTAAAATTAATGGACACGTGAATTAAAGTTGCGGTGCAGAGTCGTAATGAAGATAACGTTGGGGTGGACACGGCACGATAAAGTTCTGACGGCGTTTCTGACTCGAAGATAAGCCTTTAATTATTGAGATAAAGCCTCTACGTACGCCGTATAGGCTTTAAAACGTCCAGCAATTAGGACAGGAGCGACTCGATGCCCACAGCGGGTCGTTGATCTGTAATTAGCGATTGATTAGTAATTTTGATTAATTCGACTCCGAAATCTGTCACCTAAGTGTTCAGCTGGCGGAAGATTCTGTGCTCGCGAATAAATACCACTTCCATTTAACAAATGACGCATATTGATAACCGACTTGATAATGTCGTTTAACTTTGATCTTTTGAAACATCGAAACCGATTTGATTTGCATTTTTTCTATGAATATAAAACGATTGCAGCGTACTTTGTTTAAGTTCGATTTACATTTTCTGTACACTAAATTTAATTTGCAAACTTGCAGTCATCAAGGGCGCGTTTAATATTTGTGGAACGAGGCACCCAATTAACTCGAGTCGCTCGTATCATTATCATGGAGTAAAGGTCATTAATCTCATTCATTATGAATATCCGATTCCTGATTGTTCACTGTGAATTCTTGCGCCCCCCGGCTCCGCCTATACTACGCGCGGCGACGAAATGTGTTTATAACGATTCTAGTGCAACACCCACGACACTTGCTGAGATTTTTTCTACCAAAGATATGTCCATTCGTTTCCTAGTTAAGGAAATTGGCATGATTGATGGCCGACCGAACTATTAGTTGCGAATTAAATTAATCTTAAAACAGACATCCGTTCATTTCACACGTAACCTATAATTATAATCGCATCAATCTTATAAATTAAAGAAATAAAAATGAGTTGGATTAAATCGATTCCATGAATATGATATGTTTTCAATAATTTGGACGGAAATGACAGATAAAAGCAATAAGACATGAGATATAAAGCTTCCGCTATCAATCTTGGTTAAGAAACAATAAGATGGTCGTTTTTGGCGTATGGAAACTTTCCCACGATGGCGACCAATAACTGGAGATTAAATTTCAAAAATTATCGGCAGTGCCATGAAAATGGTAAAATCATCCGCTAAATATGTCCTGGCTGGTTTTTGTTTCACTTTTATTAATTGGAAATTTCTATACAAGCCTATATTTATATGTCTAAAGAATGTGTAAGTATTTACACAGCACAGTTGTACTAATAAGGGATATAACGAATGGTGGCATCCAAACCGCGTGATTAAGTCATTGGCGCGAGCTTAAAAAAGGTAATATGGCTTTACAAGTACGCAAGTTAAAATTATATTAGCAGCTGAAAAATACACGCTGTCTGTAAGTGAGATCGTTATTATAAATTGGCCATGATGTTGGGATATGGGCTAACGTTACTTTTTAATAAGTTTCTCGGTAAAAGTGGGGAGTTTACTCCACTCGCTCAGTTTCAGTTGTACGGTCATCGCCTTGACATTTATTGGCAGTATAAATCGTAACTTGATAACTTAATCTCAGATGATGGCCGCGGTTTGTATGCATCTGTATTACGTTTTACTACGTTCATTTGTGTTTTTGAAACGGGTTACTACGGGCTGAAGTTAATTTGTAATCGCCAGGTCTAATATTTGTTACAAAAGCTTTAGTTTAAATTGGTACAAAAATATACTCGTTTTTTTATGATATAATTATGTAAGGATATTCACTGTGTCAGGGGCTCAAGTCTGCTATTTTTATAAATTCGTCACTCCAACACGATCCCATTGTCATTTTGCAAAAAGTTCGTTATCTGCTTAATTCATAATAGTCGATCATTGGTCGGCCAGAAGTTGGAAGTTTAGTAGGAAGTTTCATTTGTCATTATGTACGAGATTACCAATTCTTTCAATGGAGTGTCAGTGGCTGACCATTGGAAAGTCATAATGACGCCATTATATTAGTAGATTACCAAACTTGTCAAAATCAACAATTATGAAATCAATGAATGACCATTCTGACACTACTGTAATAGCAGACTTGAGGCCCTGGTCATCAGTGTTCGACCCGTTAAGGCGAAAAAATACTATCCATTTTATCGACAAATCCACCATAATAAGGCGTTTTGCCCCTACTGTTTAGAAATGGCGGCCTTTTTTTTTACTGGTTTTGGGTGGGTTCATTTATTTTGCAATATCTACCGATGTGGAAGTCCTACAGGCATAAACGTGATTTCGTTTGAAAGCTACAAAAGTAGGCAATAAGTAGACACTAACTCTCTTATTATAAAAAAAATGCTTAAATACTGGATTAAACCAAGACTTAAAAGTCTTGGATTGTTACGATATTAAAGTTAGTAACAGGACCAAAATGTAAAGTTCACGGCTTAAACCTAGTACTAAAGCTGGTACTTGTTTTAGACCACGTTTTATAATAAGACGGATAGAGTTGATCAAAAACTCCCTTTAAAACCTTAAAAACATACCTACTTGAAACGTAAAAAGTGATTTTGATTGTTATTATAATTTTTTTAATGTTTTCAAAAAAAAAAAAAAAAAATACTTGACTGTTACATACCTTTTCTTTACTATTTAGATGCAATAAGATATTACCTAAAAAAAAAAAATGCAAAATGGTGGATTTGTCGATAAAATTTATCATATTGCTTTGCCTTAACGAATCGGACACCGGTGACCAGTATAGTATCTGTTTATTACAGATATGATTAATATATCACTCTACTTACGTTTTTCTTTCCATTCATCATACTTTTTATTAGTTTTTCATCATATTACACAATTTTATTCTTTAAACGACATTTACGTCAAAAGTGTCAAACTGAAGTCTACTTATTTCATAGATTTTCTTACCAGCCTATTCAATGAAGGTTGCACTAAGTTTGTATTTTCTAAAAATCATTTACTTATATAATTTTGGATATTCTAAATTTCTTTTATACTTAAATACGTTGTCTACTAAATAACTAAATTCTAAATTATTATAATTATAAGTTTCTTAAACGCACTCTCAGAATTTGATCAGGAGGTTTTATACATCTTGGCCTACTACACCTGGCTGGTTAGATAACTGGCAGGACAGAAGACAGCATAAACTTGAAATCGAAAATGGATTTTTCGAAGAGAACAGAATATTCAAGAACGTCCAGATTTTCCTATAAAAGGGGCCTGGAGATGCAATCAGTTCAGTTTACGTTTACGTCTCGGTTCTGAGTGAACTATCTTCACTGCAGAAAGTACTGCCTGATTCCTGGAGATTTATCACATATATATATCTCGTGTTTGTACTACTAAAGTTGGGGTCGCCGACACTCTGACGCGCCCCTACAATTCGTCTCGACACTGCGGAGTCTGCACTTACGATTTTTGTTCCTGGGAGCTGCCTGCCCTCAAGACGTCCTGACGTGGAGCTGGGAGTTACTTCAAGTAATTTAATTTTACCTCCTTTCTTGCCTTGAGAGTGCATAATAGGTAGGTTTTTATATTCATAATTCTAAATGTTGTATTTTTTTTACCTTGTCATTAAAATGTTCAGTCTACTTTGTTATCTTTTATTTTGTTAGGAATAAGTAGACTTGACACCAGACACACTGTATATGGATCGTAGTAGGTGGCGTTCTATAGTTTCTGCCTACCCCCATGGGAAGAAGGCGTGAGTATGTATGTATAATAATTATTTCAGACGACAAACAGTTATTGAATAATGATTGAAAGCTTCCTATGTCATTTAGATTAATGATCTCGAGTCTCGAAGTACAAGTACATTCTTAATAATAAATCCAGAACATGTCACGTGCGACAGCTAGAGTACGATTTATGACTTATTACAACAGTTAAAATAGAAGAACGAGATGCATTAAATACCCATCAACATCAGTCAAAGTTGCACTTTACATAATTTTCATTGTAAACAAACGCCTTTGGCTTTCGGCGATACAAAGCGGTCCGGAGCGGTAGGTAATATACGTAATTGCTCTTGCATTTCAATTATGAGCAATTATTAAATCCCACCAATAAATTGTGTATGTTGGGTTTTACAAAATGTTTTATGAGTACGATTTAAATCGGTACGGGAGCCTGCAATTAGTGGCGCTGATGCTTTGCTAGACGTGAAACGGTCGTACGAGTATAAAAGAGTTTGGTCTTGTAACAAGTTCTTGGTATTGTATTGTAAAAACGTATTTAGTTCCTTATTATACAAAATATCGATAACAGTTGAAAGAACATAACATCATTTTGTAACAAGGAAAAGAGTTAATGAAAAATGCAAATTACAACGTAATTCTAAGCTGTAACTCAAATTTTTTACCGAAATATTTCCCAAATATTTTTCGTACGAAGGCCCATACGAAGTTATTGAGAAACATGACAAGTACTTCAAGATACGCTTGCCCAACAGAGAATCAGTGGTATCTTTAGATAGACTGAAGCCTGCCTGCATACTGCCAGCAGTCACGGAAGAAGAGGTGGAGGAAAACGCATACGTTACCCGTTCTGGCAGGACCGTTAAATCTACAAAACACGTACGGTTTTCTTGAAGGGGGATACTGTGAGAGTCCGGTATAAAGCATCGAACGCCGTCAATGTCAATATCAGATTAGAATCGTAATTTTCATTTTACAAATATAGCGTATTTTAACGACAAGGAATTCAGTTATCTATTTGATTTATTAAATATCTCTGGTTACCATGATGCTTTACTGAACAGCCCAAGTAGAACTCATATTCATATTTTTAATTATTATTATATTTCATTTTATTTATTTTCCCTCCCTTTTTTATATACTTGTACTTGTACATATTAGTATCTATTTTCTTAAATAATTTTCCCAAATGCATTATTTTTATTCGAATTTTGAATTTCTCGGTCTCCTGAAAAATAGAAACTTCTTAAAAAGTACGACTTGTTTGTATACGACACAAGTTCCACCCACGTCGCATCACATCTTCGCAAGGGCGGCGCGCGACCGCCGCGCCCCCGGCGGCAGGCTAATTCCACAGTCTATATATCTGCACTGATTGCCGGGACACACTCGTATTTATTTACTACCCCCACTACTTAATACTTGACATGAGGAGTTTATTTGCAATGTTAATTCGAGAACTGGAACGTTTTTCACTTGTTGTAGGATGTTGCTCTATATTTATTTTGGATTTATTTTGTTGCACTGATTTTGCGTAGGCTGTTGCAGTGTAAAATGGGTAGCCCGCGTTACAAGGGACTGAAATAATAGCTAGCGAAATTTGGGTGTACTTTACTCGTAGATCTATCCTCCTCTGCCTACCCATTCGGGATGATAAATTTAACGACACCAGCAGACATAGCAAGATCACCGCAGAAACAGAAGAAACGAAAGACAATATTATGACAGATTGTAGAAAGATTTCTGCAGCGCGATGTCAAATCCTCAAACGACTCATATTCTGGAGAAATGCCCCTAAGATTCAAGAAGTACTTATGGCACAGAAAAAAATGTATCGGAGCGATTTGTAAAATAAAACAAAAATAATCATGCAAGGAACATTTTCATAAGCTAAAAATATTTTCTTTACCGTCACTCTATATTTATGAAGCCTGTATTTTTATAAAACACAACATTTTATATAGATTTGTAGAAAGTAAACGGCGCTCAAAAACGTTGCAAGTGTTAGCAACAAAAACAAAATTTCATAGCAACAGCTTTTATGCAATGGCTCAAAAACTGTATATTAATTTATCACGAAAAGTTATCTCAAGTATTAACACTAACGAATTGAAAAGAAATCTGTTCAAATTATTTAATAACAAGGTTTATTATTCTGTTGACGAATATTTAAATGACAAATTTTAATTATAATACCTGTTAACTAAATCCAATCTGTTCTTATGTTATGTGACATACTAAATAATTTTATTAATTTTGATTTGATTATTGTTGTATTAATGAATTAGTGACATTATTTTTCTATATTGTATTTTTTTATTCTTTTTACTTTATTTAATTTTACATTTTTAGTGATTGTAGCGACTTTTGATTTTCTAAAATGTATTTGCTAAACCTTTGATATTTTTTATGCCTTTTGGCGAGACACAGCTCGGATCTTATGTATTTATAACACCTTCTGTATGTACCCTGTGTTCACGAAATAAATCAATTTGAATTTGAAATCAAATCTAAATATTTTATTCTACATAAACCTACTTGGGCACTTATGAAACGTCAGAAGCTAGATGCACGGTTCCAATTGGTCGTTTCTTATAGAGAAGAGCCGGCAAGAAACTGTACGGTTACTCTTTTAAAAATAAATTGGCTTTTACAATATTTTCAAATAACAGTGTTAATAGGTATGGCAGTAAGGTGTAGGCCTTTCAACAAGGATCGGGTACCTACCTAAAAAAATAGAACATGGTCAGCAAATCTACAGTCTACTAGCCCTACAACGTTTGCATATTCACGAAATAGAAAAGATACTATACAGGGTTATTGGTAAAACATACTAACACACAGTGCTACAGAGTACCTTACGGCGTGCAAATTATTAAATAATTAAAAAAAAATACATAAACAAAGGAATGTCAACAAAACAAAACAGAAATGATAGTGAAGTCAATTACTAATTAATATTATAGTCAGGTAGGTAGATAAGTCTTACAGGGTCAATTTCGGAATTAATTATAACGGATAAATTCATCTTATTTTTTTGGTAAATGTATTATGTTTTGTAAAAAGTCATAGAACAAAAGTTGTTGTTAGTAGTAATACAGTCCTGCAAGGTTATTAGAGTTTTAACAATAACCCTGTATAAAGAATAAAAATAAAAAAAATCCTATTTAAACCAAATGAAGAGAAGAAATGTCACTTTGAGTACAAAGATGTTCGATTCTTCGTAGAGTAGAGAGAGATAGAAGTTATGCTAAGCGTGCTGATGTTGTTCTACTGAAATCCTAAGCGACAAATCTACTTGGATAATTTTAGCGTAATATAGTAACCGGCATGAGTCGTGAGCACAAACTGACACCTGCGCACTAGTAAACTTTTAGGTCTCTTTGGCGGAATGAAGAAACCGGGGGGCGCCGAGCTGCATGCGATAGGTTCGTCAGTCGCTACTCGTCGTCTATTGGATTCTCGCGTGTCATTTTTATTTAGCCGAAAGTGTACATGTGCGAGCTTGCTCCCACTACTGCCCATCTATGATCACGACTCGTGCCGGGTATTATACCGGTTGTTACTTCACACCGATTTCTTTAGGCCAAAGCTTTTAACCTATTTACCATTCTGTTCCCACATTATTCAGCATAATACTACGTACAGATAAGTGCTCCTTAACAGCCTGCGCCTGAGGTGTTCCGGTGGCGTTCAGAACAGCGCGCCGTTCTGGCGGACGCATAAGCAGCTTTTTGTGCCCCAGCATTGTCGGTAAGGCACTGGGCAGATACAACGAGTTTTTGGCTAATGAGCGGATAGAAAGGCCGTTATGTCCTCAGGTTAAGGTAGCTGTTGTAACAGATTGTTCTGATTCTTTCTGTCTGTTATGAAACTTCCAGGTCATATGTAATGCGATAGCTTATTAAATAATAATTTAACGTCTTTTGACGTGACGAATGTCGACGTGTTTTATGGATCCTGTAATTATGGTGCCAATAAGCTTTGGCAGCTTTTTAATATTAGCCGTCCCATCGGACTATGAGAGTGAGGGAAGATAGAGAGTGGACCTGTGTCTGTGTGTGTAATATATCCCGCGCCGAAGGCTGTTCTCTGCTGAGATCGGTCGCCATGATCGAAATTGGGTCTGGAGGACTATTAGGTAATATTAGCACGTAAAAAGAGACTTATCTGGGCTAGGCTGGTATATAATACCTATACCTATTATTACACACTTTCGACTTTACAAATACATACGATATGAAGTTGCGGTGTTTTGAATGGACTGGACCACAGTAATAAAAAATCTGATAATGCTTTACATTTCACCTTGAAAAACAGTATCAATACAACTCGCTTTCCCCTAATGCTGTTACTGGGGCAATAAAGCATGACGTTACATATATTATTTAATGCAAATCCACATAGTTCACCCTCTCGCCCTCCCTTTCATAGCGAACAATTAGGGTTGAGGCACACCTGTCCAGCGCGCGCGCACGCCACGCGCCGACCGCTTGCGATTCCCTCCGCAATTATTCCTACGTTCGATTGTTGAATTTTTATATCACCATTATTTTTATACAACGGTATTTTTTGACACGTGTATAACTGGTTCCGTAATGAGCAACATTGTTCAGCAATTCATAAATAATATAATTTATGTTGCATTCCGGTTGAGTGATTGCGTTTTTAATTTTATATTAGTTTTTGTCATGCCTCTGAATTTTTGTAATTATTTTAGCACTGTGTTAAATATTCTGTGAGCTGAATGATTCATAATTCTTTGCCAAAGTATATATTTCATCCTTTTTATAGAGTTTTACTGCTTATGTAAGCACTTTATGAAAACACTAAACAGGTTAAACGAAAAAGGAACTTTAAACGTATATTTGCTCTCGCAGTAGTAACTTCAAGTTGATCGCCATTATTTTATCGAATTATCAGTGATGTAGGTGTCACGGATCGTAGGTGCAGTTGTAAACCGTGGACACAACAATAAAATAGGTTGTAAAGACATTTTACCAATTTGAGCGCGCACAATGGTCGATTGATCACAGTCACAGCGAAGAAGCGCCTTCGTTGATCACTCCCAATATATCGGTGACTTGTAATACAAATAGTACATTGTTTTTTATTTTACCAGTCGTTATTTGGGAGAATCTTCTTATAAAATAACATACTCCATAATGTTCCCCTTTTTAAAGTACCGAGGTCAATCAGGTAGACAAAAACCTGAATAATAATAAAAATAAAACACCCCTGCCAAACTTGTTTAAAAGCGTTGCACTATATCCATAACAATGCACATTGCTCTACGCATGCTCAGATTTAGAGAGCATGCTATATGAGCACCCTACGTGATTACAAATTCAAACCAATTTATCAGGACCTTTGTCGACCGGTACATTGTGGGCACTATCAAAAGGAAAACTTTATGGGGCTTGTAGGTCCCTTAAGGTCTGTTTATACTGGTGGAGCAGCTTGTGCAACTTGTAAACGTCGCGTGTCGCGAGGGTGCGGGACAGGTGTGTAGCACCCCTTATTTGAGGGAATTTGATCAGGCCACAACGCATAACTATACTATACTTGTTCAATATAATATAGGGTGGCCGTTGATAAGGAAATTTTGTAAAAAAAAAATGTTTTTAATTATCGGCAGTGTTCAGACCTCAATGCGATGGTACGTGATTCGTGCCATGAACCCTTTTAAATCTCAAACCATCGCTATTACAGTTTACTGCCAAAAACAAGTCTGTCCCTAAAAACAGATACCCTTATCACCGCAGGATTTCGTCTTGCAGCCTGGCATAATAATATGATGTTGCTTGTCTTGGCAGCAAGAAAAAAAGAAGAAGTAATCAAAAAAGAAAAAGATGAAGAAGAAGAAAGAGAGAGAGAAAAAGAGAGAGAGAGAGTGAGTGTGCGTGTGTGTGAGGGTGCGAGGGAGGGTGTGTGTGTGTGTGTAAGTGAGAGTGTGTGAGTGTGAGTGGTGAGAGATGAAGTTTCAGTGCAGCGTTTAATATAAGTCTTTTAGTGTATTTGTGTAGGTAAGTGCAGCAAAGTAAGCATTAAGCTGAAAAAATGATAATCGTCAAGTCAACTTCTTATTAAATATAATACAGCTAAAACCAGTAAGCCTAATCGTATGCAAATATTCAGAACGTAATTAAAATATATAAATATTTATTAGCGTGATTCATGCCATAGAAAACCAGATTATTAAAGTATGTAAATTCTAACGTGCTTAGAAGATTTGGTAACCCTACAAACGGCTGACACTCAACGATACTAAAAGCTCGTTACACTCGTCAAATGCAAATAAACGTGTTGTTTGAACAAGTTCAACCCTCCGTCACCGGCGCAAGCGCATGACCCGGGCGTACCCATGTTTAACCGAAATGGGTGAGAGGGTAATAGGTACGTCTAGCACTGTTATTGATTCTGAGGGGCTCGTGGCTAAGTAATAAGAGCCCCACGGGTCGATCGATCAGGTATTGTATTACCCAGTAACTGGGTTGTGGAGGTCAAGTATTGGTATTCATCTGCATCCAGTGAGACACAAAATCAAAATATTATATTTCACGTAAACCTACATGGGCACTTATGAAACCTCAGAAGCTATTTCCACGGTTTCAGTTGGTAATGTCCTATGGAGAAGAGCCGGCGAAACTCCCCGTTTACTCTTTTAAAAATAATTGGCTTTTACAATATTTTCAAAAACAGTGTTAATAGGTATGGGAGGAAAGTGTAGGCCTCTCAACAAGTACCAGGTACTTAAAAAAAAAAAAAAAATTACAACAAATCTACAGTCTACTAGGCCTACAACATTCTCACATTCACAAAATGGAAAAGAATCTATATAAAAAAATTAAGATATATAATATAAAAGAAATCCTATTTAAACCAAATGACATAATTGCCATTACGACTACAGTAACAAATCTGAATGAATATCATGTCCACAAAAGCCACTAATAAAGATTTGGAATTAGATTGACACTGGAAGCCGATATCAACACATTTGCATGTCATGTCAATTAAAATATATAATAAATTACCAGAAGAACAAAAATTTTATACATTCATAAATAAATTAAAACAATTTTTATTATATAAAAGCTATTACAATATCAACTAATATTTAAATGATAACGGTGTGTTTAGGAGTATTATCAACAATAATAGCAAAACAGAAACCATGTTTACTCCTAAAGAAAACAACCAAAAAAATAGACACTCAAAGGATATTTTCAGAAGTATTACTCGCTAAGAGGATAGATAACTGATAACAACAGTATAAAAGACGACTTCAGCTGCAAAGTTTTCTAAGCGGCTATCCACACCTCAGATCGTAATCATGAGACGATTAAAAATAACGAAATCGCCAGTACAATCACCATGTTTATCTGTTTTGACCACAAGTATCATGGCTATTCTTTGCCATCGTCCTTGATTATATCAGTGACGTAGACATTTGTCAGAATGCTTTAGGTGCGGGGGCTACTAAATCAGCGGGCTATGGTAACGCGGTGATAAAGCTTTAGTAGGAGCTGTACAATATGGAAGACGACAAAAAAAAAAAAAAAAATATTGGACACGGATTTTTATTTTTACGTAATCAAAAAAATACGGCGGTACATTGAGTTCAAATGTGGCATGACGTCACTGCTCGCTAGATTTTATATGTTGTAACGTAACGAGCTCCCACTCGTGTTTTATCTAAGTCATTTTATATTAATACTAGCTTCTGCCCGCGACTTCGTCCGCGTTAAATTTCTTGTTCCCCCCAACCACCCCGTCGCAACACATTGCCTGCCCGTGCTTTTACTTCGTTTTCGCATAAACTTTCATTTTAAAAAAATGGTGTTCTAGTTAATAGGAATGTAATTCTTCCGCAAGAATTGGGCTGTAAAAGGCAAAAAGATTTTTTCAAATCCAACTCGCAATTCCAGAGATTAGCGCGTTCAAAAAACAAAAAACCGGCCAAGTGCGAGTCGGACTCGCGCACGAAGGGTTCCGTACCATCCATACAAATCCTTATCCTTACTAATATTATAAATGTGAAAGTAACTCTGTCTGTCTATCTATTTGTCTGTCTGTCTGTATGTTACGTTTTCACGCCTAAACCGCTGAACCGATCTTCATGGAATTTGGCAAAGATATAGCCTGGGATATAGAGGACTTAGGCTACTTTTTTACGCGATAACCGACATCCACGCGGGTGGAGCCGCGGGCAAAAGCTATCCATACTAATATTATAAATGTGAAAGTAGCTCTGTCTGTCTGTCTGTCTGTATGTTACATTTTCACGCCTAAACCGCTGAACCGATCGACCTGGGATATAGAGAAGGACATAGGCTACTTTTCTACGCGATAACCGACATCCACGCGGGCGGAGCAAAAAAAACGGCAAAAAAATCATGTCCGTTGTATGGGAGCCCCCCTTAAATATTATTTTTTTCTGTTTTTTAGTATTTGTTGTTATAGCGTCAACAGAAATACATCGTATGTGAAAATTTCAACTGTTCAACTATCACGGTTCATGAGATACAGCCTGGTGACAGACGGACAGACAGACAGACAGACAGACGGACAGCGGAGTTTTAGTAATAGGGTCCCATATTACCCTTTGGGTACGGAACCCTAAACACTAACTCTTCAGCTTTAGAATAGACTACCTCGCAGAGTTGATCATTATTTTGCTGTGGAGTTATTATAAAACAGTTATATCTCCTAAGATATTCATTGAAATTAAATGATGTAAGGGCAACTTTGTTCAAAATTAAATACTTGTGATGAATAACGTATTTATTTGGATAAGGATTAATACCATGTTTATGAAAACTCCTTCGCAAATAATGCATTAATTTCAAACAAATTTGATTACCATAAAAAAGGTTATAGTGCGTCAATCTTAAAAGATAGACATATGCTGTCGCGCTCTTTTTTTTTTTGAAAATTTAAAGAGGAACAATTCCATGATACATGATATTTGCGTAACTTAAACCGTTTACGCAGCGCACGCAACGGAAGCTCTCAAAAAGGAAGAATTTTTCCCGTTTTTGCAACATTTTTCATTTATGCTCCGCTCCTTTTGGTTGTAGCGTGATGTTATATAGCCTATAATATTCCTCAATAAATGGACTATCTAACAAAAAAATAATTTTTCAATTCCAACCAGTAGTTCCTGAGATTAGCGCGTTCAAACAAACAAACAAACAAACAAACTCTTCAGCTTTATATATTAAAATAAAGAAAAATATATATATATATATATATTTCTTTATATATTAAATTAAGAGTCTTAAATTATAACTTATTCGATCCGAATATTGTTTCATTTTATCTCCTCCTGACAACTGGTAAAATATCTGTTTTTGTTATATCTGTGTTTATCTCATTATTGTGGTATGCTAGTAAGACAGTCTGCCAAATTACTGTTTCGTATAATAGTATATTTTATTTCGAGGGACTAAAGGAAGCCATAATATACCAGAGGTGGTTTGACTCCTGAGCGTGCGAGGGAGTCAATGAAACCGAGGGTATATTAAGTTGGCGTTTAGTCTCGAGGTGCAAACTGTACTTTTCACTTTGAGTGCGAGAAAAGTAGTCAATTTAGTACAAAAACATTTAATAAATATTATTCCTCCAGTCCATAAAACTTTCGTAAGTTTTTAGGTAAATCTTCCGCGATATTGGCGGCAAAAGATTATCTATTACGTCTTTTGCTCTTTGCTCGACGACAAACTCTTTACTGTCACATTCATATTAAATTTATTTAAAACCGAACAAAACACTCGACAAAAATTCTGAAATTTTCGCGGTCAGTTTTTTCTTCTAAACCAGTCACAGATTAGCAATTATTAATTAAAATAACTAAAACACATTGCGCCACCTTCTTTCCGGAAAAACCATGGAACTAAAACTCTCAACATTTTCGCAATGAAGATGGTCCACACTCCACAGATAATAGTATATTTACTGGCTGATTGAGTTTGCCTATGTCACATGAAGGGAATTAAAAAAGTTATTACTTTTCGCTCCCTATAGAGACTAAAGTAGACACTTTAGTCCCGCTTCGTAGGGCTATATTGGCGTACTTCTAGAGCATGAGAAGTGAAAAATATAGTCATTAATACTGTTATGGGATAGTTTTACTAGACTTAAGGTATAGGCATTTTTCTCTGGATGGAAATTTTCAAGATAACTTAGTTCGTAGGTTTTCTTTTGCAGTCAATTGTTCTCCGGTGTTCATACTTTCTGTCTCTCGCTACTTTAGTGGCCATATTCTTATATTGAAAGCGTGAGTGAGAATAAGAATCCATTATACCATCTGATCGGCGATAGTATTCATGTTTTTCAACGTTATTGTATATATACTTTCGGGCACTTTGAGAGGTCGATTCTTAGATCATCGCTGTTGAATGGATGCTTTGAAGAACATTCAACGTTTGTCATCGTACTTTTGACAGATTTTGTCTTTTGTTCGACAGATAATTTCTGTATCGAAGTTTTTTTGCCACGGTTCTGTGATTTACTTTGAAGTTTTTAATTTTTCACTATTATGTTTTGTTTTTTACTGAAATTGTAACACAAATAGTAGTAGGTAAATTAAATTATTTAAGAGAAAGATACTGGTAACAGATATAAGGTTAAATGTTTAGGTAATAAATAGCTTACTACATACTGTTAAAATTATTACAAAATTGACGACTTGCTTATTGATGTATCACTGACTGATTGGCATGCTATTAATCCACCAGGTTTTTTTTTTACCTTTTTTTAATATCCTTATTTTTTGCCTTGTTGACATTTGAAATTTGACATTTTTGTATTATCATGACATTTTTACTGTAATTTAAATGTTTTGACATTAATTTGTCTTTTTTTTTTTTTTTTTTTTCTAATTATTACCTTAAATTATAATATCTTTAAATTTGTGTAAATTAAATAATAATTTATGAATTGCATGCCCATTTGACGGTAGAACATGGAGGAATTTTATAATAAAACATCTATGGACTAATACCCATGTTTGCAAACCAATAAATGATTTGATTTGATTATGATTTGACTGTTTGGCACTTGCAATACATTCACTGACCCACAGGTTTCTGTGAATAAATAAATTTCATTCATAATCTCTGGCGGGCAGTCGCGCCGCTCCATTCCCACGCATGCAATATGGATTTCACTTAGCATAGATAGTTCATGAACCACACCATGAATAATAGACAGCTGTATTTTTGCTGTGTAATTGACACAGCGCAGTTCTACGCTCGAATATAAACTTATGATATAGTTAAAACGATTAATCTGTCTCGGTTGGTGGTAAAATCCGTACTCGAATAATGAGACGAACCTCCTTCGAGTTACTGTTGTCTTGCGTGCCAATTATTGACGTAATTATTTTGAAAATATTGCCGGCCTTTTGTGATATTTAACACTCTAAAGTGGCCATATTTTTTAATCACCCGTCGCGGGCGCCATTTATTCAGTCGCCACGAGGCGTGAGGCTCAGATTGTCAATTGACTCTTTATAATGGATGCGCGTCTCACTGTATTAAAACTTTAAATCAAGATGAAATAAAATCTTTAGTGCTCAGAATGAAAAATTAATATCAAAAAGATTCACTTGGCGCTACGATAGTATCGAACGGCTCGGTACAAAATTAAAAATTAGTTGGCAAATAAATAACGCCAATTATGCCTTCTCTGTGTCATTAAATATTTTTCGCCGCAATTTGTTTACACGTCTCCAAATAATTAATGCTTCAATTATTTTATTTAACAAGTCTAATCAAGTATGTTAGTTTGTTGCATTACCCATCTCGAAGGGGAGTCTAGCACTTGTAAATTTATTAAAAAGTAAAAGCGTCTGTGTAAAAATTATCTGCTGCGTATGATAAAGCAAACGTCGAATATTTGTTTGTTTATTTGAGTTATTATTACGTTTAAGGTCATAACCAATCATCAACAAAATCGTAATATAATGTAGATAACATGATATTCTATCAAATCAACAATAATGTTAAGAAATCAATAAAAAAAAAAATGGAAAAATACAGTTTTAATGAAACGGATCCCTACTCCACGTGATTAAAGCGAGCTTAAAATATGTAATTAATAATTTTTCTGCGCCAACTTGGCACTAAGTATAAACTGACCTGAGCGACGTATTAACGAGCTTGGACGCGAAATTAAAACGTATTCCAGTGTTATCCCCGCTATTAAACACGGCACGGCAGTAATGAGATTGTGAGGTAATCTCTGGTTTCGTTAGTGAGACCACTTCTCGCGCCCGGTATGATCAGCTCACAGGTATTATCGTGCGTGAGCGACAAGTGAGAAGTGGCTGCTGATTACGCCGCGTTCACACGAACGCACGGCTATTAGTCCCCACGAAAGCCCTCCATTTATTTCGATTATCAATTAGTCCTTAACACCTAGACATGCGATAAGCCACCGACTTTCAACTTTAATGCACGTTTAATTAAAATGAAAAAGTTCCTCGTTATGGTCTATAATGAAACGGGAAAAATGTACTTAAGGAGACGTATGGGCGATTTTTCTATTTCAAGAATCCGCCACCTGTGTCCAGTATGTTGGGAATACGCGGATTTCGCTGGGAGCTGTGTTCTATTGCGCTGGGAGGCTGCGCTGGCGCATTAAACTGTCTCACAGGTAATGGATTGGGAATTTCATGCTCCAAAGGTCGATTTAAATTAATTTACACATTAAAAAGACTAAGTGGACTGGCTCGCGCGAAACAAGAAGTAAATAGTGTTAATCCGACTAGCGACCGACGCTGTGCAGTTCTTTAGTTAGTAGTCTGAGCTGTGATATTAATAAGTAGTTGTTGTGTTCAGTTATTGAAATGCCTTTTCAATTCATTGTTAAGTTCGGTATTTCATTATTTTGTACACCACTTATTACCGTTTTTTTTTTGCCTTAACTAATATTTTGAACTACGAGAAAAAAGTTCGCAACCTTATTTTCAAATGAAGCATAGTATAGAGGTATGAGGAACAGGGTGTAAAGTTCACTTATACTCTATAGTAAAGAGAGAATCCTCCGACCAGAGGAGTGTTTTGTCTGGTGGGCAACTGCCCGACGGTTGATGTCGGCATGTTGTATACACGGTCAAAAAGACGTTTAAAAAATCTTAAAAGGGATCATTGTACTCATCATTATGAACAACTTTTACTATGGGACCAAACCTAAAATAGCGAAAAAAAAGAAAAATGCTTTTCCCTACATTTTGACCAGTTAAGCGAACATAAATGTAGGGAATAGCAGAGATATAGCCTGGGATATGGACAAGAACATAGGCTACTTTTTTACGCGATAACCGACATCCACGCGGGCGGAGCTGCGGGCAAAAGCTAGTAATATTATAAATGTGAAAGTAACTCTGTCTGTCTGTTGTTATGTTACGTTATGTTACGTTTTCACGCCTAAACCGCTGAACCGATCGTCATGAAATTTGGCAGAGATATAGCCTGGGATATGGAGAAGGACATAGGCTACTTTTTTACGCGATAACCGAAATTTTTTCCCGCGGGCGGGGCCGCGGGCAAAAGCTAGTATATTATAAAATTCAAAGTCCTGACTGACTGATATATCAACGCACAGCCCAAACCGCTGGGTCTAGAGATTCCAAATTTGGCACGTAGGTTCCTTATGAGGTCTAGGGGTGCACTAAGAAAGGATTTTTGGAAATTCAATTGAACCCTTTAGGGGATTAAAATACGGCATGAAAGTTTGTATGATATAATCTTATTCATTTGGTTGATTAACTTAAAAATAAAGAATAACATGTATCAGGGTTTTTCAAAACTCTACCCCTAACGAGGTGAAAAGGGGTAGTCAATTTCACAGAAGAGGATTTTACTGCCGTGGCCTGATTAACTCGAAAATTGGTATAAATCATTTTTAGGTCAAGTTATGGAAACATCCCAAAGGATTGTGATTAAATTCTGGACAAAACCCGATTCAACTAGGGAAGTATTGACATCCACGCGGGCGAAGCCGAGGGCAACAGCTAGTGTATCATTAAAAAAAATGCGTTTCATTAGGAAGATACAGTTTTAATTCTGTATCCACCACAAGACATTGACGGCTTTATATTTGCAGGTCTCTTTATGCTTTTATTTTTATCAGCTCTTCGTCGTTCATTTTAATTTTGCATCTGAGTTATGTTTTCATTATTCTTATCTACTTATACATTTTACTTTTAAGTTTTGCTAAGTCTAACGAACAAGAAACAAACAAACTCAGTTATTACAAAAATTTCACGTAGAACTTTTTTTTTAAGGATTATTTCATCTACCTAAAACTAATCTTAAATAAACTTCAGTTAATACGTAGGTGGATATTAGACTTACCAAGCCGGCTTTAAATAGCACCATACCCGACCACAACTAAAGGGTTAATATAAAATTCAAAGAAAGCATTTCAGCTAATGCAAAATCTTTGTAAATGATTGACGGCGGATATTTAAGGTGTTTGCAGACAAAACAAGAAGTGAATCGAATATCGAACGGAAGCTCAAGTCTTGGATATTGACCCTTTGAGGCCCTTCGCCCAAATACAATGAAGGGCTAAGAAAAATAGAGCGGCGGGAGCGCGCGCCGACACATCTGCCCACTATCGAATAAATCTAATAAAATAATATTTTTATTTTGATTACGCATGCACGGGTTGGGCAGATGTTAGAAACGATACTTACGGGGTGTGAGACCAGCAGTGTGTTTTTCTAATGGTCAACCGAAATATTTAGGCATACCTATGTTCATTCATAAAATCTATATTATATAAAAGGAGAAACTGACTGACTGACTGAGGTACATATCAACGCACAGCCAAAACTACTGGGACTAGGAATGTGAAATTTTGCACACGACTTCCTTTTCGTAGGGGCGTACTAAAAAGGGATTTTTGGAAATTCCACCTTTAAGCGCGTGAAAAGGGGGGGATTATGTTTGTATGAAAAATCTTATTCTTTGAGTTAATAAACTTGAAACTCGACACGAGTACATTTTTAAATGAATAATAAAGTTTGTCATTGTTTAGTATTCCAAAACTACCCCTCAATAGGATTTTACGGGTTGCTTAAGTTTGTATGAAAGAATTTTAACGCGCTATCCGGCTACTTAGAATAACGGTATTAATACTTTTGACAAAAAAATATAGACATAAGTTTTAGGGTTTTTCGAAAATCTACCAAAAGGGGGTAATTACGTTTTTGGGGAGGGTGTCACTGCGTGTCTGGAATAAATCAAAAGGAATCTAAACATTAAATGACGAAACACATGATTGAAGATTTTCCACAAATCAATTTTTTTCCTTTGATTAATAAGTTATTAATAAGTAAAAGAACTTATCATTAATATTTTTCCACAACTACCGCTTAAAAGGGGTGTGTTACATTTTGTAGGAGAAAATACGAAGTCCATGTGGATGAAGTCGCGGGCAGAGTCAGTGAAAAATAAAACTTCGGTGTATTTAGGGTTGAGTAAGTTGGTACTTGGCCCGTTTAAGATCATATTTTATTGTTCCATTCTAAATATTAGTACATGCACTATTTCGGGATACCTAAATGTTACGAGGGAGATATCAAATCAATGTTATTATCATATTCGGTATAGGTATTCGGTTTCAGTATAATTAATTAATCTTGCGGTCAATTGAGAAGTTTATATTGCTAGCATAGATTTCTAACCAGTAAAATGCATTATAAAATCGATTAGACATTCGATACTCTCAACGCTCATGTGTCAGATAACTTAAGGGCTGTTCCAAGTCGCCAGCCACTGACCAATATGATATGGGCTTACATAGGGTTCGTACATTATCTACTTATTGACTGAGTACAAGGTGATAGAGTTTATAATAATAATTATTATTTATTTATTGAACATACAACTAGATTCAAATTATAAAAATGCTTACAATTCTAGATGTCAGTAACACAGTTTGAGTTATTTGCTATCATCATTATCATTCATCATTTCAGCCAAAAGACGTCCACTGCTGGACATAGGCCTCCCCCAAGCACCGCGATATCGATCGGTTCTGTGCTTCCCGTATCCAGCGGATTCCTGTGGCCTTCACAAGTTCATCAGTCCACCTTATGGGATGCCTTGCAACGCTCTGTCTTCCGGTATTTGCTATGTTAGTACTAAAATTCTATTACCTATAGGTTTTTATCAAGTGCCTCATTATAAGGCTTTCATCAGGCCCATCGGGAGCTTTCAGGAGGCTGTGAAAGCTCGAATGAAAGATCTTATGAGCAGAGATGCATTCTTTTTCTGCACAACAGCTGAGAAGCTATCTACTCTAGCTCGAGCAAAGATTGCAGATGCACTGCAATAACGTGGCAGTCACAACAGCGACCTAAAAGCGTTGTTGTAATGAATACGCAACGCATTGGTGGCGTTTAGATCCTGATCCATAAAGCGCTCGAGTACAGGGATGTGTGTTAAAAAAAGCCTGATTTGGACCGCATCTGTATTCATGCATCGCGCGAACCTATATACGCTACGGGCCAGCATATTCGCCCGTAGTTTAGAACCCCGAGCTGAGTGTTAACTATATCAACTTATAGCCGTAGATACAAGATAAAAGGGTAGTTGTGCTTGTTAGTAAACCTCATTACGCCTCACTAACCACTCAACTAACATTATCAATGGAAATTTTAAATTAGTATTCGGTAAGTATAAAACTCCATTGAATTTCATACGTAAGTCTGTTACCATCTTGTAATAAGTTCACAAAGTTTATTTCTGATCGGTATGTATGACAAAAAATACACAGTAGCCATACTTAGCCTCGCATAACATTATAATCTTTTTGTACTCCTCTCGCATACATTAAATCGCAAGGCAATTTGTCTCAAATAATGTTTATCTCATTTGTGACAGCCTTTCTCTAAGTTTATGAGTTTTGTAACAAAAGAAAGTTAGTAAAACAATTCGTTAGCATATTAAAGATCTCCGCTTTGCAGACAAAAAATGTTCAAGTTTGAAGTGGACCGGTGGAAATATATTAATAAAATCATGTCTCAAAATCATGAAACAAATAACCCTTAAGAAAATCGTCCTCTCCTATATCCCTTTTAAGGTGTCTGCACACAGCGGGCGCGGCGCGGCGGGACGGGACGCCGACGCGACGCTGAGCAGTTGTAATGTACTAGATATTACGGACGACGACGCCACACAAGAACCGTCCGGCTCGACGCGACGTGACGCGACGCTCGGTGTGGCGTCGTCCGTAATATCTAATACATTATAACTGCTCAGCGTCGCGTCGGCGTCCCGTCCCGCCGCGCCGCGCCCGCTGTGTGCAGAGACCTTTAGGGTGTTATTTGACAGTTGGAGTGTGAGTTGTCAATCATTTTCTCAATGCTGCAATGAAGTGTAAGGTAGGGGCATATTTGATAGTTATCAAATGTCTTCTGTTGTTGATAATGTTTCATTAGTTTTGTCGCTGCCTAGGATACAAAGCTTGTTTTTTTCGAAGAGAGATTAGTTAAGCGATTCTTCTGCATTATAGGAGAAGAAAAAGGATCATGTGGTTTTTGGCACAAATCCTTGATGCTGTTTTTGTGCGGTTTTTTTTGTTCAAATTTTTTTAATTAGGTTTCACACTGGTTACATATATTTCGTCAGTATAGATATATTGTAGGGAAGTCAATATAAGACGTCTAGAAACTGTCGCGCGTTCGGTATAGTTGTGTCGTGTACCAACATTAATTACTTTGCGTACCCATTACTGTATAGAATCAAGTTCTTCTAACTAACCGACAAATGTGCTGCTGGGGAGTTTGTTCCGCTACTTCTTCTTCCCAGCTAAAGCACTAGGAAGTGGTGAAGGGCAGGGCGTTTTGGGGAACTGTCTTATGTGAACTTTAAGGTGCTATCTCAGGTTGAGTAAATTACTTTTGAGTTTAATTCGGTTTTTCTATTGCGCAATAACCAACACTACCCACAGTACGCCCACAGTAGTTAAAATATGGCTGATGATAACGAGATAAACCTTCCGTTCTCCGACACATATATTTCGTCAGTATAGATATATTGTAGGGAAGTCAATACAATACATAAGAGATTTCCTCTTAGTTATAATATTGACTAACATTTCTTCTCATCATCTGCCTAGCATTTTCCCAAATATGTTGGGGTCAGCTTCCAGTCTAACCTGATGCAGTAGAATATCAGTATTTTACATGGAGCGACTGCCTATCTGACCTTCACAACCAAGTTTCTGCGTAATACAATACCCCTTGGTAAGACTGGTTGTCGGACTTTCGAGGGTTCTGACGATCCGTAACGACTGTCAAAGATCCACGTTTGACAGCCGAGACCAACTGTTTAATGTGCTTTCCGAGGCATGGAGGGGTAAAGATATGTAAAGATGGTCACCCATCCACGGATCAACCGCGGCAAGTGTAGTTTAACCTGATCGATCGACCCGTGCGGCTGTTATAACTTATCTACAAGCCCCTCTAACTATCATTTCTACTGTCTAAACATATTTAATTTATATTTAAACATACCCTTTTTTATATAGATTTCTCTCGACGAATCCATACTTCCATACTTCCATACTATCCATACTAATATTATAAATGTGAAAGTAACTCTGTCTATCTGTCTGTCTGTCTGTCTGTCTGTCTGTATGTTACGTTTTCACGCCTAAGCCGCTGAACCGATCGTCATGAAATTTGGCAGAGATATAGCCTGGGATATGGAGAAGGACATACGCTACTTTTTTACGCCATAACCGACATCTACGCGGGCGGAGCCGCGGGTAAAAGCTAGTACTGTATACAAGCAGCCCTTTCCAAAAAATGACACAGATCGTTATTCGTTTTCTTATTTATTACCTACAAAAGGGGTTAGATTTCTTTCATGATTTTTATAACAGTTCGTAACACTATTTTGTGGTTTTTTAAATGGTCACACACTACCTATTTGATAATCGCCAACAACAATCTTCTATCAAGCAATTTTTTATTTTTTGTAACATTTCCCTACACTAGGAATTTCTCCTGTATTGTGGGTGCATTTACAAACATTTAAACTCACATACACAAACAGCCAGACCCGGAACAACTACTTGTAGATCATACAAATATTTGTTCCGTGCGGGAATCGAACCCGCGACACGCAGCGCAGCAGTCAATCGCTTAACCACTGCGCCAACCGTGACGTCAAATTAGTAAAGTCTATTATAAAGATTATGTGAAAACTATAATTAAATAAAGTTAAATATAAAATAAAAAGATATAATAGAGAATAAAAAAACCGAATAAAATTATAGTCAAATACATCATGTCATTGGAATAATAATCAAAATAACAATCATGTCAACAAGATAATAATCAAAACAAAATGTCAATATAAAATTAAATTAAATTATAGTCAAATCATCATGTCGTTAAAATAATAATTAAAATAAATAGTAATGATATCATTACATGTGAAAACGATGTATCCAGAATAAAATTACTGTACCGTATAGTTCCAATTTCTCCATTTCAACGCACAGAACCCTAAAACAAATCGATTTGACACACAGCGGCATCACAAAAGGCCGCCTGCGCCTGCGCCGCCCACCGTCTATGTAGTAGTAGTATTCCGCAATTTGACAAGTCGTAAAAGATACTAATAAATAAAATTAGTGTCGTTCTGTGTGACAATAATGAGTAAAGAGACGCCGCGGTACGGGGCGGGTCTATGAAGGTAAGGTTAACTTTCATACAGGTACGAAAGGTTGTCGTATGTAGGTTTAATTGTGTGTAAGAGATCGTTAAAATGTCCTATGTGTGGTTTATTGGGCGTATGATTAGATGTTATAATTTATTTGTGGTGAAAGAATTTTGTGGTCAGTAAAATGAACGTTTCGTAACATAAAGCCTAAGATTAGATTACCTGTGGTACTGGAAGATTTATTCTGTAAATGTGTAGGCAAGTAAGCAGCACTTCCTACCTCATAAATCCATACTTATCCTTACTTAATATTATAAATGTGAAAGTAACTCTGTCTGTCTGTCTGTATATCTGTCTGTCTGTCTGTCTGTATATCTGTCTGTCTGTCTGTCTGTATATCTGTCTGTCTGTCTGTCTGTATGTTACGTTTTCACGCCTAAACCGCTGAACCAATCGTCATGAAATTTGGCAGAGATATAGCCTGGGATATGGAGAAGGACATAGGCTACTTTTTTACGCGATAACCGACATCCACGCGGGCGGAGCCGCGGGCAAAAGCTAGTTAATATTATAAATGTGAAAGTAACTCTGTCTTTCTGTTACTTTTTCACGTCTAAACCGCTGAACCGATCGTCATGAAATTTGGCAGCGGCAAAAGCTAGTTCAAAATAAAATGGATCTATCGTCACACTTATTAAAAAATAAAAATAATGTAACTACAAACATAACATTCAAACAGGAAACGTGATACGTAAACATGCCGTGCGTTATAAACAGGAATTGCTGTATCTGTGTGAATATAGATTAATTACAGTTCTTTGTTTGTGATGAAGATGCAATAAAAACCTATAGATAAAATAGCTTTTGCCCGCGGCTTCGCCCGCGTGGATGTCGCAAAATAATTATTAATTTTTACTTGAATACAAAATTTAGCGAATGAACAAATTTAATACAAAACTTCATTCTCCTTTTCAAGACACTTGTGGGTAGAAAAAAATAAATAAAAAAACAACGATTTACGCTGTGTTAGTTTCCAACCATAAGCCGAAATATTTGTGATTTTAACTTAAAAAATAAAGAAATTTAGTTAAAAACAAAATTTCATCATCCTTTTCACCCCCTAAGGGTTGAAATTCTAACAACACCGTTACGTTAGCTTCCAACGATAAGCCTAGATAGTAGTGATTTAAAAAAAAAAAAGTTTTATTCAATGGATCCACACCGAGACTAGAACTAAAATAAAATAAAAATCTTATTTGCTTTAATTGGTATCATTCTGTTTTCGTTGCCACTTGTCTTTTACGACGTAATTTGTGTGGAAATGGGTGAAAATAGGATATCCGCAGATCCAAATAATTTCACAAATCTGGCAAAAAAATGACCAATATTCCGGAGTGATCAGGCTTTTCGAAACCGGGTTTTGTATAAATAGTGCTCGAGATAATCCACTTTAAAAATCTAAAAATAAAAATATTAAATCTCTTCATAAACAACATGCAATATACAAATGTACGGAGGGATATATCCCTCCATACATTTCTTATACAACACAAAATATCGGGTTTAAATATACATGTATAGGTTTTAATATAATACTTAGTAAGAAAAGTAGACAACTCGACAGTTAGACTGATACTGATACATTAATATACAGATTAGTAGAGCCACCTACGTTTAAGATTAATTCCTCTCCCACTATTTAAGTATTGATTTATACCATTCAGGCTTTTACCCCGATGTAAGTAAATACTTCGCCTTTAATCTAAGTTGATAGTAATTTGTAATTTTCAAAATAAATTCATTTACTAAATTTTAAATCCGAGAACTAATAGGCTCAGGCTTTAGAGCCGAAATAATAATGATCAACGATATTTCGTACGTTTTTGCAGACATTTGTATGGCAGTGATATCAATTTCCGTAGCCAGGTAGATAATAAATGACCCACTACCCCAAAATCCTGGCCGTTGATATAAATCTTTAACGCTTCGACACATTTTGACCACACGTCAGGATTATGATCGGTATAAAATACTCCACATTGTAGTGTTGCCTTTAACGTCCCCAGACAATGGACACACGTCTAACTTATAAATTTTGGCGCGAACAAAGGCGCCATATTGACAATGTAACATCGATAAACGGACGCTCGGACAGCCCGAGACGGCCATATAAAAATATATCCCAGCCTCGAGATCGGAGTAAATCAATAAAGATGATGGCTTAAATCATCTTTAGTGTATAACAAGTCAAAAAGCTGTTTCCAATTCGAAACAGAGTGCTACCGAACGTCAGCTTAGTGTAAGTATACCCTGCATTAATCCATTCCAAAGAAGCGTACAAAAAGCCTTCCGCTCAATTTCCCTCGAAACGTCAAATGTTTGCTTTTGAAAAGGATTTTAAAATGCAACGACTTTTTGTGTGAGTATTCCAACGGGATTACCGTATGCAAAGCGGTCACGGACAGCAAAGCCTCGGTGTTACTTACTAAACGTAACTAAAACGCAAACTTTGATGTTCGTGCTGATATTGACTTGAAATTTATGTCTAAAACTAATCTTTGACACTTGTTAAATGTGATAAATGCAATAACCTGACGGTTTTAATCGATTTTCTTCAGTTAATCTGGTTTATACAGAAATATCTTTAGATCTAATCCCCTCCAAGATAATATCTAGCGTAACGTAAAAGTTAACGTTACAACTGCTACGTCAGGATCGGCCGGGGTACAATGGAAACTATTTGATTGCTTCATTATGCAGAATCGGACTCGGTTCATTGTATATCATTTCGCATGTTATATCTGTTCGTATCCTAATTTAATCATCTTGAAGATTGGACCACCGGGGAAAGCGATGTAACGGGTGGCCCTTCGATTCGCGATTGAACTTTTAAGACAGTTCACGTTTAGGAGTGATTTGTTTTTTCCGATTACCGATAATATCTAAAGACCTAATGACTCGAGTTGGGTACGAGATTTGAATTATGTTATCGAGTTAACTCTGATATGAACATATAAGTGGAATTTATGAATGTTAACTTTGAATGTAATTAATAATTATGAAGAGAAATGGGTGTTGTGGATGAGATTGAAAACCTGATTGAGAATGAAGTCGTTAAACGAATGAAATGACCTTTGATGAAGATTTTTATGAAAATAATACTTATTCCACTTTAGGATTATAATTCTAACTAACAAGACGAAAACCCCTAGGAAACTGACAAAGCATAATTAGAAAATAGATCAACTTAATTTTCATGTTTAATGGTTTTCCGTGTGAAAAGGGGCTTGTCTAAATTCATCTTAAATCAGTGCATCAACTAAAAATCTGTTGTATCATTAAAATATAATTGTTTTCAATTCTATAAAATCAGCACCCTGTAGCTAAGTTAAATCTCCCTCGATGTTCGCAATATCGGAAGAGTCTCGTATTTGGTATTATTTATTTGAAACGCGCAGAAAACGGTCAATTCTAATGCCTTCACGAAGCTTTCATTCCTTTGATCCGTTTCAATTTGCCTGACGTCTTATTTTCTACGCGGTGGTCCAACTGATCGTTCGAACAACTATACTTTATTGAAGAAACTTTTATAATATTAGAAGCTACTGAATATTTTCTGTATTTAATTTTTCATTTTTATTAAAAGAAAAATGTAAGCTATGAAAATTATTAATCAATGAAAATGTTATCAAAAATTCGAGCTTATAAACTCACCTAAATTAACAAGAAAATTTTGTCGCAAGTCATAGCGTTAACATTGCCTGTATGGTTAGAAATGCTTTCAGATTGGGACGTAATCAAAACACTTAGTTAATTAATTTAATGAACTGATTAGTCTTAACTAGATTAATTATTGTAAGGTACCATTAAGTGATAGATAATGAAACGGAGTCTAATCATGCCATATTTTAGATTCGCTGCCTTTTTTACTAAGTTCCATGTCATGTAGCCTGGGATAATCTGGGCACTTGGGCAGTAAACTTAGACATTCTGATAAAGAAAGTCTCATAATATCAGTTTTAGCATAAATCCGTGAGAATAGCAACAAAACTAAGGCGAAACCAACCACTTAATGCATTTATCGCTCATCATCTTCAAATGATACAAAAATATAACGATGTTTCAAATTAATTTAGCGCTAAATGCATTTAGTGATTGTCATTGTTCTCAAAAATGGTGAAAGAAAATATCGTGAGGCAACTGGCATGTCCTTGAACCAAAAATTCGAAGACATGTGACACTACGAACCCGCACTGGACCCGCGTAGTGGATTATGGCCCACTCCCTCGCATAGAGAGGAGGCCTACATATGTCCCAGCATCGGGAACATTATAGGCTTGCATATGCTATATGCATTTAGTGATCTGTTTGTGGTGCAAGTTGCCTAAGCATTAACTTCCTCTTAGATAAGCAACATGGTCAACCCACGTGGACTAGCAAAAGTAAGAAATAAATGCATCCTATAACTGTAGTACCATTTTAGCAAAGAACACCTCTAAAATACCAAAGTATAATTCACATAAACCTATGTATATGGGAACTTAAGAAACGTCAGAAGCTAGGTGCGGTTCCAATTGGTCGTTTCCTATGGAGAAGAGTCGGCAAGAAACGCCACTGTTACCTACTCTTTTACAAATAAGTAGCTTCTGCCCGTGACTTCTTAGGTCTGGACTTTAAAAGAGACTTTGACCCCTGAGTTTGTTTCGCCATTTCTTCTCAGGGATAGTCAGATAAGTAATGTCGACTCCATTTAGCTTATTTTTTAATATTTTATTTTTTAATTTGACGTGTAATAGTTATTCCGGTATCCTATTTACTGAATAAACGATTTCATTTCACTTCATTTCTTCGTCCGCGTAAAATTTCTTTTTCCCCGTTCTCCAATCCGGACTCGAGATCGTTCATAAAAAAAGCTGTTCCATACAAAATGTATAACAAAATGACTTTTCTTCATAATTTTTTTTCTTCGTGAAATATTCATGTTTCAATAGTTATTCAACCATTCGGGGCGGAAATAAATCCAACAAATCAGAGTTCATACAAATCGGTCCAGCTATTCTTGAGTTATAAATGGTGTACCTAACCCGACTTTGTATTATATAATTTATTTATTTATTTATTCACAAGGTAACTACAACAGGTGACAATCACAGTATATCAGTAGGATTACATTATAGGTTTCGACCTGATTATCACCCAAAGCGTAATCGCACAACACGGCTAGCAACAACAATAATGACGATGATAACTAGAGTAAAAAGCTTAGCTCACAAAATTACAGCCACAAGGTCTGTTCGTCTGGTCTCCGACACACTTCCAGCTTATGTAGGCAAGGAATGTGTAGGAGACCACACACGCCAGATAAAATACATAATTGTCAAAAAGTTACATTATTTTTAAGAAAACAATATTTAAAGCGTTACAATATATATATATTTTTTTTTTAAAACGTTGCCCCAGCGTTACAACATTAAAAGGAAAGAAAGAGTACATACATGTCTTTTGAAAGCAGCGCCATGAGAATCGAAGATGTCAATAATGTTATTGTCTTTTGAAATTTCATTGTAAAGTCGACACATTCTAACGATAGGGTTGTAATATGAGGTGTTATGTGAAAAGACCAGGAGTGCATATTTTTCGGCATTCGGGTCTGATTAGATTGGCTTTTACAATATTTTCAAATAACAGTGTTAATAGGTATGGGAGGAAGGTAGGTATAGGCTTTTCATCAAGTACCAGGTACTTAACAAAATGGAAAATGATCAGTTAATCTACAGTCTACTAGGCCTACAACGTTCTCATATTCACAAAATAGAAAATAATCTATGTAAAGATTTAAAAAAAAAATATATATAACCAAATGGCATGGTTGCCATTACAACTACAGTAATAACAAGTCTGGATAAATACAATTCTAAAACTTATGTGTATACATTACAGGCACAAAAAGTAAGCTTCCACAAACCAAACCTAGTAGTTACAGTATTTAATCGCGCATTTAATTTGCTGTAAGCTGAATAATTGTTTTAAAACTACCAGCTTCTAACATGATTGAAGACCTCTACCTAAGAGCTATTACGCACTGTCGACTAGTCGTCAGCGACTCGGTCGATGGCAACTGTGACTTACTATAGTTTAAATAGGTGTTTGCGCACTTGGTCGCCGGTCGCTTGCTTATGTTTTGGTCGCCGAGGGATCGAGTCGCCGGCGACAAGTCGACAGTGCGTAATGAGCCTTAGAGCTATTACGCACTGTCGACTAGTCGTCAGCGACTCGGTCGACGGCAACTGTGACTTACTATAGTTTAAATAGGTGTTTGCGCACTTGGTCGCCGGTCGCTTGCTTATGTTTTGGTCGCCGAGGGATCGAGTCGCCGGCGACAAGTCGACAGTGCGTAATGAGCCTAAGGATTCGCCTCCTAGCGATGCGGTAAAGTGGTATTAAGAAACAACTGATTGATAAAAGCTATCAAGAAATATTCTTGCTATCTAATCTGTGTGTATATTTTTTGTTTTATGCATTTCTTTAACATTGCGGCGAATATAGGGATCTTAGAATTAAGACAGTGCGCACAACAGAGTCAAAATAATTGTCTGTCGCTCACGGCCGCGGCACAGTTTCTGTCTTGTCAAAATTAAATCGGTTTAGTTGCGTTTGTTGTAGATCATTGTTTTTGTTTGTATAGATTTATAGATGTAGGTAAACGACAAAAAGTGACAGTCTGTCATAAACTCATAAAACAGTTTTTTTTTTGACATTCTTGCATATATTTAGTTTTTACCAAATTGACATTACGCTATAAATTTTGTAATGTCGACATTCTGGCTAGATTTTATAATTTTTTTTGCATGCTTATTAATTAATTGACATTATCCTATTTTTCTTTTTGGACATTTCTATTTTATCTTAATTTTCATTGTTGACATTTTTGAAATATTTTATTAATTTAGTAAGTACATGTTTTGACATTGCAGTTTTTATTTGAAATTTAACTGTCAGGAGAATATTATATTGATTTATCCAACAATCTTCAATCTTTCTATAAGTTTTATTTGATATTGTGAAATGAATAATGAATTAATTCAAATTGGTACTAACATTTGTACGCCTAATGGCAAAGCATAGAGAAATTACAAAAATGTAACATCTCACACACCTGTGTATCTGTAACCTATGTTTACAAATAAATAATCTGAATCTGAGTCTTTCCCCAGGTCTGCGCCCCGCCTAAAGTAAAACATAGAGTAGTAGTGCCTAATCAACCTGCGTAAGTAAGAATCAAGGTATTGAAGTAAAACGGGTTTCTATTATCGCAGGACTAGTAAATAGTCATTACTTAGCTCTCTCTATCTTTGTTCGGTTTTGTTTACGACTTAAAGTGGCGAGAGTGTCCTTTGAAAGAAGAGTGAAAGGATTTATTTAATGGCCACGTGGCATTAAACTACTTACTATTAATAGTATTCAAGGTAACTGCACTTTCTTATTCATGCCTTTTTGTTTTTTAGATGTTGATTTTACTGTTGCAAAGCCCTGCGAGTGAATGATGCCATAAAAGAACTCTCGAGATTTATACCAGGAAAATGGCTTGTCACATCCGGCCGTGTGTACCCACTGAAACTGAATGATGTCTGCAAAAAATTACTGGGCTCGTTAATCGTAACATCTTTTCTAGTTTTCATAGGTTACTATATTACCTACCAGTTGTTGTAGGTGGTTCGGTAGGCCGTACGTCTGTGATTCTTCTGCCGACAGAAGTGAAAACACAAAACTTTAAAATAACTGTTCATTTATACATATAGCTCATGCAAAGCGTTCGCGGTGACGATGACGCGAGTTCCATGATTTTTGTTCACCCAAAAAGTACACATACATACACGGTATACATATAGCTCATGGAAAGCGTTCGGTGACGATGACGCGTTTTCCATGCTTTTTGTTCACCTAAAAAGTACTCATAATTATACACCGTGGCATTTTAGTCGTCTTACATTCATAAAAAAAAATTAACACTTATTTTTATTAATTATGACGCATGACATAGTTTAAAACACCCTGTTACGAGCGCAGTCCGAGTCTTGTGTTACAAGGGCGCCCCGGAATGTCTGTGTGTCAACAAAAACACAATTTTTTCAATTTTTGTCTGTCTGTCTGTATGTCTGTCTGTATGGCTGTCTGTCTGTCTATCTGTTTCTTCCAGCTAATCTCCAAAACGGATGGACCGATTTTAATGGTACTTTCACTGGCAGATAGCTGATATTATAAGGAGTGAATTAGGCTTATTTTTAGACTGCGCCAGAAGGAGGGTTAATAAAAGTTACATCATATTTTAGGCTATTGGTTTGTCCCCGCTTGCCTTTCCAAAGTTCTATAGATTATAATGCTTTTTTTTCTCTTTTCAATAATTTTTTTGCAGTTGGGTTTTTTTTATATAAAAAAAAATTATTACCGCAAACTATTGATGTAAACAGCAACATTTCAAACCGCAATAGATAGCGAGCGGTTTTTCGTTTTCTGACACATTTTTACTAATTACTCCGAAAATCGCAAATATCCGCAGCTTTTTTTATTTGATTATGTTTATGGATAGCTAGGCTACAAATCAACATTAAGGCTCATATTACAGAACGTCACTCAATACTCAAGCATTACATAAAACTAGATTCAAGCCATTTGATTGGTTGAAACTAGTTTTAAGTAATGCTTGAGTATTGAGTGACGTTCTGTAATACGGGCCTAAATGTAAAGCAGGGGTAAACGTGGGCAACTGTCAAAAGTCTCGATGAATATAAAAAAAAACCTTTTTTTCACCATATTTTATTTTGCAATTATTTTAAGGTAAACGTTTACATAATATTAAATACATATTAGTTGTTTCATATTCTTCAAAAGACGAGGTTTCCAGAAATATATAATACATTACACCTTTTCCTGTAACGTATATAACAATAAAATCAATTTGAAAGTGATGAAGTGAACGGGCATAACGAGAACATCAGTCAAAACTATAAAGTTTGTGGTGTTGTGAAAAAATCATTTCATATAATATGTATAATTTTTTGATATTATAGTCTATACCCGAAGTCTCTAATTCAGATAATTTATGTAAACAAAGTAATGTCAAGAAATGTCACTGTCAAAATGACAGGACAGTGGTGCAAAACATTTTATCATTAAATGTTTTTGTAAATAATCATCGATAAAATTAAAGTGAATTAATGCAAACAAAATACCGTTGCCAAACAATGTTTTTTGTAGTGTGTCGGAGACACGGTATATGATAGTCATAATCAGCCCTTTTAAGCCCAGTGCTAGACGTAGGCGTCCCAAAATCGATTTCCAATCGAAACAGTTTACAGCCGTTTTCATCCAAAATGTGGCTAGATATGCTACTTACAATATGAACCTATTTATGAGAGTTGTAATATTAGTGTTGTTGAAGATTAAAAAATGTGAAAATGTTTGGATCTCCTCCATTGTTACCAGTATCATAAAATATTTTATACCAGAAAATCTCC
Organism: Dryobota labecula; assembly: GCA_947523025.1. Classification (NCBI taxonomy): domain Eukaryota; kingdom Metazoa; phylum Arthropoda; class Insecta; order Lepidoptera; family Noctuidae; genus Dryobota; species Dryobota labecula. The sequence continues at coordinate 19,302,265 of OX383287.1, read as the reverse complement.
TTTTATTAATAACTTAGTTTAAAACCGAAAATTTATAAAAATAATTACGGTATGATTATTTTTTAATTATTATTTCTTAAAATCAGTACTTAAAAGAAAATAGAACCTCTTTTTTTGCAATTTTATGTGAATTACCATTACGAAGATATTTTTTTGTTGTGTTATCTCCGTTGTTTACATAAATTATCTGAATTAGAGACTTTGAGTATAGTTTGGTCCTTAAACTATTGAGTAAAATAAAAAAATCCTGCCAGTAGCGACATTGACAATAACCATTTTTAATCTGCAGTTGTTCTACGATTTTCCACGGTGCGGCGAAGCCGCGGGCAGCAGTTTGTTTTAAAATAATTTTCGCAAATATAATGCACCCATTGACGAAGAGCCAGTACTTGAGATACAAAAACGTATACAAAGGGAACATTAGTAACTTGGCATGAAGAAGTGTAACAGTACACTCAGTAACAGGCATAACAATGGGGTATCGTTTTCTTCGAAGAGCCAAAAAGAGCCAAAGCCGCCGTCACGTCTGCGTGTCCCGCGTTAAATTTAGCGTTAGTGATCCCATCTGAATGTTAACGTAACCTTTGAAAGTAAGAGCTGAAAGTAAAAGAAATTGAGCACACGCTTTTATAGGAGTAAAGGGATTTAAACGTCACAGTATCGACTTATGTCATTAACGGATAGTTAAATACTTTGTAGCAGATATACAGAGTGTTGTAAAACTGTTTTCAAGTAAGATTTCATAAAATACGTCAGTTGATAAAAGCTGTTTTATTAAGAGCTTTCATCCGTCGCGGGTCGACAACGTCGCATTTCTAGAGGTTAAAATAAAATAAATAAAAATAGCCTTTATTCCCTATACTTTACAATCCAGTTCTTTTTTTTAAATAACTTATCCTATTAAGTGGTTATCCATCTCTGGATGAAGGCCTCCTTCATCTGTTTCCATCTGTACCTATCTTGGGCTGTTCAGCAGTGCTATTCTGTAACCATCTCACCATGAAAACTTAGGTGAAGTGAGCGTGGAGTGAGCTGTCAATAGTGTCAATCCCTAGCATCAGGTAGAAAGACAGCTCACTTCAAGCTCACTTCACCTAAGTTTTCACCGTGAGATTTTTACAGAATTGCTCTACTGGTCCACTCTATCCCTACCAGTGAGACAATATCGTCTCCCCATCGTTGCAATGGTCTGCCGCGGCATCTATTACCGTTTCGTGGATACCAGTGCAGGACGCGCTCGCTCCACCTGTTGTCTGTGGTCCTCGCGATGTGGCCTGCCCAATTCCACTTACCTTCTTACCGGACATATATAAAGCATCAGTGACTTTGGTCTTCGCTCTGATGTCGCTGTTCTTTAAGCGATCGCTTATTTTTAGGCCAAGCATGCTTCTTTCTGCAGCTCTTTGAAATGACCTTAATTTTATTTTCATGGCATCTTTTGTATTTCTAGAGGTTATTCGTGATCGCACAATTTTTTTTAGCCAAGTACCTACTAGTAGTGTACCTATGCAATTTTTTTTAGTTAATTTGGTATTTACTCATAAAAACTGTACGACTAAATATTTGTATTTACTAAATATTAAAAATAATTATAAAATACAACAATCTAGAGCTTGGCTGAAAAAAAAAAAAAAAAAAAAAAAAAAAAAAAAAAAAAAAAAAAAAAAAAAAAACATGAAAAACATGAAAAACTTCTAGAAATGCGACGTTGCCAGCCCGCGACGGATGAACGCTCCTAAGCGAGTAAGATCGAAACTAGAATAAAAAGATTATGGAGTTTGATAATAACAGCATGACAGAAGTTAATAAGGGTTCCGTAGCAAGGAACAATTATAGTTTCGCCATGTCCGTTTGTCTGTCTGTCTGTCTGTCCGCGGCTTAGCTTAGAGACTCTTAGTACTAGAAAGCTGTAATTTGGCATGGGTATATAAATCATGCCGATAAAGTGGTAAAAAAAATGTATGGTACCTCCCTAGCACGTAAAGTGTGGATGTTTTTGTTTTGTCTGTCCCATGGTGTGGGGTATCGTTGGATAGACCGTTCAAAAATATAGCTGGCCTGTTCAAGCTTTAAAGTGCAAATTTTTGTTAGAGTCAAGTGTGTCCTCCCTCCTCTTTTTGGATATGTGAAAAAAGCAGCAGTAGTATCCATAAAAATATTATAAATGTTAAAGTAACTCTGTCAGTCTGCCACAGCTTTTATCTATTGCAGCTGTCATCGTTTAACATTGTTTGTCTTTGAATGTATTTGTTTTTTGTTCCCAATAAACGATTATTATTATAAAATGGCGCGGAGTAAGTTCCCATTTTAGCATCAAAAGAACCTTGTGTACCAAGTAATATCTTCATATAGACACAATGTGAGCTCAGAACGGTATAGCGAATCACTCTTCGCCGATGGTACGGGTCGCCGAAATTTGTCTGTCTATCTGTCTGTATGTTACGTTTTCACGCCTAAACCGCTGAACCGATCGTCATGAAATTTGGCAGTGGTATTAGAGGTTTTGGGGGTATTTGGCCTGGGATATGGAGAAGGACATAGGCTACTTACTTTTAACGCGATAAACGACATCCACGCGGGCGGAGCCGCGGGCAAAAGTTAGTATTAATATAACGAGGTTAAAAGGAAAACTATCACAACTAAGTAGGCTTTACAAGTTAACGAGTAATGGTGGACCAACTTACATTGGCAGTTGGAATGTATGGGAGAACATGTTTTTAAACTGCAATGTTAAGGTAGTTCTTGGGATAAATTCATCACAACTACGGAACCCTACGTTGTGCGTGGTCCGACACGAATATGGCTGTTTTTTTTTAGTATTCAATTGTTTTAATTCATGAATCAATCACATATAACTTGAAACTTGTGCAAAAGAGAACACAGGAGGTAGGTAGCTATGCGAGTTAATCAAACAAAAAGATTTAACTTCACCATAAAAAAAAACAATCTGCCTAGCCTTTTCCCAACTATGTTGGGGTCGGCTTCCAGTCTTAACCGGATGTAGCTGAATACCAGTATTTTACATGGAGCGACTGCCTATCTGACCTCCACAACCCAGTAACTGGGTAACACGATACCCCTTGGAAAGACTAGTTGTCAGACTTTTTTTTGGGCTTCTGACGACCCGTAACGACTGTCAAAGATCCACTGATGACAGCCGGGACCAACGGCTTAACGTGCTTTCCGAGGCACGGAGGAGTCTCGGTATGTAAAGATGGTCACCCATCCACGGACCAACCCCGGCAAGCGTGCGGCTTTTATTACTTAGCCACGAGCTCCTCAAACAAAACAATTTAATTTAGTAGGGTACTTAAACTTAGCATAATAAGATCGAGAGACTACCTTCAACCATGAGCTTTGTTTCATATAGCCTACGTATGATGACTTCATTAGCATAATCGGCTGTTAGCTCCCGTATTGCTACTTTAATTTTCCTTTGGGCTATAATAAATACTAAGATGATACCTTTTTTTTTTTTAGGATGGGAAATCATCAAATGACCCCTCCCGCTTTGGGTGGAGCGGAAGGGAGTGTCAGACTCTTACTGACTAAAACCCACCCGTGTTCCTTCCTTGGCCCTTTATGTTCCGGGGCAGCGGTACCCCTTTCGGACAATCCCGCTAACCCGGCAGGCTTGGGCCCTAATGGGCCCCCTCGTCGTTGCTGACATCTCTTTGAGGCGCGCGTGGAACACTTACGCCCCGTCCAGCACGGGCCTGGTCCTGATCGGAAGGTGAGCTACCAATTACTCACCGCCCGCAGGCCCGCGCCTCCTAACGTACTCAATAACGCTGCACCATTGACATTCGAAACTTACGGATTAAATAATTTAAAAGCTGTATTCAACAATCACAGACCTTTTAAAGTATTGTAACCACAGACTAATTAGATATTGTAACAATGTAAATTGTCTTTGGTCCCGTCAAACTTTTATTGCTTGAATTGGAGGCTTTTGGCTACTTTAATATGTATTTTATAATTTTATTTTTTTATTAAGTGCGTTTTGTTTGTGCAGAATTAACAATTTTTCATTCTTCTTTCTTTTCTTTTTTTCTTTATTAAAACCAAACTTTGTAATACAAATTTTTGATTATTTAGAAGCCAACAAAACTTGGGATTGAGCTGCTCGCTCTTCTATGCCTTGTAATAAAACCGTATATAAAACTTGACATTTTAATTATTATTTTAATCATTATATACCATTTTATATACGTATTAGAATTTTATATATATGAATATTTACTTTGAAAAGTATTACTTACTAGCTTTTGCCCGCAGCTCCGCCCGCGTAGATGTCGGTTATCGCGTAAAAAAGTAGCCTATGTCCTTCTCCATATCCCAGGCCATATCTCTGCCTAATTTCATGACAGAAAATACCATTTCAGACACGGATTCCTGTTCTACCGTATGCACCATTGACCTGCACCATCAATGGTGCAGACGAGACTATTAAGATTATGTCTGGGCTTTAAAATAAACTTTGACCCCTGAGTTTGTTTCACCATTTCTTCTCAGGAGTAGTCAGTAAGGAAATCTCAACTCTAGGTTATTTTTTTTAATGATTTCTGGGTTCTGTAGTAAACGAGGAATCCTTATAGTTTCACCATGTCTGTCTGTCTGTCTGTCCGCGGCTTAGCTCAGAGACTCTTTGTGCTAAAGCTGTAATTTGGTATACATATTAATTACGCTGACAAAGCGGTAAAATAAAATCTTGAAATATATTTTTTCTCCTACACGTAAAGTGGGGATGATATTAATTTCTCGTCTGGGCCTCCAGTCTGCTATTACAATAGTGTCAGAATGGTCTCGCCATTGTGAGTATTTGACAGTGTTTGTATGGCAAATCTGTCAAAAACTCACAATGAAGAGACCATTCTGACACTATTGTAATAGCAGACTTGAGGCCCTGTCCCATGGTTTGGGGTATCGTAGGATAGGCCGTTCAAAAATATTGTGGGTTTGTGAAAACTATTTTTCGATTCAGGGATCCGTTTGCGTAATAAGAAGCTAATTTTTGTTAGAGTCAAGTGCCCTCCCCCCCTTTGCATGCTAAATGGTTTTATTTGGATATGTGAAAAAATTCACAGCAGCAGCAGTAGTAGTATAACGAAGTTAAAAGGAAAACTATCACAGCTAAGTAGGCTACACAAGTTGCTGAGTAATAGTCGACCAACTTACATTCCGTATGAAAGGACATGATTTTCAACTACAATGTTATTTTTGTTCTTGGGATAAATTCATACCAACTACGGAACCCGTCATTGTGCGTGGTCCGACACGCACTTGGCCAGTTTTTTTTTTAATATGACGTGTAAAAGTGATTCCGATATAACTATTTACAAAATAAACAGTGGATAGAAATAATGTAACCGGACAACGAGCATGTGTTTTTATGACTTCAATCAAGGCACGTGTATATTCATGAAGCGGCGATGCAGACACAAAATAACACGTTGCCTTACATCCTGATTCAACTTTCGCGAATTTTTCGTTAGTGTGCGGTCTCCACTTAAAAAGTTACAGGTGACATCGTAGGAGCAGATGGCAATAACTGTAAGTGTTGACACGTGTTTTAAACATTACATCAACAATTTTATCGATCAACATCTGAATCTTACAACCAAGCCTTCAGGAAGTGATTGCATTTTGAAGAGTTAATAACAATTACCGTTACGATTGATTATTGAAAGGTTTTTGTACGAAAGAAAGCATTGGGCGCATGAATAGCATTTCATTCACACTGGCCGGTTCGGGGACTTAAAATGTTGTTATACTGCGTTATTTGTAATTGTTCGGCGACTTTAAATGAGTGATATTGATGATATTTACATTTTATGATGGAGCGGTATGTAACAAGGGAACGAGCGGGATTCCTTCACTCGTCAACCAGGAACAAATTCTTATTGATATAAAAAATGGATGTACAGTAGTCCGAGAGATGCTTCGCTCGGGAAATCTTTGAATGACATTGCTTTGTGATACCAGAGAACCACAGATACGTGTAAGGGGCAGACAAGGATAAATGTTATTTTTCTCAACATGCATCGAAATATTGTCATTATTTTCGAAAAAAGAACACGCGAAGTATCGAATTTACGGACAATGGAAATCAAATCTATTGCAAGAGCGTTTTTTTTTAATTTGGAACATTACAACGCTCCAGCAATGTTGAATGTTGTATGAAATGGCGTGCTGGGGTTAATAAATACTCTTTGATTGGATCTCTTATCATTCTTAGCATACCAAAGTACGTCTCTTTGCTTAGCACAAATTGCGTTCACGTGGCTGTATAGCCATAAATGCGTTTGCCTTTCGGCACAGATGACCAATAGAAAATTGGCGGCAAAGCTGAAAATTCGTCTTGATTTGTTATTTACATACTTAATAAATATAAATTTAGTTAAAATGAATTCCCACGGTTCAGAGAGTGAAATAGAGATTGATTGTACTCCACCAGATTTAAGATCAGAAGCCGAATTGGCAATGGAAAACCTGCTTCCAGCGAATTCAAAAGTAAAATACATGAAAGTTGGTCTTATTTTCTTGCATTTTTTGAGAAACGCACTATATACATATGCCTCGGCGGAAATGGCAATTGCCTGTCTCGTATTATTGAAGTCATCGCCTTCGGCTCGGCCTTCATACTAATACTCGATCTGCAATTGCCTATTTCCCGGCCTTTGTAATAATTTACTATTATAGGCCTTCTTGGAAAAAGCAAAGTAATTTTAAAAAGAATTGATAGTCAACAAGACTGATACGAGTAGCAGGGCGCGCCGGACTAACAGAAGTCTCATCATTCATGCATTATCAGCCTAAAACGTTCCCACTGCTAGGACACAGGCCTCCTCTCAGTGAGAGGGAATGGACAATAACCTATACTATGCGGGCCCTGTGCAGGTTGGTGGATGTCCCTTGTCTTAAAATTTTTGGTTCTAGGACAGGGATGGGCAAACTTTATCCAATGCGGGTCAATATTAAAAAAAAAACTATAAAATACATACATAGGTACCGTGGTTCACAATTAGCTTTCGCAAGTACACGGAGACCCTGTGTGAGGAGTTGAAGTAACGCTAAAGATATTCGGTAAAATAATGTTAACTCATAATTTAGTACATATTAGGTAAATAAATTATAGATGGTCACCCAACAGACGTGGCTAACATAATATAAATTCCTTTGTACTTATTACAACTGCATTTATTTTGTTCCGACGTATCAAACAAAATTCATTCCAGACCAATATTGCAATCTCATTCGTACTCGTTGGTAAAGAAAGAGACGGAGTTAACGTCCAAATGCCTTTAATTCGCTATGAAGGAAATTTGGTGAAAGGAAATCAATAATAACGTAAACGACGATTAAAACATAAACTATTTAGTAATATTCGTACCCATCACGAAAGAAACACTTGGATAAAATAAGTAAGTAAATATATATTTTTCCTGAATAAAAACTCATAGCAATATATTTACATGATAGCCACTGATGTTAGTTGAAATATGTATGTGTATATATCGCACCCCCAGTGCGACAATGGCGTAAGAAGAATATACTAACTTTACAGGAGAGCAAAAAATAACTGTTTGGTCTGGTATATCTATTTAGCATTTGATCTTATGATCTTTTGTTATATACCATTAAACAGTAAAAAAATCAAGCTTTTTTTCAACAATATTTCAGATACCTCAAATTGTCGTGTATAAAGAATAATAAATATTTTAAGTTTTAAAACACGTTTATGGACCTTTTTATCTGAAAAAATATAAAACTTATGTGACGCGACAAATGTCTTTTTTGGTATAATGGCTTAATTTTTCGTCAGATCTTAACGGACAAATTGAGCATTGTGTATCTTTATCTGCGCTATACGAAACTGCAAGAAAAAAAATGACGTGTTCTTACTTACGCCTTTATCGCACTGGGGGTGCGATATATTCTATTAATTATAATGTAAAACAGGACATACCTTTTTTGCGCCAGGCCTGGGTCACATTTGACGAGTCTTCTTTGATGTGCTGGTCACTGGCCCCAGGAAAATAAAAATAAGAAAAATTAAAAGGCCACGTCTATCCCATCACAATACACACCAACAATTTCGTACCGAACGCAATCATATTACGTCATAAAAATGACGAATAGGCATGTAAGCACGCAAGTAGTGTACACGACGACATGTCTGCAGCGGCTGCAAAAAGCTGCAATACGCTGTATTGCCGGGTTGGTGTCATCTGATAGTGCACTCACGCATAGACCATTCATCTCCGGTATTTATTGGCGCGAAGCGGATGCCGCTTCTGAATCGTGAACATTCACTGTTACGTACTGAACATGTATGAACATTGAATTGATTCTGTGATTGAGCAGTTTCTTACAGGTTGCTGAATTGTTATTATACTTTGTGATCTGGGAAGGTAGAGTTGTTCTGTTCTGAGTATATTGGTGCTCGATAAGGTAACAGAATGATGTCATAGATTTTTCGATATTCAGTTATGTCCACATACGGGAAACTATTCGCAGGTGTACACTGAATTTCACCGCCACTGTAAGAATATATAATGATCTACTTTAGCTGGTTTTCTTTCAGATAAAATAATTTCGGTTCTTTTTATAATTTACTAATAATGTTAAGAGCGCTGTCTCGGGACAACTAGCACCAATACTTTAAAAAAATATTATCTCGTCACTGAGAAGGAATTATGAAAAACGGCTCAATCAGCTGCCTCGGTAAGCGTGTCTAGAATTTTCTAATCTATACTAATATTATAAAGCTGAAGAGTTTGTTTGTTTGTTTGAACGCGCTAATCTCAGGCACTGCTGATTGGAATTGAAAAAATATTAATAAAATAATTTTTGTGTTGGATAGTCCATTTATCGAGGAATATTATAGGCTATATAAAATCAGTCTATGACCAATAGGAGCGGAGCATAAATGAAAAATGTTGCAAAAACGGGAAAAAATATTCTTTTTTGAGAGCTTCCTTTGCGTGCGTTGCGTAAACGGTTTAAGTTACGCAAATATCATATATGATGAAACTGTTCCTCTTTAAAAGTTCTAAAAAAAAAGTTCGCGACAACATATATGTCTATCTTTTAAGATTGACTCACTATAACCTTTTTTTATGGTAATCTTTGTTCGAAATTAATGCATTATTTGCGAAGGAGTTTTGTCAACATAATATTAATCCTTATCTAAATAAATATGTTATTAATCACAAGTATTTAAATGTAAACAAAACAGTCCTTGACATCACTTGATTTCAATCAACATCTTAGGAGATATCATAATTTTAAACTAACTTCGCAACAAAATAAGTGTATAGGCTATTTAACATCACGCTACGCCCCTAAGGAGCCGAGCAAAACGCTAAGCGAAAACGAAGTAATTGCGCGGACGGGCGAAGCGATGTGACGATGTGGGTTGTGGGCCGAAGTTTTACGCGGACGAAATCGCGGGCAGAAGCTAGTACCTTTTATAAAGTTTCATATTAAGACACGAAGCAACAAAATACGATCTAGAGGAATGTGGCCGTTTTTATTTAGATCGAATTTTGTTGCTTCGTGTCTCAATATGAAACTTTATAAAAGGTATTAGAAAATTCTAGACACACTTACCGAGGCAGCTGATTGAGCCGTTTTTCATAATTCCTTCTCAGGGACGAGATAATATTTTTTTTATAGGAGTAGCGCTAGTGGACCCGAGTCAGCCTTCTTAATATTTTTCAGTGAAACATTTAATATTTACAAAAATTAAGTGTACTGTTTGTATTTTGATACCCAATAAAAATACACATTATTATCTTTAATGAAGCGTTGTAATTACTGAAATAAATGTCAAAAACATATTCAAATGTTAATAAAATTTATGTCCAATAATCGTCACGGTTTATAGGGCATCTTACGAAAACGAAATGTTCGAAAAGTGTTCTCTCTCATTATAAAAGTTTATTTTCCTCTAATCTCCCTTCTGATCACTATTGGAATTATATGACATTTCATATTAAAACGTAATTATGAACAGCTATAAATTAGCGCATGATGGTGTTCGAAAGAACTCATTAATTCTTTAAAACCACTCTTAAAATTTATTATAAGCAACTTATTTTTATTTATATGTCTTAATTGGACATGTTAGTTGTATGAGTTGGTTTGACTAATCAACACGATCGTGTCCCCAAAGATAGTTTATCTATTATACAAGCTTTCTAAAGATAAAAGTCAAATTTGAGATTATAAAGCAATAATGTTAGTTATAAAAACTTGATTTTATTATGCCATCAATCTTTTAGTTGGCATGTCGGATGTATCTTACCAGCGGATGAGTCGTGTGAGGTTTCATTTTATTAATTTCATAATCGCATATTCATAAAAATTGTTATCATGTAATTAGAAACAAAAAATAGGCATCAGAGTTTTTTTATTGACATCATCCTTTGGTTGATCCATTTTTAGGGATCCGTACCTCAAAAGGAAAAAACGGGACCCTTGTAGGATCTCTTGTGTGTCTGTCTATCCGTTTGTCACAGCTAATTTGCTCGAAATCTAATACTGGACTGATTAAATTGAAATTTGGTACACATAAATGAACTTTTAATTTGTGACCTAAACACGGACGTGTAACGTAAATAAATGAATTTTAGAAAATGAAAACAAAAGTTTGCAAACTATATCATGTATCGAATGAAAGGGTTTATTGTAAGGATTTCAGACATATATTTTTTAATCATTTTTAAACCTAACTTAAAGTTATTTAATAAAATAGATGAAAGTTAACCATTCCCTCACGTATCTCCGAAACAACTGAGACTAACATTTTGAAAAAAAAAAAAAAAAATTGTAAATTGCTCTTTAGTTATAGATTACAGGTAGGTATAGTGTCATGATGGCCCGTTGGTTAAGGCCTCGCCTCTTATGCATGAGGTTGTGGGTTCAAATCTGGGCAAGTACCAATGTGACTTTTTCAATTCATATGTACTTTCTGAGTTTATCTTGGACATTACCGACATCGGTGAAGGAAAAACATCGTGAGGAAACCTGGACTTATAGTTAATATAAGTCTGAAATCACCAACCCGTCTTGAGCAAGCGTGGTGATCAATGCTCGTGCCTTCTCTGTATGAGAAGAGGCCTTTGCCCAGCAGTGGGACAGTTATAGGCTGGTATTATTATTATTATTATAGATTACAAGAAAACTTTAAGAAGTCTCTGGTCTTAATATAACATGGTAAATATCTCAATATTGTACGTAGAAACTTACATTTGCGGTTGGAATGTATGTGAGAACTTGTTTATCAACTACAATATTAAGTTTGTTTTCGGAATAAACTAATCCCAACTACGGAGCCCTTCAATATGCGTGGTCCGATACGGACTTTGCCGGTATTTTTTTTTTTCACAATACTTTGTGAAAAAATCTAGTTATCGATTTCATGCCATATTTTGGTAATTGGCACTGTCATGTCCTGAAAATTCATCAGCTTCTGCAAAAGTAAAGGTCGAGATCGTTTTTCAATAAGAAATTTTAATTTTAATTATGATTTCAGTTTTTAATTGTGATTTTAATTTTAATTGTGATGTTTATTTTAATTTTGTTAATCCATACTTCCATACTAATATTATAAATGTGAAAGTAACTCTGTCTGTCTGTCTGTCTATCTGTTTGTCTGTCTGTCTGTCTGTTACGTTTTCACGCCTAAACCGCAAACCGATCGTCATGAAATTTTGTAGAGATAAAGCCTGGGATATGGAGAAGGACATAGGCTACTTTTTTACGCGATAACCGACATCTACGCGGGCGGAGCCGCTGGCAACAGCTAGTGATTTTATAATTCTGTTTAATTGTACCTATGATCCAAAGCTGATTGAAGTTAATAAATAATAATAATAACGGGTGTCCTCGTCTAGCTAACGAAGAATACTTGCATAGACACAACTTTGTAGCCAGGATTATCCATCAGCAACTTGCTCTGAAATACAACCTAGTGGAATCGGAAGTGCCGTACTACAGGTATGTGCCCGACCCAGTTCTCGAAGATGGACATATCACATTGTACTGGGATCGATCCATCATCACTGACAGGACTATTGTTGCCAATAAGCCTGATATAGTGGTGGTGGATCGAATAGAGCGGCGCGCAATGATTGTTGACATAACAGTCCCACATGACGAGAACCTCGTGAAAGCCGAGAAAGATAAACAAATCAAGTATCTTGACTTGGCTCACGAGGTTGTCGACATGTGGGATGTGGACTCAGCAATCATTGTACCGATAGTCGTAACAGCCAATGGCTTAATTGCCAAGAGCCTCGACCAACACCTAAGGAGGCTCTCGTTGGGCAGCTGGATCAAGGGCTTGATTCAGAGAGCGGTACTACTGGACACGGCTCGCATTGTTAGGAGGTTCCTCTCTCTGGAGCCCTGACCGCCGGTAGCTTGGACCTTGTTCCCGATACCGGTGGGCTACTATTTTTTATATTTTTTAATGTTTTTATATCTTTTATATTCTAATATTTAAAAATATAATTTGTATGGATTTATTAAATAAAGGAAATAATAATAAGTCGAAGCAGAACTGGCTGCGTCTTTGGTTATTATTATAATTTAATACTTTCCATACAAAACAATTTATTTACTTACCGAGCAATTAAACCTGCATAATGATTTAAAATATGGGACCTAGGTCATATAAGTCACGAGATTAGTTTGCTCAGAAATTATATTTAAAACCGCCTTTGCTACTGGGGAAAGTGGTTTATTTATATTTTTTCGTAAAACTGCCGTAATTCTGCCAGTTGTTTTTGTCTAATATTTATGTTATTATACGCGTTAATGGCATAAAATCGCTTTTGCCGTATAAAGTATCACAAAATGTGCCATAAGCAAGCATCTTTACTGCAATGTTCAAGTCTACCTGTAATTCAAGAACAGCGTTGACGTGATTATTGCCTTATTTTTTAAGCTTAAGGAACCATAAACCACAGGATACATGGGCGCCTACAGTAATCCCTTACGGCTTTCTTATATAAATTCACACTTACCGTATCAAAGAAAAGATTAAAATGCATTCTTATTTGATACCGAATGCACTACGTAATGTCCCTATTCTGTTTCTCACGGCTCGAGCCGCTATATGTTTAATAAATTCATTGATATAATAAATATTTTGACATCATCGGTCTTTAAAGCTATCTATCGGCTGGTTTATCTTCGCCACGCCTATAAGCTGTAATAGAATAATAAGTGTCGAGTCGATCCTTTGAGAGGTGCATCGCTTTATCTTATCTTCGATTGTGTCTATCGTGTGGTATTGTGTCATATTACGGGTCAAATATTTAAGGGGACTTATTTTTGGGACTCGTAAAAACCTATTTTCATTTGTCGCGCTAAGTGAATTCGGAGTTCTCTAAAATATGTTTAAACGATACAATAGTAAACTATTACTTACCACATACATAGATTACCCCTAGTAGCATTTTGTTGGCGTTTGGTGGGGCCACATACCTCTGAAGTTGGCCCAACGAAATGCCAACGGAAAATGCTACTAGGGACAAAACAATATTCTATAACGTAGATACCGTCGGATAACTGTTTTATCGTTATTTACTTTGGATATTGTCTTCAGTGCTCGGTTATCACACTTTTGCTCAAAAATTTATGATTATTGTGTGATATAATTTTATAAACGATTCTTTATACACGATATAGTACAATAATTTAAACAGATCGTAATTAGCCCAGTTTATACGTGTTAACGCACATCCATTAAGGTATTTAATTTACATTAATTCATTGTTGTGATTGTTCTTATTTATATAATAAGCAGTTTGTTGAAGTAATGAAAGTGATTTTTTATAATATTATTGAAGCTTCTTTGTTAAAGGTATGTAGCATACAAATGCGAAAGATTGCAGTATTCACTTTCCATTTATGTATTTACAGAAAATAATGCAATAATGCAATGGTTTTGTGCGGCTAAGTTTATAAGTTAGGTACTTACCATGTTAAATAAATAAATAATAGTCAATTGTACAGCTAGTGCATAAAAGAAGCCGAGCCTTTATGCCCCACTCTGCTTTTAACTGCGATTGCGAGAAAGTGAAACAGGCATAAAGCATAGGCATATATAAAAGTATTTTATAATTTTCCACATGTGTCATTCGACTTAGGTACTTCATACTGCCAAGTCATAAAAACGTTTATTTGCGTTTTTAAATAATAAAGACAACTATTTTATCTGGTTTTATTAAATCAACGATAGAAAACACGGAAGTGATATAAATTAAAGCAAATGAAATAAAATAACGACTTTAATCTGCGACGTTTTATTGTGCGCCTGTTGGGCTTGATTATCTTAGAAAAAAAAAAAAAACTTTACGCACTAGAACATAAAAAGCGACTTTATTAAATGCCGTCTTCGCACAAAATAAAGACGTACTTTTAGAGCATTAGAAGTAAAAATTTATTTATTTACATTGTTATGAACCTGTAACGTTCACAGATTTTCAACTGTTTTGTTTTTTGAAAAAATAAATAGATTTGATATTTTCTCTATAGTCAAGTATCGTATACGCTTCGCATATCCCAGTGGTATAAAGGGTTAAGCAATATTTGTATTTCTATAAAAGGGTAACATGCCATCACATGAAACTTTAAACGCTTTTTCCGGGACCCGTATATCGAAGGGTCGAAAGTCAGGATCTGTTGACATTTTGACATCCGTACAAACAAAGACTTGTTTTTCTTTCAACGTTTTTACGTGGCTACTGGAATTTCAAGGGCCAGTTAGAAAATTGATACTTATTTGTTAGCATCGATGTTAAAGTTAACAGTTGGTTTTGTTAAAAAGAGTATTTGAACAAGACGATGATAATAGAATCATTTAATTGTTTTGAAGCCTATTAGTTTATGTAGGTAAATCATAAATTAAATGAACACATTAATTAAAACAACGTATTTGACATATACGAGCATGTTATCATTATCACAGACCATACATCACCCTAAAGTGAACATTCATTTGTAGAACATTACCATGTTTCGCCACTTTATCATTTTAACTGCAGTAAAATTAAGTTTATTTATACGAGTGTATTAATGACCTTATCTTAATATACAGACTTAAAAGTATGTATAACTCACGGAGCCTTCGCATTCCTCTGTCAACGCCACGCGACTGGGAACCTTCCACAAAAACTCAAATGTCATTGCGCAAGCTTATAATAAGGCCCATTCACACGGCACCCTAGTAGATATTTTTTCAATGTCAAGTCGGGACGGGCATGCAATTTTGTAGAAAAAACGGCAAAATCAATAATAGCCCTGTGCACGTGTTGCCGATGGATTTTAGATTATGTTTTGGAAGATTTTCTCAGCGCTCGCGAGGTGATGTCAGGTATGACGCGTCTTGGACGAAAATGGTTGGAGTGGCTTTAGGGGTACAAATATTTGAAAATCTTTGGCTCTATGGTTGCATGTTTGTTGACGGTCTAATTGGGTGTGTTTACAGCACGTATTACATACGTCAACGGTAAGTTGAGAGGGTTGATAGGACAGCAAAGGTCCCTGTAAGAAGCCTACTCATCCGACGTTTTATTCCAGCAACCACAAAAATGTAACATATTTTGCGGCTGATAAAATAAAATCTAGAGAAAGTCAAAGTCAAAGTCAAATCATTTATTTCAAATAGGCACTTAAGATCTACTTTTAACGTCAAAAATTACATAAATAGTTAATTGATTCTAGTTGCCCCTTCCAAAAGGTAGTTATGTATGGAGAAGAATGGGCAAGAAACTCCATACTTACTCTTTTAAAATGTTAACAATAGTTTGTATACATTAATTAATAATTATAGGTGAAGACGACGTACCTAGAATAAAAATAAAAATTACTTACCGCAATTGGTAAAAAGAATGAAAAGTGAAGTAATGACAGAAAAATTAATAAATGCGATAGGTACATGGTGCTCACATATTTACAAACATTGTATATGATTTTCCAAAAAAAAATAACATATAATAATTCAGTGTGTGAGTTAAATTATATTAATCACAGAAAATAAAATTAATATCATAAAAATTACAAATTATACAGTTAAATTAGCAACCAGTTTGATTTTGTCTAGACTCTAAATTGTCTTATGGAGCAGGACCAGCATGTTTCCAAGCATTCTTATCTTGGATGTAATCCTCTAATTTGTAATATGAGAAACCTGCGATTACCAAAAAAAAATTAATAATTAGCTACTGCTGTTATTTAACTAATTTAAGCTTTTCTTAAGAATGTATAATATTGCTTAAACTAGAAACGATCGACTCTATTCGATTCACTGTTCTGTTCTTGTGCTTCACAAAGAGATTCTATACAATTATAACGGCCAAAATTGTAACTGTCTTTCTAACAAAACTCAGACGTTGTATTTCTTTTACGAAAACCCTACAAAAAGCAGGTAATTTTATTGAAAGACATCGCAGTATTTTACGATTGCATAAAAAATGGAACAGTTATTTCATCAAGATATTGAGTGCAAGATATTCTATAATAAATAGGTCAGCGAAGGATTAGCCGAAATTCGTATTATTATGTTTTCGGCGGAACATACTTAAGGAAAATTTATTGTTTTTTAATCAGCAGACGTGTCATTCGACTATGACTGGCAGGAATGAGATTGGTCAAAATAACAGAGATAAAATCTTCTTACAAGAAGTTAAGGACATGAAATTAAATAAGATACTTTTACTTACTATAAATTGCTTCGATTTCGCTAAATATGAGGTATTGTTATTAAGTAAAAGCAAAGTTCATTATTATACCGCTATTAATTTGAGTCAGGAAGAAAAGTGAAGTGCTTCATCTCAAAAACTCAAAAATTAAGAATTATGTAACACGAAATTACTTTTTTCGACGGTTCTCCGGGACTCGACTCGGAAGCCTATGGTTAGCTCAAAATATGGGTTTTTAACAAGCCCTAACAGGTGAGGTTTTAATCTGAACTTTATTTACTTCATTTTATGAGAAAGTTCCTTCAGCATATTGCTGGTAATTGATACTCTATCTCGATTCGATGTAGGTATATGTTTCAGATCAAATTAATTATGTTTGAGATTTAATGTGCTTCCACCTTCAAAGATTTGCTAGAACAGCGGCCACGTAATATTTTCATTTATATTGAACAAGGTTACATTGCATCAATCCCCTTAACACTTTGACAAATATCCGAATCATGTGGCAATTAAAGAAATATTTATGTTCACATTTCATTCGGCTTAAATGATAGCAGTAAACGTGCCATTATCTTCTATAATTATTTCATCGGAACATTATGTTGTGTTTTTGCTGAAAAAATTACGAATAGCGACAGTGCACGAATTAAGTTTAAGATCACGAACTTTTGTAATATATGTGAGGTAATTAACGATAGTATGGACGATTAAAATGGTTCATTTACTGTTACAGTAATTACGGGAAATATCATAAACATCTCGGGATCTTGGCTCAAGGATACTGTTTTACAATCCACGGCGGGGCTCGCAATGCCGCTGAATGACGTTTTCCTGTCACAGTTTCGCTTTTTTTACCATACCTACTTCAGAAAATTTGCCGTCGATCTTGATATTTACCTGCGTGGAATGTACGTGTGGGAAAATTCTGTTAATGACTTTTGTGAAGGTGTAAATAATTATCATAGCAGAACTGCTACGCGCGAATTAATGATATCCTCATGATACATATATTGAATGCTATTTTTTCACGTCACCTTGCTAACACAAATTGGAAGTGCACTGATTACGGTCGTATGTGGAGAAACTGTTGGCGCCAGTCTTCCTAAGCTTTGTTAGCTAAGTGATGTTTGTCATTTGACGTAGATAGATAGATGGAATACTCTTTATTACGTACACCATAAAAACGATGACGTATCTATGTAATCTAATAATACAGAGACGAGAATAGATTGCTAGATTGCTATTTGGTGTTAGTCATTTATTACTCTTACAAAAAGAATATCATATATTGATGATTAAATTTTGAAACACAGCTCATATACTCGTACCTACATATTGCTTCGTCATTTCGGAGCATTGGTTATTGCCAATACAGTCTGCAAAGTTTCTGAAATTCAGTCAAGTTCACGTGAAAGAATAATACGAATTTCGAATTTCGACAAAGCGAAAAAATATATCGTATCAATTCGCGTGTCGCATCGACGTCAGAATCGGCGCGGGCGCAGCGCCGAACAACAATAATCGTGAATGAATTGTAATGCCGGGCGGTTTAATTGATGCACCCGCTGCTGAACCTGTCTCTGGTATAGGGATTGAAGTAAATATCGATAAAGGTAAGTTATATTAAAAATATTCGATCTTTAAACATTCTGTGTAGAAAATTCATGCCTAGCATCTTACTTACATCAAACTTTACATCTTACAGCAATCTTTTCAGTAGCTAGGTCAAAAAAAAAAAAAATTCAAGGTGTCTTTAGATTATTTCTAGCTAAATCGCTATTCTAATCAAACATTTTAAATGGAAATAATAATAATTATAGGTACCTATCTAATGTTGTTACGATACCTACTACTAAGTTGCAAGAGTTAGGTTAATTGAAAACTGAAAATGATACCCATTTTCAGTTTTCAATTAACCTAACTCTTAAGATGACGTAATTATTGTAGCTCAGATCGTTGATCTCCTTTCAGGTAGGTCAGGTTTGTTGACAATATTGTATTTAATAATTTACGTCATATATGGACATCGATATAAACCGGTAAGCTACGCTGTGACAGCACTAGTCGTTGCGTGAACGTTCATTCATTGAGCCGTTCTCCTTCTGTTGAATTTAAGAGTTTGACTCTTTAGTCATTTCAATGACCACAGGGTACTCACATATTATTCGCATAAGTACTAATCGAAGGTTTCATAAATTATGTGGATGCATTTCACCAATATCTGAATATGTTACACGGGCTGGTATTTTATAGGAGGATATAAAACAGTAGTTCGTAAAGTTATTCTGCTCCAGTTTACTAGATTATACTTGTTACCCGAATGGTTTCCATTTGAAATTATAGCATTTCCTGTTCATAACAGTGTTTCCTCACTAAACATGTTTATGACTCATTCCAATCGGTCTGATCCAAATGAATTCATTACAAGAGTAACGATCGATACATGCGATCAATTGATGACTCCATTGATAAATCGAGTTCTTAGAATACTATTGAATAAATTACAACTCCATTTATTACATGACGTCTGTCGTTTGACTAGTGGAGTTAATGTATTCGACTTACAAGTTCAACTCGATTGACATTAGCAAAACATCCTTGACACTCAATCGGAAGTTGTGAGCATTGAAGACGCGATTCTGTGCTTAGCAGTTTGAACTGGAGACAATTGCATCATCGAGTGATGCGTCGAGTCATCGGCCAGCCACTTACAGAGCGGATGTTGTTAACCGTGGCTTGATTAGCCGAGACGATGTTAAACGGCATCCCGGGCAAGTTCAAACAATTAACTGTATAGAAGTGTCCGACTCTAATGAATGATACAGACTTGCTCCATTTCATTATACAAACACCGTGACAAGACGTGGCTTACAAATTGAGATTAATTCAAGAGTCAAGACGCTAGGTACTGTGGCCACTGCGCTTAATTTGTAACGGCACATAGACTACTTTCTTTGCGAAGTAATGTCATCCTTAATTTAAAAGTACTGTGGTATATAGTCTGGTGTAAATTTAAAAGGAAATAGATTATGAGTGTGTGTTATTAATATATGTTGCGCAACTAAACCGTTTAACCTATTCAATGTCCTGATGCTATTTATATCGTGTGTTATTCAACTGAGGCCCTAGTGTGAGTTTCTTTTAACCATCTCGATTTTACGCATCGAGTGCGTTCGGCGTTCTGATTGGCCTCCGATTCGCCCTTCACCAATCAGAGTGCTAAACGCGCTCGATGCGTAAATTCGAGATGGTTAAAATAAACTCACACTAGGGCCTCAGAAATTCCTTGTAGCGTCGCCTGTTCTTAGTAACATTGCCAGCACCAAATGTAAATTAATTGCTTTCATCGCATTGACATTGCTATTTCCGCCTATAACATTCTGTGTTTAAAGCAGTCATTTAAGAATTAGGAAGTCTAAAATTATCATCTGATTTACTTGCTACAAATATCAATAAAATGTTATCAGGCCTACTTTAGTATTTTCGTCCAGTACTTATGTATTGATGATTTCCAGTCCACGATGGTATCACAACAATTGTCCCAGAGATACGTTTCAAAGCTAAGCCGAATAATTACTTTGTATAATTTTGTTCGTAAACATTAGTAAGATATCATCTTATTTTATTCGCCAGCGGGGAGGCCATTCCTGCGTACTTTGTTGAAGACATTTAGTTAAACACTTTGATTTCGAATGCTAATTGCGGATCCCTGGTTTCTTACATTGTTGATTTTTAATTGCTACGTTGATTTCTTTATTTAAATATCAAGTGCTACTACAGATAAGATAACAGTTCTGTCTCTGAAGAGTTTGTCAAGCAATTAGCAGTGAACGATATCCTGATTTACAAGTATGAATATAGGTTGTTTTGTATATCAATTGTAGGGAGACGGTAACTAAGGGAACGCATCTTTCGTGTCATAAAAAGGTCATGGGCGTTTTTTACTACTGTTCATTTGTAAGAAAGGTATGTATCAATAAAAATATAGCTAGGTAGTAACCTGATTTAATATAAATTCAGAAGCAAAGCAAGACGTCTTTAATTCTTAATTTGTTGACTTTACTACTGATGGGTTGGTTGAAGTAACGTTTAGTGGGATATAAATGATTTTATTCTGAGTATAGTCGAGATAGAATAACACGCACAGGTACACAAAATCAACATGTCCCAAATTACAAGTGCGCAGTCACGCAAGTTGGTAGTACCTCTACGAAAACATTTTAAAGCGCGGTGTAGTAGGTGGTATAAATTGTTCAATTTGTCGCTGATCGCACGCACTGAAGAAATTTCCTGTCGTCAAGTCAGTACTTACTTGATATTGATTGCGTTTAAATCGACTCACACCCACGCTCGGTCAATATTGACTCGAGATAGAAGACGGCACCGCGGCCGCCGAGGAAGTGTTACTTAGAAATTTGTACTGATAACAACACTTTACATTTGATTATTCCGTGTACAGATATTCAGGCTCTTATATGAGAATAACAAAATCGAAGCACGCGTTGATACCATCAAATATTATATCATATCGATATCACCCAGAATGACAGAAATAATTTCAGGATTACTTGCTGTTGTATAAAATTCTTTTCAATACAAAATAATATGTCAGCTCTTTTATTTACCAGCGTATTATAATTTCATAGAAACTATTGCGAAAAAACGTATCAGCGAATAAATATTACGGAATTCTTTTAAAGCCCCACAATAAATTTCTTACATCACTTTTTTATTTTATATCTACATTTTTTCTAGGCGCCCTTTGTAAAGTCACGAATATAAATCAAAATTCTCTGTACAAAGTATTAAAGATTTATTCGACTGAAATTGATTGTTTACAGTCGTGTGCGCAATTGTGAGAGCTTCGCGTCCGACTAAAATACATTCCACGACTTTCCGCGTGCGTCCAAGATTTGTAATTTAAACCCTCAATTGTAACACTCATTTAAAATTGTAAATTTTTAGATCGGCCATTCATCACGCGCTGTTCGTCTCCACTCGATGGCAGATGGTGGCCTTGGGATAACTGCGAGTCTCAAATGCAAGCTTAATTTTGTTGTTTTTCTTGCGATTGTCATTGTCAGTAATTGTTGAAAGCACGAGCTATCTATATTTACTTTCCAGCTAGTAAACTACTTGTAAGATATTCGGGGAGTCAGGTGTTGTAGGCGGGGGTGTCGAAAGGTTACCAACGCACTTACTCGTAACCAGTGAAAACCACACTGTCAGATTAAACACTTGTATAATCAATAAAATAACACACGATAATTACAGTCAACAAAAATAGAGTCACAATATATAAATCAGCACTTACGAACTAATAGAATATCTAGAAACTACCTTAAACTGAAATTATTGGCTAACTTAAACTGACTTTATTAAAACTATCTAAGCGCGGAGCGACTAATTCTCGAATATATGTGGAGAGCAACTGAATCGTACGGAGAGATTATTGCTATTGAGAGATTTACTTGATGTATTACTGATGTACTACCAATGTACTACTGATGTACTACAAAAATCAACTTGCTCGGGTTCCCTTTATAGGTTTTACACATGATCACAAGTTGCGGGTAACCCTTGGTCGTATACTTAATGAAACTCACCAGTTACAAACATTCCTACCTGATGAGGGGGTGTTGAAGGGGAACGGGTGTCTGCGGGGTATTGCGCAGTTAGCTCTCCTTAGACGTAGGAGGGGTACGGGAGACGTGGTTCTACGCAGTATGAAAATGGTACATAACACTGTTTACTTTCCGACACAATGGATTTTACTTTAATCGGTACCCCGGGGGTATATACTGTTATATAAAATAGGTAATTAGGGAGTAAATGCTCCAACTAAGCTAATGGCAGTGTTCAAATTACGCTATCTCTTTACAGTTCTGAGATATCGATCATTTTCGTTAGTATATAAAGCTATTTAAGCAATTTATATTAGAATATTCGTCTCCACGGAACAATCGATACATTTCAATGATTTGACGACATATATAATTCATTTTAAGCTCGAATTATGGTGCTTTCCGTTACATTCCACCCCCTGTAAAAGGTTTCAACCGCATTACATCATATTTGGTCGGTGGGAAGCACGATAATCTTTGCTACGGGCCGACGCAGGACCCCATTTAACGTCCTAATGTCGACTACACGAACAATACCGTCATTGCCGTAATATACATTCTTAATTACACCTTTTGTCCATACATTCCTGTCCTTATTATTGTCTATAATCACAACTACGTCGTTGACCCGCACATTGGGTACGTTGTTAATCCATTTGTCACGACGTTGCAGCGTTGGGAGGTACTCTCGTATCCAGCGCCGCCAGAACATGTCGGCGAGCGCGTTCACGCGCCGCCATTGCCGGCGCGAATCGACGTCCTCGAAGTCTCCCGGCAGGAACGGAGTACTCCCGGACGCAGTGCCCAGGAGTAGATGATTAGGTGTCAGGACCACAGGCTGGTCGTGGTCGTCGTAGACATAAGTTAGAGGCCGGCTGTTTACAATCAGCTCGGCCTCGGTGAGGAGGGTATACAACACCTCCTCTCGGGGAGCACGTTCCTTGAGCGTGCTTCGGAGTGCGTTTTTTATGGAACGCACCAGGCGCTCCCAGCAGCCGCCCATGTGTGGGGCTGCCGGGGGATTGAAGTGCCACTCGATGCCTCGGTTGATGGCTTCGGCCCTGACTAGACCGTGGTTAAGGTCCTTCAGGGCTGCTCGTAGTTCGGTGTTGGCTCCAATGAAATTGGTACCCTGATCTGAGTACAGATGCGCTGGTTGCCCGCAGCGCGCAATAAGGCGCCGCAAGGCTAGTATGGCGGAGTCGGCGCTCAATGAGGCGGCCAACTCGAGGTGGACGGCGCGTGTGGTGAGGCAGGTGAACAAGGCACCCCACCGCTTTTCGCGGCGCCGCCCAATTGCTACCTCCATCGGGCCGAAGTAGTCGACGCCCACTCGGACGAAGGCTCGTCGCGAGGTCTCGACTCTCGCCAGCGGAAGATCGCCCATCTTGGGCGGGGCTGGTTTAGCTCTGGAAACACGACATAATTGGCACTGGGCAACCACCGCTTTTACTGAGGTTCTTACCCTTGTAATCCAGTACTTTTCACGAAGGTTGTTGACGACGGTCTCATGGTTGGCGTGTAAAGCCATCCCATGGTAAAATGCGATCAACTTTCGCGTTAGAGGGTGGCGTCCCTCTAATATTATCGGGTGCCTTTCCCCGAAGGTGAGCACCTCGCAGGCACTCAGGCGTCCCCTCACCCGAAGCAAGCCGTCCTCGGTGATCGTCGGGTCTAGGGCCTTGATGCTGCTGTTGTTGGGGACGGGCAGGCCTTCTAGTATGGCGGCCCGCTCATCCCGGAAGCTGTCTTCTTGGCACAACCGCATAAGGCAGTTGTGAGCTTCTTCCAGGTCGGGACGCTGTAGCTCTGCTGTTGACCGATGCTTACGACATCGGCCGATGAATATTAGCACGCGTGACATAACGCGCTGTATGCGCGTCCACGAAGAAAAGCGCTCGTAGAGAAGGAGTGGCGCCATCGGCGCTGATGTAGCGTGGACCCGCTGAATGCGCTCGAGGTCCGCTTCCGCCGCTTCAGCCTCATGACACACCGGCCACCGCTCCTGTGGATCACATAGAAAAGGGGGGCCAGAAAGCCACACCGCATGGTTATCGGGCCAAGACAATCTGGTCGCCCTGTCAGCAGGGTTATCCTCCGATGGCATCCAGCGCCAATTGCCTCGGTCCGATAATTTATCAATCTCGGCCAGTCTATGTGATACGAATCTCTGAAACTCATGGGCGTCAGAGTTTATCCATCTAAGAGCCGTTTTACTGTCTGTCCAGTAAAATTTACGTTTTATAGATAGCCCTAGCTCTTTCTCGGCCGTATCTGCTAGTCGGCAGGCTAACAAGGCCGCTTGTAGCTCGAGCCTAGGGATAGATATCACCTTTTGAGGTGCTACACGCGCTTTCCCTATTACCATGACAGCCTGATTATAATTATTAGGCAATTCCACATCATCATGTTTCCTTAATAGCCCTACTTCCCATTGTGAACTATTAGGTACGCGGCGGCTAGTATTATCTAGGATTTCTAACGCTCTTTCATTATTTTTATTTTTACGAGCGTTTTGCGAAATACCTATAGCTTCTAGCTCGAACTGAGCTTTGACTAGGTCATGCAGATCAGGCAGGGGAACTGTCACAAAATTTACTGACTGATCGCTAACATCGTTAGCACTATCGAATGGTCCGTGTACGACCCAACCTAGCTTCGTGAGGGAGGCAACTGGTTTACCGGATCGTCCATGTCGGATGTCCTGACTGACCAAAAGCTGCCAGTTATCCTGCCCAAGCAACAACATCGGCTTAGCGCCCCTCATCTCCACGCAACCCAAGTCCCGGAGGTGAGCGTTATCGTTCAGCATAGCAGCGGACACAGTTTGTATTGGCAAATTCATGTTGACCATGGTACGGCATTTGATTTCATGTTGTTGTCCGTTTGGCCCTGTGATCCGTGCTTGTACCGCTCGCGAAGTTAAATCAGTGACTCCGTAGCCACCCGCTGTTTTTAATGTAAGAGGTATGCGGGGGCCCGCTAGGTCTGAAGCTATAGCACTGTCGATCAGTGATACTGTTGCCCCGTCGTCTAGTAGCGCGTAACATTTATGATGCGTTCCATTGTCATTGGTTATTCCAATTGGAATTATTTTTAATAGAGCCGTAGCTCGCCATTCCCCTATGTTAGTGACGCTTTCCGTTTTTTCACTAAATGTTTTGCCGGCCTCCGGTTTATTGCTGTCTTTGTTCTGTTTATCTGCATGCAATAAAATATGATGGCTGTAGCCACATTTCTCGCACCTTTTGGCGCGGCAAAACCTCTTAGGGTGTTTACTAACTAAACATTTGAAACATGTATTTTTCTCTTTAATAATGTCCCATCGTTGTTGCACGCTTAATTTACCGAATGCGTCGCAGTGTTCAATGGCATGTTCCTTTTTGCAAATTAGGCATTCTTTAGGTACACTAGACTCGTCACTATGCGTATGTACCCGCTGAGCCGGCGGTACTTTATTATTACTTGAGCGCGCGGCTTGCTTTTGTTGCCTCACAGGTGGCTTGGCTGGACTAGCTTCGAACATACTGGCTTGAACGTAATATGAAGTCGAGCGAGTTAAATGTTTTAAGAAGTGAGACATTAATTCTAGGTCCGGTGACACTCTTAGGTCCACCCCCTGTGAGCTATCTATACCCATAGCAAAATCGCCGTATTGCGCGCGCTGTATTGGAGTTAATTTGTTAACTATCTCACTAACTAATTGCGGATTATTTATATACCCGTCGGCTCTAATGTTTTTAAGTAGGGACACAACATTCCTTATAGTAGACGTGAACCGCCTTAACTCACGGCCACTCTCAGTTATCCTAGGTAGATCCCTAATTTTCTTGAGTGCACTTTGTAATATTAACGTCGGATGACCGAACTCCTCATCTAGTGCGCGCATTATTTCGGAAGGATCTGTACCTGACCGTAGTAGGTCCTCAACTGAGGTCTTCGCGTCGCCATGCAATGACGTCTTAAGCCGGGCTAAGTTTTCATGCGTTCTAAAATTATACTGTTCGGCTGTGTCCCAATACATATTCTTATAAGAAATCCATTCAGCTGGGTCACCGCTAAAATGGGGTAGCTCGTACGCCTGTCTAGGTACCGGACGCGGTCGCGACATACTAGTAATAGCCTCTGCCAATCTGTCTATCTTGCTGTCCCTATCGCCCGACATTTCCCTTCGTCTTTCTTTATCATCCGCCCCGTAATTCTTCTGCCGCCGTGTATCCGACTCGGGTATCGAAACTCGAGGTACACTTGCGACCGGGGTGGTAAAGACGGGATACCTGTCAGGTAAATGGAACGTTACTCTATCCTGAGACACTGGCGTATGCGTCTGGGCCATAGGTACCGTTAGATTCGAAAACGGTACTGACACAGACGGACCTATTACATGCGACACATTATCACGGTATACATTTATATTACTTTCAAGCGTACTTACATTGAGCTGCCTTTGACTCACGGGTGGGTTACGGGGCGCGGCCATTTCCGTAGGCGCGCGCGCTGCTGACGGGGTACACAACACTGCATCCGATTGACACAACACTGGGCCTGACTGGTGCAACACTGTTTGTTGTTGCGTTACCTGAGGCGTTGTGTCTATCCACTGCTCTACGCGCTGTGCCGTCCCTGCTTCCGTATTTGAGTCGTCACTCTCGGCAGCTGCTTCTATCTCTGCAATATCAGCTTCCATCCTTTTCTTGAGAAGGTTTTCTTTCAGCTGTACTAGCTCCTTTTCAGCTTCATACTGTATGCGTTTCCTGATATACTCGACGCTCTTGCGGCTAGCTTTTGATGACGTTCTGCTTCGCGGCGACGTATGGCGACCTCTTGCTACTGCCTGTCCTCCCTGGGGTCCCTCTGACGTACTTCCAGCACTGTAGTCGATTACTCGACCACCCGTCAGGGGGATGTTGAGGGCAGACGTTGACGCCATGGTCGGTGCGACAGACGGTGAACCCGGTGCCCTTTCAGACTGCAACCCGGAGTCCGATACTGGGTCATCAATTCTGCGTGCGCTCTGCTCTTCAGCCAGCTTTCGCAGCCTGCTGCGTGTGGTGATGGTGCTCCTCTGACTCATGGTTACTTGTAAACCTTATCCGGCTCGTAAGGACCAAAATGTAAGATATTCGGGGAGTCAGGTGTTGTAGGCGGGGGTGTCGAAAGGTTACCAACGCACTTACTCGTAACCAGTGAAAACCACACTGTCAGATTAAACACTTGTATAATCAATAAAATAACACACGATAATTACAGTCAACAAAAATAGAGTCACAATATATAAATCAGCACTTACGAACTAATAGAATATCTAGAAACTACCTTAAACTGAAATTATTGGCTAACTTAAACTGACTTTATTAAAACTATCTAAGCGCGGAGCGACTAATTCTCGAATATATGTGGAGAGCAACTGAATCGTACGGAGAGATTATTGCTATTGAGAGATTTACTTGATGTATTACTGATGTACTACCAATGTACTACTGATGTACTACAAAAATCAACTTGCTCGGGTTCCCTTTATAGGTTTTACACATGATCACAAGTTGCGGGTAACCCTTGGTCGTATACTTAATGAAACTCACCAGTTACAAACATTCCTACCTGATGAGGGGGTGTTGAAGGGGAACGGGTGTCTGCGGGGTATTGCGCAGTTAGCTCTCCTTAGACGTAGGAGGGGTACGGGAGACGTGGTTCTACGCAGTATGAAAATGGTACATAACACTGTTTACTTTCCGACACAATGGATTTTACTTTAATCGGTACCCCGGGGGTATATACTGTTATATAAAATAGGTAATTAGGGAGTAAATGCTCCAACTAAGCTAATGGCAGTGTTCAAATTACGCTATCTCTTTACAGTTCTGAGATATCGATCATTTTCGTTAGTATATAAAGCTATTTAAGCAATTTATATTAGAATATTCGTCTCCACGGAACAATCGATACATTTCAATGATTTGACGACATATATAATTCATTTTAAGCTCGAATTATGGTGCTTTCCGTTACACTACTTCTAATTAATCAGTGTGAATAATAGACAATTTGCAACATCTGCATTAGGTACTTCTTTGATTAAATTTTTCACAAATATGAAATCAAGGCCCTTTCCAAAAAAGTAAACAAAGAAATCAGTGTACTAATAAATAAATTAGAGGAAGAAAGAGTCTCAAATAAATTCATTATGTTAATTGTTGCGATTGTATCAGAAATTCTTACCTCAATAATTAAACTGGAGCACTCTCGACACCAGGGCAATTAGTCCAGACTGCACAGTGTACAAGTTATCACCTCCATCGGGCCAAAGTAATTGTTTTGCACGAAAATGCCAAATTGTAGGATAAATATCCCAACTTTATTTTATACTTGGGGAATATTTTTGTACAGAATTGAGAATGCAATAGAGGAACAGTACCTACTTTTTTACTCTGTAAATTATGAGAATCGACTGAGGGGATGCTCTATAATATTCTATCTTTGCTAATCTTACATAAAAATAATATATAATAAATAAAACAGTTTATTTCAATTAACATACTTGGTGTGCATTACATGATTTGGAGACTCCTTTTAAGCAAGGAAATGCCTGTGTTAGGAGACTCCGCTCTTCCACTTATCATTATCTAAAATATATTACATATATGAATTGAGAAACATGTATATAAAAAATAAGAACATGCATAAACAATAAACGAAAAGGAAAAGAGGCGCGCTTGAGTTAAATGTAGTGTAAGGTATGTGTGTGAGTGTATGGGGACGATTGAAGATGTTCCGTAATGAGTGTAATTTTATTAATTTAGGTATTGTGGTTAACCCTATGACAGTGTCTTGAGATCGGAAGAAGTCACAGCCTCTTCTATTAACCGTAAATACCATGGAAAGATTACAGACAGGAATTGAGTAAAAGTTAGTCTGTAAATGAACGATTTAGCAATAAATTCTCCCATTGTGTCAACCTAAGTAAAATTTCAACACTCATATCTGCAATTTTTATGGTGTACAATAAAGAGATTCTATTGAATCGTTGATACCATGGACTCAACTTCATCAAAGCTTTTAGTCTTAGGTAAGCCAATTTAATACAATCTTCTTACAGTCATGCAATTTCAGAGAGTATATGCTTCATTCATAGTCAATCAGGTTGTATAGGTGGGATGATTGCCACACATACTGTCTTTTAGCAAAAGCTGATCTTACTGTGACGGTTGGAGCGGCTACGTGTTTCCTTCGTCTATTGGCCATTGATTGATTGATTTTTGATTTCTACACTGAAAAAAAAAAGCACTCCAATCAAGTGACTTTTTAGCTTGATTGACGATATCTTGTTTAGATTAATCAAAATCTTAGTTAAGTTGATCATCACGACATGACTGCAGCAATACTAGTTCAAATGATTGAACGCTCAAACAAGTTTCTCGATTACCCTTAAAATGACATCATTGTAGAAGAGTTAAAACAAAGACAAATTAAAAAAAATCACTGTAACAAAGTAAGTTAGTTGTGTCAATCAAGCATTTTGATTAGGTACTTCAATAAAGATCATTAAAACTTTAATCTAATAATCTTGGTTGGAGCAACTATGTTTTGACTTGATTGCTGCAAATAGGTTTTGTGATAACTCCAATCAAGATCCCGTTTCAAATCTCAATCAAATAAAAGTAGTAGCTGTGATCATTGTGCTTGATAGGCTCAGATGCAAACAAGTTATTTATTCAATCTAAACAAAATCCATATTTTTTTTTTTTCAGTGTTTGAATGAGTTGGAGGATATAAAGCTTTCTTACAGACAGAAGGTCAGAAGATAGGTAAAGGTTTTGAGTAGGGAATCTGAAAGGATTACATAGTGCTTTTAATCTTCTGTAAGACCTATTAACAATTTACACTGTAAATCATATTGACAGTTTTATGTTTGACATTATTTATGTTTCCAACACTCATTATACAGGATCATGGGTTATGATGTTAGTATGTAACAGTCCTGCAAGGTTGTTAGTTTTTTAGCAGTAATTCTGTATAGGTGAATTTATAAAAAAAAGTCGGCATTCATTAAATAAATATTGTAACAGATGACTTGGCACAAGCGAAGAGTAGTCACATTGTACCAATTTGTCCCATTACAAGTGCTTCAATTGTGACGCGACAAAACCTATTCATTCACAATTTACACCCCACAAAACTGTCTCAGAAATTCCCAACTCCACCACGATGTCATTGCAAAATTCAATCTTGCAGAAGGGGAGTAAGTTTCAAATTAGTTTAAGGTTAGAATAAGGTTTATTCTTCAATAATGAATTCAAAGTGGTATCAAAGCAAACATAACGCCTTCGCAACCTACTCCCCCCGGCGAAGAAACAATAATTGAGAATAAATGGCCAACTTCACGCCACAAAGGTTTCTAAAGATAAAAGGTAGAATTACACGGAAATTTCGAGGCGTGTGCCATTGTGGATGTCCTTCACTAGATAACAATTTGCACTTGGAGTGTGTCACGTATTGTTACCAACATTATAAATAAATAATACAATGAGGCTACCAGATGTGTGAAGAGGCTTTCAGAGTACGCGGCGCAAGCCTTTGAGAAAATAACGCACAATAGAATTAGGTTAAGCTTGTTCTGACTCGTGCTTCCAGTGTGACTGTAGATTGTGGTTCCTGAAAAAAAAAAAAAAAAAAAACTAACGATAAAAAAATGAACAGTCTTGAAACGCATAGAAACCCAAGGCTGATACAAAGTGGTATAATTAGATGTTGCTGAAAAGAATTAAGCCAAATGACGGATTTCAACATTATTTTTACAAATAACTGAAAAGAAAAAAGAGGAGATTCTCAAGTCGATGATTATATTTTTTTATTGAAGAAATCTAGTAATTAATCTCTACATGAAGAACTGAATATGGCATACAATTTTTTGATTGTTGCATCTATCATAACTCTTGTCAGCTTTATCGAATAGTGTAGAAAGTTAGTGACAAGATAAAGGAACGTCACAGGCTATTCAAATTAACTTGATCGAAAGTAGACCGTCGTTGTACAATCCTGACAATGCACTTGTGGAGTAACAAATTCTTTCCGGTTGCATTGAATCGCCCCGAGTCTCCGGGAGAGGAAGTAACACTGCAATAACAGCAGTAAAACCATCATTCAGTTGTAAAATTTATGGCGAAACGTTTACAAATATTATCGTATTAAACATAATAAATTGCCATAACAAAGCTTTTTACAACCATGATTTACAATCGGAGGATTCTCAGTAATTAGTTACCCGTTGTGTACGAAATTGTATGAAATAATTATATGCAGCCTGAACAAGATGTCTTACAAAATAAACTTACACGTCATATATATAAAGATGCTATCAATCCCGGACGTAACAGAAATTATAACAAAGTAAAAAAATAAGAAGCAGAACTTAATAAAAACACGCACACATTTATTATGAGGCAAAGATGAAGATGTGCCTCCTCATTAACCTGGTCCAATCATCGGAGGCTCCACGAGCTTGTTGTTATTAATTTATGGAAAGTCATCGTGGGGCCATTAGGTAAGATAACCATATTGATCAGACAGCCGATATTCAAAACTATGAGCGCTGCTCCCGCTTTTGTATGTGATTGCCCTAATAATCACGTGCCGCTTGTTAGCCATGATCAGTGGCCCACTATTACCAACGATTGATTTTGTATCACCGCCGCCGATATCGATAGATTTATAGCTTTCACAGTTCCTAATGGTGCAATTATGACCACAATTGACGTCGTCGACACAGGAGTGGATTTAGTTACTGACGCAGAACATAGCAGTGGTAGTATAAAGAAGGGAATCTTAACGAATAGGAAGTTGTTTATCATCGTCGGGAAATATAGATGCAATTAAAAGTAGCCAGACGATGTAAGACGTTCGTAATGAAAAGCCGAAATCGGAAGTCACTCGTTAATGTCACATGAAAACCCTCCTATTACCGTTTTATCGGTAGGATCTTGATTATCTGAGTGGAGATCTCACGGATTAATTATCTAACACCTCATTAGTGTCCAAAGAGGCACCGTTTACAAACCAAATGCAAATTTGATGAGTTGTGCTCGAGCATTCTCATCTAAAGAGTTTCACTTCGGCCAATCAACATCTATTAATACTCTGTTTTAACTGAGCCTCCGATGGGTTTAAGAGCAAATAAATTTTGGATTTAGACTATTAGTTCGGCTGCTTTGTGTTCATGGTGCGAGCGTCGTATATTTCGGCGGTAGAACTTTTTATTCGGTCACAAACGTCTTAATTAGGGTTCAAACGGTTTACGTTTTAAAATATTGTATCGGGTCGTTTAGTTTTGGGAGCGCACGATATATATTATTACTTAATTCAAGTAGAAGTTACGATATGTTATTTATAATCTTTATCATCAGAAATAGGACTCGATGATACAAATGGAAAAATAGAACGTTACTGAAAACAAAGAACATGCGTTCTCAAAATAGAATAAGAATCTGTAGATAGGGAGAGCAGTTTTATATCAGATTATAATTCGCATATTCATAAAATGTTGCTTATAATTCGAATAAAAATTAACGAGACCATTAACAAATCAATGAAAGGGTTCCAATTAAGTAGCTGGGCGGTGTATTATGTGGCGGTTGGCGAGTCTCGCCTCCTGATGACTATCACAAAATGAGATCTTGGACAGACTCCGTTACGTGTGATATCAGACTTACATTCATTAATGCGCGCCAGCGGATGTACGGTAGTTAAAATGGATTTTGAAAATGTATTTAAGATAGTCGCAATGTTTATTTGAATAAAAAGAAAAAATTCATTGAAATATGACCGTTTTTAGCAATTTCTTGTTGTTTCAAAATAAATTACCGCAGCGTGTTCTGTTCTAGATGAAGCCTTAGAAATTCGCGAAAAGATAATTAACGAGGGCAGATGGTTCAATCCTGTTTACTTCGCATAAACAATGCTTAATTAGGTATAGTTCGTCCAATTTACTAATAGTATGGTATAATTATATGGTAGTTGTAAATGTTTCAGCTTTGGAATTTGTTGTAGGTACTTAATTATGGCTTTAAAAAGACACGAAGTCATAAATAGTTTTTATTAATTACTTGTGATTTCAGAATCAGAATTCTAATAGGCATTATTTTATTTAAAAGAGTACCTAAGTATTTTCTTGCCTATTCTTCTCCATACTAACTACCTTTTGGAAGGGGCCACTGGATTTTTTATTTTTTTGTATTTTTTGACGTTCAAAAGTGCCTATTTGAAATAAATTATTTGACTTTGACTTTTTTTATTCCGACATTTTTTGTTGTTGTAATTGTTTCTAATAAAAGGAGCATCAAACAAACATGATTTTATATAAGTTCTCATACGGTTAGTATCTACTAAACCTAAATAAATAAATGTAAAAGTTAACTTACCTGAATACTGAAATTGCCATGGTTATAAAGTTAATCTATTTATAAGTAGCTCCGTTCTTATTACACCGTATATCCTTGAGTTAACGAATACCAATAACGATTGTAATTGGACTGATTCATTTTATACCATAGCAATTTTTGCCCGCGGCTAGTTCCCGTTAATCTACTAGGAATCGCGAAATGTGTGAGAACCCCTGGAAGAATTCCCTAGTATAAATATACACAGGTTAAAATAACCGGATCTATACTGAAAAGTACATCAGGTACTTATGTTATAATGAAATCAATAAGTGTACACGATTATTTCTGTGCGTTCATTTAATTAAATCCAATCAAATGTTATGGGCCCATATAAAATAATGTTATACATACTGTTTCGTCGTACAGGCTATGTTTCCCAACATTACTATTCACGACATGCTCCTACGGGTTTTCTGGTTTAATAATAATAGGCATAATGATCTCTAATAGGCCTAATGGCTTGATTGGCGTCATAAAATCGGGAGGGTAGGGAGAACGATTCAAAATGTTCAGTAACAGAATGCAGGCCTCTGCTGGTGTAAGGGCAAATTAATTGAATTGGTTTAATATAGCCACTTAACAGGTCTCTTAGAGCATGTTAAGTAATTGCAGTTGTATTACATTTCACACACATATTTCGTCTGGAACGGAAACACATTAAATTATTGCAGTTCTAAATATTAAAAAAGTCTACATCGCGAGTGTCATAAACTGTATTTAGTAGGACAATTTATCAGAGTTACTACTAAGTAAATTGCCTGTTTAATAATATGTAATTTTCTTGCTAATTTACACATACTCGTAGATTCATAGTATCATACACATCATGTTTTAAATAAACTTTATCGTAAAAATTAAGTTGTTTAAGCCAATTTTACGAGTATATCCATAAATTTTAATACAAATTTTGCGGCATACTTTACGGTAACTTTATAGGTTTTAATTCAGTCTTGAATCAATCATGGGCGGTGCATCAAAGGCGGCACCTGTGCCCCCCGCGCTGCTAAACAAATAAGAAAAAAACCAGCCGTTTAACTAAAATTATAAATATTAATAACGCGTTTCAAAACCGTTAAATGTATCAGTAGGGTGACCATTGGCAACGTGTAGAATAATTTGGCAAACACTTTACAACACTGTATAATCTCCTGTAATTAATAAATTTTTCGGAACGAAGTTCTTTAACGCGGCCTTTTGTAGGAGTTGACAGGTAGAAATCGTCACGTAAGGAAAAATCGTTATACTCCATGCGACTTTCTCTCTCTGTATCTTTTTATTATATTTTACTGTCTAATTAGGTACTTCCGTGTGGTGCCGGACGTCAAGAATAGCACCATCCCATTTCCTCCCGTGGGTGTCGTAAAAGGCGACTAAGTACTAGAGAATGGACAGCAGCGTTCTCTTGCATTTTTAACACCATACTGCGATCGCCAACCCGCGTGGCGATTATGGCAAACCCCCCCAATTGAGGGAGGCCTATGTCCAGCACTGGACGTCTTTCGGCTGAAATGATGATGATGATGAATTAGGTACTTGTTCATCTAACTTTTCATGTCTTTTTAATATCTATCGATACAGACAGGGCCCAGATTTAGCATTTGATAAGTAGATGACAGATAGCACAGCTGAAATCTGTGTACCTACTCTTTTCATTAATGTTTATTCAGAAATTACTTTAGCATCAGTTTATTAAGATATCTCATGAGATATCAAAAAGAAGAGACTAGTAAATCCAATCTTCATGGTCACCCTAGACATTGCTCGCGTCAATTTTGACAACGCTTCGCCAATTTAATATCACAGGTGAAGGCGCGGCCCTCGCCCACAAAATTAATCAGCCCGCCTCTTTTTCAGACCTATTTGTTTTTAATCATCGTATTTGTTCTGCTAGCCTTTTAGTCCTGGCCGCTGATTAAGATTTTATTCATAAGTCTTCCGTTTTTTGCGCGAAATTTTAACCCAGTCTGTTTTTTGCTGCCTGATATATCATTTTTGGACGCTTTTAAATAGCGGGAAAACTTGTTACGGTTTGTGGGTTTTAGAATCATGGACTGCCATTTAGATTAATGCTTGTTTTAGAATTGTCTCGCTGTGGTTATCCTTTATGAAATCAGCTCCTTAAGAGTCTATACAACCTCAGCGCTACCTCACTCTGTATCTCGCTCGCACACTATTGCTACCGGCCACGCGAGCAAGCGAGACAGGGCGGCAGGGAAAAGGATCCAAGGCATTGATAGTTTAGGTAATTTCGTTTTACGGTGAAAATAATGGTCATATATAAAAAGTAAATAACATAAGACCTGCTTTATAGTTAGTTCAGTTAATATACAAAGTTTCATTATCTAATTTGAAGTATTTTTTGAATACCAGCGGTTTATTGTTCGGTTTGGAGGTAACTTTGGATTTTTTTTTTCTATCGAGAAAATTTTATGGAATCGTGTTTTCGGCTAACATAGTACTTAACATTAATCCTCAACTTTACCATATATTTATTTCAAAATTAATGCTGCAGTATTTACGACATAACGGAGGATCGTGCTAAGCCATTTGAGGTAGTATAGGCCCTTAATCTCCTGTATTTAAAATCATGCTTTATAGAATGTGGCTCACGTGAGCAAGGTCCATATATATCTGATTGACAATGTCATTATGGCGCTAGTCTATAAACAATGTTCAAAACACGGCACTTTATAGGACAGCTGTCTCTGACCACAAGGACAAAAAGTGTCCAGATACGATCAGGTCGAATTACATTTAGCCACGGGTCTTGCGACGGTGGTGGACGAAAAAAATTCACATGTAAAAAAAAAAAAAAACAACGAATCTGCCGTCGCCGCCGCGGTGTAAACAACTCACTGTTTATGAGGAACTTATAGTTTTTATACTGAATGTAGCCAGTATACTGTTTGCGTTAACGCTCTGCAAACAATTACCCACAAAGTTACCGAGGTACCCCTGATGTATGTATGATGGACCCGCTTTGATACGCCGACCGTGTGGTCATTTGATATTTAGGCGGACATAAATAAAATTATCGACGATGTCAGAATTTTTCTGTCGGCGGCTGTTTATTACAGTGACCGAGGACGTTCATCGATTTTAACGGATTTGGGATCTTCAATGAGAAACGTCTTA
Source organism: Dryobota labecula (assembly GCA_947523025.1). Taxonomy (NCBI): domain Eukaryota; kingdom Metazoa; phylum Arthropoda; class Insecta; order Lepidoptera; family Noctuidae; genus Dryobota; species Dryobota labecula. The sequence continues at coordinate 19,265,353 of OX383287.1, read as the reverse complement.
AAATGCACTTGGTATCGCGAAATAATACGAATCTAATATCGCCACCGCATTCGACCCGCGAACAATGCGCGATTCTCTACGGCTTTTAAACATGAATAGGACGGTATTTAGATGATGTTTTTTCATCGAACCACGGTACTGTTCTCTTATTTGCCTTTTGTCAAGTTGTGGGCGCGACAAAGCCACAAACATACCCTGCTGTGTGCCCGAACAATTTTTTGCCCAAAATTTCGTATTTTATTTCATTTATTGAAGATTTACTCATAGAAAAAGTACATTTCGTATAACTTCGAGGCATGTTGGCAAAAAAACTTTATAGAAGATGCACTATGATATATCGTCCCGTAGGTAGGTACCTATTATTGTGAGGTGGATTTGTGGTCATTGCTACGCCAACGGACCTTTCGTGCATGCCGATAGAGAAAAAAAAATGATTTGACGTTGAATTAGATTAAAATAATATGTACCATACATAACATAACCTCAAAACATAATAAGATTTTGATGAAATAGTAGATTATTAGGGATATAAAATACTTTCTTGATACTCGAAACTCTTTATTTTTAAGTCTGCAATCGAAAAGCTTTACATCGCACAAGCATTCCTACAGCTATTGTAAGGCCAACTATTTGTTCTCGCCATATCTTAAACACTAAGTCATATCTGAAAATAAGCATAATTTCATTCGGGAAGGCTTTCACGGTGCCTTTGGTAGCGAGTGCAGGGGCGTGCACAAAACACTCCGGAACACGTGCAAGTTCGCACAATGAGAGTTTGCATTTCCGCCCGCCGTGCACTTCCTTTACTCAGATTTTACTTTTTATTGGGAACGCTTTTATTGCGCGGTCTGGACGCTTTTGTACGGCCGCATTGTGTGCAGGACATTCAGCCACATAACGCATCGTAGGTTTCGATTTCGTTAATGATATCGGAAGATTTAAACCGCGATTGAAATCGAAAGGAAATAATGAGGAACTACAGGAACGCACACATCAAATTCGCTTTTCAAAAAGAACAATGGCTGCCATGTTTGACGTAATTCCGTTACGGCACCATCCTGCTATTTTAATCTTAACATCGAAAACATGTTAAGGGATTAGATTTAACACTTCTAATCTGGGTGACCAGCATACGTCAAGATAAGGGCCGCGCCACCATGAGAGTCATTTCTTGCTAAATTTATTTGCACTCCCATCTCGGGATTAAAACAAAAAGTCAAACACCATTACTCTTCACAAGAAACAATACGGAGCAAAAAATAGCACAAGTAAGTAGATCAGAGATAGTACAAAGGGATGTTTGGGGTAAGGAATGATAAATGGTTTTTGTTGCGGATTGGCATCCTTTCAAATCCATCTCAACTGTGTGGAGTCAGAGCTCAAAATCCTTCACACATTTTGACTTGCTCATCAATATTGTACGTGGAATACCTTGTGGTCAAACTCTGATTATTTTTATCTCCATTGTATCTCTAATGGTGTCAAAACGTATGTCCGTTCTCTGCGTGATACAGGAAGGTAGCTGCTGGTGGCATATGCCCACACAACGTGACATCTTATTTTATCGAAATAAACCCATAAGGGTTGATATGTGACAAATTGGCATATTTACGGACTGCTAAACGCAGGAGGTCCAATTGTTAGAAGTAATAAGATTTTGCCACATAGATTAAAAAGATCGGACCAGTAATTTGTGTAGGCTTCAACCTTTCGTGTCAATGTTTTCGTGATCGGAAGTAATAAGTGACGTGGGTGTCCCTTGGGAACCTTTAATAGTGCAAAAAGTGACAATAATATTCCAATTTTCACAAATAGGGGTAATAATAAAATTGCTATGCCTTACCCACATATTTTGGACCGGTAGCTTTATATAATTTCTTTTTTGGTTACATTCCCTGAGAACTTCTTTAGTAATATTGTGTTTGTACTGCAAAATAAATTAAGTTAAAAGTGTGTGTTGAAATTGAAAATGATTACCAAAAGCAAAACCATATATACAATAACAAACTTAATAAGTGGTACTCATAAAGGCTTCTTCTCAAACTGCATTATTCATTAAATGCTTGTTGTCGGATACATTGACCCCGAAGACAATACGCCTTTAAAGACGCCATATTTTTTAAGAATTATCAAATTAATTCAATTACCACATAATAATATGATTTTGGTCGAACAACTTCTGCCGTACCACGTTCGGAGCCCAAATGAACACAACTATAATTTTATGTGATAAAACGAAACAATACAGGACTTTATAGCATTCATTTGTTACGATGATGTTTTTTTCAATAAGCAGTATGTTCTTTTGTTAATACAATTATTGTAATAATGATTGTCAAATTCAAATTCAAATAATTTATTTTCTCTTCACAAATAATGACATGATAAATTATTTAACACAAGCTTAAAAACTACGTTATAAAGTTTGTGACAGACTGAAGTCTGCACTATGAATACCTGTATAGCAGATCACTAGGGTACAATAATACAAATAATTCGTTCTTAAAGAGAGTATAAAATATATCACCTTTCCGAACTGTAGGTAGGTATTTTCATTCATAGCTAGCTGACCTGACAGACGTTGTACCGTCCAAATTTCAATAATTCATACAAAAATCCTAAAGAAAAAATGACGTTCAGTTTTTCCTAAATTTGAAAATTTTCCGGGAACTTATTAAACTTTTTTTCTTTCCATTATAGAAACAATACAAACAAAAATAGCCTAATCGGTCCAGTCATTCTCAAGTGATGCGCTTACCATCGAACAGCATATCATTTTTATTAGGGTTCCGTAGTCAACAAGGAACCCTTATAGTATCGCCATGTCCGTCTGTCTGTCCACGGCTTAGCTCAGAGACTCTTAGTACTAGAAAATTTGACATGGGTATGGGTATACATATTAATCACGGCGACAAAGTGGTAAAATTAAATCTTGAAATATTTTTTTTAGTGTATACCTCCCCTACACGTAAAGATGATGGGGATGATGTTTTTTTTTCTTGTCTATCCCATGTGGTTTGGGATATCGTTGGATAGGCCGTTCAAGGTTCCGTTTGCGTAATATTAAGCTTTAAAGTGCTAATTTTGTTAGTGCCCCTGCCTGCTAAATGGTTGTATTTGGATATGTGAAAAAAAAAAAACACAGCAGTTATATAACGAAGTTAAAAGAAAAACGACCCTTGCTCGAGCCAGCCCGTGCCGCTGAGCTTGAAGCTTTAAATTCGCCCCTGAATAATCATAATCCGATCCAGCCCGTCCTTTGCTGTCCTCCCACAGTGACGCCATAAGCCGAGGTCCGTACCCCCGCAGGGGGGTGCCCTTAGCGTAGTCGTTTAGTTATTAAGTTTTATGCCCAGGCTGGAAGCCTTACTTTATTGAGGCACCCACAGGAAAGTCCGGTTAAGCAGTAGACAACCTCCTAAGTTGAACTGCGAGATGCCATTTATAAAAATAAAAAAACTATCGTAGCTAAGTAGGCTTTACAAGTTACCGAGTAATATTCGACCAACTTACATGTTCTCCCAATACATTCTATATGGGTGAACGTTTTTCAACCACAATTTTAAGTTTGTTCTTTGGATTAATTCATCCAAACTACGGAACCCTTTATTGTGCGTGATCCAAACCGCACTTGGCCGGTTTTTTATATAGGAGATAGATACGTAGGTACCTACGTAATTGGTAAACTCTCTCACACAGAAGAAGCCTGAGTCCAGTCGTGAAAACGTCACTGTGTGACGCAACTGAAAATTGACTAAATGCTGCTTAACCTTTTCATTCTTCGACTGTACATTATACATAACAATATACAAACCACGTGTTTATTATCCCTATCTAGACATAGAACGGGTTTCTATCGTTGCATACATCTAACAAAAGATAGCATTGGTTAATGCCATTTATGAACATTTTATGTGTGACCAGTTCGTTAGCGACGTTGTGTTAAGATAAATATCTCTCCATACGTCTTAGTTCGGATACCGAACGTATTGAACACTGAATGGACTTTAAGTTAATACTTAACACGTGTGAAAAAGTTTACGGGTGATTAATAAATATTCTCAATTGATTTTTTCAAGTTTGTTTCTTTTGTTGCGTACTTAAATGATAAATGGTGTTATTTCTGTTTAGGTTTGTACAAACACTTTTACACGTCAATCATATTTAAAAAACTAGATGAGTTCGGCGTTTCCTATGTCGTATAAGAAAGGCCAACCACGATACTCTGAGAAGAAAGGCTGAAACAAAGTCAGAGGTCACAGTCTCTTTCAAAGTCAGATCATGTGAAGACCATGTTGATTGGTGTCTGAAATGGTCTTTTGGGGAAAAAAACCACATAGATTTGAGTGAATCTATCCAGTCAGTGCACGCATTTATCAGTAATAATTATAATTTCTTATCCAGTTCAAAACAATTACCAAAAAATAATTAAGTCACTACGTAAATAATTATTGAAAAATGCCGCCAAATGAAGATTCAATTAAAAAAAAAAAAATTGGCGCGTTGAGCGATTTTTGGTACGGGAAAAACTTATGGATTCGCGTCACCAAAATGCGCGACATGCTCGTGATGAGTTGCGCCAGACTGTCAGTTATTACAAAGTTTGAGCACTTCTGTCGGCAGTTCTTACGAATGCCAATTTTTCTTTATGTTTCAGTATTTTACACAGTGTGTGTAACATGCATGTACTTACATTATAACGTGTAGCACTGACATTAAGAAATGTATCGTAGGCACTGACCGACCCAGACGACCCCACGATTCTCCTCCAGGAGAACAGTAGGGAAACAAGTACAGGAGCTCGCAAACATAATAAACGACCGTCATTCCGACCTCGCCGCCGCGGTCCATCGCGAAATCCCCGACTAAATAGTCCTCCCCGACTCTTGCCCGTAAGCGAAGCGCCAGCACGCGCTATAGTTGAGCCTGTAGCTTTAAATTTCCCCGGTAATAATCATAACCCTGATTTTATCCAGTCACCGTCGTTCCCTTGCCATCCTCCCTCCAACTCTTCCCTAAGGCGAGGTTCGTACCCCACAGGGGGTGCCCTTAACGCGCAGTCGTTTAGTTTATAAGTTTTTGCGCCCTGGCTGGAGGCTTTAAGTTTAGAGTAAGCTTAAGGCAACCACAGGAAAGACCGGTTAAAGAGTCTCAACCTCTCATGGTTAACTCTGAGATGCCCTAGATAAAAAATAAAAAATAAATAAATAATGTATCGTAGGATGTAAGTGATGTGCCGTTCAACGAATGGATATACGATGTTTTGAAGCAGCAGAATCCAGTCTATCTTCTTAATTAAGTAATTGACATCTTTTATTTCGTAATTTTACTTAGCATCAATCAATGTTATGTGGAAAAAAGATGTCAGCTTCTTCTTTGAATAAGAATGTAACTGGAAACTGTGTTGAAAAGGTTTTCTCTCGTGATATAAAATGTGGGGTTTCAAATTACTGATTGTTAGACAACGCTTAACATTATGTCTGCGGTTTAAATAATCTTAGATTAGCGATGGTACAGGTTTTGTGTGAGTTGATAGCTGATAGCTGGCTTAAGGACGTAGTAAGATTTTTCAATTTATTGGCTTAACTTCTTACAAAAAAAAAAAATATATATTAACAACGACTCAAAAATATCCCTACTTAGATATTTTGCATTTAATATTGTGTAAACTTTAAGGAAATATGTATACTAGAATTACTTAGCGATTTTTGTTATACCTAAGCAGATCGATCTCTATCACGGGTGGCAATCCAAAAACATAGACAATTTAAAATGCTAATAGAAATTAAAAGCCCCATCTATTTAAAGCGAAACCAAGTTTAATGTTGAATGTATGCCACCATTTAAAATTCTAGAGTAATAAGGTATAATGATAGATTCTCATGTAATACAGTAAGTGTTTGCCGCGGGTTAGAATTTATGCTACGCCTCCGTCGAACCGAGTGGCATCGCGTGAAATCCTTGTAAAATCTACTAAAGACCAACCCGGTTCTGAACACAGGCCTACTTGGGAATTGCGTTTTGCACTTACGCTTTATTAAAATGACACTTATTTGTGTATGAATAAGAGGGATTATGACTGCATTTATTAGTTTGTAAGCACGTAATGCGTGTAATCAGCCCCTGATTGGCTTGAATTAATCGTACGGAGCATGCGTGACCGCTACCATTGCAGTCATGAGGCAGATTATGAGAAGTTGTTCAAGACTCTGATGTGAATTAAAAATAATGGCGTCGTTAAACTTATACTCCTGCGTGAAATAATAATCCCTAATGATTTTATTTGCTTTGAATGCGCTTGTAAATTGAATCATTGATGTTCTGATGACTTTTAACGTTAAGGTAATGGAGCAATCGTTTATTATTCGGATACAGAGTTGCAGATTTAACTTGCATGAGTAATTTCATAACAAATAATAATAATTTAATTATGTAAAATGAGCTGTTACTTATTTATTAGTCCAACATCTTTGTCGCACATAGTCTTCAGATCAATATCAATTACATGAGACGACAGCGTGTGAATCTAAATAGGTTCCATAAATAACATAGGTAACTTTCAAACTTGATTCAATTACGCACTTAAGTAGTTTTAGCTACTAGAATTTTTATGTTTTCTTCAAATTATTACTTTTATCCAATTAAAACTATAAAAGCCTTAATAAGCATATTGGATTAGATCTTTTGTTGGTCGTAATGTATGGTAATAAATCAATTAAAATAATAGCGGTGAGCAGCGGTCCATTCGATTCGTCACCGTCATTACATTGATCTCGATGCCAGCCTCTGTGAGACCACCGGAATATCTAAATTCCAAGTAAAAAGTACTACAGAAAAATAATTTAAACCTAATAAACATCATACTTTTGATTTCCCCTTTGTATTTTGTTTCTTTTCACATTATTCACCAATTTTTTTTTTTCTGAATTTTGTTTGAAGAATAAAAAAAACTTTGAAAGCATACTCACACTGCGAACGGATTAATGTAAAATCCAAAACTCATGTTTAGAGTTCACAGAGTGTGGTTGCGCACTATGCACTATGGCTGCTATAACAACAAATAATAAAAATAACAAAAATTAATAATTATTAAACAACAACAACATACAACCCCCATACAAGAAAAGTGTCTTTTTCAGCGATTTTTGCTCGATCTTAATAATAGTACACATACAAACGTTTCTTTGTTTTTGTTTTTATATATGTTTTATAAACGTTTCCCCACATTAGGATCTCCTGTATCGTGGGTGCGTTTACGAACATTTAAACTCACATACACAAACAGCCAGACCCGGAACAACTACTTGTAAGGCATACAAATATTTAAATACCAGGTTTTTTTTACGGTGTAAGTACTTAGTGTAAAAATATGTGGTGTTCAATTATTGTAAGCTTCGTAAGCGAGTCCAACTCGCACTTGGCCGCTTTTTTAATACACTGACTCTATTTTCCAACAGTTTTCTATTTTCAGATACCTACACGAAGCGCGAATTCAAAAACCCACCTTAACCATCAGAAGCTAGTAATGCAGTTTTCGACAAATCAAACGGCTCCTGTCCTCCATTCGATTCCACCTCGATTAGTTCCGTATCTTCCACACCAGTAGCGCTGATTGTCTCATTCGATATGCGACTACCGCCCATTAACCGATTGCTACTGATTGCCCCCACAGCATTCTCTATGGTTGGCCTCCCGGCTGACATTGTTGTCTTAACGACAATTATAACCATTACGATTAGTTACAGTTCATTAAATAATTAAAATGTTCGAGTTGGGTTCTAGTTTCTATTTTATTACGTGGGTAAGAATTCGCTTGAGGGAAAAACTTAAGGAAAATGTATCTAACATGTTCTGTTTTCTGTTAAAAAATACGTCCCACAAATATTAAAAAGGCATTCAATAATACTTAAAAAAAATTCTTCTTACAAAAAAAAAAAAAAAACTTGTTTATGCTAAACGTAGTGCGGTTTTTACTGTACGCGTCAGTAATCGTTGCGGAACATCTCAATATTCACTTATTAGGGTTTAAAGAGTGGTTACGTCCAAAATCAACGGCATGGTGCCGGTTGCCGGTGCCGGAACTACGCAGGCGATCAAGTTCCTAACCTTTAATTAAGATACCACCGTCTTACACCTCCACTTACGTTGGTGGTCTCGCTTCATCGGTACTTTTTCGACGTACAATTTCGTAGATCATCGGAATTTGGAAATGAAGCTTCTTTTGTTTTGAGAAGTTCATCTTATAGGTTTTGAGCTTTAGACTATTTCTTTAATTCACTCCCATGTTCCATCAACCCTAAGATGTAACAATGCCTACTTTGAAGAAAATGAAAAAATGTGTTACAAAACTATTTTGGCGACGTTTTTACGAGACATCATTGAGAAAATAGGTTAGGTCTATCATCAAATACAACAAAGGAAATAGACGCAGCCAATATTTTGGAAAGAGTCTAAACATCAAACTACCGTCTCGGTTCAGCAACTCGTGACTCGTGCCTTACCTTGGTTTACGCAGTGAAATAGAAAATTAGTGAGAAAATTGATGCGGTCAGAGTAATCCTTCCAGACAATGACCCGCTACTTACTAATAGTTTTGAATGTCACTGACATTGGCAGAGCTGGCCGCTACATAGTGGTGTATGATTTACGTCCGCGCAGTGCGGTTGGAATACCCAGATATGATCCTCCGAACCGTGAAATTATTATAACACTGTTCAAACTAAACAACTTTATTACATGCGCCAAATGTTTTTTTGTTTCTCATCAATAACTTGTTCTACCACTTCATCAAACTATCTGATGCTGATGAATTAAGAAGCATGTCGTAAAATATTATTAAATTTTGTAGGGGCGCCGATTCAGATAGCGTTATCTAAGTCGAAAAGAAAAAAAGATAAAATATTTTAAACTGGATTTGAATTAGTATATCCTGAACCTTATCTCCGCACTTTGTTAATGTGGCTCTTTATCAAACTTAAAATCCAACGAAACATTTATAAAGCGAGCCGAGCTATACCGCGCTACCTTTTAGAAATAAGCATTAACAAATTACTTTTGGACAGATATTTTTGTAATGTTACTTGTTTGTGAATGGTTCTATCTCTAGTGATCAATTTATCAGCTCGTTAACGTCTGATAAATCTGACTGGATTACTCCGTGATTATAAAGCAGTATATCATGATGAGAGCATTGATTAACACTGTGGGAATATCTTTAAAATATTTTTAATAAACGCTGCTACCCCGACTCATCATGTAGGTATTTTAATACAACGCAGGTTTCAGACTTTAACACGATCGCGTGATTGCGGAAAAGCTTCTTGCACTACGATTACCTCGTATCTGATTTCTGCCTTATAATCGTACATTTCATCGCATAAGACCAGACTTCTGGGCGGTGCCAATCGTAATGAATGCCTACCAGTACCAACACCTTAACGTTTAATACACTTTAAGTACCGTAGCGGCTCGAAACTGAACAGAACAAAGTGGTACATTATTAGCAAATTTTGAACCGCACACATTAAATTTAATAACCGTGAAAGGGGAAATTGGCTTCAAATACTTGATGATTGTTAGTTATCAGGTGGAAGTGCCTATGACATACAATGCGTCCATCAGCATCGCCAATTACAGATCGGTTTTGGAAGCGATTGAAGTAACGTTCGCTTTGATGTAATGCATGCGTCTTCCGGTACATGATGTATCCTTAGGCGTATTCTTTATGAGCTACGTGACAAGAACTTTTAAACAGCATAAATTATAACCATATTTGTAAGAAATTTCACCAGTTCTCTCACGAAACATATGTCCTGTTATGTAACAAATTACACATGCATAACAACCAATTAGAACTTAGTTCAATTAGTAGGAATATTTACCGACTATTGGGCATATAATTGCCTTGTAAAGTAATTCACATCGGTATTGTTGCATAACGAGCCCTGTCTCGCGTAGACGGGTTGCGTTGACAGCAACGGACCACCGGAGGCGAACACCGTTTTTTGAATAAACCTTCGTTAGAGTCGATCTGGATGACATGTTACCTCTTGCTGAGGTTTTCCTGGACAATTGCGAACGTGTCTGTACTTACAGTGTATGTAAATTATGCGTTTGTAGCTTTAGTCACCCTGTATTTCAGGTAGGTATGTAAATATTCACAGCGAGTTTTATGTCTGAGTTAAAAAGTTAAAGAAAAGTAAATTCGGCTATCAAATACTTTTAAAATAGTTATCATTGCTTTGACAGCTGTCCAGATCACACGCGCCGATAAAATTAAATTGATTGTGGACATTGTTGATGTTATACGTAATCTAGAGCGCATTATGAGAGGTCAGTTCTATGTTGACTGACACCAATAGCGTCGTAATTTCTTCCGTTTATTGATAAGTAATGTTTACTGTCACTTACCACCTGGACGGGTCGATGAACTCGATGCAAGTTTCCATTTTGATCTCGACAAAATTATCGACCAAAATTGGTAACGTAAACACATAATCGGCGTCACCAAATATCTTACATTTCAGGGGATTCAGTAATAACGGATGATCATTATTTTAGAGTTCTATATGGCTTTATTGGATACGAGTGTAAATGATCGTCGACGTTTGCGAAGGCTCTATATATCACTGATGGTTGAAAGTTTTTGTGGGCAACGATTCCTCACGGCTATTTTATGTGGTTTAATTCGATCGAAGCAAGTGGTTATATCGGCCCTAATTATTTGAATAGCGCGACATGACAGCCCTTTGACTAAAGCCGATAACTTGTTCGAACAGCGAAAATTATAGAGAAGGGGTTTGAAGTTGAAAATGTGTTTTTAACTCAGAACTTGCGAATGTGAGAGGTTCTCTCATGAATAAAAAAGAGCATGCAAAACTCTGGTCATGCTCGGTATTATGATGCGACGATTTAAACAAGATGAAGTGCACCAACTGAATACAGACGAGCTAAGTTTTAATGTTGTAAGTGATGCCTGTAAGGAATATGATAATTTAATATTATATTTCGGAAATGCGTAAAATCAGAAATTCGCCATGTCACGAAAGATTGAAACGGGTGACTCGATATAATTAATGGGCGTATCACAAGTAGGTATAAAGAAAACTGAACGGTTCAATATTTTTATTCGATGGAAGATAATATTTACATAATTTAGAAGCTAACAGTCCAAAAATACTAATAATAATATGTACAAGCAAATAAAAATGGGGTTGGGGTAAAGACGGTTACATTAAGATTTATTTCCACACACAAGAGGCCTTATGGAATACGTGAACAGTCCTTTTTAGAGTATCTCGAATATAATCTTAATATGTGTCGACTCCATTGTTTCCAACAATTTACAAAAGTTTTTATATAGCAAGTGCAGCGCCATTAGACATAAAATTATATTAACAACCAATGACTAATGTTTGAATTTCTGCTTTTTATTGTATCAGCCATTTATAAAATGATTTGTTAAAATATAAAATTTCATTGTTAATGAACTCGCGTATGAAAAACCAAGGTTCGTTTTAAGAACGTAAAGAATTCAAAGGTCGCATTTTTGGGTGTGGCAATAAAATGCAAAGTTTAAGGGTGGCATCTCAGAGAGCGGTGACATGACACCCTGTGATGTAACTGTTATTTTTATAGGAATTTCGGCGGAGTTATTCGAGATATTTTAGATAAAACTACCTGCTACTGAGTTCCAATTCATTAAAGGCCATTAATGAGGTTTATTGCGGACTCTGAATTTATGGCACCTCTGTGCCGACTGATTAATTAAATAGTCATTGAATAGGACATTATCTGTAGACATTACAGTTTGTGCGTTCCGTTAGGAATCCAGTGTTTTTATTATATAGCAGCTTAAACAAATTCAAAGACGATGACGGCGTGTTTGAAACTATCTTTAGAATTTAAATAAAAAGTGGGTATAACTGTAAGTTGTCATTCATCAGGAGCACCACCATTTTTATTATTCTTTGCCATGAAAATAATTTTTAAGATTTTCTTCTCTATGATTACGAAAAAAGTATATAATTTATGTGATTGCTTCTTCTTCTTTTTCTTCTTCTTTCTTTTCTTCTTCTTGTTAATGATTTACTTTGGATTAAGTATTTATTATTTATATATCTATTATTATTATTTATCTATTATTTAGTAGTATTTATTTATCAACACACTTTGGGGACTATGTCAGTCAGCTTCGTATACCTGTTGCACATTTTATAAATATACAAGAAGTAAGTTTGTTAGTGTTCTTTATTTTCATTCCTTGTGAAAATAAAGAACAGCTAGCCATAAATTGCACAGGACATGCCCGTAGGTACGGTACACAAGAAGCAAAAAAAAAAAAAAAAAATACACCGACCAAATGTAGTGGCACTTGAACTTGATCGATATTCAAAAATAGCAGCATGTTGTGCGTGCGCGCCGCCAAGGGATTTAGGTCACACGCTTATTGGCGGCAACGTGACACTTGCGGCCAAGGCCAGGGGTCCCTGGGGCCCGGGTAGCCCTCGGAGGGCACTTGGAAATTTGTAGCATATTCAAATAATGAGAAATTTTGTAAAAAAAATGTTAGTGTCAAATATCCGTTTTGTAACCAAAATTCTGTCTCTTTCAGAGTCATCCATGTCACAAATGGAAATATTAGAAAAATAGGAAACAACAAGGTTATTTTCTTTTAAAATCACAATAATTCATATTGGTAACACAGCGTGTTATAAAGTGGGGCCAAATACAAGTTGGTAATATTTATGGTTCCATTGTTTCCCAAAAGTTTAAAAATATTTTAGTGTCCACTCAATTCATGGGTGGTAGCTTCTGAAATAGGCTTTTAAAAAGACTTATAGAGACGGCCGGTTATTTATTTATCACCTCCAATATGAAATATTTAAACAGCTGTAGGCGTCATGAAAACTACTACTGATTATACAATAATTGATAGAATAGATATGATTGAAATCACAGTTCACATAATTTCATTAAATTCACCTTCTGATTAATTCAGAAATCGCTTCTTGATAAATGGATAAACCTAAACTCACGTTTACCTATTTCATAATTTCCATCGTATCCAAGCAATCTGTTCTGGGCAAGTGGTCACCAGTCCCAGGCAGCTGTGCGGGCTGCGCGCGCGACGGTCGCGTGCCTCGTAAACGCACGAGCGGAGCCGAGCTCGCACGAGACAACGCCGCCGCGCGCCGTACTCTGACGCCGCAAAACCTTGCGGGGCGGGCGCATGCGCAGCGTTTGATGCTGCCGCGATTCTAGAAAGTTAGCAAGGTTATATTAAAAAATGAAAAATAAAATGTGTACACACGGCTACATATCAAGCTATACATTTCCGATATAAACTGACCTCTCATTGTATGGAAATCCTATACAATGCTAGATCAGCTTGATATGTAGCCGTGCGTACCCATACATGTGAGAAGACTTTTTTTTTTCTCTTAAAGTTGAAAATAATAAGCTCCCATTAATTAATGTTTGACAATTAATTTAAAATTAACATTCCTTTTTGCAAATTTGTGATAATCGCTATATAAACGAACGCAGACACTAGGTATGCAACAAGACAGACAAGATAATGAGAAACAAGTTTGTTGCAAACGGATGCGCCAGTGCATAATAACCAACAATTAATACTTAAGAAAATTAACTAGACTGAACGACAAAGCATTCGCAAATCCACAGGTGTGTTCGTCAAGTTCCTGTCATATCTAGCAGATCTCGTCTTGTATAGAACTTGAACAAGTTCAAACAATTAATATCCTCCAACGGAAATATCCACCCATAATGGTTCGTGCTTCCCTTCCATTATCAAAAATTACTATTGCAATTTGATTTCGATGGGCGGTACGGTGACGTGATCCAGTTGCAGTTTGAATTGTCTTTTTCAAATTAAATGCATAAGTATGTTTAGGCTCCCCATTTCGTGTATTTCGAGTACCTATATGTTATTATTTTTCTTTTGCAAAATGTAACCTGAGTTCAGGCACGTGTGGAAAGGCACCTTTTGTTTTTTAAATTTTGCAACGTCCTGTGTTCTGTGTTTGTATATTCAAACCTACGTAGATAATGTTACTTTTTATTTATTTCATGGACATAATGAAGCATTGGCAGTCTGAAGTTATCGATGTCAATGGTGAGGGTGATAATTTATAGGAAAGTAATCGAATCCTAGCTTGTTTGTTTTACCTAGAGTTACGACTAGTGAAAGATAAATAATGGAGGTGTGAATTTTAGATTAACTACTGCAAGATGATGATACTAAGAAAACACGGAGTGTATCAGCTGCTTATCGTTGTGAGCAATTCTGAGTTAACTAAGAGAAACAGGTTCTTCTGGTGATTGTAGTCGATGGGATACCAACGTTACCAACCAGTCGTTATTTGTTTATCTATGCTCTGCGGCTAGAACGCAATTCTTCGTGGAACCCTGTAAAGTCCCGTTGTTCTTATACAGTATGTCTTGAATTCCACATTCAAAAGTATACCTAATGTCATGGAATAACCTAACGAAGTCCACAAACTATTGTCTTCACCGAAATCATTATCTTTTGTCGTTTTCCAAAATTTGCAGCAATATCTACTACAACTTATAATGTATTGCCTCATTATTTTCACCAATTAGCCCTTAGTGTCTTTTTTTTTTGTATATTTGTAAAGATTCGAGAGGCACTGTGTCTATGTAAGACTGTAAAGTACTAAGAATAAATCACGCTTGTTCATTTACGCTTATTAGCACTTATCTACACGAGCTTAAAATAGGAATATTTTATCGTATAAATTAGTCGAGAAGTACGCAAAGATTTATGAGTGCAATTTTGATTTTATTTTTAGTATCATGCCATAATTTAATATGAACGGAGTGGCTCTTATTTTTCATAACTAATAGCTTAATCTCATGCATATTTTAGTATAGAAAGGTTAAAATGGGTGATTGAAAAACATAAGTAGGAATTTATAAAAAAAATGTATTTAATTACAGATACAACCATACGGTTGAATACTGGTATTTTTTATAACTATTTCATAAAAATCTTATAATATTAGGAATCTGTTTTAGGGTGCTAACTTATCTATTTACATTACAAGTCTTTGTCTCAAGATTTTCAAAATTTTATTTTACAAATTGAACGAACTGAAGTACAAAACAAGGTACCCAGGTACGTTCAAAAATCTGAACATAAACTATACTTAAACATTAATGACTAGATAACAATTATGAACAATTGTAAAGATTACATTCTATGTGGAAGTAAAGGCAAAAGGCTTCCTTATACGTAAGGCTACACTAAGGCACAGCGTTATGTCGAATCACTAACATTATAACTAAATGCTTAAGTGGAACAAATAAATGATCGATTCAGTCTTCTTAGTGCTATTCCATCGATGTGGGAGATGCAGTGGGGGTATTCGTTCGGTGTCCAGTCGCTCGGGGAATGCATCGATGGGGTCGTTACAGTCCACCATTATCCCCTCTCATTAGGAATATACTGATTGCGCTTAATTAGAGGTTCTCTCGGAGCCCTCGCGCTCCGATGCTCGGGTCCTCTGGAGGATTACTCGTTTTTTCATAATCACCAAGCCGCTGATTGGCCGCACTTTGATCACCGCAATGTACGGGTTCCTGGGAATAAGGAAAAGCATATTTGAAATGTTTGAAGGAAAAAAGTAAATATCGGTACGATTTGCGTCAATGCTTAGACAATAACAGGTAAACTAAATCCTAAACCCTGGATATAGAGCTCCGTGACAGTATCTAATTCCCATGAACAGTGCACGATATCGCCATATGTTTGTATAAAGCTTAGCAAATATTGTAACACGTGTGCCTCGCTCGCCGCCCTTCTATTTCCTCTTGAGATTTCGTCTTCCGGTACAATAAATTAATAGCCGACGAAGCGTCTCAAATCATTTTTTGCGAGTTTTAATATCTTGTTTTTAGTTGCGGCGCTACCGGTTCTACTTAATCTATCAGGACGGACCATATGGCGATTTTTTGGCAAAAAGCTCTCACTGACCGGATAAAACGCATTAACTTGAGAGATATCAGTGAAAACCAGAACATGTTTCCACTTGGGTATCGGAGTCATCTGTTATGCTACTTATTATTAGTATAGATCACTTTTATGTGCAATTTTCTCACTACATGCGGGGCGAACCACAAGATTGTTAGAAGTAATTGCTGTTCGGCTATTGAAGCAAATAAGAAGGTGGAATGCGGGTGCCTACTATCTACAACTTGAAATAGAAAAGTGTACCTTTGATCATAAAAAAAAATGTTACCTAGCTGCGACTTGCGATCTTTTATAAAAGCGACATATTTTAACATTCGCCATTGTTGCTGACGTGCCATTGTGTCCTTCTAATTCCACAATGAAAAGATAAAGTCTATCTTACGGTTCAATGCTCACTCATAATGCTCGATGTGTTTACTTTTTGCTTAGGATGAAGGTGAATCTTCATTCAAATTGTGCAATATAAAAGATTCGGTCCCTAAGGCAACCGTGACTAAAGTTCGGCGTAAAAAATACTATAAGCTTTAACTACCTGACTCTAAGCGAAGTTTGCTAGCGTGCATAAATATAGTTCAATATATTTTTGACTTAACGGTGATAAGCTTATAACGTTTACCTTCCAACCTAGCTTTAACAAATGACTGACTAATAAAAAATTAGATAACTTTGATGCTAATATTAACAGACGGCGCGACGAAAGCAAACATCGTGATAAGAACATCATTATCCAACCTTGAAGGTTATGTTAACACACTTAAAATTCATTCATGAAATATCGTGCAGCGTTATCTCATGGAAAATATAGATACCCTCAAAATAAAATTTATGTCAATGATAAATTCAACAAACAATAATAAAATAAATCAGTTATCAAAAATGTCAACAAAAAGAAGTTAGACTCACCTCCAATCACTGTTGCTGCCACCACGATATGACGTCTAGAAGCTCTTCATCTTCAGGACTCATGGGCTCGTAGGAGTCGTACGCGTCGTGACAGCCCGGGCCCGCTGACGACTCGGACACGAACGAGGGGGCTGGCGAGTGAGACTCCTCGGACAGCGGTGGAGTATGCGGCCCGCTACTCGTCATGACTATTCCTGACGAGTCGGAGCAGCCCTCGTCGCTCTCCTCAAGTAACCGCTTTAAGCTTTTGATGTACTCCACCGCCAGCCGCAAAGTATCCACTTTGCTCAGTTTCCTTGAAGATCCTCTTCCTCCAGCCAGAGCTGCGGAGACAGCTGAAGGGATGTGTTGACGCAGTGCCGCGAAACCATTGTTGACTTGCTTCACTCTGTTCCGCTCCCGAGCGTTCCTGCGTGCTACGGAGGCAGGCTGGGTCGGGTAGGGCTGATGAAGATAAGATTTTTTCTTGCAGCGGCTGGGGTCCACTGGAGCAGGTGCTAATCTCCGTGGAGCCTGGGATTGTAGGTGCGTCAGTTTCTGATCGACACCGAGATTTTGGTACGTGTGAATAGCCGCCATCGGCATCGCGAATGTACGAGCGAACTAGGAGTGTGTATCGAGAGAGCACTTGTCTGTGCCGCGCGGAGGTCGCCGGTGGATTGGCGGAGGTGGCGCGCACCCCCGACGCTAAGTAGCGCGCGCGCCGGCGGGCGGCGGGCGGGGCGCGGAGCAGGGGAGCGGGCCGGCGCGCGCGCGGCACGCGCCCCGCCGCCCGCACGCTACTTGTTGCGCTGATCAAAATACGCCGGCGCTTATTATGCCATAGAGCAGTAAGCTCGCGCCGCTATTGTTGCACGTCGTTGCGCGTAATTATCCCGTCCATTACCATGTTCGGAAGACGGGCTCTGTTCACGTCTTCTATTTAGAAGTCGTTATAGAGAATAGACGCTGTAAACCGATCAGCGACGATATTGCGTTATTAATATTGTCCCGGAGCTTTTGTTTTATTAAATGAGCCTTGTAAACTTTTTGGGATACAGCTCCGTATAAAAATACCTGTGTAAACATCGCTTGAGGATATTACTTTCAAGAGTTTAAATGCCTACGAGCATGTTAAAAGTCATTTTAATGTTTAATCTAAAAACAATTAAACAATATATCGTAGTAGTTACTAGAGCCGTAGCTACTACGTAGCGTCTACGCCGTAGCACTGAACTACGTTTAATAGTTATCGGTCAACAGTTAGAGTTGATTTTTGTCAAAAGTTAATGGTTCTTTATGCACAAGTCGTTTGGTTCGCCTCGCGGTACGTGGGCAGGTGCACTGATGACGTTCATGCGTAACCTAGCCCAGTGAGTCGCCAATGGCACTTTATTTGATGGCTTACTCTCATTATAATGTTAGATCTTTTGATATTTATAGTTTACAAGCCGCTCTTTAAGTTCTTAGCCGGCATGGAGATAGATTAGAATACTAAGTTGTGTGGAATGAAGTTGTGTTATTTTCTACAAAACCTGCTGATGAAGCCTATGTTTTAATTATGATATTAGTTTTTAATGACCATTTCTTTAGACATGAAAAAAGATTAAAAGCATAACATTGCCATCAAGCTAAAACAAAACAACATCTTCTCAACATTTTGCCAAAAAAGAAACAATTGAATGCACACAAAATCAGCTGATTTTGGCAGGTGTAACATGGCGCACGTCACTCTTAAAGTATTTCACCTATACACTTCTAATGTTGACCTCCTTTTCCACTCTCAATCCACAGACAAATAATACCTTCGAATCATAACAGAAACAACGTATCTGTTCTAACAATTGTCCCAAAAATCTGTTATTAGCGTGTGAACTTCTTCTTAAAGTTATTCAAATCAGCAGGTTGGTTGTGGCAGGTGTATTGGCGGGCGACACTATCCAACTATTTCTTCGGCACCTGTATTATAATGTTACCCTATTTTGGAGCCGAAAAAAGATTTCTGTGGATGTTTTGATACAAAGATGTACCTAACTAATGTGATATTGTAGGTAATTAATATAATTTCACTATTTTAATACCTAGTTTGTTTCTTGATCTTTAATTAGTGGTTTGATGACCCAAAAATTTATAAGGTGCTTACTTACCAATATCTCATTGAAAATATTGAAATTTCAGAATGTTATCCATACTTACCATGCATAATATAGTAGTTGGATGTTCAATAAATTAATTCACTTTCTTAATTAATAAAGTACCTACCTACGCAAGCAATCACAGTGCTTAAGGGTTTATTTAAATTATATCACCAATGAATGTCAATTTACTTTGACATTTATAGTCTAAATATAAACGAAATGTGAACAGAAAATAAATTATTTCTCGTTAGACCTGAAACACATTTAAGAGTGTTGTTATGAATATTCATATCAGTACAGAGCATTGTTAATGAAGAGTTTAATGAAAAAATATTATGTATTATTATATAGAGGTATGAGGAAAAGGAGGAGGAGGATCCTCTCTTTTCTATAGAAAAGAGAGGATCCTCCGACCAGACGCGTGTTGTGTCTGGTGGGCAACTGCTCAACGGTTGATGTCGGGATGTTGTATACATTCTAATCATGCGGTAAATTCTGATTGCGCGGTGCAGGATTTATGTGACGTCAGGTCTTTGAGGCGTAGGTCACATGTGGCTTTGTAGAAGGCGCCACAGTACCATAATCCTTATATTACCCTAAAGGGTAGACGAAGGTGTTTATTACCCTCACATTTTGCTAGTGTTGGCTTTGTTCCATGTAACAGTCGGGAATTTTATTTTAAACATATGTCCATTTAACTGAATAATAACCTAACTTCATCTATGGAAACGTCATGACACGATTATAAAGTGTCACATTAAATAAAATAAGTGATCAAATTCAAAGTGGTTGGCGCAGTGGTTAAACGATTGACTGCTGCGCTGCGTGTCGCGGGTTCGATTCCCGCACGTTTGTATATGTGAGTTTAAATGTTTGTAAACGCACCCACAATACAGGAGACGTTTCTAGTGTGGGGCAACATTAAAAAAAAAAATATCTCTTCACAAACAATGACATCATATAGACAAGCTTAAAAACTATGTGACACTAGATTGTGAGACTGGTTTCGGCACTAGAAAAACCTGTATAGCAGATCACCCCTGATTTCCTGATTCTGATTATGTTTTTATAAACATAATCAGTTATTTAGTAAATGTGAAGGGATAGGACATAACATAAAAATCAATGATAGACTCACAAATTAGAAACAATAAAAAAAGAGAAGTGGAAAAATGCATGATCTACTATGTGTAGGGAAATTATAGGGATGGACTATTTTGAATAAGTTAGTAATTCCTCAGTTGCTTTATAATCTAAGCCATAGAGCCAATCAACTAGAGCTTTATTGCAAGCCTTTGTTGTTAGGTGATAGATAGATTGTGGTCACACGATTTTTTAAAATTATATAAGTGGTAACCCAAGAAAGTATAACATCTTTGAGAAAAGCTCGTTCTTAGACCTTGAGTAGTATTGCAGACAGAGAATTTTCTGCATTCCCGAGATAGAAGATGGATCATAATTTAACTCACACACTGACTTAATATATGTAAAAATTTTAGGAAAATTTTAATACAATGTTTGTAAATATGTGAGCACCATATATCTATCGTATTTATTCATTTTTCTGTCATTACTTTCTTTTTTGATTCTTTTTACCAATTGTGGTAAGTAATTTTTATTCTAGGTAGATCGTCTACACCTGTAATTATTAATTACTGTATACAAACTATTGTTAACATTTTAAAAGAGTAAGTATGGAGTTTCTTGCCCATTCTTCTCCACACATAACTACCTTTTGGAAGGGGCAACTAGAATCAATTAACTATTTTTGTAATTTTTGACGTTCAAAAGTGCATTTTACTTGCCTATTTGAAATAAATGATTTGACTTTGATCAAATATCAAGGAAGAGTCCTTATTGAGAACAGTGTATAAAACGAAAAGCTGCCTCACTGACAATACTTTGAAGTGTTTGTAAAGATCTACATAGGATACAAGTATGGCAGAATACAGGGCCATCCTTTGGGCTCTTTCCAGCTTTAAAATGTTCGATTTTGGAGCACCACACCACGATTTTAGGCAGTATATCAGAAGAGACTGACAAATTGCATAATATACCCACCTAATACCCTCCGCGTCAGCTACGAGTACGTAACGAAGATTTCTGAATAGAAAGATTAATTTGCGAATTCTCGACGTGAGGCTGTCTATTTGTGGTTGGAAGTGTAAATTGTTATCTATTATAATTCCAAGGTATTTAATGGAGGTAGTATTTATGAGAACGGGAGAGGAACAGTTGTCAGAATTAGTGTCAACGCAAGAGTGTGTTTTAATGTGAAAATGGGATAGCAATTCATTGCGATTGTTAGTGAGGGAGAAAGCAATATATTTGGTTTCATCGACGTTAAGGGTAAGGACATTATTTTTTAACCACGCCAGGACCGTACCAAAACAACAATAGCCAATGAGTTTGCTGTGAAAAGTAGTGCCGTATCATCGGCAAAAGATATGATTTTACCATGGGGTAGCTGGCGTGATGGCCCGTTGGTTAAGGTCTCGCCTCTCATGCATGAGGTTGTGGGTTCAAATCCGGGCAAGTACCAATGTAACTTTTTCAATTCATATGTTCCTTCTGAGTTTATCTTGGACATTACTGACATCGGTGAAGGAAAAACATCGTGAGGAAACCTGGACTTATAGTTAATATAAGTCTGAAATCGCCAACCCGTCTTGAGCAAGCGTGGTGATCAATGCTCGTGCCTTCTCTATATGAGAAGAGGCCTTTGCCCAACAGTGGGACAGTTATAGGCTGGTATTATTATGGGGTAGCTATAGGTTACAGAGATCATTAAAATAGGCAAGGAAGAGGAAGGGCTCGATCACACTTCTCTGGGGTACACCAAAAGTGACAGGTAGATCATCACTAACATAGTTTGCTATTTTAACATTCCTATTTGATCAAAGGATCACCTTAATACCAGCGGAATTGATCAACGCTCGCACCATCACGCACACACTCTCAAACATTCCAAACTGACCTATAGTACAAAACTACCCCTAAACTGGCACAGTCACGCCATCTATACCCAACCCTTAAGCCAAAGGAAACTACAATCAATACTCGCTCCAACTAAAGGTAAACATTTCTATAAAAGGATAGCAGATGGCGTTCGATCGGCGCTAGCGCAGGGGTTGTTTTTAAGGGTGGTTTCGACTATACTGACTTTAAAATCATGTTCGGGTGTATAGATGGCGTGGATCACAAAAGAAGGTAGAATTATTAGAATAAAGTATAATCCCAATAAATAGTTGCTTTCAACTTTTACATTAGAGGCAAAAGTAGTTGTGCTCAAAGTTAAAATGTTTTTCTTATTTCTAATTATTCATGTATATTCCTATTTCAAGTCATTTTTAATTTGTCGAAGTCCCATGAAACGTTCGAATTTAATTAATCGTTAACGAAGTGACACTTATAAAATGTGTGCTATGCAACGCTACGAAGTCAAACTATTGTAGAACTTTCCCGAGTATGCCATTAACATTTATTGATACGGTAGCTAAAAGCCAATTACAGCAAACGTAACACGGGAGAAGGAACAGCCTTCACACCTGAACTCACACAAACGATGCTATTAATTAAAAATATAATAAACTTCTCCCCGCAAACCTTATTATCTACCTGTTAATTACTCCCGTCTTCAGTAAAGCCTTCGATAACATCGAAGTCCGATTTTACGAGCGAAGAATCCGATGAAGATATACAAAATCAGTGTAGTTATGCTTGTGTATACTTAATTAAGAATTCCGTAATTGAAATCAAATCGTGGGAATGTTCAAATCAATTTTTGGTTCACGTCAACCAATCATAGGTAGCTGTTATTAGTCTACACACTTTTTTTTTTAATATTTTTTTATTTCAATTAATTTTTTTCTCAGTAGCTTTGATGATATAAGTAAAAAGTTATAAATATTGGGTTCATTGGGCTTCATTTCTTCTCTCATTACAGGAATGCAGTGAGTTATATTTTAACGATGACGATCTAAATTCTGCGAGATGCTGTCAAAAATGACATATAACTCGTAATTAAGACAATAATGCAAAATTTATCTTGATCGATATAAGTAATTTAATTGGATTATAAAGCCTTTGACTTAATGGATTGAGAAAGGCGGCCTACCGCTTTGATTGGAAGCAACTCGGTACACTCGTGTTTTTGCCGATACCCAGACATTTTAAATAGGCCTCCGCCGTAATTATACTGTCATTTTGCAAATTTATTTACATTTTTAATAACCGCATCGGTTTCACGAATTAATTATATTCAGCGTCAGAAAAGCGTTATTAAAATAATTTATATCGATCGTGCGTATGTACGGACGAGCTCGTGTAAATAGTTATTTAATGCGTTATTCAATAAATTATACAGTCAGCTAAAGTTACATTGGAGTTTTAGCCGGAGTTACATGCAATACAAATGATAATACCACGTCGCGCGACACAGACAGATTCTGATTGTCATCAGAACAAACGTTCTCTGACTCTTTCTCTCGGTAAATAACTTTGGGTTTGAGGCAATAACTTCTCTAGGCGCGCGTAGGGCTATCATTTAAGAAATAACAATCGCAAATAAAATGCGATGCGCGTGCGCGGGGTATTAGCAGTGTTGCGCGCAAACATCGCGGTCGGGTGTGTAATTTCACGTGCGCTGACACGGAGGCTGTTCGGCGCGATCGCCATACCACAATATATCACATGCTCGCGTACGCCGCCACACTGTATAATTCGTTTAATTTATAGTAGTCCGACGACTAGTAGCGAGCGCCCGACACGGTTAATAGCACGTAACCACGCGACAGAAGCATTCGTGTGCGCTCGCCGAGCAGCGCCGCCGGCACGCCCCGCCACCAACCGATGCCCATTCCATTAAACGCACCTACATCATAGTTCTGCGTTACGCTCTAGTCTGCAGTGCTATTCTGTAAAAAAACTCACCGTGAAAACTTAGGTGAAGTGAGCTGTCATTCCGCCTGATGCTAGGGATTGATACTATAGACGGCTCACTTCAAGCTCACTTCACTTAAGTTTTCACGGTGAGATTTTTACAGAATAGATCAGCTGGACCCAGCATCATCGATGATTAGAATGAATTATGATATCCTTTAACTCATAATAGTAGTCTTCATCTGCACCGGGTTTATTGTTACCTTTCTTCAACATTGTTACACACATTCTCACGTTCTTAGTAGATCGGACATCGGACTGTAGAGTACTTTGAATGATCAATCATTTTTAGGGTTCCGTGGTCAACAAGGAATCCTTATAGTTTCGTCATGTCCGCCTGTCTGTCTGTCCGCGGCTTAGCTCAGAGACTCTTAGTACTAGAAAGCTGTAATTTGGTTCTGGTTATTATTATTATATATATTAATCATGCCGACAAAGTGAGAAAAATAAAATCTTGAGAAATTTTTAGTGTACTTACCTCCCGACACGTAAAGTCGGGTTGACATTTTTTTTTTCTCGTCTGTCCCATGGTGTGGGGTATCGTTGGATAGGCCGTTTAAAAATATTGCGGGTATGTAAAAACCATTTTTCGATTCAAGGATCCGTTTGCGTAATATTAAGCTTTAAATTGCAAATTTTTGTTAGTCAAATGTGCAGTGTGCCCCCCCTGCCAGCTAAAATGGTTGTATTTGGATATGTGAAAAATAATTCACAGCAGTAGTGTATATAACGAAGTTAAAAGGAAAAGTATCATAGCTAAGTAAGCTTTAAAAGTTACCGAGTAATGTTCGACCAACTTACATTTACAGTTAAAAACATGTTCTCCCATACATTCCGTATGGAAGAACATGTTTTTCAACTACAATGTTAAGTTTGTTCTTGGGATAATTTCATACCAACTACGGAACCCTACATTGTGCGTGGTCCAATACGCACATGGCCGGTTTTTAGGGTTCCGTACCTCAAACGGAAAAACGGAACCCTTATAGGATCACTTCGTTGTCCGTCTGTCTGTCAGTCTGTCAAGACCCTTTTTCTCAGGAACGCGTGGAGATATCAAGTTGAAATTAATATCAATTACGAAGGTTTATGTTGTCTTGGAGCTCTGAAAAAATCAAGCTTCTAAATCAACGCAATAAAAAGATACAGCCATTTATGCGACATTTATGACCTAGAATCATGAAATTTAGCAAGAAGCAAGGTCTCACAGCACAAGTAAAGGAAAAAGTCCGAAAATTGTTAATTTGTAGTATTATCACATAAAAAAATAGTTTTTCCGTTTACAAACTTAAATTTGCAGCAATGAAATTTGGAAAAAGAAAATGTAACATCGAGACTAGATTCCCGTAATGGACAAATCAGCTACATACGAGTTTGTACGGAACCCTCGGTGCGCGAGTCAGACTCGCACTTGCCCGATTTTTATTAAATAATACAAACGATTGTACTTTGTTACTAATAAAGAATAGTTCTCATACTTCATTATGCGTAAACGATGGCTAGCGAACAATAAACGTCACTTTAATATTATTAATATTGCAATAAATTTTAAGTGGTGACTGTACCGCACTTGGGCACCGAGTGTATTTAAACAACGCGCCATTTTTTTATTTATATCTTTAGTATAAAGTTCGCACACCATAGTCTTGTGGATTTTTATTTTCAGTTCATCTGTGGCGATTATTCATTTATCAAACAAATGGCGGAGCTTCATCAAACGAATATCTCTCTGATCTTACAGTGGGATCGTGTATATTATTAATTATAAACATATAGTGAAGCGCCGATTGGAATAGACGTTTTTGTATATAAGTGGTTGCTGAATGCTATGTGTTGGTTGTATGACGGTGAATTATACCAAACAAGAGTAAAGAAACGATGCTCGTTAATGTGTACATATCATGCGTGTTGCACCAACAAGGGGTGTTGATACTGCTTCGGGCGGCATGTACTTATAATGATCTGCTCTTAAAAATGCAACAGCGTATAAGTAACGACAGCATCCAGCCGCTTATTTACTGATATCTAAGTAGCTTAGTTTATTCTTAAAGCTCGCGTGACTTGTTTTCATTTATTTTTAGACAATTTTTTTTAAACAAATCTTTAAACAAAATATTATTATCGTTACATGTTTTCTTTGACGAAAATTACATATCAGTAAAATTGCAACATGTCAAAATAATGACTGAAAATAAGTTAATCACATAAAAATGTCGTCGAGCTGCTTTCAATGTGTTTCTTGTACAAAATTCACGGCAGACGTTCAAATTAGAGGGCGCAAAACAATTATCAATATTTAGCGTGTTACTCTAATTGTGGTCTGTGTTCAGATGCCTGAGGTGATTGAAACACCAGCCTTCGGGTATATGTGTACTTAATCGCAGGAACAACTTATTAATTAATCATTTCGCTTAATTAAAACAAGATTAACATAATGATTATCGCTTGGATTTAAAGGTAAATTACTTCTTAACATATGTTTTGGCGTTCGCGATGTTGTATTAATTACACTATTTTTTGGTTTTGTATGGTAAGTAAACATGATATAGGGCTGCTTCAGGTAAGGTAAACAAATGATATTGCCATTAATCTTTAAAGAGAAAAGGGTTTGTAAATATAGTCGCGCATCTTTTGAGGAATTTGCAGAACGTTTTTGTTAATTATTTTGGTTGGAGGCGGCCTTCACCTATAAAGGGGTTCTTGCAGAATAATTGTATACCTATAGAATAATTAGAAATAAAATAATAAAATATAAAACACTAACACACAGATTAGAATATAATAATTAACTTTTTCACTTCTCATGCTCTAAAAGTACGCCAATATAGTCGTACGAAGCGGGACTAAAGTGACCACTTTAGTCTCTAGGGAGTGAAAAGTAATTAGTTTTTTAATTTCCTTCATGTGACATATACAAAATCAAACAGCCAGTAAATATACTATTATCTGTGGAGTGTGGACCATCTTCATTGCGAAAACGTTGAGAGCTTTAGTTCCATGGTTTTTCCGCAAAGAAGGTGGCGCCATGTGTTTTCAATTGTTAATCTGTGACTGGTTTAGAAGAAAAAACTGTCCGCGAAAATTTCCGAATTTTTGTCGAGTGTAAATTGGTTCGGTTTTAAATAAATTTATTAAGAATGTCCAGTGACAGTGAAGAGTTTAACGTCGAGCAAATAGCAAAAGACATAACAAATAATTAATCTTTTGCCACCAAAATCGCGGAAGATTTAAGTAATATTTATTAAATGTTTTTGTATAAATTTTTTGTATTAAATTGACTATTTTTCTCGCACTCAAAGTGAAAAGTACAGTTTGCACAACTTAATATACCCTTGGTTTCATTGACTCCCTCGCACGCTTAGGAGTCAAACTACCTCTGGTATATTATGGTTTCGTTTAGTCCCTCGATAGAAAATATACAATTTTTTTGTTCCTATTTTATTATTTGTGTATTTCACATTAGCCCTGGATCGAAAGAGTTGGAAGTTATAGGGAGAGGCCTTTGCCCAGCAGTGGGATGATGCAGACGTAACAGTAACAGTATTTTATTGTGTAAATTTGTTAAGGTTGGCAAGAAATAAAAGGCTTTTTATTTATTTTATTATATTTATTTTGACATATTATAAGTTCTGCCCCTTGAAAATGAGTCAAATTTAAAATGGTGTGGTATATTTTAACTACCAATGTCAAATTAACTATACTCCATTTATTATATATAACATTAGAAAAATAACTGTTTTCACCCTTTCGTTATTTCAATGTAAACGTTTAATAAACTCCGTTATTTCACGATAAATACAAAGCACTGTAATCTATTTACCATTTTCATTAAAAAAATTACTCTAAAGTGCAGTAATTTCAACAATATTACACAATAACTGTCGTTATTTAGCTGTTATTTATCTAATGCTATAGTAAATAGAGTATAGCTTTTTTACAACTATTTTGGGGTCAGCTTCCAGTTTGACCGGATACAGCTGAATACCAATATTTTACATAGAGCAACTGCCTATCTGACCTCCACAACCCAGTTACTGGGTAATACAATATACCCCTTGGTAAGACTGGTTTTCAGACTTGGGCTTCTGGATTCCCGTAAAAACTGTCAAAGATCTACGAACGACAACCAGGACCAACGGCTTTACGTGCTTTCCGATGTAAATATTAACTACCAGCTGCTAAATATACGTAAAGGAAACAGTATTTTTAAAACGATACCACGTCTACTACAAAAATACCACAATACACTTTATTTTATGTTTCCAATAAACGACATACCTCATAGAAATACCAATTTATTCCACTAAACATCTAATGGAAAAAATAAAGAAATAAAGAAAATATTTTATTTGGGATACGCACAAGAAATACAAACAGGAAAAAATAAAAAATGAGCATTTAAAACTAACTAAATTTACAGCAACATAAGCAACATATTTTCTGAAACATTAAAATAATGTAATTTATTCCTACTGGCTTTCTAATATCTTAGCTTATACTAAGTAGAAACAAAACAACAACGCACCAAGTAACTGTAAAGTTATAAAGTCAAATCAAGGATATAAAAAGACTTCAAGAAATAAATATTTTTCTTTTACATTTTACACAAATGTTGTAATGCTAATTCTTAGTTATTCAAAACTTGTCTTGATAAAATTGAACTTACCTGAAAACGATTTAAGCGACTTAAACAACATGTTAACCCTTAACCAAATATTGAACCACGCAAGGCCCTTTAATAATTCACTTACACCACAACAAGTTACCATCATAAGTTTATAACTAAGTACGTTCCACATCAGATTTCAAACATCTAAGCTCATTCTAAGTGGAACTAAGCAAGGTACCGTTACAGGCGTAGCTATGTTCACCTATTGTTGAATGCAGCAAGCCTATTGGCTCTGTTTCGGTGTCTTGGCGACGGCTCCTCCAATCACAGCGAAGAGGCTTCGCCTAGCAATAGATTTGCGTTGGTAGTCACTTCGCATGCGTCGTAGGTATTTAGTGAGTAATTAAAGGTTCTATTCATTGCCTGCTCTGGGTAGTAAGTGTTGGATAGAATTAATTTGTATTAATCTTGTTAGTGTATCTTATAGGTGGCTTATGTTAGTTTTTTCATATTAGTAGCGTTCCTATTGGTTTTACGATGTCTAATAGGTTTTGGTCTAAATGGAAAATTTCGTATTGGTATACCGAGACGAATGTATTAACTGTATATGCTTGCTTAATAGTTTTAGTTTATTCCGTTTTATGTTTATGCAACGCTTCCTTGCGACAAACATAGGTCTATTGAACAAAATAATTCCAAGGAATTGGTAAAAAAATTATCAAAATAATTGTTCACCCGATTGACAATCTGCCTGTGCAGCAATTTTTGGTACAGTTTTACACAAAACTGAAGTATTCGTATTAAAAAAATAAAAAATAATCTTATCACCAATATAAATTCATCACATTAATTCGTATCTTAAAAAAATGATTAAATATGATAACCCTTCTAAACACAAAACACTACCCATTTTTATTATATATCATTCAAATTACTCCTACACGTCTCCGTAACTCCAACGACTACGCAGAAACGACATCCCATTCACAAAAGAGTTTCGATTCCAATTTCAAATTCATGTCACATTGACAATTGGCTTCCGAATACGCGACACTATGGTATAGAGGGCGGAACTTTTACTTTCGTGAAAAAATAGAGGTGCGTAATATCACGTAGACACAATTTCCCCGTCATTACTGAGAACGTGTCATAATCTGTGACCGGCGCAGGCGCCAGATTTTTATTGTCTTCTCGGGTGGTTGTGGCGCGTGGACGGGTTATTGATGAGGCGTCTGGGGTTATTTCATAGGAATAGTCGCTATAAATGTATTTATAAACAAGATAACATAGAAAATATAATTTCAAATTGCTTTGATCAAAATACTTTTTTTCAGTTCCTGAGAATTAAAACAAATGACATTTACCTACACGACTGCAATTATTTTCTTTCAACCCATGGTATTTACCTTACAATAAAATTAAGTAGTAAAAATACTACATCTCTTTTCGCCTAACAAAAGACATCAACGAGGCATTAACCTTTTGAGAATAAAACAATAACAAATAATATTATTAGACCGCGGCTCCGCCCGCATGTATATTGGTTATCGCGGAAAAAGTAGCCTATGTTCTTCTCCATATCCCAGGCTATGTCTCTGCCAAATTTCATGACGATCGGTTCAGCGGTTTAGGCATGAAAATGTAACAGACAGTTACTTTCACATTTATAATATTATAGTATGGATTACAATCACAAGTCCCACTGCAAGACAACGGCCTCCCTCCAAAAATACAAATTAGGTTTCTCCTGAATCATACGGAACCCTAACAAATAATTACTTACAAAAACATAATTTCAAACAGTTAAATGACAGCAGCAATTTATTACAACGTTGTCATAAACATTGTATGATATAAACGAAATAATTATCTGAATTGATATAAGGCAATGATCTCTAATTATGGGCCACAACAAAACTCTGCAAGTAGCAATTTGACAATGGCAAATGTGGCCAATTGTCAATGAGCGAGGGACCACGTGACTCCATTCATTGTACTTATGCGCAAAAAGAAAGCCGCGAACGTTAAGCAGCGATATATAATTTAAAATGATTACTGGTCATTTATAAAGTGCCTTTTTAAATGTAATGGAAACTTACTTTGGCAAGTAAGGATGGGAAACTTAAAATTCATGAAACAAATAAAATCAATGTGTAGAATGTCAGGGTAAGACCATGATTTATGTATATACGAATATGTACTTGGTATTAAAATAACTATTTACTAATCAGTAAATAGTTATTTTAATACTAAGTCAAAAAATATATATACCGGATGACATTTTTTACCGTCTCGTAAAAATTTGGGTATACTAGGTGAACGGAGTAGAAGCCTATGGCATAGTTTTTATTATTTTTTCTTTAACCTAGAAAGAAATTGATCTATGGATAAATACAACACATTTGAAGTAAACTTATCATACTATAACAATAAACACAGAAATTTAACAAAAAACATAATTCAATAAATAAATACGATAAATAATATTTAAATTTAAATCATACGCACCCAAATTTCAATATTTTTATCTTTTATTTTAGTTTTATTTCTGAAAAAAAAAAAAAAAAAAATATTGCTATGCCATAGGCTTCTACTCCGTTCACCTAGTATACCCAATTTTTTTCGAGACGGTAAAAAAAGTCATCCGGTATATATATATATATTTTTTTTTTCTAATATATATATAAAACAAAATAAAACAACAAATAGCATATAAAAAAACAAAATAAAAACAAAATAGCAAATAACATATTTTTAAACGTATGCTGAAAATATACCGACTTAAAATACTTAGGTACGTTTTTAAGTATTACAGTTTAATAGGGAGTTACGTATCCATAAAAAATGCTGATCAAACAATATTTAATAAGCTTAATGCCACCGCTACCGACAATTTTTATGTTTCTTTTAATAAAAAATTAAACTTCTTCTAGGTGCCTATTTATATTTCCTTTAAATTTTAATTTAATAACTTTGCTACGACGGTCAGTTTTACGATAATTATGATTTACAAATTTTATTATAAGTAGCCGACGAGTCTATAAAAAATACGAATACCTTAAAGGTCTATATTATAAAAACATACACACATAAAACAACATATACATATGATTATATCAGTGAATAAACAATGACAATAGTTACGATATTAATGCTTAAGGCTTCCACGGACAGGCGTGATGTGACAGCGCGACGCGACTCTAGAAGAACAAATTCTATGAAAGCTTCATAAAAATTGTTCTATCAGAATCGCGTCGTACCGTCGCGTCGCGCCCATCTGCGGGAGCCTTTACACTTTGGCTTTTTTAAATGTATAGGTAACATTACACTCGAAAAAAAGTCTACACAGGCTTTAAGGAAATAAATAATTTCAACAACGTCGAAGTCACACTTTTATTTTACAAAAGCCGCCACCCGCGTCGGCACATACATCACGCCTCGCCGTCTAGGTATAGGCAGAACTGCTAAATGTGAATGTCTGATAGAATCGTACATGTCATTGGAATATTTATACCCCGAGATACTTTAGTGTGAGATGAAAGACATCTTTCCTGGTCGTGGGTAAGCTTGCGATGACTGTAAAACTTTTAAGACTGAAAAGAAAGTCATGAACTTAGGCATAAAGTTTTTTTAGTAAGTTAATTTTTTTTTTAAAGCGAGTGTTTATTCTGTTTGATTTCATTTTTAGGGTTCCGTACCTCAAAAGGAAAAACCGGAACCCTTATAGCATCACTTCGTTGTCCGTCTCTCTGTCTGTCAGTCTGTCAGTCTGTCAGTCTTTCAAGACCCTTTTTCTCAGGAACGCGTGGAGATATCGAGTTGAAATTATAAAAAAAATACGAAGGTTTATGCTCTCTTGGAGCTCAGAAAAAATCAAGCTTCTAAGTCAACGCAATAAAAAGATACAGCCATGTATGCGACATTTATGCGATATTCGCAAGTAAATCAAAACCTATAGGGTACTTCCCGTTGACCTAGAATCATGAAATTTAGCAAGAAGCAAGGTCTCACAGCACAAGTAAAGGAAAATGTCCGAAAATTTTAATTTGTAGTTTTATCACATAAGAAAATCGTTTTTGCGTTTACAAATTTAAATTGCAGTTGGAGAATTGACCGTCACGTATATCGATGTATGGGAGAACATTTTTTCAACTACTTTGTACGGAACCCTCGGTGCGCGAGTCAGACTCGCACTTGCCCGGTTTTTTTTACATCATGGCATACTTTTCATAATAACAAATTAACACTACGTTTGAAAAAAAGTATAATAAATCGAAATATTCATCATATTGTCCCCTGACTACGTCAATGACCGTAACCGGGTAAATTATGTCTTCCTCGTTGGTCTAGGAGGCAAAGCACAGTTTTTACAGCCTAGCCTCGTTGCTACCTTTATAGGCAAATAATTATAGCCTAATATCCAAGCAAGTAACGCGGGACGGTAGAAGAACATCCAAGTCTTGTCACTAGAATAAAATGCCCATAAAACGAATTAGCAATCTAAGGGTTTACGACGCTATAAATAAATAAAATGGACCCCAAGCCCAACAGTTCACATGAGTTTTACCGACGCTTTTTGTCTTAAGAGGCTGATGAAGAGATTTCAACTAATTAAAAGTCTAACGTTGTTTAGAATGCGTAGCACATCAATATGTATGAACCCAAAGTTTTCAAAAGTAAAGCAGGAATACCTCCTTCACATTAACAGCGATCAGTAGCACTAATTTCAACTCTACTTCAACCAACTTAGCCCTCATTAGGATTCATCTTGTCGATCGCAATGTTGCGCCGGAGTATTTAAATAATAACAAAAAGGTTCAGCACCTCCGCAACGATCATTATGATGATCGCCTGATTGTAATTAAGCGTCCGTCTCGCGACCGTACTACGGGAGGCCAAATAAAAAACCGAGACACTGTATAGCCACAATGAGGTATTAATGAAATGCCGATCAATTAACATGATGCCGCGGTAGGGTGCGCATCTCTCTGTGATGCATAAATAACAAATTTCCCTTAATCTACAAATGGTTGGGTTATTATACGGTAAAAACCGATTTGGCGCTCGTAAGACTCGCCCCGTGGTGCCTCGCCAGCGGGGAGTTACCACACTCTAGTGAGAATTTACTATGCGGCCATAAAAATTAATGCTGTTCCTCTTCGATCGCCAAGTAAAAACTTTAGCAGTTTGAGTTTCGAACTAGTAGCGACGCCACCGCACCAGAGCTGATCTTCAAACCCATTTTGTTCTCAATTAAATGCCTATCTACTTACAAAACGCTGTATCTATTTAAGCCCGAATAGATTTTTTAATAGAAATACCACTTTTGCCCCATAAAATCCTAAGTTTATTCCGTTTAATATCGGTGAGGACGTGCACTTAAGCAAGATTACATGAGTTCTTTTTTATCCGCGCATAAGAGGCTGAGATCGGTTAATACAGCTAACGAAATAAAGTGCCAATGAAATTACCGGATCGCTTAGTGAGTATGCTTACCATTACGCGAATATAAAAGTTCCTCACTTAATAAAGAAGTAGATTTTACACAGAAACCAGATATGCAACATTTGCAAGTCCAGTTCCGAAATAATCGCCAGTGGGAATTTAAATAAGGTGCCAATTAGAAGGAGGGTCGCGAGTGCTGGCATTATTATAATGTCTTTTAATAATTTTATGTGAGCGACATTAAATGTTTGACGTTTACCGCTTAATAATAAAATCGTGGTAGCGGGCGCGCGTTCGTGTACTCAGCTTTAAGAAACCAATAAACTTTGCTCAGTCCATTACAACGTTTGCCTGTCATTTAGATTAGACTTTCGAATGCATATACACTGTTTTATTAATATTTGTGTGTCTGTTTGCAGGCTCCGTTGGTCCTGCACAGTTTTAGCCGAAGGAGGGTTTAGTGCTTATAATAAAAACTAATGTATCTACTTTATCGCATTCATAATGATATCGCAATTAAGTTATTAAATGCAAAACAAGATATTAAACTTTAAGAAATGTAATAAATTTCCTCAGCCAGTAATAACATTTATTTTGTTAATTTTACATACTGTTAAATCATTTTCTGAAAATAAAACTGTTGGATAGCGAAGGCTTAAGTATAAATTCCAATAGTTCACTCGAAAACAAGGATTTGCATACATCAACCGCGGAGGTTGTGCGTGTGTGGTACAGCGCAAAAAGCAACTTTTGAAACATGAAACAATAAATCAAAGCACAAAAAATACGTGTTACCGCAGTCCGTTGTTTACACATACCCATCGACATTGTCGCGAGCCCTAAAAACAACCAGAGCTGCACTTGAAACCTTTAAGGAGAAGCTATGGCTCGAAGCTTTTATAGTAAAAAGTAGTTCGACTAATAAGGCAATATCAGGTACATTTCATCTGTAATAGTTTATGTTTAGAGTCTCATTGAAGATGTATGACGAGTGAGTTTTTGTCACCCATCTGTTATGTTTTTTGAGTTGGTCTGCTGCGCCTTAAGAGACCAGCGTTGTAATAAATACTTCTCTTTCCTCATTACCTTACCGCCCAAACCGACGACATGCAGAATGCAAAAACAGCAAATGACATACGCCAATACACGAGCTACATATTCACTTAGCGAAATTGAGAAATAAAGAGATTTTTTACCATTCAAAACGTGCTCTAATTGATATTTTATTCAACGCTTTTGCTCGTTGGGTGGCGGACATGGAAATATCAATAATGAATATGACACCAACGACGCTGTGCGGCGCTTTTGTTTATGTAAATTGAATATATTTCATACAAAAAGACTTTTTCTTTATATTGTTAATTCAGGAGCGCATGTTCATTTAAATGATTTTATAACATTATTCAGGATCATTTCCTTTTACAAGGTCAGATAAATGCTAGCTAAATAATAAGTGAAATCTGCAGTAGATGTTGGTATACATAAATGTACTTGCTTACAAAAAGCATA
The DNA here is from genome assembly GCA_947523025.1 of Dryobota labecula. Taxonomy (NCBI): domain Eukaryota; kingdom Metazoa; phylum Arthropoda; class Insecta; order Lepidoptera; family Noctuidae; genus Dryobota; species Dryobota labecula. Next base: position 19,229,814 of record OX383287.1, on the reverse strand, counting down.
ATACTTGGTACTAGCCAGGAACTACATGTCAAATTCTAAATAAGATCTTATAAGAAAACAATGTTGTTTATGTCTTTGTCTCTAATTTTTTTTAGGGTATTGTTAACCTGTTAATAAAGGCACCTAAAACCCAAAACAAGCAGATGTTACATCACAAGCTCAATTAAAAATAATAACATGATTGATTCATACAAAAACAAACCCTTTCATCGGAACAATTCATTTGACGTCTTATTTCGAATCATTCAAATTACACGTTCCACTTGGTAGCACTTTTATTTTTGTCTATTAACTAGAAGTTGCGTGTGGCATCCCGAACTAGGAACCTTATTAATAGTAATCGGTTTCGTGACATTACTTATTAATAATACCGAACAGTATACAGATACCGAATGATAGAAATTAACAACGCTGTTTACCGTCCCATTTTTTATCGTACAAAGATAATCGCATGCCTTAATAATAATTTGTATCAGCCCTTTCGGATGTCGGTATAATTTTTTGTAGCTACGATTCACGTAGCACTGATTGGATCAGTTAAACAGTGACAAAATACTCGGGACATTGCTCCTTTGTCGTGACGTTCGGTTTTGTTCCCGAGATGTGTCTCACGATATTTAACCTCATGTCATTATTAAGACATCACTTGCCCGGTGGCTGGGAGATTCACTTGCTGATAAAATTTCGGTCATTTATATCAAGCTCCGATAAATGAGAGCAGTGAATACTGAATAAAAGTATTGTGCTAGTTTAATAGTCGAGTATTTTAATTAGAACGTTGGTATTTAAGAATTTTGTTTTTAATCTTGTTTCTTTATGTGGGAAAAAGGGATTCTACAGGGCCCTTTACCTGTAAAAAACATTCGGTCATCGCTAACAGTGATTTCTCTTGCACTACTGAACATTAGGTAACTTCCAAGAGATTTGTCCCCAAAATGCCTACAAATGGTTGCTCAATCGTTCGTGAGCCGTCCGAGTCACAGTCGGTAAAGGAAACATTAATTAGGAGGTCGCCCTTAATTAAATTGTGACGTCTCAGCGAATTTCCCTGAGATGCCCTCAGTCGGTGGTCTTGCAGGTAAACGTTAGAAGTGAATGTTAACTTTATGGGCACTGGCAGTAAATGTAACATTTTAACGATTATCAATTAAGGAGTAATCCCTTACGGTACAGTCATTAACTGAGCAGTAAACTTATATATACGAGATCGCGACTGTTTTATATCCTGGGAATTTAGGATGAGGTAGTTAGATGATTTAGTTCCTGGCTAATATGGGCAAGAAAAAAAGTTATATGGGTTCCTCTACTTAGTACATGCCTGGGAAAATTCAAATTCAATGTTTATTGCTCAACACAGTAGGTACATAATCATACATTTCAAGTGAATGCGCAGTCCACTGTGTTGCACCAATTCAGGCATGCAAAATTATTATTAAAATTATAAGCACCATTAAAATTATACAATTTCATAAATTCACAAGTTATACAATAATTTCAAAATAGTACCATACACAATGTCATAAATTCAAATCAGTAAGCATGTAATGGTGCCGATTCCCTTGTTCACAAACTAAACTAAATTTAAGTTCAGTGCATCTTTTTCTTTCTATTTCATTAAGAAAAGGACAGAAGATAAATTTTAATTTAGTCTTGTTAAATTAATCAGCGCCTGTCACTACTCCATACAAGTTTAGACGTGATTAAAAACTTGCCTACTAAAATTGCGTCAATTTACATCAAGCGCTGATTAATTTGACAGGACTAAACTAAAATTTACCTTCTGTCCTTTTCTTAATGAAATAGAAAGAAAAAGATGCACTGAACTTAAATTTAGTTTAGTTTGTGAACAAGGGAATCGGCACCAATGTAATGTATAATGTAATGATAACTAAGTAATGTCTAATACAGTCCACACATAATTTACAATACAAATAAGAATAATTTTAATAAAAATAAATCGGAGCACTTTTATGTACGTCGATTTATTTGTAGATTTTGAGTAAAGTGAGCGTGAAACCTTCAAGAGACTACCCTTCTACCTTTTGTGTCATTTATGCCAGACAATGGCATGGCGGTGAAAAGGTTAAGATCACACTGACGATACACCCTAAAAACAAAATAGGGCAATACTGGCTCCATCATTTTTACTATCCGCAATAAAAAATATGATATGCCAGGACAGAAACAAAAAAACAGATTATTACACATAAAAAAATAGGTTATTAAATTGATGAGCGGCAATATCCTTTTACAAAAAAGCGTTAACCACAAAGAGTAGATTCATATTTGTTGTTTAATTAAGGAATTTTTACGCTATAAAAGTTGTAATATGATGGAAAAAACAGAGAATTTAGAGGCGAGGTAAGCCTGAATAAAATAATTCAGAAGCTTTACTAATAAAGGTGCCTACTACCTGGTTATCAGTGTTGATTATGAGCTCAGTTGTATTCTAAACTATTCTGGAATAATTGAAAACGATGCAATTTTAAAGCTTTTGATTGTTCTTAAATAAAATGATGTAGAAGAATATGGTATTGAAACCGACCAAGTATAGGTATGCCCTTCCTTATTCCTTCAGCTTCACTTCGCTATGGTGGCTCTATGGCTGTGATTATTATAAGAAAAATTACTCAATTGATCTTAATTTATACAGGTGCGCCGCTACGAAATTTTTTATTGTCTCATTTTCATTCAGCATTGTATAAAAACAGCCATCTTAAATAGCACCAGCAACAATTTCAACCATTTCATTGTCTCCAATATCTCATTTCAATAATTACGTGCATCAATTAAATCGAATGTTGCCAGTTCAGTGTGCCCACATTGCCCATATAAAAGGATACCGTTGGTCTTGTTAAGAATGACATTTACGTATCATCACGCTGCCCCTGTTCGGGTGCTCGGCTGTGTCTAATTTTCTCAGCAAGACGTCTGTCGTGCTGCGCCTTTGTCAATACACAATCATTAATCAAGGTCAAATCAACATCTTAGACCATTTTATTAACATTTGATTCGCTGCCAAATGGCTTTTGACAAACTGTATTTAAACAGGCTGTGCCGATGCATATGTGACTGCTACGTTTGGTTACATTTATAATTCGCATTCCTGAACAACGCATGAACTTCAATTTGCATTAATAACTGCAACTTTGAAGTTATTCTGTCCTGTGTATTTCTTTTTACATTCCTTCCTCTGCATCGATTAAAGTCACAATTGAATCTAATGTAAGGCTAAACAGGTAGTTTTTGTGAAAGTAAATAACGATATGTGCCGCGTTTGAGTCATCCGACAAACACTTAAACGACTAACCCAAGCACCTACATACAGAAGTATGTGGTCAAGTACTAGAACAAGTTCCCAAACATGTCGGAGGCTGCAGTATTAAACATGGTCATAGACTGTGGGGTGGGATCACTCGCACCGGGAATACTAATGAGTACAGAGAACTATTTTAGAACATATCATTAAGAAACAGGTCACATAATGTAAAATGCAGTGGCTCTGATCTTCGTATCGCGTTTACATTACTTTGTTGGAATCAAAAATACGCGGTAAAAGAAAGAGATGGCGATAGGTTATAACGTGAGTGTGAGAGAGAAGTTCAGCCGTCAAGGCAGGTGTCGCGATACATCTGCGCGTGCGCACTGACCGGCACGTGCGCCCCCACCAGAGCTTTCAGGCCGAAAGGGAAGGTATTAGATGTTATTAGAAGTTTTTGAAGTATTTGAAGGTCAATATTATAAATTTTAATTCTTAATTACTTAATAAATAATTACCACATGAGTGTTCGTCATGTGTTCGTCTCTCATTCATTAAATACGGCTCACATTTAATTAAGTGAAATGTATTTTCCAGAAACTAAAAAGGTGAATTTCGAGGCGATACCGTTTTTACAACCTATCAACTTATAATATTTCCATCATTCATGCAAACAGATACCAAGAAGAATATCGGCATAATTACATATGTATATTTATTCAACGGCAACGTTCGGAAATAACATTACAAAGTGTTAATTAATACATACAATCGACGAAAGTATTTTTTTTTGTTCATTTGTTGATAAATAATATAAATATAATAACTTGCAGCGAAAAAGTATAGTTGAACATACAAGATAAATGGCTTCCCATATGTCAATCTTGAATCATAATTGAAAAGTAGTCTTGTAACTTTTTTTGGTATCATTAACCACCGGGCGTATGGCACGAGCGGTCGCCAATTTTATAACCAATTTTGAGAACAGGAAGCTTGCGCGTGCGACGGGCTGATTTCAATAATAAATCGATGCCCCCACAATTCACCGGTGGACAGCGTTTGTCCGAAGCACTAGCCTGAAATTATCGACATTGGCACAAAATGTACTGGGCGGGGACTAACGGTTTCTCTTGAGCTCGGTGAATTTTTATAGCGGTAGCAGGAATCGTCGATTAGGGGGTTATTATGCTTTGGCACTCAAATCCTTCCCCATCATGCTTGATTGTAACATGTCAGTTGCTCTTTCCGTGGTTTGCTCAACATACAGTTCAACTTGTGGTATGTCGAGCTAAATACCAAGAAACATTGCCACGCTCCTGTGCACCTATAACCATTTAAGGGATCGTCCGTCTTAATATTACAACGTACTTTATTTTTGCTGGATCTCGTTTATTATACTAAAGACCGTGAAATCAAATTTATGCCATCGCTTTTATTAAATCGCTTTTGGTTTTAACGAGAGGCGACATCAGTGTCGCAACGAACCCTGTATTAACGTCTATCATCCGCTATTATCACGGAATATCGTAATAATTGAATTACAATCTTTCCTCAGATTCTGAGATGAGAATATTTTACGAGAGACAAAAAAATGGATCGGAAAAAGTTTAGGTTCACACCTAAAATGAGGCGTCGGCTTGTTAAAAAGCTATTAATAATGTTTTAGACGTATTCCAATAAACGTTTTAACACCTTTTCTGTAAGGTATCATTAGGCTTATTATTGCAGAGCCGCTCGGCCGGTCGATCTGCAACCACTTCGACGAGTTCGATTTTGTTTTAATATTAAACGTGCGGCTATTATGAACAATTTATTTAAGTCACTAGATGTTGTTATATTAAAAATATATGATGTCAATTATTGGATATTAAAGTCTATTTAAATATGAATAAAGCAACGTTTTCTTTTATTTGACCAGCCACTTCGTGAGACATTAATTGGCACCATTATTGTGGTTGTAAGTTATTGCATGCTTAAAAACAGATAATTAAACAGGATTATTTATTTTATTAGGATTCACTGTTTTCTCCAGGAACACTATCTGGTAGTGGTGATATTCTCGTGAATTTGAACAATATCAAATACAATACCTGCTACCAAAAAAGTGGATCCTATCAGCGTTAGGACACGCATGTGAATAAATTCAAAATGGCTACTGAGCGTACGGTACGCCGAAAATTTATTAATCTCGAAGTAAATAAAGCAATCCAGGAGTTCATTAAAAGGTTTAAATTTTATCTGTGCAGTTTATGTTAACCACCGCGTGCAGGGCGCGCGGCGCAGGCGCATCCGATACCGAATCGTACTAATTGGAACTTTGTACCAACTAATTAGAATAAGTTGTGGCCGCGCGGACCAAAATTTATTTTGGATCTGTACCGCAGCGAAAGTGTTCCCCAATATCCTTTATTTTTTATTAAATTGAATCATTTATTTTTACGGAGATCGATAGCATCCCTGTAAAATTACTGTGAGCTCTACACGTCGCCTCGGTTCTCACATTACACACGAAAACATCGTCATCATATTTTATTCGATTTTAAAGGCACCTTCTACAACATTCATCATGTAAATGGTGATAATAAAAATAATATTGAATGGACATGATTAAAATATCCAAACATGAAGACAATTCGCGTGCTTTCAACGTCGCTGAGGGGAACGATCACATATTTATATGAAACGCATCAATATCAGGACGCCATTGATATTTTTAAATATTGCTGAAATTACCAGGAAACGGGTAAACAGTGAATTATAGGTTTTATACTCGCTTTTATAATGAGGTGTCGAAAAAAATATCAAGGTTTTCATATGCATTTCAACCGTTACACAAGAAAAAGCATGTGAACGGCAGCAGCTGTTACAAATTCATAAAAATTCATTTTGGTATGCCTCCTCTTTTATTTGTGACTCCGAACATGATTCAGTATTCATATTTCATATTCCTGTTACATTTATGTAAAAAGGATCTGGACAAAAACAATGTAAGACAAAACATTCTGAGAACAAGATGAATTTTAAAACACTTCCCACAGACACTTCTTGTTATAACGATTAATTAAAAAAATACTTTACCTAATTAACTGAAAAACTATCATACATAGATCATCATAGATCAGGAGTAGGTACCTACCTACAGGAAAAAATATAGATGGGTACATATAGTAAGAGTAGTTAATTGACACTGAACACTATGACGATACAAATAGTGTGACATGCTTTATTAATTTAATTTGACATCTGTATAATTTAATTTTAATTTGGACTTATATTTTAATTTAATTTATTTAAATTGTTAAGTCTATGACATGTATTATAATTTTTTATTTTAATTTTGAGTATAATAATTTTGTAATGTTATTTTAATAATTGTTTAATTAGATTAATCTATAATATAAAAATGAATCGCAAAATGTGTTGGTAAGCGCATAACTCAACAACGCCTGGACCAATTATACAAATTCATATTTTAAATTTTCGTTGAAGTTCAAGGATAGAAGATAGGGTAGTGTAGTGTAGTGTAGGGTAGGGTAGGGTAGGTAGGTAGGTAGGGTAGTGTAGGTTGGTAGATAGGATAGTGTAGTGTAGGGTAGGGTAGGGTAGGTAGGTAGGTAGGGTAGTGTAGGAGGTAGGTAGGTAGGTAGGTAGGGTAGGGTAGGGTAGGGTAGGTAGCTAGGTAGGGTAGGGTAGGTAGGTAGGTAAGGTAGGGTAGGGTAGTGTAGGTACCTACCTACCTAGGTAGGTAGCTAGGGTAGGGTAGGGTGGGTGGATAGCTAGTAATAATATAAATATTTGCACACCTTATTAAGTAATGATACAGAGTACTTAATATTTATTTGTTGCATCTGTTTAAACCTACCTGTATTAGTAAATAAATCATTTGATTTGATTTGATCATCTAAATAAATCAAGATAAATCATAGTCACTTCCAAAATTGCCTTTAAAGTAATTTTCTCACGAACATTAAATCACATTCCTCCATGATTTGTCAACCCTAAATTGCGACAGGTCAAAAGATCACCAACGGACGTCGAGTTCCTGTAGTCATTAGCTGTACTACCTCATACGCGATATTTTAATAGCCACTACCTTTTCACACCGTGATTTGTCATGGAAAATATAATTTAATACTTCCGTAGCTGAACGAGTATTGGATGGTTAAACATGCATATATGAAACATCTTTAGGAAATACGTGTTAATAGCTACTGTAGTCAAAGAAAAAGTAATTCAGAATTGCTAGAAGTTATGTCGTAGCCGTTCCACAAGTATTTAATGTCAGTTTCTGCATAATCTGGGCCTAATGGACTATGATGTTTACCTACACTTGAATGTAATAAGTATACTGTGTATTCTACTTAAGTTTCAATCTTTTCATGCTTTATTTATTAGATATGACCATGTTGCATAATCGATAATAAAAAAGGCAAAATAAAAATATTCATTGTTTTCACATAGAACTAACTCAGATGCATAATCATCAATTTTATGTCCCTGCCCCAACAATTATAACACATGCCATATTAAATTTATATTTTCTCACGTCCAAACTGTCGCATAATGATTTGCTGGTTCGATAAAGCGTTTAGTCATTATCGCTGAACTGCGGACATACGGACAAATCCAAACAATTGCCCACGCTATGTCCGGAGAGGGGCTGAAATAGCCGCAATCAAGGGTTAATAGTACTATCTGTGTACACGAATAATTCCCACGCACGATACGAAATAATTTTGTTTGGATAAAATGTTTTGTTGTATATTTCCTGCAGCTATTTTGATATGAAAAAACTGGCCAAGTGCGTGTCGGACCACGCACAATGAAGGGTTCCGTAGTTGGAATGAATGTATCCCAAGAACAAACTTAACATTGTAGTTGAGACACGTGCTCGCCTATACAGATTGTATGGGAGAACATGTTTTTCAACTGCAAGTTTAAGTTGGTCGACTATTACTCGTAAACTTGTAAAGCTCACTTAAGTGTGATAGTTTTCCTTTAAACTTCGTTATATATAGGTACTACTGCCGTGGCAATTGAATTTTTAACTACAACCGTTTAGTTGGTAGAGGGGGGGGACACTTGACTTTACATGTAGGGAGATACCCTAAATAATTGTTTTTTTTTTTACGACTTTTTCGGCGTCATTAACGTGTGTACTCATGCCAAATTACAACTTTCTAGTACCAATAGTTTTTGAGCTAACCCGCGGACAGACAGACAGACAGGCAGACAGACGGACATGGCGAAACTATAAGGGTTCCTTGTTGACTACGGAACCCTAAAAAAGATTCATATAAGATTTATCCTGTCACTATTAGTTTATCTACCACAGTGAACCGGTAACCATTGAGGAGTTAAGAAACAGCGCAATATCTCAAGTGTATTCGCTGAAGACCACCGCATGCGGTAACGACAGTCTGTCCACAATTTGCCTTTGAAACTGCCGGCGATCAACCCCTTATCAGCGCATAGAAACGATAAAATCTCCGTCTGCGACGATTTCATCATTGTCCCGCCCATTAACGCCCATTAAAATTCCAATCAACACGCACTTATTCATCTGTCGAAGATGTTACGAGGACGCGAGGACAACGTGACGTCACATGCCATGTCGGGCGTCTCGCAATGAGAAATTACCTGTTTAATTACCTGAGTCATTGTCACAGTTGTACTAATTGGCGCCACCGACAAACATCAAGGAGCATCGATGGCCGCCGAAAAACAATATCCTCTCCTATAACCCAATAAACTAAATCAATTTCATTTTGACTGTGACTAATTTTGTTAGTTTTAACGCGGGCTTTCGGCGCCAGTTGTGGTAAAAAACAAACAAACATTCCGTAGAACTAATGAGTGTGTAATTTTGTTAGGGAGGCTCTATGTAGGCGGTCCTCGGGCCGACACGAAGGGCCACAGAAAATTAATATTCTAGTCGAATTCTACGCGTTAGTGAAAATAAAAACTACCAGGAGAAGCAATTTCCATATTATTATGGATAAAAGCGAGATCTGAATCTTTAGTTCGACCACTGCATAAAATTGACACAAGTTCTGGGCAACTTTATGTAGTGCAGGTATATAGGCCGTAAAATTAACTTCCCGTTTGTTTTTTCAATGGCTTGAGGTAAAACACAGCAGTAATCGAATAGAAGTACCTAATTAAAACCATGCGAGCGCGTGTCGCCTCTCTGATGCGGCGGGTGCGTGGCAGCGCTAACAGACTCTTGGTCACTGTGCCCGATAAGGCGGAAGGACTTATACTCAGGCACTGGACCAGGGGGCCAAGTCTACTAATGTACAAACGTTGCAATGGTCTCTTCATCGTCAGTTTTTGACAGGTTTGCCATACAAACACTGTGAAATACTCACAATGGCGAGAGCATTGCAACGTTTGTAAATTAGTAGACTTAGGCCCCAGGACACAAGTATTGCCTTCAAGTCGTACCTTGAAATAATGTGTTCTTGTACTTATTGCGTTTTTGATGATGATGTATTTGTGTTATTGTGATTTGATTATTGTATTATTAATGATTTTGACATAGTTAGTGGTGATTTTGACATAATTATTATTGATTTTGACATTATTATTAATTTTCTTGACATTATTAGTCATTATTACCAAAATTTGCCAAATGTATGTGTTACACTAGTGTTTAAGATGTGTATGTAATTACTAACGAATTGGATTGTATGATCTGGACAATAAATGATTATTATTATTATTAAAACTTAACTACTTGACACATCGGTCCATTCATTTTGAACTCAAAGTCAAACGATCGTGAATACATTATATGAATTTTAACAAATATTTGAAAATTGACTGTGTACTAGCTGCTGCAGTTCACACTGATACTAACTTAAGAGTTTTACACTTCTCTAATTGCGCAAAATTAACAACTACGCTGTTAACTATTAGAGATGCCGTACATATCGCGAATGCAGGAACATTAATAGAATAATGGGATGCATTAATAATCCACACAATAAAAAGAGTCTAGTCCACTCGTACTTAAGGGGGCAAGGACTGCAAGTACCCAAGTACTTAAATATAAATACGTATGTACCGTTGAATGAAAACTGTAGCGATCGTATCTTCATTTAATTTAGAGCACAGTAACGTTTTGAAGATAGCCTATAAAAGTCGGACTTTAAACGAGACTGTAAAATGGTTACATTAACCTTTCACCGGCACTATTTAAGTGGAGTAATTGATTTCTTTCTCATGAAGATCATTTTCAAGTGCATCGATGCGTTTCGTCGAAATATAAATTTGGTTACGTAAGTAACCGCATTGCGTAATGATCATTTAAATTATTTGCCACCTTCGAATTCCTTAAGGCGGCAGCTTTATTATCTTACTATAAGTAATATAACTTTTAAAGTTTGAGAATTTACGGTAAATGTAGGAAAAGAGATGAGTCTCTATATATTCATCCTTTTTTTAGGGCGGGTACAGTTATGAATAACAACAAGGAGTCATTTGCAATGGATACCACGCTCCTCCACGCAATCCGTGCTGAATACAACTATGGCGCCTAACGCTGTTTGAGATCTCATGATTTTCTCGAACGAACAGCTAATAAAAAAAAGTATTACTAAAACCCTGATGTTATTAAGAAAACAAAAATAATGAAACACCCAGCCGTTTGATACTTAACATTAGCTGAATTTTACGACAAAATATTTTTAGCTTTGCGTTGATTTCGGGAATACATTGAGTTCCCAAATTCTTCGCAAACGGTTATGCATTTAGAAGATAACATTTCTCGGTGATTGAAAAAGTTGATTTCTAAATGATTATGAGGAGAGTTTCAGTGTTAATGTTGTAGGGACGTACTAAAACAAAAGAGGTTCGCTTTGGCAATGAAATGTTTATTGGCTGCCGAAGCCGGCGCGACGTTTCGCGCCTCGAGCGTGGATAACGAGCAGTAAATGACGTTTACAGACATTCAATCAAACCCGTGATTGGACGATTGATAGCCACGGTGCATATTGGAGCCGAGTTCGGCGTCAGACGAAATTGGAGTGAGTAATTAGGTTTTTGGTCAAAATATCTGTACGTGATTTTGTTTTTAGTAAGTGATTGGAGATCACGGAGTGGTATTCCCGGTCCATCATTTAATAAAAATGTAAAACTGCTACGGAAAATAAAACACGGGAATTATATATTTTTAGCCCAACCAGCTTATTTGAAGCATTTTAACTTTGATACAGCTAATCAGCTGTTAGAGTTAAACAAACTAACGTTTACCTCTTCCAAAAACGTAACGATATTCCCAGAATCTTTACGCAAGTTGCAATAAAAATTATTACCAACAATTTTTTTTAAACGAAAGAAGACATTATCGAAGACGACTCGTCTTCAAACCAAACCGTACATGTACACTTAGCAACTAAATAAAATTAGCTCGTTCCAAATCCAGAATCTGAGAAAGGAGTGAATATGTAAAAATACGAATCTTTTTTCACCTTTTTAAATCATTACACATTATTACGTACATATAAGGTTTAAGGGTATTCAGGTTCATACATTACTGTGGTAAATAAACATCAAATTCGGTCGTCTCGCGCGAGTGTCGCGCTGGGAACAATCAGTTGGCTGGACGCGTGTCATTCAGTCGGCAATGCACTAACGAGCACATGCAAATACCGGGTACTTCGCACTAACAATATCCATGGGCTACTAGAGTACTGGTTTATAGCGTCGAATAATGTTGGGAAAAACAGTACTTTTTAGACCCTGATGCGTTGAACAGCTTGTACAGTTTCTATGTGATTCTTAGTTCTTAATACATTTTGTTTCAATGGATAGAATTGTACGAACGACACTGGCAAAAGCCGAGTTTAGGGGCAAAGAACACACGCTACTTTTAGCATCGGTGATCGGCGATTTTGCGTCTGTATCGATACTGCGTCGTAGAAAAAGCGGCTAAATCGCCGATCGCCGTTGCTAAAAGTAGCGTGCGTACTTTGGTCCTTAATAAAAATAGAAATTGACTTATCTATCCAAATATTTATTTCATCAGGGTTCTCCGTGGAATTTAATCATTTTGAAGATAGTGGCTACACACATAGGCTTTTTCTGGAAAATGTATTTGGTTTTCCTGTGTTTTCATAAGTTAAATTTTCATTTCCTCCCGTGGGTGTCGTAAAAGGAGACTAAGGGACTTACTAGAGAATGGGCAGCAGCGTTCTTTATGCATTTTTATGCGATCGCCAACCCGCCTGCCAAGCGTGGCGATTATAGCAAACCCCCCCAATTGGGGGAGGCTTATGTCCAGCAGTGGGCGTCTTTCGGCTGAAATGATGATGATAGGTTAAATTCGTCGTAGGTAGTCCGGGAGTCATCACAATTTACAGACGCAGTTTCCTACAGGAATGCTCAATTTGATCTCCACATACACAAGTATTTGCAAATTGTTCTCATGTTGTAATATGGGCGAATAGCGACGGCCTATCAACCTAACAAGGACATACTTCAATTACAATAAAAAAGTATTCCGGTTCTAGTATTGGTTTAATAAAATAACGCGATGAGTTAACATTAGCAGGAATAAAACCTATTTATGTAGCCTAATCTAGACAAACATTTTTTTAAGCATAAATTCGCCAAAATTAATTCGGAGATTGGGTTTTTAACTCGCGGCTGCATATTTACTAATCACGACATTTGCATTCTAAATTCAAGTACTCAAAAGTAAATCTGCATTGGTTCAACAACAAAATTATGTAGGATTTTGTTTTGTCTATTAAAAAAAAAAAGTACTTAATGTAAAAAGATAAATCGTTATAAAAATATATTAGATTATACCTTTCATATGACTTACTTTCCTTTTCAGAGCCTATAAATAACAGCACAGCGGGAATTTAGATCTTATTTGTTTTAAATCTCAATAAATAATATCCAATGAATGGATTCCAGACACCGCATGATTCCTACATTTGTACGCGCCAAGATTCCTATAAAAATGATAAACGTTTGTCGCTGGTCGCTTTGTGTGAAAAAAATATGATGAAGCCGTAAAAGGAAAAAATTAAAACGGTAGGAAAGAACATGCCTCGTGTATACATAGACACGAAAGAATCGCTAGATGCAACCATACGACACATAGGATATGAAACCACCAAGATATTGGATTTGAAACAGTGGAAACAATATTTCAAAAACAGAAATATACCGTGCCCACATCCCTAATTTGAATTTTCTACAAATACCGTGGGATAACACAAAATTAATTCCGTTATAAATGCTCTAATCAATGAGACTGTATATAAATGGTTTATAGTGTCCCAATATGTCTAATCTTCCATGGTTTACATTATCCGACAGCAATGAACTGTTTTCATTCGTTAAAAGTTTGGACAAAGGATTCTGACATCTATTTCATTTGGGTAATGTCGCTGCAAGATTCGATAATCGGTAATCGTTATTCGGTTGGTTTATAATTCGATTTGGTTAGAGATGTCCACACCTCTGGGTGGGCGCCGGCCTCCCGCTAACACCAGATTAAAACTCCAAATGTATTGCGTGGGCAATAAACATTTATTAATAGGTCTTAGATATTTGTTTCAACACCATATTTCTACGGATTAAGTGAATTAATTCGATATAACATGTGTACACAGGAAATAGTTTGAAAAACGTCTTGATGTTTCGATTAGGTGTTTACACTTAAATGTACAGTCTCCAACCGGGTTGATATTTCATTTCTTTGATAACATGGAGATATTGAATTAATAAAGGATGTCCCAAATTTTAAGTAAGATTTTAATTATATAGAAAACACAGTTTATTTTATTATAATTTCTTCTTATAAGTCACTAGCTTCCCGTGACTTCGTCCGTGTGAAATTTCGGCCCTCCGCGTCACATCCTGTTGCCCACCGATGCTATTACTTCGTTTTCACATAGCGTTCTATCTGGTTTTTTTTTTCTTTTTGCCCGGCTTCTTAAGGTCGCTGTGTGATATTAAATATTCTATAACCTTCTCCAGGAATTAGGCTATCAAATACAAAAATATTTTTTAGAATCCGTTCAGTAGTTTAAGAGATTAACCAAATTTTACCTCTTTATCACATCGGGCACATCGGACAAATGACCTTCACGGCCTTGCTGGGACATACGCACTCTTTTGTTGAATTTTTATTTTATTTTTTCAATGCACGAATGTTGGTATAGACTTTCGATTTTAAATAATCCCATGAAAATAAATCCAGTGGTGGTAAATCTCATAATCGAGGGGCCCAATTCTAATCACCAAAACGAGAGAGTACACGACCAGGAAATGTCTCATGAGCTATACGTACAGGCCATTTGCCCGCTGTGCTTGTCTATGCATAACCCTAGCTTATGTACTTTATGATTCAATAAACAAATTATAATAAATTTTAAGAATTTTCTATTTAATTCAAATCTTGCGTAAATTTTGGGACACCCGATATAATACAGAATGCATGTATCCTATTATTTAAGTTGTCATGCACTGTAGGTATCAATAACATTCACACGCTAAGAAGCATTTGACTCTATTTAGACACGCTGAGAAGAAGAACAAGAAGAATGTACTTCGATACTTAAGTTTTTACAATGAGGTGTAAAAGTTCTAGTTTAATGGATCTGCAACAGTAGCGAGATGTGCTATTGTAATCGTAGATATGCTAAAATGCACCGATCAGCTGTATAATTTTGCGCACGGGTATATGAGGAGTTGTAAATATTTATAGATCCACTTTTCCATGTCCGGTAAATTGCGGTGTAATCGAGTCAAGACAACAATGTTTTTACATTGCTCCCAAACGTGTACGAGTGAAGAATGAGCCTGTTGTTTAAACAGCAACTTACTAGCAACCAGTTGCTAGACATTTAAATGTAGCGTGATTTAAGTGCAAAGCTTCCATTTGATGTAAAAGGGTGCCTACTGTTGATTAAGCAACAAGACAATCAGGAATATGAGAAACTAGCCTCATATTGGTGGTATTATTTTGTATGAAAATGTTTAGTGTCATTTTCAGAATTTCAACTTCATCTCAGTGTCCGTAAAAGTGTTAATATCGCCGCCTTACAACGAAAACAAATTAAATCGAAATTTTGACGAAAATGATGTATGAATGCCAAAGTACTTAATGTTCTTTCGTCTGCAAAAACCCATTAAACGCTAAGTCTTATAGTTTCGCTGCTAGCTAATAAGATAATCAATTATTTCAAGCATTTCCAAGGTTTGTTTTCAAATACAAAACATTAAGCAGATTATGTGACAATTATTGAAAATTTCATTACAAAGCAATAACTTTTTTAAATCTCAATAGACATGTTTAAATAGAACATAATATCAATGTACTGATGCTATGAAGTACCTAATAATAATAATATAATACTACAAAGAGTATTTTCAACCCCATAAACTTTGTAATCGCGATATCTCCGTTTGCACTTTTAATGATATAGTTGGTTTTCGTTGTAGGGCGGCGATATATACCATAACTTTACTTACCTACCTACAGTTTCTCATATTCCTGGTTGTCTTGTTGCTTAATCAACAGTAGGCACACTTTTACATCAAATGGAAGCTTTGCACTTACATCACTAGCACTAAGCAGTCCGGCTATAGGCTTTAGCCGGACTGCTTACTGACTTGAAACTAGAATGATTTATGTAAGTGAGTGCAATACGACTGTGGATCTGGGCCTCAAGTCTGCTATTACAATAGTGTCAGAATGGTCTATCATTGATTTCATAATTGTTGATTTTGACAAGTTTGGTAATCTAGTATTATAATGGTGTCATTATGACTTTCCAATGGTCAGCCACTGACACTCCATTGAAATAATTGGTAATCTTGTACATAATGACAAATGAAACTTCCTATTAAACTTCCTACTACTTCAGATTGCTTATAACACTAATATTAATAATATGTAAAAATATATATAAATGAAATCTGGCATAAATAAATGTTCAAATTTAGTAGTAGTTTTTCGAAAATCATATCTACTAACGGGTTTTATAATAATGGGTAATACAATTCTACTACGAGAGCATTGGCCGACCTATGATCGACCATTATGAATTTAGCAGATTACGAACTTTTAGCAAAATGACAATGGGATCGTGTTGGAGTGACGAATTTATAAAAATAGCAGACTTGGGCCCCAGGTGGCTTTTAAGTAATGTAGGCAAATTTACACGAGTATAGGCTTTATGTCTGTTGTCACTTGGTTCAATTAACCACCTGTGGGCGTACCGTCATATCAAACACGAAAAAAATACGCCTCTGGTCAGTGAAAGAAATAATGGTAGGTATATATATTTTGAAATTACTTCAATATAGAGCAAGTTTGTAGATAGCAGTCTGAAGATTAGCTCTAACAATTTTTATCCCATTTGATGTAATTTTCTAGGTTGACGTAAACTCTGTGTACGGTAATTGTACAACTATTGCGCGGCCATCACTATCGCAATTTATAAACATGTTCGTGTTTCAAAGTGATGGTTACAAAGTACACGTTACACTTCGTTTTTAAGACAATGTCGGAACGAATTAAGGGCCAATTAATACAGCAAATTGTTTTATTAATGTTGTTTGCGGCGCTCGTAAACCTTCAAAACCTTTAGAATTTAACCAGTTCTTGTTTTGAGATTAGAATAAAAATGCTATTATGCTAATCTTTCAAATATTTATCTACACATGTAAAACAAACAATATGTCATACCAGCGTGTAATTGCTTATAAGAGAAACAAGCAAAAGCAGCACCACAATTTATTGCAATATTTTCCTAGACATAAAACTTTTTTTATCGCGTCCAGTATGACAGAACTTTTACCATTAAAAATCAGAGATAGAATCTTTTCCATAAAATAAATTCACCTCACACGTATACACACAATATTTGCATCGACATGTACACCAGCGAGCTATAAATTAAAAGTTATGATCATTAATGAACCAGTTTTAATTTACGATCAAACTGTTGATAAATAATCAAGTTTGTTGGTATGAAAAAATTAATCAGATGAAGTTGAACGCGACATTCTCCTCACGAAGTCTAGTGGCATTGCTCTTAATGCCTCCATTTAATGTAATAGCTATATAAATTGCAAAATGAAAGTTAAATTGCAATATTACTTTATGAAACAAAACAAAATGATGATCTACTGCTTCGAGCAGTTTAATTGATGGATTACGGTATTCGTCAAAGCTTGTAACAAAAGATTTACAATACCATAATTAAATGGATATCCTTTGTCTTTATTTCGTTACTAGTTTTTGCCCGCGGCTTCGCCCGCGATGATGTCAGTTATCGCGTAAAAAAGGTAGCCTATGTCCTTCTCCATATCCCAGGCTATATCTCTGACAAATTTCATGACGATCGGTTCAGCGGTTTAGGTGTGAAAATGTAACAGAAAGACAGACAGACAGAGTTACTTTCACATTTATAATATTACTAGCTTTTGCCCGCGGCTCCGCCCGCGTGGGTGTCAGTTATATCGCGTAAAAAAGTAGCCTATGTCCTTCACCGTATCCCAGGATATATCTCTGCCAAATTTTATGACGATCGGTTCAGCGGTTTAGGCGTGAAAACGTAACATACAGACAGACAGACAGACAGACAGAGTTACTTTCACATTTATAATATTAGTATGGATGGATTAGTATATTAGTATTAGTATGGACTATATATTATATTTATTATATAGTATAGTACCTATATAGGGTGTATCTATTCAAACACGAAATATTTTAAGAGATACACCTAGTTGGTAAAGAAGCCATAGAAATGTTTTTTTTTTTTTAATCTGAGTATATTATTTAAAAAATTAAATTAGTTAAAATAACTTGTTATGATGATTAATTATCAAAATTCACCCCGGTCCTGCCGCCACCGCCGCGGCGTCGCCGCGTCCGGGCGGATCACTCATAGAATAAGTTTAAAAAAAAAACATTATTTTTTTTGTAAAAAGTCTTAAGCAATTATATAATTATAATAATTATGTAAAAATATAAATATATACCTACTACACTAATAATAATAAAACACTAAACACGTAATATGTACTCAGATTAAAAAAAAATCGCTGCAATGGCTTTTTTACCACTTATAGATGTTTCTAAGTATGGATTGTTTCTTAATCTTTGTGTTTCTAATTAACAATCGTCGGAAGAATTATCTTTATAAAGGCAACATCTACAAGTGTAATAATTAAGTAACATTGGGATTAAACATTTTTGAGTAAATTTTTATATTTTGATTTAAAGCCTGTGGATTAAACCACTTTTAACTTGTTGTTCTGTTTTAATACCATAATCCAAAGTCAGTTTGAAACGATATATCCACCAATAAACATTAACCATTGATGTAGATCTTCAGTAATTTGTCATAACGTCTTTATCTTGTCAAATGAGGGAATGTAATTCGTAACAATCAAAGATCGGCGGGCCCAATCCGTCGCTTGATATCGATGGTCCGTCACCGCTCTGTCATTTTAGATGTTGAATGATGACAACCTTCAGTGAACACCGCTTCGTTATTGAGGGAGTGGGGGACCCACAGCGGAAAGACGAATTTGAATTTATGCACTAAATGTTTGGAGTGATATTGATTTATTTGAAATTATTATTGAATACGTTATTACTGATTAATTAAGTGTTCGGCGCCAAGCATGATTTCCAAAATCACACTTTTTTTTTTGTTTATATGGTTTTATTTCTTGTATTAATGTGTTTTAAGCTTTCATCTTCCTTTTCCCATCTTTTTTCAGGTTTTTCAGAGTGTATATCATAAATGATACACTGGCCTACCAAATAGTTTTGTGTGTTCTCATATCTCCAGGACCATGTGTATAATTTTTGATACATATTGTATTAACAAGTATGTGCAAAAATGATACACTGGCGCCGATGGTGTTAAAATATGTTGATGTACAAATATACATCCGAATCCAGTTAATTATGATAAGCGCGAGCTTTACTTTTTTTCTTAATTATGATAAAATGGGTTATTAATTGTTTATTTTCAAAGTAATCATGTATTCCTACTTAATTAATTAAGCAAAAGCATTGCTAAAACTATTTACTGCTCATTAATAAGCTCTTCATATACCCGAGATTGTGTCTGTAAGTTCCCACGTATAATGGATCGTTCGCTGTGGGATCAAAGTGCGTCGGCGCTTGCGCAGATATCGCGAATATATCGTGTTTGGTGCGATGGGCCGTGAGCACAGATGTGACAACTATGCCTGTTAATTTAAACGGACGCGATCAATATACACTATCGTTACTTCATCTTGGATTGAGGTATAAGGTATATGTTGGTTCAGGCAACAGTACTAATAGGTACTGCAGAGAATGAAATTAATGGAAAAAATTATAATGATGCTTTAAGAACTCAACTTGCTATGGCATCTGTTGTCGTCTGATAAATGAACGGTGAAAGAATCAGGTACAAACTATTATAAAAGAAAAATTATCTAGGTAAACGAAACTAAATTCAAGACTATACATATAAGGTGTATCTATTCAAACACGTGATAAAATACCATGGAAACGATTGTTTTTTATAATCTGAGTATATTATTTAAAAAATATATATATATTGAAAATTACTTGATATGATGATTAATTATGAAAAGGCACCACGATCGTGCCGCCACCGTCATCGCCGCGTCCGGGCGGATCATTCATAGAATTAAAAAAAAAAAGTAAGTAAAGGTTTTTTTGCAATATGTCTCAAACAATTTTAAAATTATAATAATCATGCAAAAATATGAAACACTCAGATATTTTTTTTTTCGCTTCTATGGCTTATTTACCAACTATAGATGTTTCTCTTAAAATATATCATGTATTCATGAATAGATCTATCTTATATATTACTGAGTACCTAAACCTGAAAATCCAATTCAACCAAACATGCTAAATATATTTCAACACTAAATCCAATGCACTGACCATCAGAACAGTTCACAGTCCGATTTACTTCGGATTCAAACATTCATCATGAGCCAAAATTACTTTTATGACATAAATCTTCGCATTCAAATCAAACAAGTGATAAAAAGCGACGCTGCTAACAACATCATCCCAACAACAAGCGTATCTAATGTTATTTAAGTCGAAATATTGGATTTGAAGCATACAAAATTAATAATTACACCCCGTACAATGCGGCGCGATTTGTGCATACTTAAATTTGTATTAAAATGACAGGAACAAATTGTCTTATCCAGTTTTGTTTAATCCTTGTGTTTAGATATCCATTTCAGGTTCACAGGTTGTTAGTATGATTAGTTGTTGTTGGGCGATATAATTTGCTAACGACGTAGACAGTCAATTGTACAATCAAGCCTTTCTTTCTTTTTTTCGTGTGGTTAGTGACTAACTAACAAAAAAAAGTTTTTTAAAGTTTTTGTACCGCCCAAGGGCCTCTGGCTTGGCTTCACATGCCGTCTAGAAATAATTCTCAGGTGTTTCCTCACGATGTTTTATTTTACCATTTTTAAACAAGTGATAATTACACAATACGCACATGAATCCGAAAAGACAGAGGTGCGTGCCGTGGGTTTGAACTCGAGACCTATGACTTGGCAGTCCGACGGTCACACCACTAGGCTATCACTGTTATGACCTACAATGCTGCCTAGGATAAAAAGTTTGCTCCATTACTGAGACATATTCAAAACGTAATTATCTAGTTCTGTCAATAATTTGAAGTTGACAGTCAGAATGTCAATTTGGATATGTCTAGGGCAAATTATGATTAAGTTTAATTTGTAATAATTATGTAAAATTTGAATGCTATTTGTTTTAACTTTTATAAGTAAAATATCATACCTAACTTACTTTCAAAAAGCCACACCGCATTAAGACTCAAGAAAAATTTAAAACGCTATGAAATGAAATTGAGAATACAATTTTCGTCACTCATTCTTCTTCTCCTTTTCGTTTCGACGGTACATCTACACTGTTTGGGCCCAGTAGGGCTATATTTATTGCGGCATCAGACGCGTGGTTCAGGTCGTCAAGGGTGCAGGTGAACGGACAATTAGGACACTATAGTAGATGGGACATAGTATGTTCAAGAGCACAGGACTGGCATTGAATGTTGGGTGAATCGATTATAGGCCACTTCGCCAGATTCTGTTTGCAGCGGCCTACTTGAGTACGCAATCGATTCAGAGCTTTGAGAGCAGAGAGAGCAGAGGCTTGAGGCCATTGTAATTCGCGACCAGGAGGCAGGTGTTCTTGGAGCTGTACTAAGTTTTGCGATGGTGGATACCTCTCTTCCCACTCGCTATCGCAATTCGCGCTCATTGATGAAGTGACATGCCGTGTGGTGCCGGACGTAAAGAATAGCACCACACTATTTCCTCCCGTGGGTGTCGTAAAAGGCGACTAAGACTTACTAGAGAATGGACAGCAGCATTCTCTATGCACTTTTAACACCATACCTACTGCGATCGCCAACCCCCCTGCCAAGCGAGGCGATTATGGCAAACCCCCCCTCCCTCAATTATGGGAGGCCTATGTCCAGCAGTGGACGTCTTTCGGCTGAAATGATGATGATGATGATTATGAAGTGACAATCATTAAGAATCTGTTCCCAAATTCTCGTAGCGCCAAGTAAATTGCAACAACCATTCCTGATAAAGGCTCATATAAACAGGCGCGACACGCGAAGCTACACAAAGGCACCGCGTGCAGCGCGACGAGCAGTGTCTTTGTGTCGCGTTGCATGTCGCGCCTGTTTGTAGGAGCCTTAAGGATTGCATCTGATCGGAACGGATTTTACAATCGTTATACGATATTAAATCGTGTATACAGTATTTAAAGTCGATATTACCAAGCCGCGCACAGTAGCTTGACCGTGGTCGTCTTTCGCGACACGCGATCGTAGCCAAAAGTATGCTGCGACGCGCGATCGGCTCCGTTCGCCTCATCGTCTGTCGTCGTATCCAATCGGATCCTTTCGGCTGTTGTCACACGTCAACACGGTAGGAATGAAACTATTTGGCTAAGCGTAGAAACGGATACGTTCGCAAGCGACGGTACGGAGTCGATCGTATGCGTCGACATCCTACCGGACACGATCGGCTGTCGCCGCATCCGTTCGTATTCTTTCTGATCCGATGCGATGCGAGCCGTTTGATGAAAATCATCCTATACAAAGAGACACCGATATCCAGTTCAGTCAGATCCAGATCGACTAGATAAGCCACTGCGCTAACAGTGGCAGGCTCCACCAAAGCTTCTCGCTAATTTAACGTCTCACGCGAGAACTGTAAAACGGGAGTGATTGGCGCGTTAGATACGCAGTTAACTGTTGGTTAATAAACCGAATGATTCATACTCTTGCCCCTCCATATACTGGCATTAACGTTCACTTTAATTGAGTTACTTCAAAATTTATACACCACAAAACTTAAATTGCTGGAAGTGCCTATTGCTTGGTGTATTTATGTGCCCCATTTTCATCGAGTATTCCTAGGTGTTATGGATGTGATAGTAATGAAATTCCTATCTATTTATTTTATGCGTCTGTATTGCATTCAATTCAGCAACTGTCTGTTTTGCTCTTTTATTGGACGACTTAGTTTCAATTGTTTTACCTCAACATCTGTAGATTGGCGAGCTCGTTATTTTTGTAATTGATTCAACGAAACTTCTATACACCTTGTACTTTTATGTTATTCAATATAGTGAGAACTTTCATCTTTTTTTTTTTTTTCTTTGTAAGTGTAATCTTAGCGCCATTACTTCGTTATTTTTCTCACAGTAATTGGCGAAATATTCTTTTATTAGGTACATTTTTTTTTAAATAATTGAGTAAGCTAATTTAACTGAAATAAAGGACCTTGTTGAAAATATACTCCCCACCTGTTGTGGTCATATTTCATAAAAATGTTTCGAAGGCAATTTAAAAATACCGATAAAAATATAACAGTTTGCCATTTAGTTAAATTTTTATTGGTGTATTTAAAACTTGTACCGTGTGATGCCGGACGTAAAGAATAGCACCACCCCATTTCCTCGCGTGGGTGTCGTAAAAGGCGACTAAGGGTCTTACTAGAGAAAGGGCAGCAGCGTTCTCTATGCATTTTAACACCATACTGCGATCGCCAACCCGCCTGCCAAGCGTAGCGATTATGGCAAACCCCCCCAATTGGGAGAGGCCTATGTTCAGCAGTGGACGTCTTTCGGCTGAAATGATGATGAATTAAAACTTAAAGAACAGACAAATCATTGAATTTAAATCACTCAAAAAAAAAAATACTTGTTTCAAATACAATAATAATAATAATATAATAATCCCTTGAATGATTTAAACACTAACAGACATAAACTTAACATGAAGTAATAGCTTCCATTCAACATCAAAGCTTACAGCGTTTATTTCATAATACGAGAATATCTTCCTGATTGCTTAAAACAACGACCATTAAACTAAAATACTGTCTTTAGCCTACTCTAATCTTCCTTTGGATCACAAGGTACCGAAATCCGAATCATATTACACATCAAGTTCTTATGGTTCATATAAAATTGTTTCAGCTTCGTTACGCTTACCGTGCCGACATGAATGAAGACGTTATTAAAAATAATATCTACCTTGCTCATATGTTTAACGATTAATGCGATAGCTATGGAGAAAACAATTAACTTTGAGGACTGAAATTGTTAGTTCTATAATTTGAACGTAACGGTAGATTGAACTTCAGAACAGAGCACATACAGCATCTGTTTAGTTAGGAATGTTGAAGACCATAACAGCACAACATTGAGTCTTTCTTCTAAATAAAAAAGCGTACTGGGATCATAATATTCATGTCACATATCGTCGTTGCGACTTTAAGACCTCTTATGTGTAAAATTCAAGTTTATGAGAAAATCTATATTTTAAGCATCGAAACTTTATTAGGAAGCACATTGTAGATCTTGAAATTGGTAAAGAAATGACGATTAAATCGTCGTATACACATTAGAGTTTTTGCATTCGATAGAGCTTCAAAATGGGAAAAAGGCTGGCGTAAAAAAGTGATTTTGCCGAAAGTGACACATAAGAGGTCTTAAAGTCGCAACGACGATATAAAACAAAACATTACAGTAACTTAAACATCAAACAAAAACAACAGTAAGTATTTCAGTTCCCACACACCTCAGATTTATTTTCAATAATCACGAAACTCAACCTCCATGTCCATGTCTACAGACATATTTAGTGTTATTGTGCAAATATGACGTCGGTTGCAAGTATTTGCAAGTCCTGCAACCCTCGATGTAATGGTGGGTAACGGACGCAGCCCATAAGGAGGCGTGCAAGCGCCAACTCTGACACGATCAAAGCGCCGCTGCTCTTGCCTGTACCCGTCAGAAGGCTCCACTCTCAGTTACTACTTGTAGGTTGAGTATGCGAGTGTACTGAGGTGGGAAATCCCTGACATAAATAATTTTACGCTACAGAGAGTGTTGTTGTGTTGTGAGTGCTTTGGCCTTTGAATAGTTTGCTCTAGCAGCTTTCTGATAATTCTAGATTTGTCAATCCGGGCTTTGTTGTAAAGCCATTAAGACAGCAGATTAATTATGTATGTGAATCGGCCACTTGTGGAGTTTACCAGTGGCTAAAAGTGTTAATTTAATTAAATCTATATTAAAGAATCCTGCCATACAAATTTTTTATACGTGAATCAGACAACTCAGACTCGTTCTCCCTGTTATAACTTCATAAACAACCTTCTTTTCTACGTTTTTTGGTAAAATTAAATAATTTTCTTACTTTCAGTAGGAGTCTCTCGTTCCCAGTTCATGGTCGCAGCAGCCCCGTGAATACTTACGCTCATCTCTCTTTAATTGATGTCGGTTTTTGAGTGGAGCAATAAGCCGCCTGTACGCGTCGCCCCAGCACCTCTGTTCAACCGCAATGTATGGAATTTGTATTCAATAATTTAAACAGCCGCTTGCTTTGGAGTATTCACAAGTTATTTATTTAAGCGCAATTTATTTTACTGATAAAAAATAGATTTTATCCGTACAGGGTTTCATCGTGGCATAAATGTTTTATGGTGAACAAGTGACATTACACGCGCCGGGTTGTTGGATTCTGATCTGTACGGACGACGGACCTTTGGCCGCTATTTATACTGCCAGTGCGCATTATTGGACGATTCATAAAATACTCCAAAATATTTATGAAGTTTGAATTGAAATCGATAGCTTTGTTTTTTATTACGTCTTTTGTTTCTCTTTATTCTTTTGTTTTCCAAATTAGACTTATTCATACTCCGTTTATTTAGAAATTCAAATACATTCAATTCCTAGATCACTAATGTCAGTCCAGCAGCTCAGTTTAAAAGATACAGGGAAAATAAACATTCGTGTGCATTTGTCATCAGTGATATGTTGTCCCCATTTCCTCCCATGGGTGTCGAAAAACGAACCCTTACAGGATCACTTTGTTGTCCATCTGTCCGTCTGTCTGTCTGTCAAGAGCCTTTTTCTCAAGAACGCGTACAGGTATCAAGTTGAAATTTAGATCAAGTACTCGGGTCTACGGTTTCTTTCAGCTGTGAAAAAATCAAACTGTAAGTCAACGCGATCAAAAGATATGACCGCTTATGTAGCTTATTTTCGTATATTTGTGATTTCACAAGGGAATTAAAACCTTTAGAGTAAGTACTTCCCGTTGACCTAGACTCATGGGCAAGAAGAAATGTCTTACAGAACATGTAAAGGAAAAAATCTGAAACCCGTAAATATTTAGTATAATAACAAAAAAAAAGCGAGAGTTTGTACGGAATCCTCGGTTTTTTTATACTGCTAGAACAACACAAAAGTCGGAAAACTCAATGTTACTCGTATTATACTTATTTTGATCTCATAGTAAACCCTCTCACTTTCGATACAAAACCAAATAATCACAAAACATTATCACAGAGCAACATATGATGGATGACGCAACAAGACAAAAGATTCATCCCTATTTTTTCCCGACTTCTTGTCCTGTACGGAGGGTACTGTATTGTTTTACTTGTGTCTGTTCTCTTAATATAAATCAGGTCGTGGCAGGCTGTCGGCGGACGCAGGTGGCTGACGACACGCTTATTTCTCAGTGCTGCGCAAATGCTGTGATTACGTTAATTTTGGATTTTGATGGTGTATGGAGATTTTGGGCGGCTGCTTGTGAAAGTAGGAAAAACTTGATTACCATTAGGTATGTTGTACCAACTTGACTTCTTTTGACTAATTAAGATGCATTAGGAACACTATAATTATGGCTTCGATCGTAGATGATCATCGATAAGTAAATATGTGAACACCTCTATCACATAATTAATTTATCTGTCATTACTTCACTTTTCATTATTTTTACCAATTGTGGTTTAGTCATTTTATTCTAGGTACATCGTCTTCACATATTATATATTGAACTAGCTTTTGCCCGCGGCTCCGCCCGCGTGGATGTCGGTTATCGCGTAAAAAAGTAGCCTATGTCCTTCTCCATATCCCAGGCTATATCTCTGCCTAATTTCATGATGATCGGTTCAGCGGTTTAGGCGTGAAAACGTAACATACAGACAGACAGAGTTACTTTCAGATTTATAATATTAGTATGGATATGGATGTATACAAAATATTGTTACCTTGTTAAAATAGTTAGCGTGTAGTTTCTTACCCATTCTTCTCCATACGTAACTACCTTTTGGAAGGGGCAACTACAATCAATTCAATTTTTGTAAATTTTGACGTTCAAAAGTGCCTTTTATGTGCCTATTAAATAAATGATTTGACTGACTTTGATGCTCAAAAATATTTGCGTTGGTACAAACTGGAAATGCAATGATAAAATTATCATAACTACTGAAAATTATATGTGAAGGGCAAAGGTTACTTTTAGTATTTTTTATATTGTTAACTTGGGACTAAGAATAAAATCCAAGGTACCATGTAGGCATATGTAAGTATTCACCTACCTAACTAAAAAACTAATTTGAGTTTACACCTCCCAAAAATAAAAATAAAATAAAAAAAACAAAATGGCTTATTTAACCGTAGATATAATAAGGGGAGGCTTATTTCCAAGAAATTGATACTTGATGAAAAAGAAAACAAGAATACAAATTACTATGGTAACTAGCTCATAATTAATTTTATCTACGCCCATGCTATAGAAAAGTTTCTGAAACAGTTAGCTTATTGCCAACATTAAAACACCCAGTGTCATAGTAACCATAATAGCATCCAAACGGGAGTTATAGTGTTGTACTGAATTTCATAATGCAACTCCTTTGCTTTTACGAGGATGATGATCAAACTCTCAAACTCAAACACAAAGCATTTATTTCAAATAAACCAATTACAGGCACTTTTGAATTGTCAATCCCTTCCTTACTCATCTGTTTGATGAGTAAGGAAGGGATCATCATCCTCCCTTCCATTCTCACTACTCAATTCGTGGTATCTTTGTGAATTTCAAAAAAAGAACATTGTCACGCACGCGCGTTTCACTATACTATACCATAGCGTCGTATCCCGCCATTTTTGTGCGATATTAGTATTGCAAAAACTGTTTCAGAACCTTTTATAGAGGATTCATGTCATGGGTGTAGATAAAGTCTTGTATGCAACTGTAATAATTAGGTAAATACTCATGTGATAAACCCACATTCGTGTTTTTATTACTTATTATACAACAGTTGCATAAATAACTTTAAACGCTCTTAATGACCAAAGTGCCACCAACATGTAATGAGAAAAGGACAATTTTCTTCAGCTTTTTTGTAACTTAAAAGCTGTAAGATATAAAAAGCATGTTCTTTATAAAAGCAGATGCTGAGAGAGAAATGATAGCCCTTAATACAGTACATCAAACTTAGTTCCTTTGTAGCACTTTCTCCGGGGTACAAACTGTCGTGTAATTATCATTACCATGAAAGCAATAATTACGTTTTTATTAATCAATATCACTTTTATTTATTACAACGTGGACCAAATACAGCCGGACGCAGGTGTATGGCAAATACGGATGTTACACAGGCTGGCCCATTAAAAAAAATAATGTTCATATGAAAATAAACACTGAAAACGAATATAAATTGAATGAACTGATTGTACGTTTACGGAGGTCTTGGTACTTAACGAATGAAATGATTAAAAGGTGCGATGTTTTGTGGTATATGAAAGAGAAAAGAAATTGTGAAAATTATGAAATGAGTTCAGGATATTTTTTACTGATTCATATGTATTATAATATTTAGCAATCTATACAAATCAATAACATTGAAGTGTCTGTTTGTAATGTCAAAATAGCAGTTTTTTACTAAATGCTTATGGAAGTATAATCGGTAATCCATACTAATATTATAAATGTGAAAGTAACTCTGCTGCATGTTACGTTTTCACGCCTAAACCGCTGAACCGATCGTCATGAAATTTGGCAGAGATATAGGTAGCCTGGGCTATGGAGAAGGACATAGGTTACTTTTTTACGCGATAACTGACATCGCGTCACATGGTGTCCGGAGCCGCGCGCAAAAGCTAGTTATAACATAAAAACAACGATTTTTTTAAAAAAAATTGTCTTTCTGTCTCTCTGTCTGTCTGTTTGTTCCGGCTAAACTCCGAAACGGCTGGACTGATTTTGACGGGACTTTCACTGGTCCATAGCTGATTTTAGAAGGAGTAACTAAGGAAACTTTTATTTTAGAAAAAGCCACACGGGTGAAGCCGCGGGCAGCAATTAGTATTGAATAAATAGGAAATTCATCTAGAGAAAATACACTCATTATTTAATACTAATTAATTTACTTGGGCTCTACATAAATTAGAGAAAACTACAAGAATAATGTCTCCTTATAAAAAGTTTTGACTTGATTTCATGAATTTATGGGAAAATAATTTGTACTTCATAAAGGATCAAAAGCGTTTCCCCAAAAATTATAATGAGGAATAGATACGTTTTATTAAAAATAAATCTGACCCGCGTTTTTGTACAAAAAATGTCTCCCGTAACAAAAAAAGGGTAGTAATCAAACATAATCTATAAACTAATCGCATCAATTTCTTTAGGTGACTATTAATTTTGTGAATTTTTTCGTCTCAAAAATAGAGGTCAGAGAAATTTTGATGCAGGAGTAAAAATACGTTATTATACCTATGGAATTTCATTTGTGGCGAACAAAGGTTTTTAAAATACCGGACAGCTTACAGAATCTAATAAGTACAATTTTTTCAGGTGTTTGGTACAAGTAAAAATTGGTAACTTTTTTCAATCAACCATAACCTTTATTGCTTAATAAGCCAATTTTGCTTTTATTTTAAGCTGCAATAAGTGTCTACTACAATAAATTTAAACACTTGTGCTTAAAGTTTTCTTTTCCAATACATTTACCCCCTTATGTATGCTTAATCGACGGCTCCTAAGTATACTGAGTCAACTAACAAATTTCGGCAATTGTACTTTTTAGGATATTACAAACAATTAAATCATTTACTATCCACCTGTGTTAAAAACGTTCATATTATTAGAAGTACAGTTGACTCAGTATACTTAGGAGCCGTCGAAATATAATACACAATCAAGAATATTATGTAATTAAACATGATCATGACTTCTAAATACACAATTATAAACATTTGCCTAGCCTTTTTCTATGTTGGGGTCAGGTTCCTAGCCTTTACATTGTTGGGGTCAGATTGTTACTTTTTTATATCTAATGCTATTTTAGTAACTATTAAATAAACAAAATCTCCCTAATGACGACCGGAGAGCATTCGTAAAATTCAATTTGAAACTAAGATCCTCTCGCGGCGATTTCTGAACTCATCAATCAAAGGTCGCGACTATTCAATCATAGCTTTTCTCTGTCCCTTTCTTTCACGTTTGAAAAGCCTTACGTGGAACAGAGATAGTTTGATGAAGTTTAAAAGGTTGAGTGGTAAATAACCCTTGGTTCACACGAATGCCTCAAGGAAGGGTCTGTCCAGAAGCGTAATCAATTTGCTTGAAGGAGGGAATGTTGAAATAATTGATTTTTTCATTGCTAATAGTCTTGCTAATGTGAATCTGATCCAGATGTGAATTTTGACCAGCTTTTGTTGCTATAAAATGAGGGTAAAGTACATGAGTCGGCTTTAGTAATAGCCTTTAGTTATAATAAGATATAACCCTCGGAACATAAGGCCAGCAAGCAGCAATGGAACCATCAAATGCATTAAGGTGAGGTTCTTCAAGTTAACCTCTCAGAAATGTAATTTTAATGTCATTTTATTTAGAAACGGTAATGATTAAACACGTAAAAAAATTATATATTGCTTTTGAGACCTTTTTGTAGGTACGTCGGGTACTCGTTACATAATTAGATAAAGTTCGCTCAATAGAAAAAAAATCCAAACATACCCTTATTTTGTAGATTAAAATCATTTTATTTCAATATTATGCCACATTATGTATTGAAAATTACATCAAAATAAACGTCTATGATGATGTAATGTCCGTCGGATTTAACGTTGTTAATATCGTAAAACATTTAATTTTCAACCCAAAATTAACGAAATTCACTGCACAATTTACTCGCGCCCCTCAAGAACAAAAATGCACGCTCGAAGAACCTCGCCTTAACGAAGCGACTAGCTTAAATTGCTACTCATAAAAATAATTTAGTGGACAGCTCAATATTCAATGTACGGGTAGCTACCATAATATTGGTGAATGTTCCTGACAAGGTCCATGACCTTGCTGATCACACTGCTTATCTCAACCAACATGTGTATAATTATGTAAGTAACTAGTATCATGTGGGATGGGAGTCCATTCTATTAGTACGCACGGCGCTCACTTACCATCCCGTTACAGTGATCAATGATGCAGGGGACGCTATGGGGAGGCGTAAA
Source organism: Dryobota labecula (assembly GCA_947523025.1). NCBI lineage: Eukaryota > Metazoa > Arthropoda > Insecta > Lepidoptera > Noctuidae > Dryobota > Dryobota labecula. The sequence goes on along the minus strand of OX383287.1, from coordinate 19,198,669 downwards.
TTAAAACATAAAATTAGCGATCGGCTGATACGACTCGGAGTTTCATTAAAAAGTAATGAAAACTTCCTCAGAATATTAATCGAGTTATAAAACGAAGAGCTGGATGAAATACAGCACACTTTTAAAGTTTAGTACACCGACTACTTCAGTTCCATATACGTCCTAGATACGACGTTGTACGTGGAATACACAAAAAATCAACAAATATACAAGTAATGACAATAAGTACCAACTAGTTACATATTTCTTCGCCGCACCTCTTGTTACATTGTCGATAATTTAATGGCAAACACAAACAACGCGACACAAATCATTTGCACAGGACGATGTTCGAATCCCTACCCGCTTGACCAGTTATCGGACATTTGTTTTATTTCACATAGTTAACTAGGTACCGTGGACATCGAAACATGTAATTGTAAGCTAAATTAATAGGTGGTTTTAGAGAAGTAAGTAAACATGCTGTTCGGTTAGTAATTAGCTCGCGAGACTGAAATAACATAATGGCGTAATTGACTGGTTCGGCGCGTGTCATTTGGTAATTTCGTTTGTATTTGTGTCTCCGGAGATTCCCCACAAATACGTATTATTTCCTCATAAACATGAGTAAAATAAAATAATTTTCATAAAATATATGTTTGTACCATAATTTGAAAACCAATCATTCTGAAGTTTGGTTTTGACTTTTTTATCTAAAAATGATTTATATGGACTCCCGCTATTCTTGTTTACGAACCGATAGGCGAACAAAGGCCTGAGATCGGTATCACTTCACGTAAATGCGTTCGGCATGATGCGAGACTTTTGACACCAAACAGCAGCGATAACATCTTAAAACATCTAATGTTTTAAACAAACTCTTTTATGTGGGTTAACTTAATTTTGTGAGAATAAAAGAGATATTTCCATCATATTGTTTGATATATTGATATCGAATCTGGATTGAGTTTTTTATTGATGCGGGGCAATATTTTTTAGAACTAAAAGGAATTGCATCTGATACCAGCTAATGTTGAAAAAGGAAGTCATCATTATCTACGTATATCCCTAAAATCTACTAAATTCAATATCTAACCATTTTTTTACACGATGGAAATACCTTCTCAATTTCTTAAGCCAAACATCAGAAACTTCATCTGTCATTAGCATCACTTAAGATTAAAATAAGACTACCTCAAGGCTAAATTAGTCATGCATGTTTTGCCTATGATCTAGATGTTTTTATCTGGCTTGCATGCATATGCAAATATCTACTATAAACACTCGTCTGATGAACCGACGTTAACAGGTGTTCGTTCACCTAAGACTATGGAATGAAGTCCCAATACACATTTGCCTGACAATGTCAGTGTGTTTATCACTTATTTCTATATTGTTTATTTCTAGAACATGACAATGTCGTTCCTTAATTGTAGCTGCTGTTTTAGTTATTTAAATGTTCGCTGCAGATCGATTGATTAAAATGTTAATCGTATCGATATCAATTTCTCACTGACATAATACTCGTATTGTATTTCAAATCTACATGATTTACATTGAGCTTCAGCCATAGCTTTAAAAACCATAAAAAATGCAATTACAATGCATCAGTTAACTATATTTCTGTATAAATCCTCGTAAGTGTCACTTTATAAAAAGTGCTCAACAACAGCCCCTTGTCTGCATCAATAGAATAAATTCGCGATAAAACAAAATGAAATACCGAAATAGATTTACTAACCAATTACTAACGTGCTCTCCAATCAAACAGCAATACGTTCTAGCTTTAAGCACATTCTTCAAGAGACATTAAAATGCGGGTCCTGGCAGGTTCCTCAAGATGGCCCTACCTGCATGCATTAGGATTCCGCAAGCCACTTAGTAGCACGGCTCACCTACAGACCCGTTGCCCGTATTCCCATTTAAACATAAAAAATAGAAGCTGGATAATGTTAGGATCTAGTCTCGTGTAAGATTAAAGAAAGCAATAGAGACGGTTTATTGATTAATATTTTGTTACACTTTGAATGAAGACCTAAGACTCAGCATTACTTGTTTCAAATAAAATTGTAGGCGTTAATATCCACCAAGTGCTTTTATTTCGTGATTATTTTATTACCTTATCAACTTACTGAATTTGCTGAAAACAATTCCAGAGTTCAGTTTTGATTGATTCAATTAAATGTTTATTTCAGAGTACTTTACCAGCTGCCGAATTTAAATAAAGATAATCTAATTCGAAATCTCCACTATTTTCCCAGTTATAGTTCCTCAGTCGTGTGAGGTGTATTAGTGGTTAGTGTGGTTGATAGTATGCAGTACTGAACCAGTCGGCAGCTGACGGTTAGACATGTATTAGTTGAGGCGCCATCTACATGCAAATTGTTTCTCCTCCACTGTTTATTAAGGTGTTAGGATTAAAACCCTCGCGAATGATCACCGACCAGCCAGGTAACTGCCACCAAGCATGTTTAATAGCAAAATGCTTCGTCTGCCACCTATTTTCATGTTATGGGCATGCGTCCTTTATTCTTTTATTAGGGTTGTTGGTTATTCTTATTTGTCTTTCTCGTCTAATTTTCGAAAGAGCGTAATAAAAGTAATAGTTTCAGTTAACATGAATATTAGATTTGTTTTGTTTTCTCGTTATCCTTTTGCAGGGCTTGAACAAAAAGGGGCGAATAATTTTAATGGCACAAGCAATTATTCACGTCCGTTTGACGTACTCGTATTTAGATCAGTGTTTTTATTATCGTCCTCTGTGTCTAAACAGCACGGACTATCATTAACTCCTTATAGTAAGATGATTTTGTTTTTCTGCAGCAGCGTATAATGTGCAGGTATGACGTCGGTACGCACGACACAGCCACAATTAACTCATCCTCTAAAGGAGTTGCACCTGCTAAAACCTTAATAATTACACTAAGTTAATTGTTAACTATACTGGTTTTAAGAAAACACGCAGTGTTCTAATAAATATGCGTGCCAAGTGTACTAATAAATCAAATTACGTGTGTAGCCACACAATGTAACGAGCAAATTACTGATTTTTATACGTCATTGTATCTAGTAGCCATTTCTTTTGCTAGTGTTTTTTCTTTTTGAGGAAGATAAACAAAAAGAAGTTGATGCCATTAACATATAGGATAGGATGATATCGTGAAGATAAAATAAAAATTTAAAAGTATCGTAAATTAATTTCATAGGTAATTAATACGAATTGACAAATAATGTAATTTATGACAGCTTAAAATAGTAAAGCTTAATGAGTGGCGCGGGCGTCCTTCGCGAAGGCCGCGTGTGCAGTGAGTGTGAGTGACCTATCAGGCGGCGCGGGAGAGCGCGCGCCGCCGCGTGCTGCGCTTGCGCCATGTTAATTACTACCACCAATAAGGCGCCCCGTCAACATATTTATTTTTAGTTTATGAATTGTTCATAAAACCCACTTCATTAAAATAGTAATCTGTATCACTCTTTTTTTCAGATGCGTAAGTACAGGAGAGCTTCGTGCGACCCTGAACAAAATGCTAAGATTAATTCCCGACAAGGTATTTTATGACAAAGACGTGCTCCGGCACGAGCACTCAATAACTCGGGACCTCCTTTTTCGGTACGATCCTTATTGGTATTCGAAACGTTCTATGAAAATAAAAATCCTAAGGTGGCCACCGAATGCCTGATCCTTATATTGCAAAGACAACATTTAATAGCGAGCTGAAAAAATATTATCGAGTGGTAGTTAAGCGTCTATAAACTAGTATAGGGTTTTTATCATTCACGAGCTTTCAACTTTTTATAATGTTAAAATTTTTCGAATATCGAACAGTAGCTGTAATGAACAGTTGACTGACCACGTTCTGCGAGCTCTGCTTGCGCGCAGACGTGCGGTCTGTAATACATTGCGAGCCATGTATGGGATTCATATTTACTATCGCTTCATGCATATAAAAAAGTGCGAAATGGAAATGATAATTTTTCCCACGAATATTTTGATTGGTCGTCGAACCAGTCAATAGTGGATATCAAAGCGAGCCGGCCGTCGTCGCCGGCGCATATCGACCGCTGGATCTTTGTCATTCGCGCTCGACTCGACGCGGAGCGACATTGCGGTAACACAAGCGCCGCCGCTGTTGGCAATTAATGTAACCAAAGATCATCAATAAACATCTTTATCACTTGATCGCCTCTGACACCGAAGTACTTAAACAACTAGGGACCTGTACATTATAAGATTTGAATATTCAGTCACGCACATCTTTCAACATGCTTCGAGTGGAGAAGTAGTCCCGTCCTAGATGTTACATTTTTTATTATTATTTAGCCACCGAACACGACACGTATTTAAAAATGAAGTCATATATTGTAGAGAGGTAACTGTCAGCACAGGCAAACAAGACAATTAGGGAGATGACAGTCTCAAAGAACAGGGTAAGCCCAGAGCGGCGTTTAGTGAATTTAAAAGCTCGAGGGAGCTATGTTGTAAAGACCAAGTGCTGTATTTTAAAGTCCGCTTGACCAATTATGACCATTTAAACGAATGATCGGGGCGTATGACGAGCCGCCCAGCCTAGCTGTCATGCCATCTACGGTAATCCGAAGTTGGATCAGCGCCGACTCTTTGGCATTGTTTTCCTTAGAAAATACGCAATTTGATATCGGTCAGATAGTGTCAAGGGAAGAGAAATCTAATTTCATTATTTCGAAAAAAATATAATTGACAGTGAATGTTTGCCGATCTAGCCGAACATGAGAAGAATAGTAACAACCCTGTTCTTCGAAGTGCGTTTAAGTAGCTAATTACATTTTTCTCTAGCTGTGTATTAATCATAGTTCGTTTATCGGCTACAAACAAGATCGCGGGTAGCAAAGCGATCGCGTGGTAAGATTCGAAATTCGAATCTTGAGACTCGCGTGAGCAACTCACGCGCAGATACAAAGAGATACGCGATTCTGATCATGCGCATTGATAAATTGATCACATGCATATCGGTTACTAGCTCCAATATCGTGGGAGTACGTCCTCAAGCGATGGAAATAAGAACTTTTAATATCAAGTGGAAATTATCACTCGATATGGTCACTAATAATAATCTTATTGTTAACTTATACTGTGGGAAATAAAAGCAACGGACCTTATGTTAAAGAAAACGAAATTATTGCACCTTCAAGTTATTTTCTGTTCTGTTCTACTCTTCTTATCCGCACTTTTGAACGAACCCGAAGTTTTATTTTATTTAAAAAATTTGGCCAAATCAGCTCTTGGATATCTTAATTGAAAGTGGACTAGGCCAAGTGGCTGAACAAACTATGAATTGGTGTTCTGAACTACAAACCATCCTTTGGTTTGTTTATTAATTTTCACTTTAGTCTACTCTTCTTTCAACAATGTATTTCGGTACCAACACCAATATATCCCACTGCAGCAATCATGCAAAACCCGTAAGGAAGACATAACACACGATTCTCAAAAACCATATGTTCTGCATGTGGTTTTATTTGGTTTCATGGTGTTTAGCCACGAGGCTGCCCCGGGCGGCGTCCCTCCCCCCATTGTGTTGGACAATGCGCTGTAACTCCTCACTAACGAGACGTAGAAAGGGAACAAGGGAGAAGCGGGCAGCGATCTTGCTAAGCAAACACTTCAGTCGCTGTAATTCATATCTGAAGTTGAGATATTGGAGTTGGCATAATACAACATTGTCTGTATTTCCCGAAGAGGTAGGCAGAGGCGTGGGTGAGGAACACCCAGTTATATTTAATTCCTATAAGTTTAACAACAACGTGACTGTTTATATAAAAAAAAACTTAGCTTATTTTTTGGATTTTTTCTTTGTAATTTTATCTTGTAACTCATAACAATTATGAACCAATTAATCCCATATTTCACAGGTTCCTGCAAGAAAAGTCTTCAAAATACAGAAAAGCAGAAAGAGAATCGGGTTTCTCTAATTTCCGCATCCAACGAACGGTATCTTCAACTTTTATTCCGTACAGCTCTTTCTCTAATGAAAATTATATTATCTAGCTATTTCACTAAATTATAAGTTTGGTTTCTTCTGACATATTTCATATTTATCATATTTATGAACACTAGATCCATTCGATGTATCAGAGCAACGCTCTCACGTATAACTTGAGGCACAGCCAGAGCCTGAAGCGTACTCACATTTGTAAAAACCATAATAAGCGCCCGCTTTTGGCATATTGTATTGACACACGATAAATATTTACAAGATTACACCGAGCTGAGATTGCAGCAGAGATCTCTTTTTCCTTCAGGGTACGAAGTGTGCTCTACTCGGTAGGAAAACGGTTTCCTGTACAATAATGCGCATTAGTTGGATAACACAGTCTGCTTAGTTCATTATTTTGATCTTTAGTCTTTTTTTACAGGCTTGACCGTAGGAGTCATGGAAACTTATATAAAAGTGATTCTTTGCTAACCTTAGAGGATGGAATTTGCTGCATCTTCAGGCAGTCTGACCATATTTTCATGATTGTCTTCGGTTTTTCTAAATTATTATTTGTTTTAAATGTGTGCGATATTGTTAAACACAAAAAAATTGAGTTGACGAAAATGTAACATGACATGATCATAATCATTTTGATTGACATGACATTTGGGGTGCACGCCTCCCCGAGCGACGTATCTACAAAGCCAATATAAGTCCAGCGCACCTTGGGCAATCAGAGAGTTTTCCATGTTGATTAGCTAATCCTTTCAACACGATGGCAATCCATCCAAAGTATACTTATAAAGCCGGCTGTTTTCGTAGTCTCAATTAACTTCGAATGGTTCTCACAAGACAAATATGAAATTCTTTCTGATGTCTACCGCACAACTAACTAGTACATTATTTGCGGCCAAGAGACCCATCAAGATTAAACCCAAAGCTAGTCACACATCCCTGGACTTACGTTTATTGCCGAGATCTCTCACCCGAAGCACGGTAACGCAGTATTTGCTGCTCCCGGTGTTAGCAGTACTACTATCCATGAGAGTTTAATTTGTGATCTACCTGTGCGAGTCCCAATAAATACTTTTCTTTATTTCTTTTCTTTAAATCATCACCTTCGATGTTGGGAACTTCAACATCACTTCCGTTTATAAACCACATTTAATTTCAGCAGCCAACCAATTAAAGTTATAATTGGTGACGTCAACAGCCGTAGCTCCAACTAGGGCTACAATGATACGGACATTAGCGGAGTAGCAGTCGAGCGCAGAAAAACATCGTACCCCAAGGTAGTGTCCTGGCACAGCTCCTTTTTAATATTTATACGAACAACCAACTATCCAGCCCAAACACGTCCCGCTTCCTCTATGCAGACGACCTTGCCCTCACCTCCCAAGCCACCACCTTTGAAGAGGTCGAGGTCCACTTGTCTGATGCTCTTGGTGACTTAGCCACGTTTTACATCGGTAACTCACTCAAGCAAAACCCAGTCTTGCATATTTTATCTCCACAATAGAGAGGCGGGCTGCAAATTTAACATCGTTTGGGGTGGGGTGTCCATCGAGCACAAGAACTCACCTAAATATGTTAAAGTTACTTCGGACAAGTCTTTAACATTTAGCAAAAACTGCAAGAACATCAAGCAGAAGGTGCACTCGCAACAGTCTTCTTCAGCGACTAGTCTCATCGAAGTGGGATGCTTCGCCTGACGTTATGCGGACTACTGGGCTGGCGCTATCTTTTTCTTCGGGTGAATTCGCATGCCCAGTCGTTCTGCCCATTCATGTTTATTGGATACAGATTTGAATACAGAATGAAACGTCAATCATCATTGGTTGCCTAAACCGACCCCGGTTCAGATGCTGTATCCACTAGTAGGAAAAGCGTCACCAGAAGATTGCAGAGCGGTGGCAAGTTCCAGTGAAACCGATCTCCGACAACCGACACCCCTTGCACGACAACATCCTTGTGCCACAAAGGCTGAAAAACCAAAACTTGTTTTAATGTGTTCCCATTCACTGACGAACGATCAAAAGAAAGACTGACACTGTGGCGACACAGTGCTTCCTTACCCATACCATTAGTTCCGCTTGCTGAAGATCTCCTACCTGGACACGAGATGCCTTGACAAAACTTTTTTTTTTTTTTTGCGTGACAAATTATCAAATATCTTCTCCCGCTAACCGCGGAGCGGGATCAGACTTTTACTGACTAAAACCCACCCGTGTTCTTTCAGTTGCCTGTGTGCCCTGGCAGGCACCGGTCCTAGCGGATCACGTCAGTCATCTCTTTGAGGCGCGCGTGGAACACAATGCGCCGTCGACCCGGGCCTGGTCCTTACCGGACGGCAAGCTGCCCATAGCTCGCCGTCCGCAAGCCCGCGCCTACGGTAGCCGGGAATCGGCTATCGATTCCCGCCGCCCGGGGCGTCTCCTGCGGCGACTAGGGGCGTGAGGGCGCACAGTACCGCTCCCTCTCGCGTTCGGCCTCCTCCTTTGCGAGCATTACTGCTTCGCAGAAGGAGGTGACTGCCTCCTATCCACTCTCGCTCCGGACCAGGGCCTGGACCAGGGCCGGACGCGAGAAATCACCGCCGCCGATCTCCTCCGTGGGGACAAGGCGGTGCTCTGCGCAAGCCGAGCAGACCTCCACCGTATGCTCCACCGAGTCCTCCGGGCGATCCACACAGTGGTAACACCCGGACGTTTCCTCCCGCCCAATCCGAAACAGGAACCTCCCGAAACACCCGTGTCCGGTGAGGACCAGGCAGAGCAAAGCAAGGAAAATCTATTCAGGTCGAGATTAATAGACGACTTCGCCTTGGAGTGTAAATGTGGTGCTGTTCCACAAAAGAAGAAATACTTAATATCGTGTCCTGCCTGCGTGTCATCTGCACGTTAAAGAACGTGATGAACGCTGGTGATGTCGCCAAACACGTCAAGTTCTGGGCCGAGTCTATTTAGATTTCCATCGACACGCTAAGAAGAAGAAGAACATGAAATTGGAATGGACTACGAAGATAAATTGATTATGTCATTAAATGTATTCCAAAACAAAGAAAGAGTAGATTCTAAAGGAAAATAAAACAGAGCTATTGATTTTAAGCCGCAATCATACAAGCTAACATAACTTATAGGCCGGTAATAACTACAATTAATTGAAACTTTGTAAGTATTAAAAAAGAAGTAATCATAAAAACTATTAACACGTGTGCGCCTCAATAATCGATGAGTCTGTAAATTAATAATTTCTTGTTCCTTTTTTAAAGTTTGTTAATTCAAGGCAATGGCTCCAGAGGAATGCTGAGCGCCACCCTTAAAAAGCCTAATTTAATTTAACAGGTAGGCAGCGTTATTTAATCATAGGCTTGCCACTAAATTATACAGTGTGGTAATAGCTGCAGAGCAATCAGCAATACTTCATTTTTGCTACTGTTTTTTTGTATCTACAAAAACGAATTCACCCAACCCCCGAACGTCGGTTCGCTACTCCTTCCGTTTAGCGAGTATGGCTTTTGGGATGTTCGAAAGGAAACCGTTTGTTTTTTACGATTGTAAATTCAGTAAAACATTCGATTTACCTATGTGAAAAAGCAAGATTCTAAAACTTCTTTGCAATTATTTTCAAAGACGAAATGCCGTATCCCTTACTAAATAAAACTAAAAAAGTTTACACTAATTAACTTTGCACTTTTTCTAATCAGTATTATTTTCCCTAATTAAGTATATACTATACTATCACAGTAAAATTCCATAACCTATAATGGTCAACTTTGATCAACGTAGCTTGCCTATCACGAAAATAACTTTCACCTTTTTACAAAAATTATAGAGCGCTAGATCAAGAGTGTACGATAAGATTGGACGCGTCATTAAAAATGAATGACGGTGCACTACTTGAATATTATTATAAAACATGAGAGTTATGATCTGGGAGCAGCCCTCGGAGGCACGTAATACACACAGTGATTTTCACCCTGACACGCCGCACCCGTCAGCACACGTCCTGATAAAATTACAGGGGGCAATGAAAACTTAGCACTCGTTAGGTGTCAAAATTGCCATAATTCGAAAACGCGGTGTGTGCCCCGCCTTACGTTACGTAAAGCAAGCCGACTTTTTGCCCGTTCCGAAAATTTCAAACTCAATTTTTTTTAATGATTTGTGGCCGCAACCGATATCCCGAAATTGGATGATCGGAAACGAAATCGATCGATCGTGTGAAAATAATGTTTTGATCAACCCTTAGATTTTAGTGTAAAAAGTTTACCGCTAAAGGTATTTTTATTTTAACTCTTTTCTTTCGCAATTGAAGTACCTTCCAACACGAGTTGCCTTTGATAAACATCTGATAATAATAACAACTTTAGATAAGTATGCTAAGTAGCTAAGTAGTTTCATATCTAACACATCTCTAAGTGCCCAATGTTTACAGCATCATAATATATCAATAGAAAATAAAAGTATCGTTTATCTTCCGCTCGATGTATTCACTTTTGCTTTCTTTGTTCATCATATCATGACTAGCTTTTTGAATTGTTTCAAACAATAAATGCTACTCGATTACATTTAAAATATTTACTTTCAATTACGAAACAATGATGTTGCATGATCAATTGATTTTAGTCTGTGTGTCGTAATCATTAGGTGATCGTGTTTACCGATTATCATATTATTTACATACATTGTAATGTTCATTGTAATGTTGTAATTGCGTTTCAGTTTTAAGAGGGCGTACAAGGGTCCACAAGCGCCACTCCTTAAAAAAAATATTATCTCGTGACTGTGAAGGAATTATAAAAAACGGCTCAACAGCGACCTCGGTACGCCTTGTTTCTCATAAGTACAGATTCTTATATGGACAGATTCTCAAAAAGACAGATTTTCAAAAGGACAGGAGTACACGTAAGCAGATAAAGAGAAAAATGAAACGTTTAAAATTTCTATTAATTGGTGGCACGTCTCAGTATCGCAAGACGTTGCAAGCACTCTAAAGTTGATATACTGCTCCTTAAACATTCAGATATAATATTTTCAATTTTATTATCGACTAAAATATTGAGATTGCATTAGTATTGCAATGTATCCTCATTTTATGAATAGAAGAAAGATGTAATTATAAAAATCTATTTATGTATTCTATCAGTTATCCATAGTAAGTACAAGCTGGTAGGTTAGTTTAGGAAAAGTACTTATTTATACTGTGGAAACAGTGTCCGAGAGATTTCCTTCTATTAATTTATGTGTGCACTTGTACAATTTTCGGTTTTTTGAGAATCTGTCCTCTTGAGAATCTGTCTTTTTGAGATTCTGTCCTTATGAGAATCTTTACTTATGAGAATCAAGGTCGGTAAGTGTGTTTAGAATGTTCTAATACCTTTTATAAAGTTTCATAATGAGACACGAAGCAACAAAATACGATCTAGAGGAATGTGGCCGTTTTTCTTTAGAATGAATTTTGTTGCTTCGTATCTCAATATGAAACTTTATAAAAGGTATTAGAACATTCTAGACACACTTACCGAGCTCGCTGTTGAGTTGTTTTTCATAATTCCTTCTCAGTCACGAGATAATATTTTTTCAAAGTCGTGGCGCTATTGGACCGATGCGATGTATGCGCTCTTAATAACGTGAAATTTTACACCAGGTCATAATTTTGTATTGGTGATAAGGACTTGTTCAAATGAAAACTTGCTTATACTAATAGCCTTCTTACTGTCTTGCATAATCAGGTTATTATGTTCGCACTGCTGGGATACAAGCCTCCGCTTTCTGTGAAAGGGAGTGGGTCTCCATCCACCACGTGGGCCCAGTGCGTTTTGGTGGATGTCACATGTCTTCGAATAAGTTCTAGGACATGCCAGTTTTCTCACAATGTTTACCTGCACAGTTTTTGAGAGCAGTATGCAGTGGTGTTGAAATAATTAACACAAACTAAAGTGCCTGCTTGGGTTCGAACTCAAACTCAAAGCATTTATTTCAAATAAACCAATTACAGGCACTTTTAAATTGTCAAGGGAGAAACTACTTGCCCATTCCAAAGCGTAGTAGGTTCCTATGGAGAAGAACGGACAAGAAACTCCATGGACACTTTTTTAAAACAAAACATTGTTACAAAATATGGGTTACATCATTCATGTTGAAGTAATACATGTGAGAACAATGTAGAACCCACGACCTACTACTCGTAAGACGCGGGCATTATCACTGGGTCACTGCTCTCACTGGGCCGCCACTATTGCTCTCCTATTTAAAAATAAAGCATCTCACAAACTCTAAATAGCTGGTCAACGTTCTATGATCATTTTAACACCATTGTGATTCGATTAGTCTCGCTCTGATATCAAATAGACAGCTTTGAATTCGGACAATCGATCTTTAATGCCATAATTCAGATCAATCGTTATAAAAGGCACGTAATTGGCCAACAATCGCTCGATATTTCATATCATTCGTTTGATATTTCTTCATCAAAGGGGTTTGGGAATGTTAAATGATAAAACTGGACTTTGTTCTGATTCAGAAACATTCCAGTTCAAGTCATTTGTAATGTTTGGTTGATTTTTCCTAAATGTTCGTAGAAAATATTGTTGCTGTAGCATCTTTAGGGTTGTGCATTTCATGTCGTCTATTTCATGCCGAATTACTTAAGCTGAAAGCGTAATAAACACAATTCATCATCTACCATGATGTGTATTGATACACAAAATTAGTTACATGTATTCAGCGGTCAACCAGACGTGAAATTGGGAGTGTTTGAAGTGCGTCGGCGCAGACAAGTGTGGCGACAACAACTTCGCCACGTTTTGTTATCGGCTACGGCGAATTGTGCAAAAAGGGTTCTACCTGCCTCGTACAACCGTGGTCAAAAGTTTGAGTAAAAGGTTCAGCTACATCACATTATAGTGAAACTTTTTTGGTACGCTGGCCCCATGTCGTCTCGCTACATTACACAATATTCACAATAGAACCTTTGGATCTACTTAAGGACCTTTGGATTTTTTTCTCATGTTTAATTTCGTTGTGCGTCGAAGTCAACAAGATGGACTTAAGGGTTCTCGGCGAACTGCTAAACAATTGTTGCGTCACGGTCAATAGAAGATGGTGCGTTTTTGTGCACTTTTTTTTCGTAGAGCTTTCGAACTTGACTGTTATAGCTTTACTGGTTCTTATTTAATCGGCGCCGAAAGGATTTAAGATTTTCTTAAACCGATTATCTGTTACAGCGAGCTTATACTCCATAATCGCATTGCCAGATTTGTGCAAAATGCTTCAAATTTAACCTAATCTCAAATAACCTCTTAGAATTTTTGTATGCATTCACAAACACTTGTAAGTTCCTTCCTGCTTAAACTCTTTAACATAGGCCCACAAACATTTCTGAAAACTTGTTCAATATACATTGAAGCTATTTTCGTACTTTATTTCTTCCATATCTTACATAGTAGATGACACTTTATAATATAAATGTTAGTGTAGTGTGTAGTAACTTGCTTACATCTAGCTGTTAGTATTATTAGTTTGAAGTTTCAAGGTTTGGATTTGAGATATGGCCCCATTATGGGTGAAGATCTCCTCTAGCATTTTCCACTTAGTTCCCAATGTCCCAAAGTTCGGTCTTTTCCTATACCCATCCATCCTTTGCCGCAGAAACTTATCAATCAATCTGCCTAGCCTTTTCTCAACTATGTTGGGGTCGGCTTCCAGTCTAACCGGATGCAGCTGAATACCAGTATTTTACATGGAGCGACTGCCTATCAGACCTCCACAACCCAGTAATGGGTAACACGATACCCCTTGGTAAGACTGGCTGTCAGACTTTTGGGCTTCTGACGACCCGTAATGACTGTCAAAGATCTACGAATGACAGCCGGGACCAACGCCTTAACGTGCTTTCCGAGGCACGGAGGAGTCTCGGTATGTAAAGATGGTCACCCATCCACGGACCAACCCCGGCAAGCGTAGCTTAACCTGACGGATCGACCCGTGCGGCTGTTATTACTTGGCCACGAGCTCCTCAGAAACTAATATCTTACCGAAATCTAATGATCATCTTTCTGTTGGCAAAATATTAAAAGATAAAGAAGTGTGAAATTGATGAATAGATTTTTTGCACAAGTAACTGTTTTCTATTTCAACGCCTATTGTGGGGGAACTGATTTTTGCAAAAGATTATTAACGCAGACGCTCTACTCGTTAGATTAGAGGGATAAAAAAGAAAAGGTAAAAATGTTTATGTAAAGAAGCGCTTTGTTATGATCCAAATTCATATTGAATTAATAATTCAATTGTGGGGAAAACGAGCGTTGGTCAGCCACTACCTCTTGTCCTTGGTCGGGTGACATTGGAACTTACAATTTGGAAGTTATTTATTACTGTACCCATAGTTCATTCAATTCTGTTTCATTTTGTCAAAATCATTTCGAATGTAGTTTGCCCCCAATATAATGAGACACCTTTACGCAGAAGCACTCACAGAATACAAGGAACACGCTCCCAAAATGTTTCAATCATAACAATACTTGCTGACGTTAAAGTAAGTAATTACAAATCACCCTAATAAATTAAATTTCGTGTCACCCACCACTTGTGTGACAATAAATGCAATCACATTCCCTCACGCCCAAAACTCGTGCCATTAGGAAGATTTATACCTCAGCACAATGTGTATCGTAAATTCGTAACAAATTCCCGGAGAAGGAAATATATGGCGTACCAATTATTCAGAGACCAACCAACCGGAAGTTTTCAAGTATTTTTATCGGATCTTTTGAGTACGGTGGTGATTTTAAACAAATATGAAACTACCAACCGACGCCTAAGCTGAGGAGAATAGAGGATTACAACTAAAGCCTGTTTTTGTTTGTTTTCTTTGATGTAAGTCTTTTGTATCGAAGGCGGCGGACGAACTAATGTATGGTGGAATAGAAATATGCAGGCAATTTAATATCAGACCTTTGGAGGAAATAGTATTATGTAGATTTGAAGCAACTATGTATTGGTAATAAATCGTAGCTTCAAATCTTTTTCTAACACAAGTTCTTAAGCTCTTCTTTGCGCTTCTTTGCAAGTATTAAAATGCTGACTTAACTTAAGAACTTGTGTCTCAACATCTAAATAATATGATTACAAATTGAAATTTAAAAAAAAAATTGGTTGTCTGTAAAAATGGTTTACGGACGATAGTTTAACGTGACAACGTCATAACAAAACTTTGATGCGGCGCAAGCGTACAATGAGCGTAACGGGACATTTTCGTGAATGCAGCCGGCGTTCATCGATTTATTAGACGTTGTCACGTCAAAATTGGTTGTCTGTAAAGTAGGTTTACGGACGATAGTTTAACGTGACAACGTCATAACAAAACATTGATGCGGCGCATTCGTACAATGAGCGTAACGGCACAACGAGCGTAACGGGACAATGAGTCATCCTTTTTCGTGCATGCAGCCGGCGTTCATCGATTTATTAGACGTTGTCACGTCAAAAAAACAGAAAAGTAAACAACACGCAAACCATAATCGGCGCCATAAACAACTTGTCCAGTTAAAATACGAAGGACAGGTTTAATTACATAGCGGGACAAACTTCAGATTTTTTCTTGTTTACAGTTTTGGACAACTTAATTGGCAAAATAAGACAAGCTTTAGAAAACATGAACAGATTCTTATCGAACAATATATGACAGGTCCAGGAACAACTGACCCAAAAAAACCGTCCACCGAAATTAGTTGACAGAACGTAACACCTTAGCCGATTGGACGTATCGTGGGACAGTTCATTTGTCAATATCCCTCACGAGGCATAATTAAACTGTGAGATAGAAGCTAAAAGCATCGGCTTCTGTATCTACGACCAGGCGTCACAGTTATCGAAATTAATTCTATGAATGATTGCCATTGGTATACGTGAGAATAGATAACACAACTCATTTCGAACTACTTATAAGTGCAGGGCTCAGGCGAGATCTCAGTAGGAATACAACGTTTAGTACAATTTCTTTTTCAAATCTAAAGTGGAGTATTTTTTTACGATCCGTGATAACCCTTTATTTAACGGGCTTAATAATTTCTCTATCAAAAACACGTTAAGTAACGTCTACATTTTGATCAGACAACTTCATTTAATTGGTACCCTCTAGAAAATCTCATATTCAATTAATAAGATGATGGTAATTGGATCAACAAGAGTCGGAAGCCTTTGGTGCTGATGGATGGTATCAATTTTCGTACCGGTCCCCACGTCCCTAGTAATTAGTTATCATAGTAATATTCTCGGGCGTCTCATTCTCGGAGTACTTAAAGTAATCGTATTTTGTTAGTAAGCTGTTTATTAATTAGTGTTATTTAAAAGTATTTGGTAGCGAGTTTTGTTTACTAACAAGTTGCCTACGTTGTGTGTTTTAGTAATTTTGTAAGTTCTATTCATTTGAAAACCACAACTTATTGAAATACACACCGTACGGAATGGTGGAGCACGGTCCTTTCCCCTAAGGAGAAACCGACTTAAACACTAATATTGTCAAAATTAGGTACACAGAAAATTTTATTAGCCTAGGGTAATTTAGGAATAGTCACAAAAAATTTGAATTAGTTGACGATTTCAAATTAATTAAAGTTATGTTACCAGCATCACCTAGTGCAAATCATATACATATGTATCCTGAAATAAATCATCATCGTTTGGTACTGATTTATTTTTATTTTTGTGGTTTACGTAAAAAATTTCAATTAAAAAAAATCTATTTATTTATTTATTTATCAATTTATGTACATACACACATATAAACAGACAAGAAGAAAGGAACAGAAAAATACGTACAAAGGTAATGCTTATTTCTAATGAAATCTCTTCCAGCATACCTGCGATAGGAAAGTAGATATACATATGTAGACAACGTGTGTAAAGAGTAAAAGAGAAAAAAAAAAACATAAAATCAAAATAGCTATACACTAATATAAATATGTACTTATAAACATACAATAAGATAATATACTAACATACATACTTCTAAAATAAATATTACTCAAATATATACTTAGAACTATAATGTAGTGGAAAATAATAAATACATAATAATATGCAACTATGACGAAGTGGAAAGATCCTTTACTTTTCTTTTAAAGGCTGCAACAGTTTAGCAGTCCCTAATGTCAGGTGGCAGTGAATTCCACAACCGAGCCGCGTGCACAGTGAAGGAGTAGGAGATATCTATCGTGTTGATACACTACAGTTACTAGTTGAATGCAAACTGGACGAACCTACAAACGCGAACCGTTAAGCTTGTGGTCAGATAAAGCTACAATCGACCGGATTTCCACCTGACCGATACTTGCTCCGCTAAATTATCCCTAAACCATTGTCCAAACGGACGTCTTTTGCAGCCACATCAAAGAGCCACCGATAATGTACCGGGTCTTAGCGTCGCCCCGGTGCAAAGACGCGTGCCTCTAATCTCTATTGATATAACGGAACGAAAGAAACTTTGTATGAACACCTTACGCATTTTTTACCACGTTTATTTTCAAGACATCCCTATAAAACGATAGACCGCTACTTTTTGTACACTCATTGATATTAGAGAACGGTACTGCACTTTGCCGTTATGTCAAACAAAAAAACGAATATCAAAGTGTTACAGTTTCGAGCTAACTGTATCGCAGCCCCCGCGCACTTCCGAGGTTCATCGCTACACTACCTACTCCATTTCAAGGTGAAAGGAAGCAATACATTATTTTTACAACGATCAACATTATGTTATTGAATTACTTTTGAAATTGATTTGGTGCCTTCAGTTATGTTTGCAGAACGTTTGCATCTGCTCGGGGCAATGCGTTTGATTTTTTGTTCGACAGACATTGTCGAGACTGTCTAGATGTGGGCGCTTAATTACAGATCACGTTCATAAAGATAATGTAATATAATCCTCGTTGCGAACAATCAGAGTAAGCAAGGTGGCGTTATAAGAATTAATTCAGAAATGCGATATTCTATTGAGTTAGTCCAGGTGAATTATTTGGCACGCTCCTTGGTAACCTACATCTTATCGTTCGGTAGCACCTTGTGTTTCAGAGATAGTGCGTTAGATACCTTCCGTTATAATGTAGATCAATACGAGCACCGATATATACGGCAGATGTGGAAGGGTTATTGTATACACAATTTATTATTGTTATGATTTCTATAGAAACTTTGACAAGGTGCACTCGAGATTTTGGCATGTGCTATATTCCTTTTGGTAACACATTGTGTTATGGATTCATACTATCTTTTCTTTGAATGATTCAAATCAATATGCGTATCTATTTTTACATTGACAAGTCGTAACTTGTTTATCTAAAAATCTAGAGTAATTATTTAGATACTGAGTTATTTTTAGTTAATTCCCGCAACTGCTTGCCTGTATTTATGAGGACATCCTGTTAACGTAACGACCGTCTTTTACAAAGTTCTACATATGAGACGTGAACCTACAATCTAGTTCTAAACCGTGTACTTGATAAATATAAAAGCAAATTTCGCATCGTTAAGTCGCGTTATACCAACCGTGCGCATGCGACGTCGGCAAACGTTCAAAGGCTCGGACGCCGACAGATGACGTATCGCTTGCACAATACGATAAAATGAAAGGGTGGAGTGCATAGCGATGCAATTCATAGGGGTACTCTACTCACTGTAACCTAACACTTTGAATTTTGCACAGTGAGCACGTGTGCAAATCAAAATGTGTACTATTGAAAAGAGATGATAGATGGAGGACATAAATGTTGATTAATTATTGTTGTTGGTTTTTAGGTGGTGTCAGGGGATCGATTTTAGAAGCATTTTACTGCCGTTTCGATTAGGGAATTGAATAGATACCCACGTAACATAGTGAAATTTAATTTTAAGCAGAATCTGTCTGTCTTATGCTTATGCCGTGAAATGCATGTTACGGGGATGCCATTCGTAAAACTTTGTTAGTGTCGTAGGAGTCACAGATAGTCCGCTGTGCAGGGCCTGCATGGAGGACGACGAGACAGCGGCTCATGTGTTGCTAAACTGCCCGGTGGTCACCACATACAGGGCCAAGTACTTCGGTAACCCAGGTACCCTACGTGAGATTATCAGTAACACCAAGGCGTTGCTGGCCTTCTTTGAGGAGCTGGGATGGATCGAATAATCGAATTCCCATCCGTACGCAAAATACGCGCATTGTCGTGGAGTTGCGGACACCAGCCCGTATTACCTACCTACCTTTCTACCTACCTATTAGTGTCGTAGACAAAGTAAAAAGGATTCTAATAGTTCTTAAATAATATATAAAAGTGCAAAAGAAGTAGAAACAGAGCAGAGTCGTAGATTTATCATTTAAAGTAAAAGTTTGCGAGTACATTCATAAGAAGCTGGCAGTATCATCACAACGTTAATGTTTTCCCATTGTTTGTCTTGTTTGTTTTAGTATATTTATTTGTGCTTATTATTATTTTTATTATTTTAATATAACATGGTAAGTATCTAGCCTATAAACTTAGCCCCACAAAGCCATTGCAATTATTTGACTGTGGGGCAGTGAGTCTCTAGAAAATAATACTTAAACACACATATCCAAATAATACTTTTTTAATTTACTTCTAAATCTATTTTTATTTGTTTCACTCCTTATGTCTGCCGGTAGACTATTCAATAGGCATGGTATTCGTTTCTTTAGGGTTCTGTCACCAAAGTAATTGGTGACTCTGGGTACATTGAATCTGTCAGCAGCAATAGATCATGTGTTATGGTTGTTGAATACGTGATTTAAGCTATACTCTTGGGTACCATGATGGTGTACTGCTAAAAGATATTTATATATAATTAAGTATATATATTAAATTTATAGTTTGTAATAGGTATATGTGTATCTTAATATTTAAATAAATATTTATTCCTAAATTTTTCATAATTGCACCATTGTTTGTCTCTGCATCACCCAAAGATTTACTAATACAAAATGCCTATGGCATTAAGGCCCAAATACTCAAACGTTACTTAACTTTAAGACGTTCTTATAAGTGTTTCTGTCGCTACAAAACAGTTTAAAGTGACAGAGACAGCATTATACTTAACGGCGACTTAAAATTGAATTGCGTTTGAGTATTCAGCAGTAAGTCCGCCTCTGTAAATTTCTGTGCTTGAAGTATGTATTTAATAATAAATAACAATAATAAAACGTAGACAAAGCACTGTGTAGAAAAGAATGTAAACAGTAGTGCGTGCTACAGCGCAGATTCTGTGCGGGAATAAACTCGTCAAAAAAACTGACCTAAGTAAATATTGCAGTTTGCCCAATGGCGCCTGTAACTTGATAGTGTTTAAACAACATAACAGAACCTACTATTTTGTAATATGAAGTTACATTTTCATTTCACACAGACCTTAGTTCAACCTATTTTTATGTCAAAGTAAACATGCATGAATGCCAAAATGCTTAGAAAATACTAGGGATGCCTCGATACGTCTTTTTACCGATACGATACCGATGCTCTTATAAAAATTTCGGCGATACCGATACCGATACCGATACCGATACCAATACCGATACCGATACGCTTATTGAATTCAAAAATGAAGGGAAAATAAATAAAACACAAGTCAAGTTATTTTTTAATTAATATAAAAAGAATAAATAACAGGACAAACTAAATAAAACCGTTTAAAACTAAATTAACATAGATGAGATTTTTGTTTAAAAAACAAAGTATTCTTAAGTTTTGCGTAATCCATTTGAATAGGATGCTGCGGGGGAAAAGTCTCTCAGATGCAACAGAACTCATTTGGAAACTAAAGTACCTACTTCCGCGCCATTTTTTTAAAGTTAGGGTATAAGACGTCATTGCACCAGAAAACGAACGGCTCTGCGCTTCTCGATATATTAGGAGACCTTAGGTATCTCTCGACTTCTTCTTCGAGAGAATTTGAAGAGAGCGAAATTTGAACATTATCGTTGAATCGGCCATAAAAATATCGCTGATGCCGATATATTGGCAAACTTAGAGTGTCGCCGATATATCGGCATCGGTATCGGTATCGGATGCATCCCTAGAAAATACTATTATTATTATTTATTTACTTCAATCAACTTTAGATCATAGGTACAATTAAACAGAATTATAAAATCATTAACACAATTAAAATAAGCATCACAATTAAAATTAAAATCACAATTAAATATTAAAATTAATTTTTTTTTTTTTTTAACAAAATTAAATAAAATTAAAACAAAATTAAAAACAACATCAAAATTAAAATTAAATCAAATTAAAACAATATCTAAACATTAGTCAGGACGTGAACCATGCAGCAGTGGTACTATGCTACTAAAACTGCTTTTATTTAATAAATATTTACAAAAAATAATAATTAGAACATAGAAAGAAGAAACTTCTACGATGAAAAAATCTAACAAAAAAGGTAAAATAAAAAATAAAAAACATGGAAACTAGTTTGAGTATCGATCCATCTGCTATGCGTGCCCTATTTGTAATACTACCCTTAAAATCTTAATCAGGATAAGCAAGGCCAACACATTAATCACAGGAGACCAGAATGAACACCGCTTCCGGACAAATAAAATCAACAACATGAAAAAATATCGACCCCTCAAGAAGCATTATAATTTTTATTCCGCATACTTTCTTATTTCGACATTTTGTGACACACGGGGATTGTAGATGAAAGGCAATTTTATTAAAAAAGAGCAAATCGACCAACATTTAAAAAAAAATACTTTCTTGAACTAAGTTTTTAATTATTGATTTCGTAGCACTTGCTACGCCGACTAATAAAGTCGTAGCACTCGTAGCAAATAGCTACGCCAAATTAGTGCCTAGACAATTTTTAAATAAGATAGTTTGCGTATATTCTACTACAACAAAATAATTTACTAAAAGCTGATTTTTAAATCCTTGAATATTTTTATTTCTGATGAATAAACATTGCGGTTTGACAACATATGTAAAGAAAATAATGATTTTTAACCGCAATATTTATTCTTCTGGTAAAAGTTAACTGACGATTGAAAAATCGGCCCTGAGATAATTTGTGGTTTAAGGTGCAGATATATGCCAGTGACCCTGAGTGGTTAGCTTGTGTGTTCTGTATTGAGCTCACGCAACGCGTCGTACGTCCAGCCAGTAATAGGATTCGGCCATCCAGGAGCGCTGTCCCAAATAAGATGCATTATGAATTTATAAAACAAAACAAAAGGTATTTTAATAAAACACGTATACTAAAAGATGAATAATTAAATTATCCTTACTAATATTATAAATGTGAAATTAACTCTGTCTGTCTATTTATCTGTCTGTCTGTCTGTCTGTCTGTATGTAATGTTTTCACGCTTAAACCGCTGAACCGATCGTCGTGAAATTTGTCAGAGATATAGCCTGAGATATGGAGAAGGACATAGGCTACTTTTCTACGCGATAACCGACAGTCACGCAGGCGGAGCCGCGGGCAAAAGCTAGTCTTTAATAAGGTGAGGGTTTCAGAATAATACGCTTGATAGATTTTGCGTGATTCTCAGTTTTTTATCCGCGTTAGACATAATTTTACTAATTAATTTCACCATGTATTAAAAATATAATCTAAAATATTCACATTTCAAGTTATTAAAAAAATGCTCTAATTTAACATATATTTTTACCAAATCACTAACACGTTTATTTATTTATTTTATTAGGTTCACCAACAATTGAATACACTGAAACAAACACATAATACATTTTAAAGTAAAATAACAGTGCATCAATTACTTATAGGTAAACACCACATGCATAAAACAATGAATCATATAAATAAGCTAACTTACTTAGTAATAAGCGCAAATATAAAAATAATATAAAAATTATTTATGAAATACTGATTGAAAAAATTGGTAAAAGTAAAATTGAATAATCTTTGACATAATAAAACTCACAAGAATTGGTTTAGGCGTGATTTTCAGTACAAAATCATTAAAAGTCGGTTATCGTCACCTTAATCAGAATGTTCTTCATGACAAAACACAGTATGTATCCCAAGTAAAACGCAACATGATCAAAGCATTGGAGATCGACGCATCGGTAACACAGGGCAGGTACAAATTACCGTGGCAGGGCTCGATCACAAGATGGTGGTCGCTGATAAAGCTACACCATCACTATAAAGACATAATTTAGTCAGCGTCGAACAAAAAGTATAACGGACAGACAGACAGAACTAGATGAACGATGTTGCGTTTGCGTTTTAATTAACGATAACATGTTGCGACTTGCGATTGAAACGTCCTGTGCTGAAAATGTACGTGATTAGTTTTATTGTGGCGTCTGAACGGTGTGGTTTATGTGATGGAGTCCTGATGTGTTGATGTGCGTTCGCCTTATAAAGGGATTAGGGTTAGTATGACTTTTGAATAAGATGCGTTTGCGCTGACGCTGAATTCGTATTTGTAAGGTTCGTGAATAAGCGGTCATTATTTAATTTAAAACTTAACTTGGAGTAAAATAAATGTTAAATTAACTACTTTTACAAACCTAACAATAAGTTTTAAAATAGATGTTCTACACCATCCTTCAAACTTAACTTAACTTATACATTATTATCTTATTGTAAATCACAAATCTAAAAATTTATTGATTAAGAATGACATTTCAATATTTGTACACCATTATGATGTGGTAGAATGTATAGAACTTTACAAATAGTTTTTTTTTTTACACACAACGGGGAAGCTCTTGGCCTTCGTCTCACCTGATGGTAAGTGATGATAAGGCCGAAGATGGAAGCGAGCTTCACCCGGAATCCTCAACCACAGAGGAACTGGCTATCTTACCTCTAACTGCCGAAACACAACAAATGTTGTTAACATTGTTGTTTGGCGACAGACTTAGATAAGATGGTGGTAGCTAGCCAGGCGGACTTAGAACAAGCCCTACCACCAACCAAACCGAGCAGAAATCCATACTACCATACTATGTAAAACTAGATTATCTAATTGTAATAATAGATATTCATATTAATAGTCATTCATGATGGACTTATTGTAAATCACAAATCTTAAAATTTATTGATTAAGAATGACATTTGAATATTTGTTCAACATATGTTGTGGTAGAATGTATAGAACTTAACAAAATAATTAACACCATACTATGTAAAACTACATTCTTACAAATAAATGAAATTCTAATTCTAAGTTACAATAAAAAATTGATGCATAATATTAAATTTATCTTTTCCATTATCAAAAATGAAATGCAAACTGTCGGCATGGGTAAAAGGGCTTATATTCAATTTCAGTAAAACATAATGCAAGGGTAATGAAGCGATGCAACTTCCTGTGCGAATCGATTGAGCTGTATTCGCTACCCGGATATGTCTTTGTGCACTACAAATGCGAAAGGGTGAGTCGGGAAGCTAAGATCCTCGAGTATAGTGATTTCACGCTTACATGGAACCCTTTGAACGTCTTACTTTCTCTGCCGGAACTTTATTCGTGGGGAAATCGATTTGCAATGACAATTGTGTCCGGTTAATTGATTATTTATATGAAGAACTGGTACCACAGTCGTGTTTCCGTTTGAAATTGATCATTTGATATTCGCTCATAGAAGGTTTGAATTCATTTAGATTAACAAAATTCTTCTAAAACACTGACTGATTTACTATTGTATTATAGTGATTATCAAATCAAATCTAAATCTAAATCTAAAATGTTTATTTCAATTACATAAAGCGTTAACATGCGTGATTTGGAGATCACCTTTTAAGCAAGAAGATGCTTGTGCTTGTGACTTCGCTTTTCCACCTAACAATTATACAGTGTATGTAATTGAAAACAAAATCTATACTAATATTATAAATGTGAAAGTAACTCTGTCTGTCTGTCTGTATGTTACGTTTTCACACCTAAACCGCTGAACCGATCGTCATGAAATTTGGCAAAGATATAGCCTGGGATATGGAGACGGACATAGGCTACTTTTTTACGCGATAACCGACATCCAAACGGGCGGAGCCGCGGGCAAAAGCTAGTAATAAAATAAAAGAAAGGAAAATACAAAAAGGGGCGCACTTGTGCGATGTATGTGAGTGAGTTTTGAGTGTATGTGCGTGAGTATGTGTATGGGTGTAAAAGATTATAAAAGTTTATTCTAAAAATTTTACTCACGTTACCAAAACCGCCAACAGCATTAATACACTTTTACGAGTACATCTTCGAAAACAATAAAAATATACCTAAACCGACTTTAACGACTTCATATCGTAAATCACCGACTTACGACCTAAAGTCAGCTAGTCAGTGAAGTTAGCGGGTTCTCTGCCCACCCATAGGTGTGGACAGTTGTGGTCAAAGGGTCGCGACCAAGCACTAAATCAGACAAGACGTGTTATTTGTTCAACAGGCTTTGATACCACCGCGATGCGCCTGCGCCTCATAATTTATGTGGATATATGGGAATTCAAACACATTAGTGTTTTGTTTGTTTAACTAATTTTTCGTAGATGAATTTGGAGATTCGGTAAAAAATATAATTCTCGGCCATTATGTTGGCTTAATGTTCATCCTTCGACAAGCTATACTGAAGTTATTTGAGTACATCAATCAACTCAGCCTATCGCAGTCCACTGCTGAACATAGGCCTCTCCCATGCTGCGCCACAACTCCCTGTCTTCCGCCTTCCGCATCCAATCTATCCCAGCCCCCTTTTTGAGATCGTCGGTCCATCTAGCTGGGGGGCGTCCCACACTACGCTTGCCGATACGCGGTCTCCACTCCAGGACTCGTCTGCTCCACCGGCCATCGGTCCTTCGACAAATATGGCCAGCCCACTGCCACTTCAGCTTGCTTACTCTGCAAGCTATGTCGGTAACTCCGGTACTCTTCCGGAAAATTTTATCCTTCAAAGAAACTCCGAGCATAGCCCGCACCATAGCGCGCTGAGCGACTTTAAATTTGTGGACCAGCCCGACTGTCAGTGTTCACGTTTCGGCACCGTATGTCATAACGGGCAGGACGCACTGGTTGAAGTCCTTAGTAGTAGTAGACATTTGAGTACATACTTAAGTAAAACTAATAGTAGGCAAAAATCACACTTAATTTTGGTACGAAGCAAACGCTGTTTCTGGCAGATTAAATGTCAAGCGTAAGTCAATCCTGGTTCTGTCTGTCCATTGATTAACAAACAGTATTAAACCGCTGTTACCATTCATCAATTTGCATTTATCGGCCCCCATTCGTAGTTAATAGATCTCAACTAGAACATCTCAAAACATTGGTACAACTAAATAAATTCACAATGCTCCGAGTGTAGTAAGTACAAATCGTTCAATAAAACATCGACTAGCAAAACTCGCCTTAACACAGTTGAAATAAATAAATAATTCGTCTGTATCAATTGGAAAAGGAACATTCTCCCATCGAGGACGGCTCTTGTAAATCTTTGATAGCAATCTTGATGTACGAACGGATGCAAAACGGGATCGTCTCGGGTCCAAAGCGGTTTGATTTAAGGAAATACATCCCTGACGAAACACAGTAAGTATCGTATGTAACATCGAATAATATCCAATCGCTTTGCATATCCAATTGCAATCTCAATTGTTTAGTTCAATCACTCGACCGATATGTAGATTTAACGGAATGCATCGAATTTAAGCGATAGCTCTTTATAGCTGTAACGTTACCAAACTTTTATGTAAAACATCGGCGAAATGTTCAAAGGTTTATCGAGGGTTGCATTACCATTTACCATAAAGTAGTAACATATACTTAAAAATAAATATACGGACACAACACTTAAATAACAATAACACCAAGATCAAAGCTTTTATATTTGACAAAAAATAAATAATCGCCTACATCATTTCAGATTAATTGGATCTACTTGATCACGAAAATTACATTATGTAAACAAAAACAACCACTAAATCATAATAGAAACTTCTATAGATTAATCTAATTTGGTTTAGTTAAACACCCAGGGCGAATATTTATCAAATCTGAGGTATCGGCCCATAAATAAGACTGCACGCGGTTTTGGAATGTGTGATAAAATTTATAGCGGCACTCGTACGAACCAGAGCTCTATCCCACTGTGATACTCACAACTATTGTAATCTGATCATGCAAATTTGTAACCCCTTTTTTACTCGCACAGTCGACACACGCCTAATACTCAATGTGTACCTGTTTGTAGTAGATAAGGGTATAGTTATGTGGTTAAGGACACAAAGCTATTTGACATTTCTGAAAAAGTAGGTAGTAATTTAGATTCAGATGAGTTTTTTGTTCGTCCGCAATTAAGGAATTGAATTAAAGTTAGTACTCGTAATAATTGTAGATGAGACGCGGCTGCTCATTTGTTGTCATTACACCAAAAAAGTTTTTTTTTTTTTTTTTTTTTAATAGTAATTAAATCATTTATACTTTCTTTTTGCAAGTCGAAAATATAGGAAGTTTGACCCCAGCTCATTTAAAGGGTTTTACAAAAAAAAACATAGTTTGGATACAAAATCGTTGTAATTATAAAATAAACTTTTTTGTGAAGGTTCTCAAACACCTTTTTTGTCAATTAAAATTAACGTTTGTCAACAACCCTCTTGCTTTTTCAGCGACGATTTCTATCATCACACCTCAAACTTTATCACTCCCTTAAAATCCAAAACACGTGTAAATTACAAGTTATCTGTGAGATTGAAGACAGGAGAAAATAAAATTTTGGCACGTTCGTTAACGACCGGTCCTGTTGATTTGGCAGATGTTATTTTTAGTCATTAGAGAGAAAAAAATCAATTAATAACCGCCGTTTGTGTACAAAATTGATTACCGGAGGCTTCTGAAGTCAGCCGTCTGACCGCTCCCGAGGCACCCGTGTGAACTCTGAAAATCATAATTGCGTACTGTCTAATCAAGCATACTTCGTCCCTCTCTAATCCATAGAGATTAGTCAGAGCGTGAAAGAGACAAAGCTTAGGAAGTAAATGTTGCTTCCACTCTACGTGACCACACTTTGATTGATGAACAGAGAAAACGCCTCGAGTGAGTTAATCACGCCTAAATTTAATTTAGAATGAATATGAAAACGCGAAGGCTATTTATTATGTTTTGTTTGTTTTGGATAACATTTTCTTTTTTCTGGATCCATAGTCCTAATGTTACTTTTTGCGGGTCGAAAATATGCAAAGTTTGACCCCAGCTCATTTAAAGGGTTTTACAGAAAAAAACATAGTTTGGATCGAAAATCGTTGTAATTATAGAATAAAGTTTTTTGTAAAGGTTCTCCAAACACCTTTTTTGTCAAATATTATAAACAGTCATATATGAATATGTGGCATTAAGGTGCGTCGTTTCGTGGGAGACTGGAATCACTGGAATTAAGATAAACGCTTCCCATTAGATCCATTTAATGCTGGAGCAATTCGGGACTATAAACATAATGCTTTTAATCATAGTAGGCAGATAGGCTCCAACATTATTTCTTACAACTAGCACATAGAAATACTTGGACTCGTCTAATATTTTTTCAAAGTAAAGGAGTTGGAATTACTGAGATTTCATGAGAAAAAAGTTTTTCTTTTAAACATGAAATTATTTATACTTTAGTAACTATTTATGGGTACGAAATAAATATAGTTTATGATTGGTTATAACACTTTTTATTATAAGTAGGTAGCATATAATTATGTTTTTTTTTTTTACTTAACTGTGGGAAAAAGAAAAGTTGTTTGATTCTAGTTGTCATTTTGATTATATGGCATTCTGCGACAAAGGTTTTATTAAATGAAATCATACTGAAAACATACATTTCGTTTAAAAGCAGAGATCGGATTAGGTAGAGCTAATTTACCTAAACTTCGAGGAAGGATGTAACATAGAGTGGATAATACCTCCTTTAAAATTCCGGAATAATTATAATGACATTTAAATCCCGGGATATAAACCATGAATTATTTATTGGACTTTATTTATAGTTACAAATTATTGATTTGAAAAATCATTTAACATTTTTTAGGGTTCCGTACTAAAACTATAAAATTAAAGAGCTTTTTTGCAATTTTAGTACCTACATAACCCTTAAAAATGATATATGATTTTTCAAATCAATAATTTGTAACTATAAATAAAGTCCAACATTTTATTCGTAGTTTTTAAATCCCGGGATTTAAACGTCATTATGTTTATTCCGGGATTTTAAAGGAGGTATTATCCACTCTATGTTACATCCTTCCTCGAAGTTTAGGCAAATTAGCTCTTCCTATTCCGATCTCTGTTTATAAGCCTTCATGCAGAACATCAGCCGTACCTACCACGTATTGTACCAGAAAAAGAAAATATTTGTCCATTCCATCTGCACTCATTCCACTGTTCTCCTTCCAATACCATCGCTCATCATTTCAAGATAACGCATAAATAAATAAATAATAAAGTAAATTGAAAACCTTCCCAAGTAATTGTCGGTGTGGTGAGTGACCCTAATGGCTGTAATGACACCGGAACCCTTTGAATGGCCACGCCACTTACGAGGTTCCTTTAAACAAACAACTTAAGGGAAATCTCCCTCTAAGTGGCACAATAAAACTTAAAGATCACTTGAACTCATAAACTTTGATCACTTGAAAATGGGTCTCTATTAGTATATTTAGCACTAACAATTGCGTTTTACATTTAACAGAAAAAAAAACCAATTAATTGCGCTCTGTGTGTGGCTCAATAGTGCATTTTTATGATATTGTCATAAAGATTATTTATAATCACACGTAAGCGTTTAAAAAAGACGTTTTACGATCAGAAAGGCGGCATTAAAAAGACTTTTGTTTCAGACAAAACGTTCCTTAGCTTTTATACTCATTTTTTTATCATTAAAGTTGTAATTAAATCAATTGACCTAGTAATTTCCAATTAAACAGTTTTGCCAAAAAAATTTAAATGAAATTATTTTTCTGAAATGCGGTGGCATTTGCATGCTAACGTTACCTGCCTGTTACATGGTATTATTTTATCAAACGGGCAGATGTATTCAACTTGTTATCTGAGTTGCGTGGGTGGACGGCACGCGAAGGTGTTGCCAATGAACTGCTCTCAATGCTCCTCATTGTTGTCAACCCCTGCACAACGATTAGTGGCACACGATCGCCTACTGTTAACCACTTCCTTGTTTACATTATACCAGTGTATACAGAGCATCGAATACGGTGAGGTGATCATCAATAGACAAACACAGATAACAGTGGCGAAGTTTAGTAAAAGTGAAATTAGTAGTTTATACAGGGAATGCTTGTTTTGTTTGAAATAGAAAGTGGTGGAACAATTGATATTTTGTGATGTAATACTCTCTTCACCGTCTCGTTCACGTTGGACTTGTTTCATGTAGAACTTCCTTAGTCCAGTTCATTAGCTCCTTGACCCTATTTTGGAGATGTTCACTCTAGCCTCTTAGGTCAATTTTCCAAATGCGATCTCCACAAATGTTGTCTATGCCATATAAGCTTCCTGCTTTTCTAGCTTCATTACTAGAGATCGGATTTTCGGATGCATATTTACCTACAGTTAATTTTAAGCTATGAAAGTATGGAAGCGGCTTCCTAAAATATTTTATTGTAAAAAAAATCCCGTGTCGCCAGGAACAACGGGAATGCATAACTAGTCGAGTGTGTAGTATGTGACTTCAAAAAAATAATATTAAAAAAAAAACGGAATTCTTGGTTTGCATAACTAATCTGATGCATATTTATTTAAAATTGGGATTTTTACCAACATTTCAAAGTAAGTAAATATACCAGAAACATATATCAGAAACCTAAACTTGTAGATCTCAGAACCGCGGGATTTCTTCGATACAAAAGCGCATTCCATAGTACCCAACACCTCAACTTTAGGTGAATATGCATCCGAATATCCGATCTCTACTCATTACTCAATCGAAGGCGAGGGCCTCTGATAGATCGTAATAATTCCCTCTCGTTTTCTTTATTGAACAGAGCAAGCTACTAGTCTGATTATTATGGTAAAGACTAGATGGTACGGTAGTAACAGATTGGATTTAACGATCATTATTATAGACCATAAGTAGTGGATGGTTGCGTAACTCTAAAGCGATTACCACAGATTACGTTCTATAGCTATACTATCACTAATATTGTGAGATGTATCGAGAAAAACTGGTGATCCAGATTGCATAGTTTATTTAACTATGCAATCTGGATCACCAGGTTGGATGAGATTGGCCGCACTTTGAGTACAATTGCGGATGCCTATGTCCAGCAGTGGACACTGCTTTAGGCAAGTGACGATATCATCAACATCATCATCATTAGGAGCCTTATTATTCTACCCACTGCTACTGTAGAATAAGGCTGTCCAGGTGCTACCAGGGAAGCATCAAGCATGGTATAAAAGGGAGAATGCTTTTATCTTATGCTTGATGCATTCATATGCTTGATGCTCCCCTGGTCTGTGCGAGACTCATCCAGGTCTTTCCCTTGATCTTTTGAAGGTCGTTTACCCAGACAACTTAAATCATTTTTATATAACTTTTAAACTTTAATTACTATATTTTTTAATACGAGTTCAGCAGTGGAAGTCTGCACGCTGATGAGTTGAGGAAAAATGTAAAAACTGTGAAGATATTGTAACGATGGATTTTATTTAGCCCTTGCTATCATAAACAATACTAAGTCATGCAACATATTGCCTGCAGGAGAACAGCTGACCCATTAAAGCCATTTATCGACATACCATCTTTAGGGGTGAATGATGAATCACTGTATGTGTAACCACCCCATCGTACCTAGTGTAATAATGGGCTAAGCCATAATCTACATAGATAATAATTGTAATACCAATATGAATCTAATATGTTTAGATGGTTAAAGCAGAAGGGAAATACCAAAATAAAAAGTTGGTTTTAGTTGGTTGAAGTTCGACTTCAGAGTCTAAATGCTAAAAAAATTAACTCTTCGGTAGCCAAGCAATTTTGTAACGCACATTCCCCTGTACGCCGGCCATTTACGGCATTGCTGTAAATTCGATATTTAAAAAAAAAGAAATAAAAATGTAATGCATTTTCTGCTTTTGTATATGCTAATAACTAATTTATTTTATAATAAAAAATAAAATAATTAGTATATTTATTTATACATATTTTTTTCTTTTATCATACAGAAATACCCATTTTCTAATAATGAATCGCCTATGAGTGTGTAGCTACCCAATGCAACAAATGCCGATCACGACAGTAGCTGGTCTTCTTTTTGGAATAAATTCAAAGAAATCTGATGACGCGCTGGGGTTGTGATCAGCGCACAGAGGAAAACGGAGCGTCACGACCCAAGGTCGTGATCGGCTGTCAAAGTGAAGTTAATCATGTAAAAGCAATTAGCAAAGACGTAGCAAGTTTCTGATTTTATACTTATCGCTATCACGAAATATTTGTTACTATTCCCGAGTTTTGCATTGTCCTCTACTGGGTACTTATGGGCTGCATTCACCGTATAGGTCAACCCCATTGAATTTAAGAAATACTTTTTGAAAGAAATCAAAGGATGATGCCACGAAACGCATGGAAGCTGGTACCCACTGCTATGATATATCATTACAAAGGTATTAAGATTTAGTACATGAATTCCAATGGCCTTTGTTTTGATTCCTTGTCCGATCGGAGTAATAGGGTTGAAGTTGAGACGAGGCAGTCAGGGAAGCTATTTTAACTGTTGTTGCTACATACAAACGTTCTTAGGAGACTGTCCTTAACATATTGTGTAATTGCTAACTGCATTCACAGACTTTGGGAAAATGGTACAGTCAGATAGAAAACCATTAATTCTTACTTTTTATTTTTATGATGCCAATCGATACAGTTTTGTTTAAGGATTTGAAGATTCTTTGGACGAACTAAGGTTAGAGTACTATAAAAGTCACAAAAGGAAACAAACATTTCCCCTTGTCGTAAGTACTGATTGATCATCTTATCCACGATCTTTTTTGATGTTTTCTAGTAATTATTAAAAGAAAGACGTGTTGTGAATTATTATGAATTATAAAAAAAAAGAAAAAAAACATATTTGGGTACTGATAAAACTGACATGTTTGGTACAGTGTAACTCTGAACGTACAAGGATTTGGAGATAGGCGCCATTAACAACAGTAACTTCTATTCAGTTTAAAAAGACCTGTCCAAAGATGTATTACTAAAGGCTATTGGAGGAGGGTACCAAAATGAGCATCATCCTTTGTTCGGCAGGCATCTACGACAGATCGAGTAGTGTCTATTATTCTCCAGTTTTGTATTATCCTTTGCTGGTTACTTATGGTCTACATTCACCGTATAGGCCAACCCTATTAAATTAGAAATACATTTTGGAAGAGATCAAGTTTATTAGTCAGGAGTCTACGACAGATCGAGTAGTGTCCATCCAATATTAATTCACATACAGGCGAAACTTTAATGAATCCAAAGCTTTGATTAATACCGCAGTAGTAATGATGGATGCACCCCTTCAGGTAAGGATAGACCGCCGGCCGTGAGCCACCCTCCGAGACTAACGTAATTACACACTTATTAGTTCTAACCTATTTTTATTTGTTTTTTCATGCAATCTATGTGGCGCCCGCGCCGACGAGGTCGCGTATTCGATGCTGGTGAAAAAATAATTCGGTCACACGGTCTAGTTTAAAAGAACGCGTAAATATCGATACAGAGTCAAATATTCCTCAATTTTAGATTCTATAAGGCTGAAAATAAGGGATACATAGAGTTTGTGCCATGTATTGTGAAGATGGTTAGTTTATTGTCTGAATTAGGTTCGGACCCATGTTCCTGCGCTGTAAACTTGTTTCCTGTCTAAACACTGCCGGTCGTAGGAAATGGAAATGAGGTGCTTTTTGTTTTTCATCATAAACGTTCTAAAAGATATGGCAGTTACTTGCTACGTGTGCTTAGATAAATAGCTTTTATATCACTTGTGTTAAAAGACAAGCTCCCTATTATCAAAACAATGTGTACTAGTAGTCCAACTCCATGATTAGTAGACAAGGTTTTTTTTCTATAATCGATGGTAAAGTTAAAGATGGGAAAGGGATGAGAGACTTGGAACTCTTATTTGAAAATGTTTCAATATCGTAATAATTTTAATATCAATAAAAATTCACGAATAGCCAAAAGTCGTAACTCCTCAATTCTTAGCTGCCAAATATTAAACTTAACAAATATTGCCTGTATCATCCGTACTTAGATACGGAATTGTAATATGGGGTAAGTCAGTTGATTTTGACAGAGTTTTTATAAGCTCAAAAATAAAATATCCGAGCAATTTGTGGTGCTCACTTTTTAGACAGCTGTAAGCCACTATTTCAAAAACTTAAAATTCTACCTCTGCCATATTTGTATATTTTTGAAATATGTATTTTTGTTAAGAGAAATTACAATTTGTTTGACACTAGCACTGATAGGCCAAATAGCCGAACACGGCATAGATATAGACTTCGGCGGCCACCAATAAAACTACAATTATTTAAGAAAAATGTATACCACCTACGTGTCGATTATTATTTACAAATTTACCAAATAGTTTTCAAGACTCACCAAAAAAATATTTTTCAACTATTATTATTTAAAAGATATTATATCATATTATATATTATACAAATCTGTAATTTATAAGTTAGAATTATTGACATCGCTGATTGTGAATACATTTGCACGCCATGTTATGGCAGGATATGCTGAAACTTACTGTAACACCTTATGTACCATATTCTTGCAAATAAATATATTTGTTTTGACTTGAAAATCTTTTTGAAAACTCGCATGCTTTCTACGTCGTTAAAAATAATACACATTATCACAAATATTACACACACACATTATCACAAACTTTCGTCTTTTAATATCAGTTTGATTAATATATTTCTTATGTTGTTTTTTGTTCACTGTAAAGCTAGATATACGTTTAAATAATATTATATAAACAAAATGTATGTTGTGAAAATTTCTAAAATATATATATAATAATGTTATGTGATATTATGTACATACTACCTAGATACTAATAGATTATAATAATACTATAAATGAAATAATAACAAAATATAATGATAATATTATAATATAATGCAACCTCATGAAAATAATGTTATAATTGATAACATCACAATATTCTAGTTTTAAGTTATCTTGCTGTGCCCTAACGGGGTCATGTACTCATTAGTTTTAAGCAAAGCCTGTAACTGTGTGTACATTGTGCAATGAATGAATAAATAAATAAATAATGCCATAGAAAGTTGATCTGATAAATGGTGGTCTTAGCAGATCTTTGAGGTGTTTAATCTGACCTTTATTTGCGATACTCTTCAGTCAGAAATCACTTATACTATAATTTATCGCATCCGAGCCTTAAGCGAGTATGTCCTGTATTTAATTTCGGCGGCCCATTGGTCGAGACCTTTCGCCCTGTGCGTGTGAGAGGCCAAATTCATAGTCTTGCAAGTTGCACATTTTTATTTCTGTAGAATTTTGTTTTATAAATAGCTTTTTATTTAATTGCACTCTTTCCCAATCTTTAAGATATGTTTCTATTATTTTAACATTTCCTTGCAAAGCTAAACTGCGTCTTTAGAAGAGTTACTAAGACATGTTTAAAAGAACTTGCGCTGTAAATATATAATTAGCTTATATCCGTCCTGGCGATGATAGCCAACAGACTGGATTGCCTTTATATCCGGCAATCCTGCAGAAGACATTATAACCTGGTTAATGCTCGTTTTTGTCTGAGTTTGTTATCCTGTGTGTATTCTTTTATGTACACTGAAAAAAAATAAAGTGTTTGCTTTAATAAACATCTTGTTTAATTATTTTGATCACACATCTTGACTCCATTCGAGCCTAACAAGATCTTGGCTTCTGAAGCCATGAGAACTTTGACAAATTGTCATAGTTCCGTCTACCAAGTCATTCATTGGTTTAGTTACGGGTAGTTATTTAATCTAAAGCAAATGTTGGCCAGTTTAACAATGAGACATTGTCACATTAACACATTAACCTTGTAAATTCTGTTTGTATATGAGTCTTGTTCTTGAACTTTTTTTTATATAGTTATAAGAAGATATCCTTCTACCAGTGTCTTAAATTAAATCCTATAATATGAACCACCTAAAAAAGATATCAATCTTAACATCGATCTCTATTGCCGTCTGACTATAAATACCGCACATTAACATCCTTTAGTGTAGTTAATTCGCTGGTCAGATAACAATTAATAAGCTCACAGTCGATATTCAGCTCGTGACCACCGAAGGCCCTCGTGACCGCGGCGTCTCTGACCCGACACAGATTGAGATATCAAAATTCGCAATTCAATCCCACGGTGATCACACGTTTGTTTTATAGTTATCATTTGAGTTAGCCTTTGGGCGGTGTGGATTAGTTTGTATAGGATGTGAGCTCATTAGGGGTGCGTAACTTATGGATATTTTAATATGGTTGGAGTTAAAAGGCCCACCTTGGATAGGCTGCTGGAAATCTTAACAATTTTTTTCGAAATCACTCATAAAGAAACATGGTGGAAAAAAAAAGTGTAACATTTTAAACATTAACTATAATTGTATAAGCTCAAACTTAATAACTTTTAAAGTGTCAGATCAAACAATAAGGTAAGGTAGTTACTGCAATGTTAAATATTCAAAACAGAAGGATCCTACTATGTGTCCCTCTCCAGTTCACTGCTAAAAGGTACCTCTCTTAAAATTGTTAGGCAATGTTCACAGTCATATAGCCCGGCTAAAGACTTACCGTAATTAAATTTTACAGTCCCCGAGAATTTTATAATAGCATAGTAACTACTCGTAAAAGTATGGTTAATATCCAGTAGCATTTAATAGAACGCTTACAAAACGACAAAAGTGAAATCTCGTCTTAAGAGCAATCTCTTTTCCCTGTTTAAAAACTACATACGAATTGACGCTGGCTGTATAAACAGCATCGGAATGAAGCCTTTTTATGTCTTATTTATTTATCAGACAGTGAGCACTATAACAGATTTTATTGTTGATTCTATTTACACTTGGCTCGGTAACGTTATCTTCGATCTACGTAATGGTAAGTGCAAGTGAGCGGCTAATTGTTTTTGTTCGCAAGTGATCGTATCCGCTGTTCAAAGCTCACGAGGGGCAGGCCTCGTCTATACTGCCCTGATTTATATTTCGATGTGCGGAGAGATGTATCAAGTCCTTAAGCGTTTGACCGCTTGCGTGTGCGCATTGTTCTGGCGGCGTTTTTTAATTATCAAGATTCTAATTGAATGAACATTTGGAGAGTAACGTTTTTAATTAAAACTAATTTATCTTTATACACTTTTGGGACTTTAAATTAGTGAATGTTTTAGTTGGTTTCTTGCACCTTTAAATATGCAACTTAACATTCTGAAAAAAAAAAAAAAAACACGTGTCATGCATGATGGCTAAAAAGGAATTTTTTGAAGATACGAAACTTTTGTTTTGAATTTCTTTCTGTTACTGAAATACCAATGCACCGCAAAATTGTTATAACTTTAGCAGCGTACCCTCGCCCTCCAATTGCTCCAGGATTGGCGTTACCGTAAAAGATAATCCCGTGTTTACTTTAGCCCCGAGCTGGGATTGAGCCATTTAATTTTATAAGTCTAATCTAGATAAAGCCTGCTTGAGTGTGCTTTATGGGTTTATTTATTTAATATACTTATTGTTTGTATAATTATTGTTTGTGAGATATGCATTATTTTAAGTTCTTGTGTGATATCAATTTACAAAAAAAAAAAAAATTAATCAAGTTTAAGACAGTTGGTTTTGGACACACATGAGACAAAAAGATATTAAGGTTGAAAATCTAAATAGTACAAATAACAAAAAACTTGTCAACGCTATGACTCAGGTAAATAAAAATTTAATTCACGCTCCATTTAATTTAAAATACGGACCTATCAGATGATTGATATAAACAAAAAAAAAACCTTGGATTACACCTGCGATTTAATGTAAACGATTACATTTGTGGGTTACTAATGAAAGTTTAAAATTCACCGGTAGGCCGCGTGAGGCGCGCGCTGCCGTGCGTGCGCGCATACATGTCGGACGTAGGGAGATTTGCTCGTATTATACAATGTTTTATGTGCTTATAGCACACTTACATTATCATGTGATCGATAAATGTATAACGTTAAGTCAAAGGTTTGTGGGAATTAAATGTACATTTATTTACTTAAATAAAGTCTTGAAAAATCAGTTTCAACAGTAAAGAAGCTACATTAAAAATTCAAAATCCAGCCAAGTGCATGTCGGACTACGCACAATGAACGGTTCCGTAGTTAGGACGAATTTATCCCAAAAACAAACTTAACATTGTAGTTGCAATACATGTTATCCCATATATTCCAACTGTAAATATAAGTTGGTCGACTATTACTCGTTAGCTTGTCAAGCCTGCTTAGCTGTGATAGTTTTTCTTTTAACTTCGTTTATATACTACTACCGTGATTTTTTTCACATATCAAAGAACTACCATTTAGCTGGCAGGGTGGACACGGGACACTTGATTCTAACAAAAATTAGCATTTTAAAGCTTAATATTACGCAAACAGATCCCTGAACCGAATAATAGTTTTCACACCTGCAATATTTTTGAACTGCCTTTTCAACGATACCCCACACCATGGTATAGACGAGAAAAACAATATCATCTTCACTGTAGGTGTAGGAGAAGTACCCTAAAAAAAACAAAAATATATTGTATTTACCACTTTGTCGGCGTGATTAATATGTATACCCGTGCCAAATTTCAGCTTTACCTACTAATAAGAGTCTCTGAGCTAAGCCACGGACAGACAGACAAACAGACATGGCCAAACTATAAGGGTTCCTTGTTGACTATGGAACCCTAAAAAGAAGTATTATTTGGCCGTTTTGCGTGGATGTGACGCATATCCAACAATTTTTTTTTTTTTTGTGTTGTGTTCTTTTTTTGCGTCATGTTTACCGCAAATAAACGTTTTTTCTTTCTTTTCTTTTTTATTCTTCTTTTTTAAACGTGGGTTCTTTATAATTTAAAGTTAAATAAATAATTTTCAAATGACCACCCCGAAAGATGAGAACACTTAGTTCGATTCTACAGCAACTTTATTCGAACCATCTACAGAAAGATTTATGAGTGTTTACCTTTATTTATAGTTCAACTTATTCCATTAAAATAATAGGATAATTTGATAAAATTATACTATAATAATTATATTTTAATAAACCGCGGAATTATGTATGAAATTATGGAATAACGATACATGTCACGTTAACTGAGTCTTGTTTTTATTTTCATGTAAAGATGGGAAACCTGCTCCATACCCATATACCGTGTGTTTATGATAATATAGTTCATGGTTATTTAAAATGCAATTCAAGATCGTATATGTTCATGTATGTAGACCGGGAAAAAATGTTCCCAAAGTCGTTCTACAATCATAAATTAAAACAAAAGCCAATAATGGCAATTTGAACAAAAGAAAAACATTTAATAAAAGCAGTAGTTACAGGCATGTTCATGTGTGTACGTTTAACAGCGTGAGTCGAGATCCATATCGAACCTACTTCTTTACTCATGACCAACACTACCGACCACCTACGAAACTGTTCATTTTCACACACACACCTTTATTATTGAAAACGTAGAGTTCAAAATTGAGAAGTGTTACATTTTCGGAAATGTCTCGATACCTTTGTTAGTGCACATGTTGAAACTTTTGTCATGTTATCTGGATTGGATCTGCCGCTAAGTTTTACGGTAATCGTAGTCTCTGCAGTACTTTTAAAATATTTATGGTCATCGTTTTTTCTTGGTGGGTCTTACATTAGTCGCAACATCAAGAATGCTGAGTAGAGCAATATTTGCATGATCTGCTGATAGGGTTTTAATAAGTTTTTTGCTAAAGCTCAGAGCTAGCTACTAACTAGTAGTTAGCTTAAAGCAATTATTAAAAGTTAAGGCTATTCGGACGTACCGTGTCGCTTTTTTTTCAGTAGTGTGATTAAAAACCTCTGCTAGATTAACATTTAGATAAGACTGTAGTATTTTGACCGTTAATATTGTTTTTAACCCGTAACAAAAGAACACAACTGATGTTTAATACATTATTCCTCTCAACAAGCTAATTGGTGCTCCACTTATTGTTCAATGGAGTATCAACTATTTTACTTGATTTGTTCGTCGATATATTGTTGCAATAATAATAAATTCAATCAACCTGAAACCGGTTAAGCCTTACTTATATCTGTCACTTAACGTCCAATAATAATAAATTATTACCACAATACTATTAAATCATTTATTAGCTTTTGAATGAATGTTTGAATTATGTATGTCACCGAGTCTATCGCGGTCAGGGGGAGTTAAAAAAAGAACTCAAAGTGACAGAATTTAAAAATTACGTATGCAGGTATTACATTATAAGTAAGTTCAACATTACGCAGAAAAGTAAGTACTAAAAATTCAAAAGCCTCGTCTGGGCACCGTTGTCCCCGCCCAATGGGCAGCTGTGTCCCCATCCAGGACTCACTAAGCCTCTATTATGGTTCCCTCTCGCATAAACACGCCGTCGACCCATAAAAGCGGTCGATCGCGCCGAGCTTCAATTTATTCTTGAAATTAACCTGTCGCATACACTTAAGAAGTTGCGAGGCGCGTGTTTCAAATGAGGCACGCGGAGATTGGGATGTTCCGAATTGACGAACCTTCCAAATTGTTATCATTAACCAAAAGATTTAAGACTCAGTCGTCGGTAACCGAACCTGAAAGTTCCATAAGGCGGCGGTAAACAGAAGTAAACAATTTTAAGTTTTCCGTAGCTTTATGCAAAAAGATTAACTTACATTGTAGAAGTGAATTCCTAATGACAGCTAAGACTGGATCTAGGTTGATAACCGTAAGGTAATATGACAGACTAATCGAATCTATAACATTTTGCGTCGGCGATAAAGGACCATTTGATGAAGAATATCAACCTCATAACCGTATGACAGCGAAGTTCTATCTTTGGAACATAATTTATGGAAATACGCGCGTCCATGATACACATGAATATCAATTACATATAAGACTTTTATTACGTTTTCGCGTTCTAACCAATTCATCTTGTTTGTTAGATCGAAGAGCGTATTACGTGCAGTAATTAAATTATCTAAAAATGATTGATTTATTGAATTTCTTAGAAGTAATAATAGAGGTCTAGATGTTGGGGAGCATAGGAGCAAGCGCAGATGTACTGTCGCACCTGCGCAACGACAATTTACACGATTCATTATGTACTCATAATCTAGTGATTTGTACATTTCGCGATCCTTATGCGTAATTAACTAAGCGATTTAATCTATCTTGAAGATAATGATAATTAAAGATATTAATACCTCTAATAGGATACTAAAAAATATTATATTATTTATATAAATCTCATTATATGCATTTACCATATCATAATTTACCTTATGGACTACAAGTACCTAAATGAAATACTCGTAAAAAACAAAGTTTCCCTCTATGGAAATATGAAATTAGATGCTTATCTTAATTATCCATACATTCAATAATTCAAGTATGAGGATATGATAAAGAAATTATCTTTAATTTTTTGCCTGCTGTTCCATACGTCATACGT
The DNA here is from genome assembly GCA_947523025.1 of Dryobota labecula. Lineage (NCBI taxonomy): Eukaryota > Metazoa > Arthropoda > Insecta > Lepidoptera > Noctuidae > Dryobota > Dryobota labecula. The sequence continues at coordinate 19,157,067 of OX383287.1, read as the reverse complement.
AAAAGTATGAGCATTAATGTCTACACCAAGCATTGCAGGTGTATTTAAATTAAATGATTAAATTGTTCAATGCTCTTAAATATTTGTTTCACAACATTCGGTGAAAACAAATGAAAAATTAAATATAACCCCATATTGTAATGTCTACGATTTTTATGACAACATTAATTATATCTTAACATGTACTCACCTGTAAACATGTTTTTTGAAGAAAAATCAACCGTAATTCTACGTACAAAAAGGGCATACTTCGGTCAAAGACGGCCTTACATTTTTCTGATATAATTATGGAAAGGATGTACGTGGAGTCGAGTTCAATGTCCAATTTTTTTTCCTTCACATTCATTTTGATCCAAATAAAAAGGAAAATGGGTTTCTTCATGATTATTGACTCAATATTTTCAGAAAACTATTATGGACGATGCATACCTATTATTTGGTTTACAGCTATTCACTTCAGGCAGCTGAACGATGTTTTAATAGTCTAAAAACGTTCCAGCTTACCTACTCACCACAAATGAGGATCTGAATAGCCTAAAACAAACGAAACAATACTTAAAAATAAAAATCTTCATCATGTGGCACCTTAAGACCAACAACGAAAAACGATTAGAACTTTAAAATTAATGTTAAACCAACACCGTCTCCACGGTTTCCCTGTCACGTAGTTTTCAGTAAGCCAGCGACTCGTCGAGTCGGGCAGGTGCTGCCCAAGCGCACACTTCTTTCATTAAAATTAATACCAATGTCGCGTGTGCACATTCTTACTCGATAACGCCTTGCCGTAATTAAGGTATGGCTTTAAACGAGCCGGGCAAGGCGGGCGCAGCGCAGGCGCACGACCGCCACGCGCCGAACGGTACTCCGCGGAACGTTTAACGAGAAATTTTGTTTCCATCAATATTTCTGCTTATGGTATCAGATTAACAGGCTCGTTGCGATCCGGTGCAGATGCGAGGAAGTATTTTCTTTATTCGCGATTGGGAAATTTTGGTTGCTTTTCAGCTTTGAGATTAAATGCAATGACATAATTAGCAAATGGCAAAAATGAAGCATCTTATTCTGCATATAAGATTGCATCAAATATTAGATGGCCACTTCTCCTAAGTATCTACATGTTCAGAATCTTGTTTTGACCTAATCTATAAGGCACTAATGTCATTTTTCTGAACCTCTTAACTATTGTTAGGAACATGTAAACAATATGCACATGATCTTTTTTTTGAGAACCAGGATTTTTTTGCAATGATTGTTATGGCTCTTCGATCAAGAAACTTGATCGAAGTTATGGACCAACATTGCTTGCCCAGGAGGAAGCAAAAAAGTAAGAGGAATTAGACATAATGTAACGTGTATTTTTTTCACGGACACCGCATTAATTTGTATTGCAGCAGCAGTGACAAAAAATTCATGCACAAAACGAATTCTGGTTTTCTTCACATTTACCCGGTGCAGTCTCAGACTTAAATGATACAAAATATTAAACACGTTTATCGAGTTTGTTTATTGGCAATCAGTATTCGACGGTTTATTTATGTTGCTCATTCTTCAGCTGTTAACACTTCGAGATGACGATCTGAGGGGCGTCGCCATTCCGTTCAAATCAATAAAACTGACAGTAAAAAAGATTACACAATAGAAACTGATATAAGGAAACAATACTAATTATCTATTTAGGGGCATCTTATCGCCGCTACTAACGAGCTGTCGTAAACCTATAAACGAATTCGACAAGCCGTGTTGTCGGCAAATGAGACGATTGCCTAAACTAGCCTTATTTATAGACCCTCCGTACAAGTCCGAAGGTTCAGATATGTGAAATACAACGTACTAAATGATACACGTTTACTCATTATCGAGAATTAGAATGTTGTCCAAAATAATTAAGTTCTAAAACATTTTTATTTTGAGCGTATAATTACATAGAAAAGCAGGAAAACTTACTAGTTTTAGTATAGAAATTTACTGTCACAAATGAGAGCATTCACAAGATTTTGGTACATACAGGGAGTCAGTCCTCAAACGTGGAGCATTGCAGTGAGATCGTGTCAACGTAAATGTCATGACATAAATTATAATTATTATAGCTTATTAGTTACTTTTACCGTGTGATGCCGGACGTAAAGAATAATTTACCACCCCATTTCTCCTCGTGGGTGTCGTATAAGGCGACCCCTTAGTCGCCAGCCATTTCGGAGATTAGCCGTATCAGACAGACAGACAAAAAATTTAAAAATTGTTTGTCTTTTGATATAAGTACCGTTTATATATATATACTTTCATATGAATAAAGTAAAAAGCTGTTATTTTGACATTACAAACAGACACTTCAATTTTACCGTGTGGTGCCGGACGTAAACAATACGAGTAGCACCACCCCATTTCCTCCCGTGGGTGTCGTAAAAGTCGACTATAGGACTTACTAGAGAATGGGCAGCAGCCTTCTCTATGCATTTTTAACAACATACTGCGATCGCCAACCCGCCTGCTAAGCGTGGCGATTATGGCAAACCCCCCAATTGGGGGAGGCTTATGTCCAGCAGGGGACGTTTTTTGGCTGAAATGATGATGATGATGATTAGTTACTTTGTAGTTGTGTCTGTGTTCGAGGGCGCCTTTACGTGTGTTTGTGTGTGGGTGTGTGTATGTGACACACACTGTGGTGTGGTAAGGTGTCAGTGTAAGTGTGAAAGTGTGTATAATTATGATATTATGCGATGTGTGCAAGTAAGTCTTCGCATGAACATTTCTAATTTTGTTTTATTTTTCTCAAGAATTTCACAGAGTCAAACGTTCGAAACACAAGGTGGAGCGCACAATGCCCTGTAAACTTTGAAAAACAAAAGAAACCAGCAAATCCCACTGCACCCCTCCAATTGACTTCCTACCAATACATCCACCGTCATTGTCGCACACAAATCTTTATTTTAAAATTCGAATATCAATCAATCGCATTCGATTGGTCAATGCGAATCGAATCACAGCCGAATCGTATCTCGGCCACAATCGGTGTCGGGTGTCGTTGAAGTCGGATGCGACGACGTCACTGTGTCCGACGGGCCCGTCAGCCGTAGGTGGCGGCGACGGCGACCGAGACCGATGCGATGTCCCGATAGCCCCCGTGTCACTGTCTTACAAGCTTCGAGACATTCTATTTGCATTTCGGATGTCGTCTAAAAGACGTGTGTTATCTGTCCTAGTACATGTAGGTGGGAAAACAAGTATATTCCCATGGGTAAAAAGAATTTAGAAATGCTATTAATGTCTGCAGACTTTCTTTAGGTTTCGGTTTTGTTTTTTGACCCATTTTATGTTTTGAGTCTTATCTTTATATCGGGATAGATTCTTAAGTGCTTTTTGCGACTAAACAAGCTTTAAACAAGTGACGTTTAAATGTCACTTAAAAGTAACAAATGCAAGTTTATTTAAGCTAGACACATTGGCTAGACAGCGTATTCTTCATGCTGAACTCCAGAATAAACATACGACAGTTCAAATACAAAGTTCAAAGCAAAAACTCTTTTAATGAAACATAGTATCACTATGTCTACAAAAATCATTGAAATCAAATAAACTTGCGACACACAATCAAACCGCGTATCATGGCCTGGCCGTTATAGCTCCATACATCACACCTTGTTGGCAACGAAGAGGAATGTTCGTTCATTGTTAGCAAACCACGCTTGATATGAAATGTAAAACATTCCCTTTATTAATACTTAATACGATCACCCTTTGATTCGATGAATAGGAGTCACTCAACAAGTCGTTAATCAAACGATATTGGGTACGAATCAGGTAGTTGTATTGTGTGATCGATGGCGGCGAGCCTTGCATCTATGATTTATTACAAATCTTAAACTTGGCATTAATGAGACTGAAGTATTCATTGAACCGCGACTGGAAGCTACGAGCTACTAATGCAAGTTACCCTCGTTATCGGCCCGATCGATTTCGATAAAGCATGACAAGTAGAATTGTTTATTTTTCTATACCTAAAACGATGACATCAAAACCTAATATTTGCTGACGCTCCCATTTGCTTGCTGTGCTATAGGTTTTTTAGTTTAAGACGCAGGTATACGCCAGTGACCTTGAGTGGATAGCTTTCGTGTTCTGTACCTACTGAGCTCACGCAACGTGTCGTACGTCGAGCCTGTAAAAGGACTCGCCCATCCAGGAGCGCTATCCCAAATAAGACGCTTTATTATACATTAAAAAAAATATTGTAATAAAACACGTATATGAAAAGATTAATAATTAGATTATCTTTAAAAAGGTGAAGATTTCAGAAAAATACGCTTGATAGATTTTGCGTGATTCTCAGTTTTTTTTTTCGTGTTAGACATCATTTTACAAATTAATTTCACTATGTAATATAAACATAATCTAAAATGTTCATATATTATGTTATTAATAAAATACTCTTATTTAACATAGATTTTTTCCAAACCATTTACACTACTCGTTTAGACGTGATTTCCAGTATTAAATCATTAAAACTCGGTTATCGTCGTCTTAATTCCGAGTAATCTACCTGTTGGCTAAACATTTAATTGAGCTGCAACGGTTTTATGCCAGTTTTCCATGTTTGTTTACAAGTACCGTCCATCCGGTAAATCCCACACAAGTGATGCGTAACTCAATGTATGGCAGATGACATTGTTCCCATAATCATCACATCACTACCGCTTTCAACCCCATATCCCACGTTGTTCCGCATCTCACGTCATTTGTTTTACCTAATTGTTTTATTTGTTGGTAATTGCTCAAATAAAACGTGAATGTCACACAATATCCGGTGTGGGATGGGGAAATTAAATCGATCACATTAAAATTAAACAATAAATAATGAGTTTAATGTAGAACAACAATAGGCCATTCGAAAATATTATAAGAGTTCTTGTCAGTCTCCTCAAACGAAAATTCGTTTTAATTTCTAACAACCAACGCCACAAACAGAAAAAAAAACAAAACTGTTTTCTGAAAATCTCCAAAAAATTCAGTGAAAAATGAAGTTGAAGATTTTTTCTAGAGCACATTGTTGTTACAATTCGATGAAAGCGTTATTGATGTATTTAGATATCTTGCTCAAAAATGATCATCATCATCATCATCAGCCTATAGCAGTCCACTGCTGGATATAGGCCTCTCCAATTGCAAGCCATTCAGCTCGATTCTCGGCAACTCTCATCCAGCTGGTACCAGCCACCCTGCGAAGATCGTCGCTCCACCTAGCCTGAGGACGTCCTACCTTACGTTTACCGATTCGCGGTCTCCACTCAAGAACACGTCTACCCCAACGGTCATCGGTTCACGGCTAATATGGCCGGCCCATTGCCATTTCAGCTTGCTTATTCTGTGAGCTATGTCAAAAACGATCAAATAATTCAAAACCATAAACTTACCCAGCAGCATAATTTGTTTAATCGTAATTGCTCTATGAGAAGTGAAATAATTGATATTGTTATGACAGTTTGGCGAAGGGATGTTACCCTTACCCCACGTTACATCGTGTTCAGGGGTCATATTATTAAATAGCACACGTGTCGTTACTAATATTGCACTGTATTTTTACAGGTTGCGTAATTATTTGTAAATAAGCGGTAATAGTAATAAAAAGTAAACTTTACTCTTAGAAAAGGTATAAAAAAATTATCTTAGGTATCTATATAAACGTTTTAATGGATATTATCCGTTTATGTACCGTTCGAACTTTCTTTTAGGCAGTTTAGGGTACAATTCTTGTCTCATGGTAAGAAAAAAAAAAAAAGACCAAATTATTAATATGTGTAAGATCATTCACAGAAAAACAGATGCTCCTGAACTGCACCACGAACTGTTCCATCGTTTCCCATCGTTCGCGGACAAGTACCACTGACAGCACATACTCAAGGTAGTGCAAAGTGAAGTGCTACTAACATAGTTTTAAGTCTTATTTATTAACACAAGTTTTTACAATAAAAATATGTATGTTTAGGTTAAGGTGTTGCTTCGTCCCCTGAAAATAAATGGATTTATTATTATTATAACGGTAACAGGAGGCACGTTGTTCACCGTGCCTCGGAGTCGAACCGTCGCTCGAGTCCAGTCTCCTGTCCCTTGCACACTCTCTGCGCTCAACGCTCTCTCGGACGCTAAGCCCGATTGTGATGTGTTCGTGGATGAATGGAAGAATATCTTGTCAGTATGTCTGAAGTATTGTGAGATGAGCGTATGACTGTCGAGTTGTATACTTTTATTAATATATGTATGTAAATAATGTGTTTAAGTGTCTTTAACCTTCCTATAACCGCGCCAAATTCTGCGACACCTATGCGTACGGTCTCACAAACCGTACGTTCGGAACTCAAATTCAAAGCAATTAGAAAAAAAAAGGTGGAATTATGTTTTCAGAAACTATAGAATAACGAGAACAAGATAAACCCAATTTATTTATAATAAACCATTTATTTACTCAGTAACAGTCTTTTTTATTTCATACTCTGAAATAGTAAGATTTTCGTAAGAGATAACAAAATATTAGCAAAAATATGTTTTCTTCTAACAATCAAAAGCAAACTTAGAAATCTAAAAGAGAACTTCATGAAGAACATTAATCATACAACACATTTAAGGTGGGAGTGTCATCATAAATAAACCCTGGATTCTATACCCGCGTCGTCGGACCCACAGACCAATTTTACCCAAACGTACTACTTGCACTAACACACTTTTCGCTTTAGAATAAACGTAGCAACGAATCAGGCATCTAATAGGAAATACAAAATGCCAGCATTAATGAAAATAGAAAAAAAAAACACGAAAGAGTATTTTGTCGGTCTTACTGACCAATGCGCGAGTATAGGAAGGTTAACTATGTGTCTTTAACGGTTGTACGTTGTTTCATAGCTTATACTTTTATAGAATTTCGTTTCACATAATTTTTTTCTCATATTTTTGTTTCATATAATAATCAATACGCAGAAGATACCTACTAACTTTGAAGATTTTTAAATCATTGATTTTTGTTTCACATAAACTTTAATGTTAGAATAGTCATATCATAGAATAACAAATCACATATTCTTTATCCATATATTGTTTATTTAATATAAAACTTATTACCAAGAATAACATTTTATCCATTTTAAATTTTTCAACAGCATTTTTTTTGCATTTTGCAGCATGCAAGCAAGCATGCAGCGTGCAAGCAAGCATGTTGCATGCAAGCAAGCATGCAGCATGCAAGCGAGCATGCAACATGCAGCAGGCATGGTTTCTGTCACGGCTCCGGCGCTGCGGGGCTCCAGCGGTCCCACGCGAGCTTATTGTCGCAGATGGTATTCACGCTCATCACCGCAGCCTCAGCCGCGGCGGCGAGCGTTAAAACTACCTGCTTCTCAGCTCGCGGGCCGCCTCGCCCCTCCGTGCCTACGCGGATTTAAATTACACTCTGGGGGTAGGGCAGACAAGACTACGTGGAGTCGGTTTTGCAGCAATTCGTTTCTGTCACTAAATTATACCGAACAAACAATATTCGTTAAAAAATAATTCTACCGTGTGAAAAGTTTGTTAAACAAAAAAATTTAATTAAAAATTCATTGAATTGTGTTTCTGTGAAATATTTTTCATTCAAGTAAATAGTCTTTGAAACAATAATATTCGAACTAAAAATACACGGACCAAATATTATGTGAAACATTTTCTGGGAAACGAAATTCTATGAAATTTCTGTCTGCGAAATAAGGGGACACCGTCTTTAACTAATGTAATTTGCCTAGGCCGTTTTATGTTAAAATCCATACTATAATCCTAACTAATATTATAAATGCGAAAGTAAGTTTGTATGTTTGTTTACCTTTTAACGCCTAAACCACTAACTTAATATTTAAAAAATGTAACTGTCTGTCAGCCTGTATGTTACGTTTTCACGCCTAAACCGCTAAATCGATCGTCATGATATTTGGCAAAGATATAGTTTGGGATATGGAGAAGGACATAGGCTACTTTTGTACGCGATAAACGACATTCACGAAGGCGGAGCTGCGGGCAAAAGCTAGTAAATAAATAAAAATAACCTTACAGCTAAGTATCAAACTGAAAGTGCAGTGAGAGGTTACGAAAATGTAGTTCAGTCGGAGTAATCTGTAACATTCGCACAGTGAAAACTTGGTTAAAGTGAGCTTGAAGTGAGCTGTCTTCTTTCCACATGCTAGGGAATGACACTATTGACAGCTTCTCACGATGAGGTTTTACATAACAGATCGGCTGTTTCCCCCGCCAGAAAATTTACGAAATTTATGAGCCCACTTCATTTCTTTTGACTGTCATTTGTAGGTCTTTGACAAAAGTTACGGGTTGTCAGACTTTCGGGCTTTTAAAATCCGCGTAACACGAAACCAACGGGTATCGTGTTACCCGGGTTTTTTCCCTACAAATGACAGCCAAAAGAAATGAAGTGGGCTCATAAATTTTGTAAATTTTCTGGCGTTACTGGGTTGTGGAGGTCAGACAGGCAGTCGCTCCATGTAAAATACTGGTATTCAGCTGCATCCGGTAAGACTGGAAGCTGACCTCAACATAGTTGGGAAAATGCTAGGCAGATGATGATGAGCCCACTCCACGCATATTTATCTACTAGCTGCTGTCCGGGGCTTGAATCCGCGTGGCTTTATAAAATAAAAGAAACCATTGAAAGCCCCGTCAAATCGAAATCAAAAGAATCGTCAAATCGGTCCAGCCATTTCGGAGATTAGCCGTATCAAACAGACAGACAAAAAAATTAAAAATTGTTTGTCTTTTGATATAAATACCGTTTATATATATACTTTCATATGAATAAAGTAAAAAGCTGTTATTTTGACATTACAAACAGACACTTCAATTTTACCGTGTGGTGCCGGACGTAAAGAATAGCACCACCCCATTTCCTCCCGTGGGTGTCGTAAAAGTCGACTATAGGACTTACTAGAGAATGGGCAACAGCGTTCTTTATGCATTTTTAACACCATACTGCGATCGCCAACCCGCCTGCCAAGCGTGGCGATTATGGCAAATTCCCCCGTTTTGGGGGAGGTCTATGTCCAGCAGTGGACGTCTTTCGGCTGAAATGATGATAATGACTTCAATTTTATTTATTTGTATTGATGTTGGAGTTTACTACTCTCATTGTACTACATTACTAGTTTACACTAGTAACATGCAACCTATATTGCATACAGTATCCATACGAAAAACATACATCCATACATACGATGAATTGCGAAGCTTTGAAAAACTAATGCAACCTACTTTCGATTACTGACAAATGCTTGCACTGACTGGACAGGTCCACTCAAGATTGTGTGGTTCTTCCGGACACGGATCTACATGGTCCTCACATGATCTGACCAAGATTATGTCTGGACTTTAATAGAGACTGACCCCTTTTTTTGTTGGGTGGAAAATTATCAAATAACTTCTCCCGCTCTGGGCGGGTGTCAGACTTTTACTGACTTAAACCAACCCGTGCTCCCTCCGTTGCCTGTGTGCCAGGGCCACGGTATCCCTTTCGGACAAACCCGCAACCCTGGCAGGCACCGGTCCTAGCGGACCCCGTCAGTGCGTGCTGACATCTCTTTGTAGCGCGCGTGGAACACAACGCGGCGTCGACCTGGGCCTGGTCCTTACCGGACGGCATGCTACCCATAGCTCGCCGTCCGCAAACCCGCGCCTACGGTGGCCGGGAATCGGCTATCGATCCTCACCGCCCAGGGCGTCTCCTGCGGCGACTAGGGGCGTAAGGGGGCACAGTCCGCCACTCGCTCACCTGTTCCGCTTCCGCCTTCGCAAGCATTAGGTACTGCTTTGCCGAAGGAGGTGACTGCCTCCCATGCACTCTCGCTCCGGACCATGGCCTGGACCAGGACCGGACGTGAGAGATCGCCGCCGCCGATCGCCTCCATGAGGACACGGCGGTACTCTGCCCAAGCCGGGCAGATCTCCACCGTATGCTCCACCGTGTCCTCCGGGAAATCCACACAGAGACTTTAACCCCTGAGTTTGTTTCGCCATTTCTGCTCAGGGGTAGTCAGATAAAAAAGTCTACTTGCAGACTAGACTAGCTTATTTAAAAAAAAATATATAATAATAATATGACGTATAAAAGTGTTTGTCTATCTACAGAATAAACAATTCCATTTCATTTCTCACAGATGAAAACTGCTAAACCAAAGATTCACACGACAAATCAAAATCAAGTTTTCTTTCACATGACCGTAAATCAAAAACCGTATCAATTCATAAAAGAAACTTATTACAATTTTAATATTTTATAGCACTTTTAATCTCAAACTAGTTTCGTGGGTGGTGCGATGAGATACGTAGGAGCATAGGGTGGGTACCCTCACAATATAGACACAATGACTTGAATTATCGTCGCATTCTTATTGGACATGTTACACGACTTAACATGTTACTTAAGCTTATTGTTAGTAACTTAACGACATCATTGAACGCTAATAACACTATATTCATCTTTTGTCGGTGATTTAAGTGTTCTTTTTAGTTTACACCTCGTAATTTATTTATAAAAAATATTAAATTAGTATTTAATGTGGCTCCCGCAGTCAGGATTAAATGGGAGGTTTTTAAGTAATGATAATTGTGGTGTCAATGAAAGCTGGCTACTGCATTTTTTGCAAAAAAGGAATGACATCATTATGAATGTCTTTGTTGAACCTCTATACTTCGTTTGAAATAAGATTAGACATTTAAATAAACCTTTTTTACAATCCGATCAACGATTTTGACTTCTATTGCGTTGGTGGCATGACAAATTGCAGCTGCAGTAAACAGTTGGTATTGTAACCACTTTTTTGCTTTTAATGCCATCCTTATGCCTACGGAATAGAAGTCAAAATCGGTTGAACGGACTGTAAAAAAAGGTTTATTTAAATGTCTAATCTTATTTCAAATGGAGTATAGGCGTTGTTTAGTAATTAACTTTGTGAAGTCGTGAATTTCTAAGATATATTTTTTGTCCAATATTTACAATGCCTTCAGCTGAAACATGTCCATGGTTGAAAGATGTTGTTAATCCGTTTCTTAAACATAACATATTTACCCATATTTACTTTTGTTCTATAAAGAGTTGAACAGTGTAGTTACTTATTACATTTACCATCAGCAGGGGTTACAATTTCGTTCCATTGTCTTTCATTTGGCCCCCAACGAGTCTCGTAGCCCTAACGGAACATCGATCGGTTATTAGTAATAATCGTATCAGGCAAAAAAAAATCGGTTATTTACGGAACCCATTAGCACCTCCCCGGAGGTCATATCCGGTACAAAATCACGGGGTTCAACCCCACAAGATGACTAGCCACTGCTTTATTACTAAAAGTCAATTTAAATCTAATACGAGATAAGTAGATCAAGCTCAACAAAAAGGTAGTTATGTAAAGTCAACGAAATTAATTGTTAAGCAAATTGACTACCAACTTAAATTTTCCGTTAATTTTCTGTCATTCTTTAACAGTTCTATGAAATGTCTATAATAGGTTTAATTGACTTAGTGTATCAATTGGCTTGAAAAACAACTTCCCTGACTGTACCTATTTAGCCTGAAATGGTGTCAAATTCAAAGAACATTATCACACATCAAGTCTATCGTATGGCACACAAATACAGCATTGGTTTAGAATGTGCAACAAAAAATGGACCAGCACTTACATCATAAAACACATGCGTTTAACGAGCGAAGCTTAGAAAACAACCCGATAAAAACTTCGATACAAGACCTATTAACCGCTAATACAGAGCCAAGTATGTATCAACTAATGAAAACAAATACCTAACATCGAAACAACCATATCGATTCAATTAGTAAAGCTAAATAGAATGAGAGTTATTCGATTCACGCAATCGTATTGACGGTAGCCGGTGCTTTGATCAAAGAGCCGACCAAATAAAAAATAAAACTAAGTTTAAGAAGTGCAATTCATAGCGTGTTTTAAATCTAATTGATGATGGGCTGGTGAAGACGCCGGGGACTGTCACCATGGCGGCGATCCTCACACGAACGGTATTGGCATATTTTAATGAAGAAACAGTTTCCATCTTTCAATAGCTTTCGAAAAGAAAAATGCAGTCGAAGTATTCAAAATTACCAAAAGCTCATGTCAAGAATGCTAGAAATATTCAATAGACATAAATAAATTCGGGGATGCGTCGATTAAAGATATTTATAAAAATATGTGTTTAGTAGTAGGACTTGGGAAGCCATAACTGTCTCTGAAACACCATTATTATCGGTCATATCTCTGAATATTTATTGAGCCTGCGTTAAATATAATTAAGTTAATGTTATTGTAGCATAGGGAACTTTAGATCGCGATAGGTTGATTTGTCGAAGCCCTTCATAGAGAAAGGTAACCCATAAGAAGAACCAATAAATATTTACACTATAAAACATATAGCTACAAGTGCTTTATTCAAACCATGAACTTACAAGACCGAAGTAAAGATTTATAATCTTTAGTGGCCTCATAATTTTTAAACAACACGATCCATCCTATCTGCATATAAACTATATAAACTGATTGCTATTCAAAATTAAAACAGTTCCCTTCATAGAGCTGGACTAATTAACAAAGCAAACATTTTTAATCAAGCCAACGTACTTATCGGAGCGTCTACACGCGTATACTTATGTAATAGGAGTAATTTCATTACATTTACAACATCACCGCTACATTCCCCAATTTCCAGAATTGGTTTCATTAACGTAAATGTCAATGTATTTTATCGATAATGTACCGATAAACGCTGATGCGACTTTTATCCAGCAGGTTTGAATACGACTTGCCTTTATAAGAAATACCTTTAAACTCAAACACTCAATGAGATTGAAACTGATAATACTGATGTGGATTCTTAAGACGATTGATTTATTTTAAATATAAAGACATCGATACGCCGATTATGTGACAATATCTCTTCATCCCTTTTAGTGGGAGCGCATTAACGGTAATTCCGCAGATATTTATAGGCACTTAAATTAACTTGCAGATATTCATTATGCTTCTCTTTGCAACTATAAGTGAATATTATAGGAGTTTAAGAACCCATTCATGAAAATGAGTAATGAAAATGTGCAGTTACAAGTCGTTGCTACGAAAACTATTCATTTCGTATTTTATGTTACAGCATTCAGTGGTCAGCAGAGAAAAAACTGGGCACGCGTTAGCCACCCTCCCCGCGCCGCGCACCCCCCAACCACCGCCAGGTACGGACCCGCACGTACAGGGGGAAGGGATGATCGAAAATAATAGGGGAAGAGAATTTTAAAATTTATATTTTTTGCAGCCGGCGCAGGTGATATAACGCGTGCGCGTGCGCCGGCGACTCACTTGTACGTGAAGCTCCGCTGCCGCCGCTCGCGCTCGCCTCTAACCGAAAGCTCCCACAAAGCCTTCCCCTATCGCGCAGTGCTTTTCCGATAGCCGCGCCGACCGGTCGTGCACTTTATCCGTCGTGAACGCCCGCGCCGCTCGCACGTAAAATGCTACAAGAAATTCAACTCGTTCAAGGTCAGACGAATTACGTAGTCGTCGCGTCCGGATATCCTTCAGCTACTTTATCGAAGACGCCCGTAGAGAAGCGAAATATACCGATTGCTCCGGCTCCTGAAAAAAATTATGTCACACATGATACACCGCCGAATCTACAGTACAGAAAGAAGGTGCATTTTAGAACTAACCCTTATACTGGACCCCAGGCCGCGTCGATCGCGAGACGTAACGCTCGGGAACGCAATCGTGTGAAGCAAGTGAACGATGGTTTCAACGCGCTGCGCCGACACCTGCCTGCGTCGGTTGTCGCTGCATTATCAGGTGGTGCCCGAAGAGGATCTGGCAAGAAACTTAGCAAAGTTGATACATTGAGGATGGTGGTTGAATACATCAGATATCTACAGCAACTCCTTGATGAAAGCGATGCTGCTTTGGGAATCACACGGGATCAGGAAAACAGAGAAAATATTCCAAACGGAAACACATTACAGCCGATGACAACGATGGATATGGACGATGGATTCTTCTATGGAAGTGGATCTCCCTGTTCAGAGAAGCCCGATTCCCCTGCGCCTTCCGAATGTTCGTCGGGGGTGTCGTCGGCGTATTCAGCTGATCGGTACGAGGTCACGAAGACGCAACAACAGCTCGGCCCCATGGATGAGGACGAGCTACTAGACGTCATCTCATGGTGGCAACAGAAATAACAATCACGTAAGTTGACATACATTTTCTTTATTCAGCTGAAAGGTTTCCTTTGTCGTGCAATATTTGATAAATGATAATTAAATCCATTAGGGATATTTTTTTCCTGTCTTATCTAAAGTAATCAACGAGCTCTACGATTTCTACACAATCAATACTAATGTTTATTTTCTTTTGTTCACAGATGTAACGTTGTGAATGACACAAGTGGACCCAACCCTCCGAAAACGATAAAACGATGTTCGTTATTTAGTAATATAATAGTGCATTGATCGTTTACACATACGAAAAGACTCTTGTATATCTAGTCAAATCAATAGTGCCTTGGAATATTTAGGTTTAGGTATTAGTTTTAATTGCGGGGTAATTAATCAAGTTATGGATTAATGTACTGACTTTTTTTAGGCAGACAACATCTGACTACAAAATTATGAAACTTTTAGTTCGTTCGGGTGGGTGTAATTTTTTTATTGTAAGTACACTGTTCAAGTGTTTGACTGTATAAAATACCTCCAAATTGTGCCGATAATTATAAAGACAATTGTTTGGTATAGGCTGTTATTATAATACTTTTAGTACACTTTGTGAAACAAAATGGTCGATAGTACATGTTACCTTTTACTGATATTACCGAAACTGTAAGAACGCACTTTGTATTATCGGCCGAGTCGATGATATTGTAAATATACCTTAATTAGGTGTAAGTTATTAGGTTAAGAAATTAAAACTATTTATTGAATCGACCTGTTGCCATTTTTATTCCTTTGTTTGAAAAACCTGCAAGCTGCATTTAGCCCTACGAGTTTTTATACCGAACTACCGGTATAAAAATGTCGTGAGTTCAAACAAGTTATAGGGTGTATCAATTAGTTTTTCCAACACATAATGTTTATTTTACCAAGGTAATTTAAAACAGATTCCTTTAAATGCAGGTTATTCTCTTTGTCCTGTCAGTCTAACGTCAATAACTATTAAATTAAATGCATATTAAATGAGAACCTTGACATTAATAACTTAATTTTTTAATAATTACACTAGTTTACAAAGTTTTTGTCCTTTGAATGAAACGTTTTTTTTCTTAACAATCAAGGGTCACCTTTTTGACATTTTTAAAACAAGTATTTATTTAACTGAACACTGCACAGCATCAAAATTTTAAAATAAAATCGAAACCAACTCATGAGTAGTTTGAAAATAAGATGTTATAAGAACTTGATTTATAGACGTGATAGAAATAAAACAAATATATGTTTGCGTTTAGTTATTACTACTAAATACATCGATATGGAATTCATTGAAAGGACATGACTTTTATTTTAATTTGTAAACTAGTGTTATTATTATTCTTTTAGGAATCTAATTCTGAATAATTATAATTCTTACCGTTTACCTACTGAAACTTTCATTTGGATGAAAACATCAGTAACAGGTCCTACAAGGACTTTCATTTATTTGATAATAACCAACTTATACTAACAGTTTGCACCACATACAAGTTATTAGTCACTATTAGTAATTACATAATATAAATGTCATACAATCATAAATTGACTTAATTAACCCATATATTCCATAATACTCTGAATGCAGAAAAACAACAAATACTGATGACATTGTTGTTATGGCAACATACTTTGGTAGCTAGCTAGGCGGACTTAGAACAAGCCCTACCACCAACCAATCCGAGCAGAAAATTTTGCCCCCGCTGGGAATCGAACCCGGTACCTATGGGTCTGAGACAAGTGCTCTTACCACTAGACCACAGAGGCGGTTAAGATAATATTTAATGCCAATAATTACTATGTAATTAAATAGGCATAGTCAAAAGTAAAATATAGACTTTAGACCTAGAAATGTTAACAATTTATCTTTTGTGCCCCTTTAATGCCTTTTGTGCCCTTACAGTGTTATCAATATCATAGAGAAGTTTTTTACGCTTAGGTATTTAGTTTGCTTAGATACATACCTTGAACTTACATCTTTCTTTATTATTTCTTTCATTATTAACTCTATTCAGGATTCAAATATTTTACTTAAATTCTTAGATTTGATAACGAAAAATTATCAGCAAAGATTCGATAGTACAGTCAGTATACACAATTAGCTGACCCCCCCCTTGCATAAATGGTTGAGATTTTTTTGAATACGGATCGACAGAATTTTATAATTCTTAATTTAATTTAAATACCTATCCGAAATCTACCCAAAACTAGAAAAAAAAATCGTACGATGTGTTAGTAAAAAAAATTCAACCATTTATGCAAGGGGGGGTCAGCTAATTGTGTATACTGACTGTACCTAAAGAATCTTGTGAATAACCCTTTAACATAAGATATATGAAAACAAAGAAAGCTGTCACCAGAACAGCGGGAAGCGATCGAGCTCCTCACAAAACAACACAAATTAGCATAATGAACGAATCAGTGTCTGGCCCTGCAGACTTTATTTAACTTAACTCATTTTAAAACAGCAACCATCAAAAGTTTGGTTCACACGATACACAATACGATATGAGCTTTTTATATGACATCTTTACTGTAAAAAACTTTCACTAATACATTAATTATTATTTAGAAGGCTCTTGCTGTCATTGTAGATCACATATGGATTATGTCACAAGGATAAGCGACAATATTGACTGTTCTGTTGATAATGTCATACCACAAACGTCTTTATGGTGCTAATAGGTCGGTTGAAAGACTCGATGTACTTGCTATGCAGCCATTTTAATGGTATAACAGAGGAGAGCTTTATGAAAGTGTGTTGCACTTCTGGAGCTGTCCGGTAAAAAATCACCTGTAGGTACAGGTGAATTTTTACCGGACTGCTCCAGAAGGAGGGTAATGTTTTTCAAGAGTACATACTCTCGAAAAACATTACCCTCCTTCTGGAGCGGTCCGGTCCTTCTGGAGCGTGCCAAAGAAATAGACATACATACATACATATGTATGTATGTCTATTTCTTTGGCACGCTCTTTAGCCTAAACGGCTTGATAGATTTTAACATAAATGAAGTGTCGTTAGATTCGTCTTAATTGTGGGAGTGACATAGGGTATATAAAATTTATATATTGTTGATAAGTAAGTACAAAAAAGGGAGAGAAATGAAAAAAATACAACAATATTGGTATCAAATAAAAAAAAATAAAGGCTTGAAATAAAACAAATTATTTCAAAAAACCAAAAAAAAAAGAGAAAAAACATTATAAAATTATAATCTATACAATTTTGGTATCGCATGTGGGGGGGAGATAAACATAAGTTACACCATATTTCAGGTTATTGGTTTGTCTCCGCTTGCGATACCAAAATTCTATAGGTTATAATGCTTGTGTTTCTTTTTTCAGTTACGTGATTTTGCAGTCAGGTTTTTTGTTTTTGAAATAATGTATTAATAAATTAAGCAGTGACAATGTTATTATAGGTAAATGAAATTAAGTGTTATCTCCTTCATTTATTCAGTGTTTAATCATAATTATTTAGTCGATACCATGTTTAAAACTTTCTATCTTTTCAGAGACAAATGACCTGCAATTTTCTCGATAAGTCCGGGTATTAAAAAATATTTACTCAAAAAATTTCATGTTCCCATAGTTTTATATCCAAACAACCCGATCGTTCGTTTGTGTCAATCCTGTTATTACCCTTTCGATATAATAAATCATCGTTGTCCAGATGTAGAGAATTAGCGGGACGCTGCGCGATCGCGTCGAGATATTCCCTAAAAATAATAAAAAAATACCTCACACGAACCCAATCAACCATTATTATATGACACACGATGAGGGCAGATTCTATTAATTTATAACCAATGTGGGTGGATATACTGGCATTATTTTTTTAAAGGTCGCGGAACGTGGACATGAATAACTGTAATTTCGTGTTGTTTTTATTAAGATATTGGCCAAGTAAATTGTGGCACGCAACCCTTATGAAGCCGTAATGTGGGCAGAAAAGATTAGGAGGGAAATTTTGGTAAATATACATCCTATACATACGTTGATATTTTCACTCTTGGTAAGTAATTAGTACCCATGTTGTCTTTACTAATCATAAATTGATTGACATGATTATACAACGCTCTATCGCTCTATCATACTCTGGCCACAATTTGTCAGTGGTCATTAAAATTATAAAAACTATTTTAAGCTATGTAGCTTTGTAGTTTTGCTTACTTTAGGCATATTATTTATGAAAAGCGAAAATTATGAAGTATGTAAAAAAAATCTGTAAAACAAAATGTTATAATATCTTTCTCATTTCATAGTTTTTTCTAAACAATTACTCCTTGTTTCTACAAACACAAAAGCTAGGTGGTATAATTTATACGTCCACGTAAATAATATTTGACTGCATTGTTAGAACTTTTGACAAATTCACTTGTAACACCACGCGTGAGAGCGACTGTGTTACCCTACTGTTTCTATAAAAAATGTTATTGTTTTGATAAAAAATGACATGCCATCCAAACATCTGATAATAAGCGTGGGCGGGGTCGCAACAAAGGAGAATTGGTTAGCACCATACAAACACAATACGGGATAAAGTTTTGATTCGGGTGTAAAATTAAGTTTTCTAACATCGGCCCCCCTTTGTTCGTTTTTTCTTGTCGCACCGTCCACACAATGAGATTGTTTGTTCTATTAACGACTTAAATGCGATAAAATTACTGTTTTCTTGGGAGTATTTTTCACTAATTTACGAGACCTTTCGTGTGTAATTTGGCTAAATAACACCTATCACAATATAACAAATACACCAACAGTAGTGATTATAGTTTTTCACGTTCTGAAAACGTGTTTTTCAAGACCTTTTTGTCTCGTAAATTTATCAACGAATCTGAATTCCTCCACACATTAATCAAGTTGCATACATATCTGTATGACTTCCTGCGTTCGGCTCACTAAAGCCTACTTTTAGGATGTTTATCTTGCTAATGATGTTTTACGATGTTGCTGCACTCGGCGTTATCACGCGCTGTCGCCTACGGTAGCTAATGCACCACCTATCGATGTAATCTAACAAAATCTCCTCTACGTGTAAGATAATAAGGTTCTATTTTATGATAACAGTGGTGATATTGTGAAGTAGTAGCATTCTCCGGCGGCTGTCTCTTTGTCGCCTCTCATATCTATAGGCAACTTAATTAATTGACGGATCGCGGTAGCAACCGAACTGATTAGCGCCCCTTTTTGTGCAACATCCTAACTCTTTTGTCGGAAAGTTTATCTAGGTGATAATAAAATTGAGTTCACATGTTCCGCAACTTTTTATTTATTGGTGAAACAGTAACCCAAAGAGCTTAATAGGTAGTAGTCAGGTGATTAACTGATTCTGATTTAAATTACAAAAAAAGATTTGATGTATTTTTCCACAATCTACCGTATCTACCACACACACTTTATAGAAATATAATCAGTAAGCGGTGCTCTAAATAATAGAATTGAGATCACATGTTCCGCAACTTCATATTCTTTGATGAAACAGTAAACCAAAGAGCTCTTAATAGGTAGGGCTCTGGAGATAAACTGATTTTAATTGACAATAAATATGCGATAAATCCTTCCGCAATCTTCCATATCTACCACATACACTTTAAAGAAATAGAATCAGTAAGCGGTGCTATTAGATGTAATCATGAACGCGATGCTTACGTATAACCGCCTTTAAATATTAATTTACCTACCTCCGGAGGACATTGAGGGAGTAATGCACTCATTTAATAATAGGTGGCCGTAGCTTCTTCAACAGTTCCCGACAGATCTACTTAACGCACGAAATAATAACCCAATTGAATATTTCGGGGCTGGAGAACAAAAGCCGGCAACACGGCTGTCGGCCACATTACCGCCCTACCACAATAAATCCCGGAGGTCCGTCGCCAAAGGGCTAATTACTCTGAATATCGGTTGATATACTGTCTACTTAGAAGCCGTGATGTATGGACGCATACAAAGGATCGGACGCCGCGCGCCCCCGGCACAGGCACGATGTTACGATTATAAATAAGCATGTTTAGGATAACGATTGTCGACACTGCGGTTAGCTCATAATAAACGGTAATAGAAAACATTAATTTATCCGTCGAACTTTGGCCACCAATAAAACACTCCGCGGCACCCAACGGTTGCATCCATTCGTAACATCTTTCATATCGACATCGAATGAGATGTCCGAGATATTCATTGTGTAGGTGACAATAACGCACATGATCTAGATTAGTGATGTGCATTGTGTCCCCAAAGGGTTGCATTGTGCGTCTCACAAACGCAGCGCCCGCGCATAATGCGTCGATACCCGCAAACATCTCGACGGATTCGCACAGATTCCATGAATTTGTAAAGAAAATAAATATAACTTTTGACAACGTTCCATTCATCATTTTTCATATATTTGGGTGTAGAATGGAATTCATATAAATGGAATATTTTTGTCACTTCGTTCAATAATATTGATGAAGCTCACAGACCATATCTTTAACTTTTAAAATTCATATTTTAAAAGTAAATTATCTACAAATTTAATTTAATGCCTCACGTAAATTATATTGATTGTAACATTAAAGATTAATAAAATTATCATGTTAAACTAATTGGTGACTATCGTGACCACTACTCATTATAACGATGAATTATAGAAAATCATTCATTATAAAACCAACAAAACGAATGCTGCTGTTTTGATTAAATTACTCGTATCTTTAGTCGTATTTAGTCGTATAATATTTAGCTACCTTCACATTTTTTTTTTCACACTATCCAACACACAAACAAATTTCACACTCACCAGCTCAGTTTCTCCCATAACACCCACGAACAAGTAATTTTTAACCGAACAATTCTCAAAATAATCTTTAACCAAACTCAGGCACAATGGAAGTGATAAGATCAAATCTCTTGCTTCGACAGACAAATTGTTCGCTTACAGCCTGTTACATCGATAATATGTTTACAAAACATGTCATTCACTGAGAATTATTTTAAACAATGTTTTTGTACCGTGAAATTGATTCTACTGCTACCTAGAATTTTGTGTTATAAATTATAATCGATGACCAGGTATGAGTTGATGTAGAGCATATTGAGAAAAAGCGGGTACATAGAACATGCTACTA
Organism: Dryobota labecula; assembly: GCA_947523025.1. Lineage (NCBI taxonomy): Eukaryota > Metazoa > Arthropoda > Insecta > Lepidoptera > Noctuidae > Dryobota > Dryobota labecula. The sequence goes on along the minus strand of OX383287.1, from coordinate 19,135,713 downwards.
GTGATGGCTGCTGTCTATAAGCAGAATTTTTTTATGTATTTTTCTTTTAATGCCATATTTATTTAAATTTTTAGAAGTATTGTATTTATTTTATTTCTTATTTTGTTATTGTTGTCTCATTATTTATGCTGCACCGGGTAACGTCATCACGTCAGCGCCGGCTGTCGCTGAAAACAGCGCTGGAGCTCTGTCTCGCATAGGATCTCAGCATTATGCTGAGCGATGGCCGTTTTGCGTGGATGTGGCGCATATTTTCCCCCAGCTTGTTATTTTCGTGTTTGTGTTCTTTCTCTGCGTCATGTTTGCCGCAAACAAACATATTTTATTTCTTTCTTTCTTTCTTCTTTTCGTGTGGCTAATGACTAACCTGATGTCAGAGTATTTATGCCGCCCATGGCGCTCTAACTTGGTTTCACTTGCCGTCGAGCATGAATATCTCTCAGGCATGCCGGTTTCCTCACGATGTTTTCCTTCACCGTTTTTTAGGGTTCCGTACCTCAAAGGAAAAAACGGAACCTTTATAGGATCACTCGTGTGTCTGTCTGTCTGTCTGTCTGTCCCTCTATCACAGCCAATTTGCTCCGAATGTAATGGACCGATTAAGTTGAAATTTGGTATACATATCAATTTGAGTGACCTAAATACGGATATGAACCGTAAATAAATGAATTTATAATATTAGGGTCAGTTTTGGAGGGCAAACAAGAAAATTTAAAAAAAAGTTTTGCAAACTGTACCGTGTGACATATCAAATAAAAGGGCTTACTATGAGGATCAAAAATATATTTTTTATATAATTATAAAACATTTTTTTTAAAGTTATAAGTGAAAATAGACGAAAATTTACCATTCCCCCCCCCCTTATCTATGTAATGGACCGAATAAGTTGAAATTTGGTATACATATCAATTTGAGTGACCCAAATACGGATGTGAATCGTAAATAAATGAATTAAGAATATTGAGGTCAGTTTTGGGGGGCAAAAAGAAAATAAAAAAAAAAGTTTTGTAAACTGTACCGTGTGACATATCAAATAAAAGGGCTTACTATGAGGGTCTCAAATATATATTATTTATAATTTTATAATAAATTGTTTTAAAGTTATAAGTGAAAATAGGCGAAAATTGACCATTCCCCCCCCTTATCTCGGAAACTACTAAACCTAAAATTTTGAAAAAAATACAGTTAATAGTTCTATACTTATAGATTACAGGAAAATCTATAAGAAGTCTATGGTCTTAAAATTACATGGTAAATCTCTGATGATGATATTGTGCGTACAAACTTACATTTGCAGTTGGAATGTATGGGAGATTATGTTTACCAACTACAATGTTAAGTTTGTTCTTAGGTTAAATTCTTTCCAAGTACGGAACCCCTCATTGTGCGTAGTCCGACACGCACTTTGCCGGTTTTTTAAGCAAGGTATAATTATACAATACGCACATGAATCCGAAAAGTCAGAGGTGCATGCCTTGGGTTCAAACTCGAGACATCGGCCATCGGACTGCCTCGTCACAACGAGGCAGTCCGATGGTCACACCACTAGGCTATCACTGCTATGAAAGTGATAACTACTCACTTATGCTCCTTAATAATTTATTATGGTCCTCAATAAATGCCTTCCAGAAAGATATTTACTACCTCTACAACTTTACAACAAACACCCATTCTTTATCACAAATATTTTAAAAAGGGTAGTTTCACAAAACTCAACCATTTTTTATTTTTTCCCATTTTCAGCGTAATTCTGAAATATGTTCTAGATTTTTGCGTAGTCATAAGGTACGTAATTTATTTTTTAGTTTAAACATTATAAATCTATGTAAAGTTTAAGACGTAAGCAATAACTCATGCACCTTGCTAACTTGCTAATAAAATTCTAACTCACACCTAAGCATTCCTATTCATGTTCGTGTAAAACAATGCGTTGCAAATAAATGAGGTCGTTACGCGTATAGTTTTAGTGCGGGCTAGCAATAAGTGGCGTGGCCAGAGCGGCAGATGTTAAGGATTGCGGGTTGCAGCAAGGTGTCGCGACTCAGGTGCTGTGAGTGGCACAAGCCACAGCTTTGTCATCGTCGCGTACTGACGAGCGCAAATTGAGTAAGATTTATGTACGTTTATATTGCGTTTTGTCCTAGGAACGATTCAACTACCAGTGGGGCTGCCCCGTTTTCGTAGCGGATTGGGAATATTCGCGGACGCACATATAATAGCAAATTACTTACCAAGGGCTGTAAAAGAAAGAAAGCCCGAAATCGCGGGTATTTGTGACCCGAGCCGCAGGCGAGGGTTGTAAATATGCGATAGAAGGCTTTCTTTTTTACTGCCCGTGGTGAGTACACAATTGCACGTCTTCACCTAGTCATAATGCGAATTTTACCGTACGCGTAGTGTGCGGTAAAACTCACATTATGGCCAGGTGTGACGTAAATTGCATTTACGCAAAGATGCGAATGAGGTGTGCATCCGTGGTACGCAGAGTACGGGCCAGCTCGAACAATATCCTGAAAATGATCACTAGCAGGCTCGATTGCATACATACAATCACTTCATTGCAAATTATAATTATAATTAGAATTTAAAAAAAACTAGGTACTATAGTTCGTAAGTTTACTAACCTTTTTACTTGATTAAAGAAATTTATCGGGAGTTTTTTTTTTTTTTTTCTCACCTTTTATGCTGGTTTTTAGCTATATTGTGGTGAATTGTATAGTGTGAGTTTGATTCTACATGTCGCTCCTTAAATACAAAAGCACCATAAGTCAAAATAATCAAATTATACAGGAGCGGCATTTGCAAAAATAATTTGGATTATTTTATGATTTTTGTATAAACTATGTGTTTTTTTTTTTTTTTTTTTTTTTTTTTTTTTTTTTTTTTTTTTTTTTTTTTTTGTAATGGCATCTCGGAGGTATAACCACTGGGGGTTCCTGCTCCTTAACCGGGCTTTCCTGTGGTGCCGCAAGCTCCTAACGAAGTTTACGCCTCCAGCCAGGGGGTTTACACTAAAATCTACTTAAGCTAGACGACTGCTCGCTAAGGGCACCCCAGGTGGGGCTCGAACCTCGGCTTAGGGCAGTGTCGGAGGGAGGGTGGCAAGGGACCGTCGGTGGCTGGATAATATCAGGGTTCTGATTATTAATCGGGGGAGTTTGGATTACAGGCTCAGCTAAACCACATGCTGGCACATCGTTAAGCGTCGTCAAGGGACGGGGAGGGCTTATTAATCGGGGTCGTCGGTTTCGCGCGGGACCTCTAAAGCGAGGTCGGAATTGTGATCGTGTTCGTGTTGTGTGTACTCTTCGAGCTGTACTAGTTTCCCTACGGCTCTCCTGAATGAGAGTGGTGGGGTCGTCTGGGTCGGTCAGTGCGTGCCTTGGACGGCGGATCGTACTAATGCGGGAGGGGGTATAATTGGCGGCCTGCACAACGAGAGTGTTGCGGTGGGTGGCGGCAGAGTCGAAGAATCGCTTGGAAGAGCGTTTCAGAAATTGGGCTATTGTAGGCATTCTAAGCTCTACATGGAGGTTTGTGTTCCGAACGAACCAGGGGGCTCCCGTGCATTTACGGAGGAAACTATTTTGAATGATTTGCATCTTATGGATGACATGTGATTTTGCTTGGGCAAAGACCGGACTCGCATAGGTCATGATGGGGCGGATGCACGCGGTGTACAATCGCAATTTGCACTTGAGTGACAATTTGCTTTTTTCGTGGACAAGGGAGTGAAGCCTAGAGAGAGCGAAGGCGGCGCGCGAACGCACCTTACTTACATGCTCAGAAAAGGAGAGGCGTTGATCGAGAATGACACCTAGATATTTGGCTCGCTTCTCCCAAGGGATAGGCTTGCCGAACATGGTGACAGGTTTGGGCTTTGGGGGGATTTTTCTCGGTTTTATGAAGAGAACCGCTTGGCTTTTGTCAGGATTGACTTCGATCCGCCACTTTCTAAACCACGCACCGAGCTTGTCGGCTGCAGTCTGGAGAGTGTTGGTGATGACATTATGACTCTTCCCTCTGTAATAAACGGCCGTATCGTCTGCGAACAGAGCCAACTGAGCCTTTTTAAACTTCGGGATGTCGCTGGTGTAAAGCGTAAAAGCCAGGGGGGATATCACAGAGCCCTGAGGGACTCCTGCGCGTATGGGATGGGAGGAGGAGAGGGCTCCCTCTATGCGATAGCGAAAGGTGCGATTCGACAAAAAGTCTCGTAAGATGAGCACGAGACGCTCGGGCACACCGAGTTGGTACAGCTTGTAAATCAAGCCGTTGTGCCAGACTTTGTCGAACGCTTTCGCTATGTCAAAGAAGATAGCTCCTGTCATAAGGCCGCGTTGAAAGCCGGCGCTTATGTCCTCGACTATACGGTGGACCTGATGGGTCGACGAATGTTTGGTACGGAATCCAAACTGTTCGTGGGGGATAAGGCCCTTAGTCTCGGCGTAGTCTCTGAGACGCTTATAAATAAGCCTCTCGTAGAGTTTGCCCATGACTGTGAGCAGGCTAATGGGGCGGTAGCTCGCGGGCTCCTTCTTGGGTTTACCGGGTTTGGCAATACCGATTACTGTGGCCTCTTTCCACACTTGCGGGAAGACATTATTGTTCATGGCTCCATTGAAGATGGTGGCCAAGAGCATTATCAGGTGGGCGGGGAACAATTGGACCACCCTATTGGTGATACCATCAGAGCCAGGGGCTTTACGAGGTTTCAGACCCTTTATAAGCTCGTGCACTTCCGCCGGTGTGACGGGAGCCAGAGGATACTCAGGGTCTTCGACGGGCGGGAGGGAGGCTCTACGTTCGACTTCAGCGTCGACCTCATCGAGGTGCGCCTGGTCTACTGGTTGAGAGCTGGGCGAGCACTGGGCCTCTAGACTGTCGGCTAAGCATTCGGCTTTGTCGATGTCTTCGAAAGCGAGAGACGCGTCTGGGCGGATCAGTGGGGGCATTGAGGCTGAGCCACCTCCTCGGGGATTAAGTTTCCTTTGGAGTTGCCAGAATGCTAGATGGTTCGGCTCTAGGCTGTTCAGTAGCTTATCCCAGTCGGCGTCACGAAATTCCTTCACGCGTTTACTTACAGCACGCTGCAAGTAGCGCATGTGGATTTTGTTAGCCGTGCAGGGAAAGCTACTGTACGCACGGACGGCTGCGTTCTTCTCCGTCATCAGTGCACGTACATCGTCCGGCAGTTTCCCGCGACGGTTATCCGTCGCCGGAACCTCCCTTGAACATGTGTTCAGGACAGATTGTACGTGCTCTGTGAGAGAGTCGATCGCGGTCGTCGTGTCTGCGATAGAGTCGAACTGGTCGGGGATCGAATCCAATTGGGGGGACGTGTTAGCTTTCAAGCTTTCGCCTACTCGCTTCCAGTCCGTTATCCTTTTGGTACGCGGGGGGATATTGGGGTCGTGGAGACCTATGCGAGGGGCCAATTCTACGAGAACAGGTCGGTGGTCAGAGTGAAGCTCGTGGTGCACCTCTATAGAGACCAACCGTAGGTTGATGTTCTTTAGAAGTGCCACATCGAGCACGTCAGAGGCATGGTCAGGATTATGCGGATAGTGGGTGTGATTCATCGGGGCGATGATATCAAAATTTAGGAGGGGGCAGAGGTCAAAGAGGGCTTTGCCCCTATGGGAGGTGAGTCTACTATTCCAGGCTGGGTGCTTGGCATTGAGATCACCCGCCATGATGACGGAATCACTCATGCTCAAGAGGGTGCTAAGGTCGTCGGTCAGTAGTCGATCTTGGATGGGATCAATTGTAATGGTAGGGGGCAGATAGGCTGATATTATCGTTATAGATGGGTGGCCCGTCATACCGATTCGGCAGATCGAGACTTCTAGTAGGGACTTTAGGACAGGAGGGTCTATGGGCGTGCAATAGAGCTCTGATTTATAATAGATAAGAGTACCTCCCAGGTGGCACCGCGACCTATCGTTGCGAATTATACGATAATTCGCAATTGACGGGTTACGGTGCCTGGGTTTTAAAAAGGTCTCTTGAATTAGGAAAACGTCTACCTTATGATCGCCGAGGAATTCGGTGATCTCTGAGTTTTGGCCGTCCAAGCCATTGGCGTTAAAATAACCTAACATTAGGGATCGGGGTTTGTTTCTAGCGGGGGACCTAGTATCCATTAAGTGGTCTAGGGGTGTTGTTCGCGAATCTAGACAATGCTTGCGTGATCTCGGGATACGCATTGTAGATTGCCTGAATTTGGTATAAGTCACCGGCGTTGGTCGCGGCGACTATCTCATCGGCCATCCTCCTCGCGCGGGGGGTGAGGAAGACCATGTAGGTGGAAGAGATCACCTGGAAGGGATCTACTTTGTTGACACCGGCCACGGGAGTGGGGGTGTGGTTAGGAGGGGGGCGCGCGTACGGAGCGGCGGCGACGGGCGCGGGCGCGGGCGCGGGCGCGGGCGCGGCGGCGAGGGGCGCGGGTGCGGTGGGGGGCGCGATGGTCGCGGGTCTCGATTGCGAGTTCTCGAATCGGGTTCGCGGGTCCATTAATCGGGGTATACTGGCCTGGGGGGCCTGGGGAGCGACTGCCTGAGGGGCGTGTCTAGTCTGGAGATTAGGGAACGCCTGCTGATGGTGCAGGTAATTCCAGGGACTGGGTCTCTGGGGACTCAGTCTTACTGGTTCCAAGTAGGACGGGCATTCGCGGAATTGACGCGCGTCGGTACGCTTCGCTAAGCGAGGGGGCGCGGATTTTGGGGCTTTAGCGCAGCCACGGTAGTTCGCGGGGTGGCCTGCCTCGCCACATAGCACGCAGCTAGGTGGCTCAGTGCAAAGTGCGCGGTCCTTTGGACGTTCGCATTCCGCAGTGCTATGCGAACCCAGGCACTTTACGCACCTGGGTGTCGCATAGCAGTGCTTCTGCGTATGCCCGTAGAGTTGGCAACGGTGGCACTGGGCAATCACGCTTGACTTGCGGGGTCTCTCGATCTCGAGACCCGAGAGGCTACAGATCGATTTGATCTGGAAGATCGGGTTATGACCCTCGGAGGGTGGGCAGATCACGAGGATCATATCAAAGGCCTCACCGCGTCGCGCGCGGTGCATACGGTGGACCTCGTTAACTGGGACGTTTTGCGACCTAAGATCGGCTATGATTTCGGAGCAAGGGATCTCCCGGGGGATCCTGCGGATTACCACGCGTGTTTCCTTTTCCTCGGGGAGGCAATACGTGTGGAAAGACACGTTTTTAGCGCGAAGCATTTTAGTTAGGCTCCTGTAGTCCGTGGACGTGGGAACCGTAACCTTGATGCCGGTCTGAGTTGACTTGGCGTGCGAGTAATTTACCCGGAGCTCGACACACCATTTTGATATATCAGTCCATTTGGACTTGTCCTGGATAAATACCGGCGGTGGGGGGGGGATTTTCTTTACGGACGCGGAGGGCGCGGGCGCGGCGGAGGGCGCGGCGGAGGGCGCGGCGGTGGGGACCTGCGACGCGAGGGGCGCGGACGCGGTGGACGGGGCGGGGGTGGGGACCTGCGACGCGGAGGGCGCGGACGCGGTAGACGGGGTGGGGGTGGGGACCTGCGACGCGAAGGGCGCGGACGCGGTAGACGGAGTGGGGGACGCAGGAGGGCTGAGGGCCTCTGCTTTCCCTTTCTTGGCGGCCTTTCTCTGGGCTTTCGTCTTCTTCCTCTTGCCCCCCCGTCCCGAGACTAGGCTGAAGCCTTCGTCCGAGGTGGAGGGGGAAGAGGCAGAGGACGCTGCCGACCGTGTCGTGACGGTACGGTCCGATTCTGAGTCGGAACCAGCGGGACGCGGGGTGTCGGCTCTTCCACCACTGACTGCCTCTTCTGTTTCCATGTCGGAAACAGATGAGCCAGCCTGCGATAGAGGCGAGCGAGAACGCGAACGCGAACGCGATGGAGAAGGAGAAGGAGAGCGGGGGCTATCCGTCGAGTGGGTGCGAACGGACGCCGAGAGGGTGGCAGCCGCGAGGGCTCCGTATTCCTGTCCATATTTGGACTGGAATACGGGGTCCTTTAATACGACTCCGATCAAAAAGTCGATCAGAACGGTCCCGATGACGGGGTTTTTCTTATATTCGGGGGGGAGGGCCATGATGGCGGCGGGGAAGTTATCCCTACGACTATATCCCTAACTCCCCGGGGGGTTTGCCCGGGGATGAGTGAAGCCTCCCTGCCGGGTCAGGCAGGGAGATGTGTGCTAATGGTGAGCCCTAAGCTTGTAACCCGTCGCCAGTCTTATTGTGCGAACGGGGCCCTACAAATCCGGTGCGAAGGGTGTAGACACACCCTAAAGACACCGGGTGAGTAGCTGTGAAGGGAAAACTGTCACCAGAGCCGACTAGGAGATCCCCCAAGGCCGGTTAACTCTGGGACCCGTCCAATTGACTGCCTTGCCCTGATGGGGTTCGGCGGGTGTGATTGGGTCAACACCCCCTTGGATTCGTTAGCACCGTTAGGTTTCAACCAAGGACCACGAAACTGTGGTTTTTCCCTGACGGGGTAAAAACGCGCGCAACGTTTTAGATGACAAGGTTTAAAGAAACCAATACCAACCTGTCTTGAAAAAGACAATAGTTGATATTATTGTTAGTAGTCGGACTACTAGTGCAATCGTTACGACTGGGCGTAACGATTACCGGATGGCGGCGGCGGCGGACACTTGACACGGCACGGGCGCAGCGAGCCGGAGCTGCAGCACACGACCGTTCCGAACGGTGTCGCGACGCGGAATGACCGAACAAGCGCACCGGGGCGGGCGCAGGGAGCGGGAGCAGCGTAACGACCGTCCAGGGCGGAGGTCGAACGGTGAGTGAAACTATGTGTATTACGTAGACTTTTTTTGTATCAAAAGATGCGTAATTAAAAAGCCTATTTTTCAATAAAGCAATCTTCAATGGACTCTGGAAAAAATGCAAATAAGTTAGTTTTGTATATAGACTTTGACTTCGAGAACATTAAAATTTTAAAACGGTACAAAACAAAACTAACGTGTGTGCGTGTATGGGTGTTTTTGATCATAAAACGACGGCTGTTTTAGTGAAACATTAAAGTTTCATCGTTTAAGATGCATTTTATGCAAAAAAATCATTTATGATATTTTTTGAAATGTGTGACTTTTGTATTTAAGGAAAGATGTGTTTAGGATGGCTGCTTTCTGCATTATTATTATCATTATTTACTTGCAAAGACGAGGATTTTTTATCACGTTTGCACATAAACTTTAGAGCCTGCATAAACCAAATTAACAGGTGCATTCTAAGCTGATATTATGACATAGAAAAGTGGCAACGTAAACATGTGCATAAGTAATTTCAGCACTAAACATTTTATTTTTTAATATCCTGAAAACCATCAAGAAAAGTCTTGCGTGCGTTTGATACTGCGTCCGCTGGAACGTACACAAAATGCTCAAGGCATTGCGTCCGCTTCTTTAGATTTATACATAAAAATAGACCAACATTTTGACACATTTCAATAACATAATAATCTGAAACAGTGCTGAGAACTTGAAATAATTTATCTGCACACGACTTTTCAAAGATTGTGCACACGAGTGTACCTTGTTCGTAGTAATTTTTTCCACATCCGCCTTGATATAAATGCGGAATGCGCAAAAGTAGCGCAGGATAATTAAAAACCCTGTTTAGCATGGGCTTTGATATTACCATTATACCACTTTTCTTTTAATTGACCTGTCATTCAAAGCTCTGTATCATCTGTCTCTTCTGCACCTTTTAATGACAAAAGTTTCAATTCTTAATGGTATTACCAATTTTTCAGATCAATATTTGACAGTACCAGAAACTGTTACTGTACTAGATATATTTTATAGAAGATACTGAAGTAAACCAAAAATGTAGGTAACAGTGGACTATGAAAGTTCTGAGATATCGCTTCATCATTCATCATTTCAGCCGAAGGACGTCCACTGCTGGACATAGGCCTTCCCCAAAAGGGGGGGATTTTCCATAATCGCCACGCTTGGCAGGCGGGTTGGCAATTGCAGTATGGTGTAAAAATGCATAGAGAACGCTGCTGCCCATTCTCTAGTAAGTCCCTCAGTCGCCTTTTACGACACCCAAGGGAGGAAATGGAGTAGTGCTATTCTTTACGTCCGGCACCACACGGAACCGCTATCGATAACCGATATCGTTTTAATTAGACAAATATAAGATAAAACAAAGGTTTTTATTTCCAGCTCAACTTTCTAAACTTGTTTTTCGTCAAATTCAATGACTATGTATGAGGCTGTATGAGGCTGTTAAGAAAGAAAAGGCTTACCGTCTTATTCATAATAAAACCATTCGCTTCATAAGCCTATGTTAGCTGTCCAACTGTTTTGTCCTTTTTTGTCAAACTTCATTTTAACTTGACGGAAAGGGATAAGACAGCTAAAATCGATAACTAAAACGAATCGATAGCTAAAATTATGAACTAGCTTTTGCCCGTGACTCCGCCCACGTGGAGGTCGGTTATCACGTAAAAATGTAGCCTATATCCTTCTCCATATCCCAGGCTATATCTTTGCCAAATTTCATGACGATCAGTTCAGCGGTGTAGGCGTGAAAACGTAACAGAAAAACAGACAGACAGAGTTACTTTCACATTTATAATATTACTAGCTTTTGCCCGCGGCTTCACTCGCGTTAGTTTCGATTTAAAAGAAAAAACTCATCATACTACTAAAGTTTATATAATAATATCATTCAATCAAAATTCGAAAGACACATCATCACGCCATCTATTATTATAAGAACGTTACTGTTGTTTTCCTCGGGAACGGTACTTTTTTCGGGATGATACGAGTAGGTATCCTATGTCCGTTTCTGCACACCTGACAACGTATTTGCAAAATTTCAAGATTTCAGGATGATCGGTTCAGTGGTTTAGGCGTGAAAAGGTAACAAACAAACTGACAAACTTACTTTCACATTTATAACATTAGTTAGGATTATTAGTATTAATATGGATAAGACGGTTAATTTGCAGGAACTAGCTACATCGTCTTAATTGGGTCAAAAGCGACATAAGCCGATGCAGATACTCGTGCTTATTGCACAATAAACAAGGTGCAGGACAGATGAAATCATAAGGACGGGTGCTCACGGTCAGACAGACAACCCGATGACAGTTTGTGCAAAAACTTTATATTTACAATACCCCTTTCTTTTGTGCAACCCTATACTTTCGAATAGACGAAATTGTACAACTGTTCAGATTGGCACATGCTAACCCAGGTACGAATGTCAATGAACACTGAAAAAAAAAGTAGTTGCCACAATCAAGATTTTGTTTAGATTGACTAAGTAACTTTTTTGCATCTGAGCCTATCAAGCACAATGATCACAGCTACTACTTTTATTCGATTGAGATTTGAAACGGGATCTTGATTGGAGTTATCACAAAACCTATTTGCAGCTATCAAGTCAAAACATAGTTGCTCTAATCAAGATTATTAGATTAAAGTTTCAATGATCTTTATTGAAGTACCTAATCAAAATGCTTGATTGACGCAACTAACTTTGTTACAGTTAACATTTTTTTAACTTATCTCTTTTTTAACTCTTCTACAATGATGTCATGTTAAGAGTAATCAAGAAACTTGTTTGAGCGTTCAATAATTGGAACTAGTATTGCTGCAATCATGTCGTGATGATCAACTTAACTAAGATTTTGATTAATCTAAACAAGACATCGTGAATCAAGCTAAAAAGTCACTTGATTGAGTGCATTTTTTTCAATGAAATTGATGGAATCGTTGCAGGAATCTTCATGTGTGTTAGCACGCTTCTTTGAGGGTTTTCTAGTATGGCAGCCATTTAATTATTACGTAAGCAGAATTTTAGAAATTTTGAACCCGCACCTTCGCCTTGTCAGCAAAAGTAAGCAAAGCACATACCCCTATGCTTACGTAAACATTGGTATTTTTTTATACTGTTCAGGTTTCTTTATTATTATTCATGAGTCTAGAAATAAGGAATTTATAGACTATAAATTAATGGAATACCCATTTAAGTAATTTCCCTACTTCAGTTCCTTCTAACCATAAAATACCACGTGAGAGCGAGTAAGCAATATCAATTATTTTGGGGAATCCCTGAACACGGGGTTGCCATCTTTGTTCAAATCAAAATCAACTTGCAGAAAAGTCTGAAAAAGCAAATAAATAAATATAGCTGATGTAATCCCCATCCACAACCCCCGTCCCCCATGTCATCAAAAATAATCAAAGCAAAGAACCCCCCTTGATGCCTTACGTAATACTTGAATGACTCCTATGCTAATAATATAAATGTATCATGAATGAAAGAAAGGGCTGTACAATTTCCAACAAGTTAATCGAGTCTCCAAAATTATGAAGTCATGAATAAATTCGTCGACCGCATCGTCACCTTATCTTCAGATGGGATAGTGGTCCCTTGCAAGCCAGGCTGTACTGAAAAAAGACAAAAAAATATTATAATGAAGCAGTTAATTAAAGTTCACAATGATATGAACAAGGAATACTACAAGTAAAACACGCAAAATTGTAGTTTTCTACTAATGAGCGCTAAGAAACAGAGGAAAAATGTATTCAGTTGTTAAATATAGTGACAATATTTCGAAGATAACCTTAATTACGAATGTATTATCTGATTCAAAAAGTAAGTAATTATAGTTAACATTTACACTTATCAATTCTTTAGTTCCCGCTCTGTTAATAGGTCACTGTCTTCATCATCTTGGCCGTTTCTCAACGACGTTGACTTGACTTACAATATTTTTGGATGCGGCTTAATATCATCAGTACATACAGCGACAGAAACCTCGTAAGGTAAATACGAACGATATTTGAATCGAAAATACAACTATCCTATCCAGCATTTTTGGCTTTTTATACGGCAAGTAAAGTCAAAATAAAGTCTTAAAAGTAAATGAATATTATATATGAATCGACTTTTTCAAATTCAAAATCTTTCGAATTTACTTTAGGTATGTTTACTCTGCGCGTTTGTGCTAGCCTCACTGGCCTCCAATTACATAGAGATATGGAAGCCCTGACGTTGACCTGATGCATGGTGAAGTTTTGGTTGTTGCTAAAGTCTGTTATTGGTATAATAAAAAGGTCCTCCACATATCGAAATTCTAATAAACAAGCACTTTCTATTTTACGAGACACAATAAAAGAGGTGCTATTCTTCAAAATATTACGACATGGTCAATGATACGAATGCTAAAGCAAACAACGGCCCATTACTGTTACCGACAGTAACTAAGATATTTCACTGGTCGACGTTTACATTGGTGTTAACGAGCCATCCCCCTATAAAATGTTTTGTGTTCATACATAAATCTTCGGAGCTAGAAGACATCACAATGCCAACGTATAAATATTGTGTATTAATGAAATATATTTATTGCGTCATAAAAAGTTATGTGTATTGGAAAATGCACGACTGTATCGTTGGTAAAGACGTAACGTCTGGATTTCTTGTATATTCTTATATTTTGGTTTACATATATGTATATATATATTGTATATAATAGTAAGGATAGTAAAATATGAAGATAAAAAAAACACAGTTGAGTAAACATATGCATTATTTAAATAGTCATTAAGGTTATTTTCTTCGTGATTGAAAGAGAAAATACTTATTCACTCCGCAGATAAAAACTTTTATTAGTCATTATACATTACTATCAAGTGCTTTAATTTACATTATAAAGCTTCCATTCATTACTGATTTGTGAGGCACCCATTATCACCCAATATAAGAGATAATAACTTAGTCAAGTTGTAATAAAAGTCAAGCACTTTAACATCGCAAACTCCTCGCAATTAATTTAAATTGTTTAATGACCAAATTAATTATTTTAAATGCCAATTAATGCCCCCAGATTCTGATAATGAATTATGTGGATTCTGACTTATTACACCTCACATTGATTAAATTTTAACGCTTTTATAAGTGTAAAAACCGCGATAATGTACCCCTATCTTCATTTACTTAAGTGGTTGATAACGCGTGTGAAAAAAGAAAAGTTTTTTTTTTTTAATTAACACATTAACGGCAGTATCTTAATCTGTATGGCGCCAATTCTAAAAAGACTTCACCCCTTGATAAGAGTCTCGACGACTTTATCAAATACGTCCCCGAGACGTATCTATAGAACGGGATAATACTCGTAAGGTGCAAAAAATCTATGGTTCTTTTACAATTAATGGTTTTTGGGTTTCACTTGTGTTTTAGATTTTGGACCACCCCTCGGAAAGAATGCGAACATTTTTATGATTGTCTGTCACAAAGATAATCCATATCTTGTGTTCCTTTGTTTATAAAATATCATCATTTTATGTCCCTGGCATACCAAGGTTTCTATTTTCTCTTTAATGTTTTTCATAATGTTTCAGTGATTCCTTCAGAGGTGTGTTTTTATTTAAAACAACTCCCAACAAAACAATATCAGCCAACTGTAGCTTTACTCTAAATTTTTGTAGTAGCCGCTGACTCGAAATAAATGTTGAATAATAATTACTGACAAGAACGGACGTGGGAAACCGTCTCCTACGGCAGCGATCGGCGTACGCGCAGCACATAAATCACACAGCATAACAACACAAGATTTATACCGCTTAAACGGATAACAACAATTATACCTGAATCATTTCAGACGGTATGATATCACCTAATGATTCAGATAACTAAGCTAAAGGTGTTACATGATTACCTATTTATATACAGACATTAAGATTGAGCAGCTTATGAAGCAATAAAAATAAATATTTTAGTCAATTAGTTATACTTACATACATACATGTGTTCGGTAGCGTACCTATCAATAACTCCGTATCTACATAATAACTTCAAGTAAATGGAAAATTAACATTAACTAAACGTCTTTTTTACAATCATGTATAATTACATTGGTACATTAACAGTAATGCACATACCTGTTTAATTCTTAAATAATTAGGAGCTACTTAAAAAATGTACTTACCTCAAACCTCACTCATTTAGCACAAAATAATGTAGCTAATTACATACGAGCACCAATATGCATACACTTAGCAAAATTTTAAAGCAATTTTCTCGTGAATAACGATTGCAACTTTGAGATAAGACCTATTTATACGACTTGTTTTTTTTTTTTTTTATATCCCATAACTCTACAGTTATATTCTATAAGTGAAAATAATACAAAAAGTCCTAGATGTGGTCCAAAAATGCTTAGTTTCAAAGAAAATTATCATCAATCATATTAATTTAGGTCAAAAATTGCCATCCGTATGACGAATTGTTTCTTTTGCGACTTTGCCAAACTAATGAAACTGAGACCCTCGATGTGTGTGGATCTAA
The DNA here is from genome assembly GCA_947523025.1 of Dryobota labecula. NCBI lineage: Eukaryota > Metazoa > Arthropoda > Insecta > Lepidoptera > Noctuidae > Dryobota > Dryobota labecula. The sequence continues at coordinate 19,120,373 of OX383287.1, read as the reverse complement.
GTTTCATTGATAAATACGAGTAATTCATTTTCATTCAAACCAATAATTAATATGTAAGCTAAGAAAATGCGACGTTGTCATATTTCACGTAAGGGTTTTACGAAGAGTTTTACATTACGTGACTTTGTCGAATTATTTTGTATGAAAAATGAAAACAAAAAAAAATGATACTTGAAAAATAATTCATATACCAGTTGATTCTTTGATATGGTCTCAATCATACCCTAGAGTTATGGGATATCAAAAAAAAAAATACCTTATATAATACTCGTAGTATAAACTTATACTATTACTAGCTGACCCGACAGACTTCTTTCTGTCAAAAGCTATAGTATAAACTCCACTACTCTACTCTACCCTACCCTACCCTACCTACCTACCTACCTACCTACCCTTCCCTACCCTACCCTACCCTACCCTACACTACCCTACCTACCAACCTGCCCTACCCTACCCTACCCTACCTACCTACCTAAAACTTAAAAAAAAAATAGATAGTAGCCGATTCTCAGACCTACTGATGTGCATATAAAATTTCATAAAAATCGGTCAAGTCGTTTCGGAGGAGTATGGTAACTAACATTGTGACACGAGAATTTTGCATATAAGACATATTGGTGCTCCTAAATGTACCAGAATTAATGCTAAAACACAATAATTAACCCTTTTCTACATCGGTGTTCTTTACATTTTTTTTACGAATACCAATATTTCACACGGAGTAATAAACTTTTGAAATATTGGGGGCAATTATAGAAAGGTAAAATGAAAAAATAAATAAAGACAAAAATCGCTAGCCCCGGGCTGTATTGCGGAGGGCCACTGTTCAAACCACATTTGGACCATATTTTTTGCTACATTTTTATGAGGGAAAGACGTTATCCGTTTGATCCGGTCCACTTGATTTATAACATCTAACCGGGCTAAACACCGCTTGTTAGTATTCAGGTTAGATTTGCATCCAATTAGTAGCATTAGAATTTAGTTGTGCGTGATATACCGTATCAAAGTGCCGATATTTATGGCAGCTTTGATCTTTAGCTTTTGAGATTGATCGGGAGATTTAAATAAGTACAGGATAGTGCAGGGTAATCGATAATCAGGGATTGGGAGAGATGATCAATATATACAACTACTTATATATGTTATGAGAAGAACTTACCGAATATGATTATCATTTTTTTTTATGCGTTTCTTGCGAAGCATGTGTTACTATGAATGATAGGCTGAAAATGATGTGATATGGCAACGGTGCGGTTCAAAAGAGGATGTATTGACAAAAATTAACCGCTAAAGTGGTAAAACCACCTGTCTCAGATCCAGAGGTTCGAGTTCCAGCGAGGGCAAAAAAATCTGCTCGGATTGGTTGGTGGTAGGGCTTGTTCTAAGTCCGCCTGGCTAACTACCAAAATCAAAATCAAAATATTTTATTTCATATAAACCTACATGGGCACTTATGAAACGTCAGAAGCTAGGTGCACGGTTCCAATTAGTCGTTTCCTATGGAGAAGAGCCGGCAAGAAACTCCACGGTTACTTTTTTAAAAATAATTGGCTTTACAATATTAACAAATAACAGTGATAATAAGTATGGGAGGACAGTGTAGGCCTTTCAACAATTACCAGGTACTTAACAAAATAGAAAAGTGCCAACAAATCTAGACTCTACTAGGCCTACAACGTTCTCACATTCACAAAATAGAAAATAATCTAAGTATATAAAATATTAATGACATGATTGCAATTACAACTACAGTAACATATCTGAATAAATATCATGTACCACCATCTTATCTAAGTCTGTCGCCAAAATAACATTGTTAACAGCATTTGTTCTGTTTCGGCAGTTAGAGGTAAGATAGCCAGTTCAAGTGTGGTTGAGGATACCGGGTGAAGCTCGCTTCCATCTTCGGCCTAATCATCACTTACCATCAGGTGAGATGAAGGCCAAGAGCTTCCCCGTTATATGTAAAAAAAAAATTTTTTTTTTGTTTTGATGGTTTAGTCATGTTAAGAGAATGAATAAAAGGCGGCTAACAAAAGGTATTTACAAGGCAGATGTGAATGGAAACGGCGGGACGGGACGTCCTAGGAGGATTGAGTGACCTAATTGGTGATGTTCTTCAAAAAGGTCAAGTGCGTAGTACTCCCAACCGGCGTGCGACTATGACCAGATCTAAGAACGTAAACGAAGCAAAAGGAGTATGTAAGTAGCGTAGTTCATGGCGTTCTATTTCTGTATACCCCCGTAGGAAGAAGGCGTAAGTTTATGTATACAGTGTGAGTCTTTATAATGTGCAATAGCCGAAATGAGGGAATTTATACGTAATTTTATCAACAGAATAAATACAAAAAAAAAAACTATTTTTTTTTGTTTTATTTATTTTTTTTATTCCAAAATTTCTCAATAAGACACGCCCCCTTATTGATAAATTTTACAATTATTGTTAAAAATTATGAAAAAACACAGATTTTTGCTAAAAAAACACGTTTCTTTTCAATTGAGGGTAGTTTTTTCCCCAATTTTTATGAGGACGCCTAATTACTGCCAATCATTATGGAGTTTGTTTCATCGTGATAGATCATTTAGTTTAAAAAATACACCGTTTTGTTTACACTTTTTTTTTAATTCCATAAAAAATAAATTAAAATATATAAATATTTTATTTTATTTAATCTATGCTTAATTTTATCTACGGCAATAGCCGTAGATAAAATTAAGCATAGATTCCTTCATTTCGATATGTGCACATTATAAAGACTCACACTGTTTAAGGTGTATCTATTCATACACGAAATATTTTAAGAGAAACATCTTTAAGTGGTAAAAAAGCCATAGCAGCAAAAAAAAACATTTTTGTCTAAGTGTATTATATTTGTAAATAATTGTTATAATTTTAAAATTGCTTAGGACATTTTTGCAAAAACACCTTTATTTACTTATTCTATGAATGACCCGCCCGGACGCGGCGACGCCGCGACAGTGGCGGCACGAGCGCGGTGAATTTTGATAATCAATCATCATATCAAGTAATTTTAAATTATTTAATTTTTTAAATAATATACACAGATTTAAAAAAAAATTAACATTTCCATGGCTTCTTTGGTTACGCTCTTAAAATATTTCGTGTTTGAATAGATACATCAAATCAAAAAAAAAATCTGCCTAGCCTTTTCCCAACTATGTTGGGGTCGGCTTCCAGTCTAACCGGATGCAGCTGAATACCAGTATTTTACATGGAGCGACTGCCTATCTGACCTCCACAACCCAGTAACTGGGTAACACGATACCTCTTGGTAAGACTGGTTGTCAGACTTTTTGGGCTTCTGACGACCCTTAACGACTGTCAAAGATCCACGAATGACAGCCGGGACCAACGGCTTAACGTGCTTTCCGAGGCACGGAGGAGTCTCGGTATGTAAAGATGGTCACCCATCCACTGACCAACCCCGGCAAGCGTAGCTTAACCTGACGGATCGACCCGTGCGGCTGTTATTACTTAGCCACGAGCTCACATCCTATATATGTATTATATTAGAATAACCCTAAGTTTAATGTAAACGTCTGAATTATCAATTTGTAAAAATATGATCGCCCGGAAATGTTTTCATCTCAATTGTAAAGTAGTCTTAAAACTTAGACTAACTACGTTACCACATTATTCATACTTTTGTATTTGTTTCTCTTATTTGAGAGGATCTAGGTTATTACCATTAAAGATTCCACTCACTCGTTCACATGCAATTAAGAACACATTCAAGTAACAGTAGGTACCAGCCCATTTGCATTAATCTGAATAAAAATAGTCAAAAACAAAAGTATTGCAAGTGAACGGATACAAGCGAAGCGAGGACTTTCCCACGATACTGTACAATCAGTAAATAGATAGCGATATATCTAAATAACTTTACAACCAATATCGATAAACAATTAAACTTTATAATACCCTATTTGTTCATTATGTATTATAAACCACAGACAAACAATAAAAATCATGTCTCGATTTAACATAAAGCCGTAAAGTCGAGACAAAAGGCAAGACAATCGTTTGCGGCCATATAAACGTACGTACATAAAGTACATATACGTCCATTTCTGTAGTTATGTGCTTACTTAAAACACTAAAGAATAAAGAATTCACAGTCATCCGCGGATTAACGAATGCTCCCGCTGCCGACAGGAGCGTACACACGAACAAATTGTTTGCCCAACAATTGTCGTAGATGCGTAGGCTATTCGTAGCGCGCTACGATTTTTTGTAGCACTTTTTGTAGAAGGTCTACAAAAAATGAGTTTATTTATTTAATTAACCCTTTGTAGCCCAAGATCATAAAATTTTAAAATACTTTGGCATATGACAGTTTAAAACGAATAAATAAACACGTGTTTCTCAAAAATTCAATTTTTTATTTTTTTATTATTTATTTATTTGACATTTTAGGCAGACATTTTACAAACATATATAATTACGATTTTCAAAAAAAAAAAAACTTTTTGGTAACAATAAATTAACAAAATCATTTACACTTTTAGTATATTTTTACAAAATTCAAAGTTTCAACGAGTTTCAACTTTCGTCACTTTCATCAACGCACGAAATTCAAACTCGCTAAAATCAACAAGTTTCGCCATCTATGATTTGTGTTTGATACTAAAATGTTCGGTGTGGTATGTTACAAAACAGTGACACTGATTTGAATGAACTTAAATGTTTAGTATATATTTTAGCGGGATTATTGAGGATTGTTACAGAAATGTCACACGAGTCTATAAAGGATTAAGGTTCACCAACAGTTGTTACAGATATTTTACAGATAGGAACATACAAGTAATTAGGCTTAAGTCTCACTGCACAACCAATTACAGGCAAACACCACGTGCAAAATGCTCTTTGTAATTACAATTATAAGTTTAGTTTTAAAGACTAAAAAGAAGAAGAAAAGTAAAGGTAAGAGTTTTACTTAAATTCTAAATAACTATATTAAATACTAATAATTACGTCTGACAGACGTCGATATTAAGTCTTCGTGGACGTCAACCAGGTCGCTGCACTTGTTTATGAGTTTAGACATGCGGGGTATAGGCGAATTAGCACCAGACACTGTTCGGCGAAGAGCCAAGGGTTTTGCGAGGTAGTCTACGGAGTACTCTGAATTTGAACTTGCATACCAATTGTGGGCAGTCAATGTTGTTTACGAATAAAGTGATTTAAGTAATTTAAACAAAATCTAGTAGGTATTAAGAATACATATTTGTCTCCAATATGTTTTATTTTGGCTTGAGAAAAAAAATAATATGAAACGGGTTAACTTTAACTGGTCATTGTGCTCCTACACAACAAAAAAATTGATATATCGAGCAATTTGCAATACCTCCATAATGCCGACATTTAACAAATGTTACGGAGTCGAGTTTCGAATAAGGCCAACCCTAAACCTCCCTAGGGTATCGTAAAAGGCGACTAAGACGTCGTGGGAGAGATCCTGCGCTATCACTTTGTAGTAACATCATCATTCCGTAGCCCTACAATTTTTTTTTTTTTTTTTAACCAGTTATACAAAGTTTTTTCTTATCAATCTTCCACCCCAATCATCATCATCATCATTTCAGCCGAAAGACGACCAATGCTGAACATAGGCCTCCCTCAAAAGGGGGAAATTTGCCATAATAGCCACGCTTGGCAGGCAGGTTGGCGATCGCAGTATGGTGTTAAAAATGCATAGAGAACGCTGCTGCCTATTCTCTAGTAAGTCCCTTAGTCGACTTTTACGACACCCACGGGAGGAAATGGGTTGGTGCTATTCTTTACGTCCGACACCACACGGTACAATGGCCCATAGTTTTAGCGCACAGTATGTCACATAGCCCACCGCCAGCGGGTACAGCCAACCGCCCAGGAAGCGCAACTCAACGCGCGAATAAGAAATAAATTCGCTGGCAAGCGTAACAAAGGTGAAGTAAAAAGGAAGCGTCCACCCCCTAGGCCATGCGCAGGCGCAGGGATTTATACACGTGCCTTATGGCTTCATGGGAAACGAGAAAAAATGGCAATTTCGAACGTAACGAATGTTGAAATCTATTCAACTTAAACGCATAAGCATGCATGTGTTTTTTATGCGTGATCGTGTATTGTTTTACGAGTGTATTATAATAATAATAATAATTTTATTTCAGAAACATCCATAAATTTGAAACATGCAGGTTGGACAAATAACGGACGAGCGGGCAATCAAATTTCCCTGCTATAACATTCAGGAGACTGTTCGAGCTGCTCCTGACCCTCTGCAGCAACGACGCGGCACGCTTACGTCTGATCGCTGCGAAGCCATGCGTGTGCGCATCAGCAAACATTCCCGACGCACCGCAGAAGCGTGGCAGCCCCAGCAGCATCCTGAATGCATTATTGTATTGAAATGAAATTAAACGTATTGTATTGTAGAAGGAACGGGAATGTTTACTTATCAAAGATCCCTTGAGTCAATTCAATTGAGTGTCATTTAGAAAAATCATAAAGAAGTGTGCTAAGGTGTAATGGCACTAGTACTGACATATTTGGACAGTGTAAAGATGTATTAAGTGGGCTATAATCACCGGCTTTGGCAGGAAGTCTGCTGTATGCATGATGTTTTATGCAAAAAAAAATTTAAGGTTCCGCGCCTCATAAGGAAAAAACGGAACCCGTGTGTCTGTATGTCTGTCCGTCTGTGACTAAGTTGAGGTAAACATATGAATTTCTGTGACCCAAACACAGACGTTCAACGTAAATAAATGAATTTTGAATATGTAGGTCACTTTTGGGGACAAATTAGTTTGTTTTTTTTTAAGTTTAAAAACTGTAACGTGTGACATATCAAATGAAAGGGTAAGGTATTATAGTAAGTATTTTTTTTTTTTTTTTAATAATTTTATAATTAATACTTTTAAAGTTATTTAAGAAAATCAATGAAAATTGACCATTGCCCTTTATCTCCGAAACTACTGAGCCTAAAACTTAAAAAAAAAATACAGGAGATAGTTATTTACTTATAGATTACAGGAAAACCTATAAGTAGTCTATGGTCTTAAAATAACATGGTAAATCTCCAATTTTGTGCGTAAAAACTTACATTTGCAATTTTAATGTATGGGAGAACATGATTTTCAACTACAATGATATGTGTTCTTGGAATAAATTGTTCCCAACTACGGAACCCTTCATTGTGCTTGATCCGACACGCACATGGCCGGTTTTTTTTTTTTCACAGGTCATGTATGACTTCGTTTATTTGGTGCCGATATTACACCACGAATTCTGAAACAGGTTTGAAACTTTTCTCAAACTGCTATTACATAAACATTCTACACAAGCCAAACCATTCAAAATTACATGTAAACACACACCCAATTAACACCAAAAATATAAATCACAGAAAAATAGAGGTGTCCTATGTTCAGCGACTTTGTTCGACGTGGAAGATATTTGTCTTACAACTTAGATAAGCATCAGTTCGCCATGTTGTTCCCACCTCCTGACCTTAACATGTGTACGAATAACCACGCCATAACTTTGGATATACAAGCTGAAACTAGATAATAATTAAAATTCCTTTTAGAAGAGAATGTGTGTGTAAAAATGTAGCAGAATAAACTGTAAATTAAAACAGGTGACTAGTGCGTTTACATAATGGTTTTATGTTCAAGATATTGATTAAAAAAAAAAAATCTTAACGTTTAGGGTAAATCCAGGATAGATGACCCACTTTTTGAAATTACTTTATATCCCTTTGTACAAAAAGCAAGATTCTTTATTTGCAAAACGGGTAGGTACTTTGGTTTATTATCTTCAAATTTATCACAGGAATAAACATTATCCATACTAATATTATAAATGTGAAAGTAACTCTGTCTGTCTGTCTGTCTATCTGTGTGTATGTTACGTTTTCACGCCTAAACTGCTGAACCGATCGTCATGAAATTTGGCAGAGATATAGCCTGGGATATGGAGAAGGACATAGGCTACTTTTTTACGCGATAACCGACATCCACGCGGGCGGAGGTGCGAGCAAAAGCTAGTCTTTGATATTTCCAGAGTTTGGCGATTTTTGCGGACCTCTAAATTTTGGGACAATTATCCCCATAAAGGGGATAGTTGCCTAATCCATGTAAATTACGTTTAGGATAGATGCCCCGTCGAGAAAGAGGACATTTATCTCGCAAAAACTTTGATCGCACCTAGCCGTCCCATGTGACTGCATGGGACAGCTAAGTTGACCGTGTTGCATGTCTCTGTGCGACTGCACAGAGACATGCAACACGGTCAACTTATAATAGTTGTAGTTCCAGAGTATCTCGATAGATAAATAAAATAACATGTGTTTCATTCGCAAAACTAGAGTAATTGCAATCAAGGCACTTATCCCACTGCGGCATCTATCCTTGATTTACCCTATAATATTTGTATACGATAAGCCATTGGTGCCGATTCCCTTGTTCACAAACTAAACTAAATTTAAGTTCAGTGCATCTTTTTGTTTCTATTTCATTAAGAAAAGTACAGAAGATAAATTTTAGTTTGGTCCTGTCAAATTAATCAAAGGGAATCGGCACCATTATCTAACTTCTATATGTTATTTAGTTCCTGAAGAAGATAACTTTTAGAAACGTTGTGCTCAAGAAAAAGTAGCTTTTATGTTCCGATGTAAACATAATTTTGACACTGAACAAAAAACGAATCAAAGAAGATGGCTCTTCAAATATTTGTACCAACAATTGTAGATGTGTGATAAGGTGCAATCTACACGATCTCGAACGCGCGTACCATGTCTTTGTGTCAGTACACCCCTTTATATCGAGGTGTTAAATTGTTTATTATGATAATCGCCTTTACATTGTGTTACACACAAAAGTACAACTGTGTTATGTTCTTTTTATTTCGTTCTAACACGACGCTACGCTATACACTTACGACACCTGAATTATTTGTCATAACTTCTGGATTTTATAAAGCGAACTTTGTATGATCGGTAAATTATAAGTTTTAATGAGGGTGATAATTACAGCTATCTAAAGCCTACTAATAATAGAACAGTTATAGCATGTAACCAGCCTAGGTATAATGCAAGTATATGGTAAAGTCGTAAGGTAGAAGACTTAGAAAAGAGAAAAGAGCAGGAGGATTGAGAAAGTTTGCTTTTATATTATTGGTTTGCTGCATTCCTTGGTGTTCAATTTATTGATTTACACATGATTAATTTTGAAAAATTTATTATGCGTGAACAAAAGGGGAAATAATAGCACCTCATTTACCCAAACCGATAATATAAGCATCTGAACAAATAAATAAAATTGAAGTGTCTGTTTGTAATATCAAAATAACAGCGTTTTACTTAATGTTTATGAAAATATATACGGTACTTATAACATTTTTTTCTGTCTCTGTCTGTCTGTTTGTTCCGGCTATTCTCCGAAACGGCGGGACCGATTTTGACTGAGGAGTAACTTAGGCTACTTTTTTTAGAAAAAGCCACGCGGACGTAGCCGCGGGCAGTAGCTAGTGATAAATAAAAAATGTTATCAATTTATCATAAATGGAAATGGAAAATGGGGAAATTTTTCCATGACATTCATTATTCTAACAATGCCCTGAAAGGGTTGTATTCACTGTTTTTGACAATGCCGCTTAAGTATCTACATAATATTTCGATTGTCAACATTAAAATTCCTCACATATCACTTACCGGAGAAGTGTTATTTTGAGAAGTGCACATTTTTGCAAAGTGCACATTTTGCGAAGTTCACATTCTGCGTCAAACCCAACTGAATCGATACCGAATTTAATCGCTCAAATAACAAATCGAACTCGTATCATTCGGTGCTCGATCATTCCCAGTATACTGTTATAAGAGCTGGTGGTTTGCGTACGAGTCGTACGACAAAATTATTCGTGCCAATTAAGCGGTGTCCGCGGGATGACACTCAACTTGTCCTTTGGGCACACGCCGCCCATTCACTCGCGATATGGAACAACGATGGTATGGAGAAGCAAGCAAGAATAGCAAAGGTGATTTTATATTTATATTATGGGTTCGTCCGTGTGTATCTTATATAACATTCCCTATGTCACGAGCTGCATATAATATTAATATTATTACGGTATTGGAGGATATATTTGGGCAGAACCTGCCGAGATTCATGTAAATTGCTCAAATAATAATTGAAAGAGATATTGTATTATAAACATTTGTCATGTTTATAATTGCTAACTCACACACTGACTTATACTTTTAGAATGTTTGTAAATATGTGAGCACCATCTATCGTATAATTAATTTGTCTGTCATTACTTCACTTTTCATTCGTTTTACCTATTGTGGTTGTTCATGAGCAAATGGACTGTATGTATTTTAATGATTGGAGGATGATGAATCATATTTAAAGTGTTTCACTTTAAATATGATTAATAATAATAATATAATAATACCAGCCTATAACTGTCCCACTGCTGGGCAAAGGCCTCTTCTCATACAGAGAAGGCACGAGCATTGATCACCACGCTTGCTCAAGACGGGTTGGCGATTTCAGACTTATATTAACTATAAGTCCAGGTTTCCTCACGATGTTTTTCCTTCACCGATGTCAGTAATGTCCAAGATAAAATCAGAAAGTACATATGAATTGAAAAAGTCACATTGGTACTTGCCCAGATTTGAACCTCATGCATGAGAGGCGAGGCCTTAACAAACGGGCCATCATGACACATAAATATGATTATCTGCTATTTATTAATAATAATAATAACGCGATAAAACCATGTACAAGGCACACTGACACTTGACAACTAACAGCTTTTAAAACAAAATATTTCTTCTATTCTAAAAATATAAAAGTCATTATAAAAATATATATACTTCTTAAAAAAAAGGTGGCATCCCAGCCAGTCGCCAACAGTGGTATAGTAATTTTATTCTAGGTAAGTGCATCGTCTTCACATATAATTAATAATTAATGTATACAAAATAATTGTAAACATTTTAAAAGAGTAAGTATAAAGTTTGTTGGCCATTGTTGTCCATACGTAGGTAACTGTTTGGAAGGGGCAACTAGATTCAACTATTAGATTATAGATAGATTCATTATTTTTGTAGTTTTTGACGTTCATGTGTCAAAAGTGCCTTTTATGTGCCTATTTAAAATAAATTATTTGACTTTGACTTTGTTTTATTATCTAGTATCTTTTTCTTTTTGTAATTTTGCTAACTAGTCATTTTATTTTGTGTTTGGGTAACATTTAACGTATAAAATCGCATCGTAAAGGTGTTATAATTATGATTTTAATAAATAAATAAATTATTATTATTTTAAGACTAAATTTGCTCAGTATGAAAAGTATCCTTTCCAGTCTCCAGGTTCCAGTCAGGCTTCGGCGTGAAATGGTAGCAGACAGAGTTTCTTTCGCATTTATAATATTAATGTGGATAGCTCTTTCTTCTTCGAGTACTTCAAGGTTGAACGTACTCGTAAGATGATGTCACTGATGCTGTTATTCTGGTTTATTTCGACAATAAATCAAAAGCTATGTTTTAAACTCATCATTTGTTATTTATAACTTTTTTAACATTAATTAAGACAAATAAAACATTTTAATTTAACTTTATTAGGTGTCAAATAATAAATTGTAACAAAAATATTGTTATCTACATTGCGTAGTTTCTTCCAGTGGATCTTCGTAAACTTAATGGACTTCAGCCCACGCATAAAAAAAATCATTCTTAAATCATTCGACTCTAACACATTTATAAGTTATCGCTCCGTTAGTCTGAGCCCCAGGTTACAAAGTAATAAGCAGTTAAACACACATGAGACCGCTTCCAATATTTCTACATAATTATTAACGAAATTGTTGCACATACGTTAATGATTGGCCGAGCACACTCTAATCATCGAACATCTTCCTTGAACGACGATCAACCGTAATTTATGATTACAGAGAAAGTAATAACACAATGAAAAAGCATTCGGAAGCCATTTATGAAATATATTAATCTGTACACATAATGCTGAATAATAGTCGAACACAAAGTGGCAATAGGAAGAAATAATATTTTTCATTTCCTGTTTGGTTTACCTACTAGTGAATTTTGGAGAGCAAAGTTTTTGCATTGTGTACAATACACTCATCCGTGGGAGCAACTACCTGGCACCCGCGGCGCTGTAATTTCTTATAAATCGACATCGAGTGAGATATCCAGGGCCGCGCTTCTCCCCGCTGAGAGCGAGCTGCGCGGGCGCAAGGGGGGAGGGGGGGAGCGCACCTACAATGACACACAATAGTGCACATGATCTAGATTAGTGACGCGTATTGTGTCGCCAAAGGGTTGGGGAGCTTTGTGCGGACAAATGGAGCGCCCGCGCATAATACCACGGTACCCGCAAACATCTCCACTGTGATTTCGCACGATTCTATGAATTTGTAAAGAAAATAAATATAACTTTTGACAGGCGTCCACGCATCGATGCTATCGTTGTTTGTCGATTGTGAATTGAAAACAGAGATACAAATGAAAAATAATCCTTTGTTATTCATACAAAATGTGGTTTCATCTTATCATAATCGATCATGTTTTTTTAAATGTTTAATTAAAAAGAACAAAGTTTTGTGTAATTAATTTCATTAAAGCAAATAACCTACAATCATACTTTTAGCTAAATTAGAGCTTGGGACCTGTCAAGAGCGGAAAGGGTGAAGAATCTACAGTTCGAAATATTCTAATAGTTTTTAATAACCCGCTTTTGACGAACATTAGACAACCGATAATTAAACCACTTTGAATGTTATGCAGAGGTTATAATGAACGTTTCCGTAGAACTTTTAAGGGTTGTTCAGTAAAGTTTAACCCTTCCATTCGCGATGGTTGCTTGAGGCTATTACTTAAGAAAACGGTTATTAATTTTTATTATGTCGTGATGTTGTGAGTGCTGGTGGTGGAATCATGATATGCAATCATAAAACTTATTCTGGATTAACCACATAAATACACTCTCTTTGCCCGCGGCTTTTCTCGCGTGTCTCAGAAATTGGGTTTAAATGTTTATTGACCAGTAATCTGCCATTGCGATTTATTTGGATCGATGAAAACTCACAAGCGGACCTTTTATGTACCTATTAAAAAAAAAAATACCTGAAAGAGGGGTCAATAATATTATAGTATTTATATTTTATTTTGATGCTAGATTTAAACGGTTAAAAAAAATATTATTGCCTATAAAAAACATAAATAAGACATTTGCATTAAAAAGCTAACAACAAACAAAATTCCACGATACATTATTAAAAATGTAACCTGTCCGCTTACGTCCATTAAAGGAGAAGTCAAAATATTTTATGGACGAAAATGTTAACACTTTTGTCAAACGAGATCACCCACAGAAGACACAAAGGGCACCGATGTAAATCTCGCCTTTTATAGGCCGCAAGAATTTTTTGATACACAACATCATAAAATATAGACATATGAACAAAATACTAAATGCAATAAAGTCTTCATCCTCATTCATACAGATTTAAAAAACTCAGCTCAACATTTCGGAAAAACTTGTTCCATGGTAATTTTTTATATGCAACCTGACCGCTGTCATTGTTAATTGTACCTCTTGAACTAAAAAATGGATGAATGGGTCCGAACGCTGTCTTTGAGCACCCAACGGTTGACATTGTTGGGAGCGATTTGTCTTACAAGCTCAGATTCGATCTTAATATTGGATATCGTTTTTTCGCACCTCATGTCAATTATGGCTCGTATCTTTTATCAGTTTTTTATTCCTTAGAAACAATATTTTTTATTCAGGATAAGTGCCCGTATGTTAAGGTTACTTTATAGTTTTATTGCATTTAAGGATAGGTTACAGAGATACACAATATCAAGCTCTTTCATTCAAATGCACCCCTTTAAATCAACGCGCGGCCATTCATCACGCCGGCGACACTTCTCGCGAGGAACAGACACCAGCAAGTAAAGTTCAAAACAACCAAAACACAACTCTAACTTATCGTAGTACAAACAGTATTCATTTGTAGATACTTGCTGTTAATTTACGGAACTAAACGCAGATGCAAGCATTATTGTGTACGCTGTATCTAATTAGATAATGTAATTAAATAAAATTCCATTCTCGCCTTTGGGTGGTAACCCTTTGGATATTCTTATCACCGTTTTAGGCCCGTTCACAATTTATTGACCTTGAAGTAATTAATTACTTTATTTAAAAAAAACTGTATCACTATCGACAAAATCCGAATGCCAGGAAACTTGTACCCACGAAGAAATAGGATGCTCAAAGAAAAAGGTCGTTGAACGTAATTGTAAACTCGATATAAATTTGATATACAACGTCACAAAAAGACTAAAAGCAATTCAAATAAAGTAACTTTTTTCCCAAAACTAAATGCAGTGCAGTGACGTACAAAAAAGCTGGCGGAAGAGGATGGGACCTACCAATATTAGTTTTATATCTGGCAGAAAAAAGGCTCGACTTGAGAGGGCGATTGTCAATCAGAATAACAATAATAATGGGAACCCTTTAAGATTGACGAACCCTTTCGATTCTGCACCTGATGCGGAAGCTATTGGCAAACGACGTGGGAACATTATTTTTCCGAAAGTTTGGACGTTTTGATACTGCCTTTTTCAAACTATGTGAAAAATTCTTTTGAATACGTGTGAACTATACGCAGGTTCCTGTTTTTGATGCGGTTCACACAATAATATATCATTTGCCTTTACAGGCCTTTTCTATTGACAAGTGCTTGAATTAGCTTTGTTCAGCAGTTTTTTTCGAAGTTAACATTTAACAGAACATACCTTAAGTTTGCAGTAGACTTTTAGTCATCCATTGTGCTCGAAACTATTCTTGAGACTTGAGAAATAGTGGTGTAAATACCTAATGTAAGTAAAACTTTCGGTAAAGGCTACATGCCACTCTACACTTATCAAGTTGGCACGTTGGTGATACCTGTACTAACTGTCCGTCACGTGCTGAATACTGCTAACAATGAACTTGCGCGAATAACGAGTAGACAACCCAAAGCTGTTCAACAATAAACCCTATTCCAACGAAATAAGAGTGTTTAGTATCACTACCCGCATACTGTTGATATACACGCGCCAGTGCATTAATGATAGCGCTATCTGCTACCTACACTTGACTCTTAAGTTCACAAGTACAAGATATAAACATTCAATAAGTATTCCTTGACATTGGAAACAGACGTTATCTACTTTCAATTCTCGGATTCTAAAGAACTCGGAAATTTAAATCGTCGGTCGTAGATCGATTCGTACTTTGCCCTCAAGAAAATCAAGTTGAACTATTCTCGGCATGATATCTCAAGCATTACCCGCAGGTCAGCCACGCGACATGACTTAGTGTATATGCGACATGCTAAGAGTAAATGGGACCAGACGAAATGCATGACGTCATGTTGACCGTCGGATCAACGTCAAATAGCTATTGTGTTATGTTATTAATTATGGTATTAATTGCGTAAGAAAACAACAAATATATTGTTTACCAAATGAGGTTCGAGGTAATTGTTGAGTTCATGCAAAATATCTTAGAAGATGCTGCGATTGCCACAACAAGGAAACTTACGCAAAGAAAGCTTCACGCCTCCGCCAAAGTTGTCAGCCAACCACTGCATCGATTGTCGAGACACAGAAGGGGAAGACACCGGCTCCTAAAACCTGTCAAGTGGACGAGGAGGGCTTTACTCTGTTTGAGGGCAAGAAGGGTCGAACGCGACTCAACCGCAACAAACGGGCGAGCTCCTGCTACCGAAGATTTTCGAAATAGCTGATATTAAATTATTTTATTCCACTCCACAAACGTCCACAAACACAAATCCGTTTACAAAATAATAAAACCATAACTATATCAAAATATGACGGGTATTCTCAAGATATCAGTGATAAATTCTCGCCCATTACATTTCCCGATTGGACCCACAGACATCGAGAGAGAAGGAGGCAAGATCAAATCAAAGGAAGGACATTGCTGAAGCTGAACGTTGCAGATGGAGTCGAGAAGGACTACAAATTTTAAGCACAACCGAAGATTGTCGTATTCAGACCATAATTTTGACACGCGATGCGAAGTATTAAAAAAAAACTTATAACTAACAAAAATACCATAGGTACAGTCCCCAGCACATCAAGTTACCACAAACTGTCAAATTGTCTTTTTTCAATTATGAACTTAACCATCAACATTTTAAGGTTTAAAATCGTTTGGAGAAATTTGACAATTTCGTATAACCTGATGTGCTGGCCACTTTACATAAAGAAAACATTATAATGATCACTAGTTTACACGAATAGTCGGCATCATTCGTCGCGCGCTGTCCGTTAGAAAACTTAGGACTCGCCGAATTATTACACATCTCGCCCATTCTTTTATGAATTTCGACAGATGACCGTCGGGCACTTTCTCCACAAAGAAATTGAAATTCGTGTTGTGACGAGACCCCTACGGTTTCAGCCCTCAAGGCGAAATATGTTTTTGCAAGGAATTACTCTACAATCTTTTCGGCCTTGTTAAAGTTATGTAGCTGGGACACGTAGAGCAGCGTCGTTGGAATAGCAGGACGGCTGCGTCCTTCTATTCCAACGACGCTGCTCTCAGAAGCTCTGCTGACCGAATCACCGGCTCTCAGAAGTCAGAACGCGAACGGCTGCCGGAGCCGTTCTGACTTCTGAGAGCCGGTGATTCGGTCTTGTCGGTGCAGTACCGCACTTTTTACGACAGTCACACTTGTATTGAAAATACAATCCATGTTCGTGGATAATTTCATCATTTTATAGCCGACTTAGAAGACGAGCCGCAATTACGAATGTGCCATGCTACAAGCGTAAGCCGAGAATCGACTTCCTGAAACGTAGCTTTATTTTGCTCTAACAAAAACAATCCTGAAACTAAGGAGTACACTAATAAGAAAAATATGTCGTTTCAGAGAAACGTTTCCGGCTTTTGCCGATGATTGGGTAAACAATATTATTCTAGCAAAACTGAACTAATAGGTAACTAATAAGTAATAATACACGAATGGTAGTTTGTCCTACTTGAAACCACTGCATATTTTCGAATGGATGAACTTCGACAAGGAACCACAATAAACTGAATCGTACGGTACCTGCATACCCGTATCAAGTTCACATTTTAATTCAACTGTGGGATTCGTCATCATATTTCAATCAAATCAAGGAACCTACAATCCTAACTTAATATTATAAATACAAAGGTGAGTTTGTTGTGTGATTATTTGTTAGTTACGCTTTCACGCTAAAACGGCTGAACGGATTTGGTTGAAATTTGTGTTTAGGACATTGGATAAAACGTTTATAATACGTATATAATTCTCAGCCAACATTAAATTAGAAGCAAACTATTATGTCATTACTCGTCACCCTCTCTAAAAGTCTCGTAATATGGCGGAAGCGACAGGTCCTGGTAATTTGACTGCTGTCATAACAGCGGATACAACCCACTTAAGCTTATTTCACCTAATTGAATCCTAGAGCATTAAGCTTCTCAAACCTATAATCCCTTTTATGAGATTCACGCCGACATTTTAAGCATCACTCCTTTAGCTGTCCTCTTCAGAAAATATTTTTTGTTACCGTATAAATCTAGGGCAAGGTGCATTAATTTCAATTAAAGTTTTCTACGTAAGTCGGTTCAGCATTTGATTGGCTGTATAATTTTAATTGTGGGCGATTTCGTTAGATTTATCTTCTAATAATTCTTGAAGTGTATACTTTTCTTGCGGATTTCCTTCTGCTGGTTTATTTTCACTGATCATAAATATAAATATTTTTTAATTACCTACATTTTTTTTTTCGAATATCATGAGCAGCTTCAATAATATCTCTGGTGAATTCTCCTTTTTTATTCTTCATACAGTTCTGCTAAATTCCTATAACTATGAAGCTACGGTTTTATTTCTGACATCATCTTTTGACTACGTACGTACTTTCTTTTTACTGCTTACTCTAACATCGATAGAAATTGAATTAATATTGAATGCACAATAAAATCAATAATTTCTATTGTAAGTTATTACAGTAAGGTCACGCTGGGCACAGCGGTGTTCTATCTAAATCACTGCATTGCCACTGTCCTGTCTACTAAACTAACATCTTCATCCCGTGTCTACGTTAATGGTGCGATGCACTCACTACATTCTACTCGACTCGATGTTATTATGCAAAAATAATCGACTCCTCACTAATGTAACTGTTCGAATGCGCGATTATACTTTTAACCTTTTTTTTGTCACTTGATATTCTTACTCATAAGGACACATTTAATTTGGTACATCTTATTACACGTTACAGTATTGAACAGCAATATAATGTTATTGCTTTTGAATCGATTCTGTTTGGTTCATTCATGTCAATTGGCAATATAATATTCAACACCTGCCTTATTGGACAATTTTAAACAGTCAATTTGCTCCTGTTTTAACTTTACATCGAGTCGAGTGATTGTATCGGTGGCATTATGTCACATCACTAGCTGATGTTCACATAAACACATGCACAACGACATATTTACGAATGTTACCAGTGTTACCGCTTGTAAATGACTAGTTTATAAAATACGATATATGAATCTACTGATATTTATTAGACACCCCGGTAGCCGATACTCACACATTCCGAGCTTCGAAATCTAATAAAATACATTTTCGGTATGTTTCCACCTTAAGTGCCATTAAAATGAAATAAAATGCGTCGGTATCTTTAAAAGGTATTTTTTATTTAAATCGTTGTATATTGAAGCCACTAAAGTACGTGGTAAACGATGTTGCGCAATTTGAAGTACGAAATTACAAGAATAAATGGTTGTTACAATGCGCCCTTAGAGCAACCCGGACAATTTCGTACTAAACGAACCGCAGTGAAGTGTTTAAAAAGACGGAGGAAATGAAGAAAAAACGTAGCAACATGAGAGTTGGTTATTTGGTGTATTTCATGCGGAAATCATTCTCAAATTGCACATCGCAAAAGTGTATCTTCCGATTGCGAATGTTGAAGAAATTCAAAAGGTTTTTTAGTTTGTTTTTTCAATATGGAAGCATGCCATAGTGAGGAACAAAAATAATAATCATAACTTCATTCCATTCAACAATTTTTAAAATGTGTGCCTAACAATTTGAAATTAGCACTATCGTATCGTATATCACAATTCATATTTTTGTGTAAGGCGATACTTTTTGTTTCGCGGTCAAGTGGTCATGCATTCAACGCAATACAACTAATTATAACTTGTAATTATCTTCTTTTGAATCTGCTACTGGTCGACAGATGTTTTATTTTATTCTTAAGAAAATATATATACTTATTTATTTATTTTTTCAACACCTTTACCTACCTACTGATTATAAATCTTCATATTTATTTACTGGAAGAACTTCCACCAATTCATTCGAATTTTATATGTTAAATATGTTCTAAACAAAATAAGTTTACTCTTTGGTGTTTACTGTTAGTGCAGCAAGCAATTGTTAAATAAATAAATGAGTTAAATCATTCATCATCATCATCATCATTTCAGCCGCTGCTGGACATAAGCCTCCCCCAATTGGCGGGGTTTGCCATAATCACCACGCTTGGCAGGCGGGTTAGCGATCGCAGTATGGTGTTAAAAACGGATAGAGAACGCTGCAGCCCATTCTCTAGTAAGTCCCTTAGTCGCCTTTTACGACACCCATAGAAAGAAATAGGATGGTGCCACACGGCACAAATAGGTTAAATAAAATGTTATAAAAAATAAAACTAAAAACACACTGCTGACGACAAAAGTTTTGACTTAAACTTATCTATCACTTTATTACTGCACTTTTTTTCTTGACTGAACTGGATGTTGCTAGACGCCACTGAGATTTTTTTTTTTTTTCAGATATTTTGTGATGATGGCTTGCCGTAAGGTCCCAATTAAGCAAATTAGTCATTATAATATCCCTATTTCGACGGCACAATGGTGATACACGCTTGGCTAGGGTTACCATCCGTCCGGTTTTGTCCTGACATGTCCGGCTTTTTGGCCCTTTGTCTGGACATTGTCTGAGGAGCTCGCGGCTAAGTAATAACAGCCGCACGGGTCGATCCATCAGGTTAAGCTACGCTTGCCGGGGTTGATCCGTGGATGGGTGACCATCTTTACATACCGATACTCCTTCGTGCCTCGGAAAGCACGTTAAGCCGTTGGTCCCGGTTGTCATTCGTGGATCTTTGACAGTCGTTACGGGTCGTCAGAAGCCCAAAAAGTCTGACAACCAGTTTTTCCAAGGGGTATCGTGTTACCCAGTTACTGGGTTGTGGAGGTCAGATAGGCAGTCGCTCCATGTAAAATACTGGTATTCAGCTGCATCCGGTTAGACTGGAAGCCGACCCCAACATAGTTGGGAAAAGGCTAGGCAGATTGATTGTCTGGACATTGTCTGGCCTTGTCATTCCTTCGCAGTTTTCGACTTAAGGAACACACGGCTACAAATCAAGCTATACATTTCCAGCATAAGCTGGTCTCAAATTGCATAGAATTTCCGTACAATGAGAGGTCATTGTGTATCTACTAAAAACGAAAGTCTAAAAAGTAAAATCCCCAAGCTTTTTTGCAAATGTCCGCCTTTTTGTAAGGACTTTTCAAATTTCGAAATGGTAACCCTACGCGTGACCCAGGCCGCGTCGATCACATCGCGGTTCCCAGCGCCCGTGCAACCGAAGGAAGCCGATATCCGACGATTATTTATGTACGAGGACCTGTCCGCCGCTAGCCTTATTTCTTCTCTGTCTGAACGTAACTTATGTGGTAACTGTTGTAGGCATTTGTAAAAGATTGAATGAAATTAAAGGAAGATTGGTAGAAATAAAATTATTCATCAAAATAATAGGTGATTAGCTTTCAAATCTCCAAATTACTTTTTATAATGCAATCTGGCTTGATTTACGTATAACTTCCACATTTTTTGACTTGTATATAATATTTATACGTATTTTTTTTTTTTTTATGGCAACTCTGAGTGTAACCACGAGGGGCTCGGACTCTTTAACCGGACTATCCTGTGGTGCCTTAAGCTCCTAACGGATTTTAAGGCCTCCAGCCAGGGCATACTTATAAGCTAAATTCTAAATTCCGTCTGCTCGCTAAGGGCACCCCCTGCGGGGCTCGGCTTAGCGCAGAGTCGGAGGGGGAGGGTAGCAAGGGACCGTCGGTGGCTGGATAAAATCAGTGTTTGATTATTATCATGGGGAGTTTGGACTAAATGCTGCTCAGCTAAAGCGCGTGCTGGCGCTTCACTTACAGTCAAGGGTCGGGGAGGACTATTCGTTAGTCGGGGATTTCGCGCGGGGCCTCGGCGGCGAGGTCGGAATGACGATCGTGTAGTGTGTACTCTTTTGCGAACTGTACTAGTAGACCTATGACTCTCCTGGAGGAGAGTGATGGGGTCGTCTGGGTCGGTCAGGGTATAAGTATTAAGTATCTGCTGCCATAAATACTACTCTTATTTACAGCAATATAGTACAAATTACTCTTAATACCGTCAATATATAAATAATCTAATAACGTGATAATTATCAATCATAAAACAATAAATAAAGTCTTCAGTTCGGTGTTTAAGATCAGAGTAACATGTGTATGGTAAATGTATTCAGGTATACGAATATAATGTATCGATTTGTAATAA
Source organism: Dryobota labecula (assembly GCA_947523025.1). Taxonomy (NCBI): domain Eukaryota; kingdom Metazoa; phylum Arthropoda; class Insecta; order Lepidoptera; family Noctuidae; genus Dryobota; species Dryobota labecula. The sequence continues at coordinate 19,098,652 of OX383287.1, read as the reverse complement.
ATCATGCGGCGGTCCCGCGTCGGAACTGAGTCGGGCTATAAACCATTTGCATAAGTGATGGCCCTTACTTGTCCTGTATCATTGTACCAATTACGTCTCTACTTACCGTACCGCCGCACAAAACAGTTTTTAGATGTATTAAAATTACGAAATTATGTAAAAAATCCGGAGTATTCCCGTTTGAGCGACTATGCATTGAGCACCAAAGGTATTCTCAAAAGGGAATACCTTTGCTGCTCAATGCATAGGTGCTCAAACGGGAATACTCCAAAAAGCCAATCATTATTTTAACTTTTAATGTTGCTTGCAGTTCATGATCGAACGTTAAAATTGCTCATCTCGCTCTAAAGAAAAGTACGTCATTCTAAAATTAATTTCAATGATTTATTCCAAGACACCCATTAATTATAAATACAATAACAGTGAAAGTGAGAGATTAATTAAAATATAACAAATGAACGCACCTATTGAAGGGTATGAAAGAGATTATAGAAAATTAACAATAACAATCGCTTAGCTCCGTTTGTACCGCAAGTTAAGCGAATTACGAACAATAGCGCTTACAGACAGAGCAACAAAGAGATACTATCTATGCCAAACACTGGCTAACTGATTTAGCGAGATAAAGTATTAAGTGAGTGTATAAACAAACGTTTTTATTTCTAATACTTCGAAGGAAATTGAACTATTCAATTGGCTATTGAAGAAAGGGTTCTTTACACAACAAGAAACGGGTAAAGGGAGCCCAATATCAAAATAAGTTTTATAGGTAATCGATTTCTAATAATTCATCGCCTTGGAGAGTAATGGAGCTATTCCACAGAACTACACTTCTGAGTTATAATGGTAGACGTATAGAAAGTAAATTATCCGCGTTAGAACAGTTTATTTTAACACAAATCAGCGTTATAACACAATATTATGATGTCATCATTTTGGTGGTCTAGAGTTCTACGAGCTCTTACAACTGTTGACCACTGAATAATTACTTTACTTATCTTGTAATCACAATGAATTTAAGCAGCATAGAATTTTTGACTCTTATTGAAACTACACTAGAATAAATAAAATAAATAAAAACTGGTTACAGTCATATCTGTTAGATTTATTGGCTAAACCATGGCTCTTTCTCAACACGTTAGTGCACTTAACTCCATTTCGCAAAAAATGTGACTTAGCTCCATTCCCTAGTAGCATTTTTTGTTGGTATTTAGTTGGGCCACTTCCCTCTGTAAGTGGCCCAACTAAATACCAACAAAAATGCTACTAGGGTTGCCCTCTAAAGCGATGATATTAGATGACAGTATAGTGCAGGCCAATGTTAGTTTATCAAGTTATCACCCTACATAATTTAGCTTATTTTATTTAATCGTAAAAGTTTCATACTATAATATTTTATCATTAGAAAATTAAAAGCTTTTTATAGAAAACATTGTATCCATTTTGTAAGGGCACTTTAAAGTATTTGCTGTTCGATTGTTTTAAACCTAAGGTAAATAAGCACGAGCAACCGCCCAAAGTACACAAAAGTACCCTAAATACGTGTGCCTTATCGTCGAGTATTCGCAAATATCACGAACACAACAAAGCTCACGTGCCCCAAATAATAAGATTATCGATACAAAGCGCTGATAGAATTAATAGTATCCGGAATTTGGCGAAATCATTCGATTCTATTGTAGATTGTAGCAACGTTTTTTTTTTTCGAAAACGGAAGCAAATAAAAGCAGCGTAATATAAACCTCAGATTTTTAAATAAAGAACACTAATCTTTTATGCTTAAAGACGGAACACGCAGCGTTCATTGTAGCTCTCGAGCACTTTCCCACGTGCCTGTCAGTGTTGCTGATCGTAAAAATATTAATCGCAATTACGTGAGTTAACGTCCGCACTGACTCGCATTAGGTTTAATTACTCGTTAGCTTCCTCTTCTATCAGCATTTTCCATAATCGTAAACCACAATCTGCGATTGCATATAAATCTGTTTGTTTTACACACGGACGCCACGACACGCGAGCTATTAAAAGTTTTATTAAGCCTAATGTTAATTTATGTTGGACGACAACATGAGATATCGTGCAAGGCCTTATATGCTAGGACGAACTATTTACTGAAACCGTGGTTATTTTCTAGAAGCTTTGCCTCATCCGTTTCAAGTTGGAAACTGTTAGACAATTTAATTAGATAAATCATCCAAAATTGATTTATTTTTATGTTTGAACCAATTGTTATCATGAGAACGATTACAAACTGGAGTTCATCATCCTAGCCTTTTCTCAATTATGTCGGGGTCAGCTTCCAGTCTAACCGGATGAGCTGAGTACCAGCATTTTACATGAAGCGCCTGTCTATCTGACCTCCATAAGCCATAACATTGTAAGACTTGGGCTTCTGACGACCCGTAACAACTGTCAAAGATTCACGAATGACAGCCGGGACCAACGGCTTAACGTGCTTTCCGAGACACCGAGTCTTGATATGTAAAGATGGTCACCCATCCACGGATCAACCGCAGCGAGCTTAGTGATTTGCGGGTCGAGTTATTTGACTCGAGTAACTCGAGCCCGTTCGGTGTTGCATCATGCATTGCATCTCACTCACTCAACTCGATGCGAATTGAGTGAAATAGAACTCGGGCTGAGTCGGGCTGTCGGTATATCTCTAAGTGTACTTACTTTAATAATTAGATACATATTTTTAATAGCAAATACCTGATAAACTTCTTTCGTAACATATGAAAACCTGCAGTGCTATTCTGTAACTATCTCACCGTGAAAACAAAGGTGAAGTGAGCGTGGAGTGAGCTGTCAATAGTGTCAATCCCTAGTTTCAGATCGAATGACAGTTCACTTCGAGATCACTTCACCTATGATTTCACGGTGAGATTCTTACAGAATCGACCAGCAGATGCCTAGGGATTAATACTGGTGACAGCTCACTCTAAGCTCACTTCACCTAACTTTTCACGGTGAGTTTTTTACAGAATCGATCGGCAGATCAGTGATCCAAAGCTACATTGTTGTATTGTAAGCTTGTATCACCTTGTGTTTAGCGTAGCGGCACCGGCTACTAAAACAGAAACTTTGTTTGTAGTCGATTCGCAATTCGGAGTTTCGAGTTGCGAATGGACTCGAGTAGCCATATCACACCAACAATTCAACATCATTATTATTACCTGTCAGCCTCGAGTCGAGCTGACTCGAGCTCCAGGAAACACCGAGTCGAGTCAACTCGAGTTGCGATTCGAGTCAGTTGCCATATCAACTCAAGTAACTCAAATTAAAAAAAATCCTACTCGTCACATCGCTAGCGCAGCTTAACCTGGTCGATCGACCCGTGTGGCTGTTACTACTTAGCCAACAAGCCCCTGATTAATTTCAAACTGGAGTAATGAGCCAACAAAAAAGTTGGAACAATTAACTTGAAGCTCTACAACAAGCACCACGTTCAGCATAACCGTATGTGTGACAATAAATGGCACCATTTTTATTCGTCGCGAGCTTCTTTGTCCCTTTATCAGTGTCTTTTTATTCGCACATGTAAATGCATTTAGCTCCCACCTCCTTATCTTGGTGAACACCATTAATCTTGTATAACAATGTACCGGAGCTGCGTTTGCGCATCGATGGCTTAATCAAGCTCGCTGGCCGTATCAATACTTTTTAAAATCTACGAAGATAAAATAATTCAGCATGGCTATCTCTACGAGCTTTCGTATCTCGTTTACCGTTTCTTTCGATAATGGATTTAAAGGTAATTTATTTATTTTCACACTTTTATCGGAATTTGTGTTCAGCTTTTAGGGTCTGTAGCACCTTGAAACGTTAAATCTCGATCTGAATTCTACAATTCTTTTTTATATAGTAGATTGATGTTAAAAAAAATTACTTAAATCTTTTAATGTCAAAGTCAAAGTCAAATCATTTATTTCAAATAGGCACGAAGATGCACTTTTGAACGACAAAAATTACATGAATAGTTAATTGATTCCAGTTGCGCCTTCCAAAAGGTAGTTATGTATGGAGAAGAATGGGCAAGAAACTCCATACTTACTCTTTTAAAATCTATAGAATAAAAATAAAAATTACTTACCACAATTGCTAAAAAGAATGAAAAGTGAAGTAATGACAGAAAAATTAATAAATTCGATAGGTACATGGTGCTCACATATTTACAAACATTGTATATGATTTTCCAAAAAAAATTAAACATATAATAAGTGTGTGAGTTAAATTTATATTAATCACAGAAAATAAAAATTAATATCATAAAAATTATAAATTATACAGTTAAATTAGCAACCAGTTTGATTTTTTCTAGACTCTAAATTGTCCTATGGAGCAGGACCAGCATGTTTCCAAACATTCTGATGATATGATAATGATAATAAAATATCAATGTTTATACCTTATAGCCAGCCTACGTTGTTAAATACTAATCATACTCGTAGGCATATTTTGCTTTTAAAATATTAGTGTAATATACGTCATTATTGAATGACCAAAATTAAAAGAGAATTAAACACACCTAATCCTTCTGGTTTAATTTCTTCCCATCACATTGGTACTTTATATCTACGTATACTAATATTGTAAAGAGGATTTTTTTTGTTTGTTTATTTGTTTGTATCGAATAAGCTCCGAAACTCTGGACCGATTTTAACAACTTTTTCACCAATAGAAAGCTATTTTATCAAGAAGTAACATAGGCTAAAATTTTATTTAAAAAAAGTTTTTGGTCCTTAAGAAAATTGCAATAATTAACCCAAAGTAGTAAAATTTTGCCTATAAACCACGGAATCGAAACTTACTCGGATGAAACCGCGGGGTGCAGCTATTCATAAATATAATAATTGTTATGAGGGATCGTGAAAGTGAATTCAAGAAGAGCGTTCTATACAAAACTAATCTTCTTTCTTTTAATTACTTCTTTAAGCGGGCGCTCACAGGTCCACTAGCACCACTCCTTAAAAACAAATATTATCTCGTGACTGAGAAGGAATTATGAAAAACGGCTCAATCAGCAACCTCGATAAGTGTGTCTAGAGGAATGTGGCCGTTTTTCTTTAGACCGAATGTTGTTGCTTCGTGTCTCAATATGAAACTTTATAAAAGGTATTAGAAAGTTCTAGATACACCTACCGAGGTTGCTGATTGAGCCGTTTTTCAAAGTTCCTTCTCAGTCAACACTGAAATAAATAATTAGCCGAACGAATTAAGTTACTTCAAAAATAACTCAACTTTAGTTATAAGAAAACAAACTTTGCTTAAATTTAAAAACTGATTTTGTAGTGTGCAAAACAGGGTGTTGTAACAGATAATACCTAGTTCGCAAGTCACAATTTTTGTGTGAACAGTAATCAAAAATTTTATTTATTTATTTAACAATTTATGTACACACATATAAACAGACAAGAAGAAAGGAACAGAAAACTACGTACAAAGGTGATGCTTATTTCTAATGAAATCTCTTCCAGCATACCTGCGATAGGAAAGTAGATATAGAGATGTAGACCACGTGTGTAAGTAAGTGTAGAAGAGAAAAAATAAAATAAAAAATATACAGAAAATCAAAATAGCTATACACTAATATAAATACTTATAAACATACAATAAGAGAATATACTTACATAAATACTTCTAAAATAAATATCACTCAAATATATACTTAGAACTACAATGTAGTGGAAATTAATGAATACATAATAATATGCAACTATGACGAAGTAGAAAGATAGTGATCTTTTACTCTTAAAGGCTGCAATTTTGTTACAGATAAATAAACATTTCTTTCAGTGAAGAGATAATATTTTTTTAAAGGAGTGGTGCTAGTGGACCGGTGAGTTTTACAAGCGTTTTTTTTTAATTAAAGTTGGAAGTTTATCGTATTATAAATGTCAGGATAGTGGTCATGTCGTTGACGGTAAAAGCGCTGATTCATAAAGGCAATGCTTGTAGGGGGATGTGAACCTAAGACTTACGTTAATCCTCACACTGAGGGATTAACTTACGCTTTCCAATTACTTCAACATAAGGGGAATGATCGGATTAAAACCACAAAGTATATTTGTATTAAATTATATATTTTAATTTATATTAGCGTTCTTTTTTACATATTTACGTCGTGAGTAATGCTACTCAAATAATTTTTATACAGAATGTACAATCACAGCCACAACAATAACATAATTATTTACAATATCTAGTTGACTATTTACATAATCGTTTTTATAATTTATTACGGCAATAAATTACTCAAGAGTTCCTTAGCTCAGAAGACTAGACATCACGCACATAACTACACTTGCTTTTATATTACTTGTGCTGCCACCACGTGATGGCGTCAAGTAAATCTTCTTCATCCATAGGACTCACTTGTTCTTGGGTCTGGTAGTTATTCGGGATGTAACCACCCGAGTACGCAGATGACACTCCTGATGAACACTCTGAACCAGCTGGCGAAGGCACTGAGTCTGAATACGGAGAACTCCCATCGAAAATGCCTTCATCTACTTCGTATGGTGCTTGAGATGGCATAGTTTGCGCGGTTGCTGTCACCCCGTGTGCTGCATCGCTTTCATCAATCATGTTCTGTAAATACCTGATGTATTCCACGACCATTTTGAGTGTGTCCACTTTACTGAGTTTCTTCCCGGATCCACGACGCGCACCTCCAGACAGCGCAGCAATGACAGCAGCAGGCAGTCTCTTCCTCAAAGCATTGAATCCGTCGTTCACTTGTTTCACACGATTCCTTTCCCGGGCATTCCTCCTCGCGATTGAAACCGCTTGAGGACCGGTGTATGCGTTATTCTTGTAATTATACTTCTTCTTATCAGTCTGCAAGTCCAAGGACAAATATTTTCTTTCAGGAGCTGGTGCAATAGCCACCATTCTCGGAGCGTCACTTTTGACGTAAGCAACGTGATACTCGGACGGCTTGTGTTGAATTCTTTGAAGCATTTTGATGAATGATTGCAAGGACGGTTAGATGCGCACGCGGCAGGTAGAAATGATAGAGAACTTTTCGGAGCTTCGATATAGTCGACCACGGTCTAGTGAATGAGCGCTACGGGCACTCGCACCGCGTTATATGGGCCCACCTTGTCCAAAAAAATGGATGGGACCCCTCACTCCCCTACTCTAAATCATTTTTTTGGGATCGTACCTGGAATATTCGTTCAAAGGTGTACTGCATTGGACCTATACACGTGCCATTGAATTTAAATATGTTGACCGTGATAGATTTGAATCGTTTTGATTCGTCTTTGGATTACAATTTGATCATGTTTATAATTGTGAATGGTATATTTATAGCATGTTGTAGTAGCAGTTAAGTAGTACAAGCGCTTATAAAATATCCGGCACTTACAAATATTACACCCTTATCTATTTAAGAAACAAATTCAAAGATTATACTTTTATATCCCTGTCTTTATAGCCGAATAATTATTTACACAAGATCACGAGAATAATTTCTGCTAGAAAAAGGCATAAAAAAATGAATATGGCGTAATCTGCGTTATGAGTAGAGCAATAAACGACAAAAGTACGCATTTCCAGTAGCCACATGAGCTCATAAAATAAGTAATTAGAATTTATCTTCGTGTTATCCTTAAGTTAACTAATATTAATGCTAGCCAACAATGTAAAACAGGCAAGAAATAGTTGAGAAGAGAATTTTAATATTTCAAAGTAACAACAAAGCCGTGGCGCCTTGTGGATCAGCTGTTATTTTCATTTCATTAAATTCATGTTAAGGGTACAAGTGGAAACCCATGCGGTCTACAGTGCAAAATTTGAAATTTATTACGGTCGTTAAAATAAAAATTCAAGAGACGAGTTGCTTTGTATTTAGAGTAACAACAATGAGACCGTAGCCAATAGGGATACCTACAACAAAACTTTGCTAACCACTTCCATATAATGAATGTGTAACCTTATGGCTTATGAAATACGGTTGAATATGAAAAAAAAAAATACTTTTTCATTAACTCTTGAAGCTGCGACGACTTTAGAACCTGCACACTGGGCGGCATCGCCTTCACTGAATAACTGAAAAACGTTACCTTAATTTAGAACGAAGCGGCAGTATTTTACACGCTCTTCAATAGTGAATGGCTCGCCTTTGTCACATCCATTGTCCTTTAAAAAGATTACACAAGGAATGTGGGCCAGGCCATTGAGACAGAGGGAAGAATGAATTGTTTAGAAGCTTTCAATCATCCATTGAAGAAGGCGCTAAAGTGATTTTAATAGACTCGGTGTCGCCTCCAAGAAGCTATTCGAATTACATTTTGGCCCATGGTTCAACTTTTTACCTGTACTTTGTTTTGTTTTTGTCACGCTACATTCGATGGGCAATATAACAATTTGCAGTCATATGTAAATTATTTTATTAAGGGGTTATACGGTGGGTTATATTTTTTTTATTTCCTGTATATTTGAAGTTGTTGAAGTATAAATAAATAACACAACTGATTGTTGTGAGTTAGAAGTATGTATGAATTACCAAGAAAAAATTAAGGAGCGTGAATTTAGTGAAGTTTCTAATCCCGTTGATGAAGATTTAGATGGATTTTTTTAATGTTTCACATCTGTAACAAGGACGGCGACTTGTATCATTTATATACACTTTTCCCCCAGAGTCATATAACTTCTCACATATGAACAATCAAATCCCAGAACGAATATTAAGACGATCAATCATCTCAGTTCGAATTCTCCTTCCTGCAAGTGAATTCGCAAAATATAATAAAATTGTGGGAGTGATACATAGAAGCACAAAGTGCGGACACAATGGCGCTGCGGGCGTGCTCACAATACTATCGTCAAATAACATTTAGCCAGCCCACACCTTAGAAAATCGCAAAATAGAGACATCTACTGAACACAATGAGCTACGAAAGAGCAAACGGAACCATAACCGATAATTACAGTCTTTGTATCCTTCATACTTCGAGATTTTAAAACGAAACTAACAATGAACTGAAAGGACCCCATTGTGAAAAATGCAATGGAAATACATTTGGATTGAGCGTCCCTAAATAGCGAAGAGAACATCATGTCTGAGGAAGCAGTTGATAAACTCATCTACTTGTTTATCGAGGCGTAAAGGAGATAAAGCCTAGAAAAAGTGTACAAACGTCTGTCCCATCGACGCACAAAAAGTAAAGTCTTGTTTAACTTGCAAAATTAATGGGATGTTATCCTTATTCGTCCGTCGTGTGCCAACGAAAGTGGGCACCAACTATGTGGGCAGTGCACAAGTAATAAACTCATTGGAAGGATTATTGGTAGACAAGGAGCGATCGGCTGACAGTTCCATTACGTGGCAGAGCCTAGCTAATATTTATATACCGTTGAGTCCAGTCGAAGCAGATACGCGGCCCGGTGGTCCCTCGTGTATTGGAAAGTCTTTGATCGATAAAGTTGTAACTTTAATTACTAAACTGGAACCGAGGCTTGCTTTAAAAGGCACCGCGCCACGCGTCGAGGACCTCCACAGAATCCGACTTCTTGCTAAGGTTGTGGCAAAAATAACTACAAGTCCTTCAGCTTTATACATACACATTCACAATTTTTATTACATTTAAATCTCCTGTATATTATATCTCCGATTACTGTATAAAGAGGCAAGGATTATTCTCAATTTGTTCTGGCCAACTTGTAACTCTTTTTTGTAGATGGTAGCCAACTCGCTAACATGACTTCAATAAATATGAATCGGTGATATTTATTTGCACAGTATATTTGCGTCTAGCAACGTTGAGAAAATCAGACAATCTTTATTTTTCAATATAGGATCAGAGAAATCGTTTAATTACCCATACAAATTTTGTTTACCTATGCGTCTATTCATAACGTTGATGTGTCATTTTTGTGTGCTAGCCTAATTTCGAATAATTCAAACGAATTAATTCAAAATATTAGAAATTATCAAAGGGGAACTTTATACGCCAATTATAACACAGACATTCATAACTTTCAAGAAGATTCGAAAGGGTCAAATAGAGAAATGCTCACCTATATAAACAGATGCCGGAGCTAATATTATAGACGATTGTTTGCCAAGAGAAGTGTTTGGCACAAGCCATATAGTAGGCGCAGGCGCACCTTGCCAACATGTGTGCAATCCTTTCGCATCTGCCGATCTTGCACTGATTTTTATATGAATAATATGACGAATTATGTCTGAGCTTTTATTTGAGATGGCACCTTTCCGGATGTGCATCGGCAGCGGATGTTGCCTTCTCTATGTCGGTTATGTATTGCGAAATACGATGACAAACATTTTTATCGCAATTCATATGTATGTAAGGTAAGTCATATTATATACCATATAATATACAGCGTGTTACGGAAAGGGTATATACATATCAAAGGCACGGATTGTTTTGGTGATAACAAACTACAGGGCAATATTTTTTAATACCTATACCTACGTAAATAAAAAGTTAAGAAACATTTAACTAAAAATCAAATGTTTCCAATTGAATTCTACACATCACTAGACCAAGTCAGCTTATCGGTGTCAATAAAATACACACAAAGAAACGGTGGTAACACGTTTGTTATGATTTAATTTTAATAAACTATCGAAATTAAAAAAATATTAAGCATTTTATAGAAAATGCTTAAATTATAAATAAATTAAATCATAAATTATCTGAATTAGAGACTTTGGGTATAGACCCAAAGTCTCTAATTCAGATAATTTATGTAAACAAAGTAATGTCAAGAAATGTCACTGTCAAAATGACAGGACAGTGGTGAAAAACATTTTATCATATTATTTTTTGTAAATAATTATCTATGAAATTAAAGTGAATTAATTATAAGAACTATGCAAACAAAATACCGTTGCCAAACAATGTTTTATATAGTGTGTCGGAGACACGACCTATGATCATCATAATCAGCCCTTTTAGGTCTACTGCTAGACGCAGGCCTCCCAAAATCAATTTCCACTTGAAACAGTTTACAGCCGTTTTCATCCAAAATGTGGCTAGATATGCTACATACAATATGAATTTAAGAATGAGAGTTGTAATATTAGTGTTGTTGAATATGTAAAAAATGTGAAAATGTTTGGATCTCCTGCATTGTTACCAGTATCATAAAATATTTTATACCAGAAAATCTCCTTTTTTTAAAAACTTTGTTTAAAACCGAACATGTACCGGACGGGCGTGATCGCTTGACTCGAAAATCGGGAAGGTTGTAAGGCTATCCCAGTCCAAGCGGCGCTGACGTCCTGCACCAAGAGTTCAGGATATCTTCAATACTCACTGCGACATTACTCCTGAAGAATTACAGGTTTACGGAAGAAATAATAAGACCGTATTACTGATAAGACTTCATAAATATTCAGGAAGCGATTTCAGGACTCCCCAGTACTACTATATAACTATTTAGATGGAATTAGTTCCATGTCGATGACTACGAAATTTATAGGTGGCGCGCTCACTAAGGTAGTAGTGCTCCTTTACCTTACTGAGAGCCGCGAATCGCCTCCCGTTTTAGAAACTTTATTGGTTTAAAATATCTTAAGTTCTAATGTGTTTCACACCTAAACACCCTTATTTCTATCACTTTACATAAAGTGTTATACATCATAAGATTCGTAAAATAATGTCCTTTCTAATGAGGTTTCTATCATGATTCTAACTATCCCTACTGAAAAGATATTTCAGTTACAACGGGATTTATGTGAATAATTAAATATTAAATTGTTTGCAAGTGACTTTACTGGCAAAGTACTGAACCGATCTCCACCATACCAAAAGAAACCTCAAGCTAGTCTATTGCCCTAGAGAAATCTAGTATTTTAGTTTTTGTACCTAGATTTTTCAGCCCGCTATGAGCCTCTGAATACAGGTTGGGTAGCCTTTATTTTACGAAATCCGCTTCGCGGCATTTAGACTCGATTAGGTAGGTATCCTGAAGGGCTAGATTTCAGGAAGTTAGGTCCAGGGCTAGGTCTCGGTCTAGGTGACCTGGATACAATAAATGATTTTAAGTTTTGTCTATCTAACTTACCTAATCGAGGCGTACAATGGTCGAGTTTACGACTTTTATCAAAATTGTCATTTTGATTACATTATAGCTGCTAGGCAGCACTATCAATGACTATACTTTTTACATATTTGAGTTAGTATAGTCATTGCACATTATTTTGACTGTTTTATTACGCATTATTGCGACATGAAATTTTCCCTATTTATAGGTGGGGCATATTGTGTGGAAAAAAAGTGTGCAAAAATACATGGGCACCTACGTAAATAGGAACATTTTTGAATAAAACTCATTTCTGATGGCGCCTCAGCGCGCACATCATCGATTCTACATAATTTATGCTATTATTTCTAGTATTAACGAAGAAATTATATTTCCTATATAGGTACTTAAGCTAAGTTAAAATTACTGATTTTATACAAGCTAAATTGTTGGTGACGCATCGTCGCGAACATCTCTCCCGCCGTGCAGCGCAGTGGCGACTCGTAGCGACGTCGGCACGGCGCTGCATCACGCCAGTGAGCGACGACCGTAGTCGCGACGCTCGCCGCCGCGACGCCCGCCGTCTCGACGCCTCGTTACTTCGGTAGTGGGACGAGTTTCTTCACCGGACGCTTCAGGGTGCCGCCAGCGGTGCGCACCTCAGCAGTCCGGACCTCACCATCAGCCCCTGGAAACACGGCTATTATGCGGCCTCGCGGCCACGTGTTGCGAGGCAGCTGGCCGTCGGCAATGAGAATAGGGTCGCCCACCTGTAGTCCTGGCCCGCGGCTATGCGGCTCCCGCCGGTTTTGCAACTCCGGCAGGTACTCGCGCACCCAGCGTCGCCAGAACATGTCGGCGAGTATCTGTGAGCGCCGCCATTGTTTCTTGCTGTCTACGCCCGGTTTCCATATTAGACCAAATATCGTTTCGGTGTTTTCTGTATTTCCGATGCTGACAACTTCAGTTCGGATCTGTGACGGATCTATGTTTTCGATAACTTGCCCACTGTTCGATACCCACTTCCTGAGTTCGAACTTTGCTTTCAGGTGTATGTTCTTCACCGTCGTTGCGATACGCGTTGCGTCGTCGACCGTCTTGTAACTATCGAGGTAATCATCCATATAATGATTAAGGATGATAGCTTCCATTGCTTCTGGATGCTCCTCTATGTGCCTTTTCGCATTCCAATTCTTTGCGAATATGGCCGTGCACGGCGAACTTGCCGCACCGAATATAATGGACGTCATTCGGTATTCTTCAGGCGCTCCCTCCCTACTATCGCCTCTCCATAGGTATCGAAGTGCGTCTCGGTCTTGAGCTCGCACCTTTACCTGCATAAACATTTCCGTTATGTCGCCGGAAATGGCTATGCAGTGACGTCGGAACCTCATCATAACGCCGGGCAGTGACTGCAGCAGGTCTGGTCCAGTTAGAAGGAAGTCATTCAGTGACAATCCCCTCGATTTGGCCGCAGCGTCATGTACTATGCGGAGCTTTTCTGGCTTCATTGGGTTGAACACGTCGAAATGTGGTAGGTACCATATTCTACCTGGTGTGCTCGTTTTGGGCGCCTTAAAGTCGCTGAGCAGTGATAAATCTGGCAGCGATTGGTACTTCTCGGTATAGGTCCTATACCATTGTACCCGAAGGGAATTTGGCAACTTCTCAGTCAGTAACCGCATCAATTCGGCGTTGATTAAGTAATGTTCATTCTTCAACGCACGTAGCGTGACTATGCCGCTCCTAACTCGGCTTGCTAACGTGCAGATATCCTTTGGTGATTCACTGCAGCGCGGCAGCCCACGGAGCCTATCTGTTTCAGCTTGAGCAATTGAGTCTGGACGGCCGAACTGCAGCTCGAGTTCTCTCATGATGTCATCTGGTCTTACATGTCCGATGAGTTCTGAGCTCACTGTTTCCAGTGCACGTCCGCGCAGGCTACTTCTCAGCCTAGCTGTATTCTCAACATCGTTGAAATATCGACGAATTGTTTCATAAATGGCGCGAAACGACAGCCATTCTGTATGAGCCCCACTGTAATTTGGTAGGGTCATAATCACCTTCGACGCCGAGGGGTTATTCGATGACCACTGTTCTGTTTTCTTGTCGGCTAGCGACGCTATAGCGGACGTCAACTCCGTTATGAATGGACGGAGTTGTGCTTCCCCCGGATCCTTCGATGGTACTATATTTTTCACTTCGTTCACTATAGGATGAGTTAACATGGGTACTTGCGTTTGATGGAGGTTCACTATTGATCCGACATCGATGGAGGGGTATTTGTTCCCTCCATTGGCATCTTCTCCCGAGGGCAGTTGAGTCTCGACGGCCTTGTGGCTTCTATATAAACTGCGGTTCCCCTCGGTGGCATTGTCCTCCGGGGGCGGTTGAGTTTCGACGGCCTTGTGGCTTCTATATAAACTGCGGTTCCCCTCGGCGGCATTGTCTTCCTTCAATGGCTCAGGCTCAGGCGCCTCCTCTAGCCACGATCGCACATACTCCTTGTTCGAATTTCGATCATCCATGTAGCCATCAGAATCTCCTTCTTCGGCTCTTTGAAGTGCTATTTGAGCAAGTTCCAACCTAATTTTCAATAAGTCTTCACGTGCTCTCAATATTTTCCTATTCGACCGTATCGTCCTACTTATGGACGGCGGTACTCTATGTTCGTTACGGGCGTCACCCCGGGTAGTCATCGGCATGATTCCTCTATAATTTCCATCCTTTTGGTCAGCTGATTGCTTCACTGTTTTGTCTGGATTCACTGATTTATCCGAAGGTTTTAATGTCCTATCTGAAGTTCCTTCCAGTCTGGACTCCTTCCTGAATGTAGTCGGTTGTTCTATTTGTTCTATCTGTTCTGTTTCCTTTGATTGTGTTGGCACAGGTACGTCTTCACCCCCACTCGGGGCAGGGGGTGGCGGTAGCGGCTGCTCGGTCCCTTCCGTAGTGGATGGCGAACGTGGAGGTAACTCATGACGTATAGCTGTAGAGGTACGCGTTCTGTCCAACTCCACCATCCATGCTTCAGGTGCTTTGCCTTGTGACCTCGTGACCGGCATGTTGGTTTAGATTCAGGGACGTCACTTCACTATATGTGCACTAACTGTAATCCTTTACACAGATGTTCAAACTTCCAAGATGTTTCTTCTATCTTCAAAACAAATCTTCAAAACGTCAAAGTTATTTCTCCTATCTTCAAAACAAATCTTCAAAACGTCAAAGATGTTTCTTCTATCTTCAAAACAAATCTTCAAAAGTCAAAGGTATTTCTCCTATCCTCAAAACGAATCTTCAAAACGTCAAAGACGCTTCTTCTATCTTCAAAACAAATCTTCAAACGTCAAAGTTGTTTCTTCTCCATTCAATGCTGATTCCTCAAAGTTAAAAAAATAATCCTTCAGGAAATAAGTCTTCAGGATCCGAGAATAATTCTTCAGGGAAAAAGTTTTCAGGATCCGAAATTAATTCTTCAGTCTTCAAAATAATCCTTCAGGAAATAATAACTCTTCAGGAAAAAATAACTTTTCAGTCTTCAAAATAATCCTTCAGGAAATAATAACTCTTCAGGAAAAAATAACTCTTCAGTCTTCAAAATAATCCTTCAGGAAATAATAACTCTTCAGGAAAAAATAACTCTTCAGTCTTCAAAATAATCCTTCAGGAAATAATAACTCTTCAGGAAAAAATAACTCTTCAGTCTTCAAAATAATCCTTCAGGAAATAATAACTCTTCAGTCATAAGTCTTCAGGATTCGAAAATAATTCTTCAGTGTTAATTCTTCAGGAGTCGACAATAATCCTTCAGCCATAAGTCTTCAGGATTCGAAAATAATTCTTCAGGAACAGGTCCTCTGATTCCAGGAATATTCCTTCTTCGAAGATATCCGGCTCGACAGGACCAACAGATGTACCGGACGGGCGTGATCGCTTGACTCGAAAATCAGGAAGGTTGTAAGGCTATCCCAGTCCAAGCGGCGCTGACGTCCTGCACCAATAGTTCAGGATATCTTCAATACTCACTGCGACCATTACTCCTGAAGAATTACAGGTTTACGGAAGAAATAATAAGACCGTATTACTGATAAGACTTCATAAATATTCAGGAAGCGATTTCAGGACTCCCCAGTACTACTATATGACTATTTAGATGGAATTAGTTCCATGTCGATGACTACGAAATTTATAGGTGGCGCGCTCACTAAGGTAGTAGTGCTCCTTTACCTTACTGAGAGCCGCGAATCGCCTCCCGTTTTAGAAACTTTATTGGTTTAAAATATCTTAAGTTCTAATGTGTTTCACACCTAAACACCCTTATTTCTATCACTTTACATAAAGTGTTATACATCATAAGATTCGTAAAATAATGTCCTTTCTAATGAGGTTTCTATCATGATTCTAACTATCCCTACTGAAAAGATATTTCAGTTACAACGGGATTTATGTGAATAATTAAATATTAAATTGTTTGCAAGTGACTTTACTGGCAAAGTACTGAACCGATCTCCACCATACCAAAAGAAACCTCAAGCTAGTCTATTGCCCTAGAGAAATCTAGTATTTTAGTTTTTGTACCTAGATTTTTCAGCCCGCTATGAGCCTCTGAATACAGGTTGGGTAGCCTTTATTTTACGAAATCCGCTTCGCGGCATTTAGACTCGATTAGGTAGGTATCCTGAAGGGCTAGATTTCAGGAAGTTAGGTCCAGGGCTAGGTCTCGGTCTAGGTGACCTGGATACAATAAATGATTTTAAGTTTTGTCTATCTAACTTACCTAATCGAGGCGTACAATGGTCGAGTTTACGACTTTTATCAAAATTGTCATTTTGATTACATTATAGCTGCTAGGCAGCACTATCAATGACTATACTTTTTACATATTTGAGTTAGTATAGTCATTGCACATTATTTTGACTGTTTTATTACGCATTATTGCGACATGAAATTTTCCCTATTTATAGGTGGGGCATATTGTGTGGAAAAAAAGTGTGCAAAAATACATGGGCACCTACGTAAATAGGAACATTTTTGAATAAAACTCATTTCTGATGGCGCCTCAGCGCGCACATCATCGATTCTACATAATTTATGCTATTATTTCTAGTATTAACGAAGAAATTATATTTCCTATATACTTAAGCTAAGTTAAAATTACTGATTTTATACAAGCTAAATTGTTGGTGACGCATCGTCGCGAACAGAACATTTATAAAAATAATTACGGTATGATTATTTTTTTAATTATTACTTCTTAAATTAAGTACTTAAAAGAAAATGGAACCTTTTTTTTGCCATTTTATGAGAATTACCTTTACGAAGATATTTTTTTGATATGTTATCCCCTTTGTTTACATAAATTATCTGAATTTGAGACTTTGGGTATAGTTAGTGCTTTTGAGCTGAAATTTTGTACAGAGATTCTTAACCACATTTTTTTTGATATGTTATCCCCTTTGTTTACATAAATTATCTGAATTTGAGACTTTGGGTATAGTTAGTGCTTTTGAGCTGAAATTTTGTACAGAGATTCTGAACCAGACAAACTCTTCACCCCGTTTGTATGGATATACCCTTTCCGTAACACGCTGTATAGGATGTATCTATTCAAACACGAAATATTTTAAGAGATAGGTACACAGGTGATAAAGAAGCCATGGAAACGATTTTTTTTTTAATCTGAGTATATTATTTAGAAAATTATATAATTTAAAATTACTTGATATGACGATTAATTATCAAAAAGCACCGCGCTCGTGCCGCCACCGTCGTCGCATCGCCGCGTCCGGGCGGGTCATTCAGAGAATTAAAAAAAAAAAAAAATAAAGGTTTTTTTGCAAAATGTCTCAAGCAATTTAAAAATTATAATAATTACGTAAAAATATAAAATACTAACATAAAAAAAAAAAAATTCGCTGCTATGGTTTTTTTACCACCTATAGATGTTTCTCTTAAAATATTTCGTGTATGAATAGATACACCTTATATATATACTAGCTTTACCCGGCCTGGCTTCGCACGGCTAGCACTATCTACCCTCTACTCTACCCTACTTACCCTACCTACCTACCTTACCGTACCTTCCTAAATAAAATAAATGTAAAAAAAAAACCTGCCCTACCTACCTATCTACCTAACCTTCCTACTTACTTTATCTACCCTACCATTCCTATCTACCTACCTTTCGTACCCTACCTACCCTACCCTATTTACCTACCTACCTACCTACTCTACCCTACCCTACCCTACCTATCCTACCCTACCCTACCTACCTACCTACCTAAAACCTTCCTTGAACCTGAACCTTCCTCCTTCCTTTCCTCCTAATTATTAAAGTACTAATATTGCTAATAAAAAGTAGGGGTTGGTGGTAGAAGCGTTTAAATTTAGAGTTGTATGTATTTTTTAATGCCAAATCAAAAATAAAAAACAATTCGTCCAAAAATTAAAAATCAAAATTTTGGGGTGGACCACCCTTATCACTTAGAGGTATGAAAAATAGTTTACGTCCTATTCTCAGACCTACTGAATATACCTAGGTACACACAAAATTTCATAAGAATCGGTCGAGCCGTTTCGGAGGAGTTTTGTTACAAACACTGTGACACGAACATTTTATATACTAGATTAGAAACGTCAGTATCAGTATCGTTATTGTTAACCGCTAAACCAACAAAGTTTTTTTACTTCATAATGGCCTGCATTACGCCAAAAACCGCAAATCCGAACCCACATTAAGACGTCAATAGTGACATACCTATCGATCCTCCACGGGGCACGTCTATAATAAAGTTATACGCATGACAGCGTGCACAGAATAGCACATTGTTGTGCAACACTGCGTGCTCCATTGACATATTAGCTTTTTAGTGGCCTCTTCAGCCATTGTGTACACATGTTTACAGTAAACCCACACGTGGACCATCTTCAATCTCCTTTAGCATATTTTTTTCTCGAACCTTTTCAGAATTCTCGCTGTGTGTTCCGAAAATTGAATTAGAAAGTTTTTAATGCGATATTAAATGTTATAAACAGCCATTATCTGATCCCCACGATCCGCGGCGCGTCCCGCAGAGAGACGCAAATTTAAATTCAATTAACAAACTATAACCATAAATACTTATACTCAAGCTTAGAGCTAGTTAGAGCTGCTTCATAGCAACAGCTTAATTATTATTTTAATGGAATATTAAAACTCTTAACATAACTCATTGTTTAAGGACTGTCATTAGAGGCAAACCGCGGCATCACGGCGTTTGGAGCTATTAAGAGGGTCGTTTAAGTGAGGTTATTTCACTAAAAGTATTCATTTGTTTTGTTGGAGTGGCAACGTTGAAATATTACACCAATCCTCCCGCCCTGCCCAACTTTAACGGTTTTACGTCCCTATGATGAGCTCTAAATGTTTCAAATACCCTTTTGTTTTACTCCAGTCAAAACAATATTCAATCAAATTAAATAAGTACTCAATAGATATGGGCTGAATGTGGTTTGAACCGAATCCGAACTTCGGCCGAACATTTGGTTAAAATGAAAACTTCGGCTAAACTTCGGTTCAATTTCGCGCACTTTCTCGAGAGAGACATTTCGTGACTTCTTTACGCGTTCACTTCAATTATTGCTAGATGTATCCCACCCGCACACCGCGCTCCCACCGTGTGGCCCGGAGCCGGCCGGTCATTAGCAAATACGTCATCGGCGTGTCGCGTGCGATTGTTTACATTCAACCAAAAGTAATTGTTAGGCAGAGATTTTCAAGACTAATAAGAACTGATTTAATTTAAGGTTTACATTTACAATGTTCTGCACTAAAATAAATGACCATGAGTGAGTAAAAGACATAATTTTATTTTACTATTCTAATTCTATTAAATTTCAGTAAAAATAGTGCAAGTAGGTATTATTTTTCTTGTGCCGAATGTTCGGCTTCTAAACCGAATGTGAACCGAATTTCGGCCCATCCCTGGTATTCAATAAAAACTATTAAATAAGAATTAAACTATGAGTTTTAGTGTATATAAAAGTTTTCGTACTTATTTCACATTGATGGCAAACTTGAAGCAATCAACAAGTCGGCTCTTTATTTTTAGATACCAATTATGTTCGTTCACAGTACCTCGTTGCAGACCGTAGAGTTTGACTTTTATAGGGCGTGTACAATCCCCCGAAGGTTTGTGAGTCTGTAAGTAGCCAAACGTGGCGATATTTTTCTCTGCCAATGATGGAATGACACGAAATGTTCGCGAGTTATTACCAAGGCAACGCCTTACGCACGACTGAAATTGCTAGGCCACTGTAACCTGCGCCGGACCCGCCTTCGCACTAAAAACCTTTACGATTATTACAATAATTACATGTATCCCGCAATACCATTGACAGAATGAAGATTTAAATCACTGTGCAGTAATTAAAAACAAAAACGAAACATTTCCAATTTGCATGAACTTCCTTTAAGTATTGTTATCTCCTTCTATAATGTCACTAGCACGGAGGTCACAGACAAGCTCGATCGTAAACTAAATGGGTAATTAAACGTAATCAAATTAAATGCGCGCGCAACAAATTAAATGCATGTATTAACAAACAAGACACCAATAAAACGTAATCAGGAGATAAATAAGAAAAATAACAACCATCAGTTACGGACCACCAGTGCTGAGAAATAATTCAAATGAATGAAAACACGCGTATGTAAGCGCCTAAAGATACCGATGCTCATTACCTAATTGATCCTAACGCGTTATTAATTCAAACCATACGAGTATGAACTTATCATTACATATTCAAGAGCAACTCGGGGTGGTCTCCAAACAACCGAGGAACCTCTAAAATGAAGCATTAAAAATCGCTATCGTTAAGGTCAGCGTGTCTTCTGTTACAGTAGGAGAGTTATAATCAATGATGCACCGTGAAAATTTATGACTAATTTGTTATGATTTTTTAGTCCGAAGTTTAGTGTGAGAAAAAACGTGGATGTAAAAAAATAATGCAGTGATTCTGAGACCAACAGTTATAATGCCGTTGTGTTTTCAGATAAACAGTTTCAGTTTAGCTGGCTCAGTGCCGCACTAACAAGAGTACCTACTGCGTACGCATAAAATTTACGTATTGTAATTAGCTGAGGCTAACAAATGGTAATTATAGTAATGAAAACCCCACTTACGCCGTCAAGTACAGGTATTCGTATAAATTCTGAAACTACTTACAGGCTTCAATTATGTACAGGTATACCTTATTAATTTTGAGAAACTTCCTATGCGTGGGCAGAAGGGGAAATAATAGCACCTCATTTACTCAAACCAATAATTACGAGTAGCAACTATACAAATAAGTAAAATTTAAGTGTCTGTTTGTAATGTCAAAATAACAGATTTCTAAATATTTATGAAAGTATATACAGTATTTAAAAGTATTTATTCCCTGTCTAATGGTCTGTCGGTCTGTCGGTGTGTGTTTGTTCCGGCTGATCTCCGAAACGGCTGGACCGATTTTGACAGGACGCGATGCCGCGGGCGCCCGCTTGTTAGTAATAAATTACTTAGTGCGGATTTCACCAATGAAACTGAACGCGGTCAGCACTTTTAAACTGCGTTGAAGACCTGTCAGTGTCAATATTCTGTAACATTTTTGACACTTCTTTAACGCGGTTTAGATGTGCTGAACGCATTCAGTTTGATTGGTGATATTCGCCCTTAAAATAAAGTAAGCATAATGCACGTGAACGAAAACATTCCTCAGGACCATTTAACATTAAAAACTCTGCTCACTCTTTTAATTCATCAATACCAGTAAAAAATACTGCCACGTCAACTGAATGAAAGATTTCTTTAACGTTGTATAAGTATGACTGTGTAATGCGTACGGTTTCTTTAATGGCCAGGAAAACTTACAGACGTGATTGAATTCGCAATAACCCACACATTTTGTTCTCCGAAATAAGGAGCAAGGATTTTTTTAAATACAAACATAACCTTAACATCTTCTGTAATATTTTCTTTATAGAGAACAAAGATTTTTCATTTTATACCCTTGTTATCATCGATAAGGCGTGGAAAAACATTGTCTTTATTAAATCACCCCTGAAAGATTTCCTAGTTTCCAGTTATCGCTAAAATCATCATCATCATTCAATTTCAGCCGAAAGGCGTCCACTGCTAGACATAGGCCTGCCCCAGAAGGGGGGTAATTTGCCATAATCGCCACGCTTGGCCGGGTTGGCGATTGCAGTATGGTGTTAAAAATGCATAGAGAACGCTGCTGCCCATTCTCTAGTATGTCCCTTAGTCGCCTTTTACGACACCCACGGGAGGAAATGGGGTCGCTAAAATACAAATTTTTAAAAGCACTTGAATACTTGATAAAGTTAGTAAGTTTAATAAAGAAGAGCAGTAAGAAACATAACAATGCATGGGTGCTCGACCCCACGTCACCCGACATATGACACTTTATGCTCTCTGCATTTTTTACCAGCTCTTAATAAAGACGTTAAATGCTCTTAGGAGACATTTAATACTCCATTAAAATAACACTGGTACTTTGTTATAAAGGATCTCAACCGGGAATATATCTCAATTTAAGTTTGAAGATTATGTTTTTAATAATTTCACAGTGTGTTAAATATCAGGTTTTATAAAAAATCTAGAGCTGGGATATGTTAAACGGTTTGTACTCTTAACTGGTTCTTATTTTTTTAAACCGGCCAAGTGCGTGTCGGACCACGCACAATGAAGGGTTCCGTACTTGGAAAGAATTTATCCTAAGAACAAACTTAACAGTGTAGTTGGTAAACATAATCATACATTCCAACTGCAAATGTAAGTTTGTACGCACAATGTCGAGAGATTTAACATGTTATTTTAAGACCATAGACTTCTTATAGATTTTCCTGTAATCTATAAGTATAGAACTATTTTCTGTATTTTTTTCAAAATTTTAGGTTTAATAGTTTCGGAGATAAGGGGGGAATGGTCAAATTTCGTCTATTTTCACTTATAACTTTAAAACAATTTATTTTAAAATTATAAAAAAAAATATGTGATCTTCATAGTAAGCCCTTTCATTTGATTGTCACACGGTACAGTTAGCAAAACTTTTTTTTTTTTAATTTTCTTGTTTGCCCCCAAAACTGACCCCAATATTCTAAATTCATTTATTTACGGTTCACGTCCGTGTTTGGTTTACTCAAATTGATATGTATACAAAGTCAAAGTCAAATCATTTATTTCAAATAGGCACGAAGCTGCACTTTTGAACGTCAAAAATTACATGAATAGTTAATTGATTCTAGTTGCGTCTTCCAAAAGGTAGTTATGTATGGAGAAGAATGGGCAAGAAACTCCATACTTACTCTTTTAAAATGTTAACAATAGTTTGTATACATTAATTAATAATTATAGGTGAAGACGATGTACCTAGAATAAAAATAAAAATTACTTACCACAATTGGTATACCAAATTTCAACTTAATCGGTCCATTACGTTCGGAACAAATTGGCTGTGATAGAAGGAACGACAGACAGACAGACACACGAGTGATCCTATAAGGGTTCCATTTTTCCTTTTGAGGTACGGAACCCTAATATTAAATGTTTAAAAAATACACTTTTTTATTTGCTTGAACTTAGTTACCAATCCAATTTCATTAATAAGATGTTTCTCCGTCGTTACGTTAAAACCCAATAAAGACTTTATTGGTTTAACCAAACAATGCATGATTAAGTTGTCAAAATTCACACTCTCCCGATGTTTTCACACCAATTAAATAAGCACTCGATACCGATACCAACAATCTTGTTAATCTCTTGTATCCACCAATCATCTCCTATTGGTTTTCGTGAGAAATATTTTCGACAACATCGTTCCACGAAATGACGGCTTATTCCACAAATCCCCTCTGAAAAATCCCCCTTAGGAGGAAAAGTGGAATATATAAAAACCAGTCTAGAATTCACCCCTGCTTATTTCACTAATCCCCCAGAGAATCCCCCTCAGTGGGTAAAACTGAACCCTAATGTAAAAAAAATCACTTTCAGGGGGTCTTGGAATAAGTTTTTTTTTTTTTTCAATTCTAGTTTTCCCCCATAAGCGGGATTATCAGGAATGAATTCTAGACTGTTTTTTTATAGATTCCACTTTTCCTCCTAAGGGGGATTTTCAGGGGGGATTTGTGCAATAAGCCGAAATTACGAAGTTAACTTGCAGGGTAACAAACTGAACAAGAAAATACATCATCGCAAACAGTACTTATGCTTCATTCATTAGACTTGTAAAGTCATTTTGGGTGACTAATTGTATTAAATAAAAAAGTATTAGCCAAATTTCAATTCTTATATTTTAATACGTACGTGTTTTTTTTTAACTTAGGTAACAACAACGTCAAAAAATAAAAAAGTATATAGAAAACAATAAAAAACTACCTAAAAAGAGTATTAGCCACGGTCGTCGGCCACAGTCATGTTTAAGATAAACGGGAACAACGAAAAACCCTTAGATGGAATTTATATAACAAAGTTAACATCGAACTAATGCCTCATTGGTAGTTTCAGCTATTGACTAATGAATTTTAATTCTTGACTTAAACATGAATACTGAATAAACAAGAACCTCTTCCAAGGAACAAAATTCTTACAATTCCAACATTGATCGAGGCCTTCATTTTAAATTTCAAAATAAAATTAACAGTCGAAAACCAGAAACTAATTAGTGAGACCAGAAAGTGCCCCTTTGATTTCTTGAACTTTTTGTAGCGAAAATACAAATAATAATTTAATATTCGTTGCGTTAACTACCCTCGGTTCAAAACCGCCAATTACAGTACCTCAGACATAAATCAAGGCAGTATTTGTTCAGATCTTAATTAAAAAATGCTCCTGAATGCAATTCTCTGGGATACAATCTGAACTAATTACCTTTGTATTCAAATAAGTACTCCCTTATAGGTTAAAAAAATAAAACGTGTAGCTGTATCGCACGAACATCCATTTACTCACGGTATGCGTAAGTGAAAGTAATATATGTAATTATCTCTAAAGGATATCATTTACTTTAATTGCTTGGATGATTGCATCATTCCCGAATTGATTACTTTTGTAACCACTCTTAAGTTGTAATGAAACCCTAACCTGTTCATCAGTTTCATCATTATTATTATCACCATTTAAGAATTTTACAGCTGCATTTAGAACTTGACCAAATTGAGGGCATTTATTGAAATATTTTGTTACAGTTACAGCCTTTGCTTTAAGTTTATCAAGTGAATCATTCCGATTTTTAGGGTTCCGTAGCCAAATGGTCCTGTTTGTCTGTCTGTCCGTCCGTATGTCACAGCCACTTTTTTCCGAAACTTCAAGAACTATACTGTTGAAACTTGGTAAGTAGACGTATTCTGTGTCACACAAAAATAGAAAAAAAACAGTAAATTTTGGGGGTAAAAAAAAAATTGAGTTTCAGTTCTAAGTATGGGGAATACTTAGAACTGAAACAGATTTCTTTTTTTCTTTTTTTCATACCCATACGTGTGGGGTATCTATGGATAGGTCTTCAAAAATGATATTGAGGTTTCTAATATCATTTTTTTCTAAACTGAATAGTTTGCGCGAGAGACACTTCCAAAGTGGTAAAATGTGTGTCCCCCTGTAACTTCTAAAATAAGAGAATGATAAAACTTAAAAAAAAATATATAATTATATGTAAACTTCCACCGAAAATTAGTTTGAACGAGATCTAATGAGTAGATTTTTTTTAATACGTCATAAATCGTAAACCGCGCTTGCTACAACCCTTTATGGGCGAGTCCGACTCGCACTTGTCCGCTTTTTTTAAATGCCATTCGGTAATGGTCCTTCTTGCTCAATCTTTGACCTTCTTGCTTATTTATAAAAAATGGGTCACCTAATTTCAGTCCTAATTTAAAAGATCTTTTACTTTCTCATAGTTTCTCTCAGAATAATTGAAGATCACAGCTCAAAGTGACGATGATGAATCAGAGCTGCGAACTGAAAGTGATTGAATGACACTTGTATTGAATGAATGGGATGTGTATGCACGAGCCGTGTCAGCTTGCTAGTCACTTGTCTCAGTCACCTACTAATACATTTCCATCAAATAGCACAAGTCAATCAAATAGATCTGGGAGATCAGCAATTGATATATGTATCTGTATTTGGCATGGTCTTGAAAGTATTAATAAAAAATTACATGATGATAAAGAATAAGCCATCGGTATCATGCGACCCACGTGGGCAAGACCTTAACTCACAAGTATTTCCCATTATCAGTTTAAAGGACATCGTCGGAAATGGCCACAGAACCAACAAACATCTGACCTACTTAATAATTATAAATATATTTTATTAGACTAATTGCGAATATCTGTATGAAACGGACATTCTGTGTTCCATAATGAACAATTAAAAGAGCGACTATCGACATTACATAAAATATGCCGCCATATTTGACAATTAGATTAGACATGACAATGAGTGATGTCCAATCTTTCAATAACATGACTAACATACATGAGGTAATATGACTTCCTGCCTAAGTATAAATAAATAAAATTAAAAAAACATTAGGATAAAGTCTTTTGCATTGAAGTTAAATAAATAAGTACTTATTTACCTACCTACCTATTTTAATACAAAAACTAGATTTACCAAATACCTAATAGGTACTTATACTCCATTTACTATAGCATTAGACAAATAACGGCTAAATAACGACAGTTATTGTGTAATATTGTTGAAATTACTGCAGTTTAGAGTTATTTTTTTAATGTAAATGGTAAATAGATTACAGTGCTTTGGATTTATCGTGAAATAACGGAGTTTATTAAACTTTTACATCGAAATAACGAAAGGGTGAGAACAGTTATTTGTCTAATGTTATAATAAATGGAGTATAGGTAAGTACCTACTTAAATGTTTTTTCGAATTCTCTTAGCTTAACTAACCACATACAGGCAAAAGAAATAACAGTGACATGAATTTATTAGCATGTATTTCGAAGTAATGAAAGGATTGTTTCTTACTAAATATAACCACAAAAACTTTGTTTTCTTTTGAAATAAATCCTGTTTGCAAGTTGTCCGTCATTAAACTTTGTCTTCATGGGCATATACTTGTAATTTAGAACGCGAACAGTAATTTTCCTTTGCTGTTGGTTCTGGGGCGAACGATGTATGGATGCAGAACAATCTCCTTTAATAAACTGAGGTGTTTGGCGCTAATAGCCGAAATACAGGCTTTCGCCTAGTCCAGCTATAGATGTCTAATTTATGTGTAACAAGAAATTATAGCCTATATGACATATGTATCATTGTAAATAATACTTTAAATAAAATTTATTATTATATTATAATAATCTCACAGTAAATACCTGGGATTAGGTGTTGAAAATAATAATTAAATTGAAGTAGTTACAGATTTGGCAGATATATTTTGTTAAGGTAGGTACGTGTATTATAATTGCATACCTTCTTCTGTCGACGATACAAACCGGCCTCAAAGAAAAGTATAAAGGATAAAACAACAGATTCGTTTAACTAAAATACAGGGATTTTATCTACAGCGGTTAGCTAAAGGCTATTTGAATAGCAAATGATGTATCCATTTCGGGTGCGATCATCTCTCCGATATCCGATACTAAATTAATACTCTTTTACTTCGATAAACAAACAGATATTTGCATATCTCGATGATGCATTTAGTTGATTTCTTGAGATATGAAAATAATCAATGGTTTTGATACTTTTAACTGAGAACAAGAAGTTACTTGAATTTCATTTATTAAAACTTTTTACTTAAGTAAAAAAAAGTACCGAACAAAGGCGGACTTAATGTCTGAGGCATTTTCTACCAGTCAACCTTAGGGTGATATAGAGAGAAAACACGGCAGGTGCAACATAAGGGATAGATAACACGAAAATAACTATAAAATACAAGAATAAATAAATAGATATTTATACATATAAACAGAATAACCTTTGTCTGGAGATAAGAAAATTACTCGAGCAAATCAGTACTGATATGTTTCTGCCAATTTCTTACGTACACATTCACGTCCCTTTACTTTAAAAGAAAACCGACTGGTTGCCGTCCTGATGTTCAGAGGGAGTGTCATTCCAACGAAAGACGCCTGGACAAAGAAAGAAGAGTGAAGTGAATGGAATCAGAGCGGTGAGAACACCGCTCTGATTCCATTCACTTAACTCTTCTTATTTTGTCCAGGCGTCTTTCGTTAACACCGCTCTGATTCCATTCACTTCACTCTTCTTTCTTTGTCCAGGCGTCTTTCGTTGGAATGACATCGAAGAAGACGATTGTTGGTAGAACGATGGTTAAATGTTAGAAAGGTGAAAAACGTATTGCGTTTCGATTGTGAATACAAGAAATCATAATTTCCCATTTAACAGAGTCATTCTTGAGATAAAATTGAATAAATGACACAACCCCTTAGTAGGTTTTCAGGGGTCACACTACATCATTATTTTTAACACTCGAAACTATTTATTTTTATCATTAAACGTTATCTAAAGTAACTATAGATAAAACAGCAAAGGGTTAAGAGACACCAAATTATCACAGATTTGGTCTCTCGCTTTGTTTAAATAAAAGTTTCTGTCCAAAGTATCAAAACCTTTTCATCGTTGTTTCTATCGTTTAATCCAGCGTTTATTTGTTTTGCCGAAAACAAGCGAGTTGCCAGGATAAGTAATAGCTTAATATCACGTTGTGTCGGTGGAGGTGGCTGGATTCTCGGCTCCACGCCGCTTCGGAGGCTCGCTTAGCAAATGTATGGTATTAGCAAAACCGAGGCTTTAACAAACAACTGCCTGTAACAATAGCCCCTCGCAACACCTACGAAGTTTATAGCGTGCGCCTGGGAACAAGGATCCTTAAAATTTCTCGCTTACATGTACAAACATTTTGAACGAGAAATTAACACCACATTTTAATATCCCCATCTTCCTTGTTTATCTGACTATGCATTAAAAATATCAGCAAAACGTTTGAACTAATTTAACTTGCATATTCATAATTGCATTGCATCAAGGAAAGTTTCATCTAGATACGCCATCAGCAAAACGAAATAAAGGCACAAGTGTCTCTACTTAATGCCATAAAGTG
This sequence comes from Dryobota labecula, assembly GCA_947523025.1. NCBI lineage: Eukaryota > Metazoa > Arthropoda > Insecta > Lepidoptera > Noctuidae > Dryobota > Dryobota labecula. The sequence continues at coordinate 19,069,526 of OX383287.1, read as the reverse complement.
TATAAACCACTTAATAATTACCACAGACTAAGTGATCCCACAGTCAAAATGTTAAAAAATAAAATTTGTAATAAAATAAAACTGATGACAGATTTAAAATTAGATAAATATCTCGCGTACTTTTTCAGTTGCTTCTTTTACATTCTCGAAGTAATCACACTGAGGGATCGGCGAAAATTATAAATATTACTTTTATGTTAATTTTATATTATAGTCTTGCGTACGCCGCAATAATTGCGTTTATTAATTACATCATTAACGCGGTGTTGGTTTACCGACATCTGCTGAAAATTAAATTTGAAGCGCTGCAGCAGGTGATGAAAGCGCCTGAAAATATGTGAACAATATGGGATTCTAAATTCCGTTTGGCGCTAAATTCAAAGTTATTACAAAGTTTCACTATTTATATTAAGACAATAGGAAATATGTTAAGCATATTTCAAACAGAGTTTTAGTATGTAGGTGCTGACGAATTTTACCACAATATTCTGGCAATTCAGTAGGTACAATCTCGATAATCCGACACTTCGATACACCGGCACATCCAGTAATCCAGTATTCGTTCGCATTTTTTGTATTGCTACGTCAGCTTCCTTGTGGGCGATAACGCAAGTTCGCGCCAAAACCGTAAACACGACATTGATTTAGATTAATTTTCGCTGATAATTCAGTTTCATTCACTTGGGCAGAAGAATATGGAGTTTCGGAGAGAAATGATGGTTCTCAGGAATCTACGTGAGTATAGTTTTTTAAACAAGGGCTAGTGGGCAAAAAAAAAAGTTTATAATGGTTTATTTCAAGAACCATTAAGTTAATCGTTTTTGTAAATAAGAAATATACACACATGTCCCAATATTTGGTATGTTTTTCCCATATTCCACTAATCCAAATTTTCCACTAATGTCTGAATTAGTACCGCATTACCGAGATTTTAATTATTTACTTTCTTCACATTCAACAACAACTTATAATAAACGTTTAGCTTCAATCTTTACCACAATATAAGTTGCGCTGAAAGGCCACCCATCTAGCGCCCCACGCGGCGTCCACCGCCACTGTGACGGATCCCGGCCACGCCCCTCATTTGTTATACAAATTTTATACTACCCTCCGAGCTAAACTACTAAAAGCCCTTAAAGTCGCTTAATATTACTTAGGAGCAGCAAGTCTGCGACTAATACAAAATCAGAATCTGAGCTTTTAAATATGTGATTCAAGAGATTACTGTGGTTTGAGAAATTTGTGATGGAGCCTTTCAGAACCATTTGAATTTTTGATTGTACTAAAGAAAAAGCACTTTTTTCACCAATATATTTTTTTCCGATGCAAATGCAAAATTCTACAGCTAGTATTCAATGTTCATTTCAATAGTTAAGATTCCCAACCCGATGAAAATCTTTAGCTTCAAAGTCTAACACCTGAGTGGCACACTCAAGATATTATTGTTCAGTGCAGAATATTGCTCTCACGTATTTGAAAACAATATTAAATCCAATCGTTTCCATATGACTGCAAGTGCAAACAGTAAAACAACTACTGATCCGTACGCAGCCAATGTTATAATCCAATGAAGGCCGTGAAGAAATTTCATTAAATTCTCTATCACCCGAGGACAATGCAATTGTACGGGGGCAATCGAGATTGAGACGGCAGGAGCGTATTGCACACCAGGCCCCCGGCTGGTGGTGGTACCGCTCCTTGATTAAATAAACCTTCAAGAGAACGTCACGCCGCCGGCTCCACATGTCAGTCTTCGGCATATCGCACGGGCTTCATACACGCGTGTCATTCACTCGCTCGCCATTATTTACCATTCAACCACGTATTATTGTTTTTCCATTACTCACAATAGCACCTACCGCTTTAAAATCTCCGTTGTAACTGTCCGCACCTGTTTCAACGTTTTTTATTTCATGACATATATCACAGTTCTTATTCTGAATTCCTGACCCAGTAATTTTAATGTGCAACAATGAGATTACGACATTTTTATTCATCGTTTAATTTTATTGGGTCCATAAATTGAGTCATTTCAGATTTCGTTATCAATGTCATAAATAATACCAATGGCTATTTGTTCTTTATGAATTTTATGCGCATGAGTGACATTTATTTAAGTAAACTAACGATGCTTACTTTTTGCGGGACATCTTCAGGAGCTACTATTAATATTCATTACATCAAGCTTGTTGTTTATATTTTTGCCTTATAGGAGAAATGGTCCAAGTTGCAACCTTGGGGCACTCGCGGCGGTTCGCAGCAATTTGTTAAGATGTAGCAGCTATTTGTCTACAAGAAACAACATTTATCACTGGCGTGTGCAGCAAAGTTGGATGCTTCGTCTACTAGTCTCAATTTATGATACTATTGTGGAATACCTAACTCGCCAGTATTTTATTTATATGATATTTTAAATATCACAGTAAATACGATATACTTACATATAGATAGTGATAAACACTCAATATTAGATTACAAAAACGAAAGTATCTCGAAATTCAATTAGACTCTAATGAGTAGTTCATAGTACGCAGACGTGTCGTAAGTAGATAAAAAACCGGCTAAGTGCGTGCTGGGCCACGCACAATGAAGGATTCCGTAGTTGGGACGAATTTATCCCAAGAACATCTTTAACATTGTAATTGAAATACATGTTCTTCCATACATTCCAACTGCAAATGAAAGTTGGTTGACTATTACTTGTTATCATGTAAAACCTACTTTTCTGTGATAGTTTTCCTTTTAACTTCGTTATATATCTATACTACTGCCATTAATTTTTTTCACATATCCAAGAACAACCATTTAGCAAGCAGGGGACACACACTTAACTCTTACAAAATACCCCACACCATGGGGCAGATGAAAAAAAAAAATATCATCCCCACCTTACGAGTAGGGGAGGTACCCTAAAAAAATATTACATTATATTCTTTAACCACTTTCTCAGCGTAATTAATATGTATACTCACGCCAAATTAAAGTTAGGTACTTAGAATCTCTGAGCAAAGCCGCGGTCAGAAAGACAGCCAGACAGACAGACGGACATGGCGGAATATAAGGATTCCTTGTTAGTCAAAGTCAAAGTCAAAGTTGACTTTGACTTTGATTCCTTGTTATCTAGGGAACCCTAAAAATACCGTTACTGATGTAATGATTTTGATAAACCAGCTAGCTATACTTGCTAAATAAATAATTATGTAAATTAAAGAATTCAATAGTTATGTGCATTGACGTCAATAACATCGAATACGTAATTAAAATATGTTAGGATTTCAAATGAAATTACGAAAGCCCACATTTCGTTCCGCCCAAAATTATGACTTAATAAAATGTAACGTGGGCCGTAACTCACGCAATGATAAAAGGAGCTATGACAGCCATGCTCCTTAATGCTGTATGTGTGGAATCTATTGAACACGCCTCGCCGACGCACCGACACATAATAATTTATGTTGTATCTAGCTTTTGCCAGCGGCTTCGCCCGCGTCAATGTCGGAAATTATACCACGGGAACGTACTACCGGGATAAAAAGTATCATCATCATCATCATCAACCTATAGCAGTCCACTGCTGGACATAGGCCTCTCCAATTGCACGCCATTCAGCTCGATTCTCGGCAACTCTCGTCCAGCTGCTACCAGCCACCCTGCGGAGATCGTCGCTCCACCTAGCCTGAGGACGTTCTACCTTACGTTTGCCGATTCGCGGTCTCCACTCAAGAACACGTCTACCCCAGTGGTCATCGGTTCTACGGCTAAAAAGTATCCTATGTGTTAATCCAGGTTATAAACTATCTGTGAGCCAAATTTCATCCAAATCCGTTTTGCCGTTTTTGCGTGATTGAGTAACAAACATCCAAACATACAAATTCTCACATTTATAATCTTATATGAGGACTAGCTATCAACCCGTCTGCCAAGCGTGGCGATTAAGGCAAACTCCCCTAATTGAGGGAGGCTTATGTCCAGCAGTGGACGTCTTTCGGCTGAAATGATAAGGACTAGCTGTTGCCCGCGGCTTCACCCGCGTAGCTTTTGATAAAATAAAAGTTCCTTACTTACTCCCTATAATATTAGCTATCTGCCAGTGAAAGTCTTGTCAAAATCGGTCCAGCTGTTTCGTAGATTAGCCAGAAGAAACAGACAGACATGCAATTTTTTAAATTTTTTTTTGTTTCTTATTGGTGTCGTATTTTCATATGCATTTAGTAAAAAGCTATTGTTTTGACATTACAAACAGACACTTCAATTGTATTTATTTGTATAGATTATTTTGATATCACTTTAATTATCATACAGGATCCGGGAGTAATTAATTTTGTGGATAGCAATAAAAATGTAGTATCAGTTCATACTTCGTTCATTACACAACTAAACAAGAAGTTTGAGTCTTCTGTCTATTTAATACAGATCTTTTAACCAATTTACTATGACACTCTGCTATGTCATAGTGGATTATTTTATTAGAGACTCAAATGTATTTGTACCAAAATGAATACCACAATCACGCTGCCAATATGCATAAATCAATAAGAAAACAATGACCTCGGTACGGTAAAGGAACTTACATAAGTCAGTTGGGTCTCTGGAAGCAAACTAATAAATTCAAAGGATTGACTCGGCGATGTGGTGAGAACTCGTCCATTTACAGAAGCCGCCATATTACAGGAGCATAAATCTAAGCGAAGTCATCCGAGTGTCGTCGGACGCCCCGCTCGCCTCGTGAATGGACCGATATGAAGGATGGCCCAGGCTTTGGACCGAGCCCCCGGACCTCGCGACGCCGCATCTCAACCACCGCCTTAAACGGGACGTTTTGACAACCGCCGATATATGAATTGAAATATGAAAGCCGCTGATACGAGTGACTCGAGTATTGATGTCGGAAAATAAAATAAAAATATTTAAGTACGTTGCTCTGATATTATGAGTGGGATAAGTGATTTAAAATATTATTAAGTAAATGTTGTAGACGACATTCAACGTAGACAAATAAAAGTATTAGAAGAAGAAAGGTTACACGTTACATCCGAAGATTCTTGTGTAAATGTAAAAGATCCAGACTTATTATAAATAAATTCATCACTCTTTAATCATTTCTTCTGAGGAGTCGACGTCATTTTGGCGGCTCTGAGTTCGAATTCAAAGCTGATGGAAAAAAACACAATGGAATTATGCAGGCCTAATGGTCCACCGAACATGGGCATTAATCTCGTCATACAATATTGATGTTTCCACAATTTATTGCCGGTGCTTAGAAGAATCACAAAGTCAAAATGGCTTATTAATGTGTGAAGAAACTCACCTCCTCTGGAAACCGTTCTCATGTGACATATTTTTATGAAACCCACGCCCATGGGGGCTCGTTAGCAAATATTTCGTTTTCATCCGCAGAATACAATTGAATGTGAAACTCAAAAACATAAGTCATCATTTTAATAATCTTATCTATATCAAAGATTAATATGGATGGGACACTCCGCAAAATTATTTAAATAAAAAGCGACTCTTGCTACGACACAATAAAGTGCAATTCAGGTTGCAAAAAGCTTATTACCTACAGTTATATTCACCATACTGCGATCGCCAACCCACCTGCCAAGCGTGGCGATTATGGCAAATCCCCTCCCCTTTGGGGGAGGCCTAAGTCCAGCAGTGGACGTCTTTCGGCTGAAATGATGATGATGATGATGATATTCACCTACAAATTGCCTCTCTTTCTATCACGTAACTCTTATACCGGCGGTGCGCGGCAGTCCTACTGAATTGGCCCAGTGAGAAGGGCCCGCCGCGTACTTTTAACTTCATATCTAAACTGCGGAGTGTCCCATCTGTAATAATCTGTGTCTATTATATTAATGTTTATTCGTTTTCGGGAGCGGCAAAAAGATACAATTCTCAAACAAACACACTTCCAATGTTAAAAAATACTTTTAATATAAATGAGGACTTGAGTTTTAAGAAGCGGTTTCATTGTAGAAGACTCAGAGTTGACTTTAATCTGCTTAAAATCAGGAGACATTCGCTTCCAAGGCACGTTTCATGATTGAATAAGATTTAATCTGTTTCCCTGTACGAACAGAAATCCCCGTCTCCCTCAATGAATCCTTAATCGTTGAATAATTTACCATAGCATGCTTGTTCTTAGTTGTGAGTATTGTGACTATAGATAAATCAATCAAATATTTTAAATTCTCACATTTGGCGTTGAAACATAAATTATCATTTGCTTTTATGGAAACTTCAATATTTTGTTAAGCGTATCTTCATCAAATTCAAGTTACTTTGCTTATATCTCAGATTATGCAGTTTCATTGTCTTCATCTCAAACACTTAGGTGGATAAGCAAGCTCGGCTTGAATTTGATGAAAGCATAGCAGTAGGCACTTCTAGTACAACAGTACTGGCTTTATCTCCAACTCCCCACGACCTTAGTTCCTTCTGCTGAAGTTAAAGCTGGCTGGCATTAATAAGTGACAGTTATAGTCACCTACCTATTTTATAGGTTAACTTAAATATAAGTGTTTGATGTAATTAATTATTATTGCGGTAGACCCCTAAAGGCTACCGTATGTTGTTGTAAGGAGGAGTTATATTTTTTATAAATATATGTTAGTTTCCTTGTATTTCGATACATAACCACCTTGCATCTGGGTTTTTGTTCCATTACAACTAAGGGGACAAAATCTTTTTTGTAACAGTGGCAGTAGAGTCATCTTGTATAGCTTTAATGATTTGAACTTGGGAGGCAGATGTTCAAAATAATATTTTAGAGGTTTATACAGTTTTTGCTATCACCAACCTCGATGCTAATTAACTCTGAATCATGGCTTAATTAAAACCTCATTACCATTCACGACTCTAATTTCTCTTTTTGCCTTTGAGTAAGCGATAAATAAAGTAATAATTTCATACTGGTTGGATGTTATTCCTTCGGCCATACCATTTAGGGGCGTAACGTTTTATTGCAATGCAAATCTGTGCTTTTTCCCAGTAATAAAAGTATTTAGATGGCAACACGTGACGACAGGCGCTGCGGGCAACACCGGGACGCAAATTATGGCAATCTTGACACCTACGAGGCGCTAACTGGGGTGCACCCTGCAATTTTCTCGACGTGCAACACTGAAGCTCCGGTACCAGTCGTTCGCTGCCGGCGCGGGCGGCGGTATGCGAGCACTGATTTGCTTTAATTTACGCCCATGTATTTCTAACACGCGTTTTATTATTGTTTTGAACTTAAATTAGATGAGAAATATGGTGTTCCTGCTGCTTATATTGTTGCGGAACTGTCTGAGTCGATTAGAGATAATTGTCCTTTATTGCGTACCGATGCGTACGTGGAACTTGCTTAATTTTCAGTGATTTTCATAATGATGAAGTTCTCAGTATTACGGTAGCTTAAATTGTTGTTTTATATCACATATTTCATTGCTTCACGTTCATTTAGTATCTGCTCCTACGTATCTTCAACTCAATTTAGGCCCTATTGAAACTTACCTGTTTAAACAATAATTCTGACTAACCAAACATCTGGTTAACTTTTAAGTTGAAGCAACACGCTTTTACATAAACCTGAAAGTGCGTAACATTATCTGATACACAAGACTTCCTTCTACAGGTTGTAGAACAAAAGGCGAGAGATAAGATCTAGAGTTCAAAGGCGTGTGGCTCGTAGCTGCCGAACGCACCCGTGTGTAATACAGTCCACCGTAGTGCTCCCAGCTCCCACGTACCGACCGGACGGACGGACGCCGGACGCACGAGAAACAATAGCCGCCCGGACAAAAGGAAACCGATCGATTTTAAAATCACAAACACAATCTTTGCGCGGTGTAATCTTGCAAATATTTATTATATGTCAAAACAATATGCCGAAATGGAACGCTTATTGCGGTTTTTACAAATGTGTCTGGTTTGCTGCGAGCGCTCGTTAGCGTGAGGTACGACGCATTGTGGGGGTACAATGGAAGGCGGGGCGCGCCTGCGGCGCCTGCGCAGCGCGGGAAATTGCTGCCCAAGTGTTCCACATTTAAATCAATGACAGACGCGGTGAACTATCCGCTCACGCAACGAGACACGTCTGCATCCTCCTTCATACGTTCGTGCATTTTTAAATAAAACGTCAATAAACGCGTCGTCAGTTATGAGCTCCTTTAGTATCGCACATTACCGAAGTAAGAATGTGCTATCAAAACTGACTGTGACAAAAAAATATTAAGAATTTTAGTATTTATTTTTATTAAAGTATAATTTGACCAGAAATAGGCTTTAAAGTCTTTAATGGTTTAATTTTGTTCACTTTTTTACGATTCCAATACAAAAATATGAATTCAATGAGCCAAAATATTTTTATAAGCGCATCGCCGCCCGTGAGCACTTACAAAAAGTAATTAAAGTTAAATTCGCTGCTCGATCCAAATTCCCTAAACATATCGTTTATACGGATCGCAATTCATTATTTCAAATATTATTATTCATTTAATATATTCATTTTATATCCGCAGGTATATTTTATTTTAAGTCACGTATCCGTAAATTACACTGTTATTAAATATCCTTTGGGACATACTCATATTGCTCATTTTTAGGAACAATCTTTAATTAAAATCAAAAGTAAGAGGGGACTTAATGAATTCCTTAATCCTTCGTCTGCTGCAAAGTATCACGAAACTCTTGTAATTACATAATCTATAAAATAAATCAGCAAAAAAATTAAAAACAGCGAGCCCCAAGAAACCTTTCCGTTTAAGTACAATACCCGTCACTCATACACTCAGACAAAGCATCCACTTATCCTACATTGTCTTCAGAGCTCCTGTAACCGGTTCTATATATTATTAAACTTTCTATAAATAAATAATATCATAACATCCCGAAAGTCCCGTTGTTTCCAATAGCATTTACGGCGCGTGGCGGTCGCGAGCAAACGCGCGGTGCCACAGTTTTACGACAAAATAATATTCTTTAATTATAATGGAGCGTCGTGAAGTAAAAAGGCGGCGCACGCGACATCTGTATTAAATTTTAATGGAATAACAGTTGCACCTGCGTGCAGTCGGGTTTGCGCGAGAGTCGATCACTACGCTCCGATCCCAAGAATCTGCTAAGTGTATCTAATTAAAAATTAATTACTTCAACCCTGCCAAACACCGACGAGAATTCTTGTAACGATGCTCGAGATTTGAAGAAGCTAAACTTTAGATTTTTATTTGATCAGCAGTTTCCTTCAATGGAAAGGGGAACTGAATGGGTTCATTCAATAGCCATGATCATAGGTCTGCAAGAAACAATAGAAACCAGAGGATGCATTTAATAATCATTCAAGGGCCACATTTAGCTATACCCAAAGTCTCAAATTCAGATAATTTATGTAAACAAAGGGGATAACATATCAAAAAAATATCTTCGTAATGGTAATTCACATAAAATGGCGAAAAAAAAGTTCCATTTTCTTTTAAGTACTGAATTTAAGAAATAATAATTAAAAAATAATCATACCGTAATTATTTTTATAAATTTTCGGTTTTAAACAAAGTTATTAAAAAAAGGAGATTTTCTGGTATACAATATTTTATGCAACAATGCAGGAGATCCAAACATTTTCACATTTTTTACATCTTTTACAACACTAATATTACAACTCTCATTCATAGATTCATATTGTATGTAGCATATTAGCCACATTTTGGATGAACACGGCTGTAAACTGTTTCGAGTGGAAATTGATTTTGAGAGGCCTACGTCTAGCACTGGGCTTAAAAGGGCTGATTATAAAGATCATATACCGTGTCTCCGACACACTACACAAAATATTGTTTGGCAACGGTATTTTGTTTGCATAGTTCTTATAATTAATTCACTTTAATTTTTTCGATGTTTATTTACAAAAACATTTAATGATAAAATATTTTGCACCACTGTCCTGTCATTTTGACAGTGACATTACTTTGTTTACATAAATTATCTGAATTAGAGACTTTGGGTATAGTGAGATTCGTATAATATTCGTCAATACAAGAAAAGTACACATGTTGAGCGGTGTTGAAGTATTGAATTGACATTATTATTTATTTATTTAAACTTCATATACAATGGTGGTAAATAGGCGGACTTAATGCCACAAGGCATTCTCTACCAGTCAACCTTTAGGTTAAATATAAAAACATAGTGATAGGGTACAAAAATAATGTCTAAAATACTAACTTCTTGATTACGAGAATTTATATAGTTTTATTGATACTAATACACAATACAAATAAAATAAACTAATAGATATTTTAACAAATACCACCTAATAATAATTACTATGACTAGACTTTTATTTGAGAGTTATTTAGTCTGACTTATGTAGTGGTTACGAACTTTTTTTTTTTAAAGTAAATTTGTTTTCAGCTTTTTTAATTCCAAAAGGTAGCGCGTTCCAGAGCTTTATAGTAGAGATAGTGTAAGAATTTGACATAAAACCGGTACGGTGTGAAGCAATTTGAAGAAGTAGATTAACTTGGCATTTATCTACCAGAAATAATTTTGCAACAGCTTTACTGAAAACATTCCCACCGTGCCATTGGTATTTAGCTAATATACCGTAACGAACATGTTGACTACATATCCAAACATTTACAACGGAACGAATCTTTGCAGGCGGCGCCGGCGTGCGACGTTACAATATTTATGACATGCACTGCACTTAACAATTAATGTCAATCATGATTCTTCATTAAACGCGTAATACACTTACAAACAAGTTCATTCTCATTACAGTTTCCTTGTCTGGTAAAATCACTTGTTCCTTTCGACATTATTTAGGTAAGAGTAGGTATGTATCTTCAAGGGAAATACTCGTAAATGATCCTGCTATGGTTTATATTTATTATCTACTAGCTTTTGCCCGCGGCTCCACCCGCATGGATGTCGGTTATCGCGTAAAAATGTAGCCTATGTCCTTCTCCATATCCCAGGCTATATCTCTGCCAAACTTCATGACTATCGGTTCAGCGGTTTAGGCGTGAAAACGTAACATACAGACAGACAGACAGACAGACAGAGTTACTTTCACATTTATAATATTAGTATGGATTTATTTATTAAAATTTTATGCACAAGTAAAAAAATATTATACAAAGGTTATAATAATTATAATGTATAATGTTAAGGTTATTATATAATGCCTGATTTTTTTTTATTTTAATTTTCATGCATTCCTGAAAAGCATTCCATTGAAAAGAAGAACTGGTTATCCATTTTCATCAATAAACCAAAGGTTTGTAGTTAGCTGTATCATACAAAAATCTACCAACCATAAAACTTGTATGTGACAAAGAGTTTAATCGAAAACACAAGCAATGATTTTTATAAAGAACAGTGACTCAGAAAGCAGTTAATTGGAGCTAAGTGAAAGTATAACACAGTGTGCACAAGCTGCAGCTTTTCCTATAAAAATATGATTATTTCAGAGAAGAAATAATCACATTCTATAAGGCAACTGTAAGGGTTGAAGATCGTTTTACAACAAGGAAAATTACACGCACGAACTCACCACCAAGTTAATACAAACGACTCTTTGTCCTTATTGTACACCCGCTGCTTATATACCTAGAACCTGATTGCATGGTAATACATAAAGACAACTTAGAAACGCAGGAGTCACAAACCACTTTGGGTACTTAACCTGTGTACTTAACTGCGCAATTAATAACACAGCTGAGGTAGGTACTGGTCATTATAACCGCCTCGGGTCCATTCTAGTTACCGTCACTTTGTATAAATTATATAAAAATAAGCACAACTAGAAAGGGATGGGTATATGGTGATTGGTGTAGATCAGAAAGTGATGGGCGAGGTGGCAAGGGCAGGTGTCACGGGACATCTGCTGGCCCACAGACAGGCACGTGGCTCAACCCTATAAACCGACCTCTACGACTTCCAGCCATAGGAAAAAATTAAAAAATCCTGTAATAATTAAGACCTTTAACATTTTTACTCACTGGGGTTTTTCTAATTTGAATTAGAAAAGTCCAAATTCAAAAAATTCTGCAGGTGTTTCAGGAATTTAACTACCCAATAAAACTACCCTGCGAGGTATATTATTTTAAAGAAAACAAAAGTGCTTTACTTATGAAGTTGCACTTGAATACCAACATATTAACGAGAAAAAGCCTGATCAACAAAAAGATTATATTAAAATTTTCATAATTTTTTCAGGATTTTTTAAATATTTTGTTTATTATTTTGATTTTATGGTTATTATATAAACTCAAACTGTAACAGACTTGATCTACAATAATATAAAGTAGGTCACACATCACAAGAGATGAATAAAACTAATTTTGAGTAATTTGCGTGTGTGAAAAAGAGTTCAGCGCGTTAACAGATTATTTTAATTTTGAATTTCGATAATAAAATAAAATGAATATGAAGTCATGAAGGTATTAGGTACTTACTTTAAGTACGTCCGTGTGAGGTTTTTTCAAAACCAATTTTTTTTGGTAATTTCTTTTCTTTTTAGATATCGCCGTGGGTACCGCAACAGACCATAGGTAAGTATATCGATGGTCATACGTTGACAACTCGTAACCCACATTTTTTCGCAAAATGGGATAAATACATAATTATTATTTTTTAATTAAACGCCAAATCTTCCCATTGATAACTCAAAATGCACAAAAAATGTGGGTTACAAGTTGTCAACCTATGACCATCGATATTGTATTTATTTCTAAGGAGGTGTAAAACAAAACACCAATAAATAATTTTCCACAAAATGTTAGATATAACTGTCTGGGAAATTGGTAATATATAGGATGTGGCATGGTTTAGTAACCATGCCACATCCTACTATACTGATAATATCATCAGGATATTATCAGTATAAAAATAACTTTAAGGATGCGCAGATAGATTAATGGATTCATGATAGAATGAGGATCACTACTATATAAGCTGAAGTTTATAGCAACTCATCACTCATATCATTTGAGTGCCGCCAAATAGTAGGCAATGCAAATAACTACAGTCAGTTAGTTCCAACTAACATGGAATAAATTATTATTTACGGTAGCCGTAAGGTGATCAAACAAATTTTACGATTCCCACCCATTTCTTGTTTAGTTTACCATATCCTCAAAGACATCGCTTAATATTATGCAAGTCCCATATAATTTAAAGAGACAAAATTTATAAGGATCTCCGTCATTACGGAGCTATAATCGTTACTCAGATACATGATCAAGATGTTTGCAGAAGAACATGGTCGCCGTCCGATAGTAATAAAATTTCAAATAAGAAATAAATAGATGATATACCTTATTATTCCTCCAGTAAGCCGTAAAGTGCTCAAATCAGAAACCAAAAAGCAAAACACCCACAATACAGGAGTAATTCCTACTGTGGGGCAACATTAAAAAAAAATATATATATATTACTGCGGAAATACTTCAAGTGGGATCTATTTTATTTTTATTTTATTATTTTTAAGAAGGCTTACAAACTAATTACAAATAATAGGTAACAACAACAAATTATCAGGTTGCTAATATTGTTATTAGCAACCTGATAATTTGTTGTTAAAGTAATCGATGTTATATACCTGTGGAGGCTTGTGCCTCCACAGGTATATAACATCGATTACTTATCTATCGCTGAACAATTAAAGCACAATTGTGTACAAAAGTAAGCATGTTAGGTTAGTATATTTACTTACATCATTTAAGTCTAATGATGCGCCGGCCAGTGGTTCTTAAACTCATATGTAGCAGTTTAAGAACCACTAGCCGGCGCAACATTCACAAAAATGATTAGGCTAAGAGCGTCCTTACTGTGCTTATCTTAGTGCAAAATAAGTCAACATCATGTTCAGAAGATACATCATTGAAGCTTCGAGCGCCTCATATAAGAAAAGCATTACATCTTTAATTAGTAGTAAATTTATATTTATTTGACATAATAAGTATCTGTTCACAGATACCCTGAAAAGAGAAGAAAATCAAGAGAACTATTATGTAAATATAAATAAGTGGAAAATAGCGCAAATATCCTTTAATTATAGACATTAAAAGTACAGTAAACGGAATATGAAATCCCGTCGTATGTGAACCCATTAAAATAACTGGCACCGGCTGAAACTCGATCCACCTTTACTTTTTGTTACCGAATGGTAGTCGCGCCTGTCTTCGACAGAACTTAGATGTTATCAGCATAAAATAATATTATCCTGCCTCTTGTCATTATTCCTGTGCTCATGATAAGGAAAATTGTATGATTATACTTCGACGCAGTGTAATACGTGCATTGATCTTTATGCATTAAGGAATTTCTTTTATGTAAAAACTATGTCCAGTTTTGGCATGAAGACAGCTTCTTCTTTCTTGGGTTTCATTCACCCTTTGCTGGATATGTGTCAAACTCGGGTACACTACATTAATACGAAAAACTTAATTCCGACAGTCACAAATACGAATTTCAAAATACCGATTTTCATAATTCCGAATGGTTCAAAATCCCTAATATAACAATTCCGATTTATCATTCATCCTATTTTTATAAATCCAAAATTTCAATATTCCTAACATTTATAATTACTATTCTCAAAATACCGAGTTCCAATAGATCGAATAACAATAAGTCCGAGTTAATGATAATTCGAATCATCAAAAATACGAATTCCGATAATTAAAGTAGTACCGATTAATTAGAATTCCGAAATAAAAACGCCTTGTAAAACCTTGTCATCCACCTACAATAGAGGGGATCTGGTTTTCAAATAAACCAATTACAGACACTTTTAAATTATCAAGGTGTAGGTCAGTCAGAAAAATGAAGCTAGTTGCCTATTCCAAAGCGTAGTAGGTTCCTATGGAGAAGAACGGGCAAGAAACTCCACGGACACTCTTTTAAAACAAAATATTGTTAAAAAATATTGTTTACATCATTCATGTTGAAATTATACATGTGAGAACAATGTAGACAAACGTGAACGTTAAAAGCATCCGTAATAAAAAGATATTTATAAACAAAAAAATTCAAAAATTTAAATAAGCCGTGGCAGCTAAGAGATGACCAGTCCCTACTGACAGGGCCCGTTCACGAATATGACGCATGCATGGATCAGCACAATCCAACTCAACCATTTTGAAGGGAACTTAATGATACACGCCACCACCAGCGAGACATTTGAGTGAGCATGACATACTCTCAGTCGCCAGGACACATTCAAGTCAATGAAAGACATACCCACCCAGTTTCTTCTCATTGTCTAATGAGAAGACACTACCGCCGCCGGCTTTGAGTGCTAATTAGGTTTTAATGCGGTTCTCTGTGTGTGAGCTATTCATCTAACTAAGATATGGATACGGTTCCACTCAGGAAACCATCGGGTTTCTAAACCGGAATTTGAAATTTTGTTGTATAACCTAAGTTCAAATTCCGATTTAGAACACCAATTTTTTTTTCGTAGAATGGGCCATATCGTTATCTGCCTAACCATTTGCAGTGCAGACACCTTTAGGTTAGAACTGTGACAAACCGCGCGCAAACTTAGCGATCTATGCGAGCGGTGCCGCGGCAGCGGCTGGCGAGCGCTAAATCCAAGTTTGTCGTAGTTACTTAGCTATTTAGTATTTTTAGGACCCTAATGGAAGTTATTAGAGTAGAAATAGGTCGAATAGGAATTATTAATCGACTGCGCTGCAGCAAAGACAGGGATAAGTTTTTTACGCGTATCTGGGTTGATATACCCAAGCATCTCTGGGCAAATCATCGAACGCTGAGCCATAGATAATATAATATTAAATTAGATGGTCAAATCTTGAAATTGCGGCGTATCGAGAAATGGCCAGGTAGATCACGATATGGGCATTTCTACAATCGGACCACGGCATATACATACTTATATATGTATAAATACTTCTAAATCGGAACTTAAGGAATTTATGTTAGGTACTAGTCTAACTTAACAAGATATTTACCTTAATTTTGAGTTACAATGCAATACGTGTGGATTGAGTTACCACAACATAAAATATTGTTCGTTCGTATCGTTTGCTCGTGGTCACAAGCGCGACTGCTGAGCGTGGGGTCCTGGGTTCAATTCTCGGGTCGGGCAAAGGTTTATTGGGATTTTCCATTAGGAACTTCTCAGTAACAGCCGGAGTTGGATGTTGGCGGAGTGATACCCCCGTGCCTCGCTAAGCCGCTGGCCCTATAGGCCTGATCTCTCTCCGATCATGTCGGATTGCTATCCCATAGGACTATGAGAGTAAGGGAAGGGAGAGTGTACCTGTGTCTGCGCACACCCTTGAGCACTATAATATCTCCCGCGCCGAAGACTTTTCTCCGCTGAGATTGGTCGCCATGGCCGAAATTCGGTCTGCAGGTCTATTATTATGACATCGTTGATTCTTCCTATCTTTGTCACAACATGCACGCAATAAAAATTTCACTAGAGATAGTATTAATTACATTCTATTATAAAGCGGTTATCGACTGTTAAAATCCAATTTAAATGCATGTAACCCTGCAAAGCATAAACAAGACTCCTTGAAAATGGATGGCTATGAAAAATTCATGTGATTTATTAGGAATGAGATTGTGGTAACAAAATGCATCACTGCGGGGTATAAGTAAGGAATAATTTGTAAAAAAAAGTACGCAATACGTCCAACTCAAGCGTATTTGTGGCTGTTTGTAGCTTAATATGGGAATGGATGTCAGGACCTAAGCTAGGGCTAGACTTATTCATAAGACAAAAATTGCTATAGCTTCTGGTTTGACAGATATATTTGCTGAAATAAACATATCCAGTTTAACTGAAGTCGATATAATAAGACTGTAACATCGTAAAGTACTGTATGCAATCAGTTTTGCTGAAGCCTACCATAGACAATGACATGATTTGTTTTTCATTAGCTCATAGGCATGATGATAAATTAATCATTGATAGTGTATAAAGCAATTTATATTTGTGTTTACTAATCTATAAAATCGTAGCGAAGTCAGAACTGTACATTGAACATTTTTGAAAAAAAAAAAAAAAATCCACGAGGTTTGGGAACGATTCTTATGCCGAAAATATAGTTATTAGAATTTACGCAAAAACTACCGGACAGCTTTTGTTCAAATGTTGCGTAAATATTCCTTATAGGCCTGGTCGAACTGTAGCGTATAAATTAACACGCTATTTGCTATGGGGGATGAGCAGTATTGCATTATGTTTTGACATGGGTCAATAAGGGCAGGTACTTTAACCGTGGTCGCTACAAGAACCAAAACTAAGAGAGAGTCTAAAAGACTATCCATATCTTTTAGAAACAAAATTAAAAAAATGAAGTAAGCAAGAAAATGGTCTATTTAAAAAAAAAATATTGTTTGATGCCAATGGATCCTGTTTCTTACAAGAATCTAAAAACTCTAAAAATCTAAAATTAAATTAAATTAAATTAAATTTTAATTAAATCTAAAGACTCAATTTGTCATCTCTCTCAATCTCACTCTCACTATCTCTGTCCCTCTCTCTCTCACTCTCTCTGTCCCTCTCTCTCACTCTCTCTCACTCTCACTCTCTCTCCCTCTCGCTCTAACTCTCTATCTCTCTCTCTCTCACTAATTGTCACTCTTACTCTCACTCTCTTTCTCTATCTCCACTCTCACTCCCTCTATCTCACTCTCTCTCTCTCTCACTTTCACTATCTCTCTCTCTTTCTCTCTCTCTTTAAATTTTTCATCTCTCTCTCTTTTTCACTCACTCTCTCTCACTCTCGCTCTCACTCTTTTTCATTCCGACTCCCACTCTTTGTCTCACTCTCATTCTCTATCTCACTCTCTTTCTCACGCACTCTCTCTCTCCATCTATCTCTCTCTCTCTCTCTATCTCACACTATCTCACCCATTCACACTCGCACTTTCACTCTCTCTCTCTCTCAATCTCTATCTCTCTATCTATATCTCACTCTCTCCCACACACTCTAAATTTTTCATCACACTCTTTCTCACGCACTCTCTCTCTCTCTCTCTCTCTTATTCTCCCTTACACTCTATCTCTCACTCTCTCTATCTCACCCAATCTCACTCTTACTCTCACTCACTTTCTCTCTCTCTCACTTTCTCTCTCACTTTAATTCTCACTCTCTCTCTATCTATCTATCTATCTCTCTCTCTCACTCTCCCACTCTCTCTCTCTCTCTCTCTCTCTCTCTCTCATTCTCATTCTCACTCCCACTCACTGTCTCACTCTCACTGTCTCTCACACTCTGTCCCTCTCTCTCTCACTTTCACTATCTCGCTCTCTAAAATTTTCATCTCTCTCTCTCTCTCTTTCTCACTCACTCTCAATTCCTATCTCACTCTTTCTCAATCTCTCTCTCTTTCTCACTCACTCTCAATTCCTATCTCACTCTTTCTCACTCTCTCTCTCTCACTCATTCTCACTCTCATTCTCACTCTCTTTCTCACTCTCTATCTCACTCTCTATCTCACTCTCTTTACCTCTCTATATATATCTACACACTCACACTCTCTCACTCTCTCTGTCCCTCTCTCTCTTTCTCTCACTCTCTCTCTTATTCTCCCTACCACTCTCTCTCTCACTCTCTCTCTCACTCTGACTCTCTATCTCACTCTCTCCCTCTCACATTATTTTCTCTCTCTTATTCTCCCTACCACTCTCTCTCTCACTCTCTCTCACTCATTCTCATTCTCACTCTCACTCTCATTCTCACTCTCTATCTCACTCTCTTTTTCTCTATATATATATATCTCTCTCACTCTCTCACTCTCTCTCTCACTCTCTCTCTCACTCATTCACATTCTCACTCTCACTCTCTCACTCTCTCTCTCACTCTCTCTCTCACTCATTCTCATTCTCACTCTCACTCTCTATCTTACTCTCTATCTATCCATCTCTCTCTCACTCTACACCCATTCACACTCGCACTTTCACTCTCTCACTCTATATCACTCTCAATCTCTCTGTCCCTCTCTCTCTCACTCTCTTTCTCACTCTAAATTTTTCATCTCACTCTCTCACTCACTCACTCCCTCTCTCTATCTCACCCATTCACATTCACACTCGTACTTTCACTCTCTCTCTCACACACACACGCTCTCTATCTCACTCTCAATCTCTCTGTCTCTCTCACTCTCTCTCTCTCACTCTCTCTCACTCATTCTCACTCTGACTCTCTATCTCACTCTCTCCCTCTCACATTAATTTTTTCATCACACTCTCATCTCTCTCTCACTCTCTCTCTTATTCTCCCTACCACTCTCTCTCACTCTCTCTCTCTCTCTCACTCTCTTCTCTCTCTATCTTACTCTCTCTCACTCTCTATCGCACTCATTCTCACTCTATCTCACTCATTCTCTCTCTCACTACCTCACTTTCTCTATCACCCTGATTTTTTTAATTCATTCTGACGTTCAAATTATGGATACTGCACCTGAAGTAGCCACGCAAGCGAAACCGGGTCACTACAGCATAATCGGTTTATCTTTACCACCGTGCAATCGTCACCTGACCTCATAGTACCAGTAGACCTTCGATACTTTCATGGACTTACTGTTTGAACTTCATAAGCCAGCCAATGGCCCCAAACTGATACTAACTCTCAGAATGGCGCGCCTACAGTTTGCACGCGACCATTTGCATTGGACTCAACGTTATAGAAGCTAGGTTCTTTTTACCAAGATTTTGCTGTACGGTAATGATGGACGTAGAAAAGTCTACCGAAGACAGGGAGAACGTTTGCAGCAATATTGCATTGAAGAGAAGGTGAGTTATCGCAGCGGGTCATAGACAGTCTGGAGTGGAATTCCCAATGAAGGAAAACTGGCCTTGAGGTTGTGACGAGACCACAGGTGCCACCGCTAATAGAAACTGTCCTTGAGTAGCGACCGATACATTCGTCAATGCCTAGAGGTTCAAGTGATGCCATAAACTGAGTTTATGGGCCAGGATTTAATTTTTGTGCGTGATGATTTTGGCGCTTGAGACGACTTATTGCAATTAAACGGCAATGGCAAACTGAAATGATAGTGAGTGACTGGCTTCAAAACACTTTTTTTGTATACTACCAATATTTAAAATGATAGAGATCTTTATTCTTTCTTTTCTTTTTCTTTCTTTCTTTCTGTCTGTCTTCTATCTTCTTCTTTCTTTCTTTTTCTTTTTTCTTTCTTCTTTCCTTCTTTCTTTTTCTTTCTCGATTTAGGTGTCCGGGAGTGTAATTAAGTAAGATCTCTTCTGTCGTATAAGGTTATGATAAAAATAAATATCTATGGTTAGGTGACCGTTAATGAGAAATCCCGTGTATTTACAATTACAATGTACTGTTTAATATTAGTGATAGGTGTTCGTCATGAACAATCTGTAAGAATGACAATAAAAAACATTCAATGTATCAGTGTTGTGCCACTAGTGTATAAGCAGGAACCTATGCAGGCCTTCATTAATTCACTAGAAAAGAGCTGGTGGTCCTCGACACCGGGCTGCAGACCGTCCAGGGCATCCTTAGATGGTAAGCTAACCATGTGTTTATTACGCCTGGACAGGACCGGCCTGTGCCTGGTGACGGGGACCATCACGGGACACTCCTCGCTAAAAAAAACACTTCTACACAGTGTATAGTGTGGAAGTGTTTGTTTAGCGAGGCAGAACGGACAATCCTCTGTGTAGGGCTTGCATGGAGGCTGAGGAAACCATCGCGCATGTGCTCTTTGAATGCACAGGCGTCACCCAGATTAGAACAGAAACCCTTGGGGCAGCCAGATCTTTCACAGATGTTCTTAACAGACTAGGAGACGTAATTAACTTCTGGATGGAGGTGGGCTGGTTGGAATAACCACTGATGGCCGCCATGGCCCATCAACAATGGTCCACCTGAAGGACTAAGTGCGGAAACCAAACCCTTTACCATAGAACATAGAACTGTACGTCGCTTGCTCCCGCGTCACCAGGTTTGACCCTCTGTATATTTTGGTTGCTATAAGCAAAACTACAAACGTAGTATTCAGGGAAATTTGTTCAAAATGTGGCTGGTATTTTAGTATATTGTAGTGTCTTACGACTTCCACACGAACGAAGTCGCGGGCAGAAGCTAGTAATATAAATAAATCCACAAATAATTTAAACACAAAAAAGTCTAGAAAAATAACTGGTAACCTTTTTAATACGAAAACATCAAGAGTTTCCAGGTTCCACTACCTACATTGGCATTAACGCCTTCTACTTTTAAGCGAGCAACGTGTATTACCAAAACGCTTGCTATTTGCATTCTGTCAGTAAAAAGTTGAACGAATAGTGTAGTTAAGAACATATTTGTATTTGCTAAATAAACACAATTAATTATTTTAATTGTGTTTATTTAGCAAATACAAATATGTTTAATACAACTATTGTTTACTTAATAAATCAAACAAAGCTATTGTTTATTTAATAATTTCAGAACAGCAGTAAAAACAATAAAAAATTATATCTCACTGGACTAGGTCCATGTTTCAATTGATTACCTTTTGGAGTATTGTTGATGATAGCATGCGAAGTATTATTTATTATAGTATCTACAGGAATTTATCGATATTTACACCCTCGTATTTAGATGGGCACTAAAAATCAACTACCGAGATCAAAATGCTGGACGACCACAATGCCAATGTCTATTTTTAGACAAGTGTTTTAATAGATTCTGATAGAAGGGTGACCATGAAGGGTATCAGAGAGTAATTTGCAATTATTATACTATTACAATAGATAAAATAAAATTTATAGTAACCGTCTCTTACAAAATTTAACAGTGCACTTAATTATTAATTTAACTGAATCTATGGTGCTGGCTATTAGCCTTAGATCTAAGTCTCAAAAAATTAATAAATGAAGGTCCTTAATAACATAAATTATGAATCTGTTAGATGTTAGGTATCTCCAAGACGAAAAAAAAAAATTGGTAAGTACCTACTTTACTAAATTATCTTTCAGTTGAATCAACCAGAAAAATCCAGCTAAGTGCGTTTCGGACCATGAACAATGAAGAGTTCCGTTGGGATGAGTTTATGCCAAGAACAAACTTAACATTGTAGTTGAAAAAAATGTTTTCCCATAAATTTCAACTGCAAATATAAGTTGGTCGAAAATTAATCATTCGCTAACTTGTAAAGTCTACCTATCTGTGATAGTTTTCCTTTTAATTTCGTTATATATACTACTGCCGTGAATTATTACGGGATTATTATCAGAGGATGGGGACACTTGACTCTTAACAAAAATGAGCACTTTAAAACTTAGTACTATGCAAACGGACCCCTGAATCGAAAAATGGATTTCACAGACCCGCAATATTGTTGAACAACCTATCCAACGTTACCCCACATCATGATACGGACGGGAAAAAAAACTCATCCCTACTTTACGTGAAAGGGAGTTACACTACAATATTTTTTTTTTTTTTTTTATTTTACCTCTTTTTCGGCGTGATTAATATGTATACCTATGCTAAATTACAGCTTTCTAATACAAAAGCGTGCCCAAAGTGAGTCTCTGAGCCGTGGACAGACAGACAGACGAGCAGACAGACGGACATGACGAAACTATAAGAATTTCATGTTGACTACGGAACCTTAAAAATTTGCAAACATTGTAAAATAAAATTGAACTGAATATAAAAAATCCTTAACAGGATCAAAAACGTCGTCAACACATTCCTAGGCACGCGACACCAGGGGCCAAGACTGGAAACATTGACGAGTTTCCTAAATAGGAGTCCACCTCACACAAGAATGCTGAACTTAATATAAAAGGAACCGCAAAAACGTTGCTACATTAGCATGATACTATGACTTGACAATTAATAAGAGCCTATTAACTAACTCTTGAACTTAAACTTAGAAAACTTGGGTACGTTGGTATGCTATATACGTTTATAGCAAACTGTTATTACTGTAGTGTTTGCATATTGAAGTTTTTTTTTTTTTTTTTTTGTGACTTACGCATGCAATTGACTTTAAAATTATTATACCATGGATTAAACTCTGTTTGCTAATGGAAATTACTAACAGAGATATGCAAATCTCAATGTTATTTTTTCCATTTAGAAAAGCTTAGTTGGCGACCGTGACGGTAACATAATTTAGATTGAACGCACTTAAGGTGTTGCTCAACTAGGGAAGTAATCTCTCATTCAATAGGTATAGAGTTTTGAATATCTGATACTTATCTAATGTTTTCAAGAACAGAATACATTGATAGATAGATAGATCATTTATTTGGTGCAACACAAAAAACACACTTAGTAAGTACACACGGTCACAAATCAAGCTATAATTTCCAGTATAAGCTGACCTCTCATTGTACGGAAATCCTATACAATGCGAGATCAGCCTAAACTGGTTATTATAGCTTGATTTGTAGCCGTGTGTTCATACAAATTTAACAAAATACGTGCACAATTTACCGAGGTTTTATGTACCAATAAATATACATTAAAAAGAAGGAAAGTGACACGTTTTACTAAGACATACCTACTCAGTGAAGATAATTCAAATAAAGAACAAAGTGTGATGTGCGTCTCAGGGTTTCTACAAATGGGAAACCAGCTCAGCACGTCTGTCAGGCGAATATAGGTACACACGGCTACATAACAAGCTATACGTAACTAGTTTACGCTGGTCTCGCATTGTATAGGATTTCCATATAATGAGAGATCAGCTTATACTGGAAAAGTATAGCTTGATATGTAGCCGTGTGTACCTGACGCTAGTTTTCTGCTAGATTTAAGTGCAGTGATTTACGGACGTCGAGCAGTCGAGCTAAATACGCGAATTATTATTGGTGGAAGAAGTGTTATGAAGTCCCTGGACGGGACGTCAAAATTGCTTGACAAGCATTTACGTGCTTGACAAGCAAGCTTGATGTTGTAACGTCAAGCGTGCTTGTCAAGCATCCATATTCATTTTCATCAAGCATTGCAATAATATAATTTTTCATCAATTCACGTGCTTGTCAAACAATTTTGACGTCCCGTCCAGGGACCTCATAACACTTCTTCCACCAATAATAATTCGCGTATTTAGCTCGTCTGCTCGACGTCCGTATATCACTGCACTTAAATCCAGCAGAAAACCAGCGTCAGGTACCTGTATTTGCCTAACAGAGGTGCTGAGCTGGATTCCCATTTGTAGCAACCCTGAGACGCACACCACACTTTGTTTGTTCTTTATTTGAATTATCTTCAGTAAGTAGGTATGTCATAGTGTCACTTTCCTTCTTTTTAATGTGTATTATTCATCAATTCACGTGCTTGTCAAGCAATTTTGACCGTCTAGGGAACCCATAATGTGCTGAGTGAAATTAAATAAAATGTAAGTATATACCCGCAATTTATTTTATGTATAGCCTATTAACTAACTCTTGAACTTAAACTTAGAAAACTTGGGTACGTTGGTATGCTATATACGTTTATAGCAAACTGTTATTACTGTAGTGTTTGCATATTGAAGTTTTTTTTTTTTTTTTTTTGTGACTTACGCATGCAATTGACTTTAAAATTATTATACCATGGATTAAACTCTGTTTGCTAATGGAAATTACTAACAGAGATATGCAAATCTCAATGTTATTTTTTCCATTTAGAAAAGCTTAGTTGGCGACCGTGACGGTAACATAATTTAGATTGAACGCACTTAAGGTGTTGCTCAACTAGGGAAGTAATCTCTCATTCAATAGGTATAGAGTTTTGAATATCTGATACTTATCTAATGTTTTCAAGAACAGAATACATTGATAGATAGATAGATCATTTATTTGGTGCAACACAAAAAACACACTTAGTAAGTACACACGGTCACAAATCAAGCTATAATTTCCAGTATAAGCTGACCTCTCATTGTACGGAAATCCTATACAATGCGAGATCAGCCTAAACTGGTTATTATAGCTTGATTTGTAGCCGTGTGTTCATACAAATTTAACAAAATACGTGCACAATTTACCGAGGTTTTATGTACCAATAAATATACATTAAAAAGAAGGAAAGTGACACGTTTTACTAAGACATACCTACTCAGTGAAGATAATTCAAATAAAGAACAAAGTGTGATGTGCGTCTCAGGGTTTCTACAAATGGGAAACCAGCTCAGCACGTCTGTCAGGCGAATATAGGTACACACGGCTACATAACAAGCTATACGTAACTAGTTTACGCTGGTCTCGCATTGTATAGGATTTCCATATAATGAGAGATCAGCTTATACTGGAAAAGTATAGCTTGATATGTAGCCGTGTGTACCTGACGCTAGTTTTCTGCTAGATTTAAGTGCAGTGATTTACGGACGTCGAGCAGTCGAGCTAAATACGCGAATTATTATTGGTGGAAGAAGTGTTATGAAGTCCCTGGACGGGACGTCAAAATTGCTTGACAAGCATTTACGTGCTTGACAAGCAAGCTTGATGTTGTAACGTCAAGCGTGCTTGTCAAGCATCCATATTCATTTTCATCAAGCATTGCAATAATATAATTTTTCATCAATTCACGTGCTTGTCAAACAATTTTGACGTCCCGTCCAGGGACCTCATAACACTTCTTCCACCAATAATAATTCGCGTATTTAGCTCGTCTGCTCGACGTCCGTATATCACTGCACTTAAATCCAGCAGAAAACCAGCGTCAGGTACCTGTATTTGCCTAACAGAGGTGCTGAGCTGGATTCCCATTTGTAGCAACCCTGAGACGCACACCACACTTTGTTTGTTCTTTATTTGAATTATCTTCAGTAAGTAGGTATGTCATAGTGTCACTTTCCTTCTTTTTAATGTGTATTATTCATCAATTCACGTGCTTGTCAAGCAATTTTGACCGTCTAGGGAACCCATAATGTGCTGAGTGAAATTAAATAAAATGTAAGTATATACCCGCAATTTATTTTATGTATTCTATAGTATATGTATGCATTGGGAAGCATTCTTAAATGTACGATGATGTATTGATAGAATATTTGATAAATTGATGATAGGTGCTTAGCTGGTTTCGATTATCCAAGCTAACAACATAATTTTAATATATCTGTTATTTAAGACTTATTACATAATAAGTCGAGGAGCTCATGGCTAAATAATAACAGCCGCACGGGTTGATCCGTCAGGTTAAGCTACGCTTGCCGCGGTTGGTCCGTGGATGGGTGACCATCTTTACATACCGAGACTCCTCCGTGCCTCGGAAAACACGTTAAACCGTTGATCCCGGCTGTCATTCGGGGATCTTTGACAGTCGTTACGGGTCGTCAGAAGCCCAAAAAGTCTGACAACCAGTCTTACCAAGGGTATCTTGTTACCCAGTTACTGGGTTGTGGAGGTCAGATAGGCAATCGCTCCATGGAAAATACTGGTATTCAGCTGCATCCGGTTAAACTGGAAGCCGACCCCAACCTAGTTGGGAAAAGGCTGAGATTTTTACGACTTATTACAAAAAAAAATCCGGTGTTCATAACCTATACAAAACAGTTCTGGAAAGCCACAAACAAAACAAACCAGCATGTTACTCGAGCAGCAACAACAAAACAATGTTAACATACTTGTCGTAGATTCAAAAGTACCTTGCACTTGTAAAGGTCGCATGTATTTATTATCACAGAGCAATGTCTTCTTCTTCACATTGCACAGTATTTATAGTTTTGCCATAATACTATGTGCAGTCGCCAACACATCAGGTTATACAAAACTGACAAATTTCTCCAAACAATTTCTCATAACGACAAAATTTGGCAGTTTGTGGTAACTCCATCCATGTGCTGGCGACTGTTACATTTATTTTACTGGGAACTGTATTCTGAGAATGGTGATGGAATGCGTCTATCAAAGAATCATTTGCCATGACAGTATTACAGAGACTGGCTTATAAAATGTAGGTACCACAGCGTTACGACTTTTTAAACACTCGATTATTCAAAAATAGAATAGCTGTTTAATATTTCTTGTTTATCACTGGATAATATTTATATTATTTAAAAACTAATAGTCTTAAAATAATTATAATAATATGTACAAGTATCTCTTCTCGTCCCACATACCGCAGTGTCTCAAGACGAAAGTCTTTGACCAGTGCGTGTTACCAGTGATGACATATGGCACTGAAACGTGGTCGTTCACAATGGGCCTTATTAGTAGGCTAAAAGTCACCCAAAGGGTAATGGACAGGGCTATGCTTGGAGTTTCCCTACGTGATAGAATCAGAAATGAAGAGATCCGCAGGAGAACCAAGGTAACCGACATAGCTCGAAGAATTGCCAAACTTAAGTGGCAATGGGCAGGGCACATTGCGCGCAGAACAGATGGCCATTCGGGCCGAAAGGTTCTGGAGTGGCGACCGCGTACCGGAAGACGTAGCGTTGGAAGGCCTCCCACAAGGTGGACCGATGACCTTATGAAAGCCGCAGGAATCCGCTGGATGCGGGAAGCACAGAACCGGTCGAGATGGCGGTGCTTGGGGGAGGCATATGTCCAGCAGTGGAGGTCTTTCGGCTGAAAAAAAAAATTATGTTCAAGTATATAAAAACGAAAGGGAAAAGAATCATAGTGCATCAAAAATTCGTCTGCAGGAGCTGTCAACTGGAATACATATATAAAAAAGGGAGAAAAAGAATCATGCGGCATCAAAAAATTCGTCCGCATCGTCTGGAAAAGTGCACAAAAGGCTGGCAGCATTGATATTGCCACGTTGATGGCAATGCTGATTCTTTGGCCAAGAAATAAGCTGGCGCTCTGGTCACGGGTCACGTGAAGAGTGCACCAACCGCTTGGCGATGTCTCGAAAAACTAAGTGAGCACTCGAACTCCATGGCCCTAGTGTTCCAACCCCAAATGGCTTGAACATATTTAATAAGTCCCAATCTTCTTTTGTTTTTCGTGTAATTAGTGACTAACCTGGTGTCAAAGTTTTATGCCACCCATGGGCCTCTGACCTGGCTACTCATGCCGTCAAGAAATATTTGTCAGGCATCCGGCCGGTTTCCTCACGATGTTTTCATTCACCGTATTTTAAGCAAATGATAATTATACAATACGCACATGACTCCGAAAACTAAGACATGCGTGCCTTGGGTTCGAACTTAAGACCTATGGGACATGGCCGTCCGACTGTCATACCACTAGGCTATCACTGCTGTCCCAATAAGATTGGAGTATTTGCGCCGTTAATAGCTGTTTTAATTAAAACACACACACTTCAAGACAGAATTTTTGATTAATTTTAAACCATTTAAAAGGTATGGAGTCCGCACTTAGTTCCTCAACCCGATTGTATTAATTGCACGGACATAAAGCATCGAACATAAAATGGTGATACCATTATACCACTATAATTAATAAAACATGATAAAGGTGGAGTTGTCGTTTGCTTGATTGCAAGAAACACCGAAATATCCAATTTCCCGGCACAGTGGTAAATCTTGATTTTATTAATCCCAATTTACATTATTACCCGCACGTTTAAACAAGGGTAATAAAAACGTATATCAATTACCTATGTGCAGCCAATAAAATATTGATTGTTCTCTAATTTAAAAACTGGATAAACAAACCATATATGCTAGAAAAATCTTTTATAACTCCTAACACTATACTATAATATACTACTTTTTCGGTAGCAGATTTGCATCTGCTACCGAAAAAGTTAAATTGCCATCATGCAAATTCAGTAGGAGTAAACAGTGTAATTATTAGTTATAGAAAATGTTATCTTCTCATCCTGATCTTTATCGCGAGATCAAAGCGCGAATAATAAAGATAGATAGATACATAATTTATAGTTTAGATTTTAGCACTCATTAATAAACCATGTCAATATCTCACATAGATCGTTATCAGCATTTAATAGATTTGCTTATCTTCATCATATCAATATATTTTGTTTTTATCAGATTTCGCTGGCGATTGTAACATGATTTATTATATTTTTAATTGGAAATTTGATCCGTAGACGACATTTAACTTTAAAATTGCTGGATAATAAAATCGTAACAATGGTTATCAGCGATTGAGATAAGGGACTTCCGTTGATTCGTCAGATTATAGTTTTTATACGTTCGCAATCCCGTATTTAAATTGCTAATCGAATTTTTGTGTTTTCATCGACGATAACATGAATTTCTTCTTATAGTTTATATGTAGCTGTAAAGCCAAGAGACATCGTCGGAAATGGCCCATCATCTTCGGAAATGGCCCCCAGAATAAACAAACATCTGACCTACATAATAATTATAAATATATTTTATTAGACTAATTGCGAATATCTGTATGAAACGGACATTCTGCGTTCCATAATGAACAATTAAAAGAGCGACTATCGACATTACATAAAATATGCCGCCATATTTGACAATTAGATTAGACATGACAATTAGTGATGTCCAATCTTTCAATAACATGACTAACATACATGAGGTAATATGATTTCCTACCTAAGTATAAATAAATTAAATTAAAAAAAAAACATTAGGATAAAGTCGTTTGCATTGAAGTTAAATAAATAAGTACTTATTTACCTACCTATTTTAATACAAAAACTAGAAGTTTTTAAACTGTCATGGTCACTAATATTATTATTAACATAAACGGTCACTAATATTATTATTAATATCGGGAACTCAGAACAATGAATAAACATGGTTAATATCCCGTTTATGTTAATAATAATAAAAACTAGAAGATTTACCAAATACGTAATAGATACTTAGGTAATACTTAAATGTTTTTCTGATTCTCTTAGCTTTAACTAACCACATACAGGCAATAGAAATAACAGTGATATGCATTTATTAGCATGTATTTCGAAGTATTGAAAGGATTGTTTCTTACTACCAAATATAACCTCAAAATCTTTGTTTTCTTTTGAAATAAATCGTTTCTGCAAGTTGTCCGTCATTAAACTTTGTCTTCATGAGCATATACTTGTAATTAAGAACACGCAAAATAATTTTCCTTTGCTGTTGGTTCTGGGGCGAACGAGGTATGGATGCAGAACAATCTCCTTTGGTCGAAATACAGACGTAACACGTCTGTATTACGACCAAATTTGGCTTTGCTAGTCATCAGAGACCTCTCAAAGGAAAGAAAATTTGTCTAGACGGTGAAGAGGACTAGTTATACAACATGTCACAGAATTAACGCACACCATCGACACCCCAATTAGAATATTATGGTATAATCTAAATACATACACTGAATTGTTACCATTATGTACAAAACATTGTTTATATTAAATTTGATATACTGATTGTGGGAGAAAATTGTGCGAGAGTGGGAGAAAGTAAATCGTCCATTTTGGTTTGTTTTGACTGTACAGCGGAAGTGAGACTGTAATTTACGTAGTTTTAATTATTTTTGGGATAAAAAATTACTAGGGATGCCTCGATACGCCTTTTTGCCGATACGATACCGCTACCGATGCTCTTATAAAAATATCGGCGATATCGATACCGATACGCTTACTGAATTCAAAAATGAAGGTAAAATTAATAAAACACGTCAGGTTATTTTTTTATTAATATAAAAAGAACAAATAACAGGACAAACTAAATAAAACCGTTTAAAACTATAGACAGGTTGAGATTAGTAATAGTTTTAGCATTTAAAATTAACATTGATGAGATTTTTGTTTAAAAGACAAAATATTCTTAAGTTTTGCGAAAAAAGGCGATGTCGCAAATCTGTTTGAATAAGACCTGCGGTGGAAAATAGTCTCTCAGATGGGACAAAACTCATTTAGAAACTAAAGTACTTCTGCGCCTCTTGATATATTAGGAGACCTTAGGTATCTCTCCACAAGAAGTCGAGAGATACCTAAGGTCTCCTTTGAGAGAATTACAGCTCAAAGTAGACAGGGGCTCATCTTCCTCGGACTCTAATACATTTTTAAAGCGCGAAATTGGAAAAGTATCGTTGAATCGGCCATAAAAATATCGCCTATATATCGACAAACTTCGAGTATCGCCGATATTTCGGCATCGGTATCGGTATCGGATGCATCCCTAAAAATTACCTATATTAAAAATAACACAAATCGATTCAGTAAACGATTCTGAACAAACTACTGTCCTAATGTGTATTAATTCAGTTACACATTGAATAAATAAATTACTTCTGACAAAAAATGTGCGTCAAAAGTCCTATTCATAAATCATTATTATTATTTCGTCTCCCACCAAATAAATATTATTTACAATTATCACCATTAATTTCCTCAAGCTCATTGCCAACTTCATCATTATATATACTTGAGATTATTTCAAGGAAAACATTATTTTCATTAAGTTTTTCGATCATCGGCTGACGGTCCAAATTTCTAAGGTTTGATTAAATCGAATGAGCACAAAACAGAAGTATTCGTTGATTAGAAAGCAGATGTTCAACGTAATGAGCGTCATTTTAGACGCAGATATTTATATGTATAAATACTGAGTTGTTTATGTTGGAAAGCATATACATAATTATATGTAACTAATCGAGGGCTACAAAATTAAAGTTAATATTAAACAAAGTGTAGATTGAAATAAATTTTCTCAATTCAGTAGACCTAGAATGCTAGATTCATCATATTAACAGTATGATACATCATATAATATAACATATTATATTGTTCACAGCCAGACAAAAACTTTTACCTTTTATGGAATTCTACTTCTATGTTGCTAGATTATCGGTTCATCTATAGAAGAAAGAAAGAACAATGTTTATTTGATCACAGTTTGTGATACACAAAATACTAATAACATAATAAAAGTGTGTGCCTCACGGCTGCACCAAAAAGATTCATTTCAGCATTAATGCCAGATAGATGCTGTCTGACCTGGTTTTCTAATGAACCTTTAGGGACTAAATTAGCTAACTAACTTCGTCGCCTTAGTAGTGAAGGGAGCTATTCCACACTAAACTGGTTCCAAGATAAAGATAAATCAAAAATTCACCACTTGATTTTTTGTTCCAAGTTTCATTTAACTCCTTTCACGTCTGGATGAAAAACCAAACCTCTAGTTGAGTTATCACTTAGATCTCTTCACCACTAAAATCTCCGTCTAACGACGAGTATGGTGGTGTTCATAACTCGATTCGGTCAAACGTGTGGCTTAGCTCTCTTCACCACTAAAGGTGACGACTTTAGGGACGGCGACCGAACAAGGCTACGCCGCGCGTGCGTTTCGTGGTCTCACTTTCAAAAATGATCTTCCAAAGACAGGTTATTGCTGACGCAGGTAAATTAAATATTTAATTGTGTTCTAGTTTTTAATTTAAACTTCCGATCAAATGAACTAATATGTCATGTCATGCATCGGTCGACTTAAATGGGTTCCCTATCCATTCGCATAAAATTTTAAGACCTAATATAACTTAGCATAATTTTGTTTGGCATAATTATATTTTCGCATAATATAATTACGCATAACAGTTTACGCATAATTTTTTTAAGCATAATTTATCTAACCATAATAACGATTAAGCATAATATTCTAAAGCATAAAGTTCTAAAGCATAACAATTTTGTGGGTTTTTTTTTTCGCTGTAGGAAGCATGAAGCAAGCAAGCATGCAAGCAAGCATACAGCATGCAAGCAAGCATACAGCATGCAAGCAAGCATGCATGCAGCAAACAAGCAAGCATGCAGCAGACAGGGTTTCTGTCACGGCTCCGGCGCTGCGGGCCTCCGGCGGCCCCACGCGCCTACGCGATTTTATATTACACTCTAGGGGTAGGACAAACAAGACTACGTGGAGTCGGTTATGCAGCAATTCGGTTCTGTCACTAACTTTTGTTGCACATAATAGTCATTAACTACTAACGTTATACGAATCAAATTTATGCCAAAACAAATTAGTCTTTAAGATGAGTATGCCACCTGCATACCTGCATACCTAAAAAATTTATGCCGAAGTATTATTATGCCAAAACAAATTGTGCCAAAATCTTTATGCCGAAGTATATTAGGACAAAGAACATTATGCGAAAAGAAGGGATCCCACTTAAATGACTTTCACTTAACGATGCATATTGCATACGTGCATGCATATCAATCAGGCATTAACATGATGAATTGCAAAACAAATAATTATGTAAATCATCATTCAACTTTTCTGTTACTTAACGTTAAGAAGGTAAAGCAAGGTACCTATACGAAATCAAAGCTGCAATCGTCACTTTGGGTCGAAATCGTCGTCTTCCGCGTGAACAAAGTTAATCGTTCACTGTAATAAGCATTAGATTACCGTCCAACCAATTCCACTGACCAATTCCAATTTCTCTGAAAACCACCACAGCCACATAGATTTCCTGCATTCGAACACACGTCTGTGAATGTATAACATGCATAATGAAAGTAATTTTCCTAATTGGCGTTATATATCACGCTGAACGAATTAACTAGAATATTCAGATTTCTGTTGGAGATATACTAATGGCTGATATCAAAATAGACTTATTAGAAAGGCATTTACTCAGATACTTTCATTCATACTTATCGTCATTGAAAAGTCTAGAACGATTCAAGAAAAATATAAACAAGAATGAGCTGCGAGTGTTATTTATTTATATGTTTTTAAGGCAGTCTACTACACCAATATTGTAAATAGTAACTGCTAATTGAACGAATCGTGTTTAAACCATTTCATAATTTAGCTGACAGTTAATTTATGATTTTTTCCATTTCATAATTTAACTGACAGTTGAATTATGAAATGGTTTAAACGGCTCATAAGGATACAACTGAGCACATAACTGGTACAATCGCGCGTTGTAATCCATCATGTTTAACTTTGCAATATTTAAAGCTGCAAAACTAGTGATGAACGTTCACCTACTTTCATTATGTTTTAGTTTCGGTTCAATTAATGCATTGAAAAAAAAAAATTGCCCACCACTACTTAGCATATCTTTAAAGGGTTCCGTCCCTATTACTGAAAGAACATAACAACACGCCAAATCATTGGGAACACTATGTTCAGTCGACAACAAGCTACGATGTGTCCTCACGAAGATGAAAATATACAGTAGTTTAAATAAACTCAGGCAATTGAATTGTTTAGTAAATTGACTACCAACTTAAATTGTCCGTATATTAGTCATTCTTTGACAGTTCTATGAAATGGCTATGTCACCGTAAGATTGTGAGCACCGTTGGTTTACACTAGCGAGATTAGAAATGATCGAAAAATTGTGAACTATTACAATATAACGCATTCATTTTCGATAGATCATTTATAATGAATCATTGTCAAATCGTGAAATTGTGAGCGAACATACACTTATAGACAGGATTCATAATTAATCTGTCTTATTTAATCACCAATAAAATTGTGAACCGTCCCTGATTGGTAGGTCTTGTCGGTAACCGAACAGGGGCCTAAGTCTACTAATTTACAAACGTTGCAATGGTCTCGCCATTGTGAGTATTTGACATTGTTTGTATGGCAAATCTGTCAAAAACTCACAATGAAGAGACCATTGCAACGTTTGTACATTAGTAGACTTGGCCCCCTGGTCGCAGTTACTAAGCCAGGGCACCCCGACCAAAAGGGTTAGGTTAGAACTGTAACCAACCACTTCTTCCAAGTTAGTAGCAGATACTTGACTATTTAGTATTTTGAGCCAGTTTGATACCAGAGGCCCTAGTGTGAGTTTCTTTTAACTATCTCGATTTTACGCATCGAGCGCGTTCGGCGTTCCGATTGGCCTCCGATTGGCACTTCACCAATCGGACTGCTGAACGCGCTCGATGCGTAAATTCAAGATGGTTAAAATAAACTCACACTAGGGCCTCAGTTCACAATTTTTCAGTTTGCCATCCTCCGACCAGACGAGAGTTGTGTCTGGTGGGCAATTGCCTGACGGTTGATGTCGGGATGTTGTATATACATAATATGCCAGTCGCGCGGTAAACTCTGATTGCGCGATGCAGGATTCGTGTGACGTCAGGTCTTTGATGCGTAGTTCGCATGTGGTGTTATAGATGCCGCCACAGACAGATTATAAACTATCGAAAAACAATACGTTAAATTGTAAATGGTTTGTTCACAATTTTTCTATAGTTTATAATCTCGCTAGGTATATATAAACTAACAATATTCATGATCATACGGTGACAGCTATAACACCGAAAATTGACGTAGAGTGTTACATTACACAAGATACCTAATGTATCTTGTGAAATATTACACAACCAGAATATGGCTATTTAATCAATCAAACTATTTTTGACTACTTGTCACCAAAATTATTGATAAGTTTTATCTGATCAACTCTATCACAACAGTCACCGACATGTATAATTATTAATTATTTACATGTATTATTATTTCCCCAGGAGCTTGTTTTTAAATTTCTCGAACCTATCATTAGGAACGTGCCGTGTGGAGCCCGACGTAAAGAATAGCACCACCCCATTTCCTCCCGTGGGTGTTGTAAAAGGCGACTAAGGGACTTACTAGAGAATGGACAGCAGCGGTCTCTATGCATTTTTAACACCATACTGCAATCGCCAACCCGCCTGCCAAGCGTGGAGATTATGGCAAACCCTCCCAATTGGCGGAGGCCTATGTCCAGCAGTGGACGTCTTTCGGCTGAAATAATGATGATGATGATGATCATTAGGAAGTCTACACAGAACATTCAAGAAACTACAATTTCTCCAGGGTTCTCACCTCCACGGTACCCTTACAATTGCAACGCGCTATCAGTTAGGATGCAACCACGCCTTTTTTAAGGTGTGTAACGAAACTCGCTCACGATAACATGCAGCTATTTGTATTACAGCATTTCGTGATCACACAATACAATGCGTAACGTCTCATTACCACTATCAGAGAGTAACAAACGATAAATATCAACCGCTATTTCGCTTTCGATTTCACAGTTGTTGATGCTGAGCGATGTTCCAAATAGTACCGAGACCATCCGAGTAGGTGTAGATGTTTGATAATGGAATTTGGAAGTCGATAGTTGAAAGGGTTTTTTAGTATATCAATGCTTACAATAGTAGATACAGACTGGTTTGACAGTTCATTGTAGCCATTTATAGCAGACAGCGTGGCGGCGCCAATAATAACAAAGTCAATAATAATTATATTCAATTGTTTACATTCATTTGGTTATTGACATAAATCGATGGTTATTGAAAAAAAATTGGTACGAGTACATCTACATAGGTACCGACTTAGATTCAGAATCATCTATATCTATACCTATAATAATATCGTAGCGAAGTCAAACTGTACGTTAAATATTTTTGAAAATAGTAATTACTACGAGGTCTGGCATCGATTCTAATGCCTAAAATATAGTTTTTAGAATGTTTGTCAATTTGTATGAATGAATGTTTCAGCTTCACGCAAATTCTAAAGAATAAAGTCTGTTCAAATCTAGCAAAGATATTCCCTTTAAGTTTGATCAGTCGATAGGCTATACGGCAATGTCCTAACCGTTTGGCTCGTCTTTTACAATTTGCACTATAGAGGAATATAAACATAATGCAATATTGCTCATCCCCCATAGCAACTAGAGTGATAATATCAATCGGCTACCGATTCCCGCCGCCCAGGGCGTCTGCTGCGGGGACTAGGGGCGTGAGGGCGCACAGACTGCCGCTCCCTCACGCATTCCGCCTCCTTCTTCGCGAGCATTACTGCTTCGCAGAAGAAGATGACTGCCTCCCATGCAGTCTCGCTCCGGACCATGGCCTGGACCAGAGCCGGTCGCGAGAGATCGCCGCCGCCGATCGCCTCCGTGAGGTCACGGCGGTGCTCTGCCCAAGCCGGGCAGACCTCCACCGTTTCCTCCGGGTGATCCACACAGTGGTAACATCCAGGCGTTTCCTTTCGCCTAATCCGAAACAGGAACCTCCCGAAACACCGATCCGGTGAGGACCTGTGTAAGGCGGAAGGTGAGTTCACCGTGGCGCCTCTCCAGCCACTCCTCAAAGAGGGGACTTATCACCACAATTGTGGCGTGCCAAGCGCTGGGTTGCGACAATCGCACCTTCCATGTCGCCATGAGATCCCGCCGGAGCTCAGTCCGCTGTGCCGTGATTTTTCGTGGCAGCGGAGTTACGCCCCGGCGTTTCACCTAGCGCCACTCCCATAAATGCGCGAGGATTTTTGCCTCCAGATCCCGTGGCGGGCACTGTCGATCCTGCCTTTTGTACTAGGCAAGGCAGTTTGTTTTGGTACGCTTATAATTTGTAAAAAAAAAAAAATATCTAGGGCATCTCAGAGTGTAACCACTAAGGTTCCGACTCTTTAACCGGACTTTCCTGTGGCTGCCTTAAGCTCCTAACGAAACTTAATGCCTCCAGCCAGGGCGTAAAAACTATAAACTAAACGACTGCTGCTCACTAAGGGCACCCCCTATGGGGTACGAACCTCGGCTTAGGGCAGCTGAGTCGGAGGGAGGGTGGCAAGGGACCGACGGTGGCTGGATAAAATCAGTGTTTTGATTTTTATCGTGGGGAGTTTGGATAACATGCTGCTCAGCTAAAACGCGTGCTGGCGCTTCACTTACAGTCAAGGGTCGGGGAGGACTATTCGTCAGTCGGGGATTTCGCGCGGGGCCTCGGCGGCGAGGTCGGAATGTCGATCGTGTATTGTGTGCTCTTATTTTGCGAACTGTACTAGTTTCCCTACGACTCTCCTGGAGGAGAGTAGTGGGGTCGTCTGGGTGTAATATATTAAATTAAAATCTGATGAAATATTGAAAGTCATAGAACTAAAGTTGTTGTTTATGATGTTAGTAATATAGTCCTGAGCGGTTGTGTTTTACCAATGACCCTTTATAAATAAGGTGTCAAGTAGTAAGTGTAAGGGTGTAAGGTGACTGGAAGGCGAGAGAAGCGAGATTATCGCCGCGATTCTCTCGCCCGTGGAGATGACGTCTTAATGAGAAATCGCGTATGTTTACAATCTACTGTTATATTATTTTTAACCGACTTCGAAAAAGGAGGAGGTTCTATGTGCGACTGTATGTATGTTTTTTTTTAATGTATGTCCACCGATTTTTCCGTCAATAGTGATCCGATTTTGAAAATTCTTTTTTTGTTTTAAACGGTATACTTTCGAGGTGGTCCCAAATAAATTTGATTAACTTTGCTTGGACAGTTTTTGAGTTAGCTGCGATATTACATATCTATCTCTATAATCCACTTTGTGTATCTTGGTGATGTTATAATAATTCCTGTCACTGCATAGCGAGTAGTGGTACATACGAATGGGTATGGTTAAAAAAAAAATTCTCCGTTATGTAGATTATAAAAAGATATTGGACGCGTATTTTTTATTTTTTTACGCAATTAAAATATTACGGCGATACATTGAGTTCAAATGTGGCATGACGTCACTTCTCAGTAGATTTTATAAGTAGCTGTGACGTAACGAGCCCCAACTCCCCAAGTTTAATGTGTTTTATCTAAGTCATTTTTTATTAATATGATAAAGCAAAAAATACGTGTCTAATATTTTTTTTATTATCTGATTGACGGACTAAACAGTTTTTCTTTTTTTTACCCAGGACACATCCCTTACTATTTCTAATTATTAATTACAATTTTGGCTGCTGAGACTAAAACTACAAACGTAGTATACAGGGATGAGGGAGGTATTATAAAAATAACATAACATCACGCCTGTACTCCCCGAGGGGTGAGGCAGAAGTGTACCTATAGTGTACCCACATTTCGCCAGTTATGTTTAAGTCCCAAGCTTATTGCCATTAACCGGGCTCAAATCCAGACATCGGACTGTTATTGAAAAATTCCAGATGGAAAACCCAATAACACTTTGCCTGGGGCCTAAGTCTACTAATTTACAAACGTTGCAATGGTCTCGCCATTGTGAGTATTTGACAGTGTTTGTATGGCAAATCTGTCAAAAACTCACAATGAAGAGACCATTGTAACGTACATTAGTAGACTTGGCCCCCTGACCCGGGAATTAAACCCAGGTTTTCATGCTCAACAGTAACACTTGCGACCATTAGACCAACGAGGCAGTTATTTAATAAAAACTGTTATTTTAGTATATTGCGGTGTCTTACGACTTCCACGCGAACGAAGTCGCGGGCAGAAGCCAGTTAGGTACTTTATAATTTAGTTTAAAAAAATACAACACTAAATACATTTTCCTCTATGTTGAAGAACATAACAAAACAGAGCAAAAAGGTTATAAGGAAATAAAGAAATATCTTCCTCAATGTAACCTAAATTGCATTTTATAAAATAAAAAAACGGGTGTATCTTGTGTCAACATTTTATTTAGTTTTTATTTTGATTTTTTTGACATAAAGGGCACTCTTTGTTTATTATTTTGGGTTAGACTGTGAAGTTGGTTTAGCGTTGTGACTACCTCTCGATAAGACTAAATAGCAGATGTGACTAGTTCGCTATAGGACTTAATTTCGATTAAAGATTATTATATTACACTATCACTGGGGCCTAAGTCTACTAATTTACAAACGTTGCAATGGTTTCGCCATTGTGAATATTTGACAGTGTTTGTATGGCAAATCTGTCAAAAACTCACAATGAAGAGACCATTGCAACGTTGGTACATTAGTAGACTTGGCCCCCTGGTATATCCAAGAATTAACTATGTATATCTTAGATTTGGTAACATGTTTGTTACGAAATCAGACACAATGTACTTAATTCTTGATCTTGATCGTAATGACGATCGCGTACAGGGCCTCAAGTCTGCTATTACAATAGTGTCAGAATGGTCTCGCCATTGTGAGTATTTGACAGTGTTTGTATGGCAAATCTGTCAAAAACTCACAATGAAGAGACCATTCTGACACTATTGTAATAGCAGACTTGAGGTCCAGGGCGGCGCCGAAGAACTATTTAATTATTTTTTTTTTTTTTTCATTTGTCAAACTCATTTTTCACTTTCTTTCTTATTAACATCAAACATTCTAGCTAATTTCACATTCAAAACGATGCAACTTTTTCTGGAACAAAAAATATTATTTATTCCAGTTAAAGTTAATATTTGACGGCACGGTTGGCGCAGTGGTTAAGCGATTGACTGCTGCGCTGCGTGTCGTGGGTTCGATTCCTGCACGGAACAAAT
The DNA here is from genome assembly GCA_947523025.1 of Dryobota labecula. Lineage (NCBI taxonomy): Eukaryota > Metazoa > Arthropoda > Insecta > Lepidoptera > Noctuidae > Dryobota > Dryobota labecula. Next base: position 19,029,443 of record OX383287.1, on the reverse strand, counting down.
ATTTGTATCACCTACAAGTAGTTGTTCCGGGTCTAGCTGTTAGTGTATGTGAGTTTAAATGTTTGTAAACGTACCCACAATACAGGAGAATTCCTAGTGTAGGGCCACGTTTTATTTAAAAAAAAGTGTCCTAAAGACGACATATGATGTCCTGGAATTGACGATGTGTGTATTGTTCACTATATTAAAGTGGACAATATACAGAGATAAAATCATATTTCCATCATCCTTGTCAAGACAGCGAATACTAGATTAGAATGTTGCGAATTCTATGTATATGATATAAGTACAATAAATGATGACAACGCTCATCACAAATTTTTTTTTTTTCGTTATACTTAGTAAAAACCAGTTTCTGTATTATGTAACAACTAGCTTTTGCCCGCGGCTTCGCCCGCGTGGATGTCGGTTATCGCAAAGAAAAGTACCCTATGTACTTCTCCATATCCCAGGCTATATCTCAAAATTCTAACTTAATATTAATTTTAATGTGATGCACTATGTGAATAGAAACCGAAACAAATGATTTAATATAATAAAAGTACTTATGTTCTGAACGTGAATGAGTCTTTACCTAAAGATAACAAACACAAAATGAAAATACGAAATTTCACTCAAATTCATAAAGCAATCAATTGTACCAAATTACAACACGAAATAAAAGTGCGACACAAATAATAATTTTAAAATAATTCACGTAAGTACCAACAATTTGAAAACAAAACGAAATCCTCCGAAATGTCGCATGTTAGACCGTTTATGCTGATAAAACGCTCGAAATATCTAATGAACACCATTGGTGCATAACTTTTCTCAGGGTCACGTTCGCAGTTGGACGAAATATTTTACATTTATTTTGTACTTGCAACACGATCTGGCTGTAGAATTCGATTAATCGACTAATACTTGACCGGTTGACATTTTAGCGGGAACACCACTAAACGAACGAAAAAAAAAAAGAAAACAAAATACTCTGTACTCTGTGGTCGTGTAGGGTCGTGTGGCGGTGTGGCGCGGTGCTTAATGTAAACATTCATCAAAGTTATACGTGCGTAAAGTAATGGATTCAATGAGAAAACGGTTTAATCTTAGAAGAATCTTATACAGAATTACTGAGAAATAAGTGTAGATTTCGTATTGAGTGTTAGTTTATCGAAAAGTGATAAATATGTCAGTTAAAAAGTAACGAAAGTTTTGGAATGCACAAATTTTGATCATAAGGCCGCCGTGTTTAGTAATGTTTTTATGATGAATATACTTGTATACTGTTTGAAATACACATAAGTAGCCAGCTTTTTATCTATGAACATAATTTGGCTAATAGCTACTGATATTATAGCGTATTTTTATCGTAATCGTATTTCCAAGAGTAAAATTCGGCAAACAAATACCTACAAAAAGACAATAAAATGGATATAGTATGTTATCCTTAAGAGATAGACATATGCCATCGCGGACTTTTCTGAAGATCTTTATAAGACACACAATTCCACCATACATTATTTTGTTATATCTCAAAGGGTTTAGACAGCGTTTTCGTTGAAAGCTCCCAGACGGCTTATTTTTTTCTGACACCTCCAACAAATATCGTTAATTCATACAAAAATGCATACAAAAACTTAACAAATTATATACTTAAACCTTCCTCGAGAACCAAGCTATCCATTGGTGAAAAAAGCATGAGAATCGGTGCTGTAGTTTTTCAGTTTATCGCGAACAGACAGACAGACGCGGCGGAGGACTTTGTTTTATAATATGTAGTGATTAAATCAGTTATTTATAGTTTTTTTTTTTTTTTTGTAATCAGGCTGCAGGTTAATTAGCTACTTAATAAAATTACTCAATTTTCTTTGTAACCCTCATAAAACTAATTCATTAACTTAGCATAACATTAAGCATAATTATACCGGAAATCATTGCGTGGTGCCCTTTGCATAAATCTCACAGCTATTACAGAAAAAATATAATAACCTAGTTAATCGCTTACGTATTATTTTTTTTGTAGAATTTGAACTGTTCAAATAAGCCAAATCAGCTTATCTAGTTTTTAACCCAACCACCAACCCCTGGGACAATCACCATAACTAGGTATGGAGAGTAGACGTACTTATATTGGGAGAGCTGTGACATTTTGCTCAGTTCCTTCATATTCAGTCCATTCTTCCCTAGAATGTGCTTCTTCTGTATATCAATCAGGATGGCCACTAGTCGGTATATATGCATTTAAGTGGAAAATGCAGAGTTATTTTCATAACAAATAGGGTAGAGTCATCTCAATTATCTCTTTCCCTTGAATTTATACATATATATATATATATGTATATATAAAAAATTGATATATATTATAGTAAACTAGCTTCTACCCGCGACTTCGTCTGCATAAAATTTCTTGTTCCCCCGTTCCCCAATCCGTTCTCGAGATAGCATAAAAAAAGCCGGTCCAAAAAAAATTTTTTTTTTTCGTTAATTTTTCGCTTGTTTTAATAGTAATTCTGATATTCGGGGCGGAGACAAATCCAACATCAAAGCTCATAAAAATCGGTCCAGCCGTTCTTGAGTTATAAATTGTGTAAATAACCCGACTTTGTTTTATATATTTAAATATCGCGCGAAGCGAGAACCTTGACATAATTCAAAAAGAGCAATTTTAAGGTATAATAATTTAAAAATTCAAAAGCAGCAGTAAGAGTGCGATGAAGTATAAAGTCACACCTTTTTTCGAATGTCTTAATTAATTAATGTCTTCTTTTTGTAGTAAAAATAATAAAATTTGCCGCGTCCAGCTGTAGGTATGCTTAACTCAAAATTGCAGATTTTTAGTTGTCACCCTTCTTGCCAATGAGCGATATACAGTATGTATGTCTAAGTTTATAACCTATTTACGTACTTGTGTACCTATTTTATTTATAATTATGTTACCTTTTTATTATTTTTATATATTCACATATCTCGGGACCCTGGGGTTCCGGACCTTTGGAAGGCGTACGAGGGGCCGAAGCCAACTCGGAGAGGCCCGTTAGACGCTTTTTAATTAAATGAGGCACCAACCGACGATTATCCCTGTACGCACTATGCAAGTGCACCCCCGGTTGGTGTGGAACTATTGCAGGATATAGAACCAAAGATATTGGACTATGGGTTTGGGTGGTTAAAATGGACTGGTTACCTAAAACTATGGAAGGACTATGGCCCCTGCCTGATCAATGTTTTATTATACACGGATAAAATGGCAGCGGATGACTTGCACACTCAATAATGGGCCCTCGAAAACGGTCTCTTCACCATTCTTGGTTGACTGGTAGAGAATGCCTAAGGCATTAAGTCCGCCTTTGTACCTTATTGTATGCGAGAAGTTTAAATAAATACAGTTAATGGTGCCGATTCCCTTGTTCACAAACTAAACTAAATATAAGTTCAGTGCATCTTTTTCTCTCTGTTTAATTAAGAAAAGGACAGATGATAAATTTTAGTTTAGTCTGTCACTACTCCATACAAGTTTAGACGTGATTAAAAACTTGCCGACTAAAATTACGTCAATTTACGTCAAACGCTGAATAATTTGACAGGACTAAACTAAAATGTATCTTCTGTCCTTTTTCTACTGAAATAGAAAGAAAAAGATGCACTGAACTTAAATTTAGTTTAGTTTGTGATCAAGGGAATCGGCACCATTGTAACTGTAAAAAGTCCTTAAAGTACCGTAGATTTTTCTCCAATGCACAAGAGCAAGCGCGGGTGCAACTGATTGCGAGCGCATTTGAGCATCTTATTGCACGCGCGAGACTCGATGCTTAGTGCAATGTAAAAGCAGAAGCAGTTTTGGTGTAGGTAACAATCACTATAATCGGTATGATATCATCTAAATTATCGTTTTTATTATTCGTTCTTAATAGCATTTAATCACAAACACGAATAACTATATAGCACTATTTTATACGAGTAAGCATTGAAAAAATTCGACTACGAGTATTTAGGTGTTTGAGCTCATTCCACCTTCGACTGAAAAACAATTCACCAATACCTACATCGTGACCTTTCCTCACAGCGAAGGGCATTATGACCCATTTTACGGTTTTCCCCCGCTCGTAATGCGCTTTTCCGTTTTCCCGCTCAGAACCGTTCGTTTATTGCAACAAGCTGACTATTTAACCTCTTTTTTGACGTGACAACGTCTAATAAATCGATGAACGCCGGCTGCATGCACGAAAAAGGATGACTCATTGTCTCGTTGCGCTAATTGTCCCGTTACGCTCATTGTAAGGATGAGTGCCGGCTGCATGCACGAAAAAGGATGACTCATTGTCTCGTTGCGCTAATTGTCCCGTTACGCTCATTGTAAGGATGAACGCCGGCTGCATGCACGAAAAAGGAAGACTCATTGTCTCGTTGCGCTAATTGTCCCGTTACGCTCATTGTAAGGATGAACGCCGGCTGCATGTACGAAAAATGAAGACTCATTGTCTCGTTGCGCTAATTGTCCCGTTACGCTCATTGTAAGGATGAACGCCGGCTGCATGCACGAAAAAGGATGACTCATTGTCTCGTTGCGCTAATTGTCCCGTTACGCTCATTGTAAGGATGAGTGCCGGCTGCATGCACGAAAAAGGATGACTCATTGTCCCGTTACGCTCATTGTTCCGTTACGCTCATTGTCCCGTTACACCCATTGTCCCGTTACGCTCATTGTACGCTTGCGCTGCATCAATGTTTTGTTATGACGTTGTCACGTTAAACTATCGTATCGTAAATCAACTTTACAGACAACCAATTTTTTGGAGATCATCTTGTCAATAAACCAAACCAAAGTGATACTTAAAATGCGCTATTAAATCATCGTAAAGTGGTTTTGCTAATAATGAAAAAAAAACTTTAAACGTTTCGTAGACATAATGATTATAAACTGTACAGGAGGCTGGCAATTGGGTAGCCTGGCATATTTTTACATTATTCGCTTTCTACAGATGTTCGGGCGTGCTTGACTTGCGTCACTAAGTCACAATTACATAAATATTAGTTATACAATGAGGAGGTTGCTGACGCGCTGCATTGATTGATCGGATTTTTTGTCAATTCAGTTAATTTAAATCACTTTTTTATACATTAAGTGCTTTTAAAGTAGTCGGTTTGCGGTGTTATGTATTCATTTATTTTATTTATTATATAAAATTATTAATTTTAAAAACTTTGTTATACTAACTTAGTTGTATAGAGGTATGAAAAACAGCGTGTAAAGTTCACGCATCCTCTATTGAAAAGGGAAGATCCTCCGACCAGACGGGTGTTGTTTCTGGTGGGCAACTGCTAGACTGTTGATGTCGGAAATGTAATGAAATGAAATGAAATCGTTTATTCTGTAAATAGGATATCGGAATCACTTTTACACGTCATATAAAAAATATAAAAACAAGCTTGAAGAAGTCGACATTTCCTATCTGACTATCCCTGAGATGAAATGGCGAAACAAACTCAGGGGTCAAAGTCTCTTTTAAAGTCCAGACATAATCTTGGTCAGATCATGTGAGGACCATGTAGATCCGTGTCTGAAATGGTCTTTTGAGGAAAGAACCACACAATTTTGAGTGGACCTGTCCAGTCAGTGCAAGCATTTGTCAGTAAACGTGTAGCTCAACTCAGGATTTAAGGAGCTCAACGACTCGACGGCTCGGGATGTTGTATATATGCCTGTCGCGCGGTAAACTCTGATTGCGCGATGCAGGATTTATGTGACGTCAGGTCTTTGATACGTAGTTCGCATGTGGCGTTGTTGCACGGTTGTATATTAGGGATATAGTTTAAATATTTTGTGCTGTAATAAAATATGAAATTAAAACAAAATCCATACTGAATTTCTACAGAAATCTCTTCCAGGCGTCCTCCGAGGAGATTGATAAAACGAGAGATAGAGTGTAACCTATAGGTACTCATATTATTATTAAATATATATTAAATAATAGATGAAGTAGAAATTTAAAAAAATCCAGTATAGTAAACAAAGACTTAACAAGAAACACCTGCAGTGTTGCACCTACGATACAACTATATAAATCCTGGCAATTGATATTGAAATAAGTGCAAATGTGAAACAAAAGACCTCACTTCCAATAAGAGTAGGCCACCACATCCGTTTCAAAAGCTGCAATTGTCATGAAAAACGCCTAAGGACTTAAGAATAGGCACAAGCATCCTCCTGTGCATTAATCACGATAATCAAACCTAAACGATTTCGGATGATATCACGAACCTATCAACAATATGAATCGGCGATCAGACAAATACTGGCTAATAAATAAAGGTATCTGCACACAGCGAGCGCGGCGCGGCGGGACGGGACGCCGCCGCCGACGCGACGCTGAGCAGTTGTAATGTACTAGATAATACAGACGACGCCACACAGAGCCGTCCGGCTCGACGTGACGCGACGCGACGCTCTGTGTGGCGTCGTCCGTAATATCTAGTACATTACAACTGCTCAGCGTCGCGTCGGCGTCCAGTCCCGCCGCGCCGCGCCCGCTGTGTGCAGATACCTTAATAGTTCGCGTTTTTAATTCGTCAAGCACGCTTCACTTCAATTACGAGTTATTAAAAGTAATAAAATGTTAATGATATTTGTATTACTATCGTGCCTCGAGTATTTTGAACTGACATAATGTTAGGGCACACGAACCCTCTAACTGACAGTAAAGTAGTGATAACGAGCGGATTTATAAATCATTGTAAAGTCAACGGCGCGTCTAACGTTACAGACAAACTGTACGCAATTGTGAGAACAGTCTTTTTTGAGTTTTATTGGAATTTGTACGGTCAGCTGCAGAGAAACCTCACCCCCTAGCAATGAATAAATACATTGCTAGGGGGTGAGTTTCTCTGCAGCTGACTGTACAGATGTAAAAAGTTAAATTTTTGTTAAATTAAAATTTTACCTTTAACAAAACTTTTTTTTTTTTTTTAACTTTACAAATTAAAAAAAAAACTATTTACATTTGTAAAATTTGAGTTTGTTGTTTGTCTAAAGTTTATAAATTCCAATTAGCACTTTTTGTACGGCTAATAAAAAGTCATCAGGTACCTACCTCTCAAAACGCCTACCTATCGAACTGAGATACAATGTAACAACTTAGGTAGGATTTCCAAACATATCAACATCATGCTTCTGTCTGTCACTGAATGAGTAATAAAATTAGTGTTTAACCAAATAAAATAGAAATAAATTACTCATAGGACTTCAGAAATATCAAGGTGATTAGGAGCAGGCTTCATTCAGTTTGCTAATAACGCTGTTCTGTATTTAAAAATCCTTCTGTTAAATGTGGTTCCTTTGCAATTTTCAATATCCTTTAAAAGTATCTACAGCGATAAATTAGTAGACGAAACCAAACGACGTAGAACGATTTCAAAATCGATTTTGAAATCGGATGCCATCTGGAGACTAGATAAACGACCTGTGTCAGTGAATTCCACAAAAAGAAAGGGCCATGTAATGACAACTTTGAGCAAGTCGCTCAATTTATCGATTGCCGAATTATATCCATATACATGATGCTGCCATTTGGTCGTCTTCCTCATATTATGTGATCTTGGTCGCATTGACGTAGACACCGATGATAAAAGATAGTTTAATGTTATAGCGGCGAATTACAAAATCCCAAAGACGTTAACTCGCTCTATAATTTAAAATCCATTGATTACGTTATAATACAAACACCTAATGATTATGAATACGCTTTCCATGTTCCAATAGAAATAAAGTTTCACCAAAAAATATGGTGCAACATTATTCTTATGTCATGCCTACCTTGATATAATTAGGAAGTCGTTTTACCATGAGACCGAGTGTAACATTCCTTACAAGACCTTCTATGTAGGAAACACTTATTAGGTGTAATATTTATGAAAGGTGATCAATGGTGCAATGGATAGATAATGAATAATTACTGTTTTATGGATCAAGGTGCCTCTTTGACTTGCCCACAACCGCGCCATGTTTAGTTTTGTACCGCTCTTTAGGACACTTACAGACGGACTGTACTTCGCTTACGATTACGACATGCGGGTAAAAGTTTCCGACGGTAAACTGTGACCTTTGCTCGATGTCGGTGTCCGTCATTTTTAGGGTTCCGTACCTCGAAAGGAAAAAACGGAAACCTTACAGGATCAATCTTGTGTCTGTCACAGCCGATTTGCTCTGAATCTACTGGACCGATTAAATTGAAATTTGGTACACAAATGAATTTCTGTGACCCAAACACGAACGTGTAACGTAAATAAATTAATTTTGAATATAAGTAAGAGACAAATGTATAATAATAATAATAATACGTCACTTCTGGGAGGCAAATGAGAAAGTAAAAAAAAAAAATGTTTTGCAAACTGTACCGTATCTCTAATGAAAGGACTTGATAAGAGGACTTCAAATATATATTTTTTTCATAGTTTTCAAATAATTAGTTTTAATTTATTAAAGAAAATAGATGAAAACTGGCCATTGCCTTATCTCCGAAACTGCTGAGCAAAACAAAATGAAAAAAAAAATACAGACAATAAATAGTTCTATAGTTAACAATTACAGGAAAACTTATAATAAGTCTATGGTCTTAAAATAACATGGTAAATTACTCAGTATTGTGCGTACAAACTTACATTCACAGTTGGAATGTATTTCATGAATGAATGGGGTTCATGTTTTACAACGACAATGTTATTTTTGTTTTTAGGATAAATTCATTCCGACTACTGAACTCTTTATTATGCGTGGTCCGACACACACTTGGCCGGTTTTAACAATACTAGACACTTGTTCAACGTGCGTCATAGGGGAGTAATGTGACCTTCCATCGAGGCTTGCTTGCATTACTCTTATTTATTAGATGATAATCAGTTGTTTCCAAAAAGCTGATGGCAAACAAATTGCGATCATCATAATCACCATTTTATGGAATTTTCCCTTACGACTGTTAATGATTACGGTCGAAGATGGAACCCACGTTATAAATTAAATTAATTATAGGTACTGTCGAGGTCTGAACCGAGTCAATTAAGTGTTTATTTACTCGCTCTAATAAGTCCCTCGGTCAAATTATGTAATTATCGTAATTTATATTCTAATTGCATTAAAATCAGATATCACCTTCGTACACGAAATGCGTGATTTGCATCAAAAACTTTTAGTTCTTCCTCGACCTTCTTATATAATGTTTGACGTCATAAACGTGACACGAATCTCATGAAAGGAATTATAGTTCAACACATAATAAAATTATAAATACTCTTGTGTAACCTAAGTTATGATACCTTGAGGGCATAATCAGAACTATTACCATACAGAGACAGTTGATAAGTGATTACATCGCTTATAATGACAGGTTTCTAACCTACGTACATAATAAGTAGGCACATGTAATAAAAATTTATCTAATTCCGCCCACCAACGGTTTGCCCTTGAGACCAATAAGCTTGACGTCAGTAGGTCATATAAGATAAGAACTATGAAGTAATAAGTAGGCATACACATATTTGCAACATACTTTCCATCGCAGACCGACCCTGCATGAGACAGATGTTGGAGCTTGCGGAGACTACTAAGGCAAAGAGAAGTCAAGGCCCAGCAGTGGATGTAGTCGGACTGTGGATGATCATGAGTAGGATGAAACTAAATAAAAACCGTATCATAATCAGTGATCGGAAATAGGTCAGCTAATATACCTAAAGTTCAAAGAGCAGAGACAAAAAAAGTTGAGACTTCCTTATGACTAAAATATTTTTTCGGGACTAATGTCGGGGTTTCGGGACATCACTTAAGTACATTTAATATTATTGTTATTAATAGAGTAAAATAATTGAATTCATTTGCATTTTTACCGACTTCAAAAACAAGGAGAACGTTCTCAAAAAACCAGTGTATACGTATGTATTGTTATTAATTCAGGTAAAGAACTGGGTCCGCCTAGTGTTTTTATTTCCCAGAATAGCCAAAACTTGCTGTCTCTTTCTATTTTTTGTTTGTCACTGGTAAACAATGACAAAAGAGTTGAGGGGTAGAGGGGTGTTTCGCATTCCAAGCGTCGTCGTGCGCGCATCACTCAACCCTGCAGGCTTAGCACGAGCACCGTTTTGTCGACAGAGGAGTAGACAAAAATGACGTTTCGTGTAGACAGTACGACGACGGCCGCAAAGAAGAAAGAGTCAACTGCACTTCAGGTGCAAAAGCAGTACCTACTGTATCTTTTTTTTTTCTTTTCTTTTGCTTATATCTCGAAAATGGTGCGTCCTATCGTAAAAATAATGAAAATTTCGCTTATACTACCCGTAAACAACCACAAAAAGTGAAAAATTCCGTACAAAACATGTCGATGTTGCCCCTATTGCACGCCTCCGGTTCCAAAAAAATTCACGGGGTAGGGCAAACAAGTACCATGTTGCGAAGCCAAAATAAAAATAAATATGATTTTGTAGATAACCGTAGTAGGTATAGATATACTTTGTGGACGTCGAGTAGAAAGTTTTCTACTGTCTTTAGCATGGCGATTACAAAATCAAATTTACCTTTACCTTATTAGTTATATAATTATTAAAGCTGGTATGTAAATTACATTAGCTTCCGCGCTTACTAACATCGTTCCAACGAATATCAGGAGATTAGCTTTTTTTTTTTTAAACAACAAAATACGTATTTACTTTTTTTTAAACAGAAACAAGATATGAATTCGGTAGTTGTTTTACTTTATTAATTTTAGTTGTACCTAAGTAATGTTTCGAAACCCGGGACATTAGTCACGAAAAGATATTTTGTCGTAAGGCGTCTCCACTTTGTCTCTGTTCTTTTTAGAACTTTAGGTATTTTAGCTCACCTATTTCCGATCACTGATAATAATTCATTACACATAATTAACACTTATTATTGACATCTATCAGGCAAGATGACTCGCCAAATTTTCCGTTTATAAAATGTAATAATTTTGAAAAATTAAGTGAGTCTGAATAAATTGCTATGAACATATGTGCGCAGGAGAAGTACCTTGACGCGCGTGAGCGTGCGTTATCCATAGCCGCTCGTTCGATGTCCACCGCGTACAGGATGGACGGAAAGCTGCTGCCTGCAAAAAAAAAAAAAAAAGACTTCATGCTTTTAAAATTACTTCATGTGCTCTTGAAGTAATTTTTTGCTCCGTTGGTGTCATTGCTGTATGGCGTTCCAGTGGGAGGATAAATAAATATAAGAACTGAAACTTACACAATTTTACAAGACGTACAAGGAAGTGATTTCAAAAACAGTGATACACGGAGGACATTTACATGTCACGATCGTTATCAGTTATGTTGAATTTAGACACATGACATAAAATGTCTAAATTTCATTATGCACTAAACATACAAAAAACTAGTTTTAACATAAATATTGCGCTGCTTATGTTTTTATCTAAATCGTTGACATCACCTTTCACACTGTCTGCTATAAAATTTAATGCACAAGTAATAAATTTTCTGGTAGATTATGACATTATAACATTTATTTATTTACTATTACCACTTAAATTTGTTTTTACAGATGGGAACCCAATACAACAATGTAGTCACAATTTGCACACCCGAGTGTGCAAATTGTGGGGACGTCACACAAAAACCCATTAATAGATACCACCACCAACAAAAATTAAATGTTTATAAACTGTCCTATTTTGACAGACAGGGTTCAAATTTATACCTGTCATATACCAATTAACATTTTTTTAGTACACTAATGCCTTATAAAGTATCAGTTTCACACTGAGGACCGTTATAACACCCGTAATTGCTTACATTCAAATAAAATGATTTTATCTACACCTATGCCATAAATCCTCTATAAAATTTCTGAAACAGTTAGCCTATTGCAAACATTAAAGTAACCAGTGTCATAGTAACCATAATATCATCCAAACGAGTGTTATAATGTTGTACTAAATTTTATTATGCAACTCCTTTGCGTTTTCGATCCCTTCCTTACTCATCAAACAGCACATTTATGAATTTCAAAAAAAGAACATTGTCATGCACGCGCGCTTTACTACCACAGCGCCATAATTAAAAAATAATAACTTATAGGTTATTCGAATTCACGTCGCATCCCGCCATTTTTGTTCGATATTAGTACCGCAAAAATGTATAAGTTTATTGTTTACAAAAATGAGTGATACAAGCTTTGATAACACACCACCAGATATTTCTAATGCAGCAAAGGACATTTCTAACCAATTATTACCAGAAAAGTCGAGAAAACAATATGAAAAGGCGTAGGTACTACGATTTCATGCATTGGAAAATATCAAACAGTAAACAACATGGGTGTATATAAAGTCTTGTATGCACAAGACTTTTGTCTTAATTAGGTATTAAAACACTCATGTGATACTATTATCACACTCTGCGTCGCCTCGTTTGATAAACCCACGTTCGTGTTTTTTTACCCCTTATTTATGTAAATGTCACACGACATTTCGTAAAACTTTTTTTTTTTAATTTGCCGCACAAAAGTAACCCCATATTCAAAATTCATTTATTTACGTTACACGTCCGTGTATGGGTCACAGAAGTTCATATGTGTACAACTTAATCGCCCCAGTAGATCCGGAGCAAATCGGCCGTGACAGAGGGACGGACAGTCAGACAGACAGACACACGAGCGATCCTATGAGGGTACCGTTTCTTCCTATTGATGTACGAAACCCTAAAAACTAAGTTAAAAGTGACGAACTTTTATCTCCGCGTGTATTTCTGTTAACTACTGTAGTCTAGATCATTTTCCTTGATCATCAAAGGGAAAAAAAAACCCGTCTCTTTAATTCCATATTACTCATCATCATCATCATTTCAGCCGAAAGATGTTCACGACTGGACAAGGCCTCCCCCAAGCACCGCCACTTCAACCAGTTCTGTGCTTCAGCGGATTCCTGCGGCTTTCACAAGGTCATCGGTCCACCTTGTGCGAGGCCTTCCAACGCTACGGCTACATATTAATCACTAGAATGGAATTCCTGTTCGGTAGCCAAAACTACCTGCATATTTATTATACACTTCGACAGCTCTTCAGTAAATTGTTATAGCCTTAGTGTTATCCGGCACCGCCTAGTTGCTTGTAATTATTTAGGTTGATGTAACACAGGATTGAATAACGAACATTTTCTAAAAGTAATCAGTTCCGCCCGTTTCAGCGGACTTTAAGTCATTAACATGTATGTTAATGAAATGAAAGGTTATATTTTACCGCAATTCTTGAAAAATCTCTCCGCAGATAAACCAAAACAGTATTTTTTATTAAATAAAAAGTTTCGTTACAAAAATCAGTAGCCTCATAAATAACATCACGTAATGTTTGGTTACACTGATTTAGAAATATTTTGATTGCTTTTTCATTGACGTCAATGACATATTATTATTCAGAATAGTAAAATCTAGTACTTTATTATACTTACGATATACGAGATTCTTATCTAACTCAACACCCTCTAAGTATTTCGATACTTACACAACGTATGTACGTTCGTAACTTAATTTACATTTTTTAGTCTGCCTATGCAAAGTGGACACCTTGGTGTTCGCACTAAGGTGTCCACTTTGCATAGGCCGGCTAGAAAATGTAAATTTTATTTCGAAAATAATTGTCAACAGCACTTTCTAGTGACGAGAACTTTTTGAAAATGCCATTTTTTTTTTTAACCTTTGCCCCACACTAGTAATTTCTCCTGTATTGTGGGTGCGTTTACAAACATTTAAACTCACATACACAAACAGCCAGACCCGGAACAACTACTTGTAGGTCATACAAATATTTGTTCCGTGTAGGAATCGAACACGCGACACGCAGCGCAGCAGTCAATCGCTTAATCACTGTGCCCACCTTGTCGTCAAAAATTCATACCAAACGTTAAAAAAAAGTAAGGCCTTATTAAAAAACTTTCCTGTATGTGATAAATCAAAATAATAATAACTCTCACTAAATATTTAAAAAAGTCTATGCATAATTAGTATTTTAAAAGTTTCTTATGGAAAATTTATGTATGTTAGTCAGATTCCTTAAACAAAAATGCAAATATTTAAAGATTTTATACACTGATTATACGTACAGAATGTACGTTAGCTTCAAAACAAGTTGCGAAGTAGATTTCGAATAGCACGTGCCCCGTTATTATGTTGACCTAGGTCGCGATTTTCATAATTCACACTAGGTACAAAGCGCCGACGCAACAATATCGATACACAACAATTTCCGTTTCAAACTGAAGGCCAAATTTTTGAATCCATACTAATATTATAAATGTGAAAGTAACTCTGTCTGTCTGTCTGTCTGTATGTTACGTTTTCACGCCTAAACCACTAAACCGATCGTCATGAAATTTGGCAGAGATATAGCCCAGGATATGGAGAAGGACATAGGCTACTTTTTCCCGCGGCTCCGCCCGCGTGGATGTCGGTCATCCACGCGGGCGGAGCCGCGGGCAAAAGCTAGTGATTTATAAATAAAGCCATACTAAACCCGCTCATGACTGATCAAATTAATGAAAAATCCATTCATTACCTATCTTTGCATTAATGTCCTATTTCCAATTCAGGCTGTGTGATATCTTTCAGTCTTGGAACTTTTATGTTAATAAAAACATTAATAAGTCCTACCTACGATTCTCTTGTAGATACCTGACGAAACAAGATATGTAAAAAACCTTTTTCCAAAAAAAAAACCACTAATTTCCAAAACAAACATCACATACTTTGTAGAGTTTTTTTCTTAGGTCATTTTTTTTTTATACCACTACTTGCTACATTATCAACAGTGGCAGGAATTTTTTATAATATAATCAGCGTACACAAAATGGATTAAACACATATTGTTGAAGCTAATTCACAAACTACCAAATCAAACTTAATAAAATTTATGTGGAAACACAGCGCGAGCTTCCTCTAACAAAAAAAAAAAAAAGTTTTTTCTAACTCGGTCATTAATTGACGAAAATAACGATGAATACATACAGACGAACAGTACTAACTTGAAGTCGGTTAAAAAGGACTAACATAAAAAGTTCACTGAAAGTACAAATCAATCAAATAATTTTCTAATTCGTTTCATTCCAAATAAGAAATTTGTTGTGAACATTCAGCTATTATCTTTAGATCAAAATTCAGCCACGTGTATTAAGCATTAGATAATAAAATGAAATAAAACCAGCATCATTGATAATTTAAATAAGGGCTGATTATTCAATCGTCAAATAACTTTTATCCGAGGAATAAATAATAAATATGACAGTTTGACAGCTTTTGTATAGAAAATATACCAAACTCACACATTTATTATTCAGATGAAAGTAGTTTGACGGTTGAAAATTCGACTTCCTCCATACTGATCCCTAGTCCTAACTCGCACCCTTGTATATGCCTATTAGCTGCAACGGTACAGTTTGTTGGAAAAGTGCTACAAATGTAGAAAATAAATACTTATCACGTATAAATTTTGCTCTTGATCTTGTTCTGTATATTTTTGTGCGTGATTTGTGATTCCTTAGACGATAGTTTAAATTATTTTATATACACTGTGATTTTTTAATAGAGAGCTTTAATTATTGTAAAAGCTGTGATTTGTGATGACTGAATAAAAATAAAATATTAACCATACAAGCACTTTTCATACCTTCAGTACTTTTGCGCCTTCTAGCTATACATGTAGGTAGATATATACGGACCGGGCGACTTGGGACTAAGGTTCAGTATGGACGAAGCCGAAAAATCGGCCCTAGGAGTGACTGATGCTATATAAAATTAAGGAAACCATATTACCGTTCAAAAACTTACAGTAAACCAAACTTCGGAGCGCCACAAAATGACCATTTGAGCATAGACAAAACAGACATAGACAAAATTGCAGTGTTTTATCAGGCGTTTATCAAAATTGAGACCACAATGTACAGGTCACGAGGTGTTGATGCAGTGCGCCCGAGCAACTCAAATATGCGGCGCAAGCGCACGCCATACACTTCTTAATCCATTAGAACTGGCACAGTAAAGGATTAAAATCTTAGATTTTGTTTCCTGATTTAATTTAGTTTTTTTTTATTATTTTACATCGTGAGGCTATCTACTTATCTAAACATTTAGTAAATTATTATATAAATAATTACTGCTCATTTAACTGCGCATACATTTTTACGACTTTTCTAAGTTTCTAGTAGACGACATTATTGCCATCGCGGGTAGAACCTGGATGAGGCTGGCACAGGAGCGGGCCGAGGACACGGGGACGCGCACGACGACACGAGCACGAGGACTATGCTCAGCAGTGAGTGAAGTCGGGCTGTGGATGTTTTTTTTTTTTTTTTTAGTAAACGTTGCCCCATTTGTTCCGTGCGGGAATTGAACCCGTGGCACGCAACGCAGCAGTCAATCACTTAACCACTGCGCCAATCGTGCCGTCCAATGGTGATGATGAAGTGTCTAGTTACGACATATTAATGTTCAATTGTATTTGCTAACTAAGACAGATGAATAGATAATGATACTTGAATGCCAGTGATATTAAAATAAGATTAAAAAGTTAAACCATAAAATTAAATTAAAGTGTATTTAAAGCTTTTATCTACACCCATGTTATAAATCCTCTATAAAAGTGTCTGAAACAGTTAGCTTATTGCCAACATTAAAACAACCGGTGTCATAATAACATAATATCATCCAAACGAGTGTTATAATGTTGTACTAAATTTCATTATGCAACTCCTTTGCGTTTTCGATCCCTTCCTTACTCATCAAACAGCCACATTTATGAATTTCAATAAAAAATAACATTGTCATGCACGCGTGTTTTACTACCACAGCGCCATAATAAAAAAAAAAACTTATATTTTATTCGATTTCACGTCGCATCCCGCCATTTTTGTTCGATATTAGTATTGCAAAAATTTAAAAGTTTGTTGTTTACAAAAATGAGTGATACAAGCTTTGATATCACACCACCAGATATTTCTAATGCAGCAAAGGACATTTCTAACCAATTATTACCAGAAAAGTCGAGAAAACAATATAAAAAAATGCGTAACAAGATTTCATGAATTGAAAAATATCAAAGAGTAGATAACATGGGTGTAGATAAAGTCTTGTATGAAACTGTACATAATTAGGTATTAAAACCCCTTATTATACAACAGTTGCATAGATAACTGTTATTCGTTCTTAATTTCCATATTATAACTATCAGCACCGCTTCGATTGTATAGCTAAGCTGTCCCACTAGACCTATCATCATAGATAAAAAACATACATAAACTCACGCCTTCTTCCCATGGGGTTAGGCAGAAACTATAGAACGCCACCTGCTACACTCCTTACAGACTCCTATTACCTATCATCATTTCCCTAAAATAAAACTACTAAACGTTTCTATCAACCGGTAAAAAAGCTATGAAACTTACCAAAACTTAGATAGCAAATCACCATAGATAGATAGAATACTCTTTATTAAATACACCATAAAAATTATAGATATAAATGGGGAAATGTTACATAGGGTGTCACAATGGGCGGTCTTATCGCTAACACTGATCTTTTACAGACAACCTAGATACAAAAAATAATAATACGCATTTGACATTCTTTATAACGTACACATTTTCCCAAAAATTACACGTGTAACATTAACGTTACCTTTTATATTTCCATAAAATATTCCCTTGTGTTTTTAATTGATTACATTATGCATAATATTGCAATTTTCACTATGCAAATAAAACACGATGACAGCTCTCAATATTAGAATATTACATCATAGGTATGTTTAATGTTTATTTGAATACGAAATTGTGACGTAAAATTGTTTTGAATGGAATTCTTGGCGCCTTTCTTTACACCTTTTACTCACTTTGGTCACTTAAAAACCGGAAAAACTGCGTGAAAGAAGGAGTATAATGTTTTCTTCGATCGTTAGTCATAAAATTAAGTTAGTTTGAAGGTACAGGTAGATTTTAAGATTATCGTTCGTAGGTCTACGGTGATTTGCTTGCCGATGGTAGGACGGCGTGGTCGGAGCGGAGGCTGTTTTATAAAGTAGGGGTGGATGTTACCGTTTCAGTTCACTACCAACTGTCGCGAACATTGGCCACTTTCGGACAACCAGTAGGTTTTATATATTTTATAATAAAATATTTTTTTCTGTCTATGACGTCGCGTGCTTTAGTAAATTTTAAAGTTCTGTAAAGTGAATTTGTTGCTTGGATTGATGAAGATTTTTTTTAAAGTTTACTGTGTTTACAATGTGTGTGTGAGGGTGCTTTTTACTTTTAGTGTATTTTTATTATTATTATATTTCTGGTCTGGTTTAAAAAGGCACAGCCATTTTATGGATGGATTCTTTTTGAAAACTGAAAAATTTGAGACTAAAAAAATCTACATATATTAATATATTATTAGTCTATATTATTCACAAAAAAAGAGAAAATAAATTAAACTATGATCTGTTCAACCAACAAAAAAATCGCACACAACGAAACCAACAAAATTTAATATTGTGTAGACCTGTATTTGCAAAGGGAGAAAGTGATTCGATTAAAAAAGGCGATATTTCAGTAAACAATCGCAGACGCATCGCAAACGCGCGTTAAAATAAATAGTGTGTATGGTACTTTTCCTGAAAACTACGGCATTTCATAATCATAATATCATTGGCAAAATATTTGATGGAAAAACGCTTCAAACTATTATAAAAATCTGTCTTAAAAAAAATATCCGTCACAAAATTAGCATTGAATGTGAACCATCTCACAAGTATAACGATGTATACTTTGAATAGATGGAAATAATGCAGGCAAATTAAAGTCAATGAAGTAGGTACTGATTAACAAAGCAAGGTTATCAAAATATTAAATTACCTGCTCCAACGACTCATTTCTTTTATGCTGTCTTGCAATGAATAATAAAAAAATCAAATAAATAGTGTGTACGGTACTTTTCCTGAAAACTGCGGCATTTCATGATCATTGGCAAAATATTTGATGGAAAAACGCTTCAAACTATTATAAAAATCTGTCTTTAAAAAAATATCCGTCACAAAATTAGCATTGAATGTGAACCTTCTCACAAGTATAACGATGTACGTTGAATAGATGGAAATAATGCAGGCAAATTAAAGTCAATGAAATAGGTACTGATTAACACAGCGAGGTTGTCAAAATATTAAATTACCTGCTCTAACAACTCATTTTTTATGCCGTCATTGCAAAACATCAAAAACTTTTTTAATCCTCAATATCATTAAGAGCATTGCCCTTTAAATTGCATTGAGATAAAAAATTGCATCCACTTAAACTAATGCTCTTAGCAATGGATTAGACATGCAACTCTAATATAAATAAACCAGTTTGTTGATGCGCTTACTAAAGCAGAACTACGATATTCAATTGTGGCATTAGAGTTAATTTGATATCTGATGCGTTATAGTATATTTTATATCGAGGGACTAAACGAAGCCGTAATATACCAGAGGTGGTTTGACTCCCGAGCGTGCGATCCCGAGTCAATGAAACCGAGGGTATATTAAGTTAGCGTTTAGTCTCGAGATGCAAACTGTACTTTTCACTTTTAGTGCGAGAAAAATAGTTAATTTAGTACAAAAACATTTAATAAATATTACTTAATAAAATAAAAATCACAATAAATTTGTAGGTAAATCTTCCGCGATTTTGGCGGCAAAAGATTATCTGTTATGTCTTTTGCTCTTTGCTCAACATCAAACTCTTCACTTTCACTGGATATTCTTTATAAATTTATTTAGAACCGAACAAATTTACACTCAACAAATATTCTGAAATTTTCGCGGTCAGTTTTTTCTTCTATACCAGTCACAGACTAACAATTTAAAACACATGGCGCCTCCTTTTTTGCGGAAAAACCATGAAACTAAAACTCTCAACATTTTTGCAATGAAGATGGTCCACACTCCACAGATAATAGTATATTTACTGGCTGTTTGAGTTTGTCTATGTCACATGAAGGAAATTAATAAACTAATTAGTTTTCATTCCCTAGAGACTAAAGTGGTCACTTTAGTCCCGCTTCGTAGGGCTATATTGGCGTACTTTTAGAGTATGAGAAGTGAAAATTGAACATTACAACACTCGAATTTAATCTGCACAGCACCCTAATTGCGTAACACAATCCGAGAGTTTTGAAGGATAATGCTAATCCATTGCTTCATAGGTTTGAAAAATGTATCTGCTCAACAACGTAAATAACGCAATGAACGTGGGTGAACAATCAAAATGAAACCCATTGCGATCAATTGCAGGCTGATCTCGCACTGTATAGGATTTCCGTATGATAAGAGGTCAACTTATACTGGAAATATATAGCTTGATTTGTGGCGCTGTGTACACTACAAAAATACATAACAAAGAAATAAATCAAACATACAAAATATACAATAGGCGGCCTTATCGCATTATGCGATCTCTTCTAGGTAACCTTGTCATTAATGGATAGTGATTTGGCTGAACATAAAATGGGGCTATCGTTGGTGCAAATAACAAGTATGCAATATACTAAAATAGATACACAGATATATTATATACATCCTAAATAATACATACATAATTTATACTAAATATTACATAACATACATTAACATAGGTAAATTTTATGTGTGTTAGGCAATAATCCCACTGTTCTGGCGAAATACAAAAGCACAGAGTAAATTGTTGTGCCTATATACGTAGTTACATAGGCTTACCTATGTAACATAGGCACAGTAATTAGTAGTACCTAGTAGTAAGTAGATTTTATGTGCCTTAAGGCGGAGATTTCTTGAAAACGGTCAAAAAGCGTTTTTGTAAGCAGTGTATGTCTTAAACCGTAAATAATGTCGACCAAATACCTGACCTTTTTTTTTTCAAGTCTTATGTTAATACGGTGATAGAACTCAAATCATAATTAAACATACATTAATGCATCAAAAAAATCTTCAAACACGCCTCTTTTTCTCTTTAAAAGCAATTTATCCCTTCATTAACAATTATAATTAAAAATATACTATAAAATGTCTAATGCCAAACTGCATTCAGTGATGGATTATTTATTATTAAATAGTTAATATCTAATATCTAATAAATTAATAATGCGTCTTATTTGGGAAACGCTCCCTGATGGTCGAGTCCTATTACTGGCTGGACGTACGACGCATTGCGTGAGCTCAGTACAGAACACGCAAGCTAACCACTCAAGGTCACTGGCATATATCTGGGGCTTAACTCATAAAATCTAAAGCTTAAAGTTAGGCTGGACTCACACTGAACCGATGAAAAAGACATGTTGCGCAAACCCCAAATAAATTGGAGTCAGGGCAAGAGAACGATGATTATGATGAACCTCTTATACCGCGTCCCTCACGAGATTGACTTCTTCGGGTCAGTCTCACACTGAACAGAAGAAGCCAATTTCTGACCTCAATTTATTTGGGGTTGGCGCAACATGTCTTTTTCTTTCATACTTCTCTAATAAGAAATAATGGTTTCACAATCTGTCATCCTCTTTCTTCGATTCGTCGGTATATGTATAGTGTTTTTTCTTCTAAATATGTACTTTTTATTTTTCATTTAACATTCGTTCATTTTCATACTCCGATGTAACTTCGTGGACAATAGTGTGGTTTATACGTTTTGTCGTCTGTAATATAACTACTTTTTATAAATGCTGTAATGTATAACTGTTTTTGTCTCAAAACGGCTGGTTGACACTTCCCGTGACGCAAGGGCTGGCTTTTACCTTGGTCAGAGGCTAAGCCTTGCCATACAGCGTGGCAATGCCGCCAGTCTCTTGGGTACATTACCAGTCGACAGCGATGCTGAAGAATTTATTCGACGCCATGTTTTAGTTTATTTTGTTATTAGTTTTATTTAGTTTAGGTTAATTTATTTTTATTAACTTGATTTAGTTACCACCCAATATATAATAAAATTTTGTCTCAAGTAAATAAAATAAAATAAAATTAGTTTTCATCTCGGTTGTCACGTGCTTTCTCACACAGTTCATCCATTCTTTCGGTAGAAACGTTAATCTTTTGTTCATCTTCATAAAAATTGTATTCCCATTCCCACTTCCCAAGTCCGATTTCGCGATTCGCGATTTGAAGTTCTGAAAATCCACAATATCAAAGCGTTAACTTTTTAGTTATACAGAAGATAAAAATGATTAGCAATAAATAATGGTCATGAGATACGCCTACGAAATTCTGACAGCTGATTAATGAAACTACTATATAGTTGTCAAAAATATTTGCATAGATAAATCATTAGATATCTATTTTATTTAGAATGATCTAATAATTAATCGATGCAAATATTTTTGTTGAATAATTCCTCACCAGTTTTAAGGCATCTTCTTAGTCAGTTTCATAATAATCATAACATTACGCCTGTAGTCTCCAAAGGCTTAGGCAGAGGCATAACGATTGTACACCCACATTTCGCCAGTTGTGTTTAAATCCCATGTAATAAGGGGCAAGCCTAGAGTCCGGGCTGCTATTGAGAAATTCCTATTGGAAAAACTCAACACGACAGCACGGTTGGCGCAGTGGTTAAGCGATTGACTGCTGCGCTGCGTGTCGCGGGTCCAATTCCTGCACGGAACAAATATTTGTATGACCTACAAGTAGTAGTTCCTCTTCTGGCTGTTTGTGTATGTGAGTTTAAATGTTTGTAAATGCAACCCAAATACAGGAGAAATTCCTAATGCAAGGCAAGGTTTAAAAGAAAAACACTGCCCAACCTAGGAATCGAACCCAGGAGCTCATCGCTCTGCAGCAGTGCTGGCGACCACTAAACCAAGAGGCAGTCATAATAATAATTATTGTATAAATCACGCACGTGCTTGCGGTGAGATGATTTTCCAGAAATCCGCTTGATCATCTTAATAACTACCACAATAAACGGTCTAAAGAGAAAGTTGTATTCTTAGATATAACACTGCACATAAAACTGTCATTTCTATGACCTCCTTTTCCAAAAAAACTGTCAGTCATAGGACTGCACGTCAGAAGTGAAAACTTCTTAACTTCACAAACTCATAAACATTATTACACACATCTGTATACATTTATCTGAGCGTGACGGTCACGCGAGTTCAGTGCTTTTTCCCCATCCCAAAAGTGCCCAACGTGCCTAAGGAACTTTTCACTTCAATAATCACACCATTGCCATGAGCATTGCACAACAACTTGGGTCCAACCTCCTAAATTATCTACAAATAAATTAACCTACAAAGTCATGTTACTAAAACGAAAAGTGTTTTAAAGGTCATACGTCAGGTTTGTTGGTTGATTATCTCGACCGGTTCCTTTAAGCAAAACGGATCTTGTAAATAGGCAAAATTACCGAAAATTTATTCACCGATAATGTAAGACAACTAGACTGACTTAACTTTTTCAGTAGATTTCAGAAGTATACTTAATTTTTTATAAAGATGATGTAAGGTTACATCACATCCTAACATACGAGTAACATAGAATCTTATTTATTTATTTATTTATGTACACACAAAATAGTTGACAGGACAATATATTAACATAAAAGAGCACAAAGGTACTGCTTATTTCAAAAGAAATTTCTTCCAGCAGACCTGCGAGAGGAAAGTTGGATAAGAAATGTAGACACAGTGTGTAGAAAAGTTAAACAAAACTATAACTATATAAAACAAACAAACATACAAATACATACACATATAAATATTACCTATAATATACATACATATACAATCTTCTTAGTTTGGATAGTAATTAATGGTCTAGTAATTAATCCTGGTGTCATTATTGTAGCCAACTATTACATAATTCAATTTTTAGCTAATCTAATCGTGTACGGGCAAGAATTACGAAACGGTAATAAACAATAACACAAAAAGCATCAATAACAGTTAATTAAATAATAAACCTTGCACGCATTCTAGTTATATCAAATACAAAGTAGAGCAACAAAGTATACAACTGCAATAAAGGAATAATTACCAAAGGAAGGTACTCAGGCACAGAGTACTTATATCTAACATTATATAGGTATAATGATAATGACAGCTGGATACCTCATGCTAATTCGCGTTATATGAACCAATCTTAACCGTTGACCCGATAAATTTTATTACAACATAATATTTTTTTATCTAAATGTTTTTTTAATTAAATTAATCATAAACTGGAAATAATGGAGGGGGCGTTTGCCCAGCAGTGGGACAACATGAACAGAATATAAATAATAAGCGAAGATCTAAACCTATCACAGTCTACTGTTAGACATAGAGAACACCTGGTTCTCCGCCTTTCGCATTCATTCCAGCCTGAAGTTTTTAAATATCTTCCAAAGCCTGGAGTGCGTTCAATACATTCGATTCACAGTCTTCACAAAACTCTTTTCCATTTCAGATAGAAGTACAAAATGGCTACGAAGTTATTATTTCTATTAGCCGTGGTGTCATCCGCGACAGCCGCAGTGAAACTCCAGGAGATGTTCTCTTGGAATGTGGTGGACTGGAACTACCCTGACCCGTACTCCAGGCAGCAGGCTATTCAGTCCGGGGCTCTCATGCAGGAGAATGCGCTCCCTGTTGGTATTGAAAGGTGGAGGAACAAGCTCTTCGTTAGCGTTCCTAGGTGGAAAGCGGGTAAGTCATCATAACACTTAAAACTGAACATATAATTAATGAATTGGTACTAATAGAATGCTATAAGGTAGATAAGTAGGATACTCTAAATTCTGTTGCAATATCGTAGATATTAAAATCCATTGAATCAGTAAATTTTGTAATTAATGTGAACCAATACTTTTCTAAACGGACGTAGTTAAACGATAAGGCTCCAATCTACACAAAGTCCTTTTAGAGATATTGATGTTTGAAATTTAAAACATATAACATATTTTATATTTCCTTGCATGTGGGCTGGTTCTGAGGTTGATCAAAATGATAAACTTTTGTTTTTTTGCTTGGATCTATTTTACTCGCCGATAGTATCGATATATAGACTCAATTTGGTACACTCAACTCATTTTTGACCAGGTTGTGGATTGGATCCTTTCGTTTAACTACGTCACATAAAGGTAAAGAGGAAAAAATATCATGTGATCTGTTTGAACCCCATAAAGGAGATTTGCAACTGGGTCATAGCTACAAAGCCAGGCTTGATCTTCAATTATATACCCCTTATCCCAACCATTTTCTGCTTTAACGGTCAGAGACTGTGTCGTTTCTTGGCCCTCCTAGAATACCAGCGCTGCGTCACTTTTTTTTTAAATGTCGCTGCATCATGCTGAGATAAGATCCTTTTGGCCTCGTTCAGGACCTTCTGTTTTATTTTTATTTTCTTTTTATATAATTTTATTTATTATACTTTTTCAATTCATATGTACTTTCTGAGTTTATCTTAGACATTACTGACATCGGTGAAGGAAAAACATCGTGAGGAAACCTGGACTTTTAATTAATATAAGTCTGAAATCGCCAACCCGTCTTGAACAAGCGTGGTGATCAATGCTCGTGCCTTCTCTGTATGAGAAGAGGCCTTTGCCCTGTAGTGGGACAGTTATAGGCTGGCTGGTATACTTTTACTATTGTGTTCTTTCTTTCTTTAGAAGTCGCAAGCGTTAATGCTAAGCGTGAAGTCCTACAGTTCGATCCTCAGGTCGGCAAAGTGACATAAGTTTTTCCCATTAGAACCTATTCAGTATTAGTTAGAAGCTTAGAATGATGCCAGATTAATGGTGATAGGTGGCCCTTTGACGTAGGACTATTATTTATTTTCCCACCCACGTATCTAATGTTTCACGGCAATAGGAACAATATAAAAAAAAAAAATTTTTTTGTCCATCATGTAGATTATTAAAAAATATTGGACAAATACTTTTTTTTTTACGTAATCAAAACATTACGGCGATACATTGAGTTCAAATGTGGCATGACGTCACTGCTCGCTAGATTTTATACGTAGTAGCTGTGACGTAACGAGCCCCCACTCCCCAAGTTGAATGTGTAATTTTTTATTAATATGATAAAGCAAAAAATACGTGTCTAATATTTTTTTATTATCTGATTGACGAACTAAACAGTTTTTCTTTTTTTTTACCCAGGACACTGATATTGATATACCATGATATTGTTAAACTATTTGAACTTGCTTTGCGAACATTAAATGTGATTAAAATAACTGGCGAAATGTTGGAGAATTACCTCCTCTACTTACCCCTTCATGGAATGCAGGCGTGATGTTGTGTTATGTCGGTCAGTACTGATCAGACGTAAATAATGACGTGTATAATTGTGAAAATTATCCAGAACCATAGGAATTTCCGTCATTGCATTTTACCTTGCGTGTGGAAGACATTTTATGTCAACGTCATAATGTCTTTATGACATACTGTTGAGAAAACCTACCAATTACCTTACTGGGTGAACAAACTAACTCAACCATATACAGTTATTTCCATCAGTATTTTAATTAACATGTATTTCGAAGCTGTGTTCTCAAATAAAGCTTGCGAGATTAATGGTAGAGCGATGGTAGTGTTTTGAAATTGATGATGGTTTACCTCATCTCTAGCCAAGTTTATTTTGGTATCTTAGTTATTTCCTTTTTTGTCGGTAGTCTTCGTTATAAATCTTTACGTATAGGTACTATCATCACAAAATTGTCGTCATGATTTACCACTCAATCCCTTTCGGCCTCCATGGCAACTGAGTTTCGCAACCAATTGTGAAAAAGGAATTTTTATTCTTTCTTGGCAACGGGATGGTTTTTTAAAGAAAAGTGGAGACCTTGGTGCCGATTCCCTTGTTCACTAACTAAACTAAATTTAAGTTCAGTGCATCTTTTTCTTTCTATTTCATTAAGAAAAGGACAGAAGATAAATTTTAGTTTAGTCCTGTCAAATTAGTCAGCGCTTGACGTAAATTAACGTAATTTTAGTCGGCAAGTTTTTAATCAAGTCTAAACTTGTATGGAGTAGTGACAGACGCTGATTAATTTGACAGGACTAAACTAAAATTTGTCTTCTGTCCTTTTCTTAATGATATAGAAAGAAAAAGATGCACTGAACTTAAATTTAGTTTAGATTGTGAACAAGGGAATCGGCACCATTGAGTAACTAAACGTTTTCTTAGAAAACATTTAGTTACTCAAGCTCTCCACAGTTAGAAATAAGTATATTAGTAATTACTAAACTTTTTTATTTACTAACCCATTTGTTTTCACAGGTATACCCGCTACACTGAACTACATTCCTTTGGATGGTCCGTACGATCCTTCACCGAAGCTGAACGCCTACCCAAGTTTCGCAGGCAACGAGTTGGGTAACTGCCAGAGTGGTCTCAACACCGTATACAGGATTAAGGCAGACAAATGTGACCGTCTCTGGGTCCTAGACACTGGTACATTCGGAATCGGTAAGTTAACAACACCCATCAAGTAATTAAGTGTAATATTAAGTAGGAATCAAAAAAATACTTCCTCCTCTGTGTTAGCGAGTTTCACTTTTCTTGTAGGCGTTAACTGTAATTACCTTACAACAAAAACGATATCAATTAAGTGTAGTTAGTGCTTAAATACAGCAATGTAGGCTAATTACTGAAAATACAGTATTTAAAAACATAATTTGAATGTTTTCAGATTCCAACGTGACCAACGTCTGCCCTTACTCGCTGAATATATACGATTTAAACACAGATCAACGCATCCGAAGATACGTGTTCCGTCCTGAAGACATTGTTGCTTCGACTTTCATTGCCAACATCGCCCTCGACGAAGGCAGAACTTGCGACGACACCTTCGCGTATTTCTCCGACGAACTTGGCTACGGCCTTATCGCCTACTCGTGGCAACAAAACAGATCATGGAGATTTAGCCACGGATTTTTCATGCCCGACCCACTTACTGGAGACTTCAACATTGGCGGCCTGAACTTCCAATGGAGTGCTGAGGGAATTTTCGGAATCACAACCTCTCCTATTGGTCCCGATGGATTCAGAACGCTCTACTTCAGTCCTTTAGCAAGTAACACTCAGTTTGCTGTTTCGACGCGCATATTGCGCGATGAATCTAAAGTGAAAGGATCCTACCGCGACTTCCAAGTTGTAGGTATCCGAGGTGCGAACGGTCACACCACATCCAAAGTAATGGACGAATACACTGGAGTAGAACTATTCAACTTGGTAGACCAAAACGCAATTGGATGCTGGAGAAACGATCTACCATACAAGCCACAGAACATTGGAGTGGTGGATAAGGATGATGCAGGTCTGATATTCCCTAGTGACGTCAAAATTGATGCTCAAAGGAATGTATGGGTGATGTCTGACCGGATGCCTGTGTTCCTGGAATCGACCTTAGATTACAGTGACATCAACTTCAGAGTGTACACTGCTCCATTTGATGTTTTGGTACAAGATACTGTATGCCAGCCTGCTCCTCAGCCGCAATATGTTCAGCCCGCTAACCAGGAACAACAAAACAACTTCCCGCAGCAGCAACCTTACTCATTCTACGACACCGGTTTGGGTGTGACCACCAATCCCATTACTGGAACTATTTCACTATTTTCTCCGGTCTCATCTCCCCGTCCTGAAGTAACGCAGAACACTTATGGACCCGGACTAATTAGGAACTCTATACCAACTGTAGAGAGCTACGTCAACTTTCCTAAACAAACTTCTGTTCCTTACATAACCGGCCGATCGAAACCCAGCCATTCGAACAGGAACCCACCCCCTGCCTGGTGGCATGAGAAACGTAACTATGAAGTATACGAACACTAAGAACTTCGATAAGAATATATTTTATTCCTAATTACTTTAATTTTAATTTTATAATACAATGTTGTTTAGTAGTTTTAAGTTCTAAACAATATTTGCATTCTATTTAATTATGATAACGAATTACTTATTTTTATTACTAAGTAGATATGTAATTGTATTTTAACATACATTTTCATATTTGCAGTTGTACATGTTATAGAACATTAGCTATTATTTATTAATAGTTAAATGTCTCTGCCATGCAATTCTATTGCGAACATAAAGAAATGAACTGTTAGACGATAAATAACGGAAACCCTTAATTGATTCAAA
Source organism: Dryobota labecula (assembly GCA_947523025.1). NCBI lineage: Eukaryota > Metazoa > Arthropoda > Insecta > Lepidoptera > Noctuidae > Dryobota > Dryobota labecula. Next base: position 19,000,337 of record OX383287.1, on the reverse strand, counting down.
ATAGCCTTTTGTAACGTTTGAACTGAACTAATTTAATATATATTAGGTTATAAGTATAACTCGTATTCAGAAATGATTGTAATATATTTCCTTCTAGAGTTTTTAATTAGATAACTGCAAGTAACTGTACAGTAACATAAGGAGGTACGTTACAAATATTTTTTCACTGTGCGAAAACGGTAAAAAATATAGATGTAAGGCAAATCTGAGATTCCTTGTTATTTTAATTTATTATGAAATAAACGATGTACATAACATGTTGGTTAATTTTACCTAGACCCCACTAAAGAATTGTATTTAGACGACAGTCGATGTCGTTGTTATTTCTTTATTTCCATGTCCTATAACCTATGTCGTTTGTCAAGTAACAATATTACCGATGCAGTAAATGTAAAAATAACCGCAGTTCGCTCAAGTAGTCAGAGACATGTGGGTAGTCTGAACTCCAGCATCTTGTGATATATGAATCAGAGAATTATCTTACTGAAACATTTTACATAGACATTTCATGACTCACACCTTCTGGTGGTGCCGCTTCCCTACCTAATCACTGTAACCACTTATTATCTTTATAGCCTTTAAGTTGTTTTTCAAACGATCAGTGAGCAAGCCTGGTTATCATTTGATCCATGCTCTCAACAACTGTACGAAGAAGCCTTCGCCCTTATGACAACACTCCTATTTATCTGTAACAATAAAATTGTTACATGCGTATGTCCTTTTATGATAACGGAACTAACTTACTATAGAGATTTACCAGCAAAAGTATATTCATACAACAATTATTCGTTTACCGCATCGTACGTACACATACATTGTTTTAACAAACGTGAAATCTGACGGAAGAAGTACTCTTATCAGTCTATCTAGATCGACACTAGTCTCAGTCAAACACAAAGCAATAAAGATCTTCATTGTGTACACAAATTAAGCCATTTATTATTTCATGAAACTATTCTCTTAGATCTCGTACGGTTATTTCTGAAAGAATCTGCTGAAACAAACTCCTGTTTCTAAAGAGGAAAATTGGATAATCTGCAAGTATTTGAGCATTTTCAAATTTTTTGTTGATACTATTGTCGCTCGTGTGTAAATTATTATTTAATAGTGCCATGCCTCAGTGTCATAGTTATTAAAATGTACTTAACTTATTTGTCCAACGTGCTCGCTCGGTTTTGAACGTGGCTCGTGGTTTTAGACATTCTTATATAAAACTCGATTCGCGATGAACGTCGAGAAAGCTGAAGAGAAGCGGGATTACAATCCTTTTGAACATCGTCAAGTTAAAAAACCGACATCGTAAGTTATTTTACTATTGGTTTGGCGTGTTTGTTTAGATTTGATTTATTATATATTTATATCTTTGAGTGCCTGATTTTTGACAACCTTGAGTTTTTATTTAAAAGTCAATGTTAATCAAGCGATTAAGCGTGAGTAGTTTTCTTGTATTTGTATTTGTTCCATCAAATTTGTCACCTGTGTGGTCTCTTGCAAAGGAAATACCTCCTTCTTCGTATCGTGGGTTTCCTGACAAGTACGTCAAGAGAATGGCTATTACATCTCATAATAAGTGCTTAAAATAACTAACTGCAACCACCAAACCATCTCTCAAGTATAGGTTACAAGAGATCATGCCCCCTTTGACCGTGTACTAAACTGTGGTGTTATATCAGTCAACCGGTGGTCAACAGTGGATGATATCAGATGATGGATTTGTTTTGTCTGAGTTTAGTAATCCTATTGATTAACTAGCTAGAAATAATCAATGACAGTATGCCGTATACTTGAGCATAGTTTCAGGCGCCACTCGTCGCATCCTACGAATAGTGCCCTAACGAACATAGGGGCTTTCTTTTTTTATTGTATAATTCAATTCTGCTCATCACACCACATGAAACCAGTTCAACAAAACAATTAAAAACGGGATTTAAAGGACAAAATGCGTATAAAATATAAAGATAATTTATTGAAAATAATCATAGCCGAACCTTAAAATACCAATACACATTATAAGAAATCACCAATACATATTTTTTTCATATTTAATTTAATTAAACACAAAAAAGTGTCTCCTGAAAAGTAGCTATTATGCAGTTACGCCCCTATTCGTAGGATACGACGAACTGTAATAAGGCTTTGTTTATAAAATTGATCCAATACAACAAAATACAGGATTAAACAAGTGCCAGAGAAAATTTATTACTTATATTATTATTATAATAACTGATGTTACTTCAAACGAACTCTACTAAAACACGTTCTTTATTTCCAGAGACATAAGATCAGCTGCGAACTTAATCAAGTCTTCCTTAGGCTCTGGTTTGTTGGCCGGACCATTGGCGTTCGCTAACGCAGGATGGGGTGTTGGACTGTTCGGCACATTGCTCGTCGGCATAATATGTGGGCACTGCATTCATATATTAGTGAGTACATTTACTTATATTACTACTAGCTCCCGACTCGTATGTAATCCCCAACACATCTTGGGCAAGTGTGGTAATCAATACATGCTTTCTCTGTATGAGAAGAGGCCTTTGCCCTGCATTGCGATAGTAATATTCTGGTATAATCATATTGTTGTTGCCCGTCTGTTTTACTAGAAGTTGTTGCCCGCTTTGTCTGCGTGTATATTGTAATTCGTCATTTATAATATAAATATCCAGAATGAAGCCTATGTCTTCAGGTTCCGGTCTACTCCTTGATATGCAATGGTCACTGTAGCCCCATAAAACATGAGGCTCCAGGGGCTAGTGTGAATCTTTGAGTTCTTTCGCGTAATCGAGTCAAACCACGCTGGGGTCGGTGCATATTATTCATTCATATATCTATGTAAACATATAATAAAATAGTAACGAAGTCAAAACTGTACACACGGCCACAAATCAAGCTATTAGTTTCCAGTATAAGCTGACCTCTCATTGTACGGATATCCTATACAATGCGAGATCAGCCTAAATGGAAATGTATAGCTTGATTTGTGGCCGTGTGTACACTGAATATTTAAAAAAAAAAAGTAAATTTTGCTACGAGGTGTGCGAACGATTCTGATGCCGAAAACATAGTTTTTAGAATTTTGTCCATTTGTCTGTTTGTCTGAATACATTCTGTTAAAATTTTGCACAAATATTCCTTACAGGTCTGTTCATCACATAGGCTGTATATTATCATGCTATTTCCTATTTGGGGATTAGCAATATTGCATTATGTCCGTATTCCTCAACAGTTTACCGCGCGATTTAATTAGACGAGGAACATTATAACTTATTGCATTAAAATATCATCAGGCTATAAAGCTACAAGGAGCTAAGCAGTCAATCTTGACATGTATCATCATCTTCCTGCCCTTGTCTCATGTTACTTGGGGTCGGTGCAACACGTTTTCTATTCCATTCCCCCCTGTCAACCGTCACTCTATCATTCACTCCCTTCTCTTTCATATCATTCTTCACTCAATCCATCCATATTTTTTAGGCCTTCCTCTCCCTCTCTTGACATGTGTAACAACGGCTATTTTATTCCAATTGTCAACGAAGTAAACAGCCTAACGGTTTCACGTTCGGCCTGTAAGCAACGGTTTGTGAGTTTTGTCCCCAACAGATATTTATTTTCTGTGATTGTTTTTAAATAACTTTTTAAAGATTTCTGTATATTTTGGCTGCTGAGACCAAACCTAAAAACGTAATATAGGTACAGGAAACGTTTCGCACCTTTAAAGATATTACTAATCGAAAATATAAAATTATACACAGGAGCTTACATTTAAAAAAATGCACGGCTTATTCGCAATAGAATTTAATATCAGGTGCATTGAGCCATCTTTTGAGGTCATAATGATAAATATTATTTATTTACACTATAACATAAAATTCAGAAAAGTAAATTTTAAGAAAGATGGCATTAGTAACTCAATTCTTGAAAAATTTCGTATAGTAACGGTTTTTCTTTAAAGGTCCGGTTTATAAAAATGAGGCTGTTATTTTAGTACATTGTGGTGTCATACGATCATACCGTACCATGTATTTCCGGACGTAAAGAATAGCACTACCCCATTTCATCCCGTGGGTGTCGTAAAAGGCGATTATGGGACTTACTAGAGAATGGGCAGCAGCGTTCTCTATGCATTTTCAACACCATACTGCGATCGCCAACCCGCCTGCCAAGCGTGGCGATTATGGCAAACCCCCCATTTCATTTTTGGCGAGGCCTATGTCCAGCATGTCCAGCAGTGGACGTCTTTCGACTGAAATGATGATGATGATACGATCATAGAAATATAAAAGACTATCACGCGAACGAAGACGCGGGAAGAAGCTAGTTTTATAATATTAATATGGATCTAGCTCTGGACTAATTAACAATTGTGCAAAAGTTTTATCGACCTGCAGTGAAGGTTCTACATAGAGAGTTTGCAACCAAGATAAAAAAGAAGGTTAAGGTTTTGATGTCACACAACCATACTTCGTTTTTAGAGTTCCGTAGTACAAGGAACCCTTATAGTTTCGCCATGTCCGTATGTCTGTCTCTTTATCTGTCTGCCCGCGTCTTAGCTCAGAGACTCTTAGTACTTACTAGAAAGCCATAATTTGGCATAGGTAAACATATTAATCACGCCGATCAAGCAGTAAAACAAAATCTTTTTTTTTTTTTATCTCTCTTGCACATGAAGTGGAGATGATATTATTTTTTTTCTCGTTGATCCCATGGTGTGGGCAATCGTTGGATCGACCGTTCAAAAATATTGTGGGTTTTTAAAAACCATTTTTCGATTCAGAAATCTGTTTGCGTAATAACCTTTGAAGTGCAAATTTTTCTTAGAGTCAAGTATCCCCCCTGCCAGCTAAACGGTTGTACTTGGATATGTGAAAAAATTCACAGCAGGTGTAGGCACCAATTATAACGAAGTTAAAAGAAAAACTATCACAGCTAAGTAGGCTTTACAAGTTACCGAGCAATGATCGAACTTACATTTATTTACAGTTGAAAAACATGTTCTCCCATACATTCCATATGGAAGAACATGTTTTCCAATACAATGTTAAGTTTGTTCTTAGAAAAATACCAACTACGGAACTCTTCATTGTGCGTGGTCTGACACGAACTTGGCCGGATTTTAAAGTAGCATTCAAGGATTTTTGAAACGAGTTTGTTTTTCTTACCACAAACGATAAAAGTAACCCCCTGTGCAACCATTAGGTACCAGGGAACTAGTAATTATTCCATTTATTCCAGTTTAATGGATACACTATTTTGCCGTAACCATAGGGTGTCTCCTGTTCCAAACTTAGGACCTATTATCTACAGCAGGTGTAGGCAGGTTAGCCTAGAAGACCTAGTTTGTTACAGGAATCCCTAATACCTATTATTGTTAATTATACACGTTTGTTCGTGACATACATTCGGTCGTATGTTATCTTTCTACTTCCTGGTGTAACAGGGAATTACATAAATACGACTCGCCTACATAAATCAAACGTGACGTTTAAATAAAACGCGCGCAACCGTTGCTTGTGTTCAAAAAAACTCGTGAAGGAACATTACTTGTCGTTGTGATTATCTAGTATGTATGTATTTATGTATCTATTATTTAGGATATGTATGTATCTGTGTATCTGTTTTAGTACAAATTGCATAGGTACTAAAACACTGAAAAAACTGCACTAAACACTAGGAACTAAACACTGGTTTTTATGTCCAGGCAAAGCACTGTCCATTCCAAACTTGCCTGAAGGAGATCTGATACAGCGATAAGGCCGCCCATTGTATATTTTCTAGTGTTTGATTTATTTTTGTTATGTATTTTTGTGGTGTATAACTATAAATATAATCAAATAAATTGGCCACATTACATAATAAACGGTAATCTTGCTATTGTTCTAACGCCTTCTAAAACAATGTTAAATATGAGTCTATCATTAATCTCCAAAAGCCTTAAGACATGATAATTACCTTTGAAATGTCGTGAGCTATTCATTACTGAGTTAATTAAAGTGTTTAGAGATCAGTATGTCAAATGAGGAAACAATATGTTTATTAAGTACTTATTTTAATAGTTTCTTTAAATAGTTTCAAAGTTCTGGCCTCTAAAATAAATATTCAACATTTACATTATGAGAGCGCTCACGGTCCACTAGCGCCACTCCCTTAAAAAAATATTATCTCGTGACTGAGAAGGAATTATGAAAAACGGCTCAATAAGAAACCTCGGTTAGTGTGTCTAGAATTTTCTAATACCTTTTATCTACGCCCATGCTATAAATCCTCTATAAAAGTTTCTGAAACAGTTAGCTTATTGCCAACATTAAAACACCCAGTGTCATAGTAACCATAATAGCATCCAAACGGGAGTTATAATGTTGTACTGAATTTCATAATGCCAACTCCTTTGCTTTTACGAGGATGATGATCCCATCCTTACTCATCTGTTTGATGAGTAAGGAAGGGATCATCATCCTCCCTTCCATTTTCACTACTCAATTCGTGGTATCTTTATGAATTTCAAAAAAAGAATATTGTCACGCACGCGCGTTTCATCATACTATACGAGTACCATAGCGTCGTATCCCGCCATTTTTGTTCGATATTAGTATTGCAAAAACTGTTTCAGAACTTTTTATAGGTGATTCATGTCATGGGTGTAGATAAAGTCTTGTATGCAACTGTAATATAAAAAATAAAAAAATATTTGGATGATCTACAAGTAGTTGTTCCGGGTCTGGCGGTTTGTGTATGTGAGTTTAAATGTTTGTAAACGCACCCACGACACAGGAGAAATTCCTAGTGTGGGGCAACGTTTTTTAAAAAACAAAAAAAAAATATATATAATAATATTTAGGTATTAAAACACTCATGTGAAACCCACATTCGTGTTTTAATACCCCTTATTATACAACAGTTGCATAAATAACTATTATAACGTTTCATATTGAGACACGAAGCAACAAAATTCAATCTAAAGAAAAGCGGCCTCATTCCTCTAGATGGTATTTTGTTGCTTCGTGTCTCGATATATAACTTTATAAAAGGTATTAGAAAATTCTAGACAAACTTACCACGGTTCCTTAATGAGCCGTTTTTTCATAATTCCTTCTCAGTCACGAGATAATATTTTTTTAAAGGAGTGGCGCTAGTGGACTGGTGAGCGACCTCTTAAATGACCACTTGACAACCAACAATCTTTATCTTTGTAGGTTTAGAGAATGTAGGCATAGGTACTGTGTTTTCTTTTATTGCTGTTATCTGGTAAACATTAACCGAACAGTAATTTTCCATGTTTTGTATGAAAAATGTCTGTGACTGTCATAACGCGAGAAAACAAGTTTCCTCAAATATTTTCTTTCTTTCAAATTTTGTACGGAACACGCATGTAAATAGTCAATATTTAATATTCTTATCTTTTATGTTATAGGTGCGGATATCTCAACAATGTTGTGTGATAGAAAAAAAACCGTCTTTAGGATATGCTGAGACTTGCAAATCAGCTTTTATGAATGGACCCAAAGCCATGAGGAAATTTGCTCCTTTTGCAAGGTAATATGGATTTATTAATATATCAAAACACCTCTGCATATACCTTCGGGAAATGCAGACGTGATTATTATCTGTAAATATATGGGAGGTCGAAATGTATGGGAGAATATGTTTTTTAACTACAATGTTAAGTTTTTTCTTTGGATAAATTCATCCCAATTATGGAACCGTGTGGTGCCGCACGTAAAGAATAGTACCACCCCATTTCCTCCCGTGGGTGTCGTAAAAGGCGACTAAGGGTCTTACTAGAGAATGGGCAGCAGCGTTCTCTATGCATTTTTTAACACCATACTGCGATCGCCAACCCGCTTGCCAAGCGTGGCGATTATGGCAAACCCGCCCCCAATTGGGGGAGGCCTATATCCAACAGTGGACGTCTTTCGGCTGAAATGATGATGATGAATTACGGAACCCTCATTGTTTTTTTTTTTTTTTAATTACAATTTCTGTGACAATTTCACAAATGTTTAACTACTACGCCAATTTCAATATCATTCAAGCGCCAAAAGATGCTTGCGGCCAAGTAGCACTCTACCTTATAAATAAATCAAAAGTTCACATAAGTAACAGGAATCGACATCGATGGAATGACTCAAACAAAGTATTATTCTTTAGTCTATGCTTGAGCTTTCTTCCTATTATTGTTTACCTTAGTGATTTATACCTTTATACCTTTTAAACATATTTATTCTGAAGTATGTACTAAGCCGCCTCAAGTAGGAATATTATACTCTCGTCTCTCTGGTTATTTTCCTCATATTATTTGATGTTATGTTATAAACACGATGTTTTACTTAATTAAACAGGATTATTGGTAATTAAAACACTATTAATCTTCCAGTCTTATTTTACTAACATTATAAACAAAAACTTTTATTGTATGACTTTTTACAAAACATAAACATACCTTCAAGATTTCGTTGTTCTATACATTTAGAACGTTGAATTTAATAGTAGATTTTTGCATCGAGCGCAAAGTGAGTTATTAATGCACGAGTGTTATGTTGGTGCCCGAGCGCATGTGAGGGCACTAAATTAACACGAGTGCATTAATTACTCACTTTAGCAAGGTGCGTAATCTACTTTTCTTTCAACTACCAATCTACCTACCGTGATAAAATATACCTTTCTGGAGTTAAATTCATATCGCTACAGCTAACTATTTCCATTTTTTTAACTTTTCTTGCTAAATATGAAGTATCAAAGTTTTACAATGGTACAAAATGCGCGCCATTTGGTCACCAAGTATTCAGCCGATTTTTATTTTCAGCCAGTATCTTTTTGATCTAATGCATACATTTTATATTAAACTTAATGGGAGACATTAAAACCTCTGTGGTAAATTTATATCTAAATAAAAAATTAAAAACAGTGCATTAATGTGAAACTGTGCAACCATGAGATTTTATATAATTTCTGCACTGTTTTGGTTCTAAGCAAAAAATACGTCCTTTGCGATCGGTTTCGTAGTTATTAATGATACTACGTAGTTGAAAGAAAATATCTTTGTTGTTCTATGAAAGTCTAATGAATTTAAATCTGATGAATTATTAAAAGTCATAGAACAAAATTTGTTGTTTATGATGTTAGTAATATACTACTGAGAGGTTGTTAGCGTTTTATAACCCTGTATTATTATTTCTTTTATTTTTAGTATATTTGCTGAATTCGCTCTACTGTTCACTTATGCGGGAGTGTGCTGCATCTACACAGTTTTAATATCGGATTCAGTAAAACAGGTACGATAATAACATAGAGCACGGAAACCTCACGCCGTCGTCGTTACATCGGCACCAAAAGTGCGTGGAGCGCACAATTTCTGTCACAAACCGCCATTCAAAGCCATCAGTTTCCAATTCCATACGTCATTTGTGTCGTATAATGCAAGTAAACGGTGATACGCTTGATTTGTGTAGAAACTTAACAATGCCGCCTCTAGCAGCATCCACCGAGATGTCTCCTTGCTCTATGATCTACACAAATAAATGAAATTGAAGTGTCTGTTTGTAATGTCAAAATAACACCTTCTTACTAAATGCATATGAAAGTACATACGGTAGGTACTTATAACAAAAAAAAAAATTGTCTGTCTGTCTGGTTGTTCCGGCTAATTTCCGAAACGGCTTGACCGATTATAAGAAGTAACTTGGGCTTACTTTTATTTTATAAAAAGTCACGCAGGCAAAGCCGCGAGCAACAGCTAGTTAATTATAAGATTTTCATAAATATGATTATCACATAACTAGTTACCTACGTAAGATGAGAATGCATTAAACAGTAAAACATAGATTAAACAAATCTAATGCAAAGCTATAACTGAATGCAATTAAACCGAATTATCACATTGTTATCTGGATAAGCTTTCTTGATGATTACGCCAAGTAGTAAATCCAATTCAAATCATACGCAATTATGTGAATGAGAGGCGAATAAAAGAGATTTAAGAAGGCGTACAACGGTCAACTAGCACCGTAGCAAAAAAATATTATCTCGTGACTGAGAAGAAATTATGAATAACGGCTCAATAAGAAACCTCGGTAAATGTGTCTAGAATTTTCTAATACCTTTTATAAAGTTTCAAATTGAGACACGAAGCAACAAAATTCGGTCTAAAGAAAAGCGGCAACATTCCTCTAGATCGTATTTTGTTGCTTCGTGTTCGAGGTTCCTTATTGAGCCGTTATTCATAATTCCTTCTCAGGCACGAGATAATATTTTTGAAGTGAAAACTTCTTTAGGCACGCTGAGCACTTTTTGGGTGAACAAAAATCATGGAACTTGCGTCGTCGTCACAGAGCGCTTTACATGAGCTATATGTATACTGTGTATATTTGTGTACTTTTTGGGTGAACAAAAATCATGGAAATCGCGTCATCGTCACCAAACGCTTTCCATAAGCTATATGTATACTGTGTATATTTGTGTACTTTTTGGGTGAACAAAAATCATAGAACTTGCGTCATCGTCACCGAACGCTTTCCATGAGCTATATGTATACTGTGTATAATAGTGTACTTTTTGGGTGAACAAAAATCATGGAACTTGCGTCATCGTCACCGAACGCTTTACATGAGCTATATGTATACTGTGTATATTTGTGTACTTTTTGGTTGAACAAAAATCATGGAACCCGCGTCTTTGTCATCGAACGCTTAACATGAGCTATATGTATACTGTGTATATTTGTGTACTTTTTGGGTGACCAAAAATCATGGAACTCGAGTCATCGTCACCGAACGCTTTACATGAGCTATATGTATACTGTGTATATTTGTGTACTTTTTGGGTGAACTTACTTAGTTTTCACTTCTATCGGTAGTCCCCAAAGAATACCCCGCATTTTTTTAAAGGAGTGGCGCTAGTGGACCGCTGTACGCCCTCTTAAAGCAAGCACTGATGGAAGTGAAAACATCAGCTATGAGGAATCTAATCTAAATCTAAGATAACACGATTCCCCCTTGATCAGCCCATCTAATCTGTAAAAATCTCACCGTTAAAACTTAGGTGAAATGAGCTGGAAGTGACCTGTCAATAGTGTCCGTGGAATAACACCTCACTTGACCTATGGCCGGATTCAGGGCAGGGCAACAGGGGCTCTACCCCCGGGCCTCCAAAAAGAAGGGACCTCCACAGTTAGATTTTTTGACGTGACAACGTACAACCAACAACCAGCTGCATGCAAGAAAAAGGATGACTCATTGTCCCGTTACGTTCATTGTCCCATTACGTTCATTGTCCCGTTACGCTCATTGTCCCGTTACGCTCATTGTCCCGTTACGCTCATTGTACGCTTGCGCCGCATCAATGTTTTGTTATGTCGTTGTCACGTTAAACTGTTCGGCTCGGGTCACAAATACCTGCGATTTCGGGCTTTATTTCTTTTACAGCCCTTGGTAAGTAATGTACTATTGTAAAACAAAAGTAAGTATACAGTACGATGGCGAGATTCTGATTACATATTGACATAATTATATTTATCTTCTTTTATTTTCAGCTGGTTGATCGTTTCGCGCCGTCTACGATTCTTCCAGTGGAATACTACTGTCTCATCATTCTGGTGCCAATCATACTGCTATGTCAGATCAGATATCTGAAGTTTTTGGCAATATTCTCCGGAATCGCCAACATTTTGTTATTCACTGTTTACATCGTTTGCTTGTACTATATATTTGGAGGCGATATATCCTTTGAAGGCAAACATGCTGCTGGGAACCCGGCAAGATATCCGGCTTTTCTATCGTAAGTAACATAAATGTATAAATAGTTTAACAATACTTAGATTTTTTTATAAATTATAATTATTAACAATATGAGTAACTGTATTTATGCTTCATTATCTACGACAATCTAGTTAGATCGACGTCGTTTTTGGGCTTCTGTACCCGAAGGGTGCCAAACGGAACCATATTACTAAGCCTCCGCTATCAGTCCGTCCGTCCGTCTGTCAGACAGCTGTATCTCATGTACCGTAATAGGTGGAGTTGTATATTTATATTGCCGTTATAAAAACAAAACAAACAAAAAAAGTTCATAATTAAAGGAACCATAAAAGAAACGTGTATTTTTAAACCTATTTTTGAACCCTTCGTGTGTGAGTCCGACTCGCATTTGGTCGGTTTTTTACTGTTTTTACGTTTAAGCCATTTTATTATATTAATTACTCTTGGTAAAACACGAATTTTATAAAAATACGCTTTTGGCGATAGACGAGTTTGTGGCTTTCTTTCTTTCTTTCTTCTTTCTTTCTTCTTTCTTTCTTTCTTTCTTTCTTTTCTTTCTTTCTTTCTTTCTGCTACTTCAATCAATGTTATTGATCAAAATAAACAATAAATAAGAAAATCCCTTTTTAAAACTCAAATATGAACCCAGGAGATGGGAAATTAATCAATTAAGAAATTCAAATTACACAATTAGATCGATGATATCGCTTCAAGAATCAATAACTAATCTTTCAGGACAGTAATCTTCGCAATGGAAGGTGTCGGAGTGGTGATGCCAATAGAGAATACCATGAAGAAACCGCAGCACTTCCTGGGCTGCCCGAGTGTGCTGGTGGTGGCCATGTCAGTTATTGTCTTCCTCTACGGCACCCTGGGAATGTTTGGATATCTAAGATATGGTGACGTGTTGAGAGGATCTATCACGCTTAATTTACCTACTGATGAATGGTTAGTTCACCTTTTGATTCTTTAACTATAATATGCAAAATGACATAGGTTGCAGTGGCGTAGCTATATTATCATTAGAGAGAAGCCGAAACATGACGCAAAGAAAAACACAAACAACTACGTTACTAGTTACAATTATAACTATGTCGTATCTCTATATATTTTACTGAACAAAAAACAACAATCAGTCATCCACCTATGTACCTACTTTTCTATTTATGTCCCACGTTCTGTAGTTCGGCTTCCTTAGTTACCTACTACGCGGTGCATTTTTTTTTTTTTTTTAATATCTAGGGCATCTCAGAGTTTACCTTTAGAGATCGTAAATCTTTAACCAGACTTTCCTGTGAAAGTGTGTGTATGCCTTAAGCTCCTAAAAACTTAAAGCCTGCAGCCAGGGCGTAAAACTTATAAACTAAACGACTGCGCGCTAAGGGGCAGAGTCGGGGAGAGGACGGCAAGGGACGGTGGCTGGATAAAATTAGGGTTATGATTATTATCAGGGGAATTTAAAGCTATAGGCTCAGCTATGGCGCGGGTTGGATGGCGCTTCGTCGAGCAAGGGTCGGGAGACTATTTAGTCGAGGATTTCGCGTTGGGCCTCGGCAGCGAGGTCGGAATGAACGCGGTGCTGTGGGATACAAGTCATTTATATAAGTACTAGCTTTTGCCCGCGGCTCCGCCCGCAAGGATGTCGGTTATCGCGTAAAAAAGTAGCCTATGTCCTTCTTATCCCAGGCTATATCTCTGCCAAATTTCATGACGATCAATTCAGCGGTTTAGGCGTGAAAACGTAACATACAGACAGACAGACAGAGTTACTTTCACATTTATAATATTAGTATGGATTACTACGAATTTAGTACCGCATTCTGACACATGAGGGCCGGCTTATTTTGACGCTGATGTAATCGGAATTCTATGTATATTATAGACAAGAAGAATTAGGCATCTTTAAAATGTTGTTAATCTCATGATTTATTAAACTGATATTAAATATCTGTGGTAACAGTTACAAATACAGGTGTACCATATTATTTGGCAATAGTAGACATCAAGAAGAATGGTTGTTCCGAAGGGAAGCAGATAGGAATCGGGTTGTATGACGGCTGCGCCCCTGATACCCTCTACCAGTCAACAATTGGGTGATGAAGAAGTAACTTGATAGTTAAGTAGGCTTAGATGCAATATCTGCCCTTTAGTAGAAACTCCTCCTGTATATCTATCTGTACATTTACATACAAAAATCCGTACGCAAAATACTTGGTTTGAAAGTCCCGGACACCAGCTCATTATACAATACATACTAAAATCTCATCACATTTATACAGCCAGAACAGGAAATCGAACCCACGACCATTCTTGCTGGTTTATTTATATATGCAGCAATTTTTTATTTTTTTATTTGGGGTTTTAGCTTTCCTGAAATCTCTAAGTAAAGAACTATTTTCTGTATTTTTTGCCTAAATGTTAGGCTTAATTTGATATATTCTCTTAAATAACTATAAAAGTATTATTTTTTTATTACAAAAATAAAAACAACTGAACTCCTTACAATAAGACTTTTTTATTTTATTTTAAAATTTTCCCCCAAAACGTCATATGGGGCATATTCAAAATTCATTTATTTACGTTACACGTCCGTGTGTGGGTCACAGAAATTCATATGTGTACCATAATTACAACATAATCGGTCCAATAAATTCAGAACAAATCAGCTGTGACAGACGGACAGACAGACAGACACACAAGTGTAGCTCATATAACACATGATTAAAATGTGAGACGTAAAGGAGACGTCATGTGCATTCGCCACTTTGTCAGTCACGACTAGCTAATTAGATTGTCAAATAATTACATAACTAGAACCGCAGATCATACTCAGTGCGCAATGACTTGGCGCAGATTTGACGTGAAGATTGCTTGAAGTATACAGACAGTGCAAAGTCTAGCTTTAAGTAATTTGCTAGCTTGATGCGCTATTGTTTTTCGGATCTAACTTTTAACTTCATTAATTTACTCCAAGCATGGTATTAGTATGTACAGTGGCTAGCACATCAAGCTACAAGACTGTCAAAATCGAACGAGAAAATTTCACAGTTTGCGGTAACTTGATGTGCCGGCTACCGTACTAGGTATACAACATGTCCAGGGAATTAACGCAAACCACCAAACACCCCAATTAGAATATTATGTCATAATCATATTATTATAACACATACATTGAATTTTTACTATTATGTATAAAAATTGTTCATGGTGACTCGCATTACAAATCTACTTAGACACACATCTTCCATTTTGGTTTGTTTTGACTGTACAGCAGAAGTGTGACTGTAATTTACGTAGTTTAACAATTTTTGGGTAAAAAATTTACCTATATTACAAACTAGCTTTTGCCCGCGGCTCCACCCGCATGGATGTCGGTTATCGTGTAAAAAAGTAGCCTATGTCATTCTCCATATCCCAGGCTATATCTCTGCCAAATTCCATGACGATCGGTTCAGCGGTTGAGGCGTGAAAACGTAACATATAGACAGACAGACAGAGTTACTTTCACATTTATAATATTAGTATAGATGTTTAAAAATCCAAATCATTTATTTCAAATAGGCACATAAAAGGCACTTTAGAACGTCAAAAACTACAAAATTTGTTAATTGATTCTAGTTGCCCCTTCCAAAAGGTAATTATGTATGGAGAAGAATGGGCAAGAAACTCCATACTTATCTACTCTTTTAAAATGCTAACAATAGTTTGTATACTATGTTAATTAATAATCATAGGTGAAGACGATGTACCTAGAATAAAATTACTATACCACAATAGGTAAAAAGAATGAAAAGTGAAATAATGACAGACAAATTAATAAATGCGAGAGATACATGGTACTCACATATTTAAAAACATTGTACGGTATATGGTTTTCCTAAAAATTTTACAATATAATGAGTTATTTATCACAGAAAATAAAATTAATATCATAAAAATTATAAATTATACAATTAAATTAGCAACCATTTTGATTTTGCCTAGACTCTAAATTGTCCTATGGAGCAGGACTAGCATGTTTCCAAGCATTCTTATCTTGGATATAATCCTGTATTTGTAATAATTAAACTTGTTTACAAAGTGTGCTTTTAAAAATCGATTTAGTAAAAGAAACAAACTACGTTTATAATGTGCATTAATTTAATTACACATTGTATAGTAGGTACATAGTAGGTGTCTGCTGATAAGGAGTTCGAAAGCAATATTAAGAACATGCTTCAGCGACTAACGAAGTGGTGAAAAGATAAAAACGTCCCATGCTCATCATAGCTCAAAATAAAATCCGTTTATTTGTGTACATCCAACATCGTAGGAACTCACCCAAGCTCTCCTACATTATAAGAATCCCTGAGATTATGGACAAATTCAACAACAACTTGTGACCATAAATATGAGACTACATTAAGAGAGTGAGGTGTAATAATATACGTAACACAGTGGTGTAAAAATAATCGCCAAAAACATTAATTTGGTTATTTTTAATGTCACAAATTCCAAGTTCGCTGCATTCATACATAAGTAATCTTGACTCATCTTCAGATTGTCCTTGTCTGAGTTTAAGTAGTAAATTATAGTTTACCATCAGTAATTGTCGCTCAATATACCGTAATCTTGAATTCTTGACGTCCTACACTAAGTGTGATGCGAGAAATACGAGCGTCGTTGATAAACAGTAGGTTTTATTAAGTAGGTTTTAAACAGTAGGTTTTATTCCACTTTCAAATGGTTTATAATTGAATTCGAATATGTAACTAGGTAATGGAGTACTTACGTACTTAGATAATTTTGCCAAAATAATAGTATCGGTAACACGGTAACGGTGAATTTTATACGTCTAGCATTAAATTACTCATACCAGTTTTCATACATTACATAACTTGCAAAAAACGTCAATAAAAATTCCGTAAAACGAAGTTTGATACCTGCAACTTAATTTTCTTCACCTACTAGGTATAGGTATTTCTTGAAAACCACATTTTTTTATTCTCACTGCTAGGTATGATATGTCTGCATCTTTTTGGTAATGTGTCTATAAAACCCATTTATTCTATTAATCTTACATACGCAAGGCTACATAACCAGCTATAGATGTCCATTATAAGCTGACCTGAAATCCTGAACAATACGAGATCAGCTTATACTGGAAATTTATAGCTTGATTTGTACGTATATTATGTTAGTTTCTTTGTTCTTTTGCTTCCAGGCCAGCAATCCTTGCAAAGGTGTCGATAGCGCTATCAATATTCCTGACATACCCGCTTCAGTTTTATGTGGTCATAGACATCTTCACAAGATACACGCAGCATCACATCAAGGAGAACTATCGTCAGATCGCGCAAGTGATAGCGAGGACTGTTGGAGTATGCGCTTGTGGTAGGTTACTATATTCGCCAAAATAAAATACCTAAGTAGGTACAAACATACTGTTACCGTTAGCCTGTATCATCCCACTGCTGGGCAAAGAATGCCAGTTCTTGAGATCCAACGGGTCGTTTGGTTTCTCCAGCTCGTCTCGCCATCTTCTACGGTGTCCGTCACGACGCTTCTGGCTCTCTCAGAGCTCCACATAGTGACTATTCATGCCCACCGTTCATTGGGCATGCGGCAGCCGAGGCCAGTCCAGTACCACACACACATAATTATATTAAACTTATGTTGTCTTGTGTTGTTTTGCCAAAGGCTCGAACATAAGCGAGCGTACAGTCACGTCTAAAATATGGGCTACCTTAAGAGCCAACTAGTCGCGGGCTGGAACTCACTGGTGTGACCAAAAAGCACGGTGTCTCACCTAGCATCGTGTCCGTCATTGTGTGTTGAGAGCAATGCACGATAATTCATAGTAAACCGCGCGCATACAAAATTACGAAAAGTCCTTTGGAAGGTTGAGTTTTATGAAAAAACTACTAGATAAATCAATTACAAATAAAATTTATTGAAATCTTCAATAATTGAGCTTTGTTGAAGCGGACTTTGTTTTGGAGATTTTACACTTCTTTTATCACTTATTTACGCCCAAAGTTGCGTTAAAATTAGCAGGAAAAACGAATCTTTGTTGGCTCATAACTTTTTAATGGCTTTTTATTTTAATATTCTGCTTCCATACAGAAAAAAAAAAAAAGACAAAAAAATATAATGTTTAACTTTGGATGTACAATGTCAAACAGTGGAGTAATACCCCCTGAAATTTGTATGGAAAAAGTATCAACTAGTTTCACCTTAAAGGGTATTTTTGTCTGCTCATTGCACTATAAAATCTACTTTACCGATTCACCATTATACAGGGCGGTGATTTAGTCACCTGACTCCTTTGAGGGTTACTCATCATACTAAACCACTTTCGCTATGAAAATCATATCAGATTCGTGAAAAATATATGATTTTCATAGCAAAAGTTGTATTATATGAGGAGTAGAATCACCCCCTTAAAGGATGCATTTCAACTAAGCAAATAAATGGTACTTTTGAACGTTAAAATTTACAAAGAAATAAAATTGATTCTAGTTGCCCCTCCAAAAGGTAGTTTCGTATGGAGAAGAATAGGCAAGAAACTCCACGGTTACTCTTTTAAACAGTTTTACAATACTTTGTATGAGTACATCAATTATATCACTATAAGTGTACAATGTACCTAGAATAAAATTCACAACAAGTAAAATCAATTAAAAATGAAGTAATGACGGATAAATTAATTATGTGTTAGATACATGGTGCTCACATATTTACAAATATTGTTAAAGTAGATGTAAAGTAGAT
This sequence comes from Dryobota labecula, assembly GCA_947523025.1. NCBI lineage: Eukaryota > Metazoa > Arthropoda > Insecta > Lepidoptera > Noctuidae > Dryobota > Dryobota labecula. Next base: position 18,981,837 of record OX383287.1, on the reverse strand, counting down.
TTTACTAAAACTTTTACAAATAATAAGTCAGATTGCGAGTGAAATCGCTACCCTATGCACTGTATACCGGCTTCGCGTCGATGTCCCTTCCATCCTGTATAGTATACAGGATGGAAGGGACATCGACGCGAAGCCGGTTACCATGGATTCAGTAGGTACATGGTTCTGGACCCTTCTGCGTTGAAATTTTTCGTCAGTATTTTTTTTAAACAGCTATTTCCTACAAAAGTGCAATACCTACGCGGTCAAAATGTATGAGACAGCAATTATATTTTATTATTATCAACGAATTTTTCAACGCATATATTTTCATAGAAAAATTAAAACATTTAAATCAACGCTCTAAATGTTACGAATTCTACGCGTAGCAAAACAAACTGCCTTGCCACTAGGCAAGGCAGTTTGTCGGGCACTTTTGCACTAGCAAAAGGCAGGGTCGACAGTGCCCGCCACGGGATCTGGAGGCAAAAATCCTTGCGCACTTATGGGAGTGGCGCGAAGTGAAACACCGGGGCGTAACTCCGCTGCCACGAGAAATCATGGCACAGCGGACTGAGCTCCGGCGGGATCTCATGGCGACATGGAGGGTACGATTGTCGCAACCCAGCGCTGGGCACGCTACAATTGTGGCGACAAGTCCCATCTTTAAGGAGTGGCTGGAGAGGCATCACGGCGAACTCACCTCCCGCCTGACACAGGTCCTCACTGGACACGGTTGTTTCGGGAGGTTCCTGTTTCGGATTAGGCAGGAGGAAAAGCCCGGATGTTACCACTGTGTGGATCGCCTGGAGGAGACGATGGAGCATACGGTGGAGGTCTGCCCGGCTTGGACAGAGCACCGCCGTGTCCTCACGGCAGCGGCACCTGTCTCGCGTCCGGCCCTAGTCCAGGCCATGGTCCGGAGCAAGAGTGCATTGGAGGCAGTTACCTCCTTCTGCGAAGTAATACTCGCGAAGGAGGAGGCGAACGCGTGAGGGAGCGGCAGTCTGTGCGCCCTCACGCCCCTAGTCGCCGCCGGAGACGCCCTGGGTGGCGGAAATCGGTAGCCGATTCCCGACCACCGTAAGCGCGTGTTTGCGGACGGCGAGCTATGGGCAGTTCGCCGTCCGGTACGGACGTCAACGTAGAGATACAGCGGTGGGGTTATTATTATTATTATTATTTATTCATAAACAAGTAACAAGACTCATACAAATTATTTGGTATACAATTTCATTTACATTCATATTATTCATTACATTACTGGTCATAAATAAAACAATAATTATAATTTACTAACCGGCATTGGAACATCAACATGCCTGCTACAGCAATGCCGGACATAAGTCCAGCCTATTGGCGATCTGCCAGGGTTGCGCGTTTGTCCGAAAGGGATACCGTGGCCCTGGCACACAGGCAACTGAAGGAACACGGGTGGGTTTTAGTCAGTAAAAGTCTGACACGCCCTCCCGCTCCACCCAGAGCGGAAGAAGTTATTTGAAAATTTCCAACCCAAAAAAATAAAATTAAAAGTGGGTTCCAGAATCATGTACTGAATCCATGGTAACCTTCTTCGGGTCCGGAAGGGACGCGAAGAAGGTTCGTCGTCGTCCGGAAGGGACCCTGTATATTGGGCCGCATAATATAGTTTGTATGAAATAGTCTGCGTAGATTGTTGATTGTCTAGTGCCGTAGATTGTTGATATGTGCCCTGACTTGATAAAGCAAATAATTTTAAAACTGCCGAATATATAAAGACTTGACTGTACATGTACTACCATAATGTAATGAATATGTTGAAAACCGCACTCAATAATTTCGAAATCCCATGTTTCAAATTGAATTAAAACATGTTTATTAAGGCTACGTGTGGTTTTGTAATTAATTATAATAAAATTATATAACAAGTACCTACCTAAGGTAAGGAAAATACCACCTTTTCTAGAGTATGTCGTAAAATGCGACTTATTAATTGGGTCAGTAGTTAAATGTAGAGCGATCACTAATGCGAGTGACAAGCATGGTAATTAAAGTAATATTACAACCGTTCACTGCAGGTAGGTAGGACGGTAGGTCTGTGACCAAGGTAATGATGATTCCACAATTCCTACTACGCTTAAGGCGACGATAACCGACTTTTAATGATTTTATCCTGAAGATCACGTCTAAACGAGTAGTGTTAATGATTTGGAAAAAATATATGTTAAGTTAGAACATTTTCTTATTAACTTAATATATGAATATTTTAGATTATTTTAGAATTTGTAAATTTATGTCTAATGCGGATAAAAAACTGAGAATAATAATAATTATTGATCGTTTAGTATACCTACGTATTATATTAAAACACCTTTTGTTTTATTTATAATAAATTAATAATGCGTCTTATTTCGGACAACGCTCCTGGATATGGGCGAGTCTTAGACTCTTAGTACGGGCTGAACGTACGACGCATTGCGTGAACTCAGTACAGAACACGCAAGCTAACCACTCAAGGTGCTGTGGGTCACTGGCATATATCTGCGTCCCGCTAAAGTCCCGGGGGCACACCACATGCGGCTGATTCTCGCGGCCAAATTTTTTTTTTTTTTTTTACTTGTAAATAAAGTCTAATGTTGTGTGTGAGCAGTTTCACTCTATGTTCCGACGGATATTCTCATCAAATACATCAACCAAACTTGGGTACTTGACAGTTGTTTTTACGAAAAAAATATTAGTGTGATTCAGGCAATGATTATATAGGACTAGATCAGCATTGTACAACGCCGACGCGTTACTACGTCGTATATGTCCGCAGGCATATCCGACTTCAGTTGTCAACTTGACGTCAAGTGAGCGATTGCTTAACGATAAAAAATTGGTCGGCTCTAGTATTTTACAAACTCATTCGATTCAGGCGGATCAAGCGGTTAAAAGAACGAAAGTGGTTGTAACATTAAAATGATAACTCATAAAAGATAACACACATGCTTGGTTAAAGACTTTAAGCCTCTTTGAAACTTTGTATTGCAATCGATTTCAATATCACAAGTGCCGCTTTCCGTATCTCATTACAATTCTCTTCATTAAGTAACATAATTTAATCCCCATTGGTTTCGTTATCGCTTTAAGTACCTATGTGCTACTACACTAGAAAGTGATTTACTTTATCAGAAACAAAGGATTACTGATACAATTTGTTGCAGCTGGTGATGTTATAATTATTATATTTTTAATCTTAACGGCCTATAGGGATTCGCACGCAATTAATAAAATGAATATATTCGTTTTCAATATAACACATTAAAGGCTCGAGAACCACAAATATACTTATTTATGTTTGGTTCACGTAGGTAGGTACTGCTGACCAACTTAGGGTCAGTGGGTCGTCTTAGGTAGGTGCAAATTTACTGATAAAAATTAAAGCCCAAGGAAAGATCTCAAGGTCTCTCAATGAGGTCAGCGGGATTGTCCGGGTCAGCGGGATTGTCCGAAAGGGGTACCGCTGCCCCGGAATATAAAGGGCCAAGGAAGGAACACGGGTGGGTTTTAGTCACTAAGAGTCTGACACTCCCTTCCGCTCCACCCAGAGCGGGAGGGGTCATTTGATGATTTCCCATCTTTAAAAAAAAAAAAATTGGTCTCTCAATGAAGCAAATTTTAATAGATAGAATTTCCCTAAATATAATTTTCACTGTGTTTGTTTCTCCAAAAAATGGGACATAAGTAGGCCATCATACAGCAGTCATTAATAGTATCCTTCAGTAGGAGTGTATTCTACAGAAGGTTATGCAACTATCTTCCTAGACAATAAAATAAAATTGAAGTGTCTGTTTGAAATGTCAAAATAACAGCTTTTTAGGGTTCCGTAGTAAACAAGGAACCCTTATAGTTTCGCCATGTCCGTCTGTGTGTCGGTCTGTCCGTCTGTCCGCGGCTTGGCTCAGAGACTCTTAGTACTAGAAAGCTGGAATTTGTTATGGGTATACATATTATATTAATCATGTCGACAAAGTGTTGACAAAAATGGATAGGGCGTTCAAAAAAAAAAAAAGAGAAAACCATTTTTCGATTTAGGAATCCGTTTGCGTAATATTAAGCTTTAAAGTGCAAATTTTTCCTAGAGTCAAGTGTACCCCCTGCCAGCTAAATGGTTGTATTTAGATATGTGAAAAAATTCACAGCAGTAGTATATAAATATAACGAAGTTAAAAGGAAAACTATCACAGCTAATTAGGGTTTACAAGTTTAAGTCAAGTGTGCCCATGAACTCCACGACCTCATTCCACCGGCCCCCTTCTACCATCGGACATCTCGACGCACTGCAAGTTACCACCCCTACCTAGTTGATATTCCACCAAATCGCACTAAGCGTTTTCAAACGTCATTTAAAATGCGCACAGCAAAGGAGTGGAACTCTCTGCCTGCGTCTGTGTTTCCGAACGCATACAACCCTAATCTATTCAAAGTGAGAGTGAACAGGCTTCTTCTGGGTAAGCTCACTCCATCGTAGACTTTGTCTCTGTCATCCAGACCTACTAAACTCAAGAGCAAACTCATAGTAGAATAAAAAAAAATAAAAAAAAGTTGGTCGACTATTACTCGGTAACTTGTAAAGCCTACTTAGCTTATAATTTTAAGTTTGTTCTTGGGATAAATTTATCAAAGCTACGGAACCCTTCATTGTGCGTGGTCCGCCGTCCGACACGCACTTGGTCGTTTTTTTTTTACAAAATACATATGCATATATATTATACGGTACTCATAGTCATAACAAAAAAAAAACAGTTTTTACATGTTTTGTCTTCTGTCTGTCTGTCTATCTGTTATCTGTTTGTTCCGGCTAATCTCCGAAACGGATGGACCGAATTTGACGAGATTTTCACTGTCAGATAGCTAATATTATAAGGTGGAACAAAGGCTACTTTTATTTTAGAAAAAAAGCCACGCGAGCGTAGCCTAGTTTATTATATACTTACCTACTCTTTAATTTTTCAGTGGGAATTGGAATGGCGCTACCGTTGCTGGAGCAAATCCTCAACATAGTCGGAGCATTGTTCTACTCGATCCTTGGTCTCATCATCCCCAGTGTCATAGAAACTGTCTTCCGTTGGGAGAATCTCGGCAAGTGGAACTGGATCCTTTGGAAGAACGCATTCATCAGCTTATTCGGCCTTCTCTGCTTGGTCTCAGGATGTACCGTCACGATAATGGACATAATTGAGATTCTACACAGCAAAACTGAGTAACGAGAGCAATTTTACTGTATTCAACACTATCATTAAAGTGTAATTTATAAGAAACAGTCTTGTTATTTTTGTAAACATAAAAAAACTTAGTCCCATGGCTAACATGTGGAATAACAAATTATAATGCTTCGTTTGATGATTTTGTCAATCTTAAGATTGAAGCCAGCTTACCGCTAAATTATTAGTTGAGTCAGATTTTCACATGATTTTCCGGAATCAAAGGGATTTACTGAATTTTTATCACAACTTCTGTCTTCATCCTACCATCCATATTGTCGTTAAATAAAATTGAACTATTTAACAGCACATTATAATAATAATTATTATTTATTTATTAAATAAAAGTGTGTACATACTCTGTTGTATACTGGTATGGGGAAACTCGGTGCATCTGGAAAGAGCTTTCATCGTACAAAAGAGGTGTATACGTGCGATTTGTAACGTAGACCCTTTGACATCCTGTAAACCACTTTTTGGTAAACTTAGAATACTTACATTAACAGATATTTATATTGAGGAAGTGTGTAACTTTACCAAATCTCACCCTGAGATGTTTGAAAAACTGGGAGATAAATGTGAGTTCAAAACTAGATATCCTAATAGATTAATTATTCCTAGAATGAAAACGGAACTATATCGGCGAAGTTGTTATCCTATGTGTATTCCGATTTATAACAAGATTCCTAATCAAATTAAAGAACTTCCAATGATCCGCTTCAGAAGGGCCTAACGCGTTGGTTAAATGAGAAATCCTTCTATAGTATATAAGAATTCTTTCAATTAAAATTAAAATTATCTAATTGTATACCAAAAATTTGCATGTCATTATGTTATGATTAAATATGTTAAGCTACATTATACTACCAATGTAAGAACTTTTGTAACCATATTTTTCTGCAAATAAATCTTTGACTTTGACTTTACAAATAAAATATGATTTAACAATTTAGGGAAAAATCGTAAAGAGAGTAACAACATAACTGAATCTGGCGTCCTAGCTAGGTTACAGGATAAACTGCATTAAGGTTCGCCAGCGGTTCCCAAAGGAGTACAAAATTATAATACAGATTGCTTAGGACTATAAGGTACAAACGTATGTTAACTTATACTGTGTTAAGTGTTAGTACGTGTGTGTTTTGTATTATAAATAATTATGCTCATATAAATATGTGTGGGTATGGCTGTTTGTGGATGTGAGTTTAAATGTTTGTAAACGCACCCACAATACAGCAGAAATTCCAAGTGAGGGGCAACGTTTAAAAAAAAAACATGACCGAAAAGAGAAAAACAAGCATTATAATATATATATATATATATATGTATGGCAATATAGGTATGGCAGGCGGGGACAAACAAAAGTTACATCATATGTCAGGCTATTGGCTTTCCCCGCCTGCCATGCCAAAATTTTATAGATTACTAGCTGACCCGACAGACTTCGTTCTGTCAAAAAAATGTTAAGGGTGGACAACCCTTATCACTAAGGGGTATGAAAAATAGATGTTGGCCGATTCTCAGACCTACTCAATATGCTCACAAAATTTCATGAGAATCGGTCAAGCCGTTTCGGAGGAGTACGGGAACGAACATTGTGACACGAGAATTTTATATATAAGATAATGCTAGTTTTTCTCTTTTCAGTTGTTTTTGCAGTCGGGTTTTTTATATTTTTTTCAATCTTTTTAGTTTTATTATTATAATATAAATATATATTACATAAATATATATTAAATGTCTCATTACTAGCTTTTATTTTATACCAATATTGATGTAATTTTTTTTTAAACCTTCCCTTCCCTTTTTTGTATTTGCGGATGCAATAATATACAAAAATTATATCGCCTACGACACTCCCACAATTAATACAAATCTAACGACACCTTTGAAGCTAAAATCCATAGAGCCGTTAAGGCTGCAGTCTTGCAAAATTCACTCGCGGTGAGTTATTTGCGCAAATTTGTATTTTTTATTTTTTTAAACAATTTAAAGAAATAACATGAAATATTATTATTGCACAGAAATAAACATAATATAAGTAATAGCTAGTAATTTTTTTTTTAGTACATGGAGGTGGATTATGTTAGGTAAATCAAGCGTTGAATACAGCTCTTTCTGCCCAACAACATTTCGAGGTATGTTTGTGCTCCTACTTTCGGGTAATTAAGAATTATTTTCAAAATCTGTTCAGCGCATAATTAGCTGAACATTCTCGTCTTCAAAATGAGCTGATTAGTTTTTTCTAATTATCTTTCATTTTCTTATTTTGGTGGTCACAAAGTCATCAAAATTCTCTGATTTTATCTCTTAATAAACGGTTTGTTTCTTATATAAAATGAATCGTATGTGTGTAATAATTAAATTATTTTAATTCCAAGAGTACAACAAAACAAATATTAAAAAAAATTGCACCTAAATCACCTTTTTTTAACAATAATAACAATCTCAAAATACCCAAAAAGATGCTCGGCGCGTGGACTCACCGCACGCGATTCTTACATTGCGCACTAGAAGATTTTTAGGTCTTTTGAGATTACTATTATTGTCAGAGTAAGGTGATTTTTTTTTTTTTTTTTTTTGTGTTTGCTTTATTGAACCTTTGGCATCAAAATAATCTAATTATTACATACATACATACGATGCATTGTTATTATGAAACAAACCGTTTATTAAGAGATACAAACAGAGAATTTTGATGACTTTGTGACCTCCAAAATAAGAAAATGATAGATAATTAGTAAAAACTAATCAGCGCATTTTTAAGACGAGAATGTTCAGCTAATTATACGCTGAACAGATTTTGAAAATAATTCTTAATTACCCTAAAGTAGGAGCACAAACATACCTCGAAATGTTGTTGGGCAGAAAGAGCTGTATTCAACGCTTGATTTACCTAACATAACCAACTCGATGTACAAAAAAAAATCACTAGCTATTACTTATATTATTTTTATTTCTGTGCAATAATTATATTCCATGTTATTCCTTTAATATGTTAAAAAAAAATACAAAGTTGCGCAAATAACACAACGCGAGTGAATTTTACAAGAGCGTGCCAAACATTTGAATTTGGCGCCAAAAATCCGCCATTTTGTTTATTTATTATTTTGATATACCCAGTGTCACTCTCACAGTAAATACCGTTGGTCCGTGGATGGGTGACCATCTTTACATACCGAGACTCCTCCGTGCCTCGGAAAGCAAGTTAAGCCGTTGGTCCCGGCTGTCATTTGTGGATCACTGACAGTCGTTCCGGGTATAGTCAGAAGCCCGAAAGTCTGACAACCAGTCTTACCAAGGGATATCGTATTACCCAGTTACTGGGTTGTGGAGGTCAGAAATGCAGTCACTCCATGTAAAATTGAATAGGTTTTGCCAATCTTCGACTAGCTACAATGACTAAACTATTGGTAATATTTGGTGGGATTTTTGTATGCAGACTGGGAATGTCATTAGATACATAAAGTTCAATTTATCATCGTATTTTCTTGGCAGCATCCGGTAAGACTGGAAGCCGAACCCAACCTAGTTGGGAAAAGGCTAGGCAGATTGATTAAATATGAAACACTGCTTCCAATAGTAAAAAAATGCAGCATAGGTTTTGAACAATATGGATGCGGTTATAACTACTGTCACTGATCCGTTTTCTGAGCATGATCATATAGCATTCCGTTTTCACAAATCTATATAATATACAGTTTGTATGTTGGGGTTAATCTCTGAAACTTCTGACGGATTCTGAAAATTCTTTTTGTATTTTATAGCCCAATTCCTGGAGAATGTTATATATAAAATCACGCTGCGACCCTAAGGAGCCGGGCAAACAGGAAAAAATTCAGAAAGAACGCTATGTGAAAACGAAGTAATAGCGCGGGTGGACAACGGGATGTGACGCGGAGGGTCGGGGGCCAAAATTTCACGCAGACGGAGTCGCGGCGAAGAGAAGCTAGTTAGATATATAAAGTTCAATTTATTGTCGTATTTCACCTTGTATAAGTACCAATTTCCAGTAGCAGTTGATAAGGCAGTCTACCTTTACAATCTATCTGAAAGACAGTTCTTAGAGAACTGAGCTAACAAAGTCCCCTTTATCAATAACTCCTATTATCAATCAACTAACACTTAAGTACCACGTGGCTGCGAGACCTGAAAGACATCTATCCATTGACATCATTCAATGAAATTGTACTGTGCCTAGTTATTATAGAAAAAAACGGTAACTCAATATATCATTTGGAAAGAGTAAGCCTCATTCCAAATGTGGAGTTACCGTTTTTTAAAGATTAGGTTTTCGATGATACAGTAACAGATAAGGCACATAAAATATTAAAGGTTAATTAGGTACAACAACACCTATCCAATGATATCATTACATATATTGTATTGTAGTTTTTGGCAATGTTATCCGAAACGCGACTTCCACAGTTCGAGGATGTCGCTCATTCAGTAACAGAAAACGCACGTGTAGCATCAGCTGCAGGATAAATAATAATAATAACGCATAATAATCAACATATTATTGAGTGTAATGTAATACCTACCTTACATTCTGAAACGTAATTATGACGATTACAGAGAAACTGCTTCTCACGATGAAGGCTCGCGTTACTACGATGTAGGCAATAAATTAATATGAACGCTATCGTAATAATATTTCATTAAAGACCTAAAGAAGAAGACCTAAGAAAAAAAAATACAGTACCAAAAAAAAACTCAAGAGATCTTCGAAAGATCTTTTAAAAACTCTTTGGAAAAGCCAGAAAATACAATGCAAAACACAATAGCGAGACAAGATAAAAAATCTGAAAGTGAGTGAAGAAAAGTCGTATATATAACATTAATGTTGACAATCCTAAAGCAACGTTGTCTTGTGTTATTGTGCCTAGATTGCGTTCAGTACTGGTCACGTGTGTTTTATAAGAACGGCGATAGAGTATCAGTCGGCATTAGTATGTGAACTGTTTACTGTGACCGCGTCTCCGCAATTCTCGTGCACTCGCAAATAAATAATAATCGAAAAACATGCAAACCAATGGAATTCAATACGTCCAACGAATTTAATCAAAGGAAATTCATTAAATTCGTTACGGTTTTGATAAGCAAACAGAACACTTTAAATTAGTGTGTGGGAATGTTTACGTTGAAAAATAAAAGTATAAATAACAGAAAGAGTGGTTTCGAAAAGTGTTTTTTATTATTTTTTAATACCAGCACTTGAAGGTCACGTTTTATTATAACGTTATTGCTATCAAAACGATCACTAAATAGTTCAAACAAGCATCAGCAAATTTTATCTCGTTAATGACAACATCATTATCCCTCTCAAGAATTTACCTTTCGTAAGAGATAAAGGATAACAATTGTAAAACAATTGCGAGATGAGCAATCGTCAATATAAATAAGAAAAACAGTGCAACCTTCAGATACGGTACAATTATTATTTTGTAAAATACTACAGTGATATCACAATATTGCGAAAATTACTTGTGTTAATAACAGACTGGTTTTATAGTAGTAATTCTAATTCTAGTGACATTATATCAGACTTTTAACAACCGGAAAATTTAAAACCTCGACGATCAACATCTAATTTGCTTGAGTGTGGAGCTAAGAAACATGGGTGAGAAAGAGAAGAACAAACATGTTGAAGACTACAACCCTTTCGAACATCGGGAAGTCGTTAAACCAAATTCGTAAGTAATATTTGAATATTACTGAGTTAGAAACAGCTCTCTGGTTACAAACCTAAATCAAAAAGATGCGTGTGCTAAATAAGATACAATTATATTGATAGTGAAGGTTAACATCGCACAATTTTAATACGTCTTTGATTATTAATAGTAGCCTTCAATTGTGTCAAAGACAAAGCTAGCGATGAAATTAGAGTCACGTGAGATTTTGAACATTGTCTCTAAGATCAGCAACGCATCAGCTATATTGTTGGTGACGCAGGTTTCCATAGGCCTCAGCAATCACTTAAAACAGAGGAAATTGTTTGAAATAAACCAAAAAAACGTGTCAACCATTTCCGACAATTTCTTGAAGCCAGTCATTTTTTTGCACAATGTGAATTTACAAACAGCGTTTGTAAGGTCAGGGAAATCAAATTGACTACCAGCTTAAATTGTTCGTATATTCAAATCACAACTGTCATTCTTTGAGGGTTGTGGCTAAGTATTATCAGCAATCGACCAGGTTAAGCTACGCTTGCCGAGGTTGGTCAGTGGATGGGTGACCATCTTTACAATTTTACATTATATGCCATACCCTCCGTGCCTCGGAAAACACGTTAAACCGTTGGTCCCGACTGTCATTCGTGGATTTTTGACAGTCGTTACAGGTAGTCAGAAGCCCAAAAGTTTGACAACTAGTCTTACCGAGGAGTATCGTATTACCAAGTAATTGGGTTGTGGAGGTCAGGGGAAAAGGCTAGGCAGATAATGAACTGTCATTTTTTGACAGTTGTATGAAATGGCTTAAACACGGCAAATTGACGTAGGATGTCAACATGCTTGACAAATAATTTCCCTGACTGCACACTCCCAGCCAGGTATGCTGACGAAATGGGTGTTGTGATGTAATTTAGAAGTTTATTGATTGCTTTGTTTATGTTTATTACATATTTCGTTTTTTTTTTTTTCAGTGACCTCAGATCCTTAGCAAATCTAATAAAGTCTTCGCTAGGATCCGGCCTGCTTGCTATGCCCCTAGCATTCTCAAATGCTGGATGGGGAGTTGGCATAGTCGGCACTGTTATTGTAGCATTTATTTGCGGACATTGTGTTCATATATTTGTAAGTACAGTTCAAATATTTTATATTTATAATCCTTTTTATTTAATTTTTGATAAAATTGTCTAGGCACTGCTACTTCAAGGTTGAAAATGAAATTTAGAAACTCGTGACTGATTGCTTCTTTTTCACACCACAATTTTAGATTCTGTAACTAGATATACTGTGGTTTCTTAAGATGATCTTATGGTAATCAGGGATATAGGTACTCTGATTTATAGATTAACTAGATTTAACCCGCGGCTCTGCCCGCTTGTATGTCGGTTATTTTTATTTTTATTTTACGATGGGTTTGCTCTTGACTCTAGTCTAGGTCAGAAGTGACAGAGACAAAGGCGACGATGGAGCGAGCTTACCCAAAAGAAGCCTGTTCACTCTAACTTTGAATAGATTAGGGTTGTATGCGTTCGGCAACACAGACGTAGGCAGAGAGTTCCACTCCTTTGTGCGCATTATAAAATACGTTTGAAAACGCTTAGTGCGAGTTGGTGGTATATCAACTAGGTAGGGGAGGTAACTTAACTACTGGTTATCGCTTAAAAAAGTAGCCTATGTCCTTCTCCATATCCCAGGCTCCCCCGGTTTAGGCGTAAAAACGTAACAGACAGACAGAGTTACTTTCACATTTATAATATTAGTATAGTATGGATTAGTATGGATTTAATTCTTAACAAGTTTATGTATGTAATGGCAAGAGTGTTGTACACCAGGTAGAAGACAATGTATATTTATCTACTCTTGACAATGTATACTGTTGGTATGTAGGTACTTGAAAATGAGGGTCATTAGTAGCCAGTATTACGATCCTTCAGTAAGACTGCGCATTATCAGCACCGTTTCCTATAGGTATCTACATATAGAACAGTCTTCTTAGATAAACTATATAAATAAATAAAATTGACGTGTCTGTTTTATGTCAAAATAACAACTTTTTACTTAACGCTTATGAAAGTACTAGCTTCTGCCCGCGACTTCGTCCGCATGAAATTTCGGCCCACCCATGGCGTCGCATCCCGTCGCTCGCCCGCGCTATAACTTCGTTATCGCTTAGCGTTCTTTATGACTTTTGTTCTTTTCGCTTGACTCCTAAGGATCGTGGCGTGTTGCTATAGCCTTCCTCGATAAATGAACTATCCAACACTAAAATAATTTTTCTATTCGAACCAGTATCTAGTTGCTGAGATTAGCGCGCTCAAGCAAACAAACAAACTCTTCAGCTTTATAGTATAGCTGACCCGCGTAACTTCGCCTGCGTCACCTAAAAGAGAGAGTGGTTTAAGTAATGAATTTTCTACTTATTTTGTTACGGAGTTATTTTAAAATTAAGATATCTCCTAAGATGTTGATTGAAATCAACTGATGTCAAGGACAATTTCGTTTACATTTAAATACTTGTGATTAATAACATATTTATTTGGATAAGGATTAATATTATATTGATAAAACTCCTTCGCAAATAATGCATTAATTTCTAACAAATTTGATTACCATAAAAAAGCTTATCACTATAAGCTTTTTTATGGTAATCAAATTTGTCAACCTTAATTTATTTTATTTTAAACATTTACATTACATTACATTAAACATTTCATTTAAAATTTTGTTCAGAATGAAAGTGTACAGGAGTTACAAACTGAACTTAGAAATATTATTTTAAACATTCACCATGAAAACATAAAGAAATCAACGGGAAGCGAAATTATTAAAAGTGTTACAATTTGTATACAACAGGAAGGGAGACATTTTGAGCATTAAAAAAATTTTTTTTTTTTAGTTATTGGACAAGCGACCCGCCAAGATACTATTATACATGCCAACATTAATAGAATTAAAACCGTTTTCAATTAAATAGTTACTCCTCTCAACCTCGTTCCGGACACATTCCGCAAAAAAATGAGTGGTAACCTCTTACTTATCACACTTAGAACAATTGGTCCAATCACTTTTTCTCGTTAGAAAGGCGAAGCTTTTCAACGGAAAAAGTCCTGAAAGCAGTCTGCAAGCAGTCACAATTTCATTTCGATGCACATCTGTACCCTCAAACCAAGGAAGGTGGGAAAGGCTTTGTTGAATGATTCTATACCAAATCCCGCTACTTAGTGACTTCTCATCATGTATTATTTCCATAATTCTGAACACTGGTTACGAACTCGATACAGGAGGTCACTCAATAATCCCTTATTTAGTGACCTCTTATCATTCAACAGATATTCCGTCTTTGATACCTTCTTTTGCTAAACGATCTACTTCACCATTTCCATACAAGCCAATAAGGGATGATCCCATTGATGAACAATTATTTTGTCGTCGACCTTACTAATGGAGTCAAAACAATTATAGGCACCTCGACAATTCGAGTTGATTGTCAGTATTAAATAATTTCCTGATTCGAATGACTTAATGTATGAAATAGCTTCTGAGATCGCTAGTAGTTCAACGTACATTATTGAAGTTACACATAGCACATGATCTAAAATTTATAGATGCCTTCGTTTGCGGATCAAAAACAGCCCATCACGACTCGTTACCTTCCTATGACATCAGTATAGACTGAGTAAAAGTGTAAATAATCAGCATTTAGATACGGATCAGAAACGGAGAAGGCTCAAAAATGCCCCACGTCTGCCAACAAAGAAGAGTATCTCAAAAACAGGTTAAAAATGAGTTTAAAAAAATAACACACTTCCGGTTTTAATCCTTACTGGCTAGCATACAAAAAAATTGCTCGTAGTATTAATTCAGGGGTAGTAAAATCTGTAGATTTTAGTTTTAGAACGACTAGTAGTAAAACAATTTAAAAAAATCCAGTTTTCGGCCGGTTACTATGGTACATTCAGTACAAATGATCTTGGACAGCGGACCTGCGTTGTAATTTTTGGTCGGTTATTAAAAAAAAAACCGCTATTGCCTACAAATATTTGCACAAGCACAACTATATTTGCACCAATGACAACCCCATTTTATGTCCAGAAATTCACTGTCCATGCCAAGGTTGCCTGGAAGAGATCGCAGTATGCGATAAGGCCGCCCATTGTATATTTTATAGTGTATAAGTTTTTTTTTGTTTTGTAATGTGTAATCTGATGTACAATATTAAAAGTGAGAGTGAACAGGCTTCTTCTAGGTAAGCTCACTCCATCGTAGACTTTGTCTCTGTCATCCAGACCTAGACTAAAGTCAAGAGCAAACTCAGAGTAAAAAAAAAAAAAGTATATATAAATAAATAAATAAATTAAAGTGCAATACCTACGCTATCAAAATGTGTGGGACAGCAATTTTTTTTTTAAATTAATGACGAAAAATTTCAACGCTGGATCTTCCAGAATCATTTATTTGCTGTTGTTAGCCAGTAAGGATTAAAACCGGTATTATATTGTATAATAAAAAAACATGTATTATTTTTTTAATCCATTATTAGCGATTTTTAGAGATACTTCTCTTTGCTGTCAGACGTGGGGTAATTTTATAAGGGAGATGAGACATCCTCTTTCATTTATGTTGCGAAATCTATACTGATGTTTCGGTTTGTCTGTGATAAACAAGGTTTTACTACATTGAATAGGTCCACACTGCCAAAGAAAATATTTCCATTTTCCGTGATGAATGTTTAGGGTAGTCGACAAGAAACTCATATACCATCACTAATAGTGTTTTTTTACGTTTCCAATATAAACTCTGACATGACTCGGCAAGATTGTTTATCAAGAGAAATATAATATTTTACTGCCCCGGAAAGTATTCACCTTCAACCAGTATTTGCCAGCGAAGAAATAGGTACATGCGTACATATAAAGGTTGAAGGTGAAGCTCGCACTCCATCACGTGTATTGCAGTAATCCTCACAAAACCACTAATAACGCGCATTTGTAGTCTATCCGATTTGACTAAGTTGCTCTTGTACCCGATAATATATAAAAAGTTGCCGTAGTCCAGTCTCGAACGAATAATAGAAACATAATAGCCTCCAGTAAGATAGATGTATGCCCCACCCAGACCCAGCAAGAACTTGAAAGATTCTCA
Organism: Dryobota labecula; assembly: GCA_947523025.1. Lineage (NCBI taxonomy): Eukaryota > Metazoa > Arthropoda > Insecta > Lepidoptera > Noctuidae > Dryobota > Dryobota labecula. Next base: position 18,965,822 of record OX383287.1, on the reverse strand, counting down.
AAAATTTTAGACATTTTCCGGCTAGTTCCCCCAATATGTGATTTTTCCACTTATGCGAGCGGTCTAGTCTCAAACAGCTTCAATTATGGTTTTATTTACAGGTAGAAACGTCTCGAGGATGCTGTCGTGCGGAACGAAAACCATTGCTAAGTTATTCAGAAACCTGTGGTGCGGCTTTTGCAAATGGTCCAAAATGTGTCCGGCCATTAGCTAATTTTGCACAGTAAATATCCGTTGTTATATTACTATCTGCATTGCTTGTACACCTACCCACCGTGCGTAACGGATAGGTTGTAATGTAATATTGATAATTATGGCCACGTTAGCCTCAAAATAAATAAATAATATGGTTTTATGTTAGTTTTTGCAACCAAATATTATTTACAAATTATTTATATTCTTGCTAAATTCAAGGTATACTGGTAAATAGTACAACGATAATACTTTACCTACTGTATTTAAGCGTTTTTGTCTCGCTTCGAAGAATATTCCGTAACAATTGCGTAATTGTTTAATTTATTACAAGAACATGTTTCTTAATTGTTATAAAAAAAATATTTTTCCTTCTTTTCAGTTTATTTGCGGAATTTTCCTTATGCTTCACGTACCTCGGCGTCTGTTGTATATTTACTGTACTAATAGCAACTTCAATTAAGCAGGTATGGTTACAATTTACATCAGTATACACTTATTTATTTAGTTCTATACATTCTTCGTTATCCATAGTTTCTACATTTTAAGTGGCAATAATTGCAATATGACTTAACATATTGCGTGGGGTAAATCCCTCTTCGGAGTAACGCATACTTACAATAATTATGATGGTTTGTTAAACCATCTAATGACAATACATGTCGTGATAATAACAACAACAACCTGCCAAAGACCTCCAGTTAAAATAGATCATTCAGAAACTACGTCCATCCAATGTGCTTGTTTTACTGGTGTAGGTAATGGTCCCGTTTAAGGGCAATTAGTAGAAGTGCAGCTGTAGTAATAACCAATACAAGGGATCTATCAAATTGTTTCTAAGATCGACAATCCTCTCGGTGTTGCAGATGCTTATTGGTCGCGTTCTTTTAATTTTATTTATTTATTTAATTATACAATTTTAAGAAAGCTTACAGACTAATACACGTAAATGGTAACGAAGTAGTAAACATCTGACAATTGCTAATTACAAGCTTCCACATATATAGAAATCATATACAATTCCTGCATTGGACCTAATACTGTATTACAAAGATGCTATATACTGAACCATATCTATACTTGCTGTAAACGTAAATTAAATTCACTTTATTCACAATTAAATCTTATTTTTATTTCAGCTATTCGACACATACATAGAGGCGCCACCCATGCCGGTGGAGCATTACTGCCTTATCCTGCTCGCGCCACTTTGCCTGCTGTGCCAGATCAGGCACTTGAAGTTTCTCGCGCCATTCTCCTTACTGGCCAATGTACTGCTATTCGCCACCTTCGCGATATGCCTCTACTACATATTCAGAGAACCGTTGACAATCGCCGATAAAGAAATGGTTGGCGATATGTCGCGGCTCCCTGCGTTTTTGTCGTAAGTCAAAATGATGAATTGTCTTTTGTTTTTCTATTGCGCTTTTGTGTGACAGTTTATTGTTATAAAAACAGGTTATAAGTAACGAAACAATGGCTGAAGTAAATTTACTATACACCATTTAAATTATGCAATGTTTTTTTATGAACAGAAGATACATTATAACTAAGAATATATTTTGAGATCATTTACATATGACAGATGGCTGTAATGGCAAAGTTCCCAAATCAAACCACAATGCCGAAAATTTTCATCTAACACCTAAAACCTGATTACTTTCACCATTCACAGAACTGTGATCTTCGCAATGGAAGGCATAGGAGTGGTGATGCCGGTAGAGAACACAATGAAGAAACCTCAACACTTCCTCGGGTGCCCAAGCGTGATGGTAATCGCAATGTCATTAGTGATGATGTTCTATACAATTCTGGGTGTGTTCGGCTACCTCAGATACGGCGATGTACTTAGAGGAACTATCACCTTGAATCTCCCTATGGATGACTGGTAATTCATATGCTTACATTTTTACCTAGTAGTAAAGTAGTATCGGTAGTAAGGTAAGTAGTAGTGATGGGATAGTGATACAGTCGACGAAATCAATTTCAGTCGTCGTATGTTCAGATGTATGTTCATTTGAAGAAACAATTGTGCTTAGTGGAACATTGATGACTTAATTTACAATTCACTCTACAATTTGGAGTTACTCAGGGGTGCATACTTGGCCCACTCTTAGCCAATAAAAATATGTCGTTGTTTATCTTAACTAATAACTTGAATCGTAACTTGAGCAACCGCTAACATGTCTAAATTAGCCGAAATTGTACGCTACCAATATTAATCAAGATGAGTTTTTTCTTACGCGTTTTTAAATTTTTGCTATTATATTTTTTCAGGCCCGCGATTTGTGCGAAGACATTCATTTCAATAACTATTTTTCTGACGTATCCTCTTCATTTCTTCGTTGTAATTGACATATTCACAAGATACGTGGAACCCCGCGTCCACAAGAAATATCATAATGTTATGCAAATCTGTACCAGGATTTTGATCGTGTGTTTCTGTGGTAAGTATTATCATTTTACTAATAACAGTTAAAACGTTTCTTGATAAGTGATATATCTCAATATGAACTGGGTGGTAGGAATCAACTTTTGAAAGAATAACAACTAATTGTAACATTTATTCAAGAACAAAAAAAAAACACCTGAAGGCAGATGATAAACAAAAGTAAATCATGCGGGTGAACGTTAAGTCTAAAGTAGGGACAAAAAAAGACAAATTTTTATATTCACAACTCGTAGACAAGATTAAAGTATTAACTTATAAAACAATCCGCAAATTAGTCATCTCAGGTGAACAAATATTTTTAGAGACAAAATTAGACAACTTATAACCTTTAAGAGCGTTCATCCGTGGCGGGCTGCCAACGTCGCATTTCTAGAGATTTTTCGAGATTATTTTATAAATAAATCAAACGACAATTTTTTTTAGCCAAGCACTAGATCTTTGGTACCTATTTATAAGTATGCTATTTTTTTACAGTTATTTTGGTATTTACTCATTAAAATTGCAGTATTATGACAAAATATTTGTACATATTTACTGTAAAGTAATTGTTAAAAATAATTTTATAATACAACGATCTAGTGCTTGGCTGAAAAAAAAATATAATAACGAAAATCCTCTATACCCAAAGTCTCAAATTCAGATAATTTATGTAAACCTATCCATTATCCCCTTTGATAACATATCAAAAAAATATCTTCATAATGGTAATTCACATAAAATGGCGAAAAAAAAGGTTCCGTTTTCTTTTAAGTACTGATTTCATGAAATAATTATAAAAAAATAATCATACCGTAATAATTTTTATACATATTAAAAAAAGGAGATTTTCTAGTATAAAATATTTTATGATACTGGTAACAATGCAGGAGATCCAAACATTTTCAATTTTTTTACATCTTCAACAACACTAATATTACAACTCTCATTCATAGATTCATTTTGTAAGTAGCTTATCTAGCCACATTTTGGATGAAAACGGCTGTAAACTGTTTCGAGAGGAAATCAATTTTGGGAGGTTTACGTCTAGCAATGGACTTAAAAAGGCGATTATGACGATCATAGGCCGTGTCTCCGACACACTACACAAATCATTGTTTGGCAACGGTATTTTGTTTCCATTGTTCTTTTGATTATTCACTTTAATTTTATAGATGATTATTTACAAAAAAAATTGTGAAAAATGTTTTGAACCACTGTCCTGTCATTTTGACAATGACATTTCTTGACATTACTTTGTTTACATAAATTATCTGAGTTAGAGACTTTGGGTATAGAAATGCAACGTTGCCAGCCCGCGACGGATGAATGCTCTTTATTGTAACTCTAATCTTTTCCTAAATTATTGTCTTCAGCAAACAGGCCAAGTACACAAAATATTTAACCTAAAGTGAAATGTTTCAACATAACCTTGTCATAATTTGTTTTAAACATACTTAATGTGTTGTTACTATTTGTTTAGTGTTAATAACACTTTAATTACTAATCTCGGACTTAATGTAACAAGAGTATTAACTTGGTTCGTTTGTGCACAATAAACTGCAAACTACTATTTTTTATTGAAATCTATAGATTTGGAACCTGCGTTCAAGAGACATCTCCATAATAATTATGTATTTCGTCATTTGCATACTATAGATGTCCCGTGGGTAGTAAGGTCGTAGGAATCCTTTAGATGCGGGCAGCGTAGGACTAGTCGATACGGCGATACTTCACGGAAGGCTATGTCCAGCAGTGGATGTCTTTCAGCTGATTCAACTATGTGTGTCGGATCTGTTATGATGAGTATGCACTTAAAAACGAGTCAAACGCCTTTGTTTGGCATTATGCGGAGTCTAGGGTATGGTGTCGATAAGGACCATGGTGTGACAGTGATCGCCTAGGAACTGCTCAGTGTTTCTTTTTAATCTCTGAGTATTACTTCTGTAGTGTTAACAATTGGACGCAGTTTAGCAGAAAGGTGTCAACTCACATTGTGGTCAGGGATGGGTTGTGTATACCAAGGAGGTCCTAATGGTTGGTTCTTTCACTCAGCAAAAAAGATCCGTGACACTAGAAAGATAAGGTAGATTTTTTAAAGATGGGAACCAATCCACCTGAAGGTGAACCTTCCGTTAACAGTTAGGACCTCTTTGGTATAGTAGCAAGTCATTTTTGACCGTAGTGTGACTTGTGAGTCCTTTCTGCTAAATTACGTCCAATTAACACTGTAGATGTTTATAATAAGGAGTTATTTCTCTAGTTTATCCGAATCCCAATTCTGCGGCCACAGTAGATATATCTGACACTGTGTCTAATCATGGTTCTATTTAGAGGATCCGAAATGTACAAATAGGTAATCAATAGGAATTAAAGTTAAGATAATGTTTTATTGTTTCAGGTGGAATTGGCATCGCTCTACCATATTTGGAGCAGATCATCAACCTTGTTGGTGCTTTTTTCTACTCCATTCTCGGTCTCATCATACCAGGGATTGTAGAAACCGTATTCCGATGGGAAGACCTCGGCAAATATAACTGGATCCTGTACAAGAACATTTTAATCGTTTTCTGTGGAATGTTCAGTTTAGTTTCAGGCTGCACCGTCACTATTTCGGACACTATACAAATGATTAATAATAAAACGGAGTAATTTATGAAAAACAATTAGAGCCAGTATTTTTTAATTAAATAATGTGGGAAACGACATCTGTGATTAGTAAATAAGTAAAAATAATAAATAAGTGCAATAAATTTTTAGTAAATATGTAGTGTTTGTATAATTTTGTATACACCGTGGCATTTTAGTCGTCTTACAAAGACAGCCCACTTCATGTATCCAATGACTACAAAACATTCATGTAAAAATTTATTTTTATTTTTTGGATTTTTGAATATTTTTTATTTTTAGTAATTATGACGCATCACATAGTTTAAAACACGCAGTTACGAGTGCACTCCTAGCCTTGTGTGACAAGGGCGCCGCGGAATGGAGCGGCGACATCTTTATCAGAGTTCATTCACCCTAACGCAAAAATGTGTTTCTTACTATTGCAACTTAAACTTAATCTAAATCTATTAAACGGCATAACGTTTAAAAAAAAAAAAAAAAAAAACCCCCTGAGAGAATCCCCCTCAGTGGAAAAAACTGAACCCTAATGTAAAAAAAATCACTTTCTCTTGAAATAAGTTATTTTTTGTTATTTAAATTCTAGTTTTCCCATCTTAGCGAGATTATCAGGGGTGAATTCTAGACTGTTTTCAGATTCCACTTTTCCTCCTAAGAGAGATTTTCAAGGGGGATTTGTGGAATAAGCCGTTGTAATCGTCTTTTTACAAGCTTTTAACATGCCTTGTTACATAGACAACGCCACGTGCGTACTACGCATCAAAGACCGACGTCAGAAATCCTGCATCGCGCAAGCAGAGTTTACCGCGCGACTAGCATATAAACAACATCCCGACATCAATCGTCAGGCAGTTACCCACCAGACACAACACCCGTCTGGTCGGAGGATCCTTCCTTTTCCATAGAGTATGAGTGAACTTTACACACTGTTCCTCATACCTCTGTAGTATGTATGCGACAAATTTTGCAAGCTGAATTAAAACCACTTCCTCTTATCCTACGGAGTTGAAATTTTTCATGTTGGTTCAGTTTCCAAGACAATCCATTCAAAAATGATTCATGACCTGATTCTACACCCAGGATTGACTCCAAACGAAGGAACTCCTCAACTGTCAACGGTATAGACACGAAATTGAATATACGTATTATGATAGTCCGTTGACTGCTGCACCCAGAATTGGCCTCAGACTAGGAAACTTCTCAGCAGTCAGTAGCAGAGTCATTTTTTTTTCCAAAACTTTAATTTGACCTCATCATCATCATCATCATCATCATCATGTCAGCCGGAAGACGTCCACTGCTGGACATAGGCCCCCACAAGCACCGCCACTTCGACCGAGTTTGTGCTTCCCGCATCTAGCGGATTCCTGCGGCTTTCATAAGGTCATCGGTCCACCTTATGAGAGGCCTTCCAACGTTACGTCTTCCGGTACGCGGAAGACCGGAATGACCTAAGACTTCTAAAATCGAAATATATATATATAATGATCCGAAATCGCCAACACACATCCATACTAATATTATAAATGTGAAAGTAACTCTGTCTGTCTGTCTGTATGTTACATTTTCACGCCTAAACCGCTGAACCGATTGTCATGAAATTTGGCAGAGATATAGCCTGGGATATGGAGAAGGACATAGGCTACTTTTTTACGCGATATCCGGCATCCACGCGGGCGGAGCCGCGGGCTAAAGCTATTGTCCTTATAAATCATCAACATCGTTTCAGCCGAAAGACGTCCACTGCTGAACATAGGCCTCCCACAAAAGGGGGAGGTTTGCCATAATCGCCACGCTTGGCAGGCGGGTTGGCGATCGCAGTATGGTATTAAAAATTTATAGAGAACGCTGCTGCCCATTCTCTAGTTAGTCTCTTAGTCGCCTTTTACGACACCCACGGAAGGAAATAGGGTGCTGCTATTCTTTAACCTATTGCCCGCCTGGTTTTATATCAATTGCCATGCCCCCAGCGCCCGGCCCATAAATCTACAAATAAATATCTACGACAAATATGGTAGTGAAATGATATAAAAAACACAAAACGAACATAGGTTCGTATAAATATGCCTGAGACGCCACGGCCGGCCCCGACAGCATTTGTCATATTCATCCGACCGGGGCGGTAAATAGGTTAAGTCCGGCACCACACGGTACAGTGACTCACTACATAGTATAATACAAAGTTGCTTCCCGCTGTCTGTCTGTCCCTATGTATGCTTAGATCTTTAAAACTACGCAACGGATTTTGATGCGGTTTTTTTTAACAGATAGAGTGATTCAAGAAAAAGGTTTATATGTATAATACATGCATAATATAGTTGAGAAACACTGATAATTTTAGAGGTTTCTAATGTGATGTCGTAAATAAACACATTTTTTTGCGCTTGAATTGCAAACGCTAGCTGAATCCAACGAGATAGATCAAAATAATGTACTACAGTATTGTACACCTTAAAAAGGTCTACAAAAAACTCCCCGATGGTATATGTCTACGTATATGTCTCTTAGGGATAACCCACAATAACCATTTTTTATCCTTTACTTTTTACGATTTTAAGCAATACAGAATTAATCCTTTTCCAATTAAGTACCTTAAATACATAGTGCATTTAATATAGATCAATATGGCCCTTTACAGCATGTAATTTAAATGAATATTTTCGAAGATATTACAGATTTAGAATGCAGGGACATAGCGGTTGCGGCGCGGCGGTACCGGCCGGGGGCCGGCGGATTCTGATATTTAGATCATCATTGCACCCGTGCAAAGCTGGGGAGGGTTGCTAGTAATTTAAATATAGTGACTATAATATTATGCTTATTTCTTCACGCTATGATACTTCTATTCAAGTCTGAGCGACTACATATCATAAAATAACGCCTGTAATCCCAGAATAGTTAGGCAGAGGTGTACCCGTAGTTCACCCACATTTCGCCAGTTATGTTTAAGTCCCATGTAACACGGGCACAAAGAAACCGGGCTACTACAGAGAAATTCCAGATGGAAATTCCCAATACCACTTTGCCTGCCCTGAGAATCAAACCCAAGACCTCATGCTCAGCAGTATTGCTGCTCGCGCTTGCGACCACTAGATCAACGAGGTAGTCAAAGTATATTGCTAATATTTTGACAAGATTATTTTAAAGATGTATTAAATGCCCTTAAAGTGACCCTTCCGTGTGGCGCCGGACATAAAGAATAGCACCACTCGATTTACCCCCGTGGGTGTCGTGTAAAAGGCGACTAAGGGATTACTAGAGAATGGGCAGCAGCGTTCTCTATGCATTTTTAACACCATACTGCGATCGCCAACCCGCCTGCCAAGCATTGCGATTATGGCAACTCCCCGATTGGGGGAGGCCTATGTCCAGCAGTGGACGTCTTTCGGCTGAAATGATGATGAAAAGTGACCCTTTGCAGAGCAATAGTTCCCCAGTGGTAACGGCCGTGACTTAGAGTTGTAGGTCGTCAGTTCGACAGACAGGCGCTTTACTTTGTGTAAATTATTTCATCATCACTGCTCTCAAAACGATGAAGGAAAACATCGTGAAGAATCGGCATGTTCTAGAACCAAAAATTCGAAGACGTGACATCTACCAACCCGCACTCAGCACACGTGGTGGAGTACGGCTCACGCCCTCTCACAGAGAGGAGGCCTGTTTCCCAGCAATGGGAATATTATTATTATTTTAGTGTTATATATTCACATATCACGGGACCCTGGGGTCCCGGACCTTTGGAAGGCGTACGAGGGGACGAAGCCAACTCGCAGAGGCCCGTTAGACGCTTTTTAATTGAATGAGGCACCAACCGACGATTATCCCTGTACGCACTACGCAAGTGCACCCAAGGACAACCCCCGGTTGGTGTAGGACTATTGCAAGATATGGAAACAAAGATATTGGACTATGGGTTTGGGTGGTTAAAATGGACTGGTTACCTAAAACTATGGAAGGACTATGGCCCCTGCCTGATCAATGTTTTTTTACACACGGATAAAATGGCAGGGGGTGACTTGCACACTCAATAATGGGCCCCCGAAAACGGTCGCTAGCACATAGTGACGTAGTGACAAGGGAGCAACATGTCCTGAGGTGCTCGAGGAGTGGAGAGGTATTCCAAGGCTCTCAGAACAATCCCAGAGCCCGGAAGATGGTCAAGATCCCTACAAGCACTTACTGGAATACTTCCTTCCTCCGAGCACGTTTGCTCTTGCGAATCTCCACTCAAGTCGGCCAATAAAGGCAAGAATGAGGTGGGAGCTCAGTTCCTCGTCAGTGTTCACTCCAGCCGGCCAATAAAGGCAAGCTAGAGATGGGGAACATGACTTCTCCCGGGAGATAGGGTCCGTGGGGTCGCAACTGCCCAACAGCTCGCCACATGCTGCCCTGCGGGTTTCTGTATCTCTCTTGGTCTGGCTCCTCACCCTAGACATGTTCCGGTAAAGTAAACTCTACCGGCACAGACCCAGAGTTCGGAGCGCGCAAGCCCCACCACGACGTCAACGTAGAGATACGGCGGTGGGGTTATTATTATTATTATTACTATTTATTCATAATCAAGTAACAAGACTCATACAAATTATTTGGTATACAATTTCATTTACAATGCAAGACATTTAATTAAATTAATATTATTCATTACATTACTGGTCATAAAAAAAAACAATAATTATAATTTTCTAACCGGCATTGGAACATCAACATGCCTGCTACAGCAATGCCGGACGTAAGTCCAGCCTATTGGCGATCTGCCAGGGTTGCGCGTTTGTCCGAAAGGGATACCGTGGCCCTGGCACACAGGCAACTGAAGGAACACGGGTGGGTTTTAGTCAGTAAAAGCCTGACATGCTCTCCCGCTCCGCCCAGATCGGGAGAAGTTATTTGAGAATTTCCCACACAAAAAAAAAAAAAACATTGTCAGGATAGCATTGGGGCGGCCCGCACCCGGCGCACCAGGGACGCACACCGCTTATATTGTAGGCTGATTATGACAGTGCCCCTCCGCGCAATATTTCTCTAGTCTAGCCGCAGTCTTCATAAATCGGAAGAATGCGTTCGGCGCGACAGTTATTTCTGCGTGACCTTATTTACAAATATCTTTATATTTCAGAAGATCTACGTAAACTTAGCTAAGAACTGATGTAATGTCGTCATACTGAACTTAGTTCTTGCCATTACCACAACGTGAGTCTCTTCCAATTATTACCAATGCGTCAGTCTGGAAAGCCTTCCTCAAATCAGAAATCTTTCCAGTCTGACGCTTTGGGAATACTTTGTTACCCAGTAGATATTGATAGTACACACGGCTACATATCAAGCTGTACAAATCTAGTTTACGCTGGTCTCGCATTGTATAGGATTTCCGTATAATGAGAGATCAGCTTATACTGGAAATGTATAGCCTAATATGTAGCCGTGTGTGCCTATAAGATATAATTGGTTTTCAGACAGTCGGAATCTGAAAGTGTCTGTCATTGGTATAGGATCACCGTGACAAACAGTTCAACATGCTCTCAGAGGCATCGACATCGATACAGAGAACAGTTAAAAACAAGTAGGTAGGTACGCAGACTGACCCAGGCAAGTGCAGAGACTCAGAGAGCAATCTATGCTCTTGGTTACAAAACTATTAGAAAGGAGAATCAGTCAGCTTATTCCTAAGCAATAAAGCAAGTATCTTAATAGATGGCGCAACTACACGTCTCAATATACCATTCCGATCCCACGCGAGTTCAACTGCAGCCAAAATCTAGTTACCAAAATATTTATAGACGCTGTTTACTGTCGGTTTGTTGATGTTATTTTTCGTCAGATCAGCATCATAGTCTATAATTTCCATTTGAAACAACATAAAATCCACAGCTTTATTGGTTCTATTAAATATGATAACATTGACTCCATACCGAATCTAAATCTGTCTGGTGGACCCGGACAAATTGACATTGATTGCCATAGTCATTGACCTTACATTTGGCACAATATCTTTATATTGGCTACATTTCGTTTGAGAAGTAATTCGGTCAAAAGTATCTATGAATGTTTTACATAAGAATTAAGTACGCTTGCTGTAGTATTAGTTTACCTTATAAGTAAGTGTCGTCCTCCTCCTATTTGGGGTTTGCGCAGCATGTCATCAACTTTCAAAAACCTAAGTATAGAGAAACTTAAATTATAGTAAGTATCACTATTGTTCAATTAAATAAGTAATAAATATTTGATTGATTAATAAATAAACGTAAAAAAATTGTTGATTAAATGACGTAAAAATATGAGTAACAAACAATTAATGTCAAAAGCACAAAGCAAAATAATAAATAATTAAATAGGACAATTAATTAAATTAAGTAAATGAAGTTATGTCAGAAGAAAAAAAAAATAATACCCATAATTATAGTACCCATATTTGCAAAATAAACGACTGACTTACTTACTTACTTATCCATAAGACTACATCATTACATAAATAGTTATATTAAATGACAAACCAAGCACCAGCAATATGTCTACTAAACAATGCCCAACGTAGGGGCAATCCAGTCGCTAAGCAATCATCGCCAGGACAGGATTGGAGTTATCCCGCACCCTGCGCACTAAGGACGCGCACCGCTTACACATGGTGGCGTGGAAACAGAGGGTGCACGCTTCCGCAAACATGCCCGACGCGCTGCAAAAGCGGGGCAGCCCCAACACCGCCCTGAACGCGTTGTTTTTGTATTGGACACTAAGTCCCGTATTACAGAACGTTACTCAATACTCAAGCATTACTTAAAACTAGTTTCAACCAATCAAATGGCTTGAATCTAGTCTTAAGTAACGCTTGAGTATTGAGTGACGTTCTATAATACGGGCCTAAGGGCACTGTGGGCAGCTTGTGAGTAAGATGCCCATAGGCTGCACGTGTATATATAGTGCAGAAAGCTTTGAAAAGTGTGATTTTAACCTGATTTTAACAACGTGCAAACCTACGGGCCTATCACATTTGCTCTCTTAGACAGTGCCCTCCGCTCCCGCTCAATGTCGACATGGTCTTTCAGATCGGCTGTTACCCAGTGCTCCAAGTATTTAAATTGGTTCAACCGTTCTAACGGTACACCGTTCATGCGAAAAGAGGGCATTTGGCACCTCCCTGAAATACTATGCCATGTACCAATACATAAGACCATGGCTGCCGGCGCCTCACAGATTTTCAATAGCTTGCGAAACCACAAACCGACGCACTCAGCACAATCATGTCATCCGCATAGCTCAGATTGTTTACATATCCATCATCAACATTGCAACCAACATGTCGACTACTGAGCGCGACGATGAGAGCATCCTTAAAGAGATTGAAAAGTGTGGGTGAAGTTAACCCACCTTGTCTCACCCCACATTCAAGACTCACATTCAAGGGTCGGATAATGTAACCGCCCAAATTACATTGTTGACCTGGTGTTCGTACCAATACTTGAAGATGTTAACAAGTTCATGCGGCATGTTCATGCCCTCAAGTTTTTGCCACAACACATCATACGATACCGGTCAAAAGCCTTGGACAGGTCGAGAAAACAAGAGCACACTGGTGTTTTACGATCCGTGTAGTATCTGACGGTGTGTTTGAGACACAGTATTGCACTAACTGTAGATAATTTGGGCCTAAGCCCAAACTGATTATCATGCAGTGACACGTGTTTATTTAACCGTGTACCTATCAAGCAAACTGTCAAACACCTTTGCTATAACAGTAGCAAGAGAGATAGACCTGTAGATGTGTATATTGACGGGATGATATATTCGTTGATAAACTGGATGAGCCATTGTGTGTTGACTACGAAATAAGTAGTTGTATTGACAAAAACCTTTATTGACCGGCGTGTAAGGCTGATTCAAAGAAAGAAGCAGAAAACTGGATCTATTTTTCCGCCGTGACTCCTTAATTTCCTATTTTTCATCTAGCTTTTATGAAGAAAAGATTATGTAATTACGAGATTTGGGATTTCTTCATTGTAACCCCGCATTTACACTCATACCTTTACAAATTGTGATATTTTACAAATTGTGATACTAGTTTTTAACAAGTCTTGTAAAAGTATTGTCAAAAACATGTCATGATAAAATATAGGTATGTATCATCTTAACATACCTACATACAATCATGTAGTTTTAAGTATTCTACAAGTTTTGTATAGAACTAGTCTTTACAACTTGTTTTATGCGTAAACGACAAACGACACCTTCATCCGATTGTCATTCGCATAAAATCCGATAGTGTTGTATTTTCTAAATGACACCACGTATCCAAGTCACGGGTCAGGTTACCTCACTCATCGGTTTATTTAATTCGCCAGTTTCCTTGTTTTTATACACTCAAGGAAAAAGATATGTTTACGTTCAAATAAACAAATGTGGATAAGCTAACGTAATTTAAATCAAACTTAAACTTGTATTTTTTAAATCACAATATTTAAAACCTAAAAAACACTGACGAATGCGGAAACTAACTAAATGATACGTGGACTCATTTAGAAGAGTAGGTAAATGAATCCGTATATCACTGATCAGTTTAATAGGACGCTCACAGGTCCACTAGCGCCACTCCTTTAAAAAAATATTATCTCGTGACTGAAAAGGAATTATGAAAAACGGCTCAATCAGCAACCTCAGTAAGTGTGTCTAGAATTTTCTAATACCTTTTATAAAGTTTCATATTGAGACACGAAGCAACCAAATACGATCTAGAGGAATGTGGCAGGGCTTGTTATCGTAACCAAATAACAAAATAATAACCGTTACGTAACGTTAAATTTCAATATTATACCTACTAACGTTACAAAAATTTAACGTCACTTGATAACATTACCAGTAATATAACGTTAATTAACATTAACAAAAATACGATAAGTAACGTTAATTTAGCTACATTGCCGTTCTGTGGGTAAGAATCAGGCAGTTTCAGGCAACGTTTTGATCGGCACGGCATCAGAGAGGCGCGACGGCGGGCTCTCGCTGCGCCACACGCCTCAGGCCCACTACTTACATCTCACCCGTTTAAAATAACGATAAAATTAATAGTCGCATAAATAACGCTAAATCGTTTACCGTTATTTTAATAATAACGTTAACTCTGTCAATACAAGGTAACATTATGAAAATTTACCGTTATTTAAAGCCCTGGAATGTGGCCGTTTTTCTTTACATCGAATTTTGTTGCTTTCGTGTCTCAATATGAAACTTTATAAAAGGTATTAGAAAATTTTAGACACACTTACCGAGGTTGCAAATTGAGCCGTTTTTCAAAATTCCTTCTCAGTCACGAGATAATATTTTTTTAAAGGAGTGGCGCTAGTGGACCGATGAGCGACCATTTAAAGTTAAGGAATCTGAAAAACACTGTAAACTGTCGAGTTGACGCAATTGTGTAAAAAGTGACCAATCAGCGAAACGAGGGAGACTGACCAGTGATACGTGGACTCTTCTAAATAAATATACCCCTGTGTCTTCATTGAATTTTTATATCCCCGCTGCCATGTTTTCAAAACATGGTGTGATGTTTATATTTTACATTCAAAATATTAACGTGAGTCGGCGAGCTGTCGCTAATACAGAATATACCTACATTATTTATAGTTGAACACGTTTTCAATATACCTATTGTTTCACTTGCAGAACAACATCCATAAACAATTTATCTGAGTAACATATCATTCAGCTTCGCAAGTGCTCAAATACTTTGACAATAGCATCAGGCCGTGTCCTAACCGAAAGCGATTGTCGCGCTCATTTATATGAATACTAAATTCTGACATTTCTTTTTCCCCCGACCCAACCCGTTGCATCGCCTCGCCTGCCCGCGCTGTTACTTCGTTTTCGCTTAGTGTTCTTTCTTACTTTTTTTTCTTTTGCTCGGCTCCTTAGGGTCTTAGCGTGATGTTTAATAGTATAACCTTTCCCAAGAATGGGGCTATCAAATGTATTTTTTTTTTATCCGATTGGCAGTTCCACAGATTACCGCGTTCAAACAAACAAACAAAAAAATTAACTCTTCAGATATATTATTAGTATATGTAGATAGAGATAACGAGGCCTGCGATCGATCAAGTTGCATTTGTACGTCATAATCATGTAAACGATCGCGTAATTTCGCGTATTCGCGCAACAGTGGCTTTCGGTTAGGGCACAGGTTCAGCATACTGACATGCATAAGCAGCCTACAATGTTCCCATGCACTGCTGGGACACGAACTTACTCTCAGTTGGAGGGAGTGGGCCGTCATCCACCAGGAGGGCCCAGGGGTAAATGTAACATGTCTTAAAAAAATTCTAGGACATTTCGGTTTTCCCACGATATTTTCCTTCACCGGATGATGTTTTTTTTTTTCGTATGAAAAATTGGGAAGATATACAGGGTGTTAAAGAGATTGCGTGTCATAGCTTAGGGGTAGGTTCAGTATCGATAGAGGAAACCAGGAAAATTAAAAAAAAAATCTTGTAAGATCAACCTAATTTAGAACCTACTAACTTAAAATAGCAATCGTGTAGAATTCAAATTATTTTATTTGTTTAAATGCTTTAATTATTTACCTACTATCGAACGTGTTGTTATTTTGTCATTAGGTACTCTAGGAAAGTATTAATTAGCATTTAAACAAAATATAAACTTATTTTAAGCTTTTTTTTATAAATTCTAATCGATTGCTATTTAATTAGTTGGTTCATCATATATATATATTTTTTTTTTACTTTTTTTAATGTATTTATTTTTTATTTTTTGCGGGTTCCTTTATCGAGACTGAACTCACCCTGAAGCTATGGTACGCAATTTCTATAACACCCTGTATATTTCTCTTTAGGCTTTCAAACGGTTGATTTTTCGGAAGTGTACCCCTGAGCGGGTTCAGTAGGGGTTGAAGTTTGTATGCGAAAGAAGTCACGACCAAATAACATTAGGTAGGTATTGTATTGATTTACTTAGGAGCTGGAATAGTGTTTACGTGTAACCACGGCAGGCATGTAACTAATGTGTTATGATGTAATTATATCTTTGCTGTTTGATGTCATTAAGAAACATTATAATTCCTTAATTTGCTTTTTAATTCAGAAAAGTTTCACATTCATCTTAAGAATACTTGTGTAAAACAAACAGATCTGCAAGATGTCATAACGTACCTATACTTAATACATACCTGCACGTGCATGTCCAATTTAAAATGTTATGGTAGGCAACTAATTACCAGTTTAATCACTAGGAGGTATAACATTGTCTTAGTAAAGACTTATTATCTCGTAGTGATTAAAGTAATAAAATATCAAATAAGTTTTTGGCATGATTATATACCCAGCACATGTAAGTTTTTTTTTTTTATGGCATCTCTGAGTGTAACCACGAGGGGTTGAGACTCTTTAACCTGGCTATCCTGTGGTGCCTTAAGCTCCTAATAGAAATTTAAGGCCTCCAGCCAGGGTACATATAAGTAAGGGTCAATTACCTTTAATACATAAAAGGTATATAAGTATAGTAAAAGAGGTGAAAGACACAATTAGAAATAGAAATAGGGACAATTAGTTCAACTAGATTTTAGACTGGCTAAAGTAGACTCATCCGTCATGGGGTACCTACTGTTTAAAATCATCATTCTCCTACCCTTATCTCAATTTATTTGGGGTCGGCGCGGGAGCTTCATGCATTTTTCTTCCAAACTTCTCTATTATTCGTAATCTCGGTTGTCACTCCCTTTCTAGCCATATCATCATACAGTCCATCCATTGTTTCTTTGGTCCCCTACTCGTATCAGACTCAAAACTTTCCTGATGACATTTCCCTCATTCCTCCACATCGCATGCCCATACCATGACAACCACACACCTTTTCAGTTAACGGTGTCACTTTCAGATTTCCTCTTACAGTACCCTGAATGGATAGAATAAGATCATTTCATACTCATTTCTTACTGCTTATAATGTTATAATAAAATACCTCTCCACATACTTCAACTGAATGAAACGAAATTCAAATCTTGTATAAAACGCACACTATGCAGCCAAGCATAATTTAAGTTGGGGGATTACCTACATCGCTGACAAAAAAGCTTGACTTAAAGCTGGTCCTGCTCCACAAGGGCGCATAAACTGATTAATTAGCATTCAATATTGTTGGAACTGCTGAAAATTGATTAACTATATTTGCATTATATAAATTCAATCTCTTAGTATTGCATTATTGCATAGCACATTAGTGAGCATTATGTACCTACTATAAAGCTACTATTTAACGGGTAGGTACTACGTCTTTCATTGACTTGAATGTGCCCTGGCGGCTGAGAGTATGTCATGCTCACTCAAATGTCTCGCTGGTGTGTGTTGGATCATTTAGTTCCCTTCAAAATGGTTGAGCTGAATGGTGCTGATCCATGCGTCATGTTCGTAAACGGGCGCCGTCAGTAGAGACTGATCATCTCTTAGCTGCCACGGCTTAGTTTAATTTATTTTAATTTTTGAATTGTTTTTATTACGGACGCTTTTAACATGCCTGTCTTTCTACATTACTCCGAATGTATAATTTCAACATGAATGATGTAACTGTGGCGGTATTAACAATGCCACATGCGAACTACGCATCAAAGACCTTACGTCACAAATCCTGCATCGCGCTATCAGAGTTTACCGCGCGACTAGCATATATACAACATCCCGACATCAACCGTTGGGCAGTTGCCCACCAGACACAACACCCGTCTGGTCGGAGGATCCTCCCATTACTAGAGTATGAGTGAACTTTACACCCTGTTCCTCATACCTCTAAATAACCAATATTTTGTTTTAAAAGAGTGTCAGTGGAGTTTCTTGCCCGTTCTTATCCATAGAAACAGACTTACACCCTTTCGAAAGGGCAAGTAGCTTCATCTTTCTCATTGGCCCTTGACAATTCAAAAGTGCCTGTAATTGGTTTTTGAAATAAATGCTTGAGTTTGAGTTGAGTTTGAGTGTATTATTATATACATATGTATGTGACACGTGGCGACAAAATGTCGCCTTTTCTTTGTAACAACTTATAACACTTTGTTTCTATTAGATGAAGCCAAATGCGTAGAAAACACTATATTATATATACATACTTACATATTATCTAATGTATGAATAGATGAATAATTCCGGTATATTTGCATTTCCTTGATTACAGCGCCAAGGCGTTTATTTGATTACAATTTCATCACATTGCGCACCGCACTATAAATTGATGGATAGACATATTAATGGCCAGTTAGTGATGGATGGACAAAAATCGTTAACGTATAGAAATTATAAATCGTTTTCTGTACATTAAATGAAATATGAATCATAGTATTAAGTTTACACGCAGTTTTGTTAGTTCCCAAATTAAATTATAGGTACATATTATCTAGTTAGCATTTAATATATTTAAGTAGTGAAGATTTATTCCCTGCAACGACAAGAGCTATTAGAGATAGAAATGTTGGATTTCCAGCCATTTTAACGATACCCTAAAACACAAGTTTCTAAAACAAAACATAAATTATTTTTTTCAATGCCCTCGTTAAAAACGTAATTGCAAAATCTAGCTGATGGAATGTCCGTGAGAAAGTTTGCTGAAAAACTATTTTCAAACTTTATTTTTAACCAATGACTTCACTGGAGAAAATGACTTTTAAGTCCACCTCAGCTTGTAAAAGTGATGTTATCTGGCGTCAACAAAGGCGCGTAGGCGTTGCTGAAAATACATTGGTAATTAGTCAGAGTTTAATGATAATTATAATGTCTGTAAGGCTGAGGCTACATTAGGCCGTGACGCGACCTGCGACACGTGAGCGATTATAACAAATAAATGAATGCTCACGTATATGGCTACACCGTACATCGCATATTACTAGCGATTTTTGATTTCTTTATGCGATAGGAACAACATTACTGTAATCACGGCATTGGCTACATCAATAAATCAGCGAAATTTAAGCGAATTTATTAGAAAATTTCTCACTTGCACGACTAGTTCAATAGTGCTACTAAATATGCGTGTGGCTACATTATGCGTAGCGATTCTTGCGGCTACACTATACTTTTTATAGTTTAGCCGCATGAATCGCTCTTGCTAATTCGTTGTGTAGCATGTATACTGTAGCCATGTCATCGCCGAATATACGCCGGATTTGTCCAGTTTATTACATTATTATGTTGCCGTGCCCTAACAGGGTTTCATGTTGGAACTTACTTCACTACATATTATAAAACAAAGTCCTCCGCCGCGTCTGTCTGTCTGTCTGTCTGTCTGTTCGCGATAAACTCAAAAACTACTGCACCGATTCTCATGCTGTTTTCACCAATGGATAGCTTGGTTCTCGAGGAAGGTTTTAGTATATAATTTGTTAAATTTTTGTGGACATTTTTGTATAAATAAACGATATTTGTTGGAGGTGTCGGAAAAAAATAAGCCGCTTTCAACGAAAACGCTGTCTAAACCCTTTGAGATATCGCACCTTTAGAATTATAGAGACCTAATTTCTTCAGAAGTTGAAAAACATCACCAAATCAGGTCACTATAATAATATTATAGTGACCTATATTTGAAATTTTAAGATTTCAACCTTTCTAAAGAACATCACCAATGAGGTCACTAT
Source organism: Dryobota labecula (assembly GCA_947523025.1). NCBI lineage: Eukaryota > Metazoa > Arthropoda > Insecta > Lepidoptera > Noctuidae > Dryobota > Dryobota labecula. The sequence continues at coordinate 18,945,963 of OX383287.1, read as the reverse complement.
AATATTGTGAATTAATTGATGATGTCATTAACTGATGATGTGATTGATGATTTCAAATAAGGTCTCTATAATTCTAAAGGTGCGATATAACAAAATAATGTATGGTGGAATTGTGTATCTTATAAAGGTCTTCAAAAAAGTCCGCGATGGCATATGTCTATCTCATAAGGATAACATACTATATCCATTTTATTGTCTTTTTGTAGGTATTTTTTTGCCGAATTTTACTCTTGGAAATACGATTACGATAACAATACGCTATAATATCAGTAGCTATTAGCCAAATTATGTTCGTAGATAAATAAGCTAGCTAATTATGTGTATTTCAAACAGTATACAAGAATATTTATCATAAAAACATTACTAAACACGGCGGCCTTATGATCAAAATTTGTGCATTCCAAAACTTTCGTGACTTTTTCACTGACATATTTATGACTTTTCGATAAACTAACACTCAATACGAAATCTACATTTATTTCTCAGTAATTCTGTATAAGATTATTTTATGATTAAACCGTTTTCTCATTGAATCCATTACTTTACGCACGTATAACCTTGATGAATATTTACATCGCACCACACCGCCATACGACCACAGAGTTCAGACGTATTTTGTTTTCTTTTTTTTTTTTCGTTTGTTTAGTGGTGTTCCCGCAAAAATGTCAACCAGTCAAGTATTAGTCGATTAATCGAATGCTACAGCCAGATCGTGTTGCAAGTACAAAATAAATGTCAAATATTTCGTCCAATTGCAAACGTGACCCTGAGAAAAGTTATGCACCAATGGTGTTCATTAGATTTCGAGTGTTTTCTCAGCATAAACGGTGTATCGTGCGACATTTCGGAGGATTTCGTTTTGTTTTCACGTTGTTGGTACTTACGTGAATTATTTTAAAATTATTATTTGTGTCGCATTTTTATTTCGTTTTGTAATTTGGTACAATTGATTGCTTTAAGAATTTGAGTGAAATTTCGTATTTTGATTTTGTGTTTGTTATCTTTAGGTAAAGACTCATTAGACGTTCAGAACATAAGTACTTTTATTATAATTTGAGATATAGCCTGGGATATGGAGAAGGACATAGGGTACTTTTTTATACGATAACCGACATCCACGCGGGCGAAGCCGCGGGCAAAAGCTAATATATTATTATGTAACAACTAATTGTACACATGAATGCAATAAAGAATTTGAGTTTGAGTTTGATTTTCGCTTATAATGTAGCCATACCATGTTTATCTCGTTTCGCTCTTCCAGTCGCATTGCAAATCGCTGCCTACTGTAGCCTCAGCCTGAGTGACGGCGCGTCACTCGCCCAGACACTTCCCTACCTCGTGATCTACCTGTAATCTGTCCATATATATAAGCTAAGCTAAGCCAGAAGTTGTCATATAAGAACTATTTTATACTTGAGACGAAGAGAAAGACACTCTTGACACTCTTGTACGTCAATAATACATTTATTGTGAAAGGAATATGTGGCACTCATGTAATAAGAACATTACTAATCTAACAATTGTTTAATCCTTTGACTTCAAGAGCACTTTAAGCTGCAATAAAATACTCGAGAAAATGATACTGCAACTATTTAACAGCGCAATACTAATTAAATAGTTATGCAAATCGAGCAACTACTTAAGTCACGAATATGACGATGGACATATTGGCTCTTTTTGCCAACTGACTCAATCTGTATTTGGCAATAAGAGCCAACTAAAAATTTAAATTATGTATTTTCACTTTGTTAAAATTGTATAACAAAGTGAAAACGTACATAATGTATGAAACATCGAGCGATCTTCACGCTCCACAGCCTGCGTCACAGATGACTTTTAAACATTCACGGTTTATTACTTATTTTAGCGGCAGCAGAAGTCCTAGCACGAATTCGCAACATAAACGTATTGCAACAAGCACCACTCAATAGATAATATGCATAAAATCTTAAAACTTCGTAAATATTTGGTGCCAGACGAGTACAATCCAATTTCAAAATCGTTCTAAATTACATTACATTTACGCTACGTTACATACGTTACGTTCCTATTAGGCCCACAGTAGACAGTACTTATGTAAATACAATTTCACCAGAGTCTTTGACTTACACACTTTTCATGCCAATCTTTTTCACATGGCACAACATTTTGAAGGACAACTCCATACGCAAGAGAGTAAAGTACGTCAAAAATAATAACAACATGAATGAAGATGCGTCCTACACGTTTGGCATCCAGTTTTCGTATTTTTTATTTTTGACCGAATTCTACAAAATAGTGTTAGTCGGTGCCTGAACTTTGAACAGTGCTGAAATCAATCGTCCATTTATTTATTTATTTTACAAACGGACTATCGGCCAGTGACATGTCTCTAATTGGACAGTGATGAAAAAAACGCTTGTGTATCTGAAACAAAATTAGTGTATTTTCGTACACACCTACTGTACAGAATCTCCACCCAAATGCTTTTTCAATAATGTAAGTGTACCCAAATATTTCCTGTTCATATGTGCCGTTAAAAATAAACAAACCATTAGTTTACATGAAAATCATTTACACCAGATCTTTGCCAGTGAATTTTAAAAATATATGAAGGTGTAAAAATATGTGATTCTCCTGCGATACCGAGTCTCATGGAGTTCGTTATCAGTGCCAAATTGTCTCCGTTACACTCACCCTTCGGTATTCTACACCTATTTATAAATTAAAAACAGTCTTATGTGTGCCAAATGTTAATAAAAGATTGTTAGAACTATTAGGTACAACATTCAATTTCTTGCTTAGAATCTCGCGTTCAATGAATGTCATACGCATTGCTCTGGTTCACTTGTCACGTATTTTTAGTGGTTATTGCCAACTGGACCTAGTTAGATATACTGCTGAATTAGAAAAAAATGCATTAAAATACTTTATATTTCATTAAAGCACGGTATAAAAGACATTTAATTACGTACTAAATTAATGATTAAAATGTTTATTAAGGCAGGAAAAAGAAAATAACGTTTCACGTCTGTCTAAAAGTTATATGATTAGTGTCTCTGAAATTTAAGAAAGCTGCTTTTGGTCATTAAAGGGATTTATCAATTTACTGAAAAATAGCAGCTGCAAGTAAATGATTTTTATTCAAAAATCTACAGTCAATCAAGAAAGAGAAAAAGGTAGGTATAAAAAAAGTAACCGGCATAAGTCGTGAGCACAAACTGATACCTGCGCAGTAGTAAATTTTTAGGTCTCTGGTGGAATGAAGAAGCCGCGGGGCGCCGAGCTGCATGCGGTTGGTTCGTCAGCCGATACTCGTAGTCTATTGGATTCTCGCGTGTCATTTTTATTTAGCCGAAAGTGTACCTACATGCGCGAGCTTGCCGCCACTACTGCCCATTTGTGCTCACGACTCGTGCCGGTTATTGTACAATATATCTCAATAGGAGACCTCAATACAAGACATATGAATACATTACAAGGGAATGAAACTGAGAAATACCCATCAATTATAAATAGTTAAACACCTACTTACGACTCGAAAATTTATTGAGACCTTGAAAAGTCCTTCGAAATCAATGTTGCTGGATTTTTTTTTTTTGTAAATAGCAAAATAACGTTTCGCTCTCCATCCAGTTGAAAGTATAGCTAAATATCAAAGCTATCCGAATTCCATTGCATGCTAAATATATGACACCACCTCAAAATAAACTCTCGAAAATATGAAGTTTGTACCTACAATTTATACGCATAAAATGATTAAAAAAACTGCTAAATATTCACGACACTTCGTTTCAAATTCTCAGACCGTATATTCACCAAAATTGGCAAAAAAAAAAACGGACATAACTTATTTTAAATATTTGAAACAATTATTATTGAGAACTGTTAACAATAGAAACAATGATCTTCCGTCTAATGGACAGAAATTCGTCCAGAATTCCAAACTCCACTGGCCCTTGAGCTAAATGTCGATGCCAAAATGGTCCCTGAGACGGTCACACGTATTTTATATTTATAAAGATCACTATTGCACACTCACAGTCTCACACTATACACAAGACCATTGACTGTGTCGCCGTCCGTACGTTAACATGTCGCCCGCGCGCAAATGTATCGATACAAAAAATCGTTAAACATAAACAAATCAATTAATTGAAATCGTATCCAATAAATACCTGTGCCATTCTGGATTTTCGATTCCATAAAAAAACAAACAAACATCAGTGAAAATGACGAATAGTTACAATATGAAGGAGTTTAGTTCGACGTAAGTTTTTTTAAATTATTTTACTAATTAATAATGTCGGCCATGACCGCGAATAAAACTTGAATGATGATAACCATGGAATGCATGTTTAAATTAAATTCTTTCTGAAGTTGGAATGAAAAATATCCATAAAAATCAATTCTGTTCAATAATAAATTAACTTTAATAACAAAATTTTACTCACGGTTCAACTATGATTACTTAAATTTGCTGCGGAAATCTGACGAAAACTATTTGTAGAACAAAGTTGTAAACACAATCTGTTATAACTGAAATGGCGCCAAAGTTGTGTAATTTTCACGTGTGGCTAACTAAACTAATAGTCAGTTTTACACTTTCTTGTTGTAGTGGCCCTCATGCGTGAAGATATGTATTACAAACTATGAAATAAAACGTAGAGTGGTTAAAACAAAACAATCTTTATTTTAATCTCGTTATTTTCATTACCAAACATAGAATCGAGAGTCACTACTCAATCAACATTAATATGATTTTTAAATGATTCTGTTATCTACTTTTCCGTAGCAACTGAGCATAGAAAACCTGAAATTTCTAAGGATTCCCTTCCATGTTTTGGCCAATATTTTATAAAAAACAATAGAAACAACTCAATAAGGACATACAAACAAACTGAAGCTTCCGCAAATACGGTTCTGAGTTCCGACAAGCAATACAAATTACACCTTTTACCTAACCATATTCAAACATTATTTGACAGGTTATTATTTTAGCAAAAGCATTGACAAAAGCGTTAATGAATTTTTGATAGAAGAAGAAGAAGTTTCCTGTTTTCATCAAAAGATATCAATCTTTAATACCGATTATGTAACTCGTTCTAATAATTACCCCGAGTCGAGCAACTATTGTTGACATACAATCAATAATATCACAATGTATACCGAAATCAATAGCCATACTATTTATATATGCATGAAGTTTTCTTTAATTCTTCTTCTTCTTTCTCCTGGCTATTATCCCAGTTTATTTGGGGTAAGCCCTCCTAGTACTTCTGCGCCACACCGTACGATTGTGGATTGTCTCTTTTGTTCTGTTGCTCGCTATCATATATGTTTTTATTGTTCATAGCGAAGTTATTGGTGTTCGTCCACGGCCTCTTTTTCCGTCTTCTATATTCATGACTCTTTTAGTCATATGGTCATTATCTCGCCTCATTACGTCATCCTCGTCAGTGTTGATAGATGGATATATAGATAGATGGATTATATGTGGAAGGGACCACATATAATCCATCTGCCTTTAAAGCAAAAGTGAACACGCATCTTTTGGGCACGCTCGTTCCATCATAGACCTCATCCATATCTTACCATCAGGCGAGATCGATATCAAAAGCAGGCCCAATCAGTATATACATTTTTTTTAACAAGCAGCAAGCTGTGCAAGCTGTTTTTACTAAGTTTTTCGTATACCTTAGCGACTTTAAAAGTACCCCGGATAAATGCGTTTCCTATTTTATGCATTTTTGAAACTCCACCAGAATCTGTGATATGATTGATATACGTAACATTAGTTTGTTAGAGGCTGATGTCGGCACTTAGGGTGGCCACCCGTTCACAAGTTCACTCATCATCATCATCATCTCAGCCGAAAGATGTCCACTGCTGGACATAGGCTTCCCACAAATGGGGGGTTTGCCATAATCGCCACGCTTGGCAGGCGGGTTGGCGATCGCAGTATGGTGTTAAAAATGCATAGAGAACGCTGCAGCCCATTCTCTAATAAGTCCCTTAGTCGCCTTTTACGACACACACGGGAGGAAATGGGGTGGTGCTATTCTTTACGTCCGGCACCACACGGCACCTCGCTCGGCAGTTCACTAATACTGTATAGAAAAGGGTGGATCCTCCGACCAGACGGGCAGTTGGCCACCAGACACAAACGCCCGCCTGGTCGGAGGATCCTCCCTTTTCTATAGAGTATGAATGAACTTTACACCCTGTTCCTCTTACCTCTATACTGGTGACCCCGAACATGGACATTAGCGCAGCTTTCGAGCAGCTAGTTCAGCGTGACGCCATCATCACGTCGGCAGTAGCCCACCAGACACAACACCTGTCTGATAGGAGGATCCTCCCTGTTCTATAGAGTATGAGTAAACTTTACATCCTGTTCCTCATACCTCTATACTGGTGACCCCGAACATAGACATTAGCGCAGCCTTCGAGCAGCTAGTTCAGCGTGACGCCATCAATCACGTCGGCAGTAGCCCACCAGACACAACACCTGTCTGGTAGGAGGATCCTCCCTGTTCTATAGAGTATGAGTGAACTTGACACCCTGTTCCTCATACCTCTATATCCTCTTTGTCGGGTAGGTGTACTTTAAGATCTATGACACCAATAAAGTACGCTAAAATACTCTATTTACGTAACTCTGACTGCCTGACAAAGCTTCCTTAAACGTAATTAAAAAAGAGCGGATCATGTAATAGCAAAGAGGCTGTAACTATCTACAAGAAAGGCATAATGTATGTTGAATGTTGCGAAAAATAACAAAATGTATTTCTTTTTTTTTTTTGAGATATAAGTCAACAATAAATAAGTACTCCTTTTTATGATGTGCATTATTTTTGTTCTACCTAAATAAAAAATACTTTTCACTTCAGTAGCTCAAACATGTAGGTTTTGCTGCCTAAAATCAGTGAGCAAAATGCGATTTTGCTCACTGAGTGAGACAAAGCAACTTTTTATTTTTTTATTTTTTCAGAAAGCCGTGAGTATCTTATTCAGCCTTGGGTTGATCATACAATTCGAAACATTCACTCTCTATCTCTTTCCAGCCATTAGAAAGAAAGAGACAAAGACCAGCCCTTTCGAAGTACCGATTTTTAATTCCACCTCAAAGGCAAGCACGTTCGGAATTTCGTACTAACTAAAGAAATTTTGCAAAAAGATAATTATCTCTTTTAATGTAATTTATTGAATTTTTAAATTATTGTTGTATTTAAACGAAAACAAGTATTTACTGCAAATAAAACTGATATTTAACCTGTAAATATTTATTATCTCCTAAAGTGTTCTCGCAGTTTGTTCCCACTAGTTCTACTGAACAGTTCTACGGTAGAAATAATGGGACTTTTTTTCTCACTAGTACTACGATATTAGTTACAACAGAATAGTAGAACTATGGGGATTCTCTATTCCCTCTATTCCCACTTGTTCTACTGAACAGTTCCACGGTAGAACTAATGGGAGTTTTTGTTTTGTTCTCACTAGTACTACGTACTATATTACAAAATAGTACAACTAGTGGGAGTCTCTATTTCCCACTTGTTCTACCTGTTCCATCGTTAGAACTAATGGGATATCGCTGCTAAAGTGAAAAGTTATGTGTGTTACACGAGAGCAAAGTTTTGTGCATCTCGTGCTTTTGAATCCCTCGCCACACTCAGGATTCAAAATCAGCACTCGCAGCAAAAAACGACTTTGCTCTCTTGTTGCACAAATAACTATTATTCGTCCCAATAAAGGTGGCAACCCTATTTGCTGCACTAGGAATTCCTGTAGGTACAGCAGATCAGCAGGGTCCCACCACACGGTATGTAAACAGAATTAGTGTTTTAGTTAAATGTCATCATAAAAATCAATGATGGGCTTTCAAATATAAACAAAAACAAAATTGAAAAAATGTTTGATTTAATATGTGTAAAGTTACAAAAGTCTGACAAACACCGGAACCATTTGTCATGTTTACTTACAGCGTGTTGCGTAGGAAATAATCAACAAATATGGCCATAGCGATGGCATATGTCCAAAACGAAAATGTATCACTAGTCTATCACGTTCTTAAGATAACAAGTGCGAGACAAATCTCACTGGCTTCGACTGATAGTAATGTGGCGCATTTCTTTTGAAAAGCTCGCAGGCCTCGGGAAAGTTATGTATTACCTATCAGCTTTATATACTTATTTACCTATATAAGCAATATAAAAATGAAATTTACCACTTTAATACGTATAATAATATAAAGATATAAAAAAAACAACTAAAAATATAAAACACAAGTAAAAAAAAAATAACCTTACTTTCTGGGGCAGTCGGGAAAATATGATCAAAACAGTAACTGAACCGTAATTTGTAATTTGGCCTAAATGAAGAGAGATTAGAAGAAAAGTTAAGGTACATAAGATGGTACTTAAATCTTAGTTACGCATTTGGTTTCCGAACCAAGGAATCGATTGCAATTGGTTTTAAATTCGTTAACTATAAATTACGTGGCCTTTCAAATGAATATTATCATAAAGATGAACCTTAGTTATCCCAACCAAACAAGACTTGGTTTAAAAAATCAACAAGTATATTAAAATGTTAACGCAGAAATTACTAAAAATACTATAGTAATTAAGTGTGAAATTAAATTATAACTCGATCCTGACGATCTACTACTGAAAGGCGTAACGCGCCTCGACTAAATCGCAGGCGATACGACGCGATACGCTCTTCGAACTCCAAGGATTCTATGTGGCTGGTAAGGACGAAGCAAGGGCATGCAGATTCTATGCGCCTGGTAAAAACGAACCAAGTAACGCATGCCTGATAGATATTCCGAAACCCGGAACAAAAAAGAAAAGGCATAAAGCGATTTTTTATCTGGATTTATACCAAATTCGATGAAATCTTACACCATTGGCACCAGCATTTGCAGAATTCAATAAACGATAGGATATATATAAATAGCTTTTACTCGTGGTTATATAAGGTGTAAACGCCGTCAATAGTCTTAATATATTTATAATTAATAAAAAATAGACTTTGAAACGGGTTTATTTCTATAGTAGGAACAGTTGTCAACCATATAAAAAATCAGGCATTTGTTTTATAAAAAAGATTATGATGTGTCATCATAGCAGTGCTGGTCACTTTTTCACGGAGTTTTGTTATGTCTTAACATAATCCCCCCCCTTGGAATCCGTGGTTCCAAGGGTATCTGCGTCTTCAGTTGGTAGGACGCAAACTCTTGTAAGAGCTCTGCGTATGACACCCTTAGAAGTGGCGATGTCTACAACCCTGCAGACACCGTCAGCTCCGCAATGTAATCTTTTGATACGCCCCAGCAGCCACTTCAACGGTGGCAGCTGCTCATCTTTAATTACGATCATGTCTCCGACTTTGACGCCTGGTCCCTCGCCGCGACGCCACTTCACACGCTGTTGCAGTTCTGCCAAGAATTCCTTGTTCCATCGATGCCAGAAGTGCTGTCGTAACCTTTCCAGCTGCTGATACCGATTTATGGATAACTTTTCAGTGACGGGTGATGGTAGAGATGACAAAGGACGTCCGATAAGGAAGTGCCCGGGTGTTAGCGGAGTGAAATCAGATGGATCCGCGGACATCGGCGTTAACGGTCGCGAGTTTAAAATTGCCTCTATTTGTGCGAAAAATGTTGTCAGCTCCTCAAAAGTTAAGCTGGAATTGCCTGCAATACGTTTTAAATGGAACTTTGCGGCCTTTACACCAGCTTCCCAGATTCCACCGAAATTAGGCGCGTAAGCGGGACTGAACTCAAATTTAATACCTTCACTTGCACCGAAGTCCGTGACAACGCCCGTAGACTGGTTTAATGCAACTCTTAGCATTCTATTCAACTCGCTGTTTGCTCCCACAAAGTTCTTACCGTTATCGCAATAAATAGTACGTGGCTTGCCAGGCCTCGCAATAAACCTACGCAAGCACAATATAAATGCGTTGGTACTAAGATCGCTCACAACTTCTAAATGTAAAGCTTTCGTAGAAAAACATACAAAAAGACAGAGATAACATTTAGATGTTCTTGAACCACGACCTTTTCTACTAGAGATATGGAAGGGACCAGCAAAATCGGTGCCACATGTCTCGAAGGGAGAGCTAGGTATGACGCGTGGTTTAGGTAAGTTACCCATTATAGGTTGTTCAGTCTTACCTTTTAATCTTGTGCACCGTACGCATTTATTTACGGTCTGTGCAGCAAGAACCCTTCCGGAAATTGGCCAAAAGGTTTCGCGTATTGAGCACAGCAATTGTTGTGGCCCACAATGCAACAAGCGAAGATGTTCTCTAGCAAAAAGAAGTTTAGTAAATAAGTGTTTCGAATTAATGAGAATGGGATGCCTTTTGTCATAAGACACTGATGCCCGCTGAATGCGGCCACCAACTCGCAATACCCCATCATCGTCTAGTATTGGATTTAAGGACAAAATACTAGATTTACGATTGATAGATCCTAACGTTTTTAAGGAGTGAATTTCATAGGGAAATGAATTTTGCTGTGAGACTTTGGCTAACGTAAGTAAAGATCGTTGCAACTCATTGACAGCAAGTTCTCCTATTATTCTATCCGTTTTATTACATCTACAATTGCCTATAAAACGTAGAACGTAACCGAAGACTCTTTGTAACTTATATATATTAGAATACCTATCGAAGGGAACAACATCAGGAACATTGCACTGAATGTTTAAACAAACCTTTGTTTCAGGTAAAACAGTATCAACTGGATGGTTATACTGGGGCAATTTGTCTTCAGTTAAAAATGAAGCACCTTGCCACCATAATTTACTGTCTTGGAGGTGCTGTGGCATTACTCCCCGAGACACCAGATCAGCCGGATTTTCTTGAGTAGGCACATATCTCCACTCGTGGTCGCTAGTAAGCTCTCGAATTTCTTGTATTCGGTTACACACAAAAGTCTTAAGCGTCCTCGGCTGCGATTGAATCCATCCTAAAACTATCGATGAATCCGTCCAAAGAACGCAGCGAGATATCTTCAACTCTTTAAAGCGTAAAGATTGCAAAACCTTTTTGAGCAATCGAGAACTTAATAGCGCACCCATTAACTCAAGCCGAGGTACTGTCAACTCAGGTTTTAAGGGAGCAACCTTACCCTTGGCACACAGAAGGTGTATTGTAATCCTCCCTACCTCGTCGGTAGACTTAAGATACAAACAAGCACCATATGCTACTTGCGATGCATCAGAAAAACAATGTATTTCTACATCGCGTGGAGCTGTGCAAATAGCATGCCTGGGAATTTCAATAGAAGACAATGACTCTATATTTAATAGAAAATCCTGCCACTCAGCATTGATGTGGTCTGGAATGGGATCATCCCAGCCACCTTTTAATAACCATAGTTTTTGAAGCAAGATTTTAGGAAGGATGGTAGTTGCTGACAACAAACCAAGAGGATCAAAAACCTTTGAAGCTGTGGAAAGAATATTTCTCTTAGTAACCTTTAAATCCGCTTCAAGCGCAGTGGAAAATTTCAGAATATCAGTTCGAGGAGACCATTTAAGTCCCAACACTGTGGACTCCTTAGAAAAACTTTGAACATCATCAGTAATAGGAAAACCCTCAAAAATATCAGGTGCATTTGTCCTGAACTTCCGTAAAGGAAAACATGCTTCAGACATTTTACTGAAAACAGCCCTTACAGTGTTTTTCAATTCTTGCCTGGAGTTGGAACCAGTATTAAGGTCGTCAACATAAAAATCATGCTGAATGACATTAGCTACGTCCGGTTGATCGACACATTCTTTAGACAGTTGCAACAAACACCTGGTACTTAGAAAGGCAGCAGAGGCAGTTCCATAAGTAACTGTGTTTAGTTTTAGGATTTGGAGAGGTTGAGACTTATCATCTCTCCAAATAATTAAATGTAGATGCTGTTGCGAGTCATCAACTTTGATTTGCCGATACATCTTTTCGATGTCGTCGGTAACGACAAAGGCATTCTGACGAAATCTCAAAAGAATTGACATGAGGTCATCCTGAACCACAGGCCCCACCAGCAGAATGTCGTTGAAGGACTTTCCGGAAGTAGTCTTGCAAGAAGCATCGAACACGACACGTAAACGGGTTGTCTCGCTTTGACTTCGAATCACAGCGTGATGTGGAATAAAGTACCCAAAAGGAGGCCTCTCAACTTTAGAAAGATGCCCTAGTTGCTCATACTCATGAATAAACCCCTTATAGTCTGCTTTCAATAAAGGAGATTTGTCAAGCCTTTTCTCAAGATTGAAGAATCTTTTCCTTGCGACGTTGTATGATTCACCTAATGCTAGTTCTGGTGACTCACTTAATGGTAATGTAACTGAGAACCTACCATCAACAAGCCTCTTGGTGTTTTCTACAAAATGTTCTTCACAAAATTCTTCACTCTTGGAAAGCATTGGACTATGAACAGACGGCAACTCTTCAATTTCCCAAAACTTTGAGAGAGAATTCTGTATTTCTCTTGAAAAGCAACTAACTGACTTGTGCGACTGACTCTTACCAGTTGGACCCGATATCAACCAACCTAACTTTGAACTTTGTAGAGTGGGCTTATTATGCCCAAGCTTGATTTGCTTTTCATTCACAAGTTCCCAGAAAATATCAGCTCCTAAAAGAATATGTACTTCAGAGGGACGGAAGAAAGTCGGATCCGCTAGCTCAATATTATGAGGTAAATTAAACTGCGACGAGTCTATTTCAACACATGGTAACATACCTGTTATTTGAGGTATGACAAGACAAGAAACTTTCATTTGAAAATCGTTAACTCTTGATTTTATTTGTAGATCACAACGCTGAGTGATATCTACCACGTTATTATTAATTCCAGATACACTAACAGGAGTCCCACTGGAACAAGGTAAATAAAGTTTCCTTTGCACCCTTTCTATCACAAATGATGACTGACTACCACTGTCTAGCAACGCCTTGGCAAGGTAAGTTATATTATTTTTAATATCAACAACCTCTACCTGCGCAGTGCATAGAAGTACCTGACCAGTCGCCACAATTGACAAGGACACTGGAGAAGCAATGCTATTCCCTGAAGATATAGAAGAAGAATTAGGCACATCATTTATATTATTTTTTGATGGACTATGTAATAATGAACTATGCTTTTTCTGACAGATATCACAGGGATTGCGGAAACAACGAGATGGGCGATGACCTGCTCGGAGACAATTCGCACAAAGTTTAAGTTTGGTAACTTCACTCAACCTCGCGTCCACACTCATCTTTTTAAACTTATCGCATTGATGCACAAGGTGCGATTCACCACAAACACTACAAGCTTTCTTAGCCACGCTAACGAGCGACTTACTGGTCTGCTTATGAGATTGTTTATCAGCCTTTGAGTTATTATCATTTTTGTTGTACACTAATGTTTCTAAAACATCAGCACGGTCGCGTAAAAACTGATAAAAATCATGCAGATTTGGTGAAACATTCATAGTGTTCCTATGCTCCTCCCACTTGCGACCTGTGACGCCATCTAGTTTTGATGACATCATATAAATGATAAGTGAGTCCCAATGATCCGTGGGTTCGTCTAGCATACTTAATGCTTGCAAATCTTTCGTGTAATAGTCCACCATATACCGCAGAGATTTATAAGATTCCCTTGATATAGACTCAAAAGAAAATAATGACTTCAAGTGATGGTTAACAAGAAGTCTTTTGTTGTTATACCTACTGCACAATAACTCCCAAGCTGTAGTATAACCTTTCGAAGTAAACTCTATAGACCTTATAACAACTGCTGCACTCCCTTCCAAGGATGATCGTAAATAATGAAACTTGTTGATATTGGGAATGGATTCACTATCATTCACTAACGAATTGAAAGTGTCCCTAAACTCTAACCATTTTGAAAAGTTTCCGTCAAATGAAGGAAGCTTAATAGTAGGCAATTTGATGTTTGAGTTGTGGCAAGAAGATTGACATGTAGAAAAACCTTTAGAAACATTACAATCATTATTTAATTTAGCTTGAGCCTCCGAAGCCTTTTCAATCAGTATCTGAGATTGGGAAATCACTGCACAAAATTTGTTTTCAATGTCCTCTCTCTCATTAACTTGTTCCTCAGCACCCGAGTCAAGTTGCTCAATCTTGTCCTGGATTTCATCGAACTGATTAAGCAACGCTTGGCACCGACTTAACTTTAATTGGAGTTCTCCAATTTGTAAATTTGTAAAGGCCTTAGGATCTATTTCCGCTAAATTATCGACATATTTCCTAAAAATAGTCAGTCTTGCCTTGATTGTACCACGACTCTGAATTAAACCCTTTAAGTCTGACATGGTAACTAACCTAACCTATAGCTACTTGAGAATACGTCACTTGTTATACCTATACTTGTGTGAGCAAACAACGAACATACATACATAGATGCTAAACTCGGCTAGTAATGTTATAAAACAGTCTCACCAACCGTGTCGCTGTCAAGATTCAAAATAGACAGCTTAACTCTTGGTGCGCAGTCTGTCACGGATTTTGATGCGCAGCGAAGAATTGCACGGAGTCTTCGCGAAGTCACGTACTCACGTTGACCTTACTAAACACCGCCGTACTCCGGTGGAATCCAGTAGACCAGGAAGACCGCGAACACTGAAATAGTCAGCAAATCCAGCTGAGATATGTGTTGAAAGCAAGGGAATGTAAGTAATTATTTTGCGTGAATTGAATGTACCTTATATTCCTAGGCAAATGAAAATATCATGCAAAAGGAAATATGAAAAAATTCACTTGATATAAGCAGTTGTTGCCGTTTGGATAGTGCATAGCATTAAGCATTACATAGGCCACGAATCGATAGGTGCATACACACGGTTTAGGCAGGCAAATATCACTCAAAACCCATTCAATGTGCAATGAAATGACAACCTATGTAGCAAAGCAAATATGCATTATTACAACAACTTACTTGTTATGCACTCAGAGCTCGTAAAACGCTCGAGAAATGAAATATTAATTTTGATACACTGAAATTGTGAATTATGGGAAAGAAAAACGCACACTGCTCGCACAAGAGGCAACTTGAAAATCGCGGACGTACCTAACGTATTAAAACAACGACCTACGTCACGCGGTAAATTATGACCAAACTTGTGAAAAATGCAACTTCCCCGATCGAACGCCAATGCAGCAGCAGACAGCAACGCCGTCAGCGGGCAGGGCAGTCGTCCACAGGGTAGGCACGGACAGCAAGCTCTATCCTTTCCTCGTAAATTCTTCTATTCCAGAATTGCCGTGAGCGCAATGGCCGCACACGTTTTTCACGTATTTTATATATCACGCTTTTCAAAGGCGGCGCAGGCAAAGATCACGTCGGGGTCACCAATGTAAACGCCGTCAATAGTCTTAATATATTTATAATTAATAAAAAATAGACTTTGAAACGGGTTTATTTCTATAGTAGGAACAGTTGTCAACCATATAAAAAATCAGGCATTTGTTTTATAAAAAAGATTATGATGTGTCATCATAGCAGTGCTGGTCACTTTTTCACGGAGTTTTGTTATGTCTTAACAAAGGAGTAAAAGCTATTTATAATATCCTATTTCACATTATAGCGTCTAAAATGTATTCCATGACTTGATTTAGCTTAACATCGTTTGTATAAAAAACAATTGAGTTAAATAACTAGAGAAGCAAACCTCATTAAAATGTGTCAAAAAAGTGTAACCACTATTTAAACGCGACGACGCGCGACGTAGCTTTGAAACCACTAAACATTTAAAAGTAATAAGATACTGATTCTTATTCTTATTAAAAAGTTATTATTATTAATAATATATTTAGGTTCACTTCGGTTGAAGTCACACAGAGCATTGAACTGACGTTAGCTATCCATATGGCTGTGGCCATATGTCAAGTAGCAACGCGTTAGCGTGGTAATTACTAATCTAGTGTAACATATAAATCAATGTAAAAAACTTAAAACCTTGATCAAGTCATATTCAAATATAAAAATCAGAAAAATTAAGAATAAAAAATGTATGGCCAGCGGCTAGGAAAGGCAAACTGCAGAGGTCACGCTGCACTATGCAATTATCATTATCAAACTCAAACTCAAAGCAGGCTTTTGAATTGCCAAGTAATCGGTCAGATAATCAGAAAGTTGAAACTAGGAGAAGAACGTTCAAGCTCAGCCATAAACTTTTGCATAATAAGGTTTTTCTTTTGAATTCTGTAATTTAGGTAATAATAAACGTAGCGTATACGTCGTGGTATCACGGTATGGTCGTATCTGTATATACGAGTCGATATACAGATACGACTATCTGCATATATCCGCATGTATAGTCTGTGAGCCTGTTTAATGAATATAGGCTTTATATGACATTCTTGTTGAAAGGATTTTCCACTACCAATCTGGAGGTCATGCGAACGAAACCGTGCTTGACAACAAGCTATAAATACATTTGGCATTTCGCTATTATGTATATTTGTATATTAAATATTTGCCACCTTTAGTAGGTAGGGTAGGTAATTATGTAAACTAATTAGTAATAATGGGTTATTTGCTCTACTGCCAATAATAAATAAATAGTCTTCGCTAATATCTGACCTAGCATAATGTAATGACAAAACAGCTTAAAATACACTTCCGGACATCCGCACATTTTTTTGTGAATTCCAATGATAACACCAAAATCATGGCCAGTAAGTCGACTTCAAAACAGCATAAAACATTTTTTGACTCATTATTATTCTGATGTTTTAGACCGTTATACCTACATGTAAATATGCATGGTGGCTCGATTTTAGAGCCAACTAGTCGCGGGCTCGAACTCACTGGTGGGCGTGACCAAAAAGCACGCTGTCTCACCTAGCATCGTGTCCGTCATCGTGTGTTGAGTGCAATGCACGATAATTCATAGTAAACAGCGCGCATAAAAAATACGAAAAGTCCTTTGGAAGGTTGAGTTTTATGAAACAATTAAAACGAATAAAGTTTATTGAAATCTTCAATAATTGAGTTTTGTCGGAGCGGACTTTGTTTTGGAGATTTTACACTTCTTAAATTACTTATTTACGCCCAAAGTTGCGTTATAATAAGCAGGAAAAACGAATTTTTGTTGGCTCATAACTTTTTAATGGCTTTTTATTTTAATATCCTGCTTCCATACAGACAAAATTAATAATAAGACAAAACAATATCATGTTTATCTTTGGATGTACAATGTCAAACAGTGGAGTAATACCCCCCCGAAATTTGTATGGAAAAAGTATCGACTAGTTTCACCTTAAGAGTCCTAATTGCGTAACACACTATCAATCATAATTTAAACGATTTTGAAGCATATAGCTAATCCATTGCTTCATATGTTCGAAAACTTTGTCTGCTCAACAAAGTAAATACCGCAATGAATGTTATTGAACTGCCAAAATGAAACCTAGTGTATAATGTAAAAAAAGTAAGTTCAACCAATGGTTATCATTGTCACAAAACGTGATGAACACTTTAAAATAGGCGTATATACAAAACGTATATTAAATTATTACAGAGACAACCATGTTATCAATAAAGCCTTTTATTACTGCAGATAGCAATTAAAGGTATTAAAATAGCTTAAACTCATGATGCATGAATGTGATCCTAACACCTGTGTGAGTACAAAAGAAATAGTTATTTATCTAACACCCGTCTTCAAAAAGTGTCAGAAGGCAAAACCGAAGCGTGTGTGCAATTAATCCAATTTGATAGTCCGATTAGACAAGGGCAACAGGAGCATCTGTTTCCGCCTTAGTTCTTCACTTACAGTCATGAGAGTGTTAACTCTAGTTAACACTCTCATGACTACGACAACACTCATGTAATCTATGTCCGGTCATTTTAGTCGGCGGTTTAGTAAAATATCGATATTTTCAATTGATTAATTGACATAGAGTGTCCTCTGGCAACATCCAGGTTTAGTTTTAATGGCGGAACTGATATAAATTCAATAAAATAAATATTAATTATGTTTTCCAATGCTAGGGTAAAAGGAATGTTGATTAAAAAAAAAACTTGAACGTGTAAAAATACGACTTAATTTTTGAGAAGTAAATAGTCTCGACACGCCACCAATAACTACTAAGGGGCCCATTGGTTGTCTTTCTCCTTTATATCTTCGTCGCTGCTGGACTCGCTCATATTTTATAATTTCTTAGGATTTTATCAAAAAACAAAATAATTATGGAAAGTCAATTGAATAAACAGAAGAAAATTTTAAATAGTAGATTGTGATACAAGGGTGGAAAGTAGGATTTTGCAAACGAGCTGTCATTAACAAGCCCGAGTTAAAGTCAATTATCTCGAAATGAGGTTTGTGTGGTTTGGAACATTTTTGCATAAATCGGTCCAATTAAAGCCTCTGAAAGTACACCATGTTTAACAACTGTATTGAAAAAGTTTTTTGTTTCTTTTATGCAGTCTTCTTGATGACCAATGCGCTGTGTGATTATAAAAAAAATGAGGTTGGCGCACTGACATGAAATAAGTATTCATGCATTTTCAGTGGACTGGCGGTATAGAAAATTATTGAATTTCTAGGTTCAAATTCTAAAAATCTTTCCACGCTAGCTGATAAAATGCAATTTTGCACTCAGATTTCGAATGATAAACAATCTTTCCGAGGTTGTGAGGTGAAAACGTGAACGAATTTAAACTTGATTAGTTCCTAATGGTGTCCAACTGACAGGTGTCAGGAACGAATTCTCTGAATATAGGTTACACTTAAGCGATACCTCAGCTAATCATATTTCACCAGAGGCTTACATTACAGAATGTTAAATAGAATTGTAATATGATCAGGACCTACCTACTTAATTATGCAAAGTAATCAACCTACTCTTAATGGTAGGTATGACGATTAAGTAAACTTAATTTTTTCAAGGAAACTCGTATTGACAGCAGAAACGTGTTTTATTTTACCGCCTTCAAAAAAAGAGGAGGTTCTATGTTCGACTGTATGTATCTTTTATGTATAAAAAAAAAATCATTTGGTTGAAGAACGGTGGTCCTGGGTAGTTTTTGAGTTAGCTTCAATAATACGTATTTTTCCTGCTTAGCCTATGTCGATGATGTTATAATAACTTTAGGGATAGATTTTAGGGATTTTGAACGTAGGTTATTTAACGATAGTTCTTTTAATTTTAGATATTGCAATACTTACCCGAGAAAAATACATAACATAATACTGACATACTTACTTAACTTACGCGTTCTTCCCATGAGGGTATGCAGAAACTACAGAACTAGAAAACTACTTACCTACATTAAAATAGTTCTTAAGAAAAGTGCCAATAGGTATTGCTGGCATGAATACCATTACGCAGTTAGTTTGTTTCCATAGGACCACAACCTGTTAGAGCATATACTAGGTACTGTTATTATTGTAATAAAATTCAAGTTATGTAAGTTCTAGCTACCTACATAACCACTGGGTAAGAATTAAAGAAACCTGTTCTGTGTATTTCAATCAATGCTCTGTACTCTTCTAATAAAAATGGTTTCGAAGCAAAATGTTGTGTGATTATGATTAATCATATGTAAATAACCTATAAGATTCTGATTATCCTCTTGCAAAACGTAGAACGATTGCACAAGAAAAATAAACTTTACCACTTTAAATAAAATGTACAGGGAACTTTTTCCTTTAACACAGTCAACAAGGAACCCTTAGAGTTTCGCCCTGGGCGGCGGGAATCGATAGCCGTTTCCCGGCCACCGTAGGCGCGGCCTTGCGGACGGCAAGCTATGGGCAGCTCGCCGTCCGGTAAGGACCAGCAGTGCTATTCTGTAACCATCTCACCATGAAAACTTAGCTGAAGTGAGCGTGGAGTGAGCTGTCAATAGTGTCAATCCCTAGCATCAGGTGGAAAGACAGCTCACTTCACCTAAGTTTTCACGGTGAGATTTTAACAGAATAGCACTACAGGCCCAGGTCGATGGCGCGTTATGTTCCACGTGCGCCTCAAAGAGAGGTCAGCACGCACTGACGGGGTCCGCTAGGACCGATGCCTGCCAGGGTCCCGGGTTTGTCCGATAGGGATACCGTGGCCCTGGCACACAGGCAACTGAAGGAACACGGGTGGGTTTTAGTCAGTAAATCTGACACGTCCTCCAGCTCCGCCCAGAGCGGGTGAAGTTATTTGATAATTGCCCAACCAAAAAAAAAACCCTTATTGTTTCGCCAATTCCGTCCGTCTGTCTAAAAGCTGTAACGTGGGGTGGGCATTTATATGAATCACACCGACAATGTGGTATTTTTTTAGGGTACCTCCCCTATACGTAAAGTGGGGACATTTTTTTTCTCGTCTATTTCATGGTGTGGGGTATCGTTGGATAGGCCGTTCAAAAATATTGCGGGTTTGTGAACCAACTAAATGGCTGTTCTTGAATTATAAAAAAAAACACGGCAGTAGTATAAACAGGGTTATTGGTAAAACACTAACAACCTTGCAAGACTGATTACTAACATCATAAACAACAACTTTTGTTCTATAACTTTTTACTAAACATAATACTTTTACCAAAAATAATCCTTCAAGATTTCGTTGTTCTATCTAACACATTTAAATTCTGTATTTTGTTGAACCTACCTACTCCTCCTATGCACTGTCGCCCCTGCCTTTTGCACTCAGTTTGTTTTGCTACGCACAGAGTTCGTATCATTGAGAGCGTTAAATTTAAATATTTTTATTTTTGTATGAAAATATGATAAATTAAAATCTGATGAATGATTAAACGTCATAAAACAATAGTAGATAACAAGTGAATAAAAGGGGAATTTAATTCGAGGGACGAAGTTGGATCCTGAGAGCAGCGAAGGAGTCTAGATTAGAATCCTGAGCGGAGCGAGGGATACAAGGACCGAGATCTATATTTTTTTTTCACTTGTTGTTTACTATACTTTTTACCATTGACTGTGAGAAAATAAATAATAATATAATAATATATATATATATATATATATATATATATATATATATTTAAAATAAATACTATGCTCCTATTTATATATAAATAATATTATTTTAAAATGCCCTTTTTCGAGTGGCAATGGTAAAAACGTTGTTGTTAATGGTGTTAGTATTATAGTCCAAAGAGGTTGTTATTGTTTTACCAATGACCCTGTTTAACGAAGTTAAATGGAAAACTATCACAGAAAAGAACAAGATAACGAGTAACAGTTAACCAACATTTGCAGTTGGAATGTATGAGAGAACATGTATTTCGTCCCAACTACCCTTCATTGTGCGTGGTCCGACACGCACATGGCCGGTTTTTAAGTAATAAAAAATAACTGATAATGATGCCGATTCTCTTGTACATCGAACTAAACTATGACTAAAATTCCTTACTTTTGGCTATGAGAATCTTAAAGCTATTCTGCAAACAAAATTCTCTAAATTTAATAATAACTTTGACACAACTAAATCGAATTTGACAATCGCGACTCCACGTGGTATTATTTTATTTTTTTGTACTTTTTTGCCGTACCCCATGATTTTTTCAGCCTCAACGTGTTTTATATGGATTTTTTTTTACTTTTTGTATGGAAAACTCAAAAAAATATTATCTACATGTTGAGTTTTAGGGGTTTGCTGGTTGCAAAGGGGATCGATTTTTTTTTTTTTTTTTGCGATAGCACGCACTATTTTCGAGATATAAGCAAAAGAAAAGAAACAAATATACAGTACAGTTTTGCACCAGAAGTCGAGGTGTTGGTGTGAATTTAAGTTCATGACAACTAATTTTATTCCACACCTTTTTAATCGCGATTAAAAATAGTCCGATTTAGTTAGAAAATCTAAATTTAAGTTTAAAAACGTCATATTCAGAATAGCAAAATTGCCATTTTCACTAAATTAAAAACTCAGTACCATCTTAGTGCTGTCAAACTAAAATATAGTTAAGTCGTGTCACTTTAGTCAATTTCAGAATAGGAAATCGTCGTTTGACAGGAATAAACTAAATTTTGGTGATTTTTAGTCTAGTTTAGAGAATTTTGTGACAAGAAAATCGGCACCATTGTTTATTCTGTTACAAATACTGAATGAGCAATCATCTAAGAACTTGACACAGTTACAAATAAAAAATGAAATGAGGATTTCCCCACAACAATGGGTTATGCCGTAAAAGTAAAGCGTTGATAAACCACAACATCATAACTCTCATTTTGACACACAGATGTTTTATTTTTATTTTTTATGAAGCTTATTATTTCGTGAATATTAAAATAGTTATTTGTGGAACAAGAGAACAAAGTTGTTTTTTGCTGCGAGTGCTGATTTTGAATCCTGAGTGTGGCGAGGGATTCAAAGGCACGAGATGCAAAAAACTTTGCTCTCGTGTAATACACACTACTTTTCACTTCAGCAGCGATATCCCATTAGTTCTAACGATGGAACAGGTAGAACAAGTGGGAAATAGAGACTCCCACTAGTTGTACTATTTTGTAATATAGTATATCGTAGTACTAATGAGAACAAAACAAAAACTCCCATTAGTTCTACCGTGGAACTGTTCAGTAGAACAAGTGGGAATAGAGGGAATCGAGAATCCCAATAGTTCTACTATTTTGTTATACCTAATATCGTAGTACTAGTGAGAAAAAATTCCCATTAGTTCTACCGTAGAACTGTTCAGTAGAACTAGTGGGAACAAACCGCGAGAACACTTTAGGAGATAATAAATATTTACAGGTAAAATATCAGTTGTATTTGCAGTAAGTACTTATTTTCGTTTAAATACAACCATAAGTTAAAAATTCAATAAATTACATTAAAAGACATAATTATCTTTTTGCAAAATTTCTTTAGTTAGTACGAAATTCCGAACGTGTTTGTCTTTGAGGTCGAATTCAAAATCGGTACTTCGAAAGGGCTGGTCTTTGTCTCTCTTTCTTTCTAATGGCTGGAAAGAGATAGAGTGTGAATGTTTCGAATTGTATGATTAACCCAAGGCTAAAAGATATTCGAATATTTCTGAAAAAAAAAAAGTTACTTTGTCTCACTCAGTGAGCAAAATTGCATTTTGCTCACTGATTTCAGGCAGCAAAACCTACATGTTTGAGCTACTGAAGTGAAAAACATATTTATTTATTTATATATAAGTACTTTATTGTACAGTGGCACATCAAGCTACACGAAACTGTCAAATTTCTCCAAACGATTTTAAACTTTAAAATCTTGATGATTAAGTTGAATATCGAACGAGCAAATTTGACGGTTTATGATAATTTATTTCAAATTCGAAGAAAATCTTACATCACTGGCACCAGCATTTACAGAATTCAATAAATGATAAAATATATATAAACAGTTTTTAGCTAGCCCGCTGAGCCCTATACAACATGATAAGTAAAACAGAAAATCGACCAAGGTTTTCATACAATCGTGGTCCATGATTTATAAACCACTAAGTATGTACGTAACTACCATTCGGAATCTTGCTGCTGTGGCCAGAAATAAATGCGGGTTGGCGTTAAAATCGCTTTGATAATATATGCTATTGCACTTTTGTCTGGCGGACTTAAACATGCATTCTTTAGTTATATACGCTATTTACATACCTACATAGGTACTATTTGTAGTTTACGATCTTTACTTTTCTTACAATCTTTTGATCAATAAATTACCCGTATACTTACGTACTACTAATATTAAAACAGAAAGAAGAATAAAAGTGAAAGTTATTTCAACTGTGAAGATTAAAATACTAGGAATCTATTTCTATCACAGCACTATCTCAAATAAACCAACGTTTCGTGTTGAAAATGTAAATGGTAAGCAAAAATTTTATGAGCTACGAAGTAACATTTAAAATTAAATATCTCTTTCAGGGCCATCATAACTGAAAATGGAATCTATCCGTCAACGATATCCATTAGCACAAT
This sequence comes from Dryobota labecula, assembly GCA_947523025.1. Classification (NCBI taxonomy): domain Eukaryota; kingdom Metazoa; phylum Arthropoda; class Insecta; order Lepidoptera; family Noctuidae; genus Dryobota; species Dryobota labecula. The sequence continues at coordinate 18,922,057 of OX383287.1, read as the reverse complement.
CAACACAAAATGTAAAGAGAAAGATTTGGAAACGAGCGCCTACGATCCTTTTCAAAACAGAAAACTGGAACACCCTAACTCGTAAGTACCTACCAGACGGAAAACAATCGAAATTAAAATGAAAATAAAGAACTCCATTAAGATTTTACGCTACTCCATAAAAAAAAGGTAATAGTAGTAATTCACAAGATTGATACGAAAGCATTGATTTTGTAGCTGAATGATTGCTATTTAATTGAGGCAATAAAAAATGCATAAATCATAAAACGTGGTAAAATAAAAATCTGTGATAATAATCAACTGCTTTTGAAGCCACGATAAAAAGTTGAATGGCATTTAGTACCTTGATTTGGATTCTATGTTTATTTACATTAATAGTCGATTCATTTGGATTTGAAAATTATTTTACATAATCAATTGTTTTATCATATATACCATGTGTAACATTTGTTTCTAGAGATGTGAGATCATTTGCAAATCTCCTGAAATCATCACTGGGTTCCGGAATTCTGGCCATGCCAGCTGCATTCAAGAATGCTGGTACAATAGTTGGGATTGTTGGAACAATAATCCTGGGATACATTTGTACACACTGCGTTTATTTACTGGTAAACTATAAGCAACTAATTTACTGATACCAACAAACACATATTCCTAAGTATTAACAATATATGAAGTCAAGAATGTGATCCAATTAGAAGATAACTAGACGTTCCTTATAAGTACCTAACACATAATTATAATTATAATGGTGATACAATGTCAACTTGTATGAAAACCGCATTGTGGTAAAATACGAGACAAGAATAATTATACGGAAATATAGAATTCATTACATTGACACCTATATTTCTACTAGTATACTGACGCCATCAATTTAATCATGTTACGTTCTAGATTTTAGTGTCGTTGTATAACACGCAATACTATTCGCTATAGGCCATTCAGCCCTTTCGATATTACCATGATCATGACCAAAACTTAACATTTTTCAGGTTAAAACTTCACAAGAAGTATCAAGAGTTACAAAAGTTCCATCATTAGGTTATGCTGAAACTGTTGAAGCAGTATTCGCGACAGGACCTCAACCGTTACGAAAAGTGTCTAGAGCATCAAGGTACTGAAACCAAGTTATATTTTAAATATTATTCCTTGCGCAGCGCCCTCAATTGTGTATTCATTTCTTTGATTTCGTTTATAGCTATAGTCACTAATATTGGAACCATCAAATGCACGGCAATAGACTATTTCCATGTCCTCTGTTAAAAAACCTGTGGGTGATATGAATTTATGTTGAATTCTTACATGAATCAACAAAGGATAAGTTTATATATATTCATATTCCGGCAGTCTTAATTAAAAATGAATTCTAAATTTCATAATTTCATAATACGTGTATACGAGTACACTTCAACTCTCACCAAAGTAGTAATTAAATATACATCTTGGAAGACAATAGTGTTTGAATATGTGATGTTTCATGTTTGGTCTCGTTCATTTTCATAATGTCTATACTTACCATGTTCCCGTATATATTTGCACTTACCGTTACGAAACAATGATTTGCAGCTTCAAGTAATGACTATAGCTTTATTATGACTTGTATTTGATTTGTGAACTATCATTGCCAATGTATATCTCTGTAACGATACCATTTAAAAATAATTAAAATAATTTGAGACCAGTATCAGTTTTATTGAAGCTCAATTTAATTTCTGCTTACATAAATACTCGACTGGTGATGGAAAAATCAACTCACACTATAATTTAAGTTTTGATATTGATAGATAAGAATAGAAATAGAAGCACTACTGCTTCTTTCTCACACATTTTTAGACTCGATAGAAATGTTTCTGTACCAACACATAACGTGAAGTGCTTAGCGTCATAAACATCTGAATTATTATGTGAATCCATATAATTGTCACAATCCTTTCCGTAGTTCTCACGTTGCCAATATTTAATGTCTGCGCCACATAACACTTGAATCATTGTGGCGGGTCAATCACATGGCCCATGGAAATAATCACGTTGTCAATGAGTGACATTGTAAATTTGAGGTAATGAAACCAATCGATACCTAAGGTCAAGCATTGCAATAGTTATGAGTAGTACACTATTATTATCTTGTCAATATAGACTTCGTAAATGGTCCTCCTGTAACTGCTGATTCACGTTTGCGTATCGGGACTGTCTCTGCATGCAGCGGTAGATTTCCTTTGCAAACTATTGCAGTCGTCTGCCAAAAGTGATTTCTAATTTTGATCTTAGAAACAAAGAAAGGTTGGGACAGCTGCTTTTCATTAAATGTTTGATAGAAGACTATGTATAACCCAAAGTCTCAAATTCAGATAATTTATGTAAACAAAGGGGATAACATATCAAAAAATATCTTTGTGATGGTAATTCACATAAAATGGCGAAAAAAAGGTTCCATTTTCTTTTAAGTACTGAATTTAAGAAATAATAATTAAAAAATAATCATACCGTAATTATTTTTATAAATTTTCTGTTTAAAAAAAAGTTATTAAAAAAAGGAGATTTTCTGGTATAAAACATTTTATGATACTGGTAACAATGCAGGAGATCCAAACATTTTCACATTTTTTACATCTTCAACAACACTTATAATACAACTCTCATTCATAGATTAATATTGTATGTAGCATATCTAGCCACATTTTGGATGAAAACGGCTGTAAACTGTTTCGAGTGAAAATCGATTTTGGGAGGCCTACGTCTAGCAGTGGACTTAAAAAGGCTGATTATGACGATCATAGGCCGGACACACTACATAAAACGTTGTTTGGCAACGGTATTTTGTTTGCATAGTTCTTATAATTAATTCACTTTAATTTCATAGATGATTATTTAGAAAAACAAAAATGATAAAATGTTTTGCACCACTGTCCTGTCATTTTGACATTGACATTTCTTGACATTACTTTGTTTACATAAATTATCTGAATTAGAGACTTTGGGTATAGAGATACTTGTTGACTATTATAACTAGAAGTAACAACTTATGTGAGTTCTTTAAAACACATAAGAACAGCGATGAAAAGGACAATACAATTGAAATAGTGAAAATTGGCTTTTGGTGTGCAGCATCACATTAATCCAATACTAAGTGACTCATAATCACCAAAATTGTTAGTCTTACTGCCAGTATGCCAGTAAATTTGAAGTTACATTCGTAAATGACGCTGAACATTGGCATCGCTCTTGTTGACGGCGCCTAAAGTTTGGCTCTCCTTCAAAAATAATACCTGTCTCAAATAACTACAGACAAAATAAACAATACCTGTGTCACCTTAACATAAATCACGGAAGTGGTGTTAAATATTAATTAACAGGCATCGTGATATTCATATTTCAGGATATTTATAGACTGGGCTATGGCTTTCACCATTCTTGGCGCGTGCGCAGTCTATGTCATCTTAATCGTGGATTCGGTTAAACAGGTATGTTGGAGCAATGACAAACCATTCGTTTTTTTTTTTTTTTAATGCACTTGAACTTAAATTATACCAAAAGACAAAACAGCCAGACAAGAGAAGATTTGTAAATATCACTCTCCGTGAACAAAATTGGCAAAATTTCGTATTATTTTCATGGAACGAAATTCATAAACGTTGTTGCTATCGCGTTAATTAATGACTAACACATACCTACTTACACTTAAAAAACAAAGATCTTGAAAAATAATGACCTCGTGAACATGACGGATTTAACTTTTAGCGAGCGAGATTTTTCTAGCTGTGACCTTTTCAATGGACATGAATAATTCAGTTATACTAGGTATAGAATACCAGTAGGTAAATATTAGATTTCTTAAGCAAACGATTTTCGTAAAAAGCTTCTCGGGATATTTTTTAAGCTGAGGAGCAGCACTATAGTTGCCTAGTCTTTTTACTAATACCTATCTCTCTCAGAGTCTCGGGTACCTTCTTTATAGCTTCAGGCTCGCTCCCTAATTATATGGGACTTAAACATAATCTGGCATCATGAGTGGGAACTGTATAGTGACAATACATTAATACAGACTAAAAATAAATAATAATAAATGAATGCTAATAATAAAAAAAACAAACAAAAACAAAACAAAACAACAAAACAAACACAAACATGGTAAATATCCCGGTTATGTTAATAATAATGCTAATAATAGTTTGAAGATTTAATTATATTAATTTCTTTTCAGATAGTAGATTTTTACCACAAAGACAACGGAATCAGCGAAACGATGTATTGCCTCATGGTGTTGGTCCCTGTTCTCCTCTTCACACAAATAAAAAACCTGAAATACTTGGCACCGTTCTCTGGATTCGCAAACGTTCTGCTCGTTCTCACATTCCTCATCTGTTTATACTATATCTGCTCGGACTTCCAACCGATTGACTCCAAGCCGATGTCCGTCGATATCGGAAGACTACCTCTCTTTATCGGGTAAGGAAACTGAGAAGCTTATCTTAATTGAATGCGTTATGCGTTTCTATTCTATAGGTGACATAAACTGTATTTTTTTTAAATTATAAATACTTGATAGATATATAATTAATTGGCATGGCTAATCTTTGGTTAATCGACTGAACAATGTTTAACCCTTTCCAGGTTCTCATAAATAACTAGTTGTTCACGGCGATTGTTAAACTGCTTAGGTAGGTACATATTAGGTACGTCTGCTACATGAATAGTGTCAAAAATGCTTGGAAAAAAAAACAGCTATAAATAATTATTCAATCGTGTTGTAGAAGATTTTTAATTTGTTCGTCAGGAAAACATTCTCATTGTTAACGTGTCCTCTTTATTTCCGCAACCATTGGCCGAATGTATTTAAAACTTTTGCGGAAAGCCATTATTTTATCGACCAAGCATATGGTTTTTTTTGTATTTTATGCATAGTTGCCTGTATTATATTTTATTATACAACCTCTTTAGTAATCGCACATAATGCAGCAAATAATCGTCGGGTTCATAGAACAAACTCATTTTAATTAAGATATTCGTCGAAAAAAAATATATCTTTTTGTACATTATGCAAAGGAATAAGGAATAAGTATCCACAGTCGTCAGATATAGTTGAAGTTTATATGAAACCGATGAATGTTTTCGAATGAAATTTAATTTGATAAATGAACTGTTTATTATCTATCAATTAAATTATATTTTAATCGAAAACATCCATCGGTTTCTTATTAAACTCCCTGGATACTTATCTCCTTTGCATACTGTACGTCAAAATGAAAATTCACATTTTCACTTATAAATGGATATCTTAAGTACCTGCCTACCTGAATAAAAATTTCGCTCAAATCCCTAATTTGAACCTTAACTTCATTCCAGTACAGTTATATTTGCGATGGAAGGCATCGGCGTCGTGCTACCGGTTGAGAACACCATGGCTCAGCCGAAGCATTTCCTCGGTTGTCCCGGCGTTCTGAACATCACCATGTCAGTGGTGGTACTGCTGTACATGTTCATGGGATTCCTGGGCTACGTTCGCTACGGAGATGATGCTAGAGGGAGTATAACTCTCAATCTGGATACGGCTGAAATGTAAGTAGGTACATACCTACCTATAATCATAATTCTCCATATTCTAAAGGAAGGTAAGGGTGGCCTACGTTATTATGCAATATAAGTACCTAATTAAAATTACCTAAAAATATAAGATAACTCCTAACAATTCCACTATCACAGTGTGTGACAGTGTCATGTTAGGTACAATGTAATTATAGTAGATTGTTATACTCGTACAAGGGATGAAAGGGACCTATGTAGGCACCAATAAATAGGCGCCAATAAATAGTTCGAGTGCCTAAATAGGTTCTTTTACCCGAGGTAACCACGCTGCTTTTCATTTCGAATATGAGGAAAGTAAACAAAAACCTGATTAGTTAAACTAATACATATCTGAATCTGATGAACTCATTTTATACAAATATCTGTTTAAGTAAATAATTAGCACTCGACAAAACAACTGAAGATCGAATTCCCGCATTCCCACCTTTTTTTATGTTTCTTTTTCTGTGGCATTCTACCAGCCAGTATTTTTATCATTGATGATGGATATTTAGCTCAAATCGATGTAAATTAAATAATAATTTAGTGAAAAGTAAATGAAATTATAAGTATAAAGTCATGTTAAAAAATTGTTGATAATATTTATTAATTACAATTTTAAGCCGCGATTTAATAGAGTGGCTGTTTACAATATAGGAACACACGGCCACAAATCAAGCTATAAATTTCCAGTATAAACTGACGTCTCATTGTACGGAAATCCTATACAATGCCAGATCAGCCTAAACTGGAAATGTATAGCTTAATTTGTGGCCGTGACTTGTTTTTTTTTTTTTTTTGACAGCATGGGAAATCGTTTCCCCGGGACGAAAAGTACTGTTTTTATCCCTCTGGTCAATTAACTTCAAGCGTACTTTCCAAGTATGAGAAATGAAAATAAAATATAAACATTTTACAATTTATATGTGTTTTTATAGGTGTTTAGGTGGTTTATTTGTATTTTTTTAGTGTTGACTTCAAGTTCTTTTTTTTGTTGAACACTGGGAAGTACGACAGAAATAACCTGCGGGGCAATTGGGTTACACACTATAATAATATGAAGCAATGGATTAGCAATCTGCTTCAAAATCATTCAGATTGCGATTGATTGTGTGGTTATAAGAGTACTGATCGGAGTGAAAACTAACTACAAAACATACACACACCTTTGCTATAAGAATAATATCACACCACTAGTGCCTATAGATATTGAAAATAGACGTAGCTCACTTGGGAGAATCACCTATATACCTACGAATTTCTGCGATAAAAGGCACATCAGATCTCAACGAAATATCGGGTTCCAATTTTTTTTCGGAGAGCTTTCTCTTATAGTTTTTGTCTTTTGGCAAATACATGGGTCCCCGTATTTTTGCAGTCAATAGCTGCGCAACGAGGCATATTAATTATTAATTATGCGTAAAATAAGTCACTTGTTTACAAAAACCGGCCAAGTGCGTGTTCCGTAGTTGGAATGAATTCATCCCAAGAACAAACTTAACATTTTAGTTGGAAACATGTTTTCCCATACATTCCAAAAGCAAATGTAAGTTTGTACGCACATTATTGGGAAATTTACCATGTTTTTAAATGACCATAGACTTTTCATTTTAACCTTTTCACCGCCAGCGTACACAGAACGCGATGCCTCGCCTAGCGCCAAGCTATAAACGTATAACGAAATATATAGTAAACAGTAGTGATGAGGGTAGCGTCATATCGATGAATGAAAATTATACACGTTAAGTTATGTTTTATTTATAATTTTACGGATATAAATAAAAACTGATTAACTATTTCCATATTTGTTTTATTTCACAGTATCAATATTAAGAAAAACCAATATAAATTATAAGTATCAAAGAAACAAATACGTAAATCAATTAGAGCCATAAGAAATGAGGTGCATCTCTAATTGTTTCATGACGTCATTCTTTGACTTCATTTCAAGTCCTTGGCGCTCAGAACACGTTAAATTCAATTCTGATTAGGGATGTGGTCTATGGTCGTTTTTCTATGTTTGTCTACTCCCGTGTTTTTTAAACTACTTCAGTCAATTTTTTTAATGTAAATTTAAAAAAATTAAATTTTAGACGTAAATTCGTTAAATGGTTCCAATATTGGTGTAAAGGACTCTGATGACCATGTTTGTTGCTCCTGCTGTCCGGTGGCTGAACTTGTTGCCTGCGGCACGGTTACTGAACATAATGACTGCCTGCAATCCATTATTGAGATGACAAAACCTGCTGTACCTATATGGGGACGCGCTGGTAAAAGGACGGTTATTATATTTTACGCTAGAGATATCAGGCTCTGATCAAAGTTACACTAAAATATCCATTTAGGTAGAAAGACCTATTTTACAAGGAGTTTTAAGTCCTCAGTGGACGAGAAATATTCATTCTCCAAGCAACGCTTAAATACCATATAGCAATATAAGCCTGGCCTGGCGCGATCAGGCATGTGAGAAAGCGGGCCGTAGGACAACAGCAAAATACCTACATAAGCACAAGATATCTGAGCCATTATTTTTTATTTTTCATTCAGAATTGAATCTCACAAATCGGTACAATGTTTTATTGAATAAACGTTATTATTATTATCAAGCTGGACATACCTCAGAATCATCGTCTTCTGGTCCAACATTCTCCACAAAATACTCCGAGTCCGATTCCACACCTTGTAGAATGCTTAAAAGCTCATCCGTATCCAGTTCTTCGTTCATGTCAATAACTTACTTATTTAATAATGAAGCAATAAAAAGTGTAACAAATATTGGTGCAGACTGCACTATGACAAAGTGACCTTGACAGCCATACGTTTATGACTTCACAGAACGTCTTCTATAATAGTCCGTGGCGCCCGGGGCACTCACAACCATAGACTTATAGCTGACAACCAATTATTTTGTAGAGATGGGAATATAATTATCGATAAGGATTGTCAACAACTATTTAATTCCGGTTCGGCACCTATCCGACGATCGAAATTCGTCCATTATTCCTTTGTTATAAAGTAGTTATCTAAATTCATATTTTACTGACTTCAAATTGTTTGCGATAATATATTTCTAAATATTTCAACGGGTGAAATCAAACAGTGTTAACTTTCGCGTCACATCACTGGCCGACTATATATAAAGTCCTTGGCGTTCTGGGGATATTAAAAATGTTCGGAGTTTTTGTTTTTGCCAATTTTAAGACAATTAAAGGCTTCTTTTGTGTGGAAAAATAAAAAAACAGGGTACTAGACAGTGCTTTTAAATAATAAAATGAAAAGAAAAACCTGTTAAATACAGTAAATTTATTTTTATGACATGGTTAAAATGAAGAGCTTCTAATGAAGTCGTGGCGCTGGTGGCACGAAAATCTGGAACTTCTGTTGATGTCCGTGGCGGTGAAAAGGTTAAAATTATAAAAAAATATACTTGAGAACCCCACAGTAATCCCTTTCATTTGATATGCCACAATGTCGTTGGTCATACACTTTGTGTCTGTCGGTGTGCAGTCAAATTATTGGACACGTTATAGTAGCGACATCTGAAATCAGCGAGTTACAGTTTTATCCCCATTAATCTAGAATATTTATTTATGGAGAAACTGACTGACTGACTGAATAACTGACTGACATATCATCGCAAAGTTGAGACTACTGGGACTAGGAACATGATATTTTACCCACGGCTTGCTTTTATAGGGTAGGGGAGCACTAAGAAGGGGATTTTAGAGATTCGACCTTTATGGGCGTGAAAAGGGAGGATTTTGTTTGTATGAAAAATCTTATTCAATAAGTTAATAAACTTGAAACTTGTCACGAATACATACATAATAACTAAGTAAATTATATTTTTTGTTATAATACATTAATAATATCTATGTTTGTTTGTGTTTTGCATTTTTTGTTTTTTTAAACGTGGGTGTCAAAGTTTGGAAGAATTTTAACGCGTGAAACTCTGTATTCATACTTAAGACCAAAAATAAAGAATTACGTGTATCAGGGTTTCAGAAAAATCTACCCCTCACGGAGTGAAAAGGGGTAGTCACAGGGCAGAATTTAATTATTTGGCTTGATTAACTCGAAAATTGTATTAATAATAATAATTAACAATATTTTATTGTTCGTCAGTGAAGGCCAGCGTTTCGAGTAATTGAGAAAAAGTTTCGGCATATTTCTACGACGATGACTTAAGCGCGTAAACAGCGCGTAAAAAAGTCGTTCGTGTGAATAGACCCTTAGGGTTACCTATCTATAGTGCTACAAGGATCTTTTGGTGCTTTAATGATGAAATTGACAGGGGGGTGCGGTTGGTTCACATTTGTGAAACTATGTTAAATGAGAAAAAAAAATGGTGGCGTTAGTTCTGATTTTGGCCACGTGTCAAAAGATCCTTGTACAGTATAGCTGTCTGTTTATCATCAGTAGGTAGTACGTATTTCAAAAAATGTAATTTTTTTCAGACCTGCAGTAACTGCGAAAGTGTTCATCGTATTTGCTATCTTCTTCACATACACTCTGCAGTTCTATGTTCCCATGGAGATAGTGTGGCGAAACACTAAGGAACACGTCAGACAGAAATACCATAATCTAGCGCAAGGCGTCATTCGAGCTGTATTCGCGGTTTTCACAGGTTAGTGACATATTTCTATAAATTTTATTTAAAAAAAAAAACTATTTTTTTCTTTTAATGTCACTTTAGGTAGGTACCTACACATTATTTAACTCTAACACACACTTAACATTGGATATTTACATCACTGTTCTAACTGCAGCTGAGTAGGAATTAGTCCTTGTCAGTCACTGTACTATAAGCCAGACTTCGATAGTTTTTGGAAGCATACTTACTTTTTATTTTTAATAGGTTCAGAAACGTCAAACATCACATCAAATATTAATAATTAATCCTATTATTTTTGTCCACAGTTATAGCAGCGGCTACTTTACCTCGTCTGGAACAAGTGATTGGCCTGGAGGGAGCATTCTTCTACTCTTTCCTGGGCCTCATTGCGCCATCTTTGATGGACATTATTTTTAACTGGGAGAGAGGCCTCGGAAAATACAACTGGATTCTCGTAAAAGACGTAATATTAGTATTGTTTGGAAGCTTCGTGCTGGTCGCAGGGGTAACGCAAAGTATTAGGGAAATTGTTAGGACTAACTAGCAAATAATAGTAAAAATAAGTCGTGATAAATTTGTACTTTAGATACTTAATGTAAATATAGATAGGTGCATTATTATTATTAAGTAAAATTATTGTATTGTACAGTGGCCAGCACATCAAGCTACACGAAACTGTTAAATTTCTCCAAACGATTTTAAACTTACAATGTTGATGATTAAGTTCAAAATCGAACGAGAAAATTTGACAGTTTGTGGTAACTTGATTTGCTAGCCACCGTACTTAAATAAGCCAAGTGTCTTTCGATATCAAATGATTACAAACATTTTATTACTTAAGTCCTGGCTTATTATGAAACGCTTCGACGTTTGGCTCAGTGTTGAACACTGTAAATTAATTATTCTAAAAATAATAAATATTTTGTTAATTACTTGCGACTCTTTTTTACCTTTAAAAAGATTATACAGACTTTGACATTGCAACTAGATCAGTCTTAGCTACCAAGTAAACCACACGTCCGTAGTAACACTTACCACGAAATAAAGACACTGTTAAATTATTACCATGAACGTGCGGTTGACTGTACCAGCAAAAATAATAGGGGTTAAAGTATGAAATTGCCGTTTTATTGTAACAGATACTTTCGCACGGCACGCAACGGATTTTAGTTTACTTTGTATGATTTCTATGCAGGCGGCGCGGATAATGGACGCAGCGCTATGTAAAATCATACAAAGCAAACTAAAATCCGTTGCGTGCCGTGCCTGCGGTGCGTCCGACGCGGGCCAATGGACGCGTACCTTTAGACGGAAAAGATGGATCATACTTCGAAAATCCGAGTAATTTTTAAATACGAGTTCCGGCGCGGAACTTATAACGCGGCAGAAACGGCTCGCAATATCAATGCTGTGTTTGGAGAGGAGACTGCTAATGAACGCACCGTGCGTTTTTGGTGCTTTCGTGAGGGAAACTTCGACTTGAAGAACGAACCACGTGGAAGACCGCCCACACAAGTAAATAACGCTGAATTAAAGGAGATGGTGGAGGCTACGAGTCAAACTACCCAGGAATTAGCAGCACGGTTTAACGTTACCTTAAGTACCTACAATATTGACTCATTTGCATCAAACCAATAGGATAAAAAAAAAATATGGCTGCCTCATGATTTGACTGATCTGCAGAAAGAAACGCGTGTTGAAACTAGCGCTGCATTGTTGAATCGGTACAGAAATAAAGGAATATTGGATCGAATTGTGACATGTGACGAAAAGTGGATTCTTTACGATAACCGTAAGCGAAAAATGCAATGGTTGATCCCAGGTCAAACGCCGCGCCGCCGCGCCGTAACAATATCCTAAAGCAAAGCTTACCAATAAAAAGGTAATGGTAACTGTTTGGTGGTCTCTTCATGGTGTTATTCACTATAGCTTTCTCAAGCCTGGTCAAGCAATATCAGCAAATGATTACTGTGCCGATCTTCGAACAATGATGGCGAAACTGGTAGTGAAACAGCCCCGACTCGTGAATCGATCTTCACCATTATTACTCCATAATAACGCAAGACTTCACACTGCACGGGAGACCGTTGTAACTCTACAGGAGCTGCAGTTAGAAACCATACGTCATCCTCCGTACTCGCCAAACCTTGCTCCAACTGATTACCATTTTTTTCGTGATTTGGACAACTTTCTACGTGGTAAAAAAAAATATTCCCAAGAGGCAGTACAAAATGCTTTCAAAGTTCAATCGCAAAGGCATAATAGGCCGATTAGATGACAGCAATGTATAGATAATGAGGGTAAATATTTTAATTAAATAAATATGTAACATCTTGGAAAAAACAAGTTTTAATTTTGCAGTATAAATCGGCAATTTCTTACTTTTAACCCCTAATATAAACGACGGTCATTGACGTTAAAAGTCTGTTCCTCGCTTATTTTCTACTAGTTCTAGCAACACTATAGTATATACTAATTCCATGCAACACCATTAAGATGCCAACCTTATAATGATAAAAACATTTGTCAGTGGCTATTTCCTTGACAATTGACAGTTGACAGTAATTTGTTAACAGTGGCGGTAAAATCAAAACATTTTAGCCCTCTATTTACCACTTGTTTGTAATGTTTTGTAAACAAAGTAGAACAGGTTTCAAGTAGGTAATTGTTAAGCTTAATAACAGTGTAAAGAAGCTCGGGATACAAAGACAGTGAGAATCTTTCAAGCACTAGCTCAAACTAATTAGCAATAGTTGTAGATGGCTACAATGACTGTTTACTAAAACCGGCGAACTATTTTAGGATCAATTGTCATCGCCCAAAACAGCGAAAGGTAACTACAAATCATATAACTACCAGACTAAAATAAATTCCTCTCACTCACTGGCCGCTAATTGGAATTCACACTATTCGCCAGTTACTAGAGCAGCACGCGAAGCTATAGCTCCACTGTTATTGTATTTATATGTTATGCAATAACATTATAAATTAAACTTAGTTTTTAGTTTAGAGTTTTTGGTGTTTTTTTTTTCTTCTGTTTTCTACATGCACAGAAGATGACTTTCACTGATTCCAAATTAGTAAGTATTATTTACACACTTTGGAGGTTATGAATCACACAAGTTGATAAATTCATCAATGGTTCTTATCTAAATCGATAGGATTTTGTATAGATACTGGCTATCGTAGGTTTACGTGTATCAAATATGTTTATTCTGTTTGTGTCAGCAGCAGTGAAAGAACATCATGAGTTTGGTTAGTAGCATGTCTCGTGAAACGTGTCGATGTCGATTTGTCGAATTCCTTTGTGTCAAATTAAAATTTGCCAATCATTTCATTGAACAATCAGTCAGCACATCAGAAATGTCACACACAGTACACACGTGTTATTTAATCATTTGTTTAGTTAGCATTCGAGCTTGAGAGTTCAAGATCAAATCTACGCTTGCTAGTCGTTCGCTCAATCCTATATTCTCGAAACTCTCATAAGTTTGACCTTATACAGTTGCTTATTTACCCTCTACGATATGGTCGTGCGTAAAACCAAGTTTCCGTGTTGCTAGTTTGATAATTTTAATCGCAAAAACTTTATCAAGAAGTGTGTTTTTATATTTTAAATTTTAATCTTAATTTGAGTGTCAAAATGAGTAACTTAGAAGTGGCTGTGACTGACTTTTTTGGAAATATTCCAGTATGTACCAAAATTACTTCTTAAAATAATTTGTGCTATTTGGCAGGTAAAAAGTGATATCTGAAGTAGGTACCTACCTTCTTTTTAAATTAAACCTGTTGCTAATGGGCAAAATTAATTTACATATTGTTGTGACAAAAAATTTCAGCATCTGTATAATGTTTCTAAATTAAAAATACTTTAAGTTAATTCATGATAATTTATTAATATAAACTTTTATAAAATTTCAAGTTTCACTGATAACAAGGAATAAGTTTTTATAATCAAAAGTACAATTCATTATCGCTGTTTAGTAATCATCAGCTATTATCTATCTATAAGAATATTATTTTACAAACTCTTATTGAATAGGATATAATAACTTACACAGCAATAACAAATTTATATGTATTCAGAACGATAGTTCACAAAATGACATTTAGAATAACAAATTGTAGTACTATTTTGAAATGTTCAGTATTTACATATTTGTGGAAGTTTAGATTACACATTTCGATATGAAGTGTTTCCTGTTTTGGTTCTGTTACAACTTAGGTACCACCTTTTTTTTTTATTCACTACTGAGATGCTCTTGGCATTCATCCCACCTGGGGGCCAAGTCTACTAATGTACAAACATTGCAATGGTCTCTTCATTGTGAGTTTTTGACAGATTTGCCATACAAACACTGTCAAATACTCACAATGGCGAGACCATTCTGACACCATTGTAATAGCAGACTTAGAGGCCCTGATGGTAAGTGATGATATTGATGGTGGAAGCGAGCTTCACCCGGAATCCGCAACCACAGAAAAACTGGCTATCTTACCTTTTACTGCCGAAACACAACAGATGCTGTTTATATTGTTATAATGGCGACAGACTTCGATAAGATGGTGGTAGCTAGCCAGGCGGACTTAGAACAAGCCCTATCAGCTACCACCAACCAAACTGAGCAGAATATTTTGCCGCTGCTGGGAATCGAACCCGGGACCTCTGGGTCTGAGACAGGTGGTCTTACCACTAGACCACAGAGGCAGTGAAATCTTACAAAGATTAATTTACCACAATTCAGAAAATAACTCTTTACAGGTTTTGCCGATAGTGTTTGGCGTTGGATCGGTTGTGGTATTTGTATCAGTACTTGCCCACTGGCTCTGGGGGGGTAAGGAACAAAAGAAGGAAGCCCCAAAGAAGAGTTCACAGCTAGTGGCATTAGTGGACCCTAATGTTAAGTATGCTCTGCCACTCATAGAGAGAGAAGAGATCAGTCATGACACAAGGAGGTTCCGTTTCGGTCTGCCTTCATCAGAACATGTTTTAGGTGAGTACATCAATATTTGATACTTTAAAATACTTAATAGATATAGTAAGCAGATTGAACTCTTTAAACATTTCTACCCTCATTAACTTTGCTTTTAATGTAAATATAATTTTAAGGCTTAGGAAGATATTATAGCTAAGTAATAACAGCCGCATGGGTCAATCCATCAGGTTAAGCTATACCGTGGACGGGTGACCATCTTTACATAGGTTCCGAGACTCATCCGTGCCTCGGTTAGCACGTTAAGCCGTTAGTCCCGGCCGTCATTCGTGGATCTTTGATAGTCGTTACAGGTCGTCAGACAGAAACCCGAAAGTCTGACACAGTCCTACCAAGGGGTATCGTATTAACCATTTACCTACTGGGTTGTGGAGGTCAGATAGGCAGTTGCTCCATGAAACATACTGGTATTCAGCTGTATCTGGTTAGCAGACAGATTTAATAGCCTAAAGCAGATTTGATTTATGAATTTTAATGTGATTCTCTGGGTCATCCAGTCTTTTGTGTATGCCTATGTACCTTCCTACCTTTTAGTTGCTCTGGACCTTAAGAGCTTAGTAGACGAAGAGTAGGTTTAGGTTACGATTTTAAAGGTTACATAATACTTGTTGTCTTCCTGTTAAAAAGAGACAACAAGTATGTCACAAAATATAATATACCAATACATAATTATATTAGTATATTATATTTTACAGGGGGTTTTTTTATAAACATTGCTTAAAGTTAATGATACATTCAAACATATTTGGTTAAACCATTTATTCTTTTAATGCATTAATAATACATACCTACTTACATAGCTATAAGCAACATTCATAAATAAACTATAACAATATTAGCACAAAAATTATGAAAAGGTATAATTTATCTTGACTTCATTTTGCATGGTAACCATGACTGTCATAATTTATAATTCAAATCATCACTTACCTACAAAACAAATTCTGCCAAATCATCTAACAAAACTGATAACGAGAAATACTTCTTTAACAATTAAATATGTTATCCATTAAAACTATTTGAATGATTTTATCATTTGAAATAATTTCTATTACTTATGGATTTAAATAGGTACTTATTTTAATTATTTTATCACGTTAAAATTCCAAACTTGTTTGTGCTATCAACGATGATTACTTTTTGTTGCTTTTGTAAGTTCTTTCTTGAGAATTGAGATTTAATCAATTGTTCAGTATTATGTTTACTTGTAAATGAATTAAATTACTATGCCCCTTCATGCTGTCACACCACTATCAGGGCAAGATGCATAAACCGCTCTTTGAATTTAATAAACTTTGCGAATTAAAGTAAGCGTTGCATAATGATTGAACTATATTCTTACAACATTCAATCTACATGGTCTTCACATTTTCTGCCAAGATTATGTCTGGACTTTAAAAGAGACTGTGATCTCTGAGTTTGTTTTGACCTTTTGTTCTCAGAGTAGTCAGATAGGAAACGCCGACCTCATCTAGTTTTAAAAATCATCTAGTTTTAAA
The DNA here is from genome assembly GCA_947523025.1 of Dryobota labecula. NCBI lineage: Eukaryota > Metazoa > Arthropoda > Insecta > Lepidoptera > Noctuidae > Dryobota > Dryobota labecula. The sequence goes on along the minus strand of OX383287.1, from coordinate 18,905,384 downwards.
AATATGATTGATGTGTAAGTGTTTGTACAAACCTACTTACAGAAATAAAATCATAAGTAGGTATATCATTAATGTTCATAATTATTGTAATCAAACGCTTGCTCACATTAGCTTATACGAATATGAACATTAACTGCATTATTGTAAAGTTCATATTCGTATGATCGCATAATTTGCTACATAACTATGCTATTTTCTTAATTAAAACCCTGTCTTTTTGTTACAGGCTTGCCAATTGGTCAGCACATCCACTTGTCAGCAAAGATTGATGATGACCTCGTCATCAGATCTTACACCCCAGTCTCCAGTGATGAAGAGAAGGGATATGTCGATCTTGTTATTAAGGTAAAACCTAATTATTTCATTATGCCATTCAAAATGCTTTATATACCTACCTATCATACCTATGCGCTCATTCCTGATTAGATAGCAACATGTAATCAGACACGTAAACAAACGTCGTAATCCCAATCTTAACATGTTTTCTACTATCTTGTGATAATTTTCAATATTTTAGATTAAATGTCTAGAATATTTTATTGCAACTTCACACTACTTGTATTGTACTTAGACAAATTGCCACAGTCCTACATTTACATAATTTCCTAAATGATCTCATCGTTATGTATCTACCCATCCCTATGTTTCTTGCCCATTCTTCTCTTCTCCATACGTAGTTGGACCTTTTGGAAGGGGCAACTAGAATCAATTTATTTTTGTTTGTTTTTTTTGACGTTAAAAATTGCCTTATATGTGCCTATACTCCATTTACTATAGCATTAGACAAATAACGGCTAAATAACGACAGTTATTGTGTAATATTGTTTAAATTACTGCACTTTAGAGTTATTTTTTAATGTAAATGGTAAATAGATTACAGTGCTTTGTATTTATCGTGAAATAACGGGAGTTTATTAAACGTTTACATCGAAATAACGAAACGGTGAGAACAGTTATTTGTCTAATGTTATAATAAATGGAGTATAATTGAAATAAATGGTTTGACTTTGACTTTTACCTACTTAAACAGTGTGCGAAGACAGAAAAAATATCTTTGTTGAACTTTACTGCGATAACGGAGCAGGTTAACAAAAAATGTACCTACGTCTACAAATTTATTTTTACTAAAGTTTATCGCCCATTTGAATGCCTGAATAATTGTATTGGTTATCGTGACTTAGACTGTTCTCGTATCTTACTGATACCACTGTAGGTGTTATTAAGATGGATAGCTAATTATTATAGTAGATACTAGCTGCGGCCCGTGGCTTCGCCCGCATGGCTTTTTCTAAAATAAAAGTAGCCTTAGATACTCCTTATAACAAGCTATCTGCCGGTGTAAGTCCCGTTAAAATCGGTCCAGCCGTTTCGGATATATGCCGGAACAAACAGAAAGACATTTTTTTTATTAGTTACCGTATACCTACACTTTCATAATTATGCATTTAGTAAAAACCGGCCAAGTGCGTGTCAGACCACGCACAATTAAGGGTTCCGTAGTTGGGATGAATTTATTCCAAGAACAAAACATTGTATTTAACTGCAAATTTAAGTTGGTCGACTATTACTCGGTAACTTGTAAAGCCTACTTTGCTGTGATAGTTTTCTTTTTAACTTCGTTATATATACTACTGCTGTGAATTTTTTCACGTATCCAAATATAACCATTTAGCTAGCGGGGGGAGGGGGACACTTGACTAACAAAAATTTTCACTTTAAAGCTTATTATTATGCAAACGGATCCCTGAATCAAAAAATGCTTTTGACAAACCCGCAATATTTTTAAACGGCCTATTCAACGATACCCCACACCATGTGATAGACGAGAGAAAAAAATATCATCCCCACTTTACGTGTAGGTACCCGAGGTACACTAAATATTTTTTTTCTCAAACATAAATATAATGCCAATATTACCATGCAGGTAATATTGTCATTATATTCGAAAAAAGAACACGCGAAGTATCGAATTTACGGACAAAGAAAACCAAATCCATTGCAGGAGCGTTTTTTGAATTTGGAACATTACAATGCTCAAGCAATATTTTATTTAGAAAAGCACTATAAATGCCTCGGCGGAAATGGTAATTGCCTGTCTCGTATTAGTGAAGTCCTCGCCTACGGCACGACCGCGGCCTTCAAACTCATACTCGACCTGCAATTGCCTATTTCCCGGCCTTTGCAATAATGTACAATTTTTTTTTATCATGATTTTTTTTTTTACCTCTTTGTCGGCTTGATTAATATGTATACCTATACCAAATCACATCATTCTAGTACTAAGAGTCTCTGAGCTAAGCCGCGGACAGACAGACAGACGGACGGACATGGCGAAACTATAAGGGTTCCTTGTTTACTACGGAACCCTAAAAAGCTGTTATTTTAACATTACAAAATACATGAAGTAATGTTTGTAATGTTAAATTAATTAATACGAAATCACTAGGTAGCTAAGTGTGTTTTTGCCCCACCAGCATTGACATTATATTTTCTATATTCTTCTGTCACGGGATTCTTATTATTTTGATTTCAACTGTAGAAGAATACTTATAAGATAGATTCAGTCAAACGTTAGGTAAATCCGTTTAACCATGACACCATGTTAAAGTAGTAACAAACATATTAACATATTTATCCAACGGTCTTAACATATTTATCCAACGGTAATATCCACTGTTTTTATTCAACCTGCAAGGAAACTTGCGAAATCGTAATAGCTATAATAATTTATAATTATTTTAATAATGACGAGTTTATTATGATTGAATTATAAGTTACTAGCTTTTGCCCGCAGCTCCGCCCGCATGGATGTCTGTTATCGCGTAAAAAAGTAGCCTATGTCCTTCTCCATATCCAAGGCTATATATCTCTGCCAAATTTCATGAAGATCGGTTCAGCCGTTTAGGCGTGAAAACGTAACATACAGATAGACAGACAGAGTTACTTTCACATTTATAATATTAGTATGGATGTTTAATTATAAAAATAAATAAATAAAATTGAAGTGTCAAAAAAAACAACTTATAATTTTTTTGTCTGTCTTTCTGTTTGTTTCGGCTAATCTCCGAAACGGCTGAACCGATTTTGACGGGACTGTCACAGGCAGATAGCTGATGTTATAAGGAGTAACTTAGGCTACTTTCATTTTAGAAAAAACCACGCAGGCGAAGCCGTGGGCAGCAGCTAGTATTATAAAATATATACCCGCATTATGAAATGTCATATCCTAAAGTCAAAGCAAATATTTATCAAGAACATTTACCGTACCTATTTCACTTTCTATTGCTAGCCTTGAATATTAGGTCGAAGGCCTCTTTCATACCTATTTATATACAACATTTTATTTCAGGTTTACTTCAAAAATGTGCATCCTAAATTCCCCGATGGCGGAAAAATGTCGCAACACTTGAACAACTTGAAGCTCAATGACACAATCGACGTACGAGGCCCTTCGGGAAGGTTGCAGTACGCCGGAAATGGGACCTTCCTTATCAAGAAAATGAGGAAAGACCCACCCGTCAAAATGCTGGCTAAGAAACTGAACATGATCGCAGGTATTTACAGTTCGACGCGATGTGCATTCACCGATAAGGACGCGTATCGGATACTTACATCACCAACTCATATCAACTTCAAATAGAATGACATTGAAAGGCCCCATATTTACATAACATACCATCACGCCTGTATTCTCCGAAGGGTTAGGCAGAGGTGTACCCAAATTTCGCTAGTTATGTTAAGTGATTAAGGGACTTATCACACTGGCGATTTGCAAGCAATTCCAAAGCGAAGCGAGTGCGCAGCGAGCTCGCCGCGAACACCGCCGTCGACGTCATTAATAAAAAAAGCAGCCAAGTGCGAGTCGGACTCGCCCATGAAGGGTTCCGTAGCAGCAAGCGCGGTTTACGATTTATAACGTATTAAAAAAAAAACTACTAATATACATGATATATTTTTTTTAGTTTTATCATTCTCTTATTTTAGAAGTTACAGGGGGGGGGACACATTTTACCACTTTGGAAGTCTCTCGCGCAAACTATTCAGTTTAGAATAAAATAATATTAGAAACCTCAATATCATTTTTGAAGACCTATCCATAGTTACCCCACACGTATGGGTTTGATGATTGTTTTTTTTTTTTTCTATTTTTGTGTGAAAATCTTAATGCGGTTCACAGAATACATCTACTTACCAAGCAAGTTTCAACAGTATAGTTCTTATAGTTTCGGAAAAAAGTGATAGACAGACATGACGAATCTATAAGGGTTCCGTGTCAATACCCAAGCTCCTGTGCAAGCCGCATCCAGGTTCTACCCGCGATGGGAACAATGTCGTCCACCCATCTCGCCGTTGGACGACCGGCACTTTGTATTCCAGTCCTTGGACGCCACTCGGTCACTGCTAAGCTCCACCTGTCATCACTGCGTCTTGCCAAGTGGCCTGCCCAACTCCATTCGAGTTCCATAACTAGTTTTCCGATATCGAAAACCTTCGTACAGTCAGCTGCAGAGAAATCTCACCCCCTAGCAATGTATTTATTCATTGCTAGGGGGTGAGATTTCTCTGCAGCGGACCGTACGTCTGCGAAGCGTCTTCGCGTTACGACATAACTTTACAAATTAATTTCACTAAGTAATATAAACATAATCTAAAATATTCATATATTAAGTTATTAAGAAAATGCTCTAATTTAACATACTTTTTTTTCAAATCATTAACACTACTCGTTTAGACGTGATCTTCAGTATAAAGTCATTAAAAGTCTGTTAGGTATCGTCTCCTTAAATCATGCATCACATGACAAATGCTCTGTAACAATTGCATCATATAAATGAGTCACACCAGAAGGTGTTGCAGCATGATTTCTTAATATAACTCTATAAATCTTAGTTTAATCTTGCTGTAAAGCGTCTACTACTATATTCTCGGCAATTATTCAACTGCCATTAGACAAATGAAATGGACAATTCTAAATCCAAATGTAATAGGCTCAATCGATTGTAACATCAAATGGATCTGAAATTATTAGATTAAATATTTATACATGAAGAACTACAATAATACTCCAATTGTACATGGTGTTGTTCATTTTATCACAATGTCGCCTCGTCGTGCTTTCAAAATGTTTTACACCTAAAATTCTTTATTATTAGTTATTAATCACAGTTTTGTCTCGGCAGGTGGGACTGGCATTGCGCCAATGTTACAGCTCATCAGGCACATATGCAAAGATGCCAATGACCCTACAGAAATGAGACTGCTGTTTGCCAACCAGTCTGAAGAAGACATTTTACTGAGAAATGAACTGGAAAAGTACCAATCTGAACACCCTGGACAGTTCAAAGTGTGGTACACTATTGATAGGCCTAATGATGGTGAGTTACCTATATTGCATAATTACCTACATACTTATAAATGAATATCTAATCTTTAATTGTTCAAAGTGGAGGCACGATCGATCACGTAAATATCTTATCAGAAATCGACAAATTGCTGTCATGAAACGAGATTAAATTGAAATCAATTTAGGAGTTTTTCGGACTTAGTACCCAAATAATGCTTACGGCCATAACTACGCGCATAGTTTCGTCTGGCATTCTGTCTTAGCTACGATAAGAGGCAACTATACTCCATTTGAAATAAGATTAGACATTCAAATTAACCTTTTTTACAGTCCGTTCAACCGATTTCGACTTCTATTCCGTAGGCATAAGGATGGCATTAAAAGCAAAAAAGTAGTAACAATACCAGCTGTTTACCGCAGCTGCCATTTGTCATGCCACCAATGCAGAAGTCAAAATCAGTTGAACGGACTACAAAAATGGTTTATTTAAATGTCTAATCTTATTTCAAACAGAGTATTCATCTATACTCCGTTTGAAATAAGATTAGACTTTTTAAATAAACCTTAAGCAGGAGACAAGTACTAAAAATATTTCTGACTAACCCACTTCAACTTGACGAACTTGGAAATAAGTACATAATATGACAAAAAAATATTAGTAAGTATGTACTTATACCTAAAAATCTGCCCACTTCAACTTGACGAACTTGGAAATAAGTACATAATATGACAAAAAAATATTAGTAAGTATGTACTTATACCTAAAAATCTGCCGATTCATCGTGATATTTAGAATCTATACTAAATCAACGTGACTTGTTATCAAAACCACTTTTAAAACGAACTATCATTCCTTCCAGGTTGGAAGTACAGCGTCGGTTTCATCAACGATGAGATGATCAGTCAGCATTTGTTCCCGCCGGCAGATGACACACTTGTTCTTATGTGCGGACCCCCTCCTATGATCAACTTCGCCTGCACCCCTGCCCTTGAGAAACTAGGTTTCAAGGAGACACATCGATTCGCCTATTAAACTGGAATTCTACTAACATTTTAGGAGCAAGAGAATAAAATTGATTTCTTTTGGAATGTTGTATGAGTTAGTATATGTTGTGATTTTAACTATTTTTATTTGGGTAGTTATCAGCTTTGTAGTTAAAACGTAATTAATAATATTGTACTAGTTTAAACAGCTCAAGAACTTAGACTGTCGATTAGTGTCAAAACGGTTGCATTTTTATCAGCAAGTAAACTGCCAATTCCATATTTTTACTTGTACGTATATTTTATACAAAGAATTTCACGCACAACTAAAGCAAATGGCGCCTCTCAATATATCATGGTATCAACATACATTTTTTTTATTTTTATTAAAGGGACTTTACCTACCCAGTGCGTTGGTTAACCAAAAGGAAACACTTGAATCCGCCAAGATGCTGTTAAAATAAAAATAATATATAAAAACTTGTTATATTTGTATGTGAGAATAATGTGTTTTTTTGAAATACTTAGTGCTTAGTTGTTGGTGTAATTATACTTAAGTACATTCTAACGACTGTAGTGAATAATCGCAGAAGAAGAATAAAATATTATTGTTATATTTGTGGCTTCATATTTTAACATTAATTTTCTATGTAACTTGGTATTGTAAATTGTATAAGTATTACAAGATAGGTAGTAATTATGCCTATAAGACTGAGAGGCAGTTTCTTATCAATCGTGAAAATTCCGTAGACTGAGAAGGTAGGTTGATAAAACTCTATTGTCCGAAGTATGTCGTTAGCTCCCTTCCAAATAGGACCTGAAATGTTTTTAAGGAATTAAAATACGAGTTTAACATGCTTTAACGTACTAAAAATAAACAGCAACCTAATTGCGTAACACACTATCAATCACAATCAGAATGATTTTGAAGGATATTGCTAATCCATTGCTTCTAAAGTTCAAAAATTTGCTCTATGATCAGAGTGAACTTTCAATTCGTCTACGAAGCATATTGCCTAAGCTGTAAATCGTCTAGACATCAAAATGTTTAACAAGCAAAATGCCTAAAATGCAATAATTTCTCTGTAGTCGAGATGGTTAAAATAAGCTCACACTAGGGCCTCTGAACTGGGGCCCAAGTCTGCTATTTTTATAAAGTCGTCACTCCAACACGATCCCATTGTCATTTTGCTAAAAGTTCGTAATCTGCTAAATTCATAATGGTCGATCATTGGTCGGTCAATGGTCTCGTAATAGAATTGTATTACAATGGCATTTTGAACATTTATTCATGCCAGATTTCATTTATATGTATTTTTACATATTATTTATTATTGTTTTATGCAATCTGAAGTAGTAGGAAGTTCGAAGTTTAGTAGGAAGTTACATTTGTCATTATGTACGAGATTACCAATTCTTCCAATGGAGTGTCAGTGGCTGACCATTGGAAAGTCATAATAACGACATTATATTAGTAGATTACCAAACTTGTCAAAATCAACAATTATGAAATCAATGATAGACCATTCTGACACTATTGGAATAGCAGACTTGAGGCCCTGTAGGTTAGGTTAGAACTGTGACCACACAACGCACGAGCCGAACGAGCGTGCCGCGGAGCGGCTGGCGAGTGCCAGAAACGGTACTCTCTTTCTTCTCCTAAAATAATAGACATATTGCAAGGTAGGCATTTTGGTTCATAGTCAGAATAAGGTTTAGTTCAAATACTATATAGACATATTGCAAGGTAGGCATTGTGCTTCCTAGACAATACTTGGCATAAACGTTTTGATTTCTATTCAGCATGATCATAAAGGAAATTTTTATCTGCTCAACAACGTAAATAACGTAATGAATGTTGTTGAACTGTCAAAATGAATCCCATTAGATACGATTTGCAAAAACCGGGATTTATTGAAATTATGCTATAAAAATCAATCTGCCTAGCCTTTTCTCAACTATGTTGGGGTCGGCTTCCAGTCTAACCGGATGCAGCTGAATACCAGTATTTTACATGGAGCGACTGTCTATCTGACCTCCACAACCCAGTAACTGGGTAACACGATACCCCTTGGTAAGACTGATTCTCAGACTTTTTGGGCTTCTGACGACCCGTAACGACTGTCAAAGATCCACTAATGACAGCCGGGACCAACGGCTTAACGTGCTTTCCGAGGCACGGAGGAGTCTCGGTATGTAAAGATGGTCACCCAACCACGGACCAACCTCGGCAAGCGTAGCTTAACCTGACGGATCGACCCGTGCGGCTGTTATTACTTAGTCACGAGCTCCTCTTAAATTATGCTATAGTAAGACTAATAATAAAAAAATACCTTCTAAACGACAAGCCATCGCGTGGATACAGAGTAACTTTGTTTGTCTGACTTCTTGTATGAAATAGTCGCTCACCGCAGCCAGTATCGTTATTAATATAAAATAGTACACAAACCAGAGGACGGTAACGACGATCACAATCGTTGGGAAAACCTGAAAAGAGAATATCTTAATAAAATATGTTGTTTTGAAAAAAAACTCTCTTTTATCGCGCACTAAAAATTATTATAAAATAATTTATTTGACTTGTAGGTATTTGTTACGATATAAGTAGGTATACACTATTTTATATACCTCTATTGAGTAAAATGGCTGTTAGACTTCCGGACTGACGGAGGAACATGACAAAATTCTAAGGATTCCGTTTTTAATATTTTTGTCTACAGAACCCTGAAAAGTACTAAAAAATTATCAAAATGTACTTTCTTCTCTTCTCGGTAACACTGAACTTTCTTCACATAAAAAAATTGTGCATTACCTACCTCAGAATCCCATCCAATTATCACAGTAAGAGTTATCAAAAGCACCCAAAAAAAAAATGTTGTCGCAATGTTGAGTACCTGCAAAAATTATTTGATTTATGTTTAAAGGTACCGTTCTGGATGCCTTAAAAAAACGGAAATTTGTATATACCTACCGGAAAACTAAAAATCTCCGTAATAATTTTGTACAACTTTAATAACTCCTTTAAGTAAACAAGAAATTTATCTAAATCTAATTTATTACTATCATTTAAATCTGCAGAAATAATAAAGCTTTCATTGACTACAATTGGATGGCTCGGTTCTCCGTTGAAGTACGTTGTACAATTAACATGGAAGTCATATTCAACTACTTTGTTTAGGAATCTTAACCGTATTGCTAGGTAAAATATTAAACATGAAGCAAGAACTATCTCTACATAAACATTCAGTAGTCCTAATCCTCCGAACACGCTCAAAATAGGATATTCAACAGTAGCCAGTGCATAGACTATAAAGCCACATTCGAAAATTACTATAATGAACACCAGGAGAATTAAATTCAAATAATATTGCTGTTCTTTCAAATGTTTAAACTCTTTCAGTGTTAAAATATTGTCCACTTTTTGGAGCTTCAAACAAAAATTAACAGCAGTTTCGCCATTATAAAATCTGGTATAGATGATGTTAGATAAATACGAGGTATACTGCACAATCGATCCAATAAAACAGCCCATGTACATTGTAGTGTCATAATTATAATATGTCGTGTAGTAAAACATTTCGAAATAATAAAATGAGGCGCTAAATGCAGCGATACAAAGGAATGTGTAAAGTTTCTGCCAAACTGTCGGCGGTGTAACCAACTGATCTTTAACACTAATTCTTGAACAGCCCAGAAACATCAAAACGTTGTATAAAGGAGAAAAACACTTCACTAAATTGGCGTCAACGAAATTATCGGCAATAAATCGTCGCGGTTGCATGTTGAGATCTTCCAGTTGTATTATATGGACAGGAAGTGGTGGTATCGTATCAAAGTACAAGTTTACATTAACTTAATGTCTTTAGCAAAAGGTAACAATTTACGACATCATTCTAATAAAACAAATTAACATAAGATATCATCGCTGAAATTGGCCCAGTGTCCAAAATTATTAAGCTATAAGTTGCTTCCTATTTCAGCGATATAATGAATTACTTATAATTTCATTAAGATAATAATAGGTAATACGGAACTTAGAATAATAGAAACAATTTATACGGACCACCTCTGAAATTAAATATTATGATTTGGAATACGGCCGATAACTACTTTAGGTACCTACAACTTTTCCCAAAGGAGTCGTTATTTAAAATCGATAAACCAATACAACTGTTTCATTAAGTTAGTAGTTACATAGAATAGAGGACTTTTTGTTCTCTGCTAGTCTCTAATTCACTAAATATTTTAAAAGAAGTGAAGACTTATTTAATCAACATGAACAAAGCAAGGAATATTGAAAATCTCTCGGCGGACATGCTAAATGATGACTTCGTTCGAATTTTTCAACCGATTTTCGTCGTACTGCGGGTCTTGGGATTCCTCCGTATAAATATCAAGTACAGATACCCTACAGCTCCTTCGACATGGTACCATTTATACAGTAATGTTTTCTGGATACTAAATACGGTTTGTATTGCATACTTCTTTCTACGCTGCGAAAACGGTTTTGGCTCCCCATACGCCGACTCGTCCCTCAAACTCGGCGTCATAATGAATGGAATGAATGCCGTTCTTATAGTTTTCCGAAATAATCTCCGAAGGGGAAATAAAATTGGACAAATGTACGTAAAATTACAGAAGATAGAACGATACCTGAATATGAAGAATAGTAAGAGTATAAACAAGCAGCTTGAAAAGCGGTCGACTTTTACTATAGTGAGCGCTTGTTTTTTCACCGTCTTGTGGATTTTATTGTATAAAACAGTGTTAATGAGGAATATGTGTATACCGTTGATGGTAATCATGGCAACGGGTGTAATGGGGCTGCACACTGAATTGGTAGAGATTTATTTCATTATACAGCTAATAATTACAAGAGTAAATTACATAAACGATCTTCTACGTCAAGAAACTTACGGTACTAACGAACCGATGGAAAAACCAATTAATGATGGAAAATTGTTTTTTCTTACGAAGTCATGTGAAAGGCCTGTCAATGAAGTTCCAGGTGAATTGGTTTCGGGCATTCATTGTGTTTTTGAAGCTTTAGCAGATTTTACCGAACTTTATCAATTTTCGGTAAGTACCTAAGTAGGTACAATGCGTGCCATGAAAGATGAGACTTGACCGCGCCTCCCGCGCCCTTTCCATCGCCCCGATGACGACCGATCCCGTCCCGCGCACAGACCTCATACCGCTAAAGAGACCTAAAATCGTGTACTGCGCAAGTCAAACCACGTGGTGTGTCAAGTCTCATCTTTCGTGGCACGCATTGTAGTCCTATTTCGGTAGGTATTAGGTACAATTTCCATTGACGTATGATTTACAAGATTACTTTCTATCCGTAGGTAAATAACTTTAGATGATCTAAATATTCTCTTTTATCAACAGTTATTTTATTTCGTCTGCCATATCTTAGCTTGGAATTTGGTATCCATACATTATCTAGTCACTTCATTGAAAGAACAGGTAAGTGAACATGCAGATACCGTTTTAATCTTTTGACCGCCACGTCAAAAAAGCAAAAACGTAACCTCGGCGCCAAGATACGAATTCATCCTTTCAAGTTTTTCTCATGTTAATATTTAGGTAGATGAACAATAAATAGAAGTTCAAATAATATAAATTAGGATATTTAAGTCAAGGAACATAATTAGCAAAAGAAATAAAAAAACAATGTTGTTTTTTGAGCTTTATTTACAGATTTAGGTACGTATAAAAGTCTGTCATGTAGTCGTGACCATGGCGTGCTGCGCACATTTTAATTTACATGACTAGCTAAAACCGCATAAAATTTCTTGTTCCCCGACCCATCATATAGCCCCGCACACGATATTATTTTGTTTTCACCTTACGTTTTTTCTTTTTTCTTTTTACTCTGCTCTTAAGTATCACAGCGATCACGCTGTATTTAACATCAGTTAAATAGCCAATAACCTTCCTCAAGAATTAGGCTATCACATGCAAAAATATTTTTTCAAATTCAACTGGTACTTCCAGAGATTACCCCCTTCATACAAACTTACAATCTACCTCTTTATAATATTAGTATAAATTATAAAATACCTACCTAGGTAGGTACAGTCAGCAACAAAAGTTGATAATAACTAAAAACGGAAAAAATATTCAGTAAACCACACGTCCATGATAACAATATGTCGTTGACAGCGCCCTTATTTTGTAGCAGTAATAGCGGTTTACGTAACTCAAATGGCCTACTACTGGCGTACAGTTGGCCGTACTATGAAATACTGAAAACCAGCAGGATAATTGCGTAACACAACAGTAGCAATGGGTTTCATTTTGACAGTTCAACAACATTTATTGCGTTATTTACTTTGTTGAGCAGCAGATTTTTCGAACATATGAAGCAATGGATTGGCAATATCCTTAAGGTGTGTCTAGACCTGGCGAATGCGCTGCTCGCGAGCCGCTTGCGAACTGCAAGCGTGTTGCTCGCGTGCGGTTACAGCCTACATTTGGTGCGCTGCTCTAGTGCAACCCTAGCAAGGCTCGAGTGGGGCGCGCGTGCAACGCGCGCAGCTCGTGCACACATACGCGTGAACTATGAGCCTGAGTTGTGAATTTGCTTCGCGCACCTCCTGATGCGCCGCTCGAGTACGGCGCGTAGCTGGCGCGCGAGCGGCGCAGGGGCTGCGTACGAACATGAAATGCACGCGCGCAATTCGCAAGCGGCTCGCTAGCGGCGCATTCGCCAGGTCTAGACGCACCTTAAGGATATTGCCAATCCATTGCTTCATATGTTCGAAAAATCTGCTGCGCACCTTTAAAATCATTCAGATTGTGATTGAAAGTGCGTTACGCATTTATAGGGTGCAGATTATCGAATAATTTTCTTTCAATTCAGATGTTTTTGGTAACAATGTAGAAGTAAGTTTCGTTGCTGACCGTACCATACTAATCAATTGGCTTACCTCCCCAGAAAGCAGCAGTAGCAGACTTTGATCTGATGATGTGTGTGATGCCTCTCCTATTGAATAAGCAGTTCCTAATGTTAACATTATGTGTGAAAACTGAATCATTATCAACGAAGTTAGAGGAATCAAGGAAACTCTGTATCGATGTTGTTTCATCAACCCTTAATGACGGTAATTATTTACATGTTACTTCAAAAGCACCTAAAGCTTTAACCTTTTTACCCGACTGCGTGTCAGCAAAGACAGGGTTATGTTTTTCTTTTTAATGATGAGTGTTTTTTCATTTGGTTATTTTAATTGTCACCATTAACTTGTATAATCAAATGGGCTTCATGATAATTCATGTGCTTCTAAGCAAATAAATAAGTATATTTGTTTGTTTGTACTTACCCAGGAATGGGAAAACTTTTTTCATCAGGGGCCAGAAGAGCATGAGGAATTCAGAGGTCCAGAATAAAAAATATGCATTTTGTTTTAAGTTGCAATTTATCGTAAGAATCTTCGAGAGCTAAAATGCAACCATCACACATCGTGAAATAAGAATATGGTTAAGTTTAGTTAATTAAGTTCATAATGGCCCTAAACGTACACTAACGCCAGAACATAATTTCTGAGAGCAATGCACTCTTATGTCAAATTGACGTTGGCGGGCCGGATTAACCCTTTGCGGGCTGGAGTTGGTCCGCGGGCCGTAGTTTGTCCGTCCCTGTACTTACCCATCTTGGTCTTGGTCTTCAATTCGTACTTTGCACTCCATCACAAACGGTCAGGACCGGATGAGTGCCGATTACTCTTGCTGGATATTCTAGTAGCCTATTAAGAGCGCATACTGCGGTCCACTAGCTCGGTCCACACCTTTAAAAAATATTACATACATAGACTGAGAAGGAATTATGAAAAACGGCTCAATCAGCGACCTCGGTAAGTGTGTCTAGAATTTTCTAATACCTTTTATAAAGTTTCATATTGAGACACGAAGCAACAAAATACGATCTAGAGGAATGTGGCCGCTTTACTTTAGATCGAATTTTGTGGTTTCGTGTCTCAATATGAAACTCCTCTTAAGAGGGACTCCACTCCGGACATGCACTATCTACTGATTGAAAGTGACACAGCCTTTACACGGTAGGTACTGAACTGATAGCGCTTCTGCCCGCAACTTCGTCCGCGTGAAATTCTTCTTACCCCGTCCCATCGCATCGCCCATCTGCGCTTTTATTTATTTTTCGCTTAGCGTTCGACCTTTTCATTTTGCTCAGCTCGTAAGGGTCGTAGCGTTCTGTAAATACCTACCCTATAACCTTCCTCAAGAATTGGACTATCAAATGCAAAAAGAATGTTTCAAATCCGACTGGTAGTTTCAGAGATCATCGTTCAAAAAAACAAGAAAAACAAACTTCAGCTTTAGCGCTAAACTTATTTAAAACATTGTTCTGTTTCTGCCAATCGTTTGAAGAAAATAGATACAGGACGATATTTAGCGCTAAACGTAGGTACTTACTCAATACTTAGTAAAAAACAAAACACCAACAGTAGGTAAACAAAGTTCAAAACATGAGATAGAATGGTCAATCTTGGGAGAGCTCTAGATTAAACATCTAGGCATACTAAGGCTGCGTTTCCACCAGAGATGTGCGAGGATGCATAGCGAGGGATGTGTTTGTCAAGAACCAATAGAATCGGCTGCGCTGAGCGAGGCTATGTAAATGAAGCGATTCTATTGGTTCTTAACAAAAATATCCCTCGTTACGCATCCTAGCACATCTCTGGTGGAAACGCAGCCTAATAATAAAGCTGAAGAGTTTGTTTTTTTGTTTGTTTAACGATAAACGCATTTAATCAATTGAAGTGCAAGCGGGCCTAAGTATTGATTTGAAATCTGAACTGAATTATTTATATTCACAGGCAAATCCCGTGACCATGCTAAGCAAGTCATATTACTGGTGGAAGGAAGACGAAATGTGTCCATTTACAACATTTGTACGCTGGGCACTCGACTGCCACTACATCTGCTTGCTATTACCGCGAGTTACACCATCGTGCTGCTACAGTTTGCTTTGCTATAAATGCACCTATTTACAAAGAAACTAGAACTTAGGACATAAACTAGAAATTAGCATCAGTTATGAAGAAAATTAAAGATAACAACATCAAAATCGAATATCTTTCCAAAGATATTTTTGAAGAAGAATTCCTCAAGTCCTTAAGACTTATGTACAGTTTCCAAATGCTGATGGCTTCCACCCGTGTTGACATCAAAGACCGGTTTGTGATGACGCCATCGTTTGTTCAAAGATGCTATACGTTAATCAGTGTATTTCTACTTTTAGGATTAGACTATCTAGTGATCCACAAATACGATACAATCCTTTTTGATAAAGAAACTATCTACTATCTGAGCACTTGTGTAACAGGATTGCAGACGCTAACATTTATATGCAATATCATTCACGTGCGTTTCATAAACGGAGATGCCAATGTAGATTTTTTCGTGAAACTGCAACAAATTGATAGGTGTATGAATATAGATCGCAACAAAAATATCACTGGTCTGATAGTTAGAATAAATATTTTATCACTGGCGTCGATTCTGACTCTCTTCACTGCACTTCTCGGTCTAGCTGGTGTAAAAGGAACAGCTGCATTTTGGCCGTACATTGGAATAGCATATTCTCAACTCAGCTTCGTCATGGAATTAGTTTGCTGTTCAAATATTTTTATTTATTTCTACATACGTGCTCGGTTCTTGAATTCAATCATTAAAAACTATTTGGACCCTAAGAAGACTCAAGAGATTTTGTATTCAAGAAATAGTTTATTTTCTTCATTATTTCCGACGAAAATTTTTATGAGACGCCTGGCTGCTGAAACTCATCATTTCATTTCAAGTGATACTGATGTTTATTTGAAGCAATTAATGGATGGCTTTTTCAAATTTCAAGACATTTACAAATTCCAAGTGAGTATAATATTGCATATTTAGGTACGATACCTATGCATGCAATTCAGAAGGTAGTACATTATATTAATTTAGGTACTAATTCAACATGCTTTTTCAGGTCTTCATGTTTTGCTGTAAGCTGGTTGCATCGAGTATTTTAACATTCGAATTTTTACTATTTGCCGTACAAAATGATGTAAGTCTAAGTAAATAAAAACTTTTTAACAAAAAAACAACCGACTTTCAAAAAAAAAACACTAAAATGTGAAAAATTACTTTCATTTCGGAAGTCGGTGTCCTTGGTTCTGTATTTTCGTTTTTTGCCACCGACTTCCGAAATTAAAGTTATTTTTCACATTATTTTTTTTAAAGTCCGATGTTTTTTTGTTAAAAAGTTTTTTTTTTTTTCGCTTTTAGTTATGATACGTATCCCACAACAATTCGATTACCACTACTTGCTATACCGCACAAACAAGAGTGACCCAAGAAACCTATACGAAGTAGATTAAATACAAACTAAACAACTAAAAAACTCCCCTAGCAAAGTTAATAAAAATCGGTTAATAACCATTTATAGCCCGAGTGCATCTCATGACAATCCCAATAAGCCCAAACACGGCTAGGACACATTGTTTTATTACGGAGTTCCGGTGCATACCTTCCGGCTTCATCTTCAGATCAGTTCGATGGTACCATTTTCATCAGAATTATTTATTTAAACGTGCTTCATAGTCGCTTAACAATCTTAATCGAGATATCTTATCGCCACCCGTGAAATACTTATCATTGAGGAGTTCCGGTGGCCATTTGTGGTCTTCTTGATCAGTTCCACTTCATCAAATGATACTTTCTGAATGCAAATGCTTGAGTTGTTGATGAAAATACAAAAATCGCTATATGTTTGCCTATACTATTTGAGGAGTTGTCTCAATTCCTCATGGATCCCATCATCAGAACTGGATTTTGAAAAAAATGGGACTAATCTGGAAGTATCCTTTCAAATAAAAAAAGAATTTTTCAAATCGGTTCTTAAACGACGGAAAACTGAGGTAACAAACATAAAAAAAAAAAAATATACAACCGAATTGAGAACCTCCTCCTTTTTGGAAACTCGGTTAAAAAGTCCGACACAAAAATAAGAGTTTGCTCATAATGACTCCCATTTATATCCTCGGCAACCCGATGACATTTTGGCCTCTACAACCACCCTAATTGCCTAACACACTATCGATCACAATTTGAATGATTTTGAAGGATATTGCTAATCCATTGCTTCATATGTTCGAAAAGTTTGTCTGCACAATAACGCAATGAATGTTTTTGAACTGTCAAAATTAAAACCACTGCTACTGTTAATGTAATGCAATTTATGCAATTACTACGCTATACTCTCGCTATCTATCGGGAGATAGACTGTGACTTTACCTTTAGATACTGAACCATTCGAGCAAGAACCAACCCCTGCCCCGCCTTCACTGTTTACCTTGCAATACGACACGACACGGTTGGCGCAGTGGTTAAGCCATTGACTGCTGCGCTGCGTGTCGCGGGTTCGATTCCCGCACGGAACAAATATTTGTATGACCTACAAGTAGTTGTTCCGTGTCTGGCTGTTTGTGTATGTGAGTTTAAATGTTTGAAAACGCACCCCACAATACAGGAGAAATTCCTAGTATGGGGCAGTTTAAAAAAAAGTAGGTATTTTAATAATCTTTACGTCACACCTGGCCATAATGTGAGTTTTACCGCACGCTACGCGTACAGTAAAACTCAGGTGAAGACGTAAAATTGTGTACTCACCACAAGCAGTAAAAAGAAAGCCCTCTATCGCATATTTACAACCCTCTTTCTTCCGCTTTCTTTTACAGCCCTTGGTAAGTAATGTACTATAACTTATTAGTGTGACTTAATGCTTGTTTTACGTTCACAGACAGTAGGACTTTGGGATAGCCTGACGCCATCATTTTTCACAGTAATCGACTTGGTGATGGCACTTTTGCTGGGAATCCGCTGTGAATTATTTATGAGAGAGGTGAAGGAAACTAAACGGTTGGTGATAACTGTCATGTCAATACATTATGATGGTAATAATAATAATTTTATTATTTTTTATGTAGTACTAAGCAACTCGCCCATAATTATATCTAATTAGTTTATTATCCCCATATTTAGTTATTGAAGGTCTTTCGAAAGCGACAGGCTGACATAAGGTCTTTTTATTAGAAGTTTTGTTAGCCATTTTTCTTATTGCATTCCAGGCAGACTAAGGGAGAAATCAAAGAGAATGTTAAAGCTAATAGAAGAAACACCACCGCGCTTCTCCGTGTACGACATGTGGCAACTAGATGCAAACATTTTGTTACAGATGTTCATGTTAGTCACTGGCCTTATTGTGACACAAATGCAATTTGCGTTTTTGTAAGCTTAAGACAATTTTTCAGAACAAAGTAGAAAGCATCACAGGATGCAATTGCAAAGGAACATTTTTGTACAAAAAAAAAACGAATATTTTGGTAAAATTGTTTATTTAGCTTTTTAATGGCCATAAATAATTATATTGCGATTTCTGTGATCTGATAATCATATTTATCTTTTGTTATTAATTAATTATAAAATTGTGTAAAAAATACATAAAATTACTGTGTACAAAACTACAGTCTTATGTAAAAGAACAAGTTCAATGACGCACTCATATCTGAACTATGTATTAAACCTACCAGTTAATAAAACATAATTATCGAATATCTATTGGACGGAATTAATCATAAAAGTATTATTTGACACTAGATTCATAAGTGTATATATAATGATATAAACTGCCTCAAATAACTAATAAGTAGTGCCCACTTAAAAATTATTGATTTTAGATCTTAATACATCATGTTCTAATAAAAAGCTGTCTTATTACAAAATTGCTTTACAATAAGGTCACTATGTATTAAACCTAATAGCTAATAAAACATAATTATCATATATTGGACGGAATTATTCATAAAAGTATTATTTGACACTAGATTGCATACAGCTGCACATAAACAATAATTGTATATAAAATGTAAATAGGCTGCCTCAACTTAAAAATTATAGATTTTAGATCTTAATACATCATGTACTAATAAAAAGCTGTCTTATTACAAAATTGCTTTACAATAAGGTCACTTGTGCATTTTTATTTTAAATCTACTGTCAGTATTTTGTAAACTTTAAACACTATACAAGTACCTACAACTGAAGTACTGATATTTAAGTCTGATTTACACAGTGCAATTTAATTGCTGAGAATACCATAAGTTGAAGCAACAATAAAAGTCGCACCATCTAAACAGTGTTTAAGACTTCATATGATGCAAGTTATTTGGTGATTCAATTTCATTGTATGTCTCAAGCAAGAAACTTTCACTGTGTGAAATGGGGCTTAAAAGTAGGAAAATGGAATGGCAGAATGGAAAAAGGATTATTTTTAATGCTTAAATAACTAGTTAAAATCTTCATAGAAGTTTTGTTTGTCTTTAAATCACTTACCCCAGAAGTTTCTACTCTATCAATGCTTTTGGTAAAACATCAATGAATGATGATGCTAACTGGATATCAGAACATTTTAGTGAATAGAAGCACAATGCATGATGGGATTAGTAATGCCATTGTTGATACATTTGTTGCACCATTACATCTGTGGTCAAGGAAGCAGAAACACCATACCGTTTCGTCATACCAGTCCCTGAAACAAATAAACTTGATCAGAATTAAAAAATACATCGATGAAATACCTATGTATACAAGTGAAATAAGAACAATAGAGGAAAATTCTTAAACATATCCTTTTAGCTTGTAGCTAATCCAAATGCTTAATGAATAATATTGTTATAAATTATTATTTGGAATCGCTACAATACAGTACAGTTAACACATTGGTAACAACGACGCCAATAACAATGGCCAACAACAACAACAAACGACACGGTTGGCGCAGTGGTTAAGCGATTGACTGCTACGCTGCGTGTCGCGGGTTCGATCCCCGCACGGAACAAATATTTGTATGATCTACAAGTAGTTGTTCCGGGTCTGGCTGTTTGTGTATGTGAGTTTAAATGTTTGTAAACGCACCCACGATACAGGAGAAATTCCTAGTGTGGGGCAACGTTTAAAAAAATATAAAACAATGGCCTTAAAAGGCGAGATAGCTTGCTCCTTGCCCAGAACTACGTAGCTCTCAGTTTTTATAAGAATGTAAATACAATAATTACCTTTTAATGTCAAGTTCCTTTATAGTATTATTAACATAGTTGGCTAAATTTACATCCCTCGCAGCTGGTCGGCACCCTTCATATGTATCAGCAGGAATGTCTGTCCGGAATGCCCTGAAGTTGCTCAAACAGTCCCTTGTTATCACTTCTTGTGCTGAAATGTAAACATTTTTACTTATTAAAATGGGTTGCACATCAAAACTGGCTTATTCCACTAATCCCCCCTGAGAGAATCCCCCTCAATGGAAAAAACTGAACCCTAATGTAAAAAAACCACTTTCAGGGGATCTTGGAATAAGTTATTTTTTGTTTTTTTTTTTTCAATTCTAGTTTTCCCCCCTTAGCGTGATTATCAGGGGTGAATTCTAGACTGTTTTCAGATTCCACTTTTGCTCCTAAGGGATTTGTGGAATAAGCCTCAAAACCTGAGGTGAAAATTCGCAAAGGAGAAGAATGAATGTTTTTCTGCTGCAAATTGCAGTAGAAACACCACCGGGTGGCCCCAGAGCAATTCTAATTCCTTGGGTAGAAGTGGTGTGAAATGATGTTTTAATAAGCGAAAAAGAGGTGTCTCGTTTCTATAATATTACCTCCTTTTCTTTCAATAAGTTTAACACAAATATCTTCGTTATCAGGACATGGGTTACCAAGGTAGCCCACACCACGCCAGTTAAACGGTTCCATACACCCTGGAGTAGCCGCCGTACATTGATAGCACCATAGTGCTAAACCTGCAAAATCAAACAAATATTAGTTAGGTAGCTTGAAATTGTACCACATTGACAACCTCTACTGTGATATAATGGGGGTCCTGGAGTTCTAAAACACAGGCCTAGGCTTAGTTTAGACTCCAGATCTCCCACAAATTACAAAATTTTGTCTAAATACATGTCAACTTAATATGTATAACTATATAGTATAAGAATGTAATTTGTGGAGATAAATAAACATAATTTTAATATTTTAAGCTTACTAGGGGTCTAAGCGAAGTTTATTAGCATTAGGGTATGATTTCTGCACTTAGTCAGTACTTCAGGTGGATCATTGTACGTGGAACATGGCATCTGTCAGTAGTTATTCCAACCAGCAAGCGGTATCCCATGATGGCCCCCGTCACCAGGCGCAGGCCAGTCCTGTCCAGGCGTAATAAACGCCTCGTTAGCCTACCATCTAAGGACATAGCCTCCCTGGACTGTCGGCAGCCCAGTGTCGAGGTCCACCAGCTCTCCGCGTTATTATTAGCATATCATAGTTTAGTACATTCTAAATTTTTATTAAATTTTTGTTTAGAAGATATTTTGCAGTGCAGTGCTCTTCAATAAAAGATTAGTTAAGTAAGTAGGTACTTAGTTTACAGACTTTCCAATTTAGTTTCATGAAAGTATTATTTTCTGAAATGCATCACATACATTCACAATACCTACATACAACACATTCACAATGCATATTACGACGAAGACCAAGTATGTATTTACAATAGACTTGATTAGGTACTTGAATAGTTTAACGACAATCAACAATGTATTCAAAAACCACACCCCTGTTCCGTTGCAAAAGAAATGATTTTACGTGCATTGGGTACTTACTATCACTTAAAAACGATAGAAATGTCAGAAAAAATATTAAATATTTCATTTTGTACGTGTAAAATTTATCTTTTTTAGCTAAATTTAAATCACTGCGTTTTCAAAGCACAAACAAAAATTCTGTAACTTGTATTGCGAATCAACTGTCATTAATGTCATCAGTCATGTGTCAGTGTGACTGACTGACAGTGTCACATTGAGTGTGACAGATGCAGAATGCCCCATAGAGCAGAGCATAGAATACCGCCTTTGGTTGGCGCAGTACCAATCACGCACGAAGCCGGCGACTTCCCTTTTTTCCCTTCTGTTCTGGCTTCGCACGGATTGTGCATTTAGCCAATGTCACGTTCAAAACAGGGGCGTTGATATTAAACATTTTGTGAAATTGTATAGACAAAACAAGATGGCGGCGTTAATTCCGGTTTTGTCCACGTGCCTCAAAACTCGTAAACTAAGCTCGTAAAGGAATAGAATATAAATAAGAATATGGAATATAAGTTTTTATTAAACTTTTCAAATCAGATTCAGATATTGTAAGAGTTTGTGTTGACACCATTCCTAGTCATCCTCACCCAACTCCGTCTCCGGGCCCTCACCTTCCTTTGGGGGGTACACAGACGCTCTGAGCAATTGCATATCTTCTTGATTTAAATCAATACACATTGTTCCAACTATGTCTTCTATACCAATTGTACCATCATTACTCATATCTACTTCTTTAATGAGATTATCTACTAGCTTTTGTGTCATTTTATGACCCTGTTTCGTCAAAACTTCTCTCATTTGTTCGCGATCCAGGAGTCCTTGCTTCTCAGGGTCAAAAACTTGCAATGCAGAACGAATCTCTTCTTCAGTGGGAAAGTCCCTTTGTCTTATTGTAACCATTTTAAGAAATTGGTCATAAAAAATATGTCCTTTTGCATGTGGTGGTCTACAACAATATTGTACTAACTCCTGGAGTTGCTCCACTGTATACGTCATAATAAGAAGACTTTTTAACATGTAAATTAGCTCTTTCTCGGTGACATACCCATCTAAATCAGAATAAGCTGGAGTGTAATTCTGAAACACGTCCCACAGCTGTTCTACTTCGGCTAATTGATCGGGTCGCAATTCAAAGGGTGCTTTCAAAGCTTCTTTAGAATCACTGAAATCATAAGGTGCAGCAGGATCTGGAGGTGGTTCCGGAAGATACTCTTCCTCTTCCACAACGTCATCTGGTGGTGGAGGTAATTGGTCCTCCTCGGCTTTTTCTGATTCTTCACCTTCAACCTGTTCGCCTTCCAATCCTTCGCCTATAAGCTCTTCTCCCTCGATTTTCTCTATTGCTTCTCCCTCCGCTTGTTCACCCTCAACATGTTCCCCTTCCACAGCTTCACCTTGAATGAATTCCCCTTCAATGTATTCTCCCTCTAATCCTTCATCTTCTACATGCTCTCTTCCCACTTCTTCTGTTCCAGCAGTTTCACCACCCACGGCACTTTCGCCTGCCTCTCCGGCCTCGTCTCCTTCAATTATTGTGATTCCTTCACCCTCTTCACCAGTTTCTCTACCCGTAGTTTCAGGAGCTTCACTTTCCTCAACATCACCAGCCTCAATGGCGGGAGTCTCATTCTCAGTACCTTCAATGGCTGTTTCACTTTCCATAGTGAACTACTTTATACTAGAATTTTGAATACTGTATATTATTAATGACTAATTCTAATTTATACCAAAAACTTGTCACCACATCGGGGCTTACTGAATTTTGTACGGAGTACAACTATTAAATTATCAGTTATTTTGTCATATAAACTGAGACTTTCCAATGATATGTAATCTAAAATGTCTATAAAATCATTAAATAATTCATTGCTTAGATTACCCATGAAATTAAACATTTAGGTAAAATATAAAAATAATAGTTTGCGTCAAGTGTCTGTTGACATCGTGATTTTGGTGATGTCTGTCATGTGAAGTCATGTCGTCATGTCCAGTGTTCTTGTGGAATTAGTAAGTTCAATATAGTACAGTCAAGTATTTTATATCGTCGTCAGTTTCAAAATTCAACAAAATTCTTTGCTCTGTTCAGTGGCCAGCACATCAAGCTACACGAAACTGTCAAATTTCTCCAAACGATTTTAAACTTTAAAGTACTACTGATTAAGTTCAAAATCGAACGAGAAAATTTGTCACTTTGTGGTAACATGATGTGCTGGCCACCGTACATAACCTTTTGATGTCAGTTACAGAACTTAGCGACGGAAAGTTCAAAACCCACATCAAACGTGTCCTTATCAAAAATGGCTTCCCTGGTAACTCATTAACGGCATGATTATGTTGTGTCTATTAACTGCTCCCAAATAATGAGGTTTTTTTTTTTTTTAATTCTTTTTTGACATCATCAAGTTAATAATCATCTCATTATTTGACATTAAATACCTACTTATTTAAAATGAAAGACTGTAAAGAAGATGGCTGGATGTCATTCTACGACATTGGCATTAAGATGATTTATCTAACAATACTTACAACAAAACAAATTAAGTAAACCCATTCGCTGCCCAGCACCCAGCATATAAATGTCAAAAAATAATTTGTTCGTGTGCCTACAACCCTGGCAACGCTGGGCAGCAAATGCGTAAATGAGATGTTATGGCAGATTCTATCGTGCAATGAACAGACAAAAAACTTTTTTACATAAAAAAAAAAACAACCGACTCCCAAAAAAGCAATAATTAAGTGAAAAAAATATTTTAAATTAGGAAGTCGGTTCTTTGGATCTGTATTTTAGTTTGTGTGTTACCGACTTCCGAAATAAAAAATATTTTTCGCTCTAAAGTGCTTTTTTGGAGGTAGCTTGTTTTTTTTTTTGTAAAATACCAATTTTTTTTATTTTATTATATTGTCGAAAGTATAGGTAGGTACAAAGGTTATACTTTCGAGGGGGTCCCACATAAATTGGTATGTATATTTTGAGTTAACTTGTTCTTGCTCAAACAAAAAAAAGAATTTTCAAAATCGGTTCACAATTGACGGAGAAATCAGTGGACAAACATTAAAAAAAAACATACATACTACGTTGAGTCGAACATAGAATAGAAAGAACCTCCTCCTTTTTCGAAGTCGGTAATTTTTTTTTTACATACGGTTACTTACCAAGCTAAATATTTTCCAGTTAAAATAGGACGCGGCCTGAAGCTCTACTACTTAAGTAAGTACTTATTATTATTTCCATTAAAATAGAGTGGCTCAGTATATTTGACGAATAAAGTATTATTTTAACTACGTACTAATGGAGCCACATTTTCGTTTTATGTAGGAGAAAAGCTCCAACACGACACAAACGACATTTTACAAATTCAATACTGACACCCGATTCTGCCGCCCCGTGATTATGTTCTTGCGTGTTTTTACAATAGCTGACTAATAGCCGTGGGCCGTGATGTCTAAAATGCGCTGGAAATGCCTAGGTTTACCTAGACTATAATTATTTATTTATAAATTCTTTGGTTCCTGAAACTTTTTTGCGGGGATGCTTCTGGGTGGTACGGTAAACCTACCTACCGCTACCTAACAAATGCCTACCTTATTTCTGCATAATAATCATTTAAGGCGACTAACTGCGCCACGTTGCAGAACTTTTTTCTTGCATGTCGCAGTAAACCTCATCGGTTCCTTCAGTTAGACCAGATAATTAGAAAGAGCTCTTTCAAAGTTAGTTATTCGTATGATAAATGATAAGTGAATAGCTAAATGATATTTATTTCTGTAAATAGGTTTATACACGTACAGGTTTAAACACATCAATAATATTTAAAAAAAACTAAATGAGGTCGGTGTTTCCTAGCGTCTAGGTACCTACTCAGAGAAGAAAAACTGAAAAAAGTCTGAGGTCACAGCATTCACAGCCTCTTTGCCATTAGGAATTGGACTTAGAATTAACCTTTTTTAGCGTCTTTACAGAATTTGATCCATCTTAGCGACACTACCTGATAGTGTAATAATACCTACAGCGGCTGTAGGTACTTATGTATCATTTTTTTTTAAAGTATAAGTAGCTATACCCAAAGTCTCTAATTCAGATAATTTATGTAAACAAAGTAATGTCATGAAATGTCACTGTCAAAATGGCAGGACAGTGGTGCAAAACATATTTTATCATTATTATTTTTTTGTAAATAATATCATCTATGAAATTAGAGTGAATTAATTATAAGAACTATGCAAACAAAATACCGTTGCCAAACAATGTTGTATGTAGTGTGTCGGAGACACGGCCTATGATCGTCATAATCAGCCCTTTTAAGTCCATTGCTAGACGTAGGCCTCCCAAGATCGATTTCCACTCGAAACAGTTTACAGCCGTTTTCATCCAAAATGTGGCTAGATATGCTAAGTACATACAATATGAATCTATGAATGAGAGTTTTAATATTATTGTTGTTGAAGATGTAAAAAATGTGAAAATGTTTGGATCTCCTGCATTGTTACCAGTATCATAAAATAATGTATACCAGAAAATCTCCTTTTTTTAATAACTTTGTTTAAAAGCGAAAATTTATAAAAATAATTACGGTATGATTATTTTTAAATTATTATTTCTTAAATTCAGTACTTAAACGAAAATGGAGCCTTTTTTTCGCCATTTTATGTGAATTACCATTACGAAGATATTTTTTTGATATGTTATCCCCTTTGTTTACATAAATGATCTGAATTTGAGACTTTGGGTATAGGCCTAAGTTACCTACTCCTCATAACATCAGCTATCTTCCAGTGAAAGTCACGTCAAAATCGGTCCAGCCATTTCGTAGATTAGCCGGAACAAACAGACAGACTGACAAAAATGATAAAAATTGTGTTTTTGTTTTATGTACCTACCGTTTATACTTTCATAAGCATTTAGTAAATTGTTCATACGTATCTAATATTTAATTCGAAGGCAAGTCCTTCGAATTAAATATTACGTATGAAAGTGAAGCAGGAAACAGTGTTATTCTTTAATTCCAGTGTGTTTAAAGAAAATTAGGGTCATCGACTACATAATATCAAAGCAAATTTTCCGCGCCCATCTCTACTCAAGTCACGCGGTCTAGTAGGTGGAGTGGACCTAATGTACTAATGCATTTTCTGATGATTTTCTGCGATAAAATAGACCAGTAAAGCATGACCTGCATCACAACTTTCTATCGACGCAGCAAGGTAGATTTGGAGACAGTTCAGCGGTCAGTAAAAGTTTATAGTAAATGGCTGAGTGCACAAAATTCTAACCTTTCACGGCCATCGCTTTCATAAGGCGCATTACGTGCTTTGGTTCTCCCCGGGAGAAACAGTCGGTTGGTGAGCGGTTGCAGACCGCATAGAGCGTGAGCAGAAGTTTCGACGCGCGGTAACGTCGCGCATGCGTACCTCACCTTTTTGGCGGGAAACGAATGTGTATGTTCGAATATTAAAATAGTTTCATATTTTTAATTATTTGTGCCAGTTTTGTGGTTCTCTCTGAACACTAGAGTTTGAAACTGCAGCAGCTAAACAAAACAGAACTATTCATCTTCTAAACATGGTAAGTTAAAAGTTTATATAAAAACTACCTACTTTGAATTTAAGGGGATATAAAATATGTATAGGTAAGTAAGTTATTATTTGGTTATTTACCTCTATTAAGTTTTCGATACGGCTCTAACACTGGGTAGGTGTTCCTCCTCCATCCTAAGCAAATATTGACCGCTATATGCACATGGATATCATAAATAACCATCAGGACGGCAACCGCCCGGTTAATTTTTAAGGTGAAGGCACGTGAGCATATTCGTAAAAAGTTGGCAGAATCATCCCAGCCCTGATTTACTGGATTCGTTTTCTCCTGTATCTATCGTTATTTCTCCTGACAAAGAGTTGTATTTATTCTTTTTCGAGTTATCCATTCCTTAATGTTGCACCTGCCATGTTTTGTCTCTGCATCAACCTAAGGTTGACTGGTAGAAAATGCCTCAGGAATTAAATCCGCCTTTGTACAGTATTTTTGTTTACTTGTGCATAAAGTTCTAATAAATAAATTAAGTGAGTACCTAGGTACAACTGTAACCTTAAAGGCATAATAAGCTTACAAACTGAAACGTTCAGCGAATTATTTATCTTATAATGTGACAGCGATAGTAACATAAGTAGGTCAAAAGTTTCGGTGATGAGCAGTTTGGACAAAAGCTCCAAATGCACGCACATTGACGTATCAAACGTAACTATGAAATAAATATTTAAATGTAGGTAAGTATTCTGTCATGTAGCAATGATAAAAGATTGTAATAAATCTTTCGAACAATAAGTTTGTAGGAACCTAATGTTGTGTGTCCAATATCGATCAATCTCTTCGGATTTACTACCTATCTACAGAGTTGGTCCCTAATCACCATCACCATCTTTATAAGTAC
This sequence comes from Dryobota labecula, assembly GCA_947523025.1. NCBI lineage: Eukaryota > Metazoa > Arthropoda > Insecta > Lepidoptera > Noctuidae > Dryobota > Dryobota labecula. Next base: position 18,876,937 of record OX383287.1, on the reverse strand, counting down.
ACACAGCGTCATTATGTGCTAACCCCTCAAGTTTTAAAATGTTACACTGCTACAATATTGAATTCGTTACGAATAATCTAAAAAATACTTCAAAAAGAGTTTACTAGTTCGACTTGGATTCGAACCATCGCATTACCGAATGTCGTCATACTCATACCGGCAGTTTGGTTGTCTAGGGACCCGTTTGTGTCAGTTGGCAAAATATGTAATGACTAATGATAACTGTGTATTATCAAATTTTTCCAATAAAAATAAAAATAAATAAAAAACAAACAGAACTTTTACAATAAGAAAAAATTCTATAAAATAAAATATAAATAAAAAGATTGTAAAGATAATATAAATTATTATCTTTACAATATATATATATTTTTAGTAAAAGAAGATCAAAATTTTGTTAAATAATAGCAATAATAAATATTACATATTATTAAAGATTTTATTTTTCTTGGTTTTTAAATTCTTTCTATATATTAGAAAGAAAACACGTGTTGTGCCTAGGATTTGAACCTACAATATTATGCACGGCAAGCGGTCTTGAAACCTCCGGACTACTTAGACGTTGTATAAGTCTTCGTAAATGTTAAGCTTATTATTGCTTGTCATTATATGCATTAATAAAAGTACTAACTTTTTATTGAATAAAAACAATATTTAAAACAGAAAATAATTATTTATTCACTAAAACAATACATTAATTATTATTGTAATAACATGTTTTTGCAAAATACAAAAACCAACTTGGGCCTATCACGGATTTGAACGCACATGTCTTTTGGGGGGGGGTAAGGACTTGATGGAGCTTTGTGTACCTACGAGTGATTTGAAATAGAAACTGAAAATGGTGTAGTTGCCAGGAGGTACCTTTGCTTGTTTGAAAATCAAAATATATAAGTAACTCAGTATTCGAAGTTTAAAACATGCCTCAATGTTTTTTTATTCTATTATTTAAGTAACCTTAAACTACCGACTCGAATTGCAGCAGCCGCTAAACTTCACTCGGGCTATCTAAAGCGTTAATTAATTTAGTAAACACAACAAGTTGTTTACATTGCAACGAGCAAAAAAAACTACATTGTAAGAGCCACCGTTGTGTTGTTTCGGTACACAACAAAATGCCGTCGGTATAGGTAGAAACTGTGCTTGAATACCTACTTGGTAGGTGCATAGTAATTACAAAAATTAAGTTATTACATGCCAATACATCCCAATAAATCCTTTTCACAATCATTCAATACCCAATCCTGAAAAACAGCTCCTTAATAAACCACTAGATAACGGTAGTCTAACTAGGGCCCATAAGGCCTGCTTTACCATCTTCTGATATGTCATCATAGTACCGTCTAACGCCTTATTCCCGTGGGGGTATATATCAGTGTCACCATAGGAAAAAGGCGTAAGTAGCCTACATATCCAATATCTATAGGCTTCAGACAAATTAGTGTTAAATGACTAATGTTTAGTGTTTGTAAACGGACCCACGATACAGGAGAAATTCCTAGTGTGGGGCAACGTTTAAAAGAAATAAAAAATAAAATTATTGGATTTAGAATTTGTATGAAAACTCATTTCAAATTAGTTAGGTAGGTAATTTCATACAAATTAAAATCCAAATTCTTATTCTAAATTCCATATTTGTTCAAATTTTCAATCAATTTCTTTTGGGTGAGTATTAGTGCGCATCCACAGGGGGTGAAATAAGCCTAAAGAAAAATTTAAGTCCAAAAAGCGCATTTAAAAAAAAATTGAGCAAAGACAACGAGGGGCAACTATTCACTATCGGCGTTTCTTGACTGATGGCACCCCGATAATTTGGGAATTGATGTAGGTAGGCAGTTACCTAGGTACTCAAAAATTAATTTATGTCCCAGTGTCCAGCCTTCTTGTAACGTAACTTCTATTCACTCACTATGAATCATAGGGCAATTACAGACAGTCGCGTAAGACCTATACCCCACTTTTACGCATCGTGTGTGATAGGAATTAAACGGATATTATAAACACAACGGCTTTCTTCGCGCGCTTCCGAACGAGTTTTACACATACGTACCTAGTTTTATAAATGGGTAGTTACTTAGTAAGCTACCCTAGATAGAAAGGAATCGAGTAAACACTAGGTAGTCCACTCGATACTCGAACCTCGAGTAAATGTTAACTGCAATAAAGTTCTCTTTTATTAGCATTGCATGATTTCGTTTTAAATAAAGGTTTGAACTTTTGAAGTAAATCGAAATGGATTCAAACTACGAACAATAATAATAAATATTAAAGTTCATTCTTTCAGTAGGTATTATAAAGAAGACGGAGTAAATAATTTGTAAAGTTAGAAAATAAATATTCAGATAGAAAGAAAGAAACTAATTAAAAAAAAACCCCTAATGTTACCTACAATAAACACCATCCATCGCCATGCAGCCAGATAATGTAAGAAGAAAAGTAAAGTTTAGAAAATGGTTAGAATTTACAACTGAGGTAGTCGGAAAATAGCTCTTTTTTGCTAGTGGTCGATACATTACCAATTACAGTAAAATTCTAAATTTTCCTTATAATTACCTAATTTATTCATGCTTTGAATAATTTACCTGTATGCAAACTGCAGAGCTGTACCAAGCGTAGGTAAGGTAAACATTATGACTTTTCCGCAGATTACAATCGGCCACAAACTACTTTAGTTTAAGTCCATACTAACTAGAACTTGACAGCTAAAATGATTAGCAAGCATATATATATGAGCAACTTCATAAAGTCTGCCTCGTTGGTCTAGTGGTCGCAAGCGCTACTGCTGATCACGAGGTCCTCGGTTCGATTCCCGGGTCGGGCAGAGTGTTTTCCATCTGGAATTTCTTAGTAGCAGCCCGGAGTCCAGATTTGTGCCCTGTTTATGGCAATATGCCAATAGGTTCGCCCCCTATTACATGGGACTTAAACATAACCACAAGGTGGACCGACGACCTTATGAAAGTCGCAGGAATCCGCTGGATGCGGGAAGCATAGAACCGGTCGAAGTGGCGGTGCTTGGGGGAGGCCTATGTCCAGCAGTGGACGTCTTTCGGCTGAAATGATGATGATGATGATGATGAAACATAACCGGCGAAATGTGGGTGTACACAAGGCTAGGTACACATCAAGCTATACATTTCCAGTATATGCTAATCTTGCATTGTATAGGATTTCCATATAGTGAGAGGTCAGCTTATTCTGGAATTCTTATCTATAGCTTGATGTGTAGCCGTGTGTACCTACTATAGGTACACCACTGCATAACCCATCGGGGAATACAGGCGTAATGTTATCTTGTTATGGTCATAAAGTCATAAGTCGCATCAATTGGTCATGGAACCCGTTATTTATTGAACGGCCATTACTGAAAGGCTATCTTATAAGCGGCCACACATTCCCGAGGATTTCCTCAACACTATGTATATTAGCGAGAAGATTGGTAGCTCCGACTTAACTTATATGTCCTTTCCATTGTAGCTAAACCTAAGTAGTGGTGTAAGTATTATGGATAATCCACTTAGGTAGGTACCTATGTATTAGTGATGGGCCGAATACGGGTTTGAATACGGGTTTTACCGAACCGAATATTCGGCAGGATTTGACGCTCTTTATCGTACATCTCAGACCTGCTACCACTTTTGTTTCTGCTATTAGACCTTATCTGCTTCTAATCGAAGCAATGTTAGATTATTACTATGTATCCATACTTCCATACTAATATTATAAATGTGAAAGTAACTCTGTATGTCTGTCTGTCTGTCCGTCTGTCTATCTGTCTGTCTGTCTGTCTGTCTGTATGTTACGTTTTCACGCCTAAACCGATCATCATGAAATTGAACGGAGCCGCGAGCAAAAGCTAGTCTCTTTATAAATGCTAAGACACACTTGATATGAATACAATTATTTAAGTAATTGTGATACTTCATTTATGCTTATAGAATTATAGAGGCAACTCTTTAATACAATATTATTTGGTAGAATGTGTCAAGTCTACTTATTCCTAACAAAATAAAAGATAAAAAAGTAGACTGAACAATTTAATGACAAGGTAAAAAAATACAATATTTAGAATTATGAATATAAAAACCTACCTATTATGCACTCTCAAGGCAAGGAGGTAAAATTAAATTACTTGAGGTAACTCCCAGCTCCACGTCAGGACGTCTTGAGGGCAGGCAGCTCCCAGGAACAAAAATCGTAAGTGCAGACTCCGCAGTGTCGAGACGAATTGTAGGGGCGCGTCAGAGTGTCGGCGACCCCAACTTTAGTAGTACAAACACGAGATATAATATATGTGATAAATCTCCAGGATCTATATCAGGCAGTACTTTCTGCAGTGAAGATAGTTCACTCAGAACCGAGACGTAAACGTAAACTGAACTGATTGCATCTCCAGGCCCCTTTTATAGGAAAATCTGGACGTTCCTGAATATTCTGTTCTCTTCGAAAAATCCATTTTCGATTTCAAGTTTATGCTGTCCTCTGTCCTGCCGGTTATCTAACCAGCCAGGTGTAGTAGGCCAAGATGTATAAAACCTCCTGATCAAATTCTGAGAGTGCGTTTAAGAAACTTATAATTATAATAATTTAGAATTTAGTTATTTAGTAGACAACGTATTTAAGTATAAAAGAAATTTAGAATATCCAAAATTATATAAGTAAATGATTTTTAGAAAATACAAACTCAGTGCAACCTTCATTGAATAGGCTGGTAAGAAAATCTATGAAATAAGTAGACTTCAGTTTGACACTTTTGACGTAAATGTCGTTTAAAGAATAAAATTGTGTAATATGATGAAAAACTAATAAAAAATATGATGAATGGAAAGAAAAACGTAAGTAGAGTGATATATTAATCATATCTGTAATAAACAGATACTATAAATGTTCGGCATTTTTGCCGAATAATCGGCCGAATACTAATATTCGGTAAACCCGCCGAATATGCCGAATACCGAACATCAAACGAATATTCGGCCCATCCCTGCTATGTATTACTATTATAAGTCGAAGTTACTTGGTATCATAAAACTAGAATTAGGTAGAAAAGTTCGTAATTGCTACGTTGTAGACCGTAGCATTGCGTAGAACAAGTCAATGTGGTACCAAAATTTGAGCCTGACGCAAAATCATAAAACCTTCACTTTTAATTGATATTAGGATTTAGATCATAAAAATCATGATCGATATTGAAATAAAAATTGTTATGAATAATTTTAAATTAAATAATGTTTTTTTAATTTTTTATTAAATAATGTAGGTGTTCTGCAAATAAGTAGGTGCTAAATAAAACGCCTGTTTTTAGTATATAGCGTAATTATTTGGATACTGGAATTTTTTTTTTTCATCATACTTAATTTTTTTATATCATGGCATCCGCTTGTCAACTCAGTGAGCCGACTCCGAATCTTTTCTTCTATTCTAAATATAAATTAAATGTTTGACTCGTATTCAAATGCTTATAGCATGTCAGGCCTCTACAGTACCTACAGAGGTAATAACGTAATCATCAAAATGATGTATAGAATAATAATAAGTAATTATTATAAACCTACTTACTGAACGAGAAAAAAATTGCAATAAAAAGAACAGCGTGCAGTGTAGAACGGGCCATCAGCCATTGTCTATATATTATCTACTTTTTATCGAAATTGTTGTAAGAAAGAAATCATGAAAAATGAATAGTTTCTTTTAGCAGACTGGTTTACGGCTGTTTAAAAAAAATTGCCGGGTTCGTTCTCTGAAAATAATATTTCACCCTATAGGCGAGATTTTCAGAAAACGAACCCGGCAATGGCTGAGTAAAAAGTATAAAAAGACAATGGCTGTTGGCCCGTTGTGCCGACACGCTGTTCTTTTTGTTGCAATTTTCCTTTTTCATTATGGGAGTGAGAACAAAAACAATCCTAAATCGATGCAGAAAAAGATGCACTTTACCAAATTATGTTCAACCGCGAATTTTGATAGATGAACCGCCGAAGTTCAGCTTTGATTCGATTTTAACAAGTCTCAAATAATATAGTAGAATGGGACTAAACGTCACGCTCAAGTTCGATTACCTATGTTAGCAGAATAGATTTTAAGATGGTTTCGATCGATCGTTGACTTCAACCGAAACTCAACCGCAGTTGGGTCGTTGTTCATTAGTAGGATGAGAAAACGCTTAAAAGCCGTGATTCAGCTGCGGTTCCATTGCAATTTTGTTAGTGGAATCGGCCCCCAGATTGCTAGACACAAAAACTTTACAAGGCATAAAATGAGTCATAAAACTAAAAAGAAATGTTTGTGAGAAAAACCAATTTTCTTGCCGTCAAAGTAGGTATACCATATTTTTTGTAGGTTAATGACAAAGACGTTCATTCCCCTGTAGCTCATTGTTTGAATAACTGCACTTCTACAGTTCTACTCCATCTCTTCCGTACTGTACCTAAATAAGCTAAGTTCTTACATGCCAAGTAGTAAGGTACCTACCTAGTACTTATGAATACTTAGGTACTTATTTCTATGCATCAATACATTGACCAGCAGCATCCAAACTAATCCTTAAGTGCCTATAATATGTAGATACTGAGATTACCAATCCGATGTAAACCATAGAAATTATGGCAACGCTCGGTAGCACACATTTACGGGCCGATGACGATACTTGTCTTCATTACACAACAAGATGGAAAGGAAAACAAACAGAATACCTATAACCTGTCCATGTCATACTTCATAAAATTTGTTCATGCTTATGCTTACCAAAGAAACACCTCCGTTATACGAAGATCTCTAATTGGAACGCAAACATATCGTACGAAAATCAAACATTTAAAAAATAAAACATTGATTTGCTATTAAACGATTATCTCGAGGCGTGTCAATGCCAGTTTTTGCCGTCGTAAGCTATCGTAAAGCGGTGAGCACAAATAAATCCCTAGCTTACTATTTTGAACACCTGTTTAAGAAGACAATGTTTGTTTAGGTGGCTCATTGGGTAGCATTTCTATGTAGTTTATTTAATTATTAAAATCAGTACCACCTACCCTAAATGCGTAACGCATTATCAATCGCAATCAGAATGATTTTGAAGCATATTGCTAATTCATTGCTTCGTATGTTCGAAAAATGTATCTGCTCAACCACGTTAATAACGTAATGAATGTTGTTGAACTATCAAAATGAAAGCCATTGCTACTGTAAAGTGTTGTTACCCAATAACCCCGCAAATTATCTTAGTTCAAAGGACACGAAACTGCATTACACACGCAGTTAGAGCTATCATGAAGGAAATCAAATCCAGAATTCTTTCGGCAAAACCCAGTTCTTTTTTTTTTTTTCGGAAAATCCCGAATTCTTTCGGAAGGACTGATATACGGTAGCGTTTCTTTTTAGTTTATTTAATAACTAAAATCAGATTAACTTAGTTCGAAGGAACAAGAAACTGCATTACATACGCAGTTAGACCTATCATGAAGAAAATCAAATCCAGAATTCTTTCGGAAAATCCAGATTTTTTCGGAAAATCCAGAATTCTTTCGGAAGGACTGATAATTACGATAAATACGGTAGTATTTCTTTTTTGTTTATTTAATCATTAAAATCTGATTAATTTAGTTCGAAAGTACAAGAAACTGCATTACCTACATACGCTGTTAGACCTATCATGAAGAAAATCAAATCCAGAATTCTTTCGGAAAATCCAGAATTCTTTCGGAAGGACTGATATACAGGGTGATAGCAGTGGTAGATAATTGTTATGTGGTTCCCAAATGTCAATTAGGTACCTACTCCAAAAATTATGGGTTGTCTCCTTAGAGAGTTTTCTGTAGCTGCACCACTTAAGGTTATTGCTACCCATTATGTCTTATCAGAAATTACTACTTCGTATAGCAGAACCTATCTGTTGGTATGGCATCTATCAAGTCGTTACATCTTGCATCTACGCTGAAATGCGGTTGCCTTTTCATAGATTTTATTCTGCTATGAATTGTACTCCTCGCACGTCTTTTCTGTGGATAGACGAACACAAGTTATTCAAACAAAAAAATCTAAACAAAACATATGAGTAGGTGCACCTACGTACATACTCTAGGAGCACATTTTCTCATAGATCTATTAACTATGAGTCCACATCGCGTGCGCACATAATCTCGCAACTAATAGCATAATATTCCACAAATCCTTATAGATGGCACAACATTCTCTTGTGTTCATGATGAGGATTGCTTTGTGTGGCTCGGTTATACATTGTTATCATATTTCATAGGCTCTGTGTTTCGAACCAAATTAAGTCGATCGAAGTAAAACATTACGCCTTAGAATTCTGAAGCAAGAATGATATTTTAGCTTCTATATCTATTATATCTTAGTCCCCCTTATTACAGCGTTCATTTTCCAATTAGTACCAATAAAGCTCTCGAGCTATTGTTATCGCAAATATTACTTATCAATGAATTCATCTGAAAAAAAAAACCTGAAAGGTAAGGAAACCCTGAAACAATATCATGTCTGAATGAAGAATTCATAAAAATTGACTTAAATTAAGCCTGCATAATACTTAATAATCTAAATGAATGAACCATGTAATATGATTTCCCGAAAATTAGCGCGGTGTGAACTTGAACGGAAATCAGTGCGTATTATAAGTTAATAACATGATTAGCGAGATCTTGCTCAATAAAACATGAGCTCATTGCTGACGCCTAATGGCTTTTACCTACTTATAGGAACACATCTAAAGTACTTAAGTAGGGTTACCATTTGCCAGATACTTGCCGCTTCTGACAATTACCTACATACATCAAGTATGCAGGTTTATCGTACCTACACGTTATAGGGATGCTCTGTTATATTTTTAAGTTTCATGTAAGTGATGCCACCCATAGCAACACCATCTATTTATCGAAAACTGTAGCAACTTACTCGATCCAATGCTAATTTTAGCTTCTACATTTGCGAATTTGCAACATTGCAGTTGGTCAACATTGACCCACTGAAGAAAACCGCAAGTGTTTCTGGTTGTTCTTATTTTTTTTTTTTGCGTTTTTTTTTTCTTTTTTTTATCCATTTATTTCTACATTTCCTCTACATCCCTTTTATCTTGCTAATCGATTGGCAATTTTTTTCTGTCCTATTTTTTTTTCTCGTTTCAAAACGGTAACCCTATTAACTAGTGAACAACTCACATGCACAGGAACAGTTACACCGTGAATTTGAAATATGATACATAAGTATTACATACTACTACATCTATTAACATCATTTTGTCAAAATAAACTTTTTTTTTTACTATGGCATCTCAGGCATACGACCTAACCTACTGGTACCGTATGCTTGCGTGTGTATTTACATGACTGAAAGCTAAGTTTTGTAAAATTTGAAGGTGCTGCAAAATATTGAGCGGACTCCTCATTACTAGGTACAGCGGTGTAATTGCGTAACACAAATAAAGTAGCAATGGCTTTCATTTTGATAGTTCAACCACATTCATTGCGTTGTTTACGTTGTTAAACAGACAAATTTTTCGAACAAATGAAGCAATGGATTAGCAATATCCTTCAAAATCGTTCAGATTTTGACTGATAGTGTGTACCTCTACATCTAAATCGAGGCACGAAATTGCACAACTACGTTTGTTCTGCCATATTTGGACAGCCAAATGCGCATCGATTAGAGTTCAAAGGACCCAGACAGCTTCATTATCTTGATGATCGTAATTCAGTCATGACTTATCTATTTTTTGTTAAATGTTTTAATTGCAGTCTTCTTATTATTTTAACAAGCACCCATTTATCACATTAAATAGATTGACTATTATTACCTACATCTTTAATATTTTTCCTAATTAGACCATACCATATTCACTGCACGAATTAATAATTTACCTTGTATTTTTATGGGTATCATCAATTAAAAAGCACAAGTAACAATTTTGATTTAATGGACCAATCATAAAATAACAAATATGGCTCTTATGTTGGACCTGGTCTAGGGCATCTCAGAGTTCAACCTCTAAGGTTCCGACTCTTTAACCGGACTTTCCTGTGGCTGCCTTAAGCTCCTAACGAAACTTAATGCCTCCAGCCAGGGCGTAAAAACTATAAACTAAACGACTGCTGCTCGCTAAGGGCACCCCCTGGGGGGTACGAACCTCGGCTTAGGGCAGCTGAGTCGGAGGGAGGGTGGCAAGGGACCGACGGTGACTGGATAAAATCAGTGTTTTGATTATTATCGTGGGGAGTTTGGATTACATGCTGCTCAGCTAAAACGCGTGCTGGCGCTTCACTTACAGTCAAGGGTCGGGGAGGACCAGCATGCAAATAAATTCCGATTTATATTCTACATCCTTATTAAATCATACGTCTGCCATAAAATAATCTGATAACTCCCGACTCATCTCGGCGTGTCGTGATCTGACCGTGGACTAGTAACATCATAAATGTAACAACTGCAATTATTGATATCATAACAAATACCTGCCGAATTCTTGTAGCACGCACGTCGTGACCGTCCTTGGAACTTTATCTTAGTGGATCTCAATCAACCTTGTCACTCCTATTATTTTTTATTGACCATCTAACAAGACGATACTTGCTCGAAATCGATATTATACATTACGCATTAATTAATCTTCTACTAGTTTTTGTAATTACTCTGTAATTCATAAATCTAACCAATTAATCACATGATGTTCAAAAGCATCATATCCTTCACCGGCAATGAAATTAAAATATGTATCCGCTGCTACTAGGAGGTATCATCTATTTGATCGTATCGAATTATTACATTTGCCATTACTGAGATCGTGATTTCCTCTGTTTGGATTATAAGGCAGTTTTATCGTATCATCAATATGAATGGGCGAAATAAAAGCGAATTTATATGGGCTATCAATTCTGGCGTTGCTCTGATGCATGTCATTATTGAACGAAACTTTGAATAATATAGAACAGGATCAAGCGAAGGTGTGAAGGTCGGTGTTTGCGCAATAAATCGAACCGCATCTGGCAATATAGTTCCCATTGTGGATCAGTGACGTGGATCACGAACTGCTATTGCTCCACTTCCTCGGGTATGTTAGCCACTAAGTTTTATAGACGAATCTACGAGGTCCCTTTACTGCAATAAAAGAGACCTTCTCTTTTAGTAACAGCCTTAATTTAATCCTACACCCACAACTAGGTGAAGGCGTTTGTCGTTTATCAATGCAATGAAGCGTTACTGATGCAACTATTCTTTATTAATCTTCTTTATTATCCTTCTTCTATACCTGGAATTCTTGTAATCAATTTGGTTCATTGATTCCACAAATGCTAGGTCTACCACTGGCAAGTCATATCTTTTATAGTGTATCCGTGGGTGGCCCATCTTCAATCCTATTTGAGATAATCCACAAATATACTAATTTATAAGAAAATGTAGCCATATTTAATTCTAAATCCATTCCCAGTACGAACGTGTCGATATTTCAGAACAGATAAAACTAATGATATTTGTAAGGCACGACGGCTCTGCAGTTGTGTTTACATACAAAATAAGCAATTATGTTCTTATTCAATTATAAATGTTTGTTAGTATTGTATACTTGTCCAAGTACCGTCGGTTCCTCTCTATTTATTTTATACACGTTCAATAGCTAAAAGTATGTTACCATAAAAGTAACTTTCGCCGTCTACACACGTTTACATAAAGAATTGATAATGATGCGGAATAAAAAGCTATTAGATATTGGTATTTTTTAAACCGTGGTACCGTGTGGTGCTGGACTTAAAGAATAGCACCACCCTATTTCCTCCCGTGGCTGTCGTAAAAGGCGACTAAGGGACTTACTAGAGAATGGGCAGCAGCGTTATCTATGCATTTTTAACACCATACTGCGATCGCCAACCCGCCTGCCAAGCGTGGCGATTATGGAAAATTCCCCCCTTTTGGGGTAGTCCTATTTCCAGTAGTGGGCATCATTCGGCTGAAATGATGAATGATGATGATGATTTTTTAAACCTATGCCTATTGGCTTTTACCTGTGAACGCGTCTATTTTTAGCCTAATTTAAATGACATCATCAGTATCATGGCCCTATACATTGCCTACCTTAGTTCGCATTGTAAAATGCAGCTTTCTAGGGCAATAGCTAGGCTGTTTATCGCCAGTGTCACCTATTAAAGTTTATCTATGTTAATTGTTGCATCTGTATCATCAAGTCTTCGATCAATAATAGTGCTATTATCGATCGAAGCGTCAAGTTCATTATCGTCGGCATCAGGCGCCACCTTAGTATTTTCTTCTTCGCCTTCACATTTCCTCCTTTCTCGTTAAACTTTGCCTATTTGAAAGTTGGAAAGACGTTATCTCGTATATAACAATAACACTTAAGCAAACTGTTTAAATTAGGTACAGATTTCTGTTAGAGTCAGATAATTGTCACATAATGACATGGTTTATGATCAGAGTGTCTAACTTTCAATTCGTCTACGAAGCAAAATGCCTAAAATTAATGTCTACACGGCAAATTGCCTATGCTGTAAATCGCCTAGAGATCAAAATTATTAACAAGCAAAATACCTAAAATGCAATAATTTCTAAGTAGTCGAGATGGTTAAAATAAACTCACACTAGGGCTTCTGAACTGTAGGTTAGGTTAGGTTAGAACTGTGCTAGAAACGGTACTCCCTTTCTTCTCCTAAAATAATAGACATATCGCAAGGTAGGCATTTTGGTTCATAGTCAGAATAAGGTTTAGTTCAAATACTGTATAGACATATTGCAAGGTAGGCATTGTGCTTCCTAGTCAATATAAGGTTTAGGCAATACTTGGCATAGACGTTTTGATTTCTAGTCAGCATGATCATAAAGGCAGGAAGGTTTCCAAAATATTACTCAGTCTTTTTTTTTTGTATCTACATGGATCTATATGAATTGGGAGAATTGTGGAGTCATTAGATGTGGATCTTACACAAGGCGAAAACGCATCTTTTGATCCAATTTCACCACCTTATAACTATTGCAATATGTACCAAAGTATGTAGTTATAATAATAATATATATGTATGCCATACTTAAATTGCTATAATAACAGTACAAATACTCAATTTTATTGTCAGTGAACGTATATTGTGGTCAATTTATTTCAGATGAGTCACCCTTTGTAATATCTACCTTTACCTTTCCAAAATAAATCACGTTTGTTCATCAATAAACCTTAATATTCTCTTATAATAATTTCCATATTATTTCATATATTAAGTTACTGTAAAATAACCCTATGACCAATACGTAAGTAGGCGATGATAGGAGTTAACAACTCTTGTGTAATATTTTTGATATTAATTAACAATTACAACGCTGATGATCATTAATTATTATCTTACATAACACACGAGAAACAAACGAAGTAAGTAAAAGGTATTATAGAAAGTCTTTTCTCTGATGATGATGTGGACTGGTGTGTAGATGATGATGATGATGTGGACTGGTAAGTGTGTGGATGATGATGGCGTGGATTGGTAAGTGTGTGGATGATAATGGTGTGGACCAATTAACTTTTAGGGAATAAGAAATAAATAAATTATAAAAAATCAACAATGATTGTTCTTAGACAGAATATTAATGAACTAAATAGGTACATAAATACTTTAGCAGGTACGCTAATTTTTAAGAGACTATAGGTTCGTAATTTATTAAAATAACTAGCGTCTGCCCGCAACTTCAAAGACACCACAATTAGGGTCTCGGGCATACAATTATCCGTCCCATTTTAACATCCGGATAATTCGTAAACTTCCAAAACACTATCCGGATAATTTGAGTTGAAAGTTAAGGACTGCAGTCTCCTAAGGCCGTTTTCCTGTAGATGCAACGTTCAAAATCAAAAGCGAACATACAAAATACTTTCTAAGATGTAAAGAGAAGGCAGAGTTAGTACTTATATCAATTTCTTTGATTTTTTTTCAAGGGACTCGCGAGGACCCATTTTATAGATCGCGCGGATTGCTCTCTTTTGTAGAATGAAAATGGAATCTACGTCATCTGCCGATCCCCACAGCAGAACGCCATAATACATAATACTGTCGAAATAAGCAAAGTATACAAACCTTTTGGGTCGTCTTTTTACAATGTGCGGTAAACTATAGTAGAATACGAACATAATGCAATATTGCTGATCCCATATAGCTAATAGCGTGATAATTTCTAGCCTACAGACTGGCCAGACTTATAGATAATATCTATGCAAAATTTGAACTGAATGTATCCGGTAGTATTTGCGTGATGCTAAAACATACATTAATTCTAATAACTATATTATGGCATTCGTAATAAAATTGTTCCCATACTTCGTAGCAATTACTTTTTTTCAAAAAAAATTATGTACAATTTTAACTTCGCTACGATTTTATTATATGTATAGATATAGAAAAACCTAGAATCTCCAAACGCAAATTGTGTGACCCCCTTTCATTTCAAACTGGCAATTTATTTTATTAACGACATACTGATATTAACTATCTATAAACGATTTAATCGACAAGATCTTACTAATTACCTTCTGAGCCTAATACGCAGTGATTGTGCGTAACTTTGCGTTCACTTGTTCAGTCTTTGGATTTATTTTTACGCGCTCACGCTTCTAATGAACAACATATATATTATTAACCACTATTTCCCAATAAACTAAGTGTATCGAATACCAGTTCGTGACGGTAACTGTGTCCGTGGAAGCATGATTATAATTACATTTCAGACGTGTACTGTCATTGGGGAACCTATTAATCTATTTGAACTGTTCAGCCTATCGCAATGCAGTGCTGGATAGACATCCAGCACTGCATTGCATTAGGTCATTAGGTTATATAGGTCCATAATCTGTTGCATACATTATTGTCATCACAGAAAACGCAACACTTTGTACACAAGATAGAAGCTAACTGGGCGTACCCCGCAGGCCTCACCATAAATGCCCCGAATTGAACTAGCTACGATTCTGACTGGTTAAAAGTCCAAGCTTGGATTGTTCTTCTTCTACCTGCTCTTGTCGCTTATTCCATTCTGCCCTGTCAGTTGTCAACTTATCACGTTTATCTTACACTTACTTTTCATTCCTATCATCTCTCACACAATCTTTGCCTGCATTCTTCTTTCATGTGTCTTCACTGCTATTCTAATCCATACAAAAACACACGTATACTTTCTGAAGCGATTACCTTAAAATACAAGGGTCATATGAATCAGCCGATCGCGATGCTACAATAAATTCCTACCTGGAAGGACTTTATTTTTATCACTTACTCAAATCGGCACTTGACAAGTTCTATTTAGGAGTTATGACTGCTTACAGTCTCAAAAACGTTTTAAGTTTTTTTAGTATCTACTTACGCCTACGTAGTTTTTTTGGTACCAAAAAAACTTAAAACCTTTTTAAAGGCTACTTCAATTAATATCAACCTAATTAATGTGCTCTTCATATATTTTATCTTAATTATTACCCACAATACTAGTAATCACAGCTTTTTGTTAATATTTTTTGCAGACTCAATTTAAATATCGATATCTTATGAATGGGTATCATTACATGTGAATTATTAGCTACTTAATTACCAGTCTGCTTTAATTACACATGCACAGACATAAGTGGAATGTTATGAGTTTTATTTTGGGTTCCGTGGCCGTAATATAGCCATTAACTTTGACCTTGGTGAGATCTGATGGGCGCCTTTTCTCGTCAAGGGCAGACATGTCGGTCAAAAATACTGATGTTAAAATCTGTGTTTCAGTTATCAATTTATCATAGTTTTCAGTTAACATAATCAATTTAATTGCTTTAGGTACTGAAATCGGAAATTACATAGTTTCTAAGCTACAGGAATGCAGGATTATTGATAAACGTTCGGTATTTAGAAGTGCAGATACACTATACTTACAGAGCTATACGCATTACTGCTCTACCTGACCACCTTCATAAATACTGAGTACCACAATTGTTTTTATTTGCAGACAAAATAATAATTTATTCTCGTGTTTATAAAGGAAGGTATTTCATTAATACTTCCGGATAATGAGCTTTGCCGCAGAGTGGCATCCAAGAATGCGCCAGCACGTCTAGATTTGCCTGTAGGCTTCTAAAGTATAAACAGGGTCACCGCACAGGTCTCGCGGAGCAGATTAATCTACAAGTTACAAAGATAGGCCAGAAGTGTTTATAACGGTATATTTAAATGAATGTAAAGATGCTTAGGTGAATATTCTAAAACATATTTTATAAGAGCTTGTTGGGGTATGGCATAGTAGATAAACCAAATATATAATTTAAATAGTGGAAGCTTAAGTTTACTTATGGGATGGGTTTTCTTTCTACGCCATGACAGACGTGAGACGTCCATTTCGAGATAAAAAGGGAAGACTTCCCTTTTTATCTATTGTCTTTTTAACAACCAAAACTTTGTCATCGTCGTCCTCCATTCTGTTTACTCAATACTAAAAGAATGTGTACCAGAATGTGACTTAATAAACACTTTAAATTCACAATTGTTACCGCTAAACACATTATAAAATATTATAAAGATCTTGATGTAAAAAAATACTGCTGACCTTTGGGAATTATCAGTACATACCATGTCTTCAATTGATGTTATGTAACATGTATTTTGAGTGTCACAGCCACATATTGAAGAGACTTTGACCCCTGAGTTTGTTTCGCCATTTCTCCTCAGATCAAACAGTGTTAGGTAGATACATACTTATGGTACACCCCCATTCCACCAGTTATGTTTAACTCCCATGTAATAAGGCCTAGTGCCATTAATGATGAAAGAGGTGTCACAGAATAAACAATTTCATTTCATTAATCGACCACAAATCAAACCAATGCCACTTTGCCCGACTTGGGAATTGAACCGAGGACCTCATTCATGCTCAGCAGTCAGCATATGCGCTTGCGACCGACGAGAGAGTATGCAAAAAAAGGTTCTGCTAAAATCACATTTTGACTAGATTCCTACGTCATAACTAAGGGGGCATAACCATATAGCATAACTCAGTAGGTCTTTTTGGTCTAGTCTCTACTTATCTCTTATCTCTACAATACGGCAGCTTCTGCTTAGAAACTGAAATTGAAAGAATATTCTATTTGAAGTACCTCGTACTTCGGAGAGTGTGCGCAGGAGCTCCACGACCTGATCCCACCATCGCCCTTTTATTACCGCACTACCAGATGTGCTGCAGGATACCATGCATCTTGGTTGACATCCCGTCCAGTCGTACTCAGCGCTTCATCTCCACATTTATTATGCGCACAGCCAAAATGTGGAACTCTTTGCGAGCGTCTGTGTTCCCTTCTACATATTACCCGTCTGCCTTTAAAGCAAAAGTGAACAGGCATCTTTTGGGCACGCTTTTTCCATCATAGACCTCACCCATCGCTTTCCATTAGGCGATTTGGAGGTCAAGAGCAGGCCAAATCAGTAATAAAAAAAAATTTAAAAAAAACATTATAATGTAGTAATATAAGAAGAATCTTCCAAATAGTATATGGCAGCTCCTTATAAATCAAGACCACTAAGCTCTGTTTTGATCAATCTCATGTGGCCAAAAATTTGAAGTGGGAATACTTTTGAGATCCGATTTTCACACTAGTTCAGCTTTATTAGAAAAACGTAGATCGTTAGACTGCATCATTTTGGACAGAGTCATGGTTCCAACTGCATCTGAAATGGTTTTTGTTGCCAGTGGCGGATTTACCACCAGGCTGAGTAGGCTGGAGCCTTTAGCAGGCGGCAGATATTAGGGGGCGGCAAATTTGGCTCAAAATAAAAAATAATTGTCTTCCAGAAATAAAATAAAAAACATTATTAAAGACAATTTACTGCAGTTTCAGATTGATGAAGAAATTATTTATTGGGGAAATGTTCTGAAGAGAGTTGTTGACGTAGTGAAGCGACTGTGTTCAAGAAGCCTCGCTTTCAGAGGAAAAAAATGAAAAGTTCGGTGATCCGCATATCGGAAATTATTGTATGATTTTGGAACTGTTAGCGGAATTCGATCCTTTATTAGCCTGCCATATCTAGTACATGATTGAGCTTTTCTTAGTTCAGAAATATACCCAAAAACTATTTCTTTTGTAATCTTCACTAAATCGTGGCTTGTACAAATAATGTAGGAACTGACACATCCAGCGCCTATTTCACAACACAATCATACTAATAACGGGGAAAAGCTGATGTAATGAGGACGATAATACAGAAATCATCAATTTCATTGACAAATTTTTTTTAATAAATATATTTGTGAACTAGGGTATCGAAAGAGATAAGAAGGGGCAGCAAATTTTGAACAGCGTACTGGCGGCAAATGTGTTAATCCGCCACTGTTTGTTGCAGATTTTAATGCCAGCCACAAATTCACATTCTCACTTACGATATAGGTTACCTATTGATTTTATGCAGAATTCTGAACATCAGGTCTCAGTTATTGGCAGTCTTGTTAGTACTGATTGTAGATATAAATAGTAATAAGTAAGCTATGTGTAACATTGTTAGTTTAAAGCTTACAACACCAAGAATACACATGCAGTGTTAGCCCTTCCCTGCCGGAAGAATTGTAACAACTTAATATGCATTAGCCGCTTACCAGCTGCTTGTTTGAATGGTAAGAGTACACTGATGTACAAATAAGAAAATATACCTACTTGTCTGTTGCCTTATAAGCTTAGCCTCGTCCTTACTTTGCCTTATGAGTCGGCCTAACACATAAAGATGCAACAGAAAACGAAAAGAGTTAATATAAGGCAAGATACTCATGATGCGCTAATAGTTATTCTCTGAGAATATTTCAATAACTTTCGCACTCTTTTGGGGAGGTCTTAAAAACACAACATTTTATGAGACTAAACTGTCAATGACTTATAAAAGCACCAGTTTTTTTTATTTTTTATTAAGTTATAATATAATAAACAACTACAACATAAATAATACATAAGGTTAACAAAACTCTAAGTAGTAGTAATGTTGCAGACCACTGCATTATCCGCAGATAAGACATATTTAAAGATCAGTGGTTGCCACTAGACGAGCATTACCAAAATTAACAAATATTTTGAAATAAATAAATAAGTAATTATAGAGCTATGTAGCTATAATAGCTACAAAACCAAATCAGAAACAATTGCATTTACTTAAATTATGCAATAAATAAGTAATAATAATAAGATTACAATTTTTTTTTTTTAAATATATATTGGATATTATATTTAAATTTAATTATTGATTTGATTTCAATTTAATTTAGTTAGTAGAATTTTCATATCAACAAAATTACTGATTAACGCCAATATTCAATAAACCTGACTCAGAATGCGAGTGGGCATCAATTGTTTGCTTTACATATCAAAGCCTTGGTGTTTAATAGTAAGCAAATACTGAACTTTACACAACTTTTTTGAATGACCGCCAAAAGATGACTCATATTTACCTGTTGTATGTTCCATTCCATTTACTTTTTCTATAAGACATAAAAGAACAGAACGGAATCCTTATAAACGCTTTCCTCTCATTAGAGACTGTGTTGTAAATGTGAAATTGTAAATGTTTGAAGCTGAACTTTGCCCTCTTAATGATTATGACTTCGGTAATCCTGAAAGGATATTGTCATAAATATTCCCTTTACTTGTTGTAGGGTGTGACAGTGGCGCAACTTGTATAGTATAAGAGGCTTATGTTCCGCAGTTTGTCTAGAGTTCCAGAACATTCATTCTCTTATGCAGCGGCAGAACAGTATGGAAAAAAAAATATTAAGGTAATCCGCCATCCCTAAATAAAATGGAACAAGGGCACATAAAAAACGATGATGTCGATACAAAAAATACACACATCAAAAAAAAATTGTGATCACTAGCATAAGCTCATATAATTTTTTTAATTGAACTTTATCAAGAAAAATTCTTTGTTGTGTGTTTTCTTTAAATAGAAATACCCTATTTTTTGTTTGAAATTAAAAAATAAAACTATTTTTTATTTTTTATTAAAAAAAAATTGAGTAATTAATCATAATGTAATTGTAACAGAAATTTGATAGAAAGAAAAAGACTGTTTAACCAAACTCAAACAACAATTTATTAATAAAAGGTTTATCTATACTAATATATAAAGCTGAAGAGTTTGTTTGTTTGTTTGTTTGTTTGTTTGAACGCGCTAAACTCAGAAACTACTGGTTGGAATTGAAAAATTCTTTTTGTGTTGGATAGTCCATTTATTGAGGAAGGCTATAGGCTATATAACATCACGCTACAACCAAAAGGAGCGGAGCATACATGAAAAATGTTGCAAAAACGGGAAAAATTATTCTTTTTGAGAGCTTCCGTTGCGTGCGCTGCGTAAACGGTTTAAGTTAGGCAAATATAATGTATGATGGAATTGATCCTCTTTAAATTTTCTAAAAAAAAGTCTGCGACAGCATATGTCTATCTTTTAAGATTGACTCACTATACCCTTTTTTATGGTAATCAAATTTGTTCGAAATTAATGCATTATTTGCGAAGGAGTTTTCATAAACATGGTATTAATCCTTATCCAAATAAATACGTTATTCATCACAAGTATTTAATTTTGAACAAAGTTGCCCTTACATCATTTAATTTCAATGAATATCTTAGGAGATATAACTGTTTTATAATAACTCCGCAGCAAAGTAATGATCAACTCTGCGAGGTAGTCTATTCTAAAGCTGAAGAGTTAGTTTTTAGGGTACCGTATCCAAAGGGTAAAATGGGACCCTATTACTAAAACTCCGCGGTCCGTCTGTCTGTCTGTCTGTCTGTCCGTCTGTCACCAGGCTGTATCTCATGAACCGTGATAGTTAAACAGTTGAAATTTTCACATATATGATGTATTTCTGTTGCCGCTATAACAAAAAATACAAAAAAACAGAAAAAAAATAATATTTAATATATGGCTGCCATACAACGGACATGATTTTTTTGCCGTTTTTTTTGCTCTGCCCGCGTGGATGTCGGTTATCGTCTAAAAAAGTAGCCTATGTCCTTCTCTATATCCCAGGTCGATCGGTTCAGCGGTTTAGGCGTGAAAACGTAACATACAGACAGACAGACAGACAGAGCTACTTTCACATTTATAATATTAGTATGGATAGCTTTTTCCCGCGGCTCCGCCCGTTTGGATGTAGGTTATCGCGTAAAAAAGTAGCCTATGTCCTTCTCCATGTCCCAGGCTATCTTTGCCAAATTTCATGACGATCGGTTCAGCGGTTTAGGCGTGAAAACGTAACATACAGACAGACAGACAGACAGACAAATAGACAGACAGACAGTTACTTTCACATTTATAATATTAGTATGGATAATGATTTGTATGGATGGTACGGACCGCTTCGTGCGCGAGTCCGACTCGCACTTTGCCGGTTTTTTGTTTTTTGAACGCGCTAATCCCTGGAACTGCGAGTTGGATTTGAAAAAATCTTTTTGCATTTTACAGCCCAATTCTTGAGGAAGAATTACATTCCTATTAACTAGAACACCATTTTTTTTAAAATGAAAGTTTATGCGAAAACGAAGTAAAAGCACGGGCAGGCAATGTGTTGCGACGGGGTGGGTCGGGGGAACAAGAAATTTAACGCGGACGAAGTCGCGGGCAGAAGCTAGTATTCAATATAATACTCGTATAACTCCTCCCCTGGCTCGAACACATGCGTTTATCTTCTTGGGCATGCTGAGAATCAAGTTATCCAGCATTTCTTGGGGTAATCTGTTCCATTCTTGAATAGCGGCTTCCCTGAGCTCTGGCACTGTCTGGATACGGTGCTGACGGTTCCAAACAGCTCGCTTAAGAGCATCCTACGCGCGCTCTATTGGGTTTAAGTCAGGCGAGCCGGCAGGCCAGTCTAACCTTGTGATGTCGTATTCTCTATTTCGATTTTTCAAAGTGATCGCAAACTTTTTTTGATGTGTGTATGTTCTAATGTACAAAAGCTGATTCTTCCCATAACATTTTTCAAATTGAATAGGTAGGTACAGCTGCGTCAAAACTGAAAGATTACCTAGACAGTGGAGAAAGAAATGACTGATGAAATCCTCACGTCAAATACAACAATGTCACCTAAACTATAAGCGTAAGGTCCTTGACAAGCCACGTGATGCAGTTTCGTGACCATTCTTGAGCAGACAACAGTTATAGAGCTCGTGACAAATTCTTGATGCTTGCTCCACTTCGACACTTCGTACAACTTAGCAATGTTATACAGGAATGATACTTTATTAGCTCCACAATGAAATTTTGTAATCTTTAACGATTCTAAATAGACCGCTGAATCGATAATTAGAAGTTTAGAACTCGCTTTGTTTAGAGTCACGTTTTAAAATGTATCTTCAAGAGCTACCTTTGACAACTGATCGATTGATTGTTCGTTCGAGCGGAGCGAATGCTTGAATTCTGGTGAATTCAAGCATTCGCTCCCACTACCCCACTACCGATTAGTTACACAGGCTGTTGTTTTAAAAATAGATATAACATTAACAGTGGTTACGACTGTTATTTACGATGAATCAATTCCGACTCTGCGCTATTCAACATATTTTTTTGTGGGTAGGAATATAATTTTATTTCAAACTAGCTTCTGCCCGCGACTTCGTCCGCGTGAAATTTCTTGCTCCCCGACCCCGACCCACATCGTCACATCGGATTACCCGCTCACGCTATTACTTCGCTTTTGCTTAGCGTTCCGTTTGAGGCGAGGCTCCTAAGGGTTGTAGCGTGATGTTAATAGCATATAATCTTCCTCAAGAGTTACTGTTACTGTTACTGTTAGCCTGCATCATCCCACTGCTGGACAAAGGCCTCTCTCCATGACTTCCAGCTCTTTCGATCCAGGGCTAATGTGGACCACTGGTCCTTTGTTTTCTCCAGCTCGTCCCGCCATCTTCTACGGGGTAGTTATGCTATGCAAAAATATTTTTTCAAATCCGACTGGTAGTTCCAGAGATTCGATTCGAGAGAGCGTTCAAACAAACAAACTCTTCAAATAAACACGGAATAAAGTTATGGTAGGAATAACTTCGCTATAACCATAAATTTTAAGCATAACTTTATTCCGTGTTTATTTGTAAGGCCCTTTAGCTTTGTTATTAGTATAGATTTCAAAAACTATTGATTTAAACAGCAAAGTCACTTAGAAACATCATCCCTACTTCCCTACTAATATTATAAATGCGAAAGTAACCCTGTCTGTCTATCTTTCTGTCTGTTACGTTTTCACGCCTCAACCGCTGTACCGATCGTCATGAAAGAGATATAGCCTGGGATATGTAGAAGGACATAGGATACTTTCTTTCGCGATAACCGACATCCACGCGGGCGGAGCCGCGGGCAAAAGCTAGTATGTCATAATTGACTCCTTAGATCCATAAGGTATGATAATCATTTAAAAGATTCAATCTGTAACTATCTGCTATATTCGTTTCCTATTCAACCCAGCGAAGTAGTAATGGAATAATTCGACTGTTGTCATACACTGATACATTGTGTTCGTTCTCATCTCAGTCATCTCACCTACGAACTGTATGGGAAAACTTTTTTTCGATTTCTGACTTCTTTTCTAGTACTCAAACCTCAGTTGGTCCCATAGAGTTTTTTGATTCTCGTAAGAAACAGGATCGAATAATTAGCATCAAAAAACTTTTTTCTGAAAATTGCCCATTTTCTTGCTGACCGTACATTTTTGTCAAAATTTGTGAATGCAGATCAATTTTTTACTAAAAGTTAAGGATAGTTTTTTAAGAACATTTTCTTGTAGCGACCACGGTTAAGGTACCTGCCCATTGACCCATCTCAAAACATAATGCAATACTGCTCTTCCCCCATAGCAAATAGCGTGATAATGTATACCTAGTAATTTGACCAGACCTTTAGGGAATATGTATGTAAAATTTGAACAAAATCTGTCTGGTAGTTTTTGCGTGATGCTGGAACATACATTCAGACAAACAGACAAAAATTCTAAAAACTATATTTTCGGCATCAGAATCGTTCCCAGACCTCGTGGCAATTACTTGTTTTCAAAAATATTCAATGTATAGTTTTGACTTCGCTATGATTTTATTATATGTATAGATACATTAAAATGATTGTATACAATAAATGACAACGAATGATGGGTCAACTAATTGTAAATAAAGGCACTTAAGGTACTCGGTAGGTACTTTAAAATCTTAGATGGTAGAATTTAACTGAGTAATATTCTAAGTTTATTACAAAAGTAGATACTCAATGTGGTTTGACCACGAATTATTATCTGTGTGTGTCCACTTCTGTACTCTTCATCTCTCATCAGTCCAAGACAAAATATCTATAAACGATGTAATCATAATATAATACGGCTGCCATTTCCAGGTCTAGGTCAATTAAATAGTAGTGAACAAACACTAGGACAATTTGTTTGTTCATCAGAACCATTCTGCTTTTTGTGGTGAACTTTTTGTGGTTAATCGAGTTGTAGTTGCCACAAATCATTTTTATTAAAGATTTTTTTATTCTTCTTAATCTTATCCCTAAATTGTAATTAAGGCTTCTTTTGAAACTGAAAAGATTATTTCCTTAATCGTGCGTGATCAAGTACCTAAAATAAATTCAATCTCTTATTCGTTACATCAAAATTGCCCGTGTAAGTAAGTATACGGATATACTGACAATTTGCTTTGTCTTCTGTATCTAATGATGATGTCTCACCTTGGTGTAATGTTCGGAGTGTGTTCGAATCACATGACTCCATTAGAGGAGCTTCATCTCGATTCTCGACAGACCTATTTGTTATCACGTAAGGTCACGGCCGATAATAAACAGTTTCAACATTGCAGATGCCATTGAAAACGATTGTACCTACTGTTAAAATTAGAACATTGTCTGCAAAAACGGTGTTACTGTCGGATGTACAATACTCGTCACGACTTTGACGAGACGGGGCATTGCACTTTGTAACTTATTTTTAGCTTACTTTAATCTAGATCTAGATTAAATCCCACTGTATGATGCGTTCATTTGTCACGTATTCCATAAGGTTTTTCTTGGAAAACAATGCCTCAACGCTAGCTGCTAGGGATTGACACTATTGACAACTCGACATTTTACTAATCTCTCTTACTTATGATGCAGCAGAAAAACTTGTCGAAAATCATCTCAGAAAACACATACACAAAACACACACTCCCATCCTCTCTTACTCAACATTAGGAACTTACACACATGGCATTTATCTCAAAATGTATTATTATATTATTTTCTTTTCTCTAAATATTTGGTAAAATACCTTTGTTATGTATTAGTCTTGGAACAACCTACACTCTCACTAGGAGTCGGGCGTTAGTAGCTGCGCCACGTATTTGTTTTTTGTTCCCAATAAACGTTAATAATTATTACTTCAAGCTCACTTTACCTAAGTTTTCACGGTGAGATTTTAACAGAATAGACTGACACGTATTTCAGCGGCTGAAAAACCACTTGAAAAAGTATCGTTTGTAGAGGAAACTGGCTGATTATCTTGGACACCACTGGCTAACGATTGAGAAAAACATCTTGAAGAAATAGACCTAACAGTGCAACCATGGTGACCAATGCCCTACTATTGGGTGCCCGTTCTTATAATCATTTCTTCAGCTAACCGCAATAATCCGCAATACTTGTTGAGAGACCCCATACTTATCCATTTTAGTTGATCATCAAATAATAATGAGTTGAATGATTAATACAATAAAGTTTTAGTTAACTCTTGTGCAAGATGACAAACAGAAAGGGATGAGGTACTTAAATATTAATTAATATCTAGGATCGGGAAGTTATTCAAGTGTATTGTGATAATGACGTTCAACAAATGCTCAGACGCACAATGCAGGGCAGAACAAAGATAAAAGACAGTCTGTTGTATTATATTTGTATAAGAATTGATGTACGTACCTATACTATAAGTCATTTATTAGCCTACATGCAAATCACAATGCAATTTTTTAATAAGCATTGAAACTGCAGTTAAATGGGTACCTAACTTACCTACTTGCCAACACTCTTCTAATCAATTTATTAGCTAGGCTCTAATTAGATTTTTTTATATAATAGCTGTTCTAATATTTTAATATTTTTAAAATTAATATTTTAATAATTTTTTTAAATTAATATTTTAATATTTTTTAAATTAATATTTTAATATTTTTTTTAAATTAACATTTTAATATTTTTTTAAATTAATATTTTAATATTTTTTTAAATTAATATTTTAATAATTTTTTTTTAATTACTACAACTTTGATGTGACTGACAGAATAGGAACTAACTGCTTATCTAAATTGCCGTTGTTTTAAATACATTAGGCTGACCACAATTTCTTTATCTTATCTCGAACAATACCATAGCGGAACTAGAAACTTAATTTGTCTTTAAGAAAATTTAAATTGCTTCTTATTCTTTTGTCGCATCGTGTCAGCGTATCTTTTTAGGGTTCCGCATGAACTTCATATCAGGCCGTAGTATATAGTAGTAGTCGGGTTATGGTATAAATGACTGAAAATCCAAGTCAGCGTTGACCAGTGCTTGAAGTTCCAATGCCAACATGGGACAATCACCCGAATTCCCATAGACTTGGGGCAAATGGTTTTTACAGCAAAATTCCCTTTCAAATCATTGCTGTTCATTATAAAATTCGGCGTCAGTGAGCCTACGTTATGTTGACAGCTTATGCACCTATCATACAGAAAATTGCATAGTACAAATATTTTTATAAGTACCCACTTACGCAACGCCATTGACTGATAAATGACCAATCAATAGTTACAAAAACAACCGACTTCCAAAAAAAAAACAAAAAAGAGAAAAATAACTTTAATTTCGGAAGTCGGTGTCTTTGGTTCTGTATTTTCATTTTTGCCACCGACTTCCGAAATTAAAGTAATTTTTCTCTTATCAATGTGTTTTTGGAAGTAGTTTGTTTTTTTTTTAGGAAAAAATTGGGATTTTTTATTCACTTTTTAGTTGTGGGATCTACCCTACCCCACTCCAATTCGTATACAACTTCTTGCTATGTAAACAACAGTGACATGAAGTTTTATAAGATCATCAACATACTTATTATTGAACCTAACTCAAAAACTACTAGCGAAGCTATTAAAATTTATATGGGACCACAGCGCAAGCTTCCTCTACCAAACAACTGAAAGAATGATAAAAATCGGTTCATAAACAAATAATTTATGCCCGAAAATATATAATGTATCTATAGAGGAATTGAGAACGTCCTCTTTTTTTGAAGTCGGTTAAAAATCATTTATAGCCCGAGTGCACATCATGACAATTCCAATAAGCCCAAACACGGCTAGATGTTTTATTACGGAGTTCTGGTACCTACCTTTCGACTTCATCATCAGATTCAGTTTGATGGTACCAGTTTGATCAAAACCATTTATTTAAATTTTGCTTCGTCCTAGTCGCTTAACTATCTTAATCTCTTATCGCCCACCCGTGAAATACTTATCATTCAGGAGTACCGGTGGCCATCTGTGGCCTTCTCCATCAGTTCCACTTCACCAAATGATACTTTTTGAATGCAAATGCTTGACTTATTGATGAAAATACAAAAATTGCCATATGTATGCCTATAAAATTTGGGATCCCATCCTCAGAACTGGATTTTGATAAAAAAAGGACCATCCTTTCAAATAAAAAAAGAATTTTCCAAATCGGTTCACAAACAACGGAGTTCAGAGGTAACAATATATTTTTTTAATTACCCCCGAATTGAGAACCTCCTCCTTTTTGTGAATTCGTTTAAAAACATAGCTCAACCCCTAGGTCAATGTCTCCACTCCTAAAAACACAATACACCATAAGCAGGTCCCTAAACCAGATGAAATGTTCGCTCGTCTCCGTTTCGCCACCGCTCGGCACTCCGGCGCAGGTCCAATTCAAACGACAGTCATTGTGATGCAACCGTGCCAGCGTGAGAGCACGGCGCTGCACGTCTAAATGGACCGACGGTAATCTAAATATTAGTATAAGTATACCATTGTTGGCATGTTGCTCATCAGGGTTTGAACCGTATATTAACGCACCACGCATAGAGCCTATTAAAACATTGTTTCATGATGACTAGGAATTTTCTTTGTAATGATTGGATCTGGTGGCTGTGTCATCATGCCTACTGGTGTCATTTTATGATAGTATCCTGCCCATCCCTAACCTACGGTGTTCAGACTTGGTCACTCACCGAGTCGCAAAAGATCCGCCTTGGGGTTTGCAAAAAAGCAATGGACCGCAGCATTTTGGCAAAAAAAAAAATTTACTTTGATTTAAATTTAATAAAATACCACAGATGGCCACCGGAACTCGTCAATGATACGTTCCTATTTCACGGGTACCGATAAGATATCTCGATTAAGATAGTTAAGCGACTATGACGAAGTAAATTTTAAAAAATGCTTTTCAAAATGGTACCATCAAACTGATCCGATGATGAAGCCAAAAAAAAGCCCGAAGGTAGGCAAGGGACTCCGTAATAAAACAATGAAATGAAAAATTACTTTAATTTTGAAAGTCGGGGGCAAAAAACAAAAATACAGAACCACAGACACAGACTTTCAAAATTAAAGTTATTTTTCATTTTTATGTATTTTTTTTTTTTGTAATTGGTGTTATTTTTTGTTTATTGCGTTGACTTAGAAGCTTGATTTTTTTAGAGCTATATGAGACCGTAGAGGTTATCACAATTATCTAATTTCAACTTGATACCTTTACGCGTTCCTGAGAAAAAGAGCCTTGACAGACTGACTGACAAACAAACAAACGGACAACGAACCTACAACGATCCTATAAGGGTTCCGTTTTTCCTTTTAAGGCACGGAACTTTAAAAAACCGATTTCAACCATTGAATCCGTTTTGAATTCCCATAAGATAACCCTACTGGCCAAGATAATGGCAGCATTTTTTTAATGTATCCAGAGTCCAGACCTCAGAGCAAACTTCATGATCAATCATTTTTTCGTGCATTCTGCAGCAGCTTGAGCGGCATTTGTCTGTCTGCTGAGCCAGCCTGTTGATAGGTACATACTTAGATGCTTCGTTGACTTGCTGACGACTCGGACACAATATATTCGGACACAGTGTCCGAATCCGAATTTTTTTCACTGATGTATCGGACACCAATAAAAAAAGCTGTTTTGTACAGTCAGATAAAAAACTTCCAACGCTACCTTAATTTAAGAAATCCGTCCTCCGCCCAGGCTGTAGTTGTTAAAAAACAGTTTTAAACCGGACTTTAACGAAAGCAGCCGTTTTTAATTAATAATATTACACACATCCACTTTTTTATCTGACTGTACTAAACAGCATCAATAATTGAATGGTGTCCGAATTGTCAGTAAAAAAAATATTGAAATTAAAATGTGTCAATTCGGACACTGTCCGAATATATTGTGTCCGAGTCGTCAGCAAGTCGCTTCGTTGACATGCAGGCTGACCATTGACCATTATTCATGTGAGCATAATAAATCATTATGTAATCAAATAGTCATACAAAAACCATCTTTCACCGGCTCCGTAGGCGCAGTAATCGATCGTCCTATAACTACCCACTTAGCAAGTTGTAAATAACTTTATTGTGTCATTCTATAACACTTGTGATGGGTGGCGTAATCATCATGAGGTTTCTATGGAATGACTACATACCATGTACACGTAATCCTCTTAAAATATTTGATCGATTTAATAATATTCCCAAAATAAAGCACTTCAAATCTCTTGATCATCTTGATCTTGACATTCTCGACTTCATGATTCACTGTATTTTTTTTTTTTTTTGTGATCTTAATTACGAGTATTATACTCAAGTATGTAATATATTTACCTTATTAGAAATCCCCTTACCCCCTTGGGCCTTATTAGAAGGCCAAATGGCAATGGGCAATGGAGAGGGCTATGCTTGGAGTTTCCCTACGTGATCGAATCAGAAATGAAGAGATCCGCAGAAACGGAGCTCAGTGGCCACTATTTTCCGTTTTAATGATTACAATAAAACATAACAATTTAAAACTACTGTTTGTAGTAATAATAACGTATAGTCTTGTGAAGCACAACTTGACGAGCTTATTTTCTGCATTTTCATTCTAAAATAAAAGAAATCACCGAAATAACGATGAGGGCGCCACTGTGCGCTCGGCGCAGTCTTATCTGGCAGATAATTTCCAAAAAACTCTGTTCTATATGCAATTACTCGTACTTAGTAACCTGTATGTTATGTATGTAGAATCCTATAATTATTTATGACCTTAATCACGACTCTTTTTTAGGGTTCCGCACCTCAAAAGGAAAAAACGGAACCCTTATAGGATCACACGTGTGTCTGTCTGTCTGTCCGTCTGTCACAGCCAATTTGCTTCGAATGTAATGGACTGTTGAAATTTGGTACTAATGTATACACGGTACAGTTTGCAAAACTTTTTATTTTTTTATTTTCTTATTTGCCCCCAAAACTGACCCCAATATTCTAAATTCATTTATTTACGGTTCACGTCCGAGTTTTTTTTTTTTTTTACTTTTTTATACCAAATTTTTACTCAATTTGTCCATTACATTCGGAGCAAACTGGCTGTGACAGACGGATAGACAGACACATAAGTGATCCTATAAGGGTTCCGTTTTTTCCTTTTGAGGTACGGAACCCAAAAAATACAGAAAATAGTTCTATACCTATTAGGGTGTCCCTTATATGACATTTATTTTAATTTATTTTTTTATCCATACGCATAGCCTCAATTTTTTTTATAAATGCTAAAATATACTCAAATATGAAATTTCAGCTTTCTAGCATGATCGCAACCCGTGCCGACTGAGCTTCAAAGTTTATTTAAAATCGTGTTTTGTCCTATTATTCTGATCTGCTACAAAACTAATATAAATGCAACAAATTTGGTGAGTATGAGGTAAAATAAAATAAGGTAAACATTAATCTTTATTTCAAAACATAAAATTATAACAATCAGCCAGGGTAACTTCTCTTTAGTGTAGTTTTTTAACAGTCCAGATACTCTATGTTCCTGGGCACAGCGCAAAAAGCATTGTTTTTGCTCTTCTTCTGCCGTGTTAAGTAAGGTTTTGAGTTAGGAATGCATAGACTGTTTTTAGGACAAATTTATAAACATGATGACGACAACCGAAAACCAAAAATTCTCTCTCTAATGTCTGCTCCAAAACAGCACAAGCTCCATTAAAATGACCAGTATTTTAAGCTTTTGTATCGCAGCACATTATTTGAACTTAATTATTAAGGTTCCAGTCAAAGAGAGCAGATGAGACGGCTTTAGCTTGATCTTATCCAGAAGAACTCTCTAGTTTTGGCACTGCAAGAAGCTGTTCTCTATCGTCAAATGAAGCAATAATGGGGCAAACGTTCTTCTTTTGAACTTCGTACATCCAATCCGGGTAATAGTTTTCCATCCCAATGGACTGTGACTACGTCAGGTACCTTGTTTTGAAAGTCAGTTTTATTGCTTCTGCCCTTGTTATTCTCGTCTGAGTACAAATTCGCTGAATCGAGGATTTGTCAATAGCGAAATCGTCGCTGCTCAGACCAAGCGCTTCTACGAGACAGCATGCAGAAAGTAAATGGAGTCTCTATGCTTAACTGACATCGATCTAAAACTGGGACAAGTTTAGGCGTTATAATATCCTTTCTACCTCTTTTTTAACTTTTTTTAGGGCAGGGAACGTCTGGCAACCTGAGTTCAGTATTCAAAATCTGTTCTTCGTCCGAATCTTCTGGACATTCAAGATATTTGAGCTAGAAGTAGATGCAACAGCCAAAAACTCTCTTTGTCTCACATTCCTTTCCTCCTCTTCTAATCGCCTTTGCATTACTCTTTCTTCTTTCGCCGCCAATTTTTTGTCCACATTACCTAAGTATTCCGGTCGACCTGGCTCTCTGTGTTTCCTTAAAAATACTTTGTCTTCCTCTATTTTCATTCTCTCAAAAGCATCAGCATGTGCAATATCAAATAAGTTATCAAGGTTAATTTTAAAATTATTTTCACGGTTCTTGAACGTGTCCCTGAGTTTTCTCAGGAGAACATTTTGTTTATCACTCCGTAATTCCATCGACATCTTTATGCAATTAACAATAGCGCATTAATAGTTAAAAATCGCGAATGAAATGACAAATTAAACACGTAGTTACAGTGCGCAGCGCATTACCCGCGCAACTTATATGGAGAAGTTTAAATCGCAAATCGGCACGGGTTACCGTTTATAAAACGGGCTAATATTTTTTCCTAGACAATATTGGGTTATTACGAAAGTTTTAAAAAGGTATGCGTAAAAATATATCGAACTTAAAATTTAAGGGACACCCTAATACCTATAGATTACAGGAAAATCTATAAGAAGTCTATGGTCTTGAAATAATATGGTAAATCTCTCAATATTTATCCCAACTACAGAACTCTGCATTGTGCGTGGTCCGACACGCACTTTGCCGGTTTTTAAGAGCATGATATCTATCATCATACCTACTCTTAGAAATTTGTTTTGCTTCTAAAAATGTGATGAATAGAATCGGAAGTAGAAGTAGTATAGAAACCTTGGTACACACAGGTTCATGGATTCCATATTACCAGAAATTACAATTAGAACGGTGTCAATTTAATCTACCTTGAAACAACACTATTAAAGGCATTATTCATGAATGAAATATGGCGTGACCACACGCGAAGTCAACATTAACCAGAAGCCTACTTGCGTAACACACTATCGGTAGGAATCGGTTCCATTTTGACAGTTCAACAACTTTCATAGCGTTATTTACTTTGTTATTAAGACAAATGTTTCGAACATATGAAGCAATGGATTAGAAATTTGTTTAATAATCATTCAGATTCAGATTGCGATTGGTTTTGTGTTATGCAATTAGGGTAAAGGTAGATTACTTAAATCTAACTTTTAAGAAACATACATATTAGGTGCAGGTCCTATCTACCTATATCCTATACATGACTAGTGACATAATGATATCCTGCAAAGGCAGTAAGTTATATTATTATCGGACAGTTTAATGACCTTTTAATCAGTTACTGGCTGGCCTTTTCTGGATATTAAATCTGTCCTCTTAAACCAACACATAGATCTAAACACAAATCCCTAAAATTAATATCCGTATAGGTTTTTATAATGATCATATTTTCATTTTTTTTATTATTCTCTAGCAAAATACCATGATTGTAACCTTTCCTTAATCACGCAAAACTGCGTAATATAACATCAATATGCACCTAAAACTTTCCCTATAGCAGTTAATTATGCCTATTAACTGTTAAGGAAAATCACCTTGGTTTTGGTTTAGAACAGGATATAATTTTTTAACCTCATCTGGAGGGATAGTACTCTAAATACTGGAGATAGCAAATTTTACTCAAATTAAACATATTTTTTTTTTTTTTAAAGAAACAAATCTGTATTCAAAGATTTTCGAAAATTCACTTGCCACACTCGAGAATTGATCAGGATAAAATCCGAAAAAATAACACCCTGTATTTTTATGGCATCAATCGATAGGTTATGGATCAAATTTTTCGGACAAAAACGATAAATTAAATTAATGGAAAACCATAAAACCTTTACTTAATTGAACGAAAAAAAGGGAGCTCACTTCGAGCAACTAACTAATTAGTTGCTCGAAATGAGCTCCATTTTGTTTGATGAGTATTCAAAACGGTCGCTAGGAGCAATCCGAGTATACAAACGCCGCGGTATATGTTGTTTAAAACATGGCAGGTGTTCGTCACGGTAAGATTTTCCTCACTACAGAGGCCCAAGTGTGAGTCACTTTTAACCATCTCGATTTTACGCATCGAGCGCGTTCGGCGTTCCGATTGGCCCTTCACCAATCGGAGTACTGAACGCGCTCGATGCGTAAATTCGAAATGGTTAAAATAAACTCACACTAGGGCCTCTGAACTGAAGCATACGTTCGCCTCTCTCGTTTCTGTTGCCAATTCCATAGTTCCCGACTACCCGTCGAAAATGTTCGACGCTGTCTGCTTACCGATTTTGTCGTTAAAATCACCTAAACCTACCGCTATCTCAGATGGCAGCCGTCGCCTTTCAGCGCGTGCAGATGAGCATGACACTTGGGGCCGAAATGATGTTATGTCCTCTCCCCCTTACTTCCTCCGCTTTTCCTACCCTCTCTAGCTTTTCCACATATACCGAAAAAACGGTTTTCTGTTTTCAGATGGCATCAAACAAACTTTTCAAGAGCACAATCAGCGTAATGCTATTCTTACAAATAGCGGCGCAAGTTTCGGCTGGAACGCAGTTTGCTTCTCACGTCAGCGTGAACACACCTGCACGGAGCTTCACGCACGGGGTCGGTGACCCCTTGCCATTGCTCGGTCGGCGAAATTACAACCGACAATCTTCCTTCCGAAGGTTACCGCGTAAGTAGACATGCAGGTATTCATTATTTATTTACGAGTGGAACGGAATCACGAGTGTTGCTGAGCTGTTCCTCCTCGCAAGTCGCAAAGGACGAGCATAAATTCTCGAGGTTGATGATCAAGCTTCAGCAGGTACCTACCTGCTGAAGCTTGATCATCAACCTTGAGAAATTTTGTAGGTACAAAATTAAAAGGAACCAGACGAAAAAATATTTTTCTGGACAAAAAATTCGTAGGAGTAGTTTGTTTTTCTCTAGCCTTACCTAGATGAAGTTCATAAAGAGACTGCCACTGAAATTAAATAAAATGACTCTTTAATCAGACTCACTGTAATCGCAGGTTGTACTACCTAGGGTAGGTACAGTCTAGTACATTACGTGATACCTATCTTCGTAAATAGAAAATTATGTGAATGGCACAGGCAGGTCAAACCTAATTAGAAGAAATTCAAGACAATAGATGAATAGTTACCGTAATTAAGTAGGTGGCATAGTACTTAATGAGTTGTTATGGTAGACCCACGCCACAGTATTAACATGTAATTCTTATCTAGATTACAATATAATTCAATGCTCAATAATAGGTACCTATATCAAATGAAAATAAGAAATATCCAAAAGTTGCAAATCATCTTGACAAATACATAAATGAGTACGGCAGTGACCATTTATTTTGACATTAATTTACACTTTGTTATGTGAGCACGGGCGATTATTACCTACTTTCTCGGAAACGGAAAAGGCATGCATGGGTATTAATGTATAAACAATGTATAGATAACTTTTACCTATCATTTATGTACCTATACCTACTACGTCCGCATGACACCGCGACAGTTAAACCAGCCTAAGGGCCTGCGCCCTCTGGCGGCCTGGCACGGCTAGGGATTTTTATGCGACTAATGGGAATGGAATTGACAATAAAATTGACAATGATAATCATCGTAGGTACAAAAACAAAGCTGCGATATGCTTAGGCATCTGTCAGCATGAATGTTCAGCAGAAGAGACTTGTGAAAAGAACGCAAGAGCGCGATGTCGCGTCGGTATGACTAAGGACGTCGCGGCATGCCTAAGACCAGAATTCCTCCTACGCATCAGCGTAGACCGACGCGCACGATACGCGGCGCGTAGCCACGTACGCGCCGCTGACGTCAGCACTCAGATGTCGCTACGCCCCCGCAAGGGGGCGTGGCTAGCGGTACCGGGGCGTAGCCCCCTGACCGCGGATGATATACGGTGGCCCATTAATATGGGCCCCTCATCTGGGCGGCCTGATGCGGCCTGAGGATGTTGGGCCCGCGTGAGCAGCCGCGGGCCCTGTGATAGGGTATCTGAGATTGTTTCTGTAGTCGCGCCGCGACACTGTTACACAGTATCGCTTCTTCACGACATCTCGGCGGTCTGTCCCCGCCAGGTGAGACCCCCAGTTGCCTGGGGGAGGCCCGGCGAGGACGACCAGCGACGAGATGGCGACTTTATGGCGCTTCTACAGGTCAATGTAGCCTATACCCGACCCACTTATCAGAGCTAGCCAAACCATGACCCGGGTAATAGGCGGAATATGAGTGTGAGAGCGGCATAGTACTGTAGTGTAACGCCGCCCGGTGAATACGTGTAGTCGCGACCGCAGCTGCGACTATACGTGCATATATATGTGCCTGTATAGAGGTGATGTCTGTTTTTGTTACGTATTCATACCTATATTAACTTAGAATACAAATACGCAACAGATGCGTGTGGTTTGTGACGTGTTATTGTCTCAAGCAAGCCGCGTGTAGCCTGGGTGCCGCTTGCTTGGGCGTCATGTCCGGTGCGATGGGGTCAGTCGTCCGCTACCAGGTCGCGGGGCAGGGGTCTCGCGTCAGGCGGGCGCGCGTGCCAGGGCGCTATCTGCTTGACATGAGGCCA
Source organism: Dryobota labecula (assembly GCA_947523025.1). NCBI lineage: Eukaryota > Metazoa > Arthropoda > Insecta > Lepidoptera > Noctuidae > Dryobota > Dryobota labecula. Next base: position 18,840,582 of record OX383287.1, on the reverse strand, counting down.
AGCGGATGCGTCGGCACGCGCGAACATGCCTTTCGCGAGGTGCCTCACAAACTCATCCAGGCTCTCAATCCCGAGGTCCCGGTGTAGTACGCTGTTTCTCACACAGCGAGGAGCGTCAACGATGGTCCGCAGCGCAAGGTTCTGTTGCGCGCGGAGCAGCTTTCGGCTCGACTCGCTCGTGAGAGCGTACCAAGCCGGGGCGGCGTACGTCAATATTGAGCGCACGTACATTTTGTACACGCTCAACTTGACGCGCGCCGGGATGCGGGACGAGAGCACAGGTTTGAGGCGATTGCGGGCGACCCTCACCTGCGCGGCGACCTTACGGACGTGTGTCCCCATCGTGAGCCGACGGTCGATAGTCACACCCAGGTACTTGGCCCGGGGCGACCACGCGACGTCAGCTCCTTGAAGCTTCAAGGGCGGTGGGAGGGGCACACAACCCGTCACCATCGCCTGCGTCTTACCCACGTTTACCGACAGTCGCCACTTCGACAGCCACTCGGGCAAGAGGTCCAGCGCGCGCTGCATTTTGACCGCCGCGTACTTCGCATTGAGCGATGTAGTAATGTACGCGGCGTCGTCCGCATACAGCGCGAGCGTGGCGTCTGGAGTGGTGGGGATGTCGTCGGTGTAACGTGAGTAACACGCCGGCGACACACAGCTGCCCTGCGGCACACCTGCCAGCACCGGGCGGGCGCTGGATAGCGCCCCGTCGACCACCACCCTGAAGGTTCTGTTGGAGAGAAAAGTAGAGACCACCTTTACGACGCGACGGGGCGCGTCTGACGTGGCCAGCTTGTATATCAGGCCGTCGTGCCATACACGGTCGAAGGCCTTCTCCATGTCGAGGAATACTGCCACCGCGTATTCCTTCTTGTTCATCGCTGCTGCGAGTAGGTGCAGTACCCTCGACAGCTGAAGCGTCGTGCTATGCTCCGCCCGAAACCCGAATTGCTCGGGCCGCGGCGCGATGTGTGGCTGTAGGTGTCGCAGCAGGAGTGCTTCGAACACCTTGGAGACTGTCGGCAGCAGAGTGATCGGCCGATAGCTCTCCGGCTTCAGTACGTTCTTTCCCGCCTTGGGCAGCATAATGACGCGCCCTTCCTTCCACGAGGCGGGGAAAGCGCTGACGTCAGCGTCGCAGTGTGGTGCTATAAAGAACCAACGTACAGTGCGACATAAAAAAGTAGAAATTAAATGAGGGCGCCACTTTCTACGTAACTGTCACATTTTTGACGTAAACTGCTTAAATATGGCAACAATGTAGTATGAATTTTTTTTAGTTCCATTTTATTTAGTTTCTACTCTTTATGGCCAAGCTGTATATTCGTACGCGCGACCGACGTACGCGACCGACATCAGCGCAGGAGGAATGCAAGCCAAAGGATACCGCGGCATCGTTGCCGTCAGTATGCGCTGGCATGTAGTGATGCCGAAGGATCCCCTGCCGTGCCTTGCCGCCAGTGGGCGCTGGCTCTAAAGCTGTATAGTCAATAGTAGATACATACAAGTATGCACAAAGATAATATCCTCCATGACTGCTTCGTTTGAGGAGCGGTCGCAAGCGCATCTGTTGAGTAGGTATGGGGTTCGGTTCCCAAGTCGAGCAGGTTTATCCATCAGGATTTTTTTAGTAACATCCCGGAGTCTGGATTTTGGCTGTTAATGGTAATAGGCTCGCCCCCATGGGAGTTAAACAGAACTGGTGAAATGTGGATGTAGGTACTTTACGCCAGCTGTCTAACATAAACCTAACCAAACCTCAAACTAATTTAAAACTGTCTTCAATTTCAGTTCCACCGCAGACTCGAGGAACAGGCTACCCGCGAGTGAAGCCGACGATACCCTTCAACAACGAAGACACCTTCCACCGCGACAACTCACTGAACGGCGCACCCTGGCAGTACAACAATTACATGGGTACGAGTGTTCTTTCTGTGTTTATGTATACAAATAAATAAAATTAAAGTATAGTGTGTTATGTCAAAATAACATCTTATTACTAAAGCCTTATATACGGTAGGTTCTTTTAACAAAAAAATCTGTTCGTCTGTTTGTTCCGGCCGACCAATTTAGACGGGACTTTCACTAGCTGATGTTTTATGAAGTACCTTAGGCTACTTATATTTTAGAAAAAGCCACGCGGGCGAACCCGCAGCAGCTAGCACCATTTAAATTCGAAGAATCTTTAATGAATGTGTCTGCTGTACACAGTGGCGTAGCTGGTGGGGGGGGGGGGGGGGGCAGTGGAGGCCCGCACCGGGTGTCACCCGCTTAGGGGTGACACCCGACACCAAACCCTGGACATCAGTAATGAGTGCCATTTATAACCATTCGTAAAACTGGCAGATTGCATGCTCACCAAGGGCTGTAAAAAAGAAAGTCCTCTATCGCATATTTACAACCCTCGCCTACGGCTCGGGTCACAAATACCTCCGATTTCGGGCTTTCTTTTTTACTGCCCGTGGTGAGTACACAATTATAATATATATACGTCTTCACCTGGCCATAATGCGATTTTATATCACACACAATGTTTTTTTCAGATGTTGCGATTCCTTTGTTACCGCCATCGCCGTACAAGGTAGATTCTCCTGACCCCGAGTCACTGTGGCCAGAAGGCCTGTTCATACCACCGTTTAACCCGCCACGGTTTGGGGCTACCAACAATCGCCGCAGTGAGGTATTGTCAGGTAAAAGTCATTGTAAATAGTAGCCATTATAATACGCCAGTTTATTACTTAATCGTTATCATCTTCTAGCTGATACTCAAGCCTTCCTATCAGGGCCGGATTAACCATTAGGCAGAGTAGGCAACTGCCTAGGGGCCCCGCGCGCGCGTTCAAAACTGAAATGTACAAAATCTAGTGAACATTATTCCGAGGAAAATGAACCCGAGTTTATAAACGAGATGGTACAGGTCTAGTACTTCATCTTACAATTAGAGGATGCGGGGATTGCGGCCATTGCGGGGAAAGATAAAAATGCCGAGGAATCATTTACATTTTTTTTTGATAATATGGTACAATCAACTTTCCCGAATGAAATGATAGCATTGCAAATAAACAGAAGTCTGATGATATCAAACGCAACGGGTGAACGTAACTTTTCAAATTAAAACTATTAAAAAACTGCCTTCGTTCGTCAATGTCTCAGAACCGTATTCATTGTCGATAATGGCGATTGAAAATTATGTATTTGAAAAGATTAACTTTCAAGATGTTATGAACGATTATGTATCCAAAAAAGTTACAAAAGTTAATATTTATTGAAAAAACTTTTTTCTTTAGTTTATTGTGTTTTATTCCATTAACAAGAATAAAGTTCAAATTAAAACACCCGCGTTTTATTTATCTTTCCTGCTCCATCGTGAGACCGTGAAACGATCTCATCTCATATACCTACTATACCTAATGAGACCTAATGGATCATCACTGAACCTATTCATTAAGACCATTTCATTGAGCCCAAATTTTTTTTTACTGTAAGTTTCTGAGGAGTTAAGCATCAGTCCGGTGATGCTGCTGATGCTATTACTCACATCCCTTCATCAACTTGCAAAGAGCTGATGATCTTCAAACAGCTGAAAAGGGGCCCCGAGAATTGCATTGCCTAAGGGCCCCGACATGGTTAATGCGGCCCTGCTTCCTAGTAGATCCTTTTGCCTCCTTTTTTTTTTGTAGTAACATCTCGGAGTCGACCTTGAGAAGTCGTGAGTCCTAAACCGGACTTTCCTGTGATTACCTTAAGCATAAAACTTATAAACTAAACTATTGCAAGCTAAGAGCACCCCCTGTGGGGTACGAACCTCGGCTTAGGGCAGCGTCGCGTCGGGGGGAGGACAGCATGGGACAGGCTGGATCAAAACTGGGTTGTGATTATTAATCGGGGAATTTAAAGCTACAGGCTCAGCTGCGGTACGGGCTAGCGCTTCATCGAGCAAGGGTCGGGGGGGACTGTTAAGTCGAGGCCGTCGCAAGGGACCTCAGCGGCCAGGTTGGAATTACGATCGTGTTTTGTGTTTGTTCACTGTACTGGTAGCCCTACTGTTCTCCTGGGGGCCAAGTCTACTAATGTACAAACGTTGCAATGGTCTCTTCATTGTGAGTTTTTGACAGATTTGCCATACAAACACTGTCAAATACTCACAATGTCGAGACCATTCTGACACTATTGTAATAGCAGACTTGAGGCCCCTGAGGAAGGTTATGGGGTCATCTGGGTCGGTGAGAACATGCCGTGGACGGCGAAGCTTAGTGATACGAGAGAGGGTTTAGTTGGTGACCTGGACAACCAAAGGGTTGCGGTGTTTGGCAGCGGAATCGAAGAAAAGCTTTGAATTGCGTTTCATAAATTGTCGGATAGTGGGTGTTTTGGGGTCTAAATGGAGAATATCGTTCCGAACGAACGAGTGGGCTCCCGTGAACTTTCGGAGGAAACGGTTTTGGAGGGTCTGCATCCTATGGATATCCTATGGGTTTTGCGTGTGCAAAGACAGGCATATGTCATAATTGGTCGGATGCACGTTGTTTAGATGCGCAATTTGCACTTCAGTGACAATTTGCTGCGTGCATTTATTAAGAATGGAGTGCAGCCTACCGAGAGCGAAAGCGGCGCGCGAACGAACCTTCTTAATGTGCTCTGAGAACGAGAGATGCTCATAGAGGATCACACTAAGATAACTGGCTCGCTTCTCCCAAGGGATCGGCTCGATCGGCTTGCCGAACATGGTGTGCTTTTGCCTTTTGCCTCCGAATCGGAGAGTAGGTTTCAAATACCTATTATAGGTACCTACTGACCATCCGGACTTTTTTTAAACTGTTCAACGTCGGTTGGTGACAATACTTTAGATTTCGTATTTTTGATAGTAACTAACAACACAACGAAAACGTTAACAAATATTGATGGCGCGCTGGTTTTGTGTTTTTTTTTTTCCGTGCGCCCCACGCTAGCGATGCGCGCGCAGGTGTTAAGAGGCCGTGCACGAATTCGACTGATTTTGATCAATTTTGTTCATTGTTTGTGAGAAAGGGAAACATAATTTAAACAAAATTATTTGAGATTTGAAAAGTCGTGTTCTTTGTTTTGCATGTGGCTGAAAGGGATTTTTCAAATAAATTAAGTATTCACGGTAAATCACTAATATTTGCAACAAGTTTTCCGAAAAATGACGCGAGACTGACATTTGATCATCATTCTACAAGAAACTACTTTTGATTTTGAACATTAAAAAATATCATCAACATCATTATATGGTCTACTTGCATGTGGCGGAACCACTTTTTTCAACTTCCATACAAAATATAGCAGAAAAATAATATTGAAAAAACCTTTTTTTGTTTTAAACCTCGTCAGTAATATATATTTTTCCTATTATTTAGCAAATCATATCAAGAAATTTAAAAATCACAAATTAGTCTTCAGCTATCCTTGAAATATAATCAAAATTTTATTTAATGATTATACAATATCTTCATTAAGTAAATCAATGGCGAAATAAACTATATTTTGGAGAGCACAAAAATGATGAAACTATTAAAAGCTGCTGTGACTGACACGAATGGTTTAGCACCATGAAAACTGTACTTTTATAGTTACACAGACTTAATGTTTCGATTATTTCAAGTTTTCTCACAGTTAGATAAGAAATTGCCAAAAGAGAGTTTTTTTCGTGCACGGACCCTTAATAAAGGCACTAGCAAAACCGCTAAACAGCCTTTATAAAAAAATATAAGAAACAAAATAATGTTTTGAATACGCAAATTAAGGTTAATATGTAGTGAAAAATATATAATTTGATGAAATATTATTTTAATTTATCATATTTTATTTATTTACACAGTAGGCATAAAAAGGCATGAAGTCTCTTTGATGAGATTTTAAAAAGCGCACATCTCCAACTATAATCTAAATAGTTATTTGTGGTGCACATTACCGCACTGGTGTGGTAATATAGAGTAAAAAGCACGCGTGTTTAATACACTGCATTATGAACCTAAAAGCGGTTCAATAAGAGCCACTTTACGAGCAAGTGTTGAAAAATTAAAAATTACGGTCACCAATTAAATTAGTAATCAGAAATAAAATCTAAAGATTTCGCGCCAATGCCTTTTTTAAATTGCTTCTGTAGCCGAAACGCAATGCACACATTCTACCACTCTTTGGTATCCGCTTTTAGTTCCATTTGCAAAAATAAAATGTTACTTATTCTTTTTTACCCGACTGCCCCAGGAGGTGCAGGCGGGGACAAACCAATAACCTGAAATATGGTGTAACTTTAGTTTGTCCCCGCCTGCAATACCAAAATTCTCTAGATTATATTATAATGCGTTTTTCTCTTTTCAGTTGTTTTTGCAGTAGGGTTTTTGTTATTTTAAGTAGGTACTTAATTTGCGTTTTTATAGGCTCGTTGGTAACAAACTCCTAGCGGAAAATATGCTATTTTACGATACAATGGTGCCGATTCTCTTGTACATCGAACTAAACTAACTAAACTATCACTAAAATTCCTTACTTTTGGCTATGAGAATCTTAAAGCTATTCTGCAAACAAAATTCTCTAAATTTAAAAATAAGTTTGACACAACTAAATCGAATTTGACAATCGTGACTCCAAGTGGTTTTTTTTTTTTTCTTTTGGCTTCGCAACGTTGTACTTGTTTGCCTATGATTTTTTTCAGAGCCGGAGGCGCGCATGGGGGGGCAGCCGCGACGTGTTTTTTATGGAATTTTTCACTTTTTGTGTGGAAAATTAAAAAAAGATTACCTACATGTAGAGTGTTAGCGGTTTAAGAGGTTTTTAAAGGGGGTCGAAATTTTCATTATTTTTGCGATAGGACGCACCATTTTCGAGATATAAGAAAAGAAAAAAAAAATATAGGGATAAACACGAATAATTTTAAGTGATACACCTATAGGTGGTAAATGAAGGATTTTCCCGCAAAATGTCTCAAGCAATTTTAAAATTATAATAATTATATAAAAATATAAAACATTTAGGGGTTTATTTATAAACGCTGCTTAAAGTTAAGTAATGATTAGCGACTGTTTAACCATACATTTTTGACGTTTGAACGTCACTTAATTTTAAGTAACGTTTATGAATAAACCCCTTAGATTAAAAAAAAAAAATTCGCTGCTGTTGATTTTTTACGACTTAAAGATGTTTCTCTTAAAATATTTCGTGTATGAATAGATACACCTTACATACAGTACTGGTTTTGCACCAGAAGTCGAGGTGATTGGTGTGAATTTTAGTTCATGAAAACTAATTTTATTCCACACCTTTTTAATCGCGATTAAAAATAGTCAGATTTAGTTAGAACATCTAAATTTTAGTTTAAAAACGTTTAATTCAGAATAGCAAAATTGCCATTTTCACTAAATTAAAAACTCAGTACCATCATAGAGCTGTCAAACTAAAATATAGGTAGTTAAGTTGTGTCACTCACTTTAGTCAATTTCAGAATAGGAAATGGTCGTTTGACAGGAATAAACTAAATTTTGGTGATTTTTAGTCTAGTTTAGAGAATTTTGTGACAAGAGAATCGGCACCATTGACGGACTTTTTGAGCAAGAGGAGTGAAAATAATATTTATCATCGAACTTTTGTTTTCAGAAGCCGAATCCCTGGACCCCTACTTACTAGAGGGTTCAGAAGCAATAGCAGCAGTCAAGAGGTCAACTCGCCATGGTCTTTATTACTTCCACGATATACCTCACATCGAGTCACTGCTCGCCAACCAGGAACTCAGGATCGAGAACAATTTGAAACCTCATAGGATAGCTAGCATACGTCATACGTGGCCCTATAACCGACCTTAGCGTACCCCGAACCGACGAATAAAACACCACATAAAAAATTGCAATTATATATTTTTATACAACTGTAAAAATACTCAATAAAAAAGTCATTAATATTATACACAACGAAATCTATCTTGTTTTATTTTTCATTTACAAAACATACAATGAGTATAAAATTTATAAATACATGTAGTATCTACATTAGGAATGTATGTGAGCAAATATAAGTTTTGTTCCATGTTTTTGTTTACTGGAAAAAACAAGAAGTCAACCTCAACAAAAGGTATTCCAAATATTAGGTATTAGGAGATTGACAAACTCTTTAAAATATGATTGAGAACCAGACACAATAATGTCATATTGTAACAGTAAATAGAACAGCCGCTTGTGGAAAATTGGAATGGCTATTAGTGGACGGAATTAATCAATTAAGTACCTAACTATTATTATCAGCTAACAAGTTCATTTAGAGATCGTCTAATTTAAAATTGTATATCATACATTGGTGCCGATTCCCTTGTTCACAAACTAAACTAAATTTAAGTTCAGTGCATCTTTTTCTTTCTATTTCATTAAGAAAAGGACAGAAGATAAATTTTAGTTTAGTCCTGTCAAATAATCAGCGCTTGACGTAAATTGCCGTAATTTTAGTCGACAAGTTTAATCGCGTCTAAACTTGTATGGAGTAGTGAGAGGCGCTGATTAATTTGACAGGACTAAACTAAAATTTATCTTCTGTCCTTTTCTTCATGAAATAGAAAGAAAAAGATGCACTGAACTTCAATTTAGTTTAGTTTGTGAACAAGGGAATCGGCACCATTGTTTATTTTCTCACAAGTTATAAACATTTGCAAAATATAGAAGATATTTAACATACAATTATTTCTAGTTTTCTACATGCATAATTGCTATTAAAAGGCAGTGATGCGTTTACATATTGAACACTTTTTTATTTAATCTTTGAGGGTTTGCCTTGTAGGTCTACGTTTATATGATTGAGTATATCTCAATCTACACAATAATAATTAAATATACAAAATTACAAATAGTATTAACATAAAACGTTTTAAAAAAGTACCTAAGTTTGGAAGACTATTCACATAATTTTCAAAACCACACTTATACATCTCCAGTTTCTTGGTTTATATTGGTCATACAAGAGCAATGAAACAATATAATAGTCATATCATTAAGATTCATATTACGTTATCAAAACAAATCAAAATTTGGACAACTCACTTTGTGGTTAAAGTATCACTATGACACCATACAACATAAAATTATTTTTAACTATCTAAGTCATTAAGAAATGATAAGAACATAATCATAAAAAATGAGATTCACTTTCAAAAAGAGTATACAAAATAAATTGGACCTTGTTGATTCCCAAGTTTACTCCTAAGTCCAAAACTGATTTAAGTTCTAATCTAATTGAACTTTAAGCACTTCTCTACAGAGCTTCTTTTTAAAATTCCCAGAACAATTGAAAGGTTGTGTAGGTATTTTACAAAAATACACTGCAAATATGGTGTGGTGTGGTATGGTAGTTTGTATGGTATGATGATATGGTGGAAGTGGAGAAAAAACCAAGTATTTTATAACTAGCGATTCGCCTTGGCTTCGCACGGTTACAATTTTTTTCTAAACAGTAATGTAGCCTATGTTTATCTAGAATAATGTACCTTACAATTGGTGAACATTTTTTTTTTAATAGGAGCTGCCGACGGCACGGTTGGCGCAGTGGTTAAGCGATTTGACTGCTGCGCTGCGTGTCGCGGGTTCGATTCCCGCACGGAACAAATATTTGTATGACCTACAAGTAGTGTTCCGGGTCTGGCTGTTTGTGTATGCGAGTTTAAATGTTTGTAAACGCACCCACGATACAGGAGAAATCCAAGTGTGGAGCAACGTTTAAAAAAAAAAAAAAAAAAAAAAAAAAAAAAAAAAAAAAAAAAAAATTAGGGACAACTTTGATGACCAAAAATGTTATATTGACAATTAAAACATTTACTTCTATTGATAACAGGAGTACAATGAGTAGTTTGCCCCATTTTTACATAATAATCAGATCTGAATAACAACCGCCCTACAACGAAAACCAATTAAATCATTAACAGTGCAAACGGAGATATTGCGATTACAAAGTTTATGGGGTTGAAAATACCCTTTGTAGCATTATATTGTTATTATTACTTCATAGCATCAGTACATTAATTAATGTTCTATTTAAACATGTCTATTGAGACTTAAAAAAGTTATTGCTTTGTAATGAAATTTTTAATAATTGTCACATAATCTGCTTAATGTTTTGTATTCGAAAACAAACCTTGGAAATGCTTGAAATAATTGATTATCTTATTAGCTAGCAGCATAACTATAAGACTTAGCGATTAATGGGTTTTCGCAGACAAAAGAACACAAAATTTTAAGTACTTTGGCATTCATAAGTCATTTTCGTCAATATTTCGATTTAATTGGTTTTCGTTGTAAGGCGGCGATATATCAATGAAATTAGAGCCACAACTGCTTTAACTAACATAATTATCACAATATTTAAAGTTCTTAAAGAAACACAAGTTCTTTAAAAATAATAGTTGTATATGGGAATTAGTATTGCTAATGCAAGTATAAGTGGATATGAAGAGACTCCAACCGCTGAGTTACAAAGGTCACCATTGCAGAAACACATGTAAACCTTTTTACGGTTCCACATAGTGTAGGCACACCTTTCTTCATAATCACTTGGAGCTCGTTGTAGGCACATTCGTTCAGTAGCTGCACCATAATCTGTGAAATTAGTAATTATTTATGTTAGAAATAATAACCAAGAGAGCTATGTTTTTAATTTTTTTTAAGTAGTTAAAACATAATTCCCCCTTATACACAATGATTAATGCAAGTGTAACCACACATTTTTTTACATTTAATCATAACTTATTTACAAACGCAGTAATGTTTATAAGTGGGAGTATATGATGATGGGGCTCCCTTCTCCGCACTTAGACTCTCATTTGGTCCGTTGTGCATGGAAAGTGGGAATATAATTAAGTAAATTGAAGTTCGCCATATCGCACCCCCGGTGCTGTGCAACAGTTATTTCGTTTAAATATAAAATAAAATATATAAACTCAAAAGAACACGTCAGGATATAACCTATCCATCTTCCCTAAATCAGGAAGTGTCATCAACCTATAGGATACTAAAGTTTAAAATACTTTTCCTGAAAAAGTTACTTTTTGCATATGTGACAGTATTGCACCCGGGGTCCGGTGTGATATGTGTAACAGACATTTTTTTTTAACTTATTGAGGTACAAATAAATAAGGTACACAAAAAAAAAAATACCGCGTATGGGTTTATCAGCTTACCATCAGATCTGAAAGTCCCCACAGTGCCTTCTATAAGTTTGCCGCACCATCCTGAGGGGCAGGCCACCACATGGATACCTTGTTCAATTACAGACTCTGTCACATTTAGTGGAAAAGTATCACCACAGGAACCAAGTTCTCCTCGCGATCTACATCTTATGCATCGCTTAAGTAAACCTGTAACATGAGAAATATTCATACATATTTACCCAACAACAAGTTCTACAAACTTTCTAATTTCACAGAAATTATATCGATGCAAAATCACACCATTACCGACGAAAGGTTTGATTTATTAGCTGTTCGTACACAACCAAGTGACTTACACACATTCCTAACAAGCTATTGTTGAACAACTCTCACTTTACCTTGATAAAAATAAAGTCGTGTCAAAAGTATTTGTGAAAACTTACTTTGAACTTCCTGTGCAACAAAGAATACCAATATAGTACAAAAAAACAATTTACTGTAGTTCATTTTGTAATAATATAATAATCAGGAGGGACAAAATACAAATACATTAACTTTTAAAACTTTTCATTATAAACATCAAACTCAAATCACAACCACAACTTTTACTACCTACCTACCGAGTACCGACTGGTAGGGATGGGTAAAAAATATCGATATATCGAAAAATCGATATTTTCTCATAAAATTATCGATATTTTTAATCGCGATATATCGATATTCGATAAGAGTATCGAATTCGTATCAATTTCGATATATTTTTAACGCAACTCTGGTTTCGAATTTAAAATTCCGTCACAATATTCATCAAATGGAATATAACAGTAACACTATAGACAAAACAAAAGCATTCATCTGCTTTTGTTTTGTCTATGATGTTTCTGTGATAGGAAATTAGGATTTGTGTGTCAATGTCAACCTGTGTTAACAACTGTCATGTCATTACTGTCAGTATTATGTCATTGTGCCATTGTGTGTTACTGGGTGGAAGCGGTTGTTGTTGTTGTTGTTTTTTGTTTATTTTGCAATTGCTTTCTATTTTCTAAAAGGCTCCTACACACTGGCGCGATATCGCGGGCGCGACAGGCAGCGACAAAGAAATTGTGCTACTAGGATCGCGTCGCGCCCGCGGTATCGCACTAGTCTGTACGAGCCTTAATTCGTATTATTTTTTACGAATGTTGAATGTTTTGGAAATATGTATGAATAATCATGAAAAAAAATGACGATATATCGATATTTTTCACTCGATAATTGTCGATACTGTTTAAAAATATCGATTTATTTTTTTCACTTGCCCATCCCTACCGACTGGTACCGACCCACCGTTCTGCTACACGTCAGCTGTCAATTGTTTATTGTATTTTACAGTCAGACAGTGATAGATGACAGATTCAAGCGTGCCATACGTCAAGCCTGTTATCTGTCACTGACACTAGCAACACAGCCTTTCGGTACGGTGCCGGTGGCCAGCACATCAGTTATCACAAACTGTCCAATTTTCTCGTTCGATTTTGAACTTAATCAAAACATTTTAAAGTTTAAAATCGTTTGCAGAAATTTGACAGTTTCGTGTAGCTTGATGTGCTGGTCACTGTACACACCGAAGCAATCACCTTAAACTTTGACAACTACTTTATAGTGGTTGCCATATGTAAATAAAATTTTAGTTCCAGTTGAATTAATTTCTTTACTTATGCTAGATACACACGCAGCTACATTAGTTGCGCTTGCGATAAGCATACAAAATCTTACGTCCACAGACAGATTTTGCAATAGCTAGCGACAAATCTGTTGTCAAAATCTGTGTGATATCAAAGGTTTAAATCATTTCGTGAGATTTTGAAATCGCCAGCGAGTCGCCGGCAACTAAAGTCACTGCGTGTGTACTTATCATTATTTATCAATTAATTCCAGTTTGATCGTCTAAAGTCCCCCTAAATTAACCACAGGATCCCGCCAGGCCGCCACATTAAATAAGAGTATGCCGCACTTAATTTACCAGGAAAACTTAGAAATATACAAATACACAGTATTTTTCACTTCAATAGCTTTTCGCGTTCGCACTTCAAGCGATGATATTCATGAATTCCCTTTTTGTGTACATTCAGTGGATCTACAAAAGAAGATCTCCGATGCCAAGCAATACATACTCCTGCACAGTAACATGTCATCACCAGTGACAGTAAAAATCCTAGATAAATTGAATAACGAATAAATTCTGAAACAAAATAAGCAGTTACAATCTTGTTTTATTTTCGAAAGTTAGTAGGTATCCTACTATTGTATTTATACAAATAAATAAAATTGAAATGTCTGTTTGTAATGTCAAAAATAACAGCTTTTTACTAAATGCATTAGAAAGCATAAACGGCAAAACAAAAAACATTTTTTTTTTGTCTGTCTGTTCCGGCTAATTTCAGAAACGGCGGGACCGATTTTGACGGGACTTTAGGTAACAGCTAGCAGTGTATAGTAGCTAGCCAACTAGCAAATGTTATAAGAAGTAACTTAAGCTTTATTTTAGAAAAAATCTAAGCGGACGAAGTCACGGGCAACAGCTAGTTTAATACATAAAATATTAAATTATAAATATGACAGTTTGTATGTTTGGATGTATGTTACTCAATCACGCAAAAATCGGCTAAACGGATTTGGATGAAATTTGGCACACAGAGTTTGTAAACTGAATACACATACGATACTTTTTACTCCGGTAGTACTTTCCCGTGGGATAATTTACGACCTCCACGCGGGTGAAACCGCGGTCAAAAGCTTGTGTTCAATAAGAATAGTTTACCTTGATTTAATAATTTTGATTTTAACACGACTGTGACTTCAAACTCTTGAACTTTTTCGCCATTTGAGAGACATGAATAATTACCTTCTTCATTTTTACTTATGTGTAATATGTGCAGAGAATTATTAGTGTCTACTGTTATATGAGGTTCTGCATCATTCTTACATTTTATATTATTTCTGTAAAAATATATGAGTACGTACACACGGCTACATATCAAGCTATACATTTCCAATATAAGCTGGCTCCTCATTACACGGACATCCTATACAATGTGAGATCAGCTTATACTGGAAAATATAGCTTGATATGTAGCCGTGTGTACAACAAGTTAATCTCCCAAATAATTTCTAAAGATATACCTAATATACGTTGGTCTAGTGGTCCTGGGTTCGATTCCCAGGTCGGACAAATTGTTATTGGGTTTTTCCATCTGGAATTTCTCAGTAGCAGCCCGGAATCTGGATTTGTGCCCAGTTCATGGCAATAGGCTCGCCCCATATCACATGGGACTAAAACATAACTGGTGAAATGAGGGTTCACTGTAGGTACTCACGGCTACATATCAAGCTAAAAGTTCCAGTATAAGCTGATCTCAGCTTAAACTTGAAATGTATAGCTTGATATGTAGCCGTGTGTACACCTCTGCCTACTTCTTTCGGGATCAAAGGCGTGATTTTATGTTTATATTATATTATAAATTTTAATTAATGAAAAATCTAATCAGCGCTTACCTAAAAAATGAATTTAATAGTTTTGCATCTTTAAACCATTTTAAATCTGAACTTGAAACTGCTTCAGTACACGAAAGTGTTACATGACTGTTTTCTTCTACTTGCTTCGTAGTTCTGTGTTCATTTTTATCTTCATTTATCTTGTGTTTCACTGTAGAAAAATAATAACAATTATTAAAACTTATGTACGGTGGCCAGCACATCAAGTTACTACAAACTGTCAGATATTCTCGTTCAATTTTGTACATTTCATCAACATTTTAAAGTTTAAAATCGTTTGGAGAAATTTGACAATTTAGTGTAGCTTGATGTGCTGGCCATACCACCATACCATTGAGTCCGCGTATCACGTCGTCAGTTTATTTAATTCGCCAGTTTCGTTGATTATAAACTGAATAACAGTTTCACTGATTGGTCAGTTTTGCTGATTAGACAGTTGCATTAACTTGACAGTTTCCAGTGTTTGCCAGTTTTCGTCGATTCGTCAGAAGACATTTAGTCGTGGGATAAGGACAGTCTCCTAAGACCGTTTTCCTGTAGCTACAACGGTTAATGTACCTTGTCCTTACTGCCCCATCTCAAAAATGCAGAATATATATACAGGATATATATAACGTATTTGATTCATTGTAATCATTAAAACGGAGCTTAGTGGCCACTATTTTCCGTTTTAATGATTACAATAAAACATAACAATTTAAAACTACTGTTTGTAGTAATAATGACGTATAGTCTTGTGAAGCACAACTTGACGAGCTTATTTTCTGCATTTTCATTCTAAAATAAAAGAAATCACCGAAATAACGATGAGGGCGCCACTGTGCGCTCGGCGCAGTCTTAATTCCGCCAAAGAGACCTAAAAATGTACTACTGCGCAGGTGTCAGTTTGCAATACTTAACTCTTTTCATGCCGGTTACAATACTTACCTCTTTTTATAACATGGCATGTTTCCGTTGCTTCAAAGTCGGGGATATTTCTGATAATTTCACTAATTTTAGGTATTGTTTTATTGAGTAGTAATGAACGACATGAGATATCGCAGCCATCAGTTAAATATGACATGGCAGCTGTGTCAGCAACATCGTCCATGGGCATTATCTGTAATTTAAAGGCAAGAAGGCAAAATATTTGGCAGGAATGCTATATAAAGACAGCCCCAGATATATAATTTTTTTGAGGCGGGGGCGGGGAATTTTTTGTTTGAGAAATTTGACGTCTCAAAAGTGCATTTTATTTCCAGCCCAATCACTATGTAGGGGATAGGTGTACGACATGATGATTCACATAAGCCGAATGCTTGTAGTTTAAACGATATTCAACTTAGTGGAGATGTAAAAACGTTTATTCATAGTAAATTTGTCTGTATACCTGTTGTCATACTCAGAAAGTGTTTTTAATTTTTTTAACACTGCAAAGAATCGTCTTCCTTGGTGTCCAAGATGATCCCTACGGTAGGGGCAAGATGATCCTGGGGACCATGTCGCCCCCATTATAAAAATATCCTAGGTTTTGGTAGAATTAAATAAAAAATAACAGAGTTTTCATGAGTGTGCCAAAACCGGCGGTTTAGCAAACCCATTGATGGAATGTAATGGGTCTGCTGCTTTTAAGTAAGCTTCTCCAAAAAACTTTGCAATTTAAAAAACAGTCACTGGCCTGCCAGGATTGTTGTTCATCCACTTTTCGAGTGATTGATTGTGGTACACGCTCAAGGGGTACATCATACGGATATCTAAAAGTTGTAGTTTGTGGGTGCAGTGTGGAGGCAGGCAGGCAATGGTGACGTGGTTTTCCTGAGCTTTTAAAGTTAGCTCAAAATTTTTATCGTTAAATTATTACTCACTATGCCATTACGATTGACTGTGGCGTGGGAATATCGGGGACTACATTTACCAATGAAAACAACTATATGTCGCTAATATTTGCGTTGCAATAAAAAAGGATCATGTCACCTGAACGGATCATCTCGTACTACTTTCCCGGCAAGCCGATCCCTTGGGAGAAGCGAGTTAAATACCTAGGTGTGATCCTTAACCTCAACGAGGTTGGCTCGGTAGGCTTCATTTCATACTGATCGCACGCAGCAAATTGTCACTCAAGTGCAAATTACGCATTTATACCGCGGTCATGACCTACGCTTGCATCGTCTTCGCACACGCTAAGCCACGACATCTCCATAGGATGCAGACCCTCCAGAACCATTTCCTTAGAAAGGTCACAGGTGCCCCCTTCCATGTTTGCAATTTGGATCTACACATAGATCTCAAAATACCTGCCATCCAGCAGTTCATGAAACGCCTATCAAAACTTTTCTTCGACTCTACTATAAAACACCCCCAAATCCCCAAAACCCCTCATTGCAGCGGTCGCCCGATATTCTCCCTCCCGCATTAGTAGGATTCGCCGACCAAGGCATACTCTCTCCATTACCGATGACGCCACTACTCTCCTCCATCAGAGCAGTCCCTCCTCTAGCCCAGTTCGATAACGCCGAGGCCCGCCTCGACATCCCCGCCCCGAACCTTGCTCGAGCCAGCCCGTGCCGCTGAGTCTGAAGCTTTAAATTCTTCCCATAATCATAATCCGATCCAGCCTGTCCCTTGCTGTCCTCGCCGACGCCCTAAGCCGAGGTCCGTTACCCCACAGGGGTTGCCCTTAGCGTGTAGTTGCTAAGTTTAAAAGTTTTTTTCCCTGGCTGGAGGCATTAGAGGCAACCAAAGTAAAGTCCAGCTAAGCAGACGACAACACGCTCCTAGGTTGACATGCAAAACGCCATTGCCAGTTTGAAAAAAAAAAGAAAGCAATATTCGTTTTTACCTTAAATGTGGTATTGATAACACTGGGCTGTAAACGACATCTACCTATTCTTTTGCGTACACCTTTGAGATGGTCAATTTCATTACATTCGCCCCAGTTTTCCCAAATTGTTGCTAATTCAAAAGTTTTATTTAAATCCTTTTTTAGTGATTTGAATGGTTCGTATTCAGATATTTTATTATTTTTATTTATTGTATCTAAGTAGTTTCGTTTGTATTCTTGCCACTGGATGGATGTTCCAACTTTGGGGCTGATTTCAACATTGAAGACACCTGTTAAAATTAAAAACATATTTAAAACTCTGAATCAAGGAGCGTACACACGGCTATTTATCAAGCTATACATTTCCAGTATAAGCTGATCTCTCATTATACGGAAATCATATAAAATGCGAGGCCAGCGTAAACTAGTTTTGTATAGCTTGATATGTAGCCGTTAACTATCTCGATAAGCGTGTCTAGAATTTTCTAATACCTTTTTTAAAGTTTAATATTTGAGACACGAAGCGACAAAATTCGATCTAAATAAAAACAGCCACATTCCTCTAGATCGTATTTTGCTGCTTCGTGTCTCAATATGAAACTTTATAAAAGGTATTAGAAAATTCTAGAAACACTTACCGAGGTAGTTGATTGAGCCGTTTTTCATAATTCCTTCTCAGTCACGAGATAATATGCTTTTAAAGGAGTGGCGCTAGTGGACCGGTGACAACGCTCTTAATGACCTAAATAGGTGACTTCTTGGGCACCGAAATTTAAGTAATTTCTTGGTGCTTATTAGCCATATAAGATTTTTATTTATTTATTTAAACTTCATGTACAATAGTGGTATACATAGGCGGACTTAATGCCACAAGGCATTCTCTACCAGTCAACCTTTGGGTTAAATATAAAAACAGTGATAGGGTACAAAAATAATGTCTAAAATACTAACTTCTAGATTACGAGAATTTATATAGTTTTATTGTTCAAGGAGAACCTTGGCTACAAACAAAACTTTTGCCAATAGTTAGTAAAATGTGACTACTTGGGTACCGTTATAACTCTTTCTGGGACTGACCTTCGAGAATGTACATGAAAACATTTCCTTTATTTATTATTTCAGGACTTTTACAAATATAAATTCCTGAATTATTTACATTGAAATCATGAATATTCAACATATGAACAGGTGTTATTTTTACTTTGGTACTAAAATCATTATTTTCAATTTCTGACAGTATTTCTTTCTGTTTTTTGTTTTCTCTAGGCATATAAAACCACCATTTAGGAAAATAGTCGCCTTTGCCATCACTGAAAAAAAAATTGTGTGTGAAAACATTACTTAGTGTGTAATGTATGTAGTTATGTACGGTGGCCAGCACATCAAGTTACCACAAACTGTCTAATTCTATCGTTCGATTTTGAACTTAATCATCAACATTTTAAAGTTTGAAATCGTTTGGAGAAATTTGACAGTTTGGTGTAGCTTGATGTGCTGGCCACTATACGTGTACTGTGTAGGTAGCATCGCACAGTGGAACGAATGTTTGGGGAGGTTGACATTGGCATTTCCGAGAAAAAAGTCTCATATTGAAAAATAAAATAATGCCATCGTATTTAGTTATCAAATGCCTTCACAACTTGTTCTGACTAATTTCTTTCTATATCAAACTGGCGCACATGTACCTTAGCACTAAATGCAGCTCTTAGTGTGTGTATTATGATAGTAAAGACCACAACTTGAAACAGGACCATATTCAGGAGGCAGAGATCGCGATACAGTAAAAAAATACATCAGCCATAAGTCAGAAGGTGCACGTTTGGCGCACCATGTGTCTTAGCAGTAAATATAGCTTTTGTTATGCGTATTATGATATAGTCTAAACCACAACTGAAACGAGGCCGGTATCGGGCGACAGAGAGCTACATATATGCAGTCATATTCATAGTAAAATTTCACATTTTATCAAATAACTCCCGAAATACGAGAGATAGAAAGTCATCTGTCAAAACAAGTATTGAAGGCATTTGATAACTGACTATAAAAGATAACTACGATGGTATTATTCGTTTTCCAAAGACTTTTTTTTTCTTCGAAAATGCCTATGTTTAACTTCTCCCATACATTCATTCCAGAGTGCGTCGCGGTCGGTAGCCTAGTGGAAAAACGCCCTTTGGAGCAATGCCTCCTTGAAGTGCCGAATAAACAGTGATGTGCACTTTGCCATAAAAATTAAGTTACTAAAATTAATAAAAAAATTAAAACATTACCAAAAATTACACCAAAGGTGCACTATAGATCCAGTAATAACATCAAATAATTTCGGTTTACTTGTAATCATTTCGAAAGATGAAGAATTATCATAGCAGGCTGTAACTTCCAAATGAGATGTATTTGTAGTTGCGTATTTCATAATTATATCGCAAAAGGCAAATAATATTATTACTTGATATAATACCATAATAACCTGAAATTGAAGTTTCAATAATTTAATAAACAATAGGTATTTAGAACCAAGTTATCATGAGATTGTCAGCATGTGAGAGTAATGCCGGTCATACACGATCAAGTATTTCGTCCAATTTGCATGAGACTTGCTTGAGGTTTGATCTGGTATATATTTACAGGCCACAAAATCGCCGCGCCCGCGCCGCCCGGCAGCAACAGGAGTCGGCAGTACGACAGGACTAATGATATTTGTACCGCAAAATTTGCGTTGAGCACAAATATGGCTGCCTACCTGATCTCCACAACCCAGATAATGGGTAACACGATACCCCTTGGTACTTGGACCAATGATCTACAACTAGGGTTGCCAGATAGGAACTTGCCGAGTCCGGGACGATTCCCTGTCGGGCCTTAGCTATAGCTATGAATATATTAATATAAATTACGGGATATCTAATTTTATATTTGTATTTATTTTTAAAGGAAAATAAGATTTTATTTTTCAAATTTGTACTTTTATTACAGTTTTTTGTACGATGGGTTTGCTCTTGACTCTAGTCTAGGTCAGAGGTGACAGAGACAAAGTCGACGATGGAGTGAGCTTACCCAGAAGAAGCCTGTTGACTCTCACTAAAACAAGAAGAAAAAAAAAGAAAAAGTAAAACAATTTTTTTTTAATTCTTTTACTATAAAAGAAGTTTGGTAGATAACCACCATATAAAAGATATAAAATTGAGATCTTTGCTTTTATAGAAGGCAATCATCAACAAGTGCAATATTATCTTATAAACTAAATAAACACAGACTTAAAAATAAAAAACAAACAAGCAAACCCGCTCGCTGCCTGCCGCCTAGCCGTGTCATTTATTGTTATTTTATTTTATTATTTTATTTTTCGGAATCCGGGACAATAGACGGAATTACTGGACACGGGACAAGACGTAAAATTCCGGGACAATCCCGGAAATCCTGGACATCTGGCAACCTTATCTACAACTGACAGTAAACTTTTTTAATATTAAGTACGGTAATCATTAAGGGTCCGTGCACGAAAAAAACTCTTTTTTGTCAATTTCTTATCTAATCGTGAGAAAACTAGAAATAATCGAAACATTAAGTCTGTGTAACTATAAAAGTACAGTTTTCATGGTGCTAAACCATTCGTGTCAGTCACAGCAGCTGTTAATAATTTCATCATTTTTGTGCACTCCAAAATATAGTTTATTTCGCCGTTGATTTGCTTAATGAAGATATTGTATAATAATTAAATAAAATTTTGATTATATTTCAAGGATAGCTGAAGTCTAATTTGTGATTTTTAAATTTCTTGATATGATTTGCTAAATAATAGGAAAAAATATATTACTGACGGGGTATAAAACAAAAAAACTGTTTTTTCAATATTATTTTTCTACTATATTTTGTATGGAAGTTGAAAAAAGTGGTTCCGCCACATGCAAGTAAACCATATAATGCTGTTGATGATATTTTTTAATGTTCAAAATCAAAAGTAGTTTCTTGTAGAATGATGATCAAATGTCAGTCTCGCGTCATTTTTCGGAAAACTTGTTGCGAATATTAGTGATTTACCGTGAATACTTATTTTTTTTTGAAAAATCCCTTTCCGCCACATGCAAAACAAAGAACACGACTTTTCAAATCACAAATAATTTTGTATAAATTATTCGTCCCTTTCTCACAAACAATGAACAAAATTGATCAAAATGAATCGATTTCGTGCACGGCCCCTTAAGGCGAAAGCGCCAGAGGAGCCCGAAAAACTCAAATTTTCTTACGTTTTTTTGCAATTTTCAGGTCAGTATCAGGTTGTATGTTGATCTGAATATGATTCACGACCGTAAAAATCTGTATTTATATAATTATAATCATCATAAGTACATCAATACAACTCTCTAGTTTCATATTACCCCGTTGAATGACTATTTCATGAAATCTTGACATTTGAGGATTATACTAACACTAGCTTCTGCCCGCGACTTCGTCCGCGTGAAATTTTGGCCCACCCATCGCGTCGCATTCGCATCCCGTCGCTCGCCCGCGCTAAAACTTCGTTATCGCTTAGCGTTCTTTCTGACTTCCGTTCTTTTCGCTTGGCTTCTAAGGATAGATATATAGCCTATAGCCTTCCTCGATAAATGGGCTATCCAACACTAAAATATTTTTTCAAATTCGAACCAGTAGTTCCTGAGATTGGCGCGTTCAACCAAACAAACAAACTCTTCAGCTTTATCCATACTAATATTATAAATGTGAAAGTAACTCTGTCTGTCTGTCTGTTTTCACGCCTAAACCGCTGAACCGATCGTCATGAAATTTGGCAGAGATATAACCTGGGATATGGAGAAGGACATAGGCTACTTTTTTACGCGATAACCGATATCCACGTGGGTAGAGCTGCGGGCAAAAGCTAGCAAATTATATAGCTGACCCGCGCAACTTCGTCTGCGTCACCTACTCGTCAGAGAGAGAGTGGTTTAAGTAATGAATTTTCTACTTATTTTCTTGCGGAGTTATTGTAAAATTATTTTAAAATTATGTTATCTCCTAAGATGTTAATTGAAATCAAGTGATGTCAAGGACAATTTTGTTTACATTTAAATACTTGTGATTAATAACATATTTATTTGGATAAGGATTAATATTATGTTGATAAAACTCCTTCGCAAATAATAAATTAATTTCGAAAAAATTTGATTACCATAAAAAAAGGTTATAGTGAGTCAATCTTAAAAGATAGACATATGCTGTCACGGACTTTTTTTTTGAACTTTTAAAGAGGAATAATTCCATAGTACATGATATTTGCGTTACTTAAACCGTTTATGCAGCGCACGCAACGGAAGCTCTCAAAAAGGAATAATTTTTCCGTTTTTGCAACATTTTTCATTTATGCTCCGCTCCTATTGATCGTAGCGTGATGTTATATAGCCTATAATATTCCTCAATAAATGGACTATCTAACACAAAAAGAATTTTTCAATTCCAACCAGCAGTTCCTGAGATTAGCGCGTTCAAACTGTTGTACCATGAAGGTTATAATGCACTATGTTCTAGGAGTAGAGTTTGTTCTTAAGTTGTTGCCTAGCAACTGTTATGTTCTATTCTGTCATCTTGTGTTTTCAGATAAAGTTAATTTTATTTTTATGTAATTGTAAATAACTTTATTAAACCACTGTGTTACAATGATGTTGTATTTTCATTGAAAACAAGCTCAGCCAACAGGTTATGGGCCCAGATGTGATCTGGTGTGATATCTGAGCAGAGAAGTATCTGATCTCAATTTCCAATATGGAACTAGCTGCTAAGCAGGGTATTGAGAAATTGGCAGGCCAAGCTAATTATGGTACGTGGGCTTTTGCTATGGAAATGTTCCTGATCGACCTCGATCTGTGGGAGTGTGTAAACGAGAAGTTCGTAGCAGATTCGGTGGAGGCTCAAAGGAAGGATGCAAAAGCACGGAGTAAGATCTGCCTCATGTGTAAAGAAAATATTTATCCCATGATCATGCATCTTAAGACAGCGAGAGATACTTGGCATACGTTGCAAAAATCATATGCTGACGGCGGGTTACTGCGACGGCTATATCTGTTGCGGAAGTTATTCAACGTCAAATTGACAATGTTTTCATCAATGGAGGAATATCTCAATGACATCCAGTCAACCAGCCAGGCATTACTTAGCATAAAGGCAGGTCTAGATGATGAATTTGTTGGGATTATTATGTTGACTGGTTTAACCGATCAGTACATTCCTCTGGTGATGACATTGGAACATTCAGGTATGAAGATTACGACAGAGTCTGTCCAGGCAGCGTTGCTCAAAGAAAGTTTAAGGAAGAGTAGCACAACGACCACGACCGAAGATGACACGGCAACGGCACTGATGTCAAAGTCCAAGAAGGGTGTTATATGCCATTTTTGTAAAAAGAAAGGGCATTATAAATGGCAGTGTCAACGTCGTAAGTCAGGAGAAAAGTCTGAAGACAAAAAAGACACATTTTTAAATAAGAAGAAGGACAGTAAGGAGACCTCGGGTCTAATGGCCGCTCTTTCTATGACAGTTGGTGAAGGCCATTGGGTCGTAGATTCCGGGGCTACATCACATATGACGTCTGACGTGCAAATTCTCGAAGATAGACAGAACATTAGTTGTAAGCTAGTGACGACCGCGAACAATGGTAAAATTGTTTCTAGTGAACAAGGGGATGTGTATGTCATGGGGCGCTCTGTGAGGTTTGAGGATGTACTTATGCTTCCAGGTTTGACGACAAACTTGCTGTCGGTAAGTAAAATGTGTACTAAGGGTTGCACTGTTGTTTTCGATGAGGCTTCTTGTCAGGTTTACCAAAAGGATTACAAAGTAAAAGTAATTGGAAAGCCAGTATTGACAGCACCACTGAAACAGGGGTTATATGTTTTAGAGAAAGAAGCAGCGATGGTTCTGACGTGTCCTCCAGAAGATTCTTCTCGCGCCCGTTTTGATTTGTGGCACAGAAGACTAGGTCACCTGAGTGGAGCTCTGATGGTGAAGCTGAAAAGTTTGGTAGATGGTCTGACTTTTAGTGAGGTGAGCACGGAACCATGTGAAGGGTGCTGTAAAGGGAAGAAGTGTGTCAAAGTGTTTCCAAAAGGTAAAAGCAAGAGAGCAATAGACTTTCTTGAACTCGTGCATTCGGATTTAGCGGGCCCTATGGAGGTGGTATCCTGGGGCGGAAATAGGTATTACCTGATTTTTGTGGATGACTTCAGCCGAAAAACATTTGGCTATTTGTTAAAATCCAAGACCGAAGTTTTCGCTAAATTCATGGAATTCAAGGCACTAGTTGAAAATCAGACGGGAAAGAAGATAAAGAAATTTCGTAGTGATAATGGCACTGAGTATACCAACGGAGACTTTCAAGGTTTCCTAAAGAAACATGGGATCCAACACCAGAGATCAGTACCTTATACTCCTCAACAGAATGGAGTGGCGGAACGAACAATACGTACAATAACTGAGAAGGCTAGATGTATGGTGCATGAGGCTGGTTTGGACAAGAGATTCTCGGGAGAAGCTGTTGGTTGTGCCGTGTACCTGAAGAACCGATCTCCAACAATGGCCCTCAAGGATAAAGTTCCAGAGGAGGTTTTTACAGGAGAGAGAGTCGATCTATCGAATCTGAAAATATTCGGATGTAGAGCTCATGTTCTGGTAAAAGATCATAGTCGCAAGAAGTTTGATCCAAAGACGGTTCAAATGATAATGACTGGGTATTCGACCAATTCAAAGGCGTACCGATTTATCAATTTGGAGGATGATCCAACGAGGATTATCATCGCTCGAGATGCTACATTTATGGAAAATGTTTCCGTGACTACTAAAGAGAAACAAAAATCCCCTTTTCCTGTTTCTAATAAAGATGCTGTGGTTATAGATTTACAATATGACAGTCCTGGAGTTAGTCGTTCCCCTACTCAACCAGAGGTTCCCAGGATTGCTGGTCCTGTCGCAGTGGGGGTTCCGGTGGCTAATTCAAATGTGAATGAAGAAGAATCTGGAACTACATCTAGTACATCGAGGGCTAGTTCACTGACAAGATACGATTCTGGAGAGAATTTTTACGACTCTGTCGACGTAGAGAATCCTATTGCAGAGGATTTGCAAAGTTCAGCTTCTGTCGACTTAGAGTGTCCTGTGGCAGAAGATTTGCAAAGTTCGAGACGTTACCCTGCTCGAAATAGGGTTCCAAAGCGGGAGAAAGACATGGTATATAATTTCCATGTCTCAGATGATCCTGATCCTACTTCAGTTAAAGATGCCATGGAGCGTTCTGACAAGAAGTTTTGGGTGGAAGCGATGAAGGATGAGTACAATTCCTTGATGGTGAATGGGACCTGGGAATTGGTTAATCGACCATTAGATGCTAATGTTATCAAAACGAAATGGGTTTTCAAGTTGAAGGTTGGAGCTGATGGCAGCACCCAGCGCTATAAGGCCAGGCTGGTTGCTAAGGGTTATTCGCAAAAACCTGGTGAAGACTATTTTGAAACATTTGCACCAGTAGTCAAGATGTCGTCGATTCGTCTTCTACTAGCACTGGCAGTTGAAAAGAACCTGAGCGTTCATCATATTGACGTTACCACCGCTTTCCTGAATGGAGATCTGCATGAAGAAATTTATATGGAACAGCCGCAATCTTTTGTTCAAGAGGGGAGTGAAGGCAAGGTTTGCAAATTGAAGAAAGCCATATATGGCCTGAAACAAGCTGCCAGGTGTTGGAACCAAAAGATTCATGAGTATATAATAAAGATGGGTTTTTATCGGTCTAAATATGACCAGTGTGTCTATACAAAGAATTATAAAGGAATTTTCACTGTCATAGCTCTGTACGTGGATGATTTTTATATATTCACAAATAAAGCTGTAGAAGCCAGTACGGTGATACATCAGATTGGCAGGTCCTTCAAAATAAAGGATTTGGGTGAGGCAAGAGAATGTCTTGGAGTCCGGATCGAGAGAAAGAGTGCGAGTGAAATCCACTTGTCTCAAAAGAAATATATTTTAAAAATTCTGGAGAAATATGGAATGTCGGACTGCAAACCAGTTAGTACACCAGTTGAAGTGAATCTTCGCCTGAAATCTGGTGGAAAAAATGACAACACGCGTTATCAGGAAATTATTGGTTCACTTATGTACCTGGCTTGTTGTACAAGACCTGATATATCGTATGCAGTTACGATGCTAAGTCAGTTTAATAACTGCAATGATTCTACTCACATGGCGGCACTGAAACGAGTGCTTAGGTATCTAAAGGGGACAGTGGAACTATCGCTGTGTTACAAAAAATGTAATAAGCCTTTGGTTGCCTATGCAGATGCAGATTGGGGAAATGGGCCTGATGGGAAATCTTTCTCTGGTTATACCTTAGTTTTCGGTGGTGCTGCGGTGTCTTGGCAGTCTATAAAACAGCGTTGTGTTGCGTTAAGTACTGCTGAAGCTGAGTACATCGCAATCTGTGAGGTCGCTAAGGAAGTGATATCAGTAAATGGTTTATATTCTGAACTGACTGGCAGGGATAACACTGCTGTAACTATTTTTAGTGATAGTCAAAGTGCCAGTAAGTTAGTTTATATTCCTGCTATTGGAAAACGTTCCAAACATATAAATATAAGATATCATTTCGTTAGGGAGTTAGCAGAGCAAAGGGTAATTTGTATTGAATATTGTGAGACTACCCTCATGCCTGCTGATATGATGACAAAGGGAGTTGGTAAGCAGAAACATATGTTCTGCACACAGCATAGTGGATTAAGTGGGGGTGTACCATGAAGGTTATAATGCACTATGTTCTAGGAGTAGAGTTTGTTCTTAAGTTGTTGCCTAGCAACTGTTATGTTCTATTCTGTCATCTTGTGTTTTCAGATAAAGTTAATTTTATTTTTATGTAATTGTAAATAACTTTATTAAACCACTGTGTTACAATGATGTTGTATTTTCATTGAAAACAAGCTCAGCCAACACAAACAAACAAACAAACAAACAAACTCTTCAGCTTTATATATCAAGTATAGAGTATAGATATGGAGTTGTATTACTGATTCTAATGATTATACTCAAACTCAAAGCATTTATTTCAAATAAACCAATTACAGGCACTTTTGAATTGTCAAGGGGTCGACAGTTTGACAGTTTCGTATAGCTTGATGTGCTGGCCATTGTACACACCGAAGCAATCACCTTAAACTTTGACGTCTACTTTATAGTTGTTGCCATGTAAATAAATTTTTACTTCCAGTTGAATTAATTTCTTTACTTAAGCTAGATACACACGCAGCTACATTAGTTGCGCTTACTAGCATACAAAATCTTACGTCCACAGGCAGATTTTTAAATCGCTAGTGACAAATCTGTTGTCAAAATTTGTGTGATATCAAAGATTTTGACAACAGATTTCGTGAGTTTTAAAATCGCCAGTGAGTCGCCGGTGACTAAAGTCACTGCGTGTGTACCTATCATTATTTATCATTTCAAGTTGGAACCATTATTCAATGAAGAAAGAACGTTAGCGAATGAAGTGCGGATGGAAATAGTTAGATTTTTTTAAATGAATTTCATATAATCTGCCTGCGATATAATAATATCCAAGGCTTGAATTTACCCATAAACTTTTTCAATACGAAAAATTGATTGAGTAAATTCTTTGTACCACAGATAGTATCCGATCGTATTTGTTCTTGGCGCTCTCATCTTCAAATTAAATCAAATTTACTTCATCAACATGGCGGATAAATCAGAAAGTAAGTTTTGTTTTGATTGTTATTTATATAAATTGTATAACTATTTCGATTATTTACATGTTGTGGAACCAAATGCTTTTTTATTTTTGTACGTACCAGTATTTATTTGAGATTCTTTTAACGTTCTCTCCGCTGTAGCTACGATTGAAATGTTGTTCGCTAGATTCAAAATTTGAAAAAATTCAAATTTTCAGCCGAAATGTCAATCAGTTTTGCATTGGAACTAGGAAATATAGTGTGTTACAGACATTGGTGTAATAATATACTTTTGTGAACATTGGTTTATCGTGCAAATACATAGATAAGTTTCCTGGACTTTGAGTTATATAAATTGTGTATTATTTTGTTTAGGAGAGCATGAAGAAGAGGATTTTACGCCCAGATCACATTATCGAGTCAAAGATGAACCAATGGATATGGAATTTCCCGAAGAGGAAGAAGAACCTCCAGCGTTTGGCCCTGCCGCGCTTGGTCTTCACAGGGTCGGTACTAAGTTACCGCCAAAACCAGCACCGAGTGAACCTGTACAAAAGCTGAACGCGCGAGGCATGCCAGCTCGCATCAGAAAGAAAAACAGATTCATATTTGTTGATGATTTTGTGAATACTTCGCCACCACGTCAATCACCAAAGCGAACTCCGAAAATTATCTCTAAAACTCCTAACAAACAATCAAGTGGTAAAAAACAGAAATCACCATCTAAAGTCCAAAGGGCAAGTGATAAATATGATGAGAAATCTGAACCTGTAGGACCCCAATCACCGGACACCAAATCTGGGCATCGAATTGGAATGAGATTAAGGAATCTTTTAAAACTACCAAAGGCTCATAAATGGGTGTGCTTTGAGTATTTCTATAGTAACATTGATAAAGTTTTATTTGATGGAGAAAATGATTTCATGATTTGCTTGAGAGAATCTTTTCCACAACTCACAAACCGAAAATTAACACAAGTTCAATGGTCTAAAATTAGGCGAATGATGGGCAAGCCCCGAAGGTGTTCCCAAGCATTTTTTGATGAAGAGCGAAGAGAACTTGAAAGGAAACGAAAATTAATAAGATTTATACAGCAAAGAAAAGCAGCTGATATCAGTGTCAAAGATTTGCCAAATGAGATACCAATGCAATTGGTAGTGGGAACGAAAGTAACAGCGAGATTACGTAAACCACAAGATGGTTTATTTACAGGATGCATAGATGCAGTTGATACATCCAACAACACATATAGGATTACTTTTGAACGCCCAAAACTAGGCACACATTCAGTGCCAGATTATGAAGTTCTATCCAATGAACAACCAGATACTATAAGTCTTTCCAGTATAGCAAAGAAGTTTCGACCACGTTTTGTGCTGCAAGACATATTGAGCTTGTATGAACCAGCAAACAATAATTCTCAAGGTGATCCGCTTATTGGTTGCTCAGACATAGCAAAACAAATGGATGCTATTGGCAGTTACCCTTTTGCACTTTTAGAACTAATTGTCAAGTTAAGAAGAATATTAAATGCTAAGCGAGACAAAATAAATTTGTTAAAAGAATATAACTGTGATGCAGAGAAAAGAAAATCGTTTGGTCAGAAAATGCCAGAGGATTTCGAACGAAAATATGCTGCAGTTGTAATTGACTTGGAAAAAATGAATATGGATTTACAAGATTACATAAATGATGTACAACAGTACTGCCAACAAATTGCCCCAGAACCTAGCTTAGCTGCAATGTTAGTGCCTTCACACCTAAGAGAAATATGTCGCGAGAAAGCATCTTTGTTAGTAGAAAAAAATAATAATGGATCTGTCAAAGACCCCAATTTAATTGATCTTATAACAGACCTCATTGCTTTAATGCTTCAAGTTAAAAGCTTGTCTGATTCAGATCAGAATGCATATGAATTAACTGTTTTGCAAGGCACAATGGAGCAAATAAAAATGAAATTAGAACCACATCATCAAAAACTATTTCAAAATAATGTAGAGATTCATATGCACAGGATTCAAATGGGTCTTGGGCAAATGACCCCAAACAGTTATGTTGCTGGTACATAATGTGCAATATGTATATTTTATTTATGACGTTTTGATCATTTTGCTGGATGCTTAATGAATTTTATTTAAAAATAAACATTTAAAATAATTTTGTTTCTCAAAATACTTTATTGTGGTGCATAGTCGTACTACCTATGATTTAAATTTGTGTTATTCTAGTGGGCAAAAATGTATGATAAAAAATCATTTTATATCTAAAGAAACTTGTTCTAGAATTGTAATTTATTATAATTTGGTTCATGGGCTTACATTATTGGTCAGTGCAATGAATACTACTGGTATTGGTCAGTCAAGTATATTAAAGCCTTGTAATAAAATATAGCAAGTTGAATCTGATTGTTTTATATTAATTTCCTCTTTAATTAAACACCTTACATTGGTAACAAATAATTATGCAGGTTGCAGACCAAGAGCTAAGCTAGTTCGTTTAGCATAGCTGATGTAATTTCTCATACTTGTGTGCAAACCGCAAACTATGAACTCAAGTATCAGAAGTTACCTCGGCTATGCGAGCTATACTAAACTAACTTAGCTTTGCTTTTGGTCTGCAACCCGCATAACCCTGTGGTAGATACCAAAAATTGATATGGTATCAGAGGCGTGCAATCGTACAGGTACTTTTACACACAGCTACAAATCAAGCTATACATTTCCAGTATAAGCTGATCTCATATTGTACCTACCTATAGCATTTCCGTACAATGAGAGGCCAGCTTTTACTGAAAATGTATAGTTTTGATTTGTGTAGACGTGCGTACAACAGTACACACATCTTGTTTTGCCAGAGCTGAGGCTAAGGAAAAGCTCCTTCGCTGTTCTGGTACTGCTAGACTGGCCGCTACAATAAAACCTGGCCGAAAATGAACAAAAATAAAATAAACTTCGGATTTCGTACGAAAACGCGTTATAATTTTATTTACTTTGAGAACAGAATTTAGATTGTTACTTGTGATTTCGAGAAAAATGTCCGTCAATAGTTTAGACTGATATGGGAAAAGTTTTTTGCAATTTCTGGCTTTTGTATAGTGGTCAGTCTATCCACTATAAGAAAGTAAAGTTTAGTCTTGTTTTTGCGATTTCTGACTTTTCTAATACTCAAACCTTAGTTGGTTGCATAGTTAATGTTTTGATCCATGTATGAAACAGAATTGAAGGGTTTTTTTTTGTGAATATGGTCCATTTTCTTGCTGACTAAATTAAAATAAAGTAAATTAAAATGATGGACAGTCTCCTGAAACCGTTTTTCTGTAACTACACCGGATTAATTACCCCTTACTTACTGCCCCGTCTAAAAAATCCACTCTGTACCTATATGAATAATTGTAGACAACCAATATATTTCCAGAAAGTACGTAAAGACCTTTCATTAGTGACGTTGGATTTTATGTGATCCTATAGCCTTTAACCGACGGAACAAAATAACGCTTCTAAAGACCTCATTTGTCAAAATACGAAGAGTAGGAGATATGAGGAAACAGCCTGTTAAAATCATAACCCTCCTTTGCCGTAGTCGGGTAATAAGTAGTTGTTTACACCCGGGTGTAAACTTGACAGATATAAAAGAGAATTTGTAAAAAAAAAAACATGTTCTCAGTTGTGTTAGGTATAAGATTACTGACAAATGCTTGCACTGACTGGACAGATTACTCAAATCTGTGGTTCTTTCATCAAGGGACCACTTCAGACGCTATTCTATACGGTCCTCACATGATCTGAACAAGTTTGTCTGGACTTTAAAACAAACTGACCCCTGAGTTTGTTCTTCTCAGGAGTAGTCAGATAGGAAATATCTACTTATTTAGCTTATTTTTTAATAGGTATGAAGTGTAAAAGTGATTCCGATATCTTATTTACAGAATCAACAATTTCATTTAATTTCATAGCAATATTTTTTTTTTTTGTTAAGTTTAGAAAGTGTTCAGAAACCGCGTAATGCTGTTTAATTACTAGGAGACATCGAAAATAGCCCTAAGGCAAGATGACTGGCGACGTTCATCGCCCACAGCTTTCCTGACTTTAGTACTAGTAGTTTTTTTTTTAATCTTTGGATTTGGATGAAATTTCAACCACGGGCGCCACTTGGTGCAGCTACCTAATTAATTCTGCTTCTCCATCTTGTGCAATAAGCCCCAACCTAATATGATAAGATCGTAGTGCCTGCAAAGAAATTTCAAACGAAATATTCAGCAATGGAAATGATGTATTTCTCAATCTCAGGATTAACATAATCAAAATCAATTTCACAATAATGATACGAATATCATTTTTAATTATGAAGGACTACATACTTAGGTACAATACATAATTTGTTTTAAGTGAAATTTTTATGTTATACACAGATAATAAACTTAGAAAAAAATATTTAAATAAAAATAAATTTTCTGAATAAAATTACTACTCTAGTCCAGTTAATAAAATTTTAGGTACAGTATTCTCAATTTAAACAGAAATCAGTACAATAATTAATATTTTATGCTTTGTATTTGTTTAAAGTTTCTAGTAATTCATCAGCTTCCTCTGAAGTTTTCACCCGGATTAAGATAGGTGTAGGTGGGGGCTTTGATTCTGGTGTGGGTATGCATACCAACATAACATTGTTTTTACCCATGCGTTGTGTAGGGATAGCAGACACCAATATCAAATTAACTAAAATGTTGCCCAAGTTTGTGTTAGCTCGAACTAGGAGCTGGTGTTTACCACTTTCCTCAATTTTCTTGATATAAAGTGTACCAACACCCTTGTCAACAAAATTGCCATCTTTCTTTACAAAAACTTTGCAACGCTTATCATAAACAGTGTTGTCTTCAACAACAGGTGTAAATTCTACTTTAGGTGGTGAATCATCATCTTCATTGGTTTCTTCAGTAGTATCTGTGTTTTGTTTGACATTAGAATTAAAGCTAAAAGGTTTTCCAATCCCAAATGAAAATGGTGCTGCTGTTCCATTGGCAGCTGTTGTACTTGTGGTTGTAGCAAAAGAGAAAGGGGAAGAAGTTACAGCACTTGCTGTGCTTGATGTAATGGCTCCAAAAGAAAATCCTGCAGTGCTGGTTGAAATTGTACTTGAAGTATTAGTAGATGAACCAATCCCAAAGTTGAAAGAGCCTGATTTTTCTGGTTTTTCAGTTGCTGCAGTGGTATTGCTTTGAGTAGCAAATAGAGATTTTGAACTTGGAGACACATTAAAAATAGATGATCCTGCTGTATCATTTCCAGTTGCAGCTACTGGCTTAGTAGCAGAGTTACCAAACTGTGTTTTTGTTTCTCCTGTAGTAAATTTATTATCTAACTTTTTATCAACATCTTCTTTATCTGAACCATATTCATCTTGTATTTCTTTTAAATACTTTTCATAATCTTTAAATATTGGAGTAAGTATGCAGAGAGGAGTTTGTTCTACATGCTTTTTTATCCAATCAGATACAGATTCATTTAAACCTTTTAATTTTGAATAATATTTCATTTTTTTATCATTCTTGGTGTCCTCAGGCTTTTTATCTGTCTCATTTAGATTTACTTCTGGTTTTGATGCCATACCAAAAGTGTTGGACATAGGTTGAATCTTAAATGGTGCTGAATTTGAAGTTGTTGAAAACAATGACTTTGATACATTGGCGCTGGTAGACGGAATGTCAAATTTACTAGAGGTAACTGGTGCAATT
Source organism: Dryobota labecula (assembly GCA_947523025.1). Taxonomy (NCBI): domain Eukaryota; kingdom Metazoa; phylum Arthropoda; class Insecta; order Lepidoptera; family Noctuidae; genus Dryobota; species Dryobota labecula. The sequence continues at coordinate 18,806,650 of OX383287.1, read as the reverse complement.
GAAGATTTTGTGGAATCAGTATTGTTATCTGTTGAGCTAGTAACTGTTTGGATTTTGAATGGAGAATCTTTAACAGTGGAATCAGCTTTTGAAGTCATAAACATAGATGGAGTTGTGGTGTTTTGAGCAGGAACTCCAAATAGGGAGCTTGAGCCCATCTGTGTTGATGGTGATCCAAATGGCGACTTAGTTGGTGTACTGGTGGACTGATTGCCAAAAATACCACAGCTAGGACTGGCAAGTGGTTTATTTGAAAATAAACTAGATGTAACTGATGAATCTGCTTTGTTGGATGAACTGTTACTGTCATTGTTGCCATTAGTTAATTTTGACAAAAAGTCAAATGATGCTGGTTGTGCTTTATTGAATCCACTAAATCCACTGAAGACACTTTTCTTAGGCTGAAATGTAAAACAAAAAGTATTAAAGAGTGGACTTGTAACAGACTATCATATAATTTTAAAGTAAATATCAACTGCTCAATAACGTTGGTGCAAAAGGAGTTTTAAATGTCATAAATTGCCTTCCTGAATGCGTATCTACAAATGGGTGGACAAAGGTAGAGGTTTTCTATTACAATAAAGTATCCATGAATGAAAGGATTAAGAAATAAAAGATAAACTATTTATTGATTCGATATATGGTAATATTTCTAGCCTACAATAATCCTCTTTTAGTCACTTTCATCTAGTATCAAAAACCAATAGGTATATTCTACAACTTGCAACTCCAGCTTGACAAAATATTTAAATTTACCTCATCACCAGCAACTTGTGTACGCCTTTTTGCAGTCCTGATAACACGTTTTTCAAGCATTTCCTTAGGTGCAATTTTAAAACTGCCCATTTCTTCATGGTCGGCTGGGTCATCTTGATCCCAATTGTCGTGATTCAATTCGGTAGTGGCTTGTCGTTTGACAGACATTTTATACTCTCTTAAACACTTTTTACAATATCCTTATTTTTTATTAAAAATACAGTAGTTTGTCGTGGCGCCAATCACCATGAAAATTTCAGCATGAACATGTCGTTTTCAATCTTGTAAAATATTTCAATCGCATCTATTCTAACTAATCAAATTCAGCCACTGGATTGTAGAACACTATCAGAAAAATCAATTAATGTCTAAATAACTATTGTAAGAGTATTGTATTACAATTTTTTAAACAAGTCTCGTCGAAATATATCTTCCACAAAGCAACGGGCGACAGACGACATTGATTGAATGAATGATATCAAACGGGACGGGAACCAAGCAAACGAATGCACATAATTATATTGAACGAATGAACCACAGAGTACTTTTATATATAGGAATGAACTCAGATATGGTTATACCCACGGAATTAGTATTTACTCTATGAGGTGATACCCTACCGCAACCGTAATGATGTGATACGTACTTATGGGCCACACCAACGGAAAACGCCGATTGTTGATTATCGCGATGTTCGGCGTTGACTGTAGGTGTAGATACAACTTATCGTGATAATTTTACAATGGCATTCACATTGCCGATTGACGTTAGACGTTACCTCGGTGTGTGGTTCAAGTGTGGCCACTCAATTTATCGCGATAATTATCGGAGTAATTACCGCGGTGTTTACGGCGATGTTGGACATTGCCGTTTCCCGTTGGTGTGGCCCCGGCATTAGAGTATATAACACTGGAGAAGGAATAGGCGCAATAATCTGAACAGAAAAGTCTGTAACTTTAGCGGGGGACGCGGTAGCTACTGCAATAAAAAACAACAATGGCTCGCGTAGACAGAGAAAAGCTATAGACTACTGCTCTGCGTGTCGATGTAAGGGACAGAAAATCAAGGTACCTGAAACTTCAGGGTTACCCACTTCAAAGTAATTTTACCCCGAATGTTTAGATGTTTTTTAATCTTTATCATCTACATTGTACAGACGCCAGCAGGTCAAGCTACCCGAAACTGTCAAATACAGACGCCAGCACATCAAGCTACTACAATCTGTCAAATTTATTTAATAGATTTTCAACTTTATCACTCCAGTGTAAGGTTCAAGGTTGATTGCGAAAATTTGACAGTTTCGGGTAGCTTGACCTCAATACTCAATATCTTTATTGCTTTTCCATAATGTGTACTTAGGTGGTAACTATATAATTTAGATCATTATGGACCCTGTTATGTTATGCTGGCGTCTGTACAAACGCATAGGGTTTATAAATAGAAATAAAACATCTAAGTCAAAATAGTTTATTCATAGTAGGAGTTCTTTCACCTGCGGGAAAAAGAACATTTAAAGAAAACCTGAGATACAGCATAAAAAATCTTTTTATCTCCACTTTCATCCATAATTCCCGTGATTCCGGTTTGGCGGGAAATCTCAAATTTTTTAACACTTTAATACCTACCACAAATAAAATATTTTATACTATAAATAGGTACTAAAAGGTAAAGATGTAATATTACGTCCAGTGAAAAATGGAACAAATTTGCTGCCAGCGTTATAGATACACTCCAATAAAGTATTAATCTGAAATGATTGATGAAGGTAATTTATTTTATTGGCGTACTATTTTCCCCTGAAATGAGGAAGTATCCGAGTAAAAAGTAAGCAGCACTGAGCTTGGAGGTTATGTTAAGAATAATAAATAATAAAAACATAAATCAGCACTCATGTTATCTTGAAACAGCTGTATACTTATTTTAAGAGTTTAAAAACCCATATTAGTTGAAAACTTCCACTGTCTTACACCGAATAAACTAAAATATTTAGCTACTTACGAATGAAAGGACAATCCGGCAATTTTCTTCTCACTATCGCTTTTGCAAACAAGAACACTGCACCTTACTATTTTGCAGCAATAGCTAAAGTCAATCCTCAACAAAATAGTTAGTATTTTTCGAAATAACAAATGAAATAATTTAAAATTTCGTCGGAACCACTTTCGAACGCGTATCAAACGTCAAACTTTGTTTAGCAACTGAAGTGCTGTCCTTGAAAAACGTGACACGCGATAAGGGACAGAAAATGTTAGGCTCTGTCTCTTTTCTTTACAAGCATCATAGATATATTTTTCTTTTTCTTGTGTAAGTAAGATAAAAGATGACCAGCGGTCTATAGTTTTCTCTGTCTACGATGGCTCGCCCGGAAAGAGAAGCCCGTACCATCGATTTATTTTTATCGATATCATTATGTCCCTCAAGTTTTAAAATGTTACACTGCTACAATATTGAATTCGTTACGAATAATCTAAAGAATATTTGTTTGTACCGATGAGGGTGGCATAATCAGTTTATGATTAAACTCTCTATAAAAAAAAATCTTGAGGTAGGGATTAGACTATTTAATATGACGCTAAGACTCTTAGAAGACGAGTAAAAAGTAAGAAAGCTCGTAGTAAGAATTCGCGGGCAGAATCTAGTCATTTCCTAAATGTTAACCCTATTCAAGGTCCCTACAAACAGGCGCGACACGCGACGCGACACAAAGACACCGCGTGCCGCGCGACGGGCGGTCTCTTTGTGTCGCGTCACGTGTTGCGCCCGTTTGCAGGAGCCTTAATGCTTGTCGTTATACGAAATAATAAGTATCAACTTTGTATTGAATAAAAACAATATTTAAAACAGACTTTAAAAAATACTTACTTATTTATTAAAACAATACATTAATTATAATAACCATGTTTATGCAAAATACAAAAACAAAAAAGACGTCTTTTTGGGGGGTAACCACTTAGGAGCTGTATGTACAGACGCCAGCAGGTCCGAAACCCGAAACTGTCACATTTTCGCAATCAACCTTGAACCTTATACTGTAGTGATAAAGTTGAAAATCTATTAAAGAAATTTAACAGATTGTAGTAGCTTGATGTGCTGGCGTCTGTACATAACACCTACTGATTTTTATTAAAATGAATCGTATTGGAGTAAACGAATACATTTTTGAGGGTCCCTTTTTTTTCAACTTTTATAATCTCCTGTTAGCTTTGTGCCAAAAATAATGATTTTCAAATTTTAAAACCGTTAAAGCCGTTATGGATTTTTTTTAAATTTTGATTTTAAAATGATTATTTTTTTAACACATTTTTTTTTTTTTAAACAACATAAATTACTAATTCGTACTAAGAAAGTATCGATGTGTAAATTTTGGTTTCAAACATGACCCCAACCCTACAGTAGTTTCGCTAACATTTTTGCTAGAAGACAAAATAATAATTGCATGGCAAGTGCTTGTCACATGTGACATGGAAAACTATAAGGGTTCCTTGTTGACTACGGAACCCTAAAAAGGGCAAAAAACATCTTAATTTTCTCACTACAAATAGAAGTTGTAGACGCTGTACCCATTATGCTAGTTATACACACACTGGCATATACTTATCTTATCGTATTGAAGTGAGATTTTGAAATCGCCAACGAGTTGCCGGCGACTAAAGACGCTGCGTGTGTGCATTATAAAGGATGATTTTCACCAAATTTAGATTTTACAATCTTACACGATATTAAATCGTGTACATATACACAGTGGGGTTTATTTATAAACGTTGCTTAAACTTAAGTAATGATTAGCGACTGTTTAACCATACATTTTTGACGTTTGAACGTCACTTAAAGCAACGTTTATAAATAACCCCCAGTACCTATTTAAAGTTTTTATTACCAAGCCGCGCACAGCAGCTTCACCGCGGGCGTCTTTCGTGAAACGCGATCGTAGCCGAAAGTATGCTGCGACGAGCGATCGGTTCCATTCACCTGTCTTCAATGCAATAGCCAATATTACTACGTCAACCATTTTCAAAAAATTGAACACGTCAACATGTTTGGAGTGAAACTATTTGACTAGGCGCAGAAAAGGATACGTACGCAAGCGACGGTACGGAGCCGATTGTATCCGTCGACATCCTGCCGGACGCGATAGGCTGTCGCCGCATCCGTTCGTATCCATTCCGATCCGCTGCAATGCGAGCCGTTTAGTGGAAATCATCCTTAAGTCTGAAATCACCAATCCACCTTCAGCAAGCGTTGTCCTACAGTGGGACAGTAAAAATGTGGTAGTATTATTTATTTATCATTTATTCTCAAACGTAATCAGATGAAAATATTTGAAGAGCTACCAAGAAGAAGCGCTACTTCTGCCATTGCAGGAACAGCTGTAATGTTCTTGTTTGTTTCGTGTAACAGAGTTTTTCAGTTATTTATTTCCGGAAACGTTTTGAGTGTGTGTGTGTATTTGTGTAATGTGTAAGCGTGCAGAACTATGCATGTGTATGTAATTATTTCAATTCAACTCACTTCGTTGAATAAAGTTGTATTGTAATAATTTAACCCAATTTGGTACAGATTTAAAGTATGAAAGTTATTTTATTTTGTTTAAAATTATTTTTATTCTGTTATGTAATAAACGTTCCGCGCAGTGTAAAGTTTCTGAAGAAAGCGTAATAGTTAATTTGCGTTTTTCGTATCCTTGTTGTGAGAAAGAAACAAATGGAAACACGATTTTTTTCTTCGTGAACATATCGTTAGTTATGTTTAGATTTCTTTTACGTTGAAGTAGTTAAATAAATACAAACTGTTGGTGATTTCTGTTAACTAGAGTTTATATTAAAATATATAAAAAGTATGGAAGTATCTAATGAAATAAAGGAAGATATTCGCAAAACCCAGTCGGACTTGAAAAACGCGATACGAATTCATCAGGTTGGTCTAGTGATTTTATGAATTATTAATAATAATTTTTATCACTATTCAATTTAGTAAAGTAGTCGATCTTTAATTGGTTTTTTTAATTACTTTTCAGGTTTGGGTTGCGCGCCTTCAAGAAGATGAAAATGTAAGAAAGATTTGTTGTTTTTTTTTGCTATTTAATTAGATCTGTTGAAAATTCTATTTAATATTACGATTGCGCTTTCTTCGCAGAATATTCATCTCAGATCTAAAGTCAAAGAAGCTGAGAAAGAAATTATGGCAATTGGACAAACTCAAGTAAGTTTTAAGATTACATTTCGTATGCTTAAACATTTCCATGATCACTGGGTGAATAGGTACTTAGTATTTTATTAAGTATTTATAAATGTGACCCTTAATACAAAAGCTCGTATATATGGCAGGCTGTAAAAGTATAACTCAAGCACAATCTACAACACCTAATATTATTTACAATATATGTATCATTATAGCTACATCTTGAACATGTTACATGATAAATTGATAAGAGAGTGTATGATGCTTACACAGTAGGGTTATTTATTGTTGAAGTTCAGTAGTAGTTTTTGAAATGTTTGTTCAAAAGAACTAAATTTCAATGTAATTATTTGTCTTAATAATATGAGGAAAAATGTCCCAAGTATCATAAATTAGGCAAATTCATCTAAAAAATAATAATTACACAGGTGTTGAACCTGCTTAAAAAAAAAGTGAGAGTGAGACAAATAAATTGAATGTTTCTGCTGAAATTTTCAAATAGAAGCTATACAACTATTTTTAAGTTTAGAACAAAATTATAGGTACTCCATTGTAAAGGAGTGCAATACTTCTCTCTTCTACTTCTATAATATGCCAAAGGGCTTTGAACTGTGTGTATGTCTTCCCATCATGCCAAAGTAAAACAAGTACTAATTAAATAATAACTTTACCACAGAAATTAGTGGTAGACAGACTACGCAGAGAACTAGAGTTGTACCAACAAAGGTTGAAGGCTCGGAACAAGCACATCAACATTGAAAATGACAACAGATATGTGGCACAGCAACTGAGGGACCATCAAATACAATATCGTAGCAGAAACAGAACTGTATCACTCTTAAAGCCATCTGTACTAAATGAAATACATATTAAAACTGAAAACAATAGTGATGAAACAAAGGAGAATATATCGGATGTGGAGATTGAGATCAAGCTGTCTAGTGAAAAGGAAAACTCAAATCATAGTGAAAATGATGATAAAGACAAATATCAGAGGAATTTCACTCAACTACCAAGCACTGTGAACGATAGCAGAAACAATTTTGTGAATGTATTAAACAAAGTGAAGGAAGCTTTTGGGTAAGAGTACTTATTTAAACTGTTTATTATTATTGAAATAATTGTTTACTTTATATTTTACTAAATCATTTTTGGTTGACAGTGGATCAAAGCATCAGCACAGCAATGAGTGGCAGGAACAGAAGTCAGATTCGGATTCATCTCGAGGTGCGGCTCTATCACCGACGCCGTCGCCGCCCCCGCTACCGGGGCCTGGCGAACTCGTCACTAAAGAGGTCTTTTTAAGGTAATCATTTCTGAAATCAACGAAATACAAAATTTTTGGAAATTTCCACATGCACTTTGCTAGCTAGTTAAATCCAGCTGTAGGTTGGAAGCACATGGCCTACTTGCAACACACATGTTCTTCAACTGACAAACATAATATACTTAATTAATTAATATTATTTATTAATTTAAGTACACACATGTAAAATACATAGACATAATTATAATTTTGAGTACAAAGGTACTGCTTATTTCTTAAGAAATTTCTTCCAGAGACCTGCCAAAGGAGAAATAAAAAAGAAATGCAAATGTGATGCTTATTTGAATTCAACTATACAAAAACACAGCTTAATATATAGAAACTGGTGCTATACATTAGAGGACTATTCTTAAGATAATTTTAAAATGTATTTATTTTCCAGACTCATTGGACTAGTTACTCCTTTACAAAGAGAACTTTTAGAGAAAAAAAGAAGTGAGCGTCGCAAGAGGTCCACTACAAGCACCAACAAAAACGATTTTCTTTATGGGAGCTATGAAATGTTACCTGTAAGTGTGAAAGAAACCAGATCCATGATAGTTTTCTTTGTAATTCAATCAACAATTTTGAAAGATGACCTTTTATTGTATATTATTCCAGAAGAAGAAAAAGTACAACCAGTTTTCATACCTCCAAACACATAATGATCCTCCGCAGACAAGGTCTGCTAAGTTACGAAAACAACAGGTACCGATATTCTTGTATACATGGTCTAAATTTACATTACAGTTCATATTATAATACGCCAGAGACGCCAATGAGGAACAAGTCATCAAGTCATTCATTGTAGTATTTCTTTGACATTGTTTTAATTACTTGTAATGTATTCATAATTATTATGTTAATCATTGAAAGCATTATTTGTATATTTCAGTCACAGAATAAAACGTCTCGTGAAGGCTCACCTTCAGGATCTTCAACTGAAAACAAAGGTAAGTTAAAAAAAAGGATCATTATTTCGGTTTCATTTTTTATTGTACTTAATAAAAACAAAAAAAATTAACTAGGAACCATGCAGTTTTCCGAGATGAAAAGTCTGTTGCTGTGTGAAACAAGGGCAATCATACAAAAACACTTTCACATTCATCATATTATTAACTAGTGCCCCGCCCCAGCTTCCCACGGTTTTTACGACTTGACCAAACAGCGAGATATTTTTATAATATGGAAGTTGAACATTAATGCATGTAGTACCTCGTACGTAAATCCGTTGCGTAGTTTAGAATGACAACGTGGTTACATAGACAGATCGATACGAAAAGCGACTTTAATTTATAATGTGTATAGATTTTGCCCATGTGTCCATAGGATGGACCAACGGCAAGCCTGCGTGGGCGGCCACTCTGCCGGCTAGCTTATCTGTGGAACCAGTGTACACAACACAAAATGCAGTCCATAAAAAAGTGTGTCATGTTTGTGGACGAAATGGTGAGTTGATTACTATTTCTTATACCAAAATAATATATAATAATATATATAATATTCCTAAATACCAGTAGTGTAATAAAATCTACTTCACTTTTTGTTTGGAAAACCGGAAGGCGCCCTCTGTCGGAACAATCAAGTGTTCCAATTCACCGAACAAAAAGTGACATATTTTTCTATATTTTTCACAGATGTGGCGTCTCTTCTGGCGTGGTGTGAGGGCTGCGGCGTGTGGCAGCACACCGGCTGCGGCGTGGCGGCTGCACACTGCGCGCTGTGCGGCGCCGGCCTGCCCGAGCCACCGCATCAACCCGCGCCCGCGCCCGACCCCGACCCCGCGCGGCATAAGCAGCTCTACAGAGGTAACTATAGGTGAGGCAGCACACGGGCTGCGGCGTGGCGGCCACGCACTCGCGCTGTGCGGCGCCGGTCTGCCCGAGCCACCGCATCAACCCGCGCCCGCGCCCGACCCCGACCCCGCGCGGCATAAGCAGCTCTACAGAGGTAACTATAGGTGAGGCAGCACACGGGCTGCGGCGTGGCGGCCACGCACTCGCGCTGTGCGGCGCCGGTCTGCCCGAGCCACCGCATCAACCCGCGCCCGCGCCCGACCCCGACCCCGCGCGGCATAAGCAGCTCTACAGAGGTAACTATAGGTGAGGCAGCACACGGGCTGCGGCGTGGCGGCCACGCACTCGCGCTGTGCGGCGCCGGTCTGCCCGAGCCACCGCATCAACCCGCGCCCGCGCCCGACCCCGACCCCGCGCGGCATAAGCAGCTCTACAGAGGTAACTATAGGTGAGGCAGCACACGGGCTGCGGCGTGGCGGCCACGCACTCGCGCTGTGCGGCGCCGGTCTGCCCGAGCCACCGCATCAACCCGCGCCCGCGCCCGACCCCGACCCCGCGCGGCATAAGCAGCTCTACAGAGGTAACTATAGGTGAGGCAGCACACGGGCTGCGGCGTGGCGGCCACGCACTCGCGCTGTGCGGCGCCGGTCTGCCCGAGCCACCGCATCAACCCGCGCCCGCGCCCGACCCCGACCCCGCGCGGCATAAGCAGCTCTACAGAGGTAACTATAGGTGAGGCAGCACACGGGCTGCGGCGTGGCGGCCACGCACTCGCGCTGTGCGGCGCCGGTCTGCCCGAGCCACCGCATCAACCCGCGCCCGCGCCCGACCCCGACCCCGCGCGGCATAAGCAGCTCTACAGAGGTAACTATAGGTGAGGCAGCACACGGGCTGCGGCGTGGCGGCCACGCACTCGCGCTGTGCGGCGCCGGTCTGCCCGAGCCACCGCATCAACCCGCGCCCGCGCCCGACCCCGACCCCGCGCGGCATAAGCAGCTCTACAGAGGTAACTATAGGTGAGGCAGCACACGGGCTGCGGCGTGGCGGCCACGCACTCGCGCTGTGCGGCGCCGGTCTGCCCGAGCCACCGCATCAACCCGCGCCCGCGCCCGACCCCGACCCCGCGCGGCATAAGCAGCTCTACAGAGGTAACTATAGGTGAGGCAGCACACGGGCTGCGGCGTGGCGGCCACGCACTCGCGCTGTGCGGCGCCGGTCTGCCCGAGCCACCGCATCAACCCGCGCCCGCGCCCGACCCCGACCCCGCGCGGCATAAGCAGCTCTACAGAGGTAACTATAGGTGAGGCAGCACACGGGCTGCGGCGTGGCGGCCACGCACTCGCGCTGTGCGGCGCCGGTCTGCCCGAGCCACCGCATCAACCCGCGCCCGCGCCCGACCCCGACCCCGCGCGGCATAAGCAGCTCTACAGAGGTAACTATAGGTGAGGCAGCACACGGGCTGCGCCGTGGCGACATCAAAACAACCAACTATTACCTACAGCATTATAAAAGAATAAAAGAAATACTAAATAAAAACAAAATGCCGAATCAAAGAAGGATTTTAGAAAAGGAGAGAATGGCCTGGCCAGTTCCATTATAATTTGCAGAACAGGTCAAGTTGACAATAAGAGTTGCACTATACATATATGGTTCAAAATTGCTTGACACTTCGCATGACTCTTTCTGTCAAATACTTACCTGCTTGAGAAACGATATCCAGGTTTATTAATAATTAAATATAATTTCAGATAAATTAGCCGAGCGAAAAAGCTTACAAGAGAAGAATATAAAACTTTGCGTCGAACTTCGTAAGCTTGAAGTGAGAGCTGCAAGTCTTAAAGAAAATCTGGACGAGCATAACGCCGAGAAAAGACAACTGCTGGCTGACCAGATCAAGACACAGAGAAACCTACAGAAGCTTCTAGACTTCATCAGTCAATTTAAGGAGACGTCGATAAGCATTCGGTCTACCTCCGTCAGCGAGTCTGGCAGCGAAATTAGTAAAAGTAATGAGGAATAAAGTGGTGAGCTATTTTATTTAATTTTTTTGAATGTAAACATTAAAGTTAAATCTGGGGCACTGTAGTGCCCCCGCTAAGTCGATCTTATAGCAGGCTAAACTGAGTTGGGTAATTTAAATTTCGTAATAAACAGTTTGTAAAATAAAATTATTGTTCACCTGTGCTACCTATATTTACATAGATATAGGTTCTAGGTACACACATCAAAAAAAGTTTGTGATCACTAGAATAAACTGATATATATGAATACCTGGGTGTGATCCTTGACCACCACCTTTCCTTCAGTGCTGTGCATTAACACGGCTCGTTCGCGCGCTGCCTTCGCTCTCAGTAGGCTGCAGTTCATTTCGACCGCACGCAGCAAATTGTCACTCAAGTGCTAATTACGCATCTTAACCACGGTTATCCGTCCCATTATGACCTGTGCTTGCGTCGTATTCGCACACGCCAAGCCACGCTTTCTCCATAGGATGTAGACCCTCCTGAACCGTTTCCTAAGAATAGCGTGTAGTCGCTTAGTTTATAAGTTTTATGCCCTAGCTGGAGGCCTTAATATATTGAGGCATCCACAGGAAAGTCTGGCAGCCGACCACCTCCTAGGTTGACCTGCGAGAAGCCATTTTTCAAACAGAAAAAAAAAAACTTACGATGCCGCAGATATACACACAAATCCACGAGTATTGAACTTATGTAGGTTCAGTATCAGTATCGGGGTATCTACCTACAAAAAGAAATGAGATCCCATCAAAAACATAACACGTAAAAAAATCAGTAACAGTAGTATAAAAAAGTCTCGCAACGCAGTTCTTCTACCGCAAAAAGTACTGAGATATAAAGTTAAACCATGTCGGTTAATTCATTCAATACCTATCTATGGGAGCATCTAACCAACAACTTTGTCATAAATATTGTTACCTAATTAGTTAACTAACAACATTTTATAGTGACCATATCAATATTAGACATTTTTATTTCTTTAATAAATTAAGTGACTTGGCAATCGCACACTGCAATGGAATCTACATACAACACAATATACCTAATATTAGCGCTCTGAGCGCTTCACTTATGTTTGTGTATACTTAAATTTGGTCCGCTACCGCTATTTTGAATTAAGACTATTTAAAATAGTAGACCCACCATTGATCTTATTAGCATATAATAAGATCAATGATGTGTTATCTGTAAATAACACCATCTTCGGTTGAAGTAATTGGGGTAAATCATTCATGTAAACTAAAAAGAGGAATGGACCCAATATCGAACCTTGAGGAACGCCCATTGCCATTTCAGACCCTACTGAGTTTATGCGGTTTACTTGAACTTTAACCTTTATCTTTCAGGTATGATCATAGTAAATCAAGAGCTGTATTCCTGATCCCATATTGCCATGGTTTCAGCAGAATTGTGCCAAGGTATACGCAATCGAACGCCTTAGAGAGGTCGCAAACGATTCCAAAGGCATCTTGTGCTTTTTTACCAGGTGTTAAAATGTTCTTTATTAGGGTGACACCGGCGTCAGTGATACAATCGTTGTAACCGTGGTGAAACCGTACTGTTATTTATGAAAAGTGATGTAGCATTTAATTGAACATCAACTTTTTCAATCAAACACCATATTGAGAACTGGCAGAATTGACACAGGCCTATAATTGTTGGGTTCTTTACTATCACCGGATTTTAACAAAGGAACTACTTTACTGTGTTTTATGACTTCCGGAAAGACTCCTTGGTCTACACTGGTGTTAAATATGAAAGCTAAGATGTCTATGAGATGATTGCTCGCGCGGTAAGGTAGCGGTAGTTTTCAAAGCGCAGCACTGCAAGGAAACTATTCGATCCGAAATGACAATAAATCTTATACTAATGTAAGATTAAACTGCACTCTTTATTACGCTAATGGGAAGCGTAACAAAGAGTGCAGTTTAATCTTACATTAGTATAAGATTTATTATTGGCTCAATTTGCAGGCGTAATGAATTTGAACGAATGCAGATCTGTAACAATTTTTTTCCTCTTGTAACAGTAACTTTTTCATTGTTGCAGGTTGAAGGTCCTGACAGCGTCTCTCGTGGTCTTGGTTCGTGGTCAGCGTAATTGTTAATTCGACTCATAATGATTATTGTCATTATGTATAAATATGGAGTTTCAGTAGTTCAAAATGTAGTCTTACTTAGGTTCTCAATATTTTTCATTATTAGAACATGTGAAAATTCTAAATTAAGTTTGATTTTTAATTTCTACTTTATCAAATGATATATTTCAAGAAGAATTTTATTGTAAGTATTCCTCTTTACAGAGTTTCTTATTTGAGTCAAATAACTGAATGTCGAGTTTGTTTTAAAATATGAAAGTAAATGTGTGTTTATATCATGATTGTTCTCGGGCAGACGGATGGATAAGTAAATCAATTCAATTAAATAAAATCAAATGATTAGCCAAACGTGAAGTGTTCAGTATTTGATTCCTAATTTAGCGTAGATGTAGTAATTGTCAGTTATTTTAGAAATGAATTTTGTTCCCACTGCTAAGTTAAAATTTTAAGCGTTGTTTGAAATGTAGTAACAGTTTTTTAGAATCAATTGTCCGTCCTCTTCTAAGTTTATATATTTAATTATACAAGAAGAAAAGGAAGCCAAGATTATGTAAATATGAAACCAAACAACGTTTAATATTTGTATGGACTAATGGATACTGTCCATAAGTTAATTCAACATTAGTTATTCTCTGTGATATGATTATTTTTATTCATTAGGTTGTTGATGGTACAAATGTACTTTGTACAAAGAACCTTTTGTAAAACCCTTGTGTAAATAAATATTCGTAAATTGGTTAAAAGTGCTTTAATTTCGTTTATTTATATTTTAGACGATCATGATACTTTGATACTCATTAACTGATTTTAACAAACGATTTTATTATGATGTGTTTAGGCTATAATTCTAAAACTTTCTTTCCTTTCAATGCATCTCTGCGTAACTCTTCAAAGCTGCGTTCTAGCAGCTGCAATTCATATTGCGTAAGAGATTTGTATCTTTGCATCTCTTTAACTCCCTGGCGGTTGATATGTACCAGTCCTCCAAAGTATGCCGTACCAAAGTCGTTATTTTCTATAAATGCATTCACTTTCGCTGGTTGTCCGTCCAAGGCATTGAGTATACTACGAGTGAAAAGATGGGCGCTGTAGGCAACTGACAGAGTCGGCGAAAATCCCCGATTAGCTCTTAATATTTTGTCATTAAACTGACGAAACTTCAATGTGAAGTCCTGGGACATTTTAGCATCAAAATCTAAACCTGGTTTGCTTTGAGAGAGAAGAGGAATGACAGTCTTTTCAGAATGGCCTCCGATCACAGGTACCCAGCAGATATTAGGGTTTAAGTTATTCTGTGCCGCATACAATGTTTGAGCACGCAAGGAGTCCAAGCCAGTAACACCGAAAAGTTTTCTTGAATCATAATCTCCATGGTTTCTCAGGACCTCAGCGGCCATCGGAACGAGACAATTTATTGGCTCCGTAACGATTCCGAAGAATGGCATGTGTTCCATTTTGGCTACCTGTATCGCTAATGTTTTTACAAATTTTATGTTTGCTGACAGCCATAGATTTTCTGTAATACCGGGCTTGCGTACGAGTCCACCGACGCCTAGAACTATTTCAGCATGTTTCAGAGCCGATTCTAGGGTGTCTTCTCCAGTGTAGCCTAGGATGCCAGTCTCGGTGGGTACGTGCGACAAGTCCAATATGACGCCAGGCGTATGTCCTCGAGTGTCATGCACTACGAGCTTACTGATAGCGGGCTCTGATCGTAGCAGCAAACAAAGTGTTTGGCCGATGTCGCTCGCACCTCCGACCACAGTAACCTGATAATTCCTTTTGGTTATAGAAAACAGTTCCTGAATATTTCTGGTGATTAATTTGTTCATTTTGATGGAAAGTACTGACTGAAATTTTACATCATATAAAATTTTTAACTGTCTATTGAGTATTATTTTTTGGATTTTGAAAATGATTAGGAATTTAGTTAACCATAATAATTATTTTATTTGACGTTCAGCCCATCTAACCAAACTGTTCTTGACAGTTCTTGAGATTTGCTTGTATGAACATAGAAAAAGGCCAAATATCGAATTTAAAGGTTAAATTAAAAAAGCCGTCTGTAGGCAGATGGGCAGATAGGTACGCCTACTTTCACTCGAAGATAACAAGATAACAGATACACCTACCTAGATTTAGCTCAAACAGGCTCGATCTTCTATTTATTGTTACGAGCGTAGCTTGAGCTTGGACAGAATTCTATTCTCTGTCTACGGTTCCGAGGCTCTCTCATTAAGATTTTTGTACTTTATGGTTTTATAGCTACATGTCATTTCATGATATCAATAAAGTCAAAATCACAGCAGAAAGCTCGTAATTTACCATGGAAGAATAAAAAAATTCAAATTCTAATAAAATATTAAAGTTACGTAAAAAAACATGCATTTTCAAACTACTATGTTGAAATTAAACAGCCGTTTATTCCAAACAAATTTGCAGACAAAAGTAAAATGTATACCGTTAAGAAATATCCAAGTTTCTGTAATTGGCGCTGGAGGAGAAGTCGGTGCAAATGTGTCTCTTTTACTTAAGCAGAACCACAAAATAAAAAGACTGCAGTTGTATGATGAAGACGAGAAAATAATAGGAGCTGCCATAGAATTGAGTAATTTACCAGGAGGTCCGCAAGTAATAGGGTTCGCTGGTGATAACTTGAATGCAGCTATTCGGTCTTCTGAATTAATCCTGATGGTTCATAGAGTGTCCCGAAAGCCAGGAAATATTCGAGAACAAATGATTGTTGCTAATGCTCCCGCTTTGCAGAGGCTATGTCGGGCAACTGCTGACGAAAACCCTGACGCATTCCTCGCCATCGCAACTAACCCTATAAATTCTATGGTGCCTTTTGCAAGCTCAATTTTGTATAATTACGGCACCTATAACCCTTATAAGGTTTTTGGCATAACACAAATAGACGCCGCCAGGGCCCGTTCATACGCTGCAAGAGCTTTACAAGTGAGCTGTCGAAATTTGTTCATTCCTGTTATAGGAGGACATTCAGACGAAACAGTAATTCCTTTATTTTCATGTATCATCCCTGCCGAATATGTTGTCGATCCCTGTCAAGCTGATTCATTGACGCACCTTGTGAGGAGATCAGGAACAGAAATAGTATTTCAGAAACAGGGTTATGAGTCAGCGGTGCTAGGGGTTGCCTGGTCCATTAATGAATTTTGTAATACCTTAATAGATGCAATTTGTGGTAGTCAAGTTGAAGCGACTTGCTATACCGCTAATCCATATTTTGGAACAAGATTTTTTGCTGGCCCTACTACAATAGGGCCGTATGGTATAATACGCCAATGTCAAAAACTGAAGTTCAATGACTTTGAATCTTTCCTAGTAAGGTCTTCAGTGCCCGTTATTAACAGAGATGTGTGTCTTGGAGAAGATTATGTTAAGTTTATTGGTCTGAAACCAAAGACGAAGCTTTGGTTTCAGACCGATAAACTTAACATGTCATAATTTACATAGGTTTATTAAATTTAAAATCAATTAAAATTATAAAAAATACCTACCTAGTTACATTTTGTTATTTTATAAGTGTATTCGCAAACTTTTTGCCTTTTTTTAAATCAATGCTAAGCGTCTTTAAGCATTGTCAATATTTCTAAATTACAGTTTTTATAAATTTTTTAAACAATTAAAAATGCCTACTTACATAGTTATTTCATATTTTTTCATCTATACTCCATTTATTATAACATTAGACAAATAACTGTTCTCACCTTTTCGTTATTTCGATGTAAAAGTTTAATAAACTCCGTTATTTCACGATAAATAGAAAGTACTGTAATCTATTCACCATTTACATTTAAAAAAATAACTCGTAAAGTGTAGTAATTTCAACAATATTACACAATAACTGTCGTTATTTAGCCGTTATTTATCTAATGCTATAGTAAACGGAGTATAGTGTTAGTAAAAACTAGTATAAGATTCTTTTTTTTAAACTTTTCCCTTCATTGAAATCAATGCAACTATGAACTAGTTTTAACCCTAGTAGCATTTTTTGTTGGCAAATGCCAACAAAAAATGCTACTAGGGAAGTATTGCTATTGGTCTGTTTTGGGCCGCCATTGTGTATACCTGTGGCGGCATCTACATCGTCACATACCAACTACGCATCACTGACGACACGCAAATTCCTGCATCGCGCAAGCAAATTTTACCGCGTGACTAGCATACCTACATACAACGTCCCGACATAAATCCTCGGTCAGTAGCCCACCACACACAACACCCGTCTGGTCGGAGGATCCTCCCTTTTCTATGGAGGATGAGTGTACTATACACCCTGTTCCTCATACCTCTAGATACCTATAAGTTTAGTTTCAAAATACATTAAGGTAGGTCCCTTCTTTTACCTGCCATACTGTATTTTGGCTCATATCTCTTAACATTATTACAATTTAGGTAGAAACAATGTTGCAGCAGCCCGGAGTGTGGGTGTATTTACACCTACAGGTGTGATGTATAGTAAAGAACAATTTAAAAATAAATTCAAATGAGTAAAGAATTTAGTATAATATCTATTAGGTTTTGCCCGTGGCTTCGACCGCGTGGAGCTCGAAATCGGAAAACCCTATAGAAACCTTTTCCATTAAAAAAAAAAAAAATACATTCAACGTGCCAACTTTTATGGTGATCGGTCCAGCGGTGTTAGAGTTTATTAATCTCAAATACAGGGTCAAATTAAATTAGCTAGCGAAACTTCGCAAACGTGATGGGTATCGATATCTAAACATAATAAAACAAAAAAGAAATTAATTGTTTTTTTTTGGGTCAACAACCGATAAAACAAAAAGAAAATGGCAGTCATAAGGACTGCCGACAGAACTGAAAACTCAAAACACAACACCACTAGTTTTTCCCCTACCAAAAGTCGCTCAACGCGGCTAAAGAAGTTTTCACTTCAAAAACTTAAAACTTTGGAATAACTGACAGTCTGGCGCAACACGTCACGAGTATGTTGCGACTTTCGGTGACGCGAACCGATAAGTTTGTCCCCTACCAAAAAACGCTCAACGCGAGTTTCATTTCTAAAAACTCAAAACATTGGAATAACTGACAGTCTGGCGCAACATGTCACGAGCATGTCGCGCATTTCGGTGACGCGGTGACGCGAACCAATAAGTTTTTCCCCTACCAAAAATCGCTCAACGCGGCTAGAGAAGTTTTCACTTCAAAAAACCACAGATTTTCTCAACTCATACTTCAAATACCATAGTATCATTTGTAGTTCATCACAACAATCGGTCGTTGACAAAAAAAAAAAAAAATTTTTTTGTCGTGTTTAGATATCGATACCCATCACGTCTGCGGAGTTTCGCTAGCTAACTTAATTTGACCCTCAACAACAACAGCAACATCCATTCTGTATTTATTAAGAATTCGACGATATTGTTCTGAAAGCACACTTTAAACTCAATTCTTTTCTTTTTGGTAAGTACAAACCAAATATTCTAGAGACCATTGAAAACAAAGCTATAGGTAGAAATGGCGAGCACATAATCGAAGCTGACGTGTGCAACGTTCGGTTGTAACGGTCCAATATCGGACAAATGGCAAGGTGGTGACGCAAAGCGGCCATCCGAGTCGCATCTCATTCGGAGAACATTGTAACTGCCTGAGTGCCTTGTTCCTCTTACAACGGAGAACCAGTACGTCTGCGTTCATACTGAAGCGTGTTCTGTTACTGATATTTCACGTGATTCGTGTCAGGATATAAAGACAGGCCTCAGTTGTAAAAGGAGGGAAGTATTGACAAGCATTTTTCTGCTCATAGTTTTGTTCAGCTAGGAGATAGTGGATATGCAGCAGGTGACTGTCTAAAAAGTAGGTTGCGGAAATTCATTAATTTCATAATTATTTAGTTGTCTGAAATACCAAGCCCTTATCTACTTAAAAAAAATTGGTTGTCTGTAAAGTTGGTTTACGGACGATAGTTTAACGTGACAACGTCATAACAAAACGTTGATCATTGAGGGGTTTATTCATAAACGTTGCTTAAAGTTAAGTGACGTTCAAACGTAAAAATGTATGGTTAAACAGTCGCTAATCACTACTTAACTTTAAGCAGCGTTTATAAATAAACCCCTGAGCGTAACGGGACAATGAGTCATCCTTTTTCGTGCATGCAGCCGGCGTCCATCGATTTATTAGACGTCACGTCAAAAAAAAAAAAAATGGTCTACCTACTTATAACAAAAATGCGTGTGAAACAAGATGCATTAAAAGACCGTGCGCTCACCAGATGTGTTAAAATTTACTTCCCAATATAATTTGATGTGATCCTAACTTAACAGGCGGGGAGCGTTCTCAGCTCGGTGCAACCGCAAATAAGGATCGTAACGACAGGGTTAACTTTAAGATAATCGCTGAGCGGCCATACGGGTCCGCCGCGGCGTTACATTGAGTTTAATGTCTCTTGGTCTTGACGACCGCCGTCTGACGGTGTTAACTTGAGGGAGGGTTAAGGGTCGAGAGATCGGTGATTACACCTCTGTAAGGACCATTTATTGCCACTACACTGTTTGTGATTGCCTGTGTGCTACATTAACGTTTGGCTTTATTTTACAGACATTATAAAGTCATCTGTGGTCATGATGAGGTGGGTTATCACCAGGTGGTTTTTGTTCCGGTGGCGGTTAGTTCCTTTTGTGGGTAGCAATACGATTGATATTAGCAGAGCTCTACGTTAAAGTAGTATTATTTACGTTTCTATTATTTAATCAGGACATCCGAATCATGGCCGTATTGGCCATGCAAATGCTTCGGGAACCGTACCTGCGATCCGTAACGCAGAGGCGGCGTGTGTGCTCAGCCACTGTGCCTGTCTAGGAGAGATTCGACGATCGTCAATCAACGTAAATATGAGTACCTAAATGAAGTTTCAGATAGCTGTCTTTGCCCAGAAAGAAGATTACTCTAGGATAAGCAGGTTATAGATTTTGGGAACTTGGGCACTGTGTATGTAGTCATGATTAAGTAGGTAGGTAAGTACTCAGATTGATATAGCACGCAGCAGATGGCTACGATTAGTAGAAATGATCGATATTATCTTCTCAGGCATAAAAAGTAATACTACCTTCATCAAAAGTCATCACGATGCTTATTTAACTTTCAAGCTATCCAGACAGGAGATATTTAAATGTACGGTAATTATCATAACTCCATAACTTGCTGTAATGTACTCAACAAGTTATCTGATCAATCATGATGGCTATCAACGCTCGTGCTTAGATTTTATCAATTTATTAAGAACCTGTTCGTTCTTAATGTTGTTATTCCACATTTTAATTACATTGAGTCTTAGTTGTTACTAGTGGAAGTAGTGCATACCGGGACTTGAATTAAATTATGTCGCCCAACGATGTCGACGTGGTACAGAGATTAATCGAGTGTAACTTGTTATTGATTCTTAGGTCTTGCTAGGCATTATTAGATTGTTCTATTAGGAAATTCTGACTATTGCACTCCGATGTTTGGAGCTCTTGGTAAATTACAGTAGGCTAGCGTCGTATAACTTCGTTGGGACTTATTTTTATTTTATTTTACTATGGGTTTGCTCTTGACTCTAGTCTAGGTCTGGGTGAGAGAGACAAAGTCTACGATGGAGTGAGCTTACCCAGAAGAAGCATGTTTACTCTCACTTTGAATAGATTAGGGTTGTATGCGATCGGAAACACAGACGCAGGCAGAGAGTTCCACTCCTTGACTTAAGACTGGGTATCCGACCGGTAGCATGTGGGTGTCAAAAGGTCTAACTATTTAACATGGTTCTCTGCAATTTCCCTTTCTACACATACATGGCAGTTGCTAGTTTCTATGAATTCACATACATTTTTGAATTGACTTCTCTTGTAAAATCCTCTGCCACTAGGGGGGTGTACCTACCTACTTACCACGGCACGTCAATACTAGCTAACATCTTCTGAGAATACAGTCGTGAATTGGTACCTATTATTTAGAGAACACGGTGAAGGAATGTTCTTCTATAATCGCGTTAACATTTTATTATTAGGAAAACAAACAGCTAATAACAAAGAATAGTAACAGTTTTTAGTAGGACTAAGGCCAATTAGATACCTACATGTAAAAGAAAACTCATTCATCAGTTCGGCTAGATAGGAGCGGATCGGAAAAACTCCTAAATACGTACCTACACAGACTGGTGACTACGTAAAGTTCGGGGGAAGTCGTTGAGATGTCCCATGGGTGTCGTCTGTCGGCGCCTCGGCAGTGGGACTGTGTGCCGAAGTTGCTACTGTGGATACGAGCTTTATAGCATGTTATATAACAATTATTTTGTAATATGTAGGGAAACGCGTGTATTTTGCTATTATCAGAGTTCGGATATTATGAACATGCGCCGACGTAAGTGGTAGATTATTTCCACATACTTACGTTTTATTTTGCACATAAAGAGAAGGATGAAAGGCCTATAAAATAGTTAAGCTGGAATCTTGGAATATCTACCGGACTCCGAACCTTGCGTTTGACCTTGTCTATCCTTATTTTCACCAACATAGACATCTGGTTACCGGTACTTGTGTGTGTAATATTATGTAAAAAGAGATCTAACATCACTTACACATAAAACGTTAGTCTTGCAAACAAAGCTTGGTAGGCAAAGAATGCGTGAAGTTCTGCAAGCGGCCGAGTCGGCGTCGCCTCCCACAAGTCGTTATCTCAACTTGTTTGCTAAACCCGCCAAGAATTGCAAATGGCGATAATTCTAACTACACCGATAAATCAGCTACACCCCGTTCAAGTTTTTTTCCCGAGAGGGTCCCGCTTTTCCACCATTGTTAGTGATTGATCGCGCCTTTCCTATACTTAAAGTTTTTCAAAACGTTCAAGAACATGTGTTGCTGAAGTTTCGACAAGCCATCGACGCTGATGTATTCGGATTTGTAGTATTAATTTGTCGTTTGCAAATATTCTGTGTGGCAGAAGGCATATCCGTATTCGGATAATGTAACTTTAACAAAGTTTGTAAGTTATGACGAGATTTACCAAAAGTAGGCTGCATCATTCGATGACTTTTTTAGGTAGTTCTTGTAAAACAACAGTAAAGTAAACACACAAAAGCGTGGCTAGTATCCACTCTGACATAACTCGATGGTAGCATTTTCTAGAAAAGTTCTTCGTAGCAGTCTATGGTAACGCCGCTGTATTTTTTTCGTAGATAGTGCTTGTTGCTGATGGGCAAGGCCTTTGCCCCCAAACTTTTTCTGAATTCATTTTAAATCATATTAGTGACTTTCTGACGACTCGGACACAGTGCCCGAATTCGATTTTTTTCATATTGTATACAGTCAGATAAAAAACTTCCAATGATACCTTAATTGTAGTAATCCGTCCTCCGCCCAGCATGTAGTTGTAAAAAAAAACAGTTTTTAACCGGATTTTAACGAAAGCAGCCGTTTTTAATAAATATTATTACACACCCACTTGTTTATCTGACTGTACACAGCTTCAATAATTTAATTATGTCCGAATTGTCAGTGAAAAAAATATTAAAATTAAAATGTGTCTATTCGGACACTGTCCGAATATATTGTGTCCGAGTCGTCAGCAAGTCAAATTAGTTACTAGTATATTAAATAAATAAATATGTTTAAAAGCTGAGATGATTGATTTTCTTTTCTTTAGATAAGCTGCATGTTTAATTCTTTTGGTAATTTTCGATATGAAAAGTGAATTCCTAGCTAACTTACATATGTCAGTTTCAATTGTAGGTACGTACCTACCTATTATTCATCTCTAGGGCATTAAGAGCAATCGTCCTAAATAGCAGAATGGTAAGAAAAACAATAAATTTGTGGTTGATGACGCCCCCGGGAGCCTGCAGCAAGTCGCGGCGATATCTACTGCGTCAATTTACGACCAGTGCTAATTGTCCTCAATTTATAGTTACTATATTAACGACATACCTAATAACAGCACAAGATAGTTATGGAGCAAGTGTTATATCAATATTTCTTCGTCATTGTTACGTGTGCTATCTGTTAAAGCTCAAACGTTTATGGAATCAGAGGTTTGCTTTTGGCTCTGTCCGCATGAAAAGTTGCTCTTTGTCTTTCTCTGTGTATCATGATGGTTACTTGTCTCGGACTGAATGGGAATTGGAAATGAGTTGGTTTGACAGACAGAAAAATTATTACTTTTAATGTGTAGGTAAGTATTAACTAATGTTGGTGCAGATTCCCTTGTTCACAAACTAAACTAAATTTAACTTCAGTGCATCTTTTTCTTTCTATTTCATTAAGAAAAGGACAAGATAAATTTAGTTTAGTCCTGTCAAATTAATCAGCGCTTGACGTAAATTGATGTAATTTTTAATCACAAAAATCATCATTGGCAAGTTTTTAATCACGTCTAACTCTAAACTTGTATGGAGTAGTGACAGGAACCGTACATTAATATTGTGATTTGTGATCCATTTTACGGTATGTAACAATACACTCTATGTTAGTTCAACAGGACTGCTCAAATTCGCTGCAAGCGTAACGGACGTTGGCATTAAAATAATGAATTACCATACGCCCATAAAATTCTATTTTCAAGCACAATTTACAAAATAATAGTGTTAAAATAAACTAATGACATTGTTGTGAGCATGCGAAATAATTGGATCCCGTTTATAGCAGGCGCACTGCCGGTCTCATGAACACAGTTCCTTAGAACATAGCTCCATGCTATTTCTGCATGCTCGTTATACAGCTTCCTGACTCTGCCAAATGCAATTTGTACCGGTTAAATTGACATTACGCCTTGTTATTCTCTATATTTCATAAATAATTAAATATTTACTTCGTTAGTCTCACACACTTCAGTGGATAATGATTAAATGCCTCTATATTTGACATAATAACAACAGTAAATTCAATTAGACATTTGCTCGCATAATAGACGACATGTCGCGTATCAAGTATGAATCGAAGTCGTGTCGTTTCTCCCCTCGACTCGGCGCGGGTTTTAATAATCGATTTAATTGAGCCAATGAACAATTTAATTAAAATTCTAAAGACACGGAGTACGGCCCGTGGGATGCGGTGCGACGTGAGCCATGGGAACACTCGGTGATCGGACTTTTTGTAAACTGTCTGGATCGCCCCTATGTCTAAAAGTTTCAAAGATGGCTGCTACATCAAACCTGTCGACCTGACTTTTCTTATTCATCATTATATCATGTAGGTACAGCCTTTCGTAAAAAGTTACGCTCGTCTTAGATAGATTCCTTGGCCATGGTGAAAGATTTTCACAGATTAATATAGGCAGTTGGTAAAATAATTACTACGTAATAATAATTACTACATAATAATAATTACTACATATCAAGCTATAAAATCCAGTATAAGCTGACCTCTCATTGTACGGAAATTCTATACAATTCGAGATCACCTTATACTGGAAATTCATAGCTTGATATGTAGCCTTGTGTACCTCTATAAAGTCAAAGTCAAATCGTTTATTTCAAATAGGCACATAAAAGGCACTTTTGAACGTCAAAATTTACAATAATAATTAATTGATTCTAGTTGCTCCTTCCAAAAGGTAGTATGGAGAAGAATGGGCAAGAAACTCCATACTTACTCTTTTAAAATGTTAACAATATTTTGTATACATTAATTATTAATTATATGTGAAGGCGATGCATTTACCTAGAATAAAATCACTATACCACAATAAGTAACAAGAAATAAAAGTTAAGCAATGACAGACAAAGTAATTATGCGATAGATATGTACATGGTGCTCACATATTTACAAACATTGTAAAAGTGCATGACTTCCCTGAAATTTTAACATTTAATAACCTATGTCATTGTGTGAGTTAAAGTATGTTAATCACAGAAAATAAAATTAATATCATAATTTTTTTTAATTATACTATTAAATTAGCAACCAGTTTGATTTTGTCTAGATTCTAAATAAATTGTCCTATAGAGCAGGACCAGCATGATTCCAAGCATTCTTATCTTGGGTATCCTCTAATTTGTAATATGCTATAGTTTACAAAGTGTGCTTTTAATATGAGTTTTAAATTTTCTTTCATTTAATTGTAATATATCAGAAGGTATTTTATTGTAACATTAAACACAGGACCCCATAAAAGATGTATGTACTTTAGATAACCTGAAAAATGGTTGATCTATGTTATCTTATAAGTAATTTATTTTCATAATACTTACAGCATTGAATTACTACTGAAATAAAAATCATTGCTCATTATTTGAAGAGATTCTCTATTATTATGTTACGGTAGTAAGTCACGTATTTGCTATGTTCATGACTCACTAACTTAATAACATACTTAGTTTGTTTTGCGGTTGATAAGCATAATGATTGTACTTACAATAAATCACATGAATATACAATTATAATTAACTATTTATCAATACTAATTAATTATGTTTTGTTTTAAATTATTAAATATCCACTCTATTGTTGCAATAATAATTTTAAATTGAGCTTGTATTTCTTTGTTACCATTAAAAGGTACCTAAGTCAGAGTGGAATAGGTACCTATGTAGGTACTTAACACCACATAACTCACCGATTGCATCATTCTGAATTCTTGTAGGATAGTGTTAATTGGCTGGAACTTTTACTCTCGGGTTCTAAGTACAATTAAAATGACAACTGACGGGACAGTCGTAAATTTCTAACAAAGGTAAAATACCTCTGTGACTGAGAATATCCTAAAGGATTCACCGTCTTTCATTCATTTTTTTTTTTTGAAAATGAATGATCTTTTAATAAAGAAAGATAGAAAGAAAAAGTATTTATTATGACTCATACAGGAAGATCACATTTTAAACTAAACACACTCATAGTAACACTAATAAAAAATAAAACGATATACTTAGAAAATAAAAAAAAAATAAAAACAGAGTCCTGTACGAGGCCAAAAGGCTCCTATCTCAGCATGAATGATAATCAGATTTCCTCATATTTTTATTCGGTAAAAAATCAAAATTTCTTGCCACCAATGTTATTGAACATTTTGCCATAACGGTACACACGGCTACATATCAAGCTATACATTTCCAGTATAATCCGATCTCGCATTATATACTATAGGATGTATAGCTTGATATGTAGCCGTGTCTACCTAGGTGAATTAAAGATAAGACAAGACACTTTTACACCGAAATCGCTCAAGTGTCTGCGACATGTATAAAAATATGCGATTATTAAAATGTCGGCTGTACAAATGAGCGGCGTGGCACGCGGACTATGCAGGTATTTACGGCACGGGTTATAGCGGATCTGAGGGGAATCATGTCTCTCTCCTCTTTACTTTATACTTCCAAGCCTTTTTTCTGCGGCACATTTAATATTAGCATTATGTTTGTGTTGGTATTTTTGCCTATGATGCTTAGCTTTGTGGTTAGTAGCAATCAATACCATGCTCTCAAACTCAAATCGTTTATTTCAATTAAACCATTTACAGGCACTTTTGAATTGTCAAGGAGTCAGTCAGTAAGAAAAATGAAGCTTCATGCCCATTTCAAAGCGTAGTAGGTACCGATGGAGAATAACGGGCAAGAAACTCCATGGACACTCTTTTAAATTAAATTGTTACAAAAATATTAGTTACATCTATAATGCTGAATTTATAACTAAATGTGAGGATGATGTAAAAATAAAAAATAAAAACTTACATGTTAAAAGCGTCCAGAGTAGATACAACAAATAGAAACAAAATAAAATAATTAAAATAAATCGTGGCAGCTAAGAGATGACCAGTCCCAACTGACGGCGCCCGTTCACGAACATGACGCATGGATTAGCACCATTCAGCTCAACCATTTTGAAGGGAGCTAAATGATCCAATACACACGCCACCATCAGCGAGACATAAGTGAGCATGACATACTCTCAGCCGCCAGGGCATATTCAAGTCAATGAAAGACACACTACCCGGTCAGTAAAAGCTCTATAGTTTATAGTACTCACACCTGTGCTATGCAATTGCACAGCACAGGTGAGCAAAGGAGATTGAGCTTATACAATGCAAAGATAGTCTTACACTCTTCAGTCTTTCTCTCTGTTAATGTAAATAGTTTTCTACAATGTCAATAATATATTGTTTTGTTTCTAAAATACATTGTTTGATCTTAGCATGCATAGGTACATAAAACATTTGATATAACATTACGCCTGAATTCCCCGAAGGGGTAGGCAGAGATTTACCTATAGTACATTCACATTTCGCCAGTTTAAATTCCATGCAGTAGGGGCGAGCCTATTACCATATATGGGCACAAATCCAGACTCTCTTAAGTTTCTGCTTTCAGAATATCGGTATGTAAAGATGGTCACCCATCTACGGACCAACCCCGGCAAGTGTAGCTTAACCTGATGGATGATCGTGCGGCTGTTACAACTCAGGCACGAGCTCCTCAAAATTTGACCTAGCTCATTGTATCGGAAAAACCGTTTACATGGACTAGTTCACAATGCTACGGGATATTAATTGCATATACGGGAAATAGGGTGATTACTGCCCTTAAAGCCGTGCGCGTGGGCGCAAGAGTGTCACTAGCACGCGTAGTCAAAGTATAGATAAACCATGGTCGGGGAAGTCGCGTGGCGGCGCGTGCAGCCATTTCACAGCCACTGTATGTAGCCGTAGTGAGATTTAGAGGTATCAGTTGCTTTAAAATAAATAAATAATAATAATAAAATAAATACTTAATAATTTAGACTTTTTAAATCCATAGAATGTTAGTAGGTACCTACCGAAAAATTTATGAAACTAATGTTAGTACCTAAAAAACCGGCGAATTGTGTGTCGGACCATGCACAATGAAGGGTTCCGTAGTTGGTATGAATTTATCCCAAGAACAAACTTACCATTGTAATTGAAAAACATGTTCCTCCATACGGAATGTATGAAAGAACATGTTTTTCAACTGTAAATGTAAGTTGGTCGACTATTACTCGGTAACTTGTGAAGCCTACTTAGCTGTGATAGTTTTCCTTTTAACTTCGTTATATTATATACTATTGCTGTGAATTTTTTCACATATACAAATACAACCATTTAGCTGGTAGTGGACACACACACACACACTTGACTCTTGCGTAATATTACGCAATTGGATCTCTGAATCGAAAAATGGTTAACACAAACCCACAATATTTTTGAATGGCCTATCCTACGATACCCCACACCATAGTACAGATGAGAAATAAAATATTATCCCCACTTTACGTGTTGGGGAGGTACCTAAAACAAATTACAGCGGCTTAGGTCAGAGACTCTTAGTGCTAGAACACTAAGAGTTTCTGACCTGAGCCGCGGACATACAGACAGACGGACATGATGAAACTATAAGGGTTCCTTGTTTACTACGGAACGCTAAAAACGTTATAATACTTATTGCCTAATGTGGGAATTAACCCAGCGCTGGACGTAATGCGTGTCCAGCCTACCCACAATGGCAGCCAGGATGGAGGATGAAGGAACCCAGAACGCATTGTTATATTGGACGTGCAGGGCGCCAAATGACCTTTGCGTATAATGAGCCCATAAGCAGCATGTGTATAGCGATGAACAATGCGCTCTGAACAATGTTATTTTCACTTTAGCAGTACCTACAACGTTTGCTGCGGTCTATCATGTTCGTTCTGATCGGCAGCGCCCCACGCTCCTTGTCCATGTCATCGTCGCGTAGGAGTTCAGTGACTATGTGGCCAAGATATTTAAAACGGGTGACTACTATAAAGTATTATTTTGCAAAAAAAAAACGACCGACATAAAAAAAAAAACAACCGAAAAAAAAAAAAAAAAAACACTGCGAAGCGAACTTTAATTCGGAAACGGTGTCTTTATTTTTCGTTTTTTACCATAAACATACAAAAAGTGGATTAAATACGTATTATTGAAGCTTACCCAAACATTACTCAAGCAAAGTTAATAAAATTTATATGAGACCACCGCGCGGGCTTCCTATACCAAATGAATAAAGAATCCCGTAAATCGGCCCGGTAATCATCAGTATCAAAATAAATTTTAAAAACTCGCCGAATGCATAACCTCCTCCTTATTTGAAGACGGTTAAAACGAAAAGTAAGAAGAAAAAAATAAATCAGGGCGTGGCTGACACAGCCACACCCCGATAATTTTTTTTTTTCTTCTGTCACTTCAGGTTTTTTTCTTTTTTTTTGTGGGTTCAGCCGTGTGTTTTATATAAATACGTGTACGGTTAATATTTTCGGCCAGATGTACCGGCGCCGTCGCGCGTCGTTGAGCCGCTCGGACGCATTCTGCATTCTTTTACGTTCTCGGCACCGCTTCACTCTATCTTATTATGGTGTTCTATGGGTATCACTGGATTGCTCTTGAGAAGCCCTTTTCCAACCGTATACGTTCTCTTTATTTTGATTTGGTTTTTTGACGACTGTAGGCCGACATAGCATTATTTAATTTTAAAAAAATTACTTTAATTCCATATATTATATTCACTATAACTATTTCACACTAATGTTTTATATATGTCGGAGACGAGTTATATCCGGTACGCCAGCGCCATCTGTTAGCGTTCGATGGAGTTCGTAGAGTTCGCGCCATCGGTTCTTGACTAATCGCGACGCTAGTGCTGCCTAGCGGCGCATGACAGAGTCTACAACATAACGCTCGACCGGCGGCAAGTGATCGCCGCACATTCGACAAGGTGAAGTTCATCGGTGGCAGTCAAGCAGTGAAGACGTCTAGAAACTGTTGCGCGTTCGGTATAGTTGTGTCGTGTACCTACATTAATTACTTTGCATACCCATTACTGTATAGAATCAAGTTCTTCTAACTGAACAGACAGATGTGCTGCTGGGGAGTTTCTTCCGCTACTTCTTCTTCCCAGCTATAGCACTAGGAAGTGGTGAAGGGATGGGCGTTTTGGGCGACTTCCCTAAATAAACTTTAAGGTTCTCAGGTTGAGTAAATGACTTTTGAGTTTAATTCGGTTTTTCTATTGCGCAATAACCAACACTACCCACAGTACGCTCACAAAAATATGGCTGATGATAACGAGAGAAACCTACCGTTCTCCGACATATACGTAATAACGAGAGCTGACGATTGAAATTCAAACGAAAGTCGTAGCTTCTGCGAGACAAAATTTATACTAAAC
Source organism: Dryobota labecula (assembly GCA_947523025.1). Classification (NCBI taxonomy): domain Eukaryota; kingdom Metazoa; phylum Arthropoda; class Insecta; order Lepidoptera; family Noctuidae; genus Dryobota; species Dryobota labecula. The sequence goes on along the minus strand of OX383287.1, from coordinate 18,776,346 downwards.
GGAAATTATGTGACGCAGCGAAACGTTCTCAAAATGGCGGCACTTCCCCATCCCCCGCGCGCGATGTGTCACAGTCCTCACTCAACGTAACGAATTCTTTGACCTTTAAGCTATTTAGTGGTGTAATTAAATTTTGGATGTAGATGACAGATATGTAGCTGCAACAGCAAAATTTATCCCCCGATTTTTTTTCATGCAGTATTCTGAATTGTACGGATTAGACACTATGGAAGCAAATTTAAAGACGTATTCACGTCAAAAACTTAATAAAACTGATGTTAAATCAAACTACCGCGTAATAAATAAACTACCTACGCTTGTCGAGCAAATTCCAATACCGGTCTAATGTAAAAAATCAATTAGATAAGAACCCTTTACTTAACGTGGAAATCGAACAAGATGCTCCGATACCAAAGGGTAAAGGAATTTCTTGTTACCATAATTACGACGACCATACTTGCTCGTAGTAGTTAAAGAATAATTGGAATTAATTAAATCTACTTATATTGTACTTTGTGTGTGTCGACCATTTACTATAAAAAGTCATTTCTATGAATTTGTACTTCGGGCTACGAAATTGCATGATGAAAAAAATTAAGTGCTAAGAGTTTTTCTTTCCGAATATATTCATTAATATGGGCTAAGTACGTTTAATGATAAAAACGATGTTCTACGAGTGTTTCGGATGTACTCGTACATATCTACCTTCATAAGCCCTCTATTACACGGGACTTAAACATATTTGGCGAAATTTGGGCGTACTGTGCCCTCTGCCTAAGTCTTCTGGTAAAACAGGTGTATGGCTCAGGGTGTTCAGTTACTTGTAGTTGAGTTGTTGGATGTGAGTTGACGAAAACCACAGACTTCACGATATATCCTCCTCATCCTGCTCCATAGGACAATTTAGAGTCTAGACAAAATCAAACTGGTTGCTAATTTAACTGTATAATTTATAATTTTTATGATATTAATTTTATTTTCTGTGATTAATATTTTAACTCACACACTGACTTATTATATGTTGTTTTTATTTTTTATTTTTTTTGGGAAATCATATACAATGTTTGTAAATATGTGAGCACCATGTACCTATCGCATTTATTAATTTTTCTGTTATTACTTCACTTTTCATTCTTTTTACCAATTGTGGTAAGTAATTTTGATGAATTTTTTTATATTTTTTATTTTTTTATTCTAGGTACATAGTCTTCACCTATAAATATTAATTAATGTATACAAACTATTGTTAACATTTTAAAAGAGTAAGTATGGAGTTTCTTGCCCATTCTTCTCCATACATAACTACATTTTGGAAGGCGCAACTAGAATCAATTAACTATTCATGTAATTTTTGACGTTCAAAAGTGCATCTTCGTGCCTATTTGAAATAAATTATTTGACTTTGACTTTGACTTTGATAGTTCAGTTTATTCGTAAAAGTTACAACAAAGTTTCGTTGGATGCTAATCCGCGGCTATAGCGCTACGGCAGCTATTGGTCAACTAAATAATATAATAATACAAGTAAATAAAACGAGTAGCAAAAGTAGGTTGCGGCGTTAGCAGTTTGCCTGTACGTGAACCGTACATGCTCCCAAGGGAAAAGTGGGATGAGCATCCATTACAAAGCAAATAATAATATAAGAAACGTGTTAAGTAAATAATTAAAGTTAAAAAGTAAACAATAGTAAATGTGTAAAATATAAATGTAAAAGTGTAGGTAATAACACTCAATTCGTCAAAGTGAAATGCTTTCTTCGGCTGTCTTGCTTCGCTGTAAACGGGCTCCGCAGCTGTCGAATGTATTTCTTGTAGCTCGATGTCCCCTCCAAAGTTGTCTCTTCCTCTACGTGATGTTATGTTACCTGCCTGCATTATGTGCTTCGAAATTGTATGATAAAAACGATGTGCTACCAGTTTTCCGGATAAAAAGTATGTGCTACGAAATTATTTCATAAAAACGATGTACTGCGAGTTTTCCGGATATGTGCTACAAAATTGTATGATAAAAAAGTGCTACTAGTTACCCAGATCTACGGATTGCTACGTCTGTGCGCGTGAGTGTGGTGGCGAATGTCGGAACGCGATCATTTGGCACGCGCCGCGCTATCTGCCATCTGCGGCCACCGTGCGCCAATCGGCCCGAAAACACCCGCTAACCGCCGCAAATCCCACATTATACGTCTCATGGACGTAGCTTTTGAACCCAAGTGCTGCACAAACAGCGCTTAATAGACGTATGTAATGGTCTATTGAAGGATTAAAGTGATGAATTAAGTAAACCTATTTAGTTTAGTTTGTTTAGCCACGTTGGTTGCTGATCTGTCATTTCCACGTGAGTTCTATTTGTTGATTGATTTTATGCCGTTAAGTATTTATGCATGGAAAATATTTCATTATTTGTCTTTATCTGTTATAGGTATTTTAAGTTTTACTTTATTAACGTTACCTATACTTTAATTTTTGCAGGTGTTCGTTGATTACAATATTTAGTTAATTTAAATCACTGTCGTGCCATCGAAACAACGCGCGACGCAACAACACGCGACGCGACACAAAGACGCCGCGTGTTGCTCGAAGAGCGGTGTCTTTGTGTCGCTTCGCGTGTCGCGCCTGTTCCTAGGAGCCTTTAAACTTTTAAACCAAACATGTATTCTAAAACATAATCTAATAATTTTGAATTCATATATCGAGGATTTATTAAATGGTTCTTACTAATATGACGTGACGTGGTCGTTTCGACCCCTAATCTTTATTCTGGTGTTAATGTGTTCGGGATTACACACCATTAAGTTTGGCTATGCGTGCAGTGTTGCCGCAAAATAAATAAAGATTATTATAACCGGCTATTGAATGCCGTGAGAAATATTTTTAAACAAAACACTGCATTGTATAGAATATATTATTCTCTACGGTCGGGGAAATATCCTGTTCATAACTGTATTGAATAGTAAAGCCTTTAACTCATCTATGTTAGTTGAATTCACGATTTGATTGATCATTTAGCTTAGTGGAAAACCCGTTAAAATTTAACGAACACACAAAAGTAGCCACTGCAATGGGTTCGCAATTAGGTTAGAACTGCATAAAGATTTAAAAGCTCGTTTAACTAACAAGCTTATTTATTTAATGCTACCACAACAAATCACTTTTACTGGACATAAATACTTGCATAAAAAAAGTTGATTTTAATAACCCAGAAAGGCTGAAATGCATAAGATATTGGAGTTACGACGAAATCAAAGAGTAGGTATTGGTAACTAGAATTTCATCAAACAAAAATGTTTCCAATAACTTTCATATCGTGAAAACGCCAGGATCTCCACAAACAGTAGGCTTTGACTGATCTAGTTCACAAGTGGGGCTTTGTATTGTCCGAACAATGCTTTGATTGGTGAAAAATTCCCTGAAAACAATCAAATATTTGCTTTTATGAATTCTGACGCAGGCAATAATAAAACCGTAAAAGTTTCATCGATATAATGCCGATTTATTTCATTTATTTAATCAAACAATGTGGGGTTGGCTTCCAGTCTGACCGCATGCAGTTGGAACACCATTGTTTTACATGGAGCGACTGCTTATCTGACCGCCACAACCCAGTAACTGGTTAACAAGATTGGTAAGACTGGTTGACAGAGTTTTGGGCTTCTGACTACCCGTTACGACTGTCAAAGACAGGGAGGACAGTGACCAATGGCTTTTATGTCTGTAATCATCCAATGGTCCCCCACCACTAGCTATAGCTGCAATAATGAGCCTACCTAATTCAATTACCTTTTCAGGAAAACCTGTTGAATGTAAGTATGAGGAACTACTCTTTATAGAAAACAGAGCTGTTCCTCTAGCTTATGATGATGATCTCTCAAAAAAGTGACACACTGGGCTGCCAATACACAGAAGATACGACGAAACAGTATAGGTACCTATTTAAAAATATTTACTTATTTATATCGAAAAATCGCGATGTTATAAGTGTGTGTAGGAAATACTTCATAATAAATACTACTCCCACAAAAACGATAGCCCCATCGTTTTTGTGCTCACTAGTTGGCGCCACTGTTGAGTAAGGTCCTGTCAGTACTTTTATTTTATTTGTTTTGGGTAGGTATGTTAAAGTACCCATTATTTCATAAAATGTTAATTTTATTACATTTTAAAATATCAAATGAATGTTTACATTATAATTTTTCTAAAATTGGCAAGCATAAAGCAGACAAATATTATTCTTCCTCCAAGTGCTACGAAATTAGATTCTAAGTTGTTACTTAAAATAAACCATAATAAATCAGGAATGGCACAATCTTTACAATTATGAATTTGCGATAGAAAATCCCGCAAACAGTGAACGTTTAGTTTCACATTTGACATTTCTAGAGACCTCACTCTACACTTGCGCCTCTAGCGGCGAATTCAAGCGCGATAGTCCTCATTAAAATGGCCGCGACGTGAACAAAACAGTTTGTGAATCTGAACAAATTAGTGCAATTAAAATTCTTCGACCTAGATTCCCATTCACAAAAACGTTTAAGGATTTTAGTCATGATCTCTTTAGTAGAGGACATTAATCTTAGATCGCACTTATCATTTAATTAGATCCGTGTCGAGTGCCCTTGCGGCTTCAATTTTATATTATAACGTCATACACACGTCTCTCCCTTGCTAACTATGCCACAAGAATGAATATTCTCTCGTTTATTTAGAATATATTCCTGTTATGATTCTTATTACCGCGGTATAAAGTTTAAAATGTAATGGCTGTCTAGTTTGGAAACAGTAAAATGATAAGTGTTTCGATAGCTGGCGTGCGTCCCTACTGTTACGGGCGGTGGTATTCCATTTGCTACTGGCCAGTTGATATGGCAAATTAATAGGGCTGTCAAACGATTAGAATTAAAGTTTTTGTATTTATCTAGTTAAAAAATAAATAAGTAAAACAGTAGAGAAGTTAATGTACCTACCTATTGCCTGATACAGAAGGATCTAACATAAGCTGCTATGTTTTTGAATGATAATTGATATATACGTCAATAATAATTTTTTTTTTTTAAACTAGATGAGGTCGGCGTTTCCTATCTGACTACTCTGAAAAGAAAGGCCGAAACAAACTCAGGGATCACAGTCTCTTTTAAAGTCCAGACACGTCATACTCTTGGTCAAATTAACTCGATATTTAACGATAGGTTAGTTTAAGTAGGATTTAGCATAACTGCTTAAGGGCCTATACTACCTCAAATGGCTTAGCATGATCCTCCGTTATGTCGAAAATACTGCAGCATTAATTTTGAAATAAATATATGGTAAAGTTGAGGATTAATGTTAAGTACTATGTTAGCCGAAAACACGATTCCATAAAATTTTCTCGATAGAAAAAAAATCCAAAGTTACCTCCAAACCGAACAATAAACCGCTGGTATTCAAAAAATACTTCAAATTAGATAATGAAACTTTGCATATTAACTGAACTATAAAGCAGTTCTTATGTTATTTACTTTTTTTAAATGACCATTATTTTCACCGTAATAAGAAATTACTTAAACTATCGGCGCCTTGGAGCCTTTTCCCTGCCGCTCTGTCTCGCTTGCTCGCGTGACCGGTAGTAATAGTGTGCGAGCGAGATACAGAGTGAGGTGGCGCTGAGGTAGACTCTTAGTACTCGTAGACTCTTAACTTTTACATATTTTTTTTAGATACTACTTAATTTTTGGAAGTGAAAATCTTAAAATATGTGTATACTCCACACTTATTTTTACAAATAATACACTAAAATAATAAATTTAAACTATTAAATCAAGAATCTCACCCTCCTGCCCTCATCTCATTAAGGAAGTTCTTAAAATTTATGTGACTGACAAACGTACCTTTTTAGGGATTTGATAACAACGAGCCAACTTTTACAGACTTTTTTCTGAAAATTTACATAATTATATGTTTTTACTCACATAACAATAGTTTTAATTAAAAAAAAAATCGAAGAGCGCGCCAACCCTGCACTAGATGTGCATTATGTCTTGCGCATCCCCGGCGGATATTAAGCCCCAAACTTAATCACGTCCCTCTTTACAATATTAAACAGTCTATTTTTTGTCCTACTCATTACACACCGTAGGTACTATTCCCACGAATTTAATATTTTTTTCAAGATACGCTCTATTATTTTCACAATTACTTTCGTGAAGTAATGCGTTCACGCCGCATAATTCTACGATAGAACGGAGTTTAACTTTTGAATGAACGTGTCCGCACAATAGATGTAGTGTGCATTTAATTCTATATAATTTAATAGTCACCAAACGTCTGTGGTGCCTTTTATAAAACGCAAATGGGATTGATAGTCATGGTGTGCATGAATGGTCGTTATATCTACTGCTGACTGCAGAGCATTAATTATAATATATGGTGGATGTTAGCATATATTTTTCGAGTTTAGATTTTCATGCTTCAATAGACACTATACCCAAAGTCTCAAATTCAGATAATTTATGTAAACAAAGGGGATAACATAACAAAAAAAATATCTTCGTAATGGTAATTCACATAAAATTGCGAAAAAAGAGGTTCCACTTTCTTATTAGTACTGATTTTAAGAAATAATAATTAATAAATAATCATACCGTAATTATTTTTATAAATTTTCGGTTTTAAACAAAGTTATTAACTAAAGGAGATTTTCTGGTATAAAGTATTTTATGATACTGGTAACAATGCAGGAGATACAAACATTTTCAAATTTTTTACATCTTCAACAACACCAATATTACAACCCTCATACTTATATTCATAGTGTAAGTAGCATAATTATCTAGCCACATTTTGGATGAAAACGGCTGTAAACTGTTTCGATTGCAAATCGATTTTGGGAGGCCTACGTCTAGCACTGGGCTTAAAAGGGCTGATTATGACGATCATATACCGTGTCTCCGACACACTACACAAAACATTGTTTGGCAACGGTATTTTGTTTGCATAGTTCTTATAATTAATTCACTTTAATTTTATCGATGATTATTTACAAAAACATTTAATGATAAAATGTTTTGCACCACTGTCCTGTCATTTTGACAGTGACATTTCTTGACATTACTTTGTTTACATAAATTATCTGAATTAGAGACTTTGGGTATAGGCTCTATCATATATCCACTGCCCTATAGCTTTTTTTTTGGTCATGAATTATCAAATAACTTCTCCCGCTCTGGGCGGAGCGGGTTGGCGGGCGTGTCAGACTTTTACTGACTAAAACTCACCAGAGTTCTTTCAGTTGCCTGTGTTCTAGGGCCACGGTATCCCTTTCGGACAAACCCGCAACCCTAGTAGGACTGTTTCTATAGCTGCGTTCTTAACTCAATACAAATTGCTTAAAAATATTTATCCATACTTTCCCCGGCAAGCCATATGACGCGAAAGCGAAAAAGAGAATACGAGTACGTTCCGTAAAAAAGAATATACTGTATTTAAATTTCGATCGCAGCCGGGGTGATAGCGATGCAGATGAGTGACGTCACGTGTGGCTACTCCTCACGATATCCTCCCCCACCCAGGCTAATTGTCTTGTCACCCCGTATTAACGAGACTTTCATTTGATTTTACAGCCGTAAAAGTATTCTTTGCTTCTGTGAAAACCTGGTTACCCGTATTTTATTTAGCAGGTAGATGTGTCTTTGTAGATCCTTAATTAATTAAATTATTCATCTCATTGTTGTGCTCAGAAAAAGGAAGCGTTGGCTTTGTGCACTAGTTTAGCTTTATTTATTTTATAATAAGTAATATATGGTTAATGCTGAATTAATTTAGCAGGTTTTCCTTCTAACAGTGAGGTTTAAAAAGCTTGATGTACCTATTACATATTCCTTGATGCCCATGAAGTCTGATTAAAAATAACAAAAACCATCTTGTCTCTTATCCGAGAATGTTCTAAGTTAATTAAGCAAAATTAGCCTTTTCTACTCATAACGGTGAAGTGCGGGAAATTAATGACATAAGCTATAAACTTATAACTGTTTACATCGCCGCGGCAACACCATAACGAGAAATTGTTTTTCAATAAAACATAACTTAATCTTCTCAGTACATTTTCCGAATGCGTGGTTATACAGCGGGGAGTTAAGCTAATACGTGGGCCGAAGCCGGTGTATTTGTCAACGAGGCTGGGGCCACGCAATCTTAAAATCAATTTTCATTTATTCGCGGCTTAGCTTCACTAGCTCAGTGCGCGCCTTATGATGTGCACAGACTTAGGTGCGGAATAGACCGGGCCTTTTTTGAATTCTTGGTTGTTTTTGTTAAGACTGCGCCGAGTGCATGCGTGTTTTATTGTAATCATTAAAACGGAAAATAGTGGCCACTAAGCTCCGTTTTAATGATTACAATAAAACAACAATTTAAAACTACTGTTTGTACTAATAATAACGTATGGTCTTGTGAAGCACAACTTGACGAGCTTATTTTCTGCATTTTCATTCTAAAATAAAAGAAATCACCGAAATAACGATGAGAGCGCCACTGTGCACTCGGCGCAGTCTTAAAAATACAATTACCAAAATGTACAGAGTGCTTTGTTTTTTTCTTGGTGGTCATTAATTAAACTTTTTTTCGTTTTTTTTTTTGTTAGTTATGTACAAAATAATGTGTCACGGTAAATCATAAAAGTCAGTCAGAACTGAGGTATTTTAGTTTATACAGAGTGATTTTTGCAATGGCACATCAGGGCTAAATCCGAAACTATGGGTAGGAGAGCAAAGTGGTCAAAGGTTCCGACTCCGTGGTTATGTGAATACAGTGTCGCCGATCGTGCAGCCTCGCCCGAGACGGCCCGTCCGAATCACCGAAGTTCGCGTACATTCAAGTAATGATTAAAGTATGAATGATTTTGTCGCTGTCATTGCATGATGAAATGATTAAATAGAGATGATTTTTACATGTGACATGATATCAGACTCATCTCTACTTTACGCCCACTTTACCTAACTTTTCACGGAGATCTTACAGAATCCATCGCCTGGAGGAATGACAGCTCATTTCAAGCTAACTTCACCTAAGCTCACACACGTAAATAAGGAAGGAGGTTCTTATTCTTAGCGTGTTGATGGCAATCTAAATGGGATCGGCCTGGCCCAAAATTCGGCTACGGTATAGGCGCTGTCCTGATAGAAAGCGATCGCCGTGCGAATACGCTTTCTATTGGTACAGCGTCTTTTGCGGAGAATACGGATTTTGTATCCTAAGCAAAACTGAGGTTCTAACTGTATAGCGATTATGGCAACCGTTTTGTGCTGACGCACAAAGCATGAATTCTTTGTGGACCTCCTTCCTTTAAGGATTTTTTTTTAAGTTATTTTACGCATTCGTCGGACCAGACATCGTATGTTCTCCTAGACAATATTATCCTGTTCACTGTGTGGTACGTACTTGGGCTACTTGGTTAAGGCCGTCCTATTCCTCGTATTATTAAATGGTCACCAATTAGTATGCAATGATTAAGGAAATATTCATCAGCAGTCTGGATCATATATTCAGTCTTAACAACTGCTACACTGCTTGTAATTTTAATTTATTGAATTTTTTTCCTTCTCTTGGCCCTTCCTAAGTCTACCTAAACGTATGGCCACTACTCTGGCGAATAACGTCGGTTGGCGTGGGCCGGCAAAATCTTTACAAATGTGGGCCGTTATCGTGCCGGCCGATTGACCGGCGCGCCTCCCGCCGCCCGAACATTTCTCACTCTGAAAAATAACGGATTTATTTAATTTTATGGCCCCGCCGCGTGCTGAATGGACGATTGGGTAGCAGTGACGCGCCGAGGGTTGCCCGACTTCATTTGTTCTTTTTTCATGTCTTTCTTGTTTTTATGTTTACTTACGGATACCCGTAGTAGTTACGGACTACGGTCGGTGGAATGTAGATTTGTTTGTAATACCATACGGAGTACCGTTTTATTTGTATTGTAATTTATGTTATTTATTATGAAACCTGAATCGAAATGAGATCAAAGCTTAGTTAGCGTTGGCTACTTTGGTAATGAGGTTAACGGGTTAATGTGAAGGGGATTGGCGAGCTAAATGTTAATGTAACTGCCCTGTAATTAATTAGAAACGGAGGTTGAATGTAATTAGAAATATTTATAGATAACTAGCTTTTTACCGCGGCTCCGCCCGCGTAGAGGACGGTTATCGCGTAAACAAGTAGCCTATGTCCTTCTCCATATCCCAGGCTAAATCTCTGCCAAATTTCATGACGATCGGTTCAGCAGTTTAGGCGTGAAAACGTAAATACAGACAGACAGAGTTACTTTCACATTTATAATATTTGTATGGATTATGTCTGGGATAGGCTTGATTTTTCGTAACATTATGAAAACGTCAAAACTGAACTGAATTGTCAGAAAGGAAACATTTCTTAATAATAAGGGTCATACTCATGAATGTAAGATTTGAAACACCAATAAGTATAACAATCTCATTCCACATCATTCGATATCATCATCATTACAATAATACCTGTGTAAATTATTTCTAAGATTTGATGTTAATATTTTACCAATTTTAATAGTGAATAAATATTTATTTTATTTTATTTATTTATTTCATTCCTTTTTAATATTTTATTAATTAGAGCTAAGTATCATTCATAACTCCCAACAAATCATCACCTCATGATTAACTACCAACAATCCTTAAAGACGGTACATTAATCTTCGTAATCGCGGTTTGGTTTTATGGCTGTGGACCGTTTATCAACTAATTTGTGGATTAGTATAATGCCCCCATCACACTGTTTACGTTTCCCATGGCATCCGTGACTCAACCGTGGGGTATGAGACTGATCTCATTATTTAAATCCCCGTACATAATTTTTGGATGTCACGATGGCACAGATTCGATTCGCACGAATTTAGGGTAGTTTGAAGTTTTTTATTGCTTTTTATGGATGTTAGAAGTTATTGTCTGTGATTCGTGGATCTAGTTATGGTTACTTAGCACTGCTAACTCGCTGTCGTGATTTGTACAAGAAGAATTTCGAAAATAAATTGATAGATATTTTTGGTTTTGGAGTGAACAAATTATTAGCTATGAAAAAGGGTCGAATTTTAACAATGTTCAAGCATGGTGTGAGTAATACTAACAGATATGCTGTAATGTTTCAGTTTTTAATCCTTTCTTAAGTTTTCTTCTAGAAAAATAAAACCGGCCAAGTGCGTGTCGGACCACGCACAATGAAGGGTTCCGTAGTTAGTATAAATTCATCTCTAGAACAAACTTGAAAAACATGTTCTTCCATACGGAATGTATGAGAGAATATGTTTTTCAACTGTAAATGTAAGTTGGTCGACTATTACTCGGTAACTTGTAATGCCTCTTAGCGTGATAGTTTTCCTTTTAATATCTTTATAATATACTATCTACTGCTGTGAATTTTTATCCAAGTACAACCATTTAGCTGGCAGTAATACACTTGACTCTAAGAAAAATTATCACTTCAAAGCTTAATATTACGCAATGGGTCCAAAAATAGTTTTCACAAACCTGCAATATTTTTGGACGGCCTATCCAACGATACCCCCACACCTTGGTGTGGGGTATCGTTGGTTTTTTTTCTCGTCTATCTCTTGAGATAGACGAGAAAAAAAAAACCTCCACATTACGTGTAGGGGGAGGTACCCTAAAAAATATATATTTCAAGATTTTATTTTACCACTTTGTCGGCGTGATTGATATGTATACCAATGCCAAATTATAGCTTTCTAGTTCTAAAGGTCTCTCAGCTAAGCCGCCGCGGATAGACAGACAGAAGACAGACGGACGGACACGGCGAAACTATAAGGGTTCCTTGTTGACTACGGAACCCTAAAAATGCATAAGAAAAAATATTGTCAATGTTGACTGACTATGATGGAACGGTTCTCGTTACGGTAAAGTTTCCTAGTATTTAAGCTTACGTAACGTGATGGTACAAGTGGCGTCGCCAAGTGTGATGAATGTGAAACAATTAAAACATCATATCGCTACCTACTTACATTCTAACTAACTTATAAAGTTTTATCACAATGAAAACATAAGAAAAAACAACTAAAGCAATAAAATGACGTATCGTCGCTAACATTTATATTGATTAGTTTCCAACCTTTTTTTTTTTCTGATTGTGATAATAGTGGGCGCTGTTGACAATCATAACACTTCACGGCTGTTTGTTTTTTATCCCTTTTTTGCGTCACCACTAAACTAAAATTAACTTTTATTTTACACTTAAATGCACCGTTTTATCATTCTAAGGTTATCTGAGTCCATAGTGACCTTATTTTTTATTGTCTATGATCTTTTTTGTTTTATTTATAGCTAATTAGCTATCTAACGAGATCATGGCGTTTTGTTGGTTTCTCCAGATTTAAATTAGTTTACTCAATAACGTTTGAGATTGCTATTGCATTGTTGTTTTTATTTTGCTCAACTTTAGTTAAATAAACTATAGATAATGTTAAATCCCGTACACGAGGGGACTCCTAATTGGAATCTTTAAGTTGTATAAGGAAGGCTGTTGTCGAAACAACTAAGTGAACATTATTCAAATAAGTGATGCAAAGTTGACGCAGCCTGTGCTGTTTTACTTAATGATTTACTGTGTTAGATATACTTATAATACGTAAGCTGTTTTACATCCATACTATTATAATAATAATAATACCCCTACCGCCGTATCTCTGTATACGTTGACGTCGTGGTGGGGCTTGCGCGCTCCGAACGCTGGGTCTGTACCGGTAGAGTTTACTTTACCGGAACATGTCTAGGGTGAGGAGCCAGACCAAGAGAGATACAGAAACCCGCAGGGCAGCATGTGGCGAGCTGTTGGGTAGTTGCGACCCCACGGACCCTATCTCCCGGGAGAAGTCACGTTCCTCATCTCTGGCTTGCTTTTAATGGCCGGCTGGAGTGAACACTGACGAGGAACTCAGCTCCCATCTCATTCTTGCCTTTATTGGCCGGCTTGAGTGGAGATTCGCAAGAGCAAACGTGCTCGGAGGAAGGAAGTATTCCAGTAAGTGCTTGTAGGGATCTTGACCATCTGCCGGGCTCTGGGGTTGTTCTGAGAGCCGTGGAATACCTCTCCACTCCTCGAGCACCTCAGGACATGTTGCTCCCTTGTCGCTACGTCACTATGTGCTAGCAACCGTTTTCGGGGGCCCATTATCGAGTGTGCGAGTCATCCCCTGCCATTTTATCCATGTATAATAAAACATTGATCAGGCAGGGGCCATAGTCCTTCCATAGTTTTAGGTAACCAGTCCATTTTAACCAACCAAACCCATAATCCAATACCTTTGGTTCCATATCCTGCAATAGTCCTACACCAACCGGGGGTTGTCCTTGGGTGCACTGGCATAGTGCGTACGGGGATAATCGTCGGTTGGTGCCTCATTTAATTAAAAAGCGTCTAACGGGCCTCTGCGAGTTGGCTTCGGCCCCTCGTACGCCTTCCAAAGGTCCGGGACCCCAGGGTCCCGAGATATATAAACTCAAAAATAAAATAATAATACTATCCGTATCTACTCTCTCTGTTTGTTACTTTTTCACGCCTATACCGCTGAACCGATCATCATGAAATTTGGCAGAGATATAGCCTGGGATATGGAGAAGGACAAAGGCTTCTTTTTTACGCGATAACCGACATCCACGCGGGCGGAGCCGCGAGCAAAAGCTAGTAATATTATAAATGTTTAAGTAACTCTGTCTGTTTGTTACGTTTTCACGCCTAAACCGCTGAACCGGTCGTCATGAAATTTGACTGAGATATAGCCTGGGATATGGAGAAGGACATAGGCTACTTTATACACGATAATCGACATTCACGCGGGCTGAGCCGCGGGCAAAAGCTAGTATATTAGGTAGGTACGGAACCCTAAAAACTGTTTTTATATTTAGGCATATAGTCAACAAAAGTAAGTACTTTAAAAAAATCTTGTACATAATAAAGAACTATCTATTAAAATAGTACAATACATCTATCTAACTTTAATCATTAACTTACTAGATTAGTCTAGTAAGATAGTTAGATATATTACTAGATCGTCCTAGTATCATAGTTATATTCCTAGTAACACCGTTATGAACCGCTTTCATATAACTATATTACGGTATATAGCTATATTCCTAGGGATATAATAGTACATTATTGCAAAGGCTGGGAAATAGGCAGTTGCAGGTCGAGTATTAGTATGAAGGCCGAGCCGTAGGCGAGGACTTCACTAATATGAGACAGGCAATTGCCATTAGCGCCGAGGCATATATATATAGTGCTTTTCTCAAAATAATGCAGGGAAATAAAACATACTTTTTATATTATACATTTAATTTAATTAATATTAAAAGTTACATTAGTCATATTGGGGCAATTACTAAAAGAAAATGTTATTGATTTCCCCGGTACATTTATTTTTGTTTGTTGGACTTCTGATGAGGTTTGCAGGTGGGCATTGGATGTAGTGGTAGATAGCTGAAGTATGTAAATAACAAATCAAGACGAATTTTCAGCTTTGACGCCAATTTTCTACATTTATCATCTGTGCCAAAAGGCAAACGCATTTATGGGTATACAGCCACGTGAACGCAATTTATGCTAAGCAAAGAGACTTACTTTGGTATGCCAAGAATGATAAAAGAGATCCAATCAAAGCAGCACGCCATTTCATACAACATTTCTGGAGCGTTGTAATGTTCCAAATTCAAAAAACGCTCCTGCAATGGATTTGATTTTCTTTGTCCGTAAATTCGATACATCGATACACAATTCGACAACATTTCCATGCATGTTTGAGAAAAACTATATCACGACTTCATCCATCTTACTGCGATATAAACCGTTAAATAAATGAAAGGTTCATCATACCTTTTCGAGCCTCCAAGAAATAGCTTCCAAACGCTAATAAAAAGGGCAAGTTTAATTCGAGCAGTCAGTCAGTTAATTCGTGAACTCGTCACGTGATACGGAATCAGTTCGCGTGAGAACCTTAAGTCGTTATTAGCACACTTTGTAAACTGAAGGAAGGTGTTTTCGTTTAATTTATGCAAATTCCAGTTTGGTTGTTTTCTTAGCGAAGGCCCGCTAAGCGATGGGATGGAGGTTCTTTCAACTGTTAAGCTAGCTTTGAGTTTCTAAGCCCATTGTTTATAAGTATAGGTATGTCTGTATGCTCCTGGTTCTATGTATTCCTACATAGGTATGGCTGTATGGAGTTGGGTTTAAGATGATGGTGTTAGATGTCGCAAATAATGGCTCTTTAGACGTATGAGGAACAGGGTGTAAAGTTCACTCATACTCTATAGTAAAGGGAGGATTCTCCGACCAGACGGGTATTGTGTCTGGTGGGCAACTGCCCAACGGTTGATGACGCGATGTTGTATATATGCTAGTCGCGCGGTAAACTCTGATAGTGCGATGCAGGATTTGTGACGTCAGGTCTTTGATGCGTAGTTCGCATGAGGCGTTGTTGATACCGCCACAGCTCTATTTTGTACTGCTTGAAATTTCTTTCTTTTGAACATAGAGTCGAATAGTCGGGTTGCTATTTAATGGGGGCTATCGTTTTTGTCCTCACTAGCTGGCGCCACTGGCGAGTAAGGTCCCGTCAAGACTTTTATTTGATATGTTTTAAAACGTTGCCCCACACTAGGAATTTCTTCTGTATTGAGGGTGCGATTTACAAACGTTTAAAGTCACATACACGAACTGCCGAACAGTTGTACCCATTACTTCATATAATGTTTATTCTATTATATTTTAAAACAATCAATCTGACTAGCCTTTTCTCAACTATGTTGGGGTCGGCTTCCAGTCTAACCGGATGCAGCTGAATACCAGTATTTTACATGGAGCGACTGCCTATCTGACCTCCACAACACAGTAACTGGGTAACACGATACCCCTTGGTAAGACTGGCTGCCAGACTTTTGGGCTTCTGACAACCCATAACGACTGTCAAAGATCCACGAATGACAGCCGGGACCAACGGCTTAACGTGCTTTCCGAGGCACTAAAGAGTCTCGGTATGTAAAGATGGTCACCCATTCACGGACCAACCCCGGCAAGCGTAGCTTAACCTGACGGACCGACACGAGCTCCTCCTCATTTTCATTTTATTATATTTTAAAATATCAAATGAATATTTAGGTACAATATGGGTTACTAAAATTGGCAAGCATGAAGCTGACAAATATTATTCTTCATCCAAGTGCTACCAAAATTAGATCATAGGTTGTTACTTAAAATCTTAAGCCATAATTAATCAGGAATGGCACAGTCTTTACAATTATGAATAGTTAGTAACATTCGCGATTGAAAATCCCGCAAACAGTGAACATTCAGTTCACGTTTGACATTTCTAGAGACCTCACTCTACACTTGCGCCGAATTCAGGCGCGATAGTCCTCATTGAGTATGATAGAAAATAGAAAATTAAATTAAATCGATACCATTCCATTTAGTCTCATTCCCACATCAGTTTTTCAATAAACTTGCTAAAGGTATTCTTATTAATATAATTATGATTCCGTTATTACTTTTCACTTAGATTCCCCATTTTAATTCTAAAACATTAAATCTCGTCCTTGAAATGCAATTATCCCGCAACAGGATTCATACATAAATTACCAACATTCAATACAGTACAATTTCCATTAATCTATCCTACCTACCTTCTCAAACGTTATCGAAGACTAATCGTCGACTTAGCCACCTCTGTCGAAGGCGTCATCAGTTTCCACAACAATAGCCGGCAATAATAGCCGGGTACTGCGCACAACGGCCGACAATAGTGGCGTTTACCCCACAACAGCCGCTCAATGGTCAGCCGACGATCCCTTTGTCGAAAAACTCCGAGGAAACAACCTGATAAGAGTGATTAATTGGTTTAAGTCGAATTCAATGAAAGCTCAGAACGCCGACGTTTTTTGTAAGTCGGATAAGCTCGGTTATAATTCTATTTGGAAAGAAACATTGTTCGGGGTTTTTCAGGTGTTGTATTTCAGTAAATAGCAGCGTGTACACATGATTATTCTGAAAATATTTTTCATATATCTTACGTATCCAATACCTACGTATAAGATACGAAAGATATTTGAAAAAAAAAAATATAATTAATATTATATTTATTAAATGTATATATATTTTAAACTATTATTTAATAATAGCTATAAAATATTAGTTTTAAGAGAACTTTGGACTTCATATTCGAAAAAGCTCACAAATACGGGAATCTCAAAATTAAGGACAAAATTTACATTCAAATGCATTATATTGGTGGCTTACTTTACATCAACAATGGGGAATGATTAATTCAATTTTTGTATTAATATAATACAAGTATTCGAAACTAAACAAAGCGATAAGTGTTTCAATTGAATATAGCGTACAATAAGATCCAAACAGGTTCTGTTTGTCCTGCTACTAAATAGAATAAGAAATTATGTGCTATTCAATCAAAACCAGGTTGACTGTACAGGGGCGTCTAAGTCATTTCCAAACTAAAACTCATTGAATTTGGGGCTCTATGAAAGGGCATTATAAGATTTGAACAGTCAATACAAGATTTAACTTTTTGTCGATTCATAAAGGTCTTTTGATATTAACCCTTCGTCTAGAAGAATACGCGGGTGCTTCCGAGTGAGTGGCTCACAAAACGCCGCTGAAAACGCGTAAAAGCTCGGTTGATTTGTGAGCGTACATGTCTCGAGTTACCCGGCAATAAATTAAATGTGTATAGAAAATGAATGCGTCAATACGTTTACCCAACCCTGTTCGCGCTCGTAGTGATGTCCGTAAGATTTATCGATGAGCTTCGTATCAGACAAGTCTCATATTCTACGACTTGTTAGTCTGACGTGCACAGATATAATTGACGTACGCATGTTGCTTGTTGTTAGCTTCTAATGATAAATGCGTTTTGTTGGCAGTTAGCGTTACTAAAAGCTAACTGTGGCAATGGTAACCAATTATTATTTATTTATGAATATATTTTAATGGCCGTATAAATTATAATGCTAATTATAGAGCTACTAGCTGTTTATATATCTGAAACTAAAATAAACCTAATCATAACACTGAGACATCGTCTTATTACTTAAGTATTAAATACTGGTACTAAATACTTTAAATACCAGCTAAGTAATCATAAAGTTAATGTTTCTTTAATTAAATTAAAAGGTAAGTACTTTGGCTTCAGGCTTAATGTACTTACTAACGTAGATCCTATCACATAATGACATTAGAGAGAAAATGAAATGAAGCGCATTTGCATTATCGTTTTTTTTGCGGCCCTTTTAATTTTTTACCGGCTACTGCAATGTGGAAGCTTTTTAAAAAACAATATTTTATTTTAAAATATGTCAAAATATTCGATTTATAATAATTTACTTACATGGATTTTTTTATACGTTTTCAAGGAAATGTGTCTCGTATATCTCCGGCGGAGGCGCGTATCGATATGATTGCCGTCGCTGCCGTTCACACCCTTGATTTTTGCGGGACGTGCTCTGAATGGATCGCAAATTGACACAGAACGCCTTGCGTTCGTTCCGATTTGTTTGTACGCAATTTAAACGTATTCACCTAAGTGTTAACTTGTATTATGATTCGAAAAACATTCGTTTTCAACACTTGTATCAAACAAAACAGGTTTGAGGACATTGTGCTAGGTTTTTAACTTATATTGACCATCTAGAGATCCAAAAGATTGTGGTCAAGACTTAACATGTCTCAGTAATCCGTTGGACTAGTACCTTCAGGTTCCAGACTTCAATGTAAGTGAATTTGTATGAAGACATGTTTACGACATTACATTAACATTTTTCCACGCACTTATGTAGTATGTACCCTCTTGAAATATAATTAAAAACTATTATGGTAGTCAGTTATAAATCATTCTTTATTGCACCCTTCCACGTAGACTTAATTGATTCAATGCAGAAGTGCCACCATAAAATGATAACAAGGTACCGGTCTAAGTGGAGAATAATGCATTTATAACGTTTTTGTAATATTACTGCCTATCGTCGTGCCCGGCGTATATGAAGCGACTTAATGCTTTCAATTTCTGTATCATTTTAGAAGTACTCGCATGGTCTCGGAATCATCGTTGTGTTAGTTATTGCTAAGAACGGTTGGACCGTCTTATCTGTGCATCTAGTGAAAACTGGCTGGTAACAGTCAACAGCTAGGGTTGCCAATCATAATTTATAATAAAGTTTCCGGCTTTATTTTCGTTTTTATTTTGTTTTTATATATGGCATCTCGCAGTTCAACCTAGGAGGTTGTCTACTGCTTAACCGCACTTTCCTGTGAGTGCCTCAATGAAATAAGGCCTCCAGCCAGGGCATACAACTTAAAACTAAGCGACTACGTTAAGGGTACCCCCATGCGGGGGTACTGACCTCAGCTTAGGGCGTTGCTGGGGGAAGACAGCAAGGGACGACACAGGCACAGCACAGGCTCGGCGGCACGGGCTGGCTCGAGCCAGATGTCGGGAGATGTGCTTTCTAACACATCCTGCATCCTGGAGGAGTGTGATAGCTACATCGGGGATGGTGAGAGTATGCCTTGGACGGCGAACCTTACTAATGCGAGAGGGGGTGTATTGGGCGGCGGCCGCAATCCGTGGATTGCGGTGCTTAATAGCAGAGTCAAGGAAGCGCGCGGAGAGGCGTTTCATGAGCTCTGAATGGTGGGCATTTTGAGATCTATGTTTAGATCCAAATTGCCTACGTAGAAGGGGCACCTGTTACCTTTCTGAGAAATCGGTTCTGAAGAGTCTGCATCCTGTGGATATAACGGGGGTTTCTTTTCGATATATAAACATTATATTCATGCATTAAAATAAAGTACGCGGAAATACTTTATTTCATATCTTTACTGTGATGCGTAAAACGAAGGTCTCGAAAAAGAAAAAGAAATCTATTAATAAAGATAAAGAATTTACAGAGAAAAATATAGTGATGTTTAAGACAAACCAGTTGTGTTGACAAATGGCAATATATATACATATATTTAAAATGCGTCTGATACCTTACCACATGTAAAAAACAATATTTGTTCCCGCCACTTCAGCTTTCACTGAGTTTTTCGGTAATGAAAAAATGCGTTATTTATTTAAATCAAAATTTCGGTTGTAAAACTAGCTTTGAAACTTTCAAAGACAACAAAAAATCGTTAGCGTCTGCTAACGGGAATTTTAAAAAAGAACTTTAATCACTTAAAAATCCTTTTTTTTTCCTATTCAAGGAATTTGACACACTTTTTTTTTCTCAAAAAAAGCTGCCAACCCTAGTAACAGGTAAACGATTTATTTTCGTCCAAACGTGTCCATGATTAGTATATTTCCCATATATGTACTACATAAAGTTCAAGGAATTCTCATTTAGTGCCCCAAAATAAGGTGTTTAGTTACAAATATGAAAATAAACCTACCTGTTTTGGGTGATATCTGTTTAATAAATCGCTGAGAGGAAAACCACATGTCATATAATACATAAGTAGTTGTTTTTCATTAATAGTTGGTGAGGAAAGAGAATATCAAAAGGATACCGAAAGTAGTTAGGTACGTTATTTTAACCTGCTTATTATACTTCCAACTTACATTGTTGTACCTACTTAGGTGAAACTATTCATTACGACGATGCTTTGATTTATCTACCTTACTCAATAAAAAATGAAGTATATTCAAGTATGTAGGTACTATCGCGGTCAGGAAAATCTAACCCTCTTAAAAAACAAAATCCCGTGCACACGATGACCACATCTGTTTGCCGCCCCTTTTTGTGATGTTAAATAAAAAAATACTTTTGTTAAATAAATTTCTCAGGCTCTGTTACAATGATCACAATGTCTCATTACCTTGGCTGGTTTTTACGGCTCAGCAAAAATCTGAGGCTGCGATGCTATTGGCTGATGGGCGTAGGAAAGCGTTACTATAGCGGCCGAGCGCTGCAAGCAGGAATAGTCCTTAAGGTGGTACGATGTCCGAGACCGCGATAGTACATACCTATCAAACGTATTGTAATTAAGTAATTTTCAAGTTTGTTTAAGTTTCATGATATGCGATATTGACATTACAGAAAACCTGAATTTTTCAGTAATTTCGGTTGCATTGTTCCTGTTATTTCTTAAACCGAACTCATATTATTAATCAGTTGCATTACACGTTATTGATGTCATAGAAAAACCTCTGAACAGCATCCTAATTGCGTAACACACTATGAGTCACAATCTGAATGATTTTGAGGACATAATCCATTTGAAATAACATTAGACATTTAAAAAAACCTTTTTTACAGTCCGTTCAACCGATTTTGACTTCTATTCCTTAAGCATAAGGATGGCATTAAAAGCAAAAAAGTGGTTACAATACCAACTGTTTACTGTTTCTGCCATTTGTCATGCCACCGACGCAATAGAAGTCAAAATCGGTTGAACGGACTGTAAAAAACGTTTATTTATTTAAATAAACCAAATAATAATAATAATCCATTTGAAACAAAATTAGACATTTGTCTAATCTTATTTCAAATGAATTATAATTGGTAATGTTCTTCAGAAAGGTTAGGGTGCGTACCACTTGCAACCGGCGTGCGTGTATGACCTAGGCCTAGCCAAGTTACAAACGTTTCTTTCTACAATCGTCGACGCCTCAAAGTTACAGTTGTGTACTTAGTGCGCGGTCATTTATTTCGATCATTTATATGGGATGTAGCGATCGACGTTGTAGAAAGGATCAGATTTCATTATAACATTTTGAACGATCTGATAAGTTGTAAACTTGTCTACGAATTTTCTATTCGTTTGTTCTACCACGTGACTTAACGTTGAGATGATATCATTCCTATACATTTGATAGGTTTTCTATTAGCGTTATCAATATCGTAGATTGTCAACTTGGCTAAGCCTATAGATGTATGAATGTAAACGAAGCAAAAGGAGCCTCGGAAAGCACATTAAGCCAGTGGTCCCGGCTGTCAATGCTGGCATTTGTGGATCTTTGACAGTCGTTACGGATCGTCACAAGCCCGAAAGTCTGACAACTAGTTTTACCAAGGGGTATCGTGTTACCCAGTAACTGGGTTCTGGAGGTCAGATGGCAGGCAGATGCGGTAGGCAGTCGCTCCATGTAAAATACTGGTACTCAGCTGCATTCGGTCAGACTGGAAGCCGACACCAACGTAGTTGATAAAAAGCTAGACAGATGATGACGTAGTAGATAAAGAAGATCAAGATGATCATACTTAGGGTTGTGTTACAGTCCTGCGATGGGGAGGGGCAGGGCCAGTGTGCTCACAATAGTTATTTATGCAACTGTTGTATAATAAGGGGTATTAAAACACGAATGTGGATTTATCACATAAGTAGTGTTTTAATACCTAATTATGTACAGTTGCATACAAGACTTTATCTACACCCATGTTATCTACTCTTTGATATTTTCCAATTCATGAAATCTTAGTACGCCTTTTCATATTGTTTTCTCGACTTTTCTGGTAATAATTGGTTAGAAATGTCCTTTGCTGCATTAGAAATATCTGGGGCCTAAGTCTACTATTTACAAACGTTGCAGTGGTCTCGCCATTGTGAGTATTTGACAGTGTTTGTATGGCAAATCTGTCAAAAACTCACAATGAAGAGACCATTGCAACGTTTGTACATTAGTAGACTTGGCCCCCTGGTGATGTGTTATCAAAGCTTGTATCACTCATTTTTGTAAACAACAAACTTATAAATTTTTGCAATACTAATATCGAACAAAAATAACGAGATGCGACGTGAGTTTTTTTAATTACGGCGCTGTGGTAGTAAAATGCGCGTGCATGAAAATGTTCTTTTTTTTAATTCTTAAATGTGGCTGTTTGATGAGTAAGGAAGGGATCGAAATGCAAAGGAGTTGCATAATGAAATTTAGTACAACATTATAACACTCGTTTGGATGATATTATGGTTACTATGACACCGGTTATTTTAATGTTGGCAATAAGCTGTTCCAGAAACTTTTATAGAGGATTTATAGCATGGGTGTAGATAAAGCAATGAATGACACGTCGCCGACGAGTTTTATAAATGATGAATGGACATCCTTCGCGTTGTGTTTATTATTGCCAGTTGGTTTCACCAGAACTGCTTGTTCAACCTTAAGGAAACTCAGACTACATCATATTGCAACATAAACGTACATTTTGTCCAATAATGTTTATTTATATGTAAGCACACCGAGATTCTTGTTATTGTGGTGAATAATTGATTTCGCAATAGAAAACATACGCAGTGATGTTTATTTTTAACTTTCAAGTTACAACTTAAGCGCCACATCGCTGCGTTTAAGGAAAATATAGAGTATTAATAGATTCCCGATGAGAATTATCTTGTTAGATTATTTTAATTGCAATGCAAGCGATTTTAATTAGTCATTCATCAAATGGACAAACCTGTAATACACGTAACTGGGAATAAAATATACCAATGTATTCTACACAGTAAAGCAATGGACCGATCGTAATTTGATTCAGTATCGTTTTTATTTAGGCCTAAATGTGATACCGCGCAAAATCTGCCCACTTACAGAGTTAAGCGTCGTTTCAGCTACAAAAGGGCGTAACAGCCGCGGCGGCTTTGTGCGAAATGCTCCACAAGTGCAGAGCTTTCGTACGGGGAAAGGAAGGGCATCCCACCCCGCCTCGCGCAGGCGGCAGCGGCGGCGTGTGGCGTGTGACAGCGGTTTCCTCCCGCTCGGCGCGCATTCGCTCCGTGGCGGCTGCGGTGAGTGCACGTCCACGTATTTCAGTCACATACCGGTCCGCGATCGCGAAAAAACTTTTCAGTGCGGTGAAAAACATTATTTTCCGAATACGCAAAAATGAACAAGATTATTCTGTGCTGTGATTTTTTCTAACTGTGTAGAGACTAATCGAGCGTAAGAGTGTTTTGAAGAGGCTAATTAGGGGTTGCTAGACTAATTGGCTGGGCCGGCGTTTCATGAAGGTGAGCCGACTTTTATTTCCGTTCGGCAATCCCTCTAATTGCGTCAATTAGTGTAATGCGGCGACAGCTTTGAAGAGTCGCTTAATGATCTCCACACCGACCACCGGACTCTACACTTTGAACATGTTTTAAGTCAGTGAAGTACCTACCCGAGGCTATGGTTTTAAACTAATTACTCATTAGTTTATTGTATGGATTACGACGCTTATCACTTAGAGGGATCTTTTATTTTAATATGTATTCAGTTTTAGTTATTTATTATATTTCACCGACTTATAGGTAGGCATTTAATGAGAAATATCAACATCTCTTTTTGTGTGAAACTTATGAGAAATACCTATTAAGATTTGTAAATTAATCCAAAAATACTTGTCTTTCGGTTTATTTTAGTTATGTGAACTTTTAATGTAAAGTTTTAAATCAAGGCATTAAAACTATACAAGAAATGTCTAACTAATTTCAGTTGCAAAATGTTATTACTTATCTGTATTTGATAAGAGTTTTTTTTTAATTTGACACATAACTAATTGTTTTTAATGTTAACAAAAATTATCGGAAGGAAACAAATATCCTGTTAAAACTAAAATATCATCCAAAATGATAAGTCAATTATTTTTTATGACGCTCTCATTGGTTTGGTTATCATGAAATGATAACTAGTACAACCGCATAAAACACAATAATAAATTTAATTCGCGTAGGCGTGAGTACTTGATAAGGCATGTTTTGTAAGCAACAGACAATTTCCGGAGAACGTGTCAATAGAAGTTGATAACAATTGACGCAAGTTCCGTCAAAGAATTTAAAGAAACATTTTTTTTAATCCTACAAACGATGAAGTTTTCTTAGAAAGTAAAATTAGAAGAATTTTTCCTATAACTACCTACATACTTAATAGTTTTTAGGTACCTGCATTACTTTTTTACCGATGAAGAATAATTTTTTACAAAATTAATTAAGATTTTTTGCAATTAATTACGCAACTTACAGATAATAATTATTTTT
This sequence comes from Dryobota labecula, assembly GCA_947523025.1. Classification (NCBI taxonomy): domain Eukaryota; kingdom Metazoa; phylum Arthropoda; class Insecta; order Lepidoptera; family Noctuidae; genus Dryobota; species Dryobota labecula. Next base: position 18,751,339 of record OX383287.1, on the reverse strand, counting down.
AATGAGTAAAAGGATGCATTAAGGTATATTTTTTTATTGAACATGATACTAATTGGGACCTACGTCAAAAAATAATGATGTATGTGCAAAAAACATTCACAATCAATGTTCGCTGATTAAAACTCGCAACTAATTGACATTAAGGAAAAAATAAAGCATAAGAACACATGAAAAATAACGCAAATCGTGAAGCATTAATTCTGCAAGGTGTTTTTTTGTATCGAGGCGATTAACAATGATTTGATAACTTCAAAATAAACTTCCTTATAATATGTTTTATATATTTTTCTTAGTTTTTGCTAATGGTCAATACATTCACATAAAATACCATTACTGATTTAATTTAATCAAATTATTATACAATTGGTTACTAAAAAATACGAAAAAAATGTTGAGTTCCTGCAGATCGGTATAGTTCCATATTTTTAAAAGATATAGAAATGCAACACTATCGACTAAGTTCAACTCCTAATCTCCATGAAGCCCTTTAAGAAGTTTAAAAGTAGGTATAAGCTTAATTACTTAAGAGCAAAATATTTTTCCCAACAATTTAATCTATACAATTAAATAAAATTGAAGTGTCTGTTTGTAATGTCAAAATAACAGCTTTTTACTAAATGCATATGAAAGTAGGTATATACGGTATTTATAAAAAAAAAAAAAAAATATCTATCTGTCGGTCTGTCTGTTTGTTCCGGCTAATCTCAGAAACAGCAGGACCGATTTTCACAGGCAGATAGCGTATAAGAAGTTACTAAGGAGCTACTTTTGGACTAGTTGCTGCTCGCGGGTTCGCCCGCGTGTATTTATAAAAAAAATACATTACAAACAGACATTTGAATTTTATTTATTTGTATAGAAAAATCCACTCGGGCGAAGCCGCGGGCAGCAGCTAGTTTTATAATAAATCTGGAGGCGATTGCACATAATTCCAAAACACTATAAAAACATGAAGTCCTTTCTCAACGAAAGGTAGAGCGCTCAAGTTAAGCTCAGCATCGTTATCGTGAAAGCTAATTAGCGCTAAAACATTTATGATCAATTAGCAAGAAAAACTTCTTCATAAGCTTTTAATGCTAAAAACATTCTTTATGTCTGCAATTTTATTTTGCAAGAAACAAATATGAAAATAACAAAGAAAGAAAATATTTTATTTGGGACACACACAGGAAATAGAAACAGTAAAAAAACGAACATTTAAAACTTACAAAATATACAAAACACAAAAATTAAAAATTAAGGTTGTCTGTAAAAGATCGCTTTTAGCGATAAGACCGCCCATTGTGACACCCTATGTAAAAGTTCTACGTTTATATCTGTAATTTTTATGGTGTACATAATAAAGAGTATTCTATCTATCTATCTATCTCATCATCATCATTTCAGCCGAAAGACGTCCACTACTGGACATAGGCCTCCCCCAATAGGGGAGAATTTGCTATAATCGCCACGTTGGGCAGGCGGGTTGACGATTGCAGTATGGTTTTAAAAATGCGTAGAGAACGCTGCTGACCATTCTCTAGTACCTAAGTTCCTTAGTCGACTTTTACGATACCCACGGGAGGAAATGGGGTGGTACTATTATTTACGTCCGGTACCACACGGTATCTATGTATCTATAAAAACATAATTAAAAAAAGACCTTTGCGAGGTCAAAAAGGCTCCTATCAGCAGCGCTGGTATTCTGATAGGGCCCGAAAAAAAGCTACATATTGCTGCAAGTGCTTACTTGCATATATCTACTTGCAGCAAAATTAACGTCCTATCTGTGTGAACTTACACGACAATATTAATCAAAGACAAAAAAAAAATGGTTTTCTGTAAAGTTGGTTCACGGACGATAGTTTAACATGACAACGTCATAACAAAACATTGAGGCAAGCGTACAATGAGCGTAACGGGACAATGAGCGTAACGGGACAATGAGCGTAACAGGACAATGAGTCATCCTTTTTCGTGCATGCAGCCGGCGTTCATCGATTTATTAGACGTTGTCACGTCAAAAAAATTGGTTGTCTGTAAAGTTGGTTTACGGACGATAGTTTAACGTGACGTCATAACAAAACATTGATGCGGCGCAAGCGTACAATGAGCGTAACGGGACAATGAGCGTAACGGGCCTTTGAGCGTAACGGGACTATGAGCGTAACGGGACAATGGGCGCAACGGGACAATGAGTCATCCTTTTTCGTGCATGCAGCCGGCGTTCATCGATTTATTAGACGTTGCCACGTCAAAAAAAAAAAAAAAACAATATTATAAACTGTCGTATGTGTACAAAGATCCTTATTACACGGAACACCAAAAACAAGAAAGCATCTTTTTGCTATAAAAAGACGGAGCGGCTGTGGCGCTGAGCGCGACATCGTTGTCCCAAAAGCCAATTAGAATCCCGTATCCGGCTTGTTTATTCTCTAATTAGCAAGTATCTCATTAGAGCTACATCACTAGCCTAGCCAGTGTAGCAATGCCTCATTCGTTTTAATTATAAACACTGCCTCCTTCTGTTCTTATAATTACCGTGCACAATTAATGGACAACATTTTATTGCTTATCTTACGCATAACGAATGTTTATACAAAATGGATTAACGACGCTCTACTTGTTTATCGGGTTTTTGTTTTTTGAGTTGCATTATCATTTTTATAGGAATTTGTGCTATTCGCATTAAGGGGCCGTGCACAAAATCGACTGCTTTTGATCAATTTTGTTCATTGTTTGTGAGAAAGGGAAAAATTATTTAAACAAAATTATTTGTGATTTGAAAAGTCGTGTTCTTTGTTTTGCATGTGGCTGAAAGGGATTTTCCAAATAAATTAGGTATTCATGGAAAATCACAAATATTCGCAACAAGTTTTCCGAAAAATGACGCGAGACTGACGTTTGATCATCTGTCTACAAGAAACTACTTTTGATTTGAACATTAAAAAATACCATCAACATTATTACATGGTCTACTTGCCTGTGGTTGAACCACTTTTTTCAACTTCAATACAAAATATAGCTGAAAAAATAATTTGAAAATATTTTTTTTTATTTTTAAACCTAGTCAGTAATATATTTTTTCCTATTATTTAGCAAATCATATCAAGAAATTTAAAAATCACATATTAGTCTTCAGTTACCCTTAAAACATAATCAAAATTTTATTGAATGATTATATAATATCTTCATTAGGTAAATCAACGGCGAAATAAACCATGTTTTCGAGAGCGCAACAATGATGAAACTATTAACAGGTGTTGTGACTGACACGAATGATTTAGCACCACGAAAACTATACTTGTATAGTCACACAGACTTAATGTTTAGATTATTTCAAGTTTTCTCACAATTAGATGAGAAATTGGCAAAAGAGAGTTTTTTTCGTGCACGGACCCTTAAGGTTGGCAATGAATATATCTTGCGCCAAGAGATACCTACACGTTTCTTATTTTAAGTCAGTAAGTAATTAACTATACTCCATTTACTATAGCATTAGACAAATAATGGCTAAAGGCTCGTACAAACACCAGCGATATCGCGGGCGCGACAGGCACCGACAAAGAAATTGTGCTACTAGTGTCGCGTCGCGCCCGCGATATCGCACTAGTCTGTACGAGCCTTTATTGTGTAATATTGTTGAACTTACTGCTCTTTAGAGTTATTTTTTTAATGTAAATAGTAAATAGATTACAGTGCTTTGTATTTATCGTGAAATAACGGAGATTATTAAACGTTTACATCGACATAACGAAAGGGTGAGAACATTTGTCTAATGTTATAATAAATGGAGTATAATGATGTCTACAATTAGTCTCACTTGATAATTTTTTATAAAATAAGTCTTTAAATATTTCCACAATAAACAAAATAACATAAATTCAAAACAATTAAAAAAAACTTGTCTGTCTGTTTGTTCCGGCTAATCTCCGAAACGCCTGGACCAATTTGGACGATTTTATTTCAGAAGAAACCACACGGGCGAAGCCGCGGACAGCAGCTAGTATAAAATAAGTCTTTGAATATTTTCACAATAAACAAAATTTCGCATTTATAATGGTTTTTTTAACAAATATGAAAGATAAAAAGCATCCTATATGTTAATCCAGGTTATAAACTATTTGTGTGCCAAATTTCATCCAAATCCGTTCAGCCGTTTTTGCGTGACTGAATAACAAACATCCAAACATACAAACTTTTACATTTATAATCTTCTCTCTAGTAGTAGCATAATTCCTTTTTTGTTCTGTTGAAAGTTAATGTAATGGCGACTCGCTCGATATTATAAAATATCGGCGCTCTTACGTCAACCGATACCAGTGGCCGCATAATAAATTAATATCATTTTAATGTTCAATTAGCTATGTCAAAATTATATTTTAGTACAATGGCCTAGTGCATTTCCATTAATTAATTTTACCTAATTAATAACCGGCTTTTAATTAACGTGGGTGTTAGGATAAATTAATCAGCGGTGATTGGCGCTATGATCAGCATGGCTGCACCTCCAAATTTTCATCATGTCATAATATTTTCTCTGTAGATCGAATTTCAATTAAGTAGTCAACTACGCCCGCTGATTAGCTGCCTATACCTATATTACAGCTGGTCATTGCAATCGGTACGCACAAATGTTTAATACTATTGTCAAACACAATAGGATCTCAAATCAAAAATGTGAAGATGCTCCCGCGCACAATGCAGAGCTACTTACTGTTCGTATCAAATATCTATATGTATATACAAATAAATAAAGTTCAAGTGTCTATTTGTAATGTCAAAATAATAGATTTTTACTAAATGCATATGAAAGTGTATACGGTACTTAAAACTTTTTTTTTTTAAATTGTTGTCTCTGTTTGTTTCGGCTTATCTCTGAAACTTCTGGACAGATTGTTAACAAAATAACATAAATTCACAACAATTAAAAAAAACTTGTCTGTTTGTTCCGGCTAATTTCCGAAACGGCGGGACCGATTTAGACGATTTTATTTTAGAAAAAGCTACGCGGGCGAATTTGCGTGCAGCAGCTATTTCAAATATAAAAATGAATGTTTTAGGCACACTTCCTTTGGGCCTTTAAGGGAGTTAGTGCGACATTTCATGTAATGAAAGGTTGTTGTAAGATATTCGGGGAGTCAGGTGTTGTAGGCGGGGGTGTCGAAAGGTTACCAACGCACTTACTCGTAACCAGTGAAAACCACACTGTCAGATTAAACACTTGTATAATCAATAAAATAACACACGATAATTACAGTCAACAAAAATAGAGTCACAATATATAAATCAGCACTTACGAACTAATAGAATATCTAGAAACTACCTTAAACTGAAATTATTGGCTAACTTAAACTGACTTTATTAAAACTATCTAAGCGCGGAGCGACTAATTCTCGAATATATGTGGAGAGCAACTGAATCGTACGGAGAGATTATTGCTATTGAGAGATTTACTTGATGTATTACTGATGTACTACCAATGTACTACCGATGTACTACAAAAATCAACTTGCTCAAGTTCCCTTTATAGGTTTTACCCATGATCACAAGTTGCGGGTGACTCTTGGTCGTATATTTAATGAAACTCACCAGTTACAAACATTCCTACCTGATGAGGGGGTGTTGAAGGGGAACGGGTGTCTGCGGGGTATTGCGCAGTTAGCTCTCCTTAGACGTAGGAGGGGTACGGGAGACGTGGTTCTACGCAGTATGAAAATGGTACATAACACTGTTTACTTTCCGACACAATGGATTTTACTTTAATCGGTACCCCGGGGGTATATACTGTTATATAAAATAGGTAATTAGGGGGTAAATGCTCCAACTAAGCTAATGGCAGTGTTCAAATTACGCTATCTCTTTACAGTTCTGAGATATCGATCATTTTCATCAGTATATAATGCTATTTAAGCAATTTATATTAGAATATTCGTCTCCACGGAACAATCGATACATTTCAATGATTTGACGACATATATAATTCATTTTAAGCTCGAATTATGGTGCTTTCCGTTACATTCCACCCCCTGTAAAAGGGTTCAACCGCATTACATCATATTTGGTCGGTGGGAAGCACGATAATCTTTGCTACGGGCCGACGCAGGACCCCATTTAACGTCCTAATGTCGACTACACGAACAATACCGTCATTGCCGTAATATACATTCTTAATTACACCTTTTGTCCATACATTCCTGTCCTTATTATTGTCTATAATCACAACTACGTCGTTGACCCGCACATTGGGTACGTTGTTAATCCATTTGTCACGACGTTGCAGCGTTGGGAGGTACTCTCGTAGCCAGCGCCGCCAGAACATGTCGGCGAGCGCGTTCACGCGCCGCCATTGCCGGCGCGAATCGACGTCCTCGAAGTCTCCCGGCAGGAACGGAGTACTCCCGGACGCAGTGCCCAGGAGTAGATGGTTAGGTGTCAGGACCACAGGCTGGTCGTGGTCGTCGTAGACATAAGTTAGAGGCCGGCTGTTTACAATCAGCTCGGCCTCGGTGAGGAGGGTATACAACACCTCCTCTCGGGGAGCACGTTCCTTGAGCGTGCTTCGGAGTGCGTTTTTTATAGAACGCACCAGGCGCTCCCAGCAGCCGCCCATGTGTGGGGCTGCCGGGGGATTGAAGTGCCACTCGATGCCTCGGTTGATGGCTTCGGCCCTGACTAGACCGTGGTTAAGGTCCTTCAGGGCTGCTCGTAGTTCGGTGTTGGCTCCAATGAAATTGGTACCCTGATCTGAGTACAGATGCGCTGGTTGCCCGCGGCGCGCAATAAGGCGCCGCAAGGCTAGTATGGCGGAGTCGGCGCTCAATGAGGCGGCCAACTCGAGGTGGACGGCGCGTGTGGTGAGGCAGGTGAACAATGCACCCCACCGCTTTTCGCGGCGCCGCCCAATTGCTACCTCCATCGGGCCGAAGTAGTCGACGCCCACTCGGACGAAGGCTCGTCGCGAGGTCTCGACTCTCGCCAGCGGAAGATCGCCCATCTTGGGCGGGGCTGGTTTAGCTCTGGAAACACGACATAATTGACACTGGGCAACCACCGCTTTTACTGAGGTTCTTACCCTTGTGATCCAGTACTTTTCACGAAGGTTGTTGACGACGGTCTCATGGTTGGCGTGTAAAGCTATCCCATGGTAAAATGCGATCAACTTTCGCGTTAGAGGGTGGCGTCCCTCTAATATTATCGGGTGCCTTTCCCCGAAGGTGAGCACCTCGCAGGCACTCAGGCGTCCCCTCACCCGAAGCAAGCCGTCCTCGGTTATCATCGGGTCTAGGGCCTTGATGCTGCTGTTGTTGGGGACGGGCAGGCCTTCTAGTATGGCGGCCCGCTCATCCCGGAAGCTGTCTTCTTGGCACAACCGCATAAGGCAGTTGTGAGCTTCTTCCAGGTCGGGACGCTGTAGCTCTGCTGTTGACCGATGCTTACGACATCGGCCGATGAATATTAGCACGCGTGACATAACGCGCTGTATGCGCGTCCACGAAGAATAGCGCTCGTAGAGAAGGAGTGGCGCCATCGGCGCTGATGTAGCGTGGACCCGCTGAATGCGCTCGAGGTCCGCTTCCGCCGCTTCAGCCTCATGACACACCGGCCACCGCTCCTGTGGATCACATAGAAAAGGGGGACCAGAAAGCCACACCGCATGGTTATCGGGCCAAGACAATCTGGTCGCTTTGTCAGCAGGGTTATCCTCCGATGGCACCCAGCGCCAATTGCCTCGGTCCGATAATTTATCAATCTCGGCTAGTCTATGTGATACGAATCTCTGAAACTCATGGGCGTCAGAGTTTATCCATCTAAGAACCGTTTTACTGTCTGTCCAGTAAAATTTACGTTTTATAGATAGCCCTAGCTCTTTCTCGGCCGTGTCTGCTAGTCGGCAGGCTAACAAGGCCGCTTGTAGCTCGAGCCTAGGGATAGATATCACCTTTTGAGGTGCTACACGCGCTTTCCCTATTACCATGACAGCCTTCCTATTTCCTCCGGCGTCATGACCTACTAGATAAGCGACTGCGGCGTAGGCTAATTCGCTAGCATCCCCGAACACATGTAGTTCTAAATTGTCGAGGCTTAGCCCGTACCACCTTGGTATTTTGACTTCTTTTAATTTACTTAGATTATTAAGCCAAGTGAACCATACTTTCGCATCCTTATCCTGTAGGGGTTCGTCCCACTGGATCCCTGATTTCCAGATTTTCTGCATTAGTATTCTTGACTGGATAACGCAGGGATACAAAAAGCCCAGTGGGTCATATATGGACATAATCATGCTCAAAAACTGTCGTTTCGTGGGCACCACACTACCGTTTGTAATGGTTTCTGGTAGTCGTTTGAAGGATAGATCGAATCCTAATTCGTCATCTTTCGGTGCCCATATTAGCCCCAATGTTCTCTCGACTGTACCTGCACCTTTTTCGAGGGCTACCCTTTCCGGCATGTCTAATTTTAATCTATGCCTTAGTTCTGATGAATTGGTGACCCACCCCCGTATTACAAATCCACCAGAGGCATGTATCAGGGTCACCTCTTCTATCAGTTTATTCGCCTGGTCCTCGGTACAGACACTATCTAAATAATCGTCCATGTAATGTTTGGCCTTTATGGCCTCCACTGCTTCTGGGTATCGATCACCAAACTCACTGGCGTTTTTGTTGAGTATATATATCGCCGTGGTAGGTGATGAGGTTGCCCCAAAGATCATGGAATTCATCGCGAATACCTTTGGTTCAATGGACTGATCCGCGTCTCTCCATAAAAATAACTGCGCGCCTTGATCCTCAGTCCTTATCCTAATTCTCATAAACATGTCCGCGATGTCTCCTGAAAAGGCTATGGGACCTATACGAAATTTCATCAATATACCAAGCAATGAATTCAGCAGGTCAGGACCGGTCAAAAGGTTATCATTTAAGCATGTTCCGTGAGACGTGGCGGCCGCATCGAAGACTAAACGGAGCTTTCCTGGCTTGTTGAGATTTACCACGCCAAAATGTGGCAGATACCATATAGGTGAGCTATCCAAACTCCCCTCCACCTCTCTCGCATAGCCCTCTTCTAGCAGTCTATCTATTTGCTTATTATACGCCTCAGCGAAGACGGCGTCTTTTCGCACGCGCCTTTCTATTCCGTATAACCGTTGCCGGGCCTGATTATAATTATTAGGCAATTCCACATCATCATGTTTCCATAATAGCCCTACTTCCCATTGTGAACTATTAGGTACGCGGCGGCTAGTATTATCTAGGATTTCTAACGCTCTTTCATTATTTTTATTTTTACGAGCGTTTTGCGAAATACCTATAGCTTCTAGCTCGAACTGAGCTTTGACTAGGTCATGCAGATCAGGCAGGGGAACTGTCACAAAATTTACTGACTGATCGTTAACATCGTTAGCACTATCGAATGGTCCGTGTACGACCCAACCTAGCTTCGTGAGGGAGGCAACTGGTTTACCGGATCGTCCATGTCGGATGTCCTGACTGACCAAAAGCTGCCAGTTATCCTGCCCAAGCAACAACATCGGCTTAGCGCCCCTCATCTCCACGCAACCCAAGTCCCGGAGGTGAGCGTTATCGTTCAGCATAGCAGCGGACACAGTTTGTATTGGCAAATTCATGTTGACCATGGTACGGCATTTGATTTCATGTTGTTGTCCGTTTGGCCCTGTGATCCGTGCTTGTACCGCTCGCGAAGTTAAATCAGTGACTCCGTAGCCACCCGCTGTTTTTAATGTAAGAGGTATGCGGGGGCCCGCTAGGTCTGAAGCTATAGCGCTGTCGATCAGTGATACTGTTGCCCCGTCGTCTAGTAGCGCGTAACATTTATGATGCGTTCCATTGCTATTGGTTATTCCAATTGGAATTATTTTTAATAGAGCCGTAGCTCGCCATTCCCCTATGTTAGTGACGCTTTCCGTTTTTTCACTAACTGTTTTGCCGGCCTCTGGTTTATTGCTGTCTTTGTTCTGTTTATCTGCATGCAATAAAATATGATGGCTGTAGCCACATTTCTCGCACCTTTTGGCGCGGCAAAACCTCTTAGGGTGTTTACTAACTAAACATTTGAAACATGTATTTTTTCTTTAATAATGTCCCATCGTTGTTGCACGCTTAATTTACCGAATGCGTCGCAGTGTTCAATGGCATGTTCCTTTTTGCAAATTAGGCATTCTTTAGGTACACTAGACTCGTCACTATGCGTATGTACCCGCTGAGCCGGCGGTACTTTATTATTACTTGAGCGCGCGGCTTGCTTTTGTTGCCTCACAGGTGGCTTGGCTGGACTAGCTTCGAACATACTGGCTTGAACGTAATATGAAGTCGAGCGAGTTAAATGTTTTAAGAAGTGTGACATTAATTCTAGGTCCGGTGACACTCTTAGGTCCACCCCCTGTGAGCTATCTATACCCATAGCAAAATCGCCGTATTGCGCGCGCTGTATTGGAGTTAATTTGTTAACTATCTCACTAACTAATTGCGGATTATTTATATACCCGTCGGCTCTAATGTTTTTAAGTAGGGACACAACATTCCTTATTGTAGACGTGAACCGCCTTAACTCACGGCCACTCTCAGTTATCCTAGGTAGATCCCTAATTTTCTTGAGTGCACTTTGTAATATTAACGTCGGATGACCGAACTCCTCATCTAGTGCGCGCATTATTTCGGAAGGATCTGTACCTGACCGTAGTAGGTCCTCAACTGAGGTCTTCGCGTCGCCATGCAATGACGTCTTAAGCCGGGCTAAGTTTTCATGCGTTCTAAAATTATACTGTTCGGCTGTGTCCCAATACATATTCTTATAAGAAATCCATTCAGCTGGGTCACCGCTAAAATGGGGTAGCTCGTACGCCTGTCTAGGTACCGGACGCGGTCGCGACATACTAGTAATAGCCTCTGCCAATCTGTCTATCTTGCTGTCCCTATCGCCCGACATTTCCCTTCGTCTTTCTTTATCATCCGCCCCGTAATTTTTCTGCCGCCGTGTATCCGACTCGGGTATCGAAACTCGAGGTACACTTGCGACCGGGGTGGTAAAGACGGGATACCTGTCAGGTAAATGGAACGTTACTCTATCCTGAGACACTGGCGTATGCGTCTGGGCCATAGGTACCGTTAGATTCGAAAACGGTACTGACACAGACGGACCTATTACATGCGACACATTATCACGGTATACATTTATATTACTTTCAAGCGTACTTACATTGAGCTGCCTTTGACTCACGGGTGGGTTACGGGGCGCGGCCATTTCCGTAGGCGCGCGCGCTGCTGACGGGGTACACAACACTGCATCCGATTGACACAACACTGGGCCTGACTGGTGCAACACTGTTTGTTGTTGCGTTACCTGAGGCGTTGTGTCTATCCACTGCTCTACGCGCTGTGCCGTCCCTGCTTCCGTATTTGAGTCGTCACTCTCGGCAGCTGCTTCTATCTCTGCAATATCAGCTTCCATCCTTTTCTTGAGAAGGTTTTCTTTCAGCTGTACTAGCTCCTTTTCAGCTTCATACTGTATGCGTTTCCTTATATACTCGACGCTCTTGCGGCTAGCTTTTGATGACGTTCTGCTTCGCGGCGACGTATGGCGACCTCTTGCTACTGCCTGTCCTCCCTGGGGTCCCTCTGACGTACTTCCAGCACTGTAGTCGATTACTCGACCACCCGTCAGGGGGATGTTGAGGGCAGACGTTGACGCCATGGTCGGTGCGACAGACGGTGAACCCGGTGCCCTTTCAGACTGCAACCCGGAGTCCGATACTGGGTCATCAATTCTGCGTGCGCTCTGCTCTTCAGCCAGCTTTCGCAGCCTGCTGCGTGTGGTGATGGTGCTCCTCTGACTCATGGTTACTTGTAAACCTTATCCGGCTCGTAAGGACCAAAATGTAAGATATTCGGGGAGTCAGGTGTTGTAGGCGGGGGTGTCGAAAGGTTACCAACGCACTTACTCGTAACCAGTGAAAACCACACTGTCAGATTAAACACTTGTATAATCAATAAAATAACACACGATAGTTACAGTCAACAAAAATAGAGTCACAATATATAAATCAGCACTTACGAACTAATAGAATATATAGAAACTACCTTAAACTGAAATTATTGGCTAACTTAAACTGACTTTATTAAAACTATCTAAGCGCGGAGCGACTAATTCTCGAATATATGTGGAGAGCAACTGAATCGTACGGAGAGATTATTGCTATTGAGAGATTTACTTGATGTATTACTGATGTACTACCAATGTACTACCGATGTACTACAAAAATCAACTTGCTCAAGTTCCCTTTATAGGTTTTACCCATGATCACAAGTTGCGGGTGACTCTTGGTCGTATATTTAATGAAACTCACCAGTTACAAACATTCCTACCTGATGAGGGGGTGTTGAAGGGGAACGGGTGTCTGCGGGGTATTGCGCAGTTAGCTCTCCTTAGACGTAGGAGGGGTACGGGAGACGTGGTTCTACGCAGTATGAAAATGGTACATAACACTGTTTACTTTCCGACACAATGGATTTTACTTTAATCGGTACCCCGGGGGTATATACTGTTATATAAAATAGGTAATTAGGGGGTAAATGCTCCAACTAAGCTAATGGCAGTGTTCAAATTACGCTATCTCTTTACAGTTCTGAGATATCGATCATTTTCATCAGTATATAATGCTATTTAAGCAATTTATATTAGAATATTCGTCTCCACGGAACAATCGATACATTTCAATGATTTGACGACATATATAATTCATTTTAAGCTCGAATTATGGTGCTTTCCGTTACAGTTGTATTCTAACATTCATATTATTTATTTCATCTCCAATACACTGAAAGAAATGTTTAGCAAAAACTTGGTTACTGTTTACACAAAAATTGTGACTTGCGAACTAGATGTTTCTGTTACAAAACCCTGTTTTGCACACTACAAAATCGTTTTGTTAAATATAAGCAAAGTTTATTTCCTTATAACTAAAGTTGAGTTATTTTTGAAGTAAATTAATTAGTTCGGCTAATTATTTTATTCAGTGTATCCCAAACTGAACACAATTGCTCGGATCGGCCAGTGCGCAACTGGCGATCAAACCTCTCACTCACACATCAAAACGCTAACAAATATCATTCACACATACATTGACCCTACAATGTAATATTATTAACATCAAAGCTTTCCATGCAAAGAATGTGAACTACACCCTTACATAAGCCTCTCCTTTTTATTTCGCTTTAAGTACCTAATCGCGTTCGCGCTAACCCAGCTTTAAATACTAATTAGTCTACTAGTTACGGCACCGAAAAACATATTTTAAGAGCGAGCGTTCATAGCGCTCGTAAGTTATGTTTTTATTTGTTTCATTAAAAATAATTAAAGTGACATGTGACCCTTGCGCGAGGGCTGTCATTAGCGGGTCGGCGCGGGACGCAGGGTCACCGCGCGCACTAATTGGTCTGGCTTGCAGCCTCCTCCGCGCCGTACTACAAACAAATTAGCTAGAGAAACGGATGTTGACGCTGTGTTAGGGCTACCACTTCTTTAGATGACGGCCTGACTGACAGACTGATTCATAGAGGATGTCATAGAGACAGACAGTTGTGTGCATTTAACGATGGCAATGGCATACACTGAAAAAAATGACGCTTGAGCGTGATTGACGATATCTTGTTTAGATTAATCAAAATCTTAGTTAAGTTGATCATCACGACATGATTGCAGCAATACTAGTTCAAATGATTGAACGCTCAAACAAGTTTCTCGATTACCCTTAACATGACATCATTGTAGAAGAGTTAAAAAAGAGACAAGTTACAAAAATGTTAACTGTAACAAAGTAAGTTAGTTGTGTCAATCAAGCATTTTGATTACTTCAATAAAAATCATTGAAACTAATCTAATAATCTTGGTTGGAGCAACTATGTTTTAACTTGATTGCTGTAAATAAGTTTTGTGATATCTCCAATCGAGATCCCGTTTCAAATCTCAATCGAATAAAAGTAGTAGCTGTGATCATTGTGCTTGATAGGCTCAGATGCAAACAAGTTACTTAGTCAATCTAAACAAAATCTTGATTGTGGCAACTACTTTTTTTCTTTTCAGTGTAATGTTTTTCCTTCTCATGATTTTTCCTAACTCGATATATAATAAGTCTTTCATTTAAACAGATCCTCAGTTTAAAATTACAAAATATAAATGATTTTTATAAAACTTTTAGAATCACATGTAAAATTTCTAAACCGATATCCGTAAAAAAAAAACCTGAAAAACTAAAATAGAGTATAGGAAATATTGTCGGAAAAATGATTGTTTCTGACATTCGATATTGAAGCTGGATTATAAACAAATGAACTAACTAACAAATATGCAGGCCATATTATTCTTCACAAAAATGTTTGATATTTGTTTTGAGCCTTTATTATGCATGGATTAGTAGTTGGGACTAACTAAATTAAATAGCTAGAGAGAAGTTTTCTTTTGGAAAAGTGCAATCATTTGAACAATGGTGTAACTACTAGTGAATTAAATAATTAAATTGATTATTGAGCTGGAAACTAATCGCGGAACAAGGCTCACTCAATAAAGTATGCTGCGTACCAATACCGTAATTGACAAAAAAAACGTTAAACTGTTTCACTCACCGTCCGGCTTAATTTGCAAATCCAATTTGTATCCAATAACGCACCTGTCAGTGAGATCTATTGAATTTTGATGATGTTATTTGATCGTGGGCAAAGAAATAAGTGTTTTATTGTTTTGCTGGCTGCACTACCTACAGTGGACTACTGTAGAAATTGGAAAAACGTTCCTCTTAATCAAAAATGGACCCATTTTTGCAAAGGTTTCGAGAAAACAAGACTTTTGCTAAACAGAGCAAACAGAGTGTGCAAAATGCATACGTAGTATATTATTGAATGAATACTTGTTAACCTTATGTGGGATACTGTAGCCTATCTAGGAATATCAGTTTTATAAATTATATAAAGTTATAGTATAAAGTAAATAGTTAAAAACCCGTTTGGTTCTTTCTTGCAAAAACATATTTTGTTGCTTAGTTCCTTCGTGCAAAATGGAAGTAAGATTTCATTGTTGTTATATTACTAAAAATTAAAGTAATTCTTTATAATTAAGATACTTTTTAATGCCATTTATTAGATAGTGAATCATTTTATTACATTTAACAGTGATTTAAGACAATATTGTAACTTTTTATGCTAGATGGAACCAACCAACATTGGTTCTGGTTTGCATAATTAAACTGGCCATGGGTCTGGTTAACAATTCGTTTTACAGTGTATTGGGAACCAAGCTGTAGGTATAGTTCTTTAAAAATAAATAAAAGGTGGCCAAAGTGGGTTGATTCCACAAGTGACAGTGTCGTATCTCTGTTGTTAGTCGGTAAAATGCAACCATTTTTTTTGGGAAGATAGAATGCGTGATTTGAGCGCCATTTATGTACTAAACTCAATTTCACTCAAACTGTGGGTTGGTTCCTGTTTGTAAAAATGGAACCAACCCATGGTCAAAACAATTTCATATTTTTGTCCAAATATGAAATTGTTTTGTCAGGACGAACAGCCCATTTTTAGTGCAGATATTACGGATACATTCACTGAAATAAAAAGCGTAAAAGCTCAAGCTTTCGTTCATTTATAGATTATATTAGAAGCTATAATTATGTCAAAGTATATAATTAGTTTTAACAAACCGTACTGTTAGGACTTACTTTTGAAATTCAATAATAAAATTACAAAGACTCGTGAATTAAAAGTGGTAGCCCTATCCGAAGGTCACCAGTAATTAGGTTGTTGGTGTGGCTTATGTTTTTCAGCAACAGTGGCGGCACTTCCTCTTGTTACTTATTTCATTAGGGCTGCGACTCTAGTCTCGTGTTCCCGTGTTACCTCGTGTTTCCTCGTTTTGCATTAAGTGTTCCTCCTTACGTTACACGATTTTCCAGTCTCCTACTATCGATCGTTATGAGTTTAGAACACGCCACGCTAATTGGCGAGAAAATAACGAATTAGGGTTCCGTACCTTAAAAGGAAAAAGGAACCCTTATAGGATCACATTTTTGTCCGTTTGTCTGTCTGTCAAGACCCTTTTTCTCAGGAAAGCGTAGAGGTATCAAGTTGAAACTTATATATAAAATACTCGGGTATACGGTGTCTTTCAGCTGTGAAAAATCAAACTCGCAAGTCAACGCGATCAAAAGATTTGACTGTTTATGTCGCATATTTTGGGATTCCACAAGAGAATCAAATACTTTCCGTTGACCTAGAATTAGAATTTTTTTAAGAAGCAATGACTTACAGCACATGTAAAGGTAAAAAAAAAAAACGAAAATACCTGATTACCGTAAATATGTTTAATAAAATAAAAAAAAGCGTATACTTAGATACCTTACCTACAAGTTTGCACGGAAACCTTGGTGCGCGAGTTCAACTCGCACTTTACAACTCGCCGGTTTTTTATAGAAACAACGTAGGTAGAGGTTGTTGAAGAAAAGCTAATTAAAAACAATACACCTTAGCTGAAGAGATCGGAAAATTGAAATTATTGTCTGCAAAAGAAATGAGAAAACATTTATACTAGAAAATAAAGAAAATCTGAAGTCCGGGTGGATGTACAAATATAGCCGGGTCAGGTTACAAGACTAATTAATTTTATCTGGGGGTGTGTCTTAACGAAGATATACTTGGTGAGATAATTATATCACAGGAGAGATACGAATTATTGTTATTGTATGATTTTTTGGGCGTTTGAAGACATTACAGTATACCTAGCTAACTACATAAAAGTGGGAAAGGAAATGTTATTAATATTTAATCAATAGTGCCATAATTGTGCCCAAATCGCGTTACGCGATCGAATCAGAAATGAAGAGATCCGCAGGAGAACCAAGGTAACCGACATAGCTTGAAGAATTGCCAAACTTAAGTGGCAATGGGTAGGGCACATTGCTCCCAGAACCCGCCGTTGGGGCTGAAAGGTTCTGGAGTGGCGACCGTGTACCGTAAGACGTAGCGTTGGAAGGCCTCCCACAAGGTGGACCGATGACCTTGTGGAGGCCGCTGGAATCCGCTGGATGCGGGAAGCACAGTGATGGTGCTTGGGGGAGGCCTATGTCCAGCAGTGGACGTCTTTCGGCTGAAATGGTGAATGTTAAATTCCTATAAGGAATTTGTATTTCTAAATCAAATGTGTATTTATTTAACAGTTTATGCACAAAAATAAAAACAGACAAGAAAAAAGGAACAGAAAAATACCTACGTACAAAGGTGATGCTTATTTCTAAAGAAATCTTTTCCAGCATACCTGCGTTAAAAAAGTAGAACGAGATGTAGACAACGTGTGTATGAGTAGAAGAGAAAGAAAAATACATAAAATCAAAAAACTATTCACTAATTTAAATATAAACATACAATATGAGAATATACTTAAATAAATACATATTTCTAAAATAAATATCACTAAAATATGTATAATTATAATGTAGTAGGTATAAAATAGTAAATACATAATATGCAACTATGACGAAGTAATACAGGATGTAAGGGACAGCTCCCCGCAAAGTAACAGGGTACATTCAGCTCCTTATTTTGAATCATATTCCATCGGAAAATTTCCCAGGATTTTTTTTATTTTTAATTAATAGTTTTGTTCAGTTACTATTCCTTTATTTCAATGTAAAATTATGGTTTTTTTTCTTTCTTTTGTAATGTGTTATTTATCATTTATGTAAATAAACCAGTTAAAATAAATAAATCTGCAATGAATGTTAAAATACTTTAACAAACGATACTCAAAATCGGCCGAATGCTCGCTGCGCTGCCGTTCGCTACGTGCATTTTGCCACGGTAACGATTCATTAATTGTGAGGTAATAAAACAAATCAGGTTTGTTAGATTCCCATAACGTTTCTGAAATAATTTCATGTACCTCATCTTAGTATGATATACTGAATTCACCCCATCAGTTTGCGGAGGGCTGCCCCTTACACCCTGTATATTACCTAGTAAAAAAAAAAAAACTCACACTGGTGTATTTGCGGGCACATCAAGTTCCCATTTTCCTTTTATCCGTTTTCAACTTTCTCTAGCAGTTCATTAGATGTTTGTCTAAACGTTAATCTCCATTTTAATGAAGTTGTAGAACCACTGCTACTGTTGTAATGACCACGTTACGGTACAAACTATAAATAATAATCTGCATTAGATTAATATACAGACTGATTATAAACATAATCAGACGATAGAAACGGCTCCGATTTGGTTTTTCATCAACGAAATAACATTTTTAATCAATTATTATAAGTACGCAGTACGTAGTTTACGCAAATATGACCATGTTTCCGAATTTCGTATGAAGCTCAAGTGGTTACCAATTCGCCTTCGCCGGAATGCTCATATTCTTTTCCGTTTGTATAATGTGCTCTTTTCCCCTTCAATTCCTCTCTATCTAAAAAACGTTTTCAGTTTCTTTGCGACTCCCACACGAAATTTTTAAGGTCATCAGATAACTTGAAGCTTAAAATGCCCATGCATTCCACAAATTTCCTTGACAAATCCTTTACTGTCCTGGCCGCTCGTTTGTGGAATGCATTGCCAGATCTTATAAAACACGCGCAATCGTTGCTTGTGTTTAAGACTCGTGAAGGAACATTACTTGTCGTTGTGATTTTGTTCTCGTTGTTGGCTGTAATAATCTAAGTCTTCATTTATTTTCTTTGCTTATACATATAGTTAGTATGTATGTGTCTATTAGATATCATATATCTGTGTATCTATTATAGGATATTGTACTGTTATACTTTTTATTTGCACCAATGACAACTTCATTTTATGTCCAGAAATTCACTGTCCATGCCAAGGTTGCCTGGAAGAGATCGCAGTATGCGATAAGGCCGCCCAATATTTATTTTGTAGTGCATAAGTTTTTTTTTTTTGTAACGTGTAGTCTGCATGGTGTACAATAAAGAAGATATAAATAAGTAGTGGATATTGTTATTATTGTGAAAATTAAATAGTAGGCATTTCGTATTGATTATTTTATTATAATTATATCGTACCGTGTGGTGCCGGACGTAAATAATAGCAGCACCCTATTTCCTCCCATGGGTGTTGTAAAGGCGACTAAAGGACATACTAGAGAATGGGCAGCAGTGTTCTTTATGCATTTTAGACATGGATACTACGATCGCCAACCCGCCTGCCAAGCGTGGCGATTATGGCAAACCCCACCAATTGGGGGAGGCTCATGTCCAGCAGTGGACGTCTTTCGGCTGAAATTATGAATGATTATAATTATAATTAGCTCTTATTTTAGTTGAGTTGATAACGACTAAATACCTATGAAACACAGTTGACTTAATTGCCATTATTTTTATAGTTATAGGTATGAATTAACTTCAAGTAGGTACCTAATAATAATATATTTTATAAACATTACCGTACATAAAAATATCTCTTTATTTTTAGTTAGTTTATAAAATAATTGTAACAAATAGGACACAGATAAATTAGAACTGTTCTTCCTGATAGGAAAAATATAACATACAATTCTATCAATTAATGAACAGGTAAAACCTATATAAGGTTATTGATTTATCTGTAAAACTAAAACGTTTAACATTGTAATGTAATACAACTTGGTAAACCAATGCCCTCAAACCAATAGCATCTGGTTAAAAGCAGACACATGTAGTCAAGTGTCGTATTCTAATTAACCCACGAATGTCCACAAAGTGTAAATAATAATTAGAAAGTCGTCTTACCGTTAACCCCTCGTCCCTCATTAGGGATGGTCGACCAACGCGGCCGCGACAGATAACCCCACAGTGGCGTGACAACTGACGCTTATTGACTTACGTACGTACGCACTGTTTGTACACAACCATTTTATAGTCCTCCTGATTACAAGATATTTTTGTGTTTATCGACCAATTAATGACTTAATTATTGAAAATCATTTCTCATAATTAATTGATAGTTGTTGTTAACGTCATTTCATAAAGTACGCATTTGGATGTTTTACGTGGGCGTTGATAACCGTATGATAAGCGCTTAATTTCCCTGTTTTCTTCAATTTCAGCTCTGATATGGAGGCTATTAATAAATTAACCTGATGTTTACCGTTCCATTTTGGTTCTATAAGCCCAGTGGAATAGGGAAAAGTACCTCATAACATGTTCTGCTTACTAAATGTAAATTCAATTAACCGTTTTAAGTCGGCGTAGAATTTCCATTAGAATACTTTAAATAGGTGTTAAACTCGTCTAAGGAAAACTGGTGCTCATGGTATGAACTGAGTGGTGGCTTCAGATGCGTATAAAAAAGTGACGGAGCGTTTCTAGAACACGTTACCATAAAGCATGCTGGTTTCTCAACGAACGTGGAGCGTACAGTAAATAATATTTTCTATCGATCTCGTCGGCTCCCTAATTGGCTCGAATGCAAATACTCTGTTATTAGGCAGGTTAATTAAAGAGTTATCGGTCGTAATTAACCCGTTTCGGTACACTACGTATGCCTATGGTTCGTTCGAAACGTTACTAATTAAGAAATTCCTCCTTCATTAGCTCAATTAGATTTATTCACGTCAGAAACTTCATACAAATAACATGTGTATATTATATTAACACGCACCAAGTTTTATAATGTGCGTTGTTTGGTACGAAAATTTGAAATATTTTGTTTATCTTAATGTTTTTTTCAAATATTTTGATTTTATGGGTTGCGAGTATAATACTATACTGAAGTTAAGTAGGTCTGAGGTCATGTTAAATTGTGGTAGAACAATGGTTATTCAAATAATTATAGGCGATTGTTTAGTAAAACCATGAAATTATTTATAATTTATGAAGCATAGTGTCACTGTGATTGTGTAGGAGTTATTAGGGAATTTATTTTTTGTTGCGGACCTAATTTGATTTTGATTTGAGATTAGCTGGAACAAATAGACAAACAGCCATAACTTTTAAAGTTTGATTTTTTGTTGTTAATACCTTATATACTTTCAAATGCATTTGGTAAAAAGTTGTTATTTTGACATTATTATTGTTATTAGGTACGTCTGGCGATGACGACAGCCACAGATGCTGGCGGAGCCTCGCGCACGAACCAATCTTTTAAGTGAGGCGCCACTGACGCGTGCACTCCGCACTCTTAACCTTATAGCTAGTGACTCGGACCTATTTGGTTGTTCTCTGAGTGAGTTCACAAAGAATGTTTTATTTGTACTAAGTTACAAAAGGTAATTATAATAATAAGTTAATTATAAGTTAGAATAAGATTAGATAAGTACGCTATCGCAATAGGTTACCCTGTAAGGATAGACGTAAGTTGAAAAATAAATAAGTAAAATAAATAATAATTATTAGATACTAATTATTATTTATTTATTTTTATTTATTTAATTAGTATCTAATAATTATTATTTATTTATTTATTTTATTTATTTATTTTTCAACTTACGTCTATCCTTACAGGGTAACCTAACAGACACTTGAATTTTATTTATTTGACAACTATTGTTAGATATCCGGTAGGACAATCGACATAGCTCATTATCTAATTACCGTTTAATTTTATATAAGGATTTCATATCACGGAAGGTTGCACAGAGAGAGACACCTTTTTCTTGAGATATCATTTCATACATGTCTACATTAATAACTAAACATAATAAATGTCGAATACTTCTTAATAGTTAATTCAATTTATTAATAGTCTTTTTAGGACCCCTCATGATTGGGTTTTATTTCATAGATCAGTTAATATAAATAAATGATAAATGTTTTTTTTTTTTTTTTAATCTTTGCCCCACACTAGGAATTTCTCCTGTATCGCGGGTGCGTTTACAAACATTTAAACTCACATACACAAACAGTCAGACCCGGAACAACTACTTGTAGATCATACAAAATTAATATTAATTATTATTAATTATTTATTAATTATGTATGTTTTAATAATTAACACATACATAATTGATTAAATTACTACATAAATAATAAAATTAGTTTTAAATGGCTGCTACCTACTTAACAATTAACTCAATTTATTCATAGTAATTATTATAAGGTTTTTGTTGTTAACGATGAATGTAAAAGCCCAATGTGAATGAAGTTCAGAGCGCCCGCGCTGTTCGGAAGTCGCGACCAAGGGTTATCATCGGTAATTGTGAATATGCCAGTTGACGTCAATAGGCATCATTATCGAGTCCCGACGTATACTACTTATTACCAGTTATAGTGGCTGGTAAAACGAAATATTGCCAATGTCAAGTACACAAAAGAACTGCCGGAAATGTACACAAAAGTGCTAGAAAGTTTTAGGATTTACGTAGCAAAATAATACTGCAAAACGAATGGAAATCTCAATTCCAAAAAGAAACAGTATATCGGAGATTGTAGCGAATTTTATCAACTTAAATTAATACTGGCTTCTGCCCGCGACTTCGTCCGCGTAAAATATCGGTCCACAACCCACCTCGTCGCATCGCATCGCCCGCCCGCGGAATTACTTCGTTATCGCTTAGCGTTTTGTTCCTAAATAAATGACTTAGACTTAGACGTTCTTTCCGACTTTTTGTCGTTATGCTCGGCTCCTAAGGATCGCATCGTGATGCTAAATAACCTATAACCTTCCTAAAGAATTGGGGTATCCAACACTAAAATAATTTTTCAATTCGAATCAGTAGTTCCTGAGATTAGCGCGTTCAACCAAACAAACAAACTCTTCAGCTTTATAATATTAGTATAGAAGTATCTAATAATCTTTAAGAATCGACATAAAATTATTTCATTTTCATTTGTATATATATATATTTGTTTGACACTGTCATACTGTATGTTATCAATTTATCATGCACAGGTCAGGAAAGTCTCATTGGTCTCTTTTAAGTGAATGAGACAGTACTTAAAAAAAAAAAAATGGCTAAGTGCGAGTCGGACCACTTACAATGAAGGGTTCAGTATTATAACTATTACTCGTTATCTTGTAAAGCATACTTTACTTCGTTTACTAATGCCGTGATTTTTTTGCACATATCAAAAACAACCATTTAACTGGAACTTGACTCTCACAAAAATTAAAGCTTAATATTACGCAAATGAATCCCTGAATCGAAAAATGGTTTTCACAGATCCGCAATATTTTTGAACGGTCTATCCAACGATTCCCTACACCATGGGATAGACGAGAAAAAAATATCATCCCCACTTTACCATAGTTATACCATTTCTCGTTGTCTAGATGTTCGTTGGTCTTCTCACAAATTCGTCTATAGTTTATGTTACTAACAATAGTGATTTAAGTGTAAACATGTTACTAACAATTTATGGATCTTTTGTGTTATCCGAAATAAAATGATTTTATTTCATTCATTTAAGTGCAAGGGTTGTAAGGTTGTCACAAAATTTATGGTAACAATTTTTTTCTCACGCGTTTTTTTACCACTTTTTCGGCGTTATTATTATGTATACCTATCCATGCCAAATTACAGCTTTCTAGTTCTAAGAGTCACTGAACTAAGCCGCGGACAGACAGACAGACAGACAGACAGACAGACGGATATGGCGAAACCATAAGGGTTCCTGCTTGACTATGGAACTCTAATTAAGATAAAAATGTGGATACATAAGTAGGTATGATGTTTTTAATGCCCTGACATAAATATTTCAAACTTACTAAAAACCGGTGCCAATGCTAAACGCATTAATTTAATTAACTTTATCAATTACTTAATTAAATTAATGTGTTTAACATACGATAACTTTGTTTTGAATAAAGATTCACTTTGATAGTCTTAAATATTATTTTTTTGATGCCCAAAATGTAGGTATGCTTTTCAACTCAGATTAAAAAAAGGATGGCAGATTTATTCAGATGAATTAAATAGATTTTAATCAAAATAAAAAAAAAAACTAATACCACGACAGAGAGCTCAAAAAAAGTAAGTAAAGTTTTTGTACACACGGCCACAAATCAAGCTATACATTTCCAGTTTAGGTTGATCTCGCATTGTATAGAATTTCCGTACAATGAGCGGTCAGCTTATACTGGAAATATATAGCTTGATTTGTGGCCGTGTGTACACCGGGTCCTTAAGACTTTCTTTTCACTAGGCATTTATCTGCGTAGGCGCAGTGTAGAAACTGCGTATTTAAAAAAAAAAAATTGAGTTACACGGCTTACGAAACCAATTACATAGTCTAAGTATATACAAAGTGTTTTTTTTATATCTCATAACTCTAGGGTTATATTCTATAAGTAAAAAGAATACAAAAAGTCCTAGAATATGTGGTCCAAAAATGCATAGTTTCAAAGATAATTATAATCAATCATATTAATTTAGGTCAAAAATTGTCATCCGTATGACGAATTGTTATTTTTGCGACAATGCCAAACTGATGAAACTGATACCCTCGATGTGTGTAGGTATTTAAGTTTAATTGATAAATAATTGTAATTCATTTTCATTCAAACCAATCATTAATCATTATAGCTAATAAAAAAATTATTCGTAGGCCAGTTGATTCTTTGCTAAGGTCCCATTCATACCCTAGAGTTATGGGATATAAAAAAATAAAAAAACACCTTGTATAATAAGTACAAACATAATTTATTTATTAATTTAATTATTTATTCAAATACTTGGTATTGTTCTCACAAAAATGTAAGCACATAACCATTAAGACTCCTACAAACAGGCGCGACACGCGACGCGACACAAAGAGACCGCTCGTCGCGCGGCACGCGGTGTCTTTGTGTCGCGTCGTTGTCGCGCCTGTTTGTAGGAGCCTTTAAATTGGCGAATTTATTAGCGAACAGATCGCAGTCTGGGTTGGCTTCCACGAGCTTATTGAGTGCTGTCAACATGCGCGATACGGGAGACGCATCACGGGCTGCTGTCTAATACAAAGGCACGCCTAGCAGTCGATATTTTTTGTCACTGAGATAATATATTATTCGGTGTGTAGAGTCGAATCAGCTTATTGTGGATGTCAGGCGCATCCGTCATACTCTACCACACTTTGAGCATAACGCCTACCTGGCCACATGCCCTTCTGGTCTCCAGTATATGATATCCCAGACATCCTAAGAGGAACTTGGTGGGATAGAGGTAAGGATACTAACCGAGAGTTCATCTGTAAGGCGCCATCTCCACGGACATGAGAATCGCGGCGATATTCTCGCTGTGCCTTCAAATAATCGCCACGATGATATCGCCGTGTGGAGATTGATTAATAGAGTTTCTATTAAATTTAATGGCACGACGAGACTGTTGCCGCGATTTTCTCGCCCGTTGAGATGGCGCCTAAAGAAAACGCAGGAATGCTTTTTGCACTTTTTCTTGAAGTGCATACTTTGCTTTGCTTTACTAGCTTCTAGCTTGGTTCAGACAGTTTTGCTGTATAAGAGCCTGATTACATGCTCGTTGCGAAAATCACGGTCATTCCGGAGAACAAACGCTACTCTTTTAAAGGATTCTTTGGCTATTGTAGAAATGTGATCATGAAAAGTAAGTTTTTGGTCATAATAGAAACAAAAAAGCTTAAGGCGAGGTTCTTCAAGCGTGCATTTTTGTTCTTGAGGTGGCAGCAGGGCGCGAGTAAATTGTGCCGTGAACTTCGTTAATTTTGGGTTGAAAATTATATGTTTTACGATATTAACAATGTTAAACCCGACGGACATTACATCATCATAGGCGTTTATTTTGATGTGATTTTCAATACATATAGTAGTATAATATTGAAATAAAATGAGGTTTAATCTACAAAATAAGGGTATCATTGGATTTTTTTTTTCTATCGAGCGAACTTTGTCCAATTATGTAACGAGTACCCGACGTACCTACAGAAAGGTCTCAAAAGCAACATATAATTTTTTCACGTGTTTCATTACCGTTTCTAAATAAAATTATATTTAAATTACATTTCCTAGAGGTTAACATGAAGAACCTCGCCTTAACCAACTTCCAATGCGTCGGCACCATAAATATAAAGGAAGTGCAACAACCCTTATGCTTTTAAACCGAAATAAATAATTGATTAGTCCGATAACCCTAATAATGACATCCCATATCATCTATGTCAACTTTTCAAGGGTTCGTCGAATGCACTCTTCATACTTTTTATACCAACGAAGATATGAAAAAAGTTTGACCTTTTTTGATTCTCCTAAAAAGATAAATCGATGTTCGGTATTCCTTTAATGAAGAAGAGAGGACATACGCCTGAAAAAATTAAAGCTTTTAATTTTGTTGAGTTTTAAAAGCATTGAACTCAAACGTAAAACTTAAAAAAAGTCAATTTATACGTAAAATTAATCGGGAAGCCGAGTCTACCAAAATAAGGGTCGCTCGTTTATTGCTCATTTCGATTTTAGTGCTTTTTAAGTACAGTCAAAAGTTTGTAACTGTGGGCTGGGCGACAGATTTTATGCAAATTCTGACATAATGACATTTAGTAGGGTAACAAACTGTGTCCATGTTTTACTTCTTTTGCTTTTTTAAGCTGTGTTAAAAAAAAGTTTTGATACCAATTTTTTTTTGGCAACAACGTTGGTAGGTTCACACGGCTCCATATTGTGACGCGCCACACAAGTTTAAGTACCACTAGCGCCATCTAGTATCGAATAGCAGAACTAGTAGACTCGAGAACTTTCTAGAACTTTCGACATCTGGTCAGTAGGGACCGGTATGTACTCGAACATTCTAGATGTTTCTACAAGGTTCTGGAACTTTCTAAGGACTATATAAGACCGGTAAAGACCCGACTAGGGACAGTCGAAGCGAATAAGCGAACAAGCGATCTTCGAGTGTGACTTTATAATCAGTGTGTTCGAATTGTTATCAGTGTTGATTAATTAAAGTGTTATTTTGGTTTGTAAATCGGCAGTTTTTATTGTCACGAACCGCAAGCTCGTAACAATATCAAGCTATAATTTCCAGTATAAGCTGACCTCTTATTGTACGGAAATCCTATATAATGCGAGATCAGCTTATACTGGAAATGCATAGATTGATATTTAGCCGTGTGTAGTTTAGTACATGCGAACTATTGATAGTGATAGTGACATTAGCTAAGGTTCTATTACGGCTCATTCACGATCCATCTGGATATATCAACATGAAAACCCTCAAAGCTGCAGATCACCAGCCACCGAGATCTCTCTCTAGAATGGAAATTATTTCACGTTCGCGTGTAACCTGTAGCCTATGGGTGTCATCAGTAGCTGGTCGAGTAGTCGTAGTGATGACATAAGTGCTCAATTAGGCCGTTTTGTTTGCCTAACGAACAGGATAGCTTGGCTTTTATACAATTGCGCTATAAATATGTCAGTTGAGCTTCATCAGCCATTTCTGTGATTGGTTCGTGGCTTATTCATAATTAAAAAAATATTGTTCATTTGAAATCAATTTATATTCAATGCCTTATCTGATTGTTGCCTCCTACAGATTATTGACATCCTTAGGGAAATTGCGCTCACTTCTATTTATACCGCGATTGATTGTTTTGATTGACAACTTCCACGTAGTTTACTTTCCTTTTAACCGACTTCCAAAAAGGAGGAGGTTCTATGTTCGTAGCGTATGTATTAAAAAAACAAAAATTTAAATGTATGTCCGCCGATTTCTCTGTCAATTGTGGACCGATTTTGAAAATTCTTTTTGTTTGAATATACTTCCAGATTGGTCCCATTTTTATCAAAATCCAGTTCTGATGATGGGATCCATGAGGAATTGAGGGAACTCCTTAAATTTTATAGACGTACATATAGCGATTTTCATTAACAAGTCAAGCATTTGCATTCAGAAAGTATCATTTGGTGAAGAGGAACCAAGAAGACCACAGATGGCTACCGGAACTCGTCAATGATACGTATTTCACGGGTGGCGAGAAGAATAAGATTATCTCGAGTAAGATAGTTAAGCGACTATGACGAAGTAAATTTAAATAAATGGTTCTGATCAAAATGGGTACCATTTTGATCAGAACCATTTATTTAAATTTCAATCTGATCTGATGGCGATTTTCGAAGTCGGTGGAAAAAAATTAAAATACGGAACCAAATATACCGACTTCCAAAATTAAAGTAATTTTTCATTATTTTGTGTTTTTTTTTTTTGGAAGTCGATTGGTTTTTTTTTTTTTTTTTTTAATCGTTTTCTTTCTACAAAATAATATTTCCCTCCTTTACTTAATTGCTTGTAGATTATGAAGTTTAAAATTCAGATCTCTTCTAGCGTGGAACCATTGTTTGAGCGCCTGTACAGAGTTAATAAGTTTTGTACGTAACAGTAAAACAAAGTCGTCATCCGCTCATAGAAATCGTTCATTTCCTGATGTTGTAGTTCACTTGATCGTGGAGTAGCAAACATCGGGCGGCGGTAATGAACGAGCGGGAACGCGCTCAACGCTACGGCAATTTGAATGTTCAGTGGTCCGGCGCTTCCCAACAGTCCTCGAAATTACTACAGCTCGATACTTAGTGCTTACCCTCAGTTGTTTTCATTGGCCACTTGATTAAGGATTACACAGGAAATGATTTGAATACGCTATTGTTGACTTTGAAAGGTAACGGTTTTCGGTCGAGCTGGATTTCATTGTGTCCGCTTGCCTTTGTAGGTTCCAAAAGTAATAGAAAACAGGATGTCTCCGATTTATTTTGTTAGAGACGTTTAATTTACCGTTTGGTTGGCGTATTGTTGGATTTGACGTCGAGTCGTTAATCAATTTTCGACGTTGCTGAAATCTGTAGAAATGGCCAATGTGCCTTCAAACTTTTTAGATACCTACTATATAGCTCCGCTCCTTATACATATATTCCTTTTGCTTCTTTTACATTCATACATCTGGTCATACATGCACGCCGGTTGCGAGTGCTACGCACTTGACCTTTCTGAAAAACATCACCAATTACATAGGTCACTATATGTCCTAGGGCGTCCGTCCCAGGGTTTCCACTCACATCTCTTTTTTGTTAACCGCCTTTCTTTCATCCTCTTAACATAACCAAACCATTTAAGCATATTCTTTTCAATTTTTGTCACTACATCTTCTTTTAAACCATACCGTCGCTTTATGACATAATTTTTCAGCCTATTATTCATAGTCACGCCACAAATGCTTCGCAAGGAACGCATTTCAACATTTATTTTACCTACTATACCTTCTATAAATATGTGGACAGGAAAGTAAAAGATAAGTTTTTTCATGAAAACTTAACCAAACTATATACTACAACACTGCCGCACTAACGAAAAATGCAATAAAGGCACCTACAAACAGGCGCGACATGCGACGCGACACAAAGACACCGCGTGGCGCGCGACGAGCGCGGCATTTGAGCGCCTGTTTTTGTAGGAGCCTTAACTCGATTTTGCCGCTTCCGAGAATAGTATTTTTGATTATTGAATTTGTTATAAAGTTTTAGTTTTGCATTCTTGCTTATTGAAAAACTGAGTTCCTGAAGGTCAATCAAAAGTTGCTTAGTGAGAGTTAATAGATTTCGATTCGCTGACTCCAAATATATACATAACTCAACTCAGTTATAACTCGTGTTATTGCATTCTTCGTTAGCGCGGCAGATCAGTTAACTTACAAATTGCCCTAACTATACCTACTTCGAACGTAACAGAAAAATATCCATAACCCAATTTAATATTCATAAAATTGCGTTGACAAATACTCGTTCAATATTTTTAAAACATGAAAATCGCAGCGTACTGTCGCGTTGAATCTATTACCTAACGCGGTAGAATTTCAAAGCGTCACAGTATGCAATTTAAACTGGACTAAATCGCCGTCGGAGTCAACAACGCGACAGCAACGGCCGACTCGGATCGGCTTTCAATTTTGCGGAATTAATAACAGCACAAATACTGGTGTACTGGTCGCTGCATAGACGGGACTAGGTGATCATTCAAATGGACACGACACCTGTGTTTCAAACACATTTTTGTAGTGTGAATGTTTCTTTTTGTTGGCTCACTAATTAGTGTCGGTCGGCATGGAAAATACGTCGCTACTCATCACCATTATTCATATTATTGATTGCCAATTAATGACAATTATTATTTAATTATTAACTAGACTTCGGGAATCCTGTTTTATTGAATAACAATCCCTTTCAGACTACCTACAACTTATAATAGACGTCCAATCTGCTATCTACAGAATTCAAACATAATCCAATATAATTTCCGAGAATATTGCAGCAACCCAGACCCTGGCTGTAGCTCAATAGGTAGTCGTGGTTACTGGTAGAGGTGGTTTCTGTGTAATATCCGAGTTCTCTAATACCAACGATGTTTGTCAACGCTTGGACCATTCGTCAAACATCGTCGTGAGGTGGACTGAGCGCCCAATTAGAACGCTAAGCTGAGCGTGCCTCACTACCAACTTGCGTGGACTAAAAGCACCTCTAATTATTATTGATACGAGCTCTACGCTCATTCCCTCGAGTTTACCGTACATCTGAATTTCTCTAACATACTCGGTAACGTAGCACGGGTATTATCGACATTGCAATATTCTGTACTTTTGTGCATAAAGTCAAGTAATTAGCAACGGAACATCGGAGTGTTTGTAGTTGTTTGCATCTAACGTTTACTTTGTTCCGGAGCCGGATTAAGCAAGCACGGGGCCCGTAGCAAATTCTATCGAGGGGCTCTTGATATGCTATGGTTTCTCAAGTAAAAATAATGTATACTCTAAGCTTTACAAATAAATAGTCAGTTCAAGCCATTCCAATTCTGCAACGCATCCACACTGAGTGTCGAGTAAGGGTGCTTGCTCACGTCAGACTTTCTGTAGAGCCGATTGTCGGGCCGATTTTGATTCTATACATTTATACGAGCGACTTTTTGTATGGTGCATTTACTGTATGAAATTCTGTGTTTTATTTTTGAAATAATTGGTTGACGATTGTATAATGTGGATTGTCTTAGTTGGAAAGAGTGTTTGTTACGTTTTTGTGGCATCTAATAACTTCAATATACCATGTCTTATTAAGTTTCACTCAAAAATTAGGCAGATACGCGGGTCCGCTTAGGAGTAGGGCCCGTAGCAATTGCTGCTCTTGCTACGTGGTTAATCCGGCATTGCTTTGTTGATACTATTGTTATTAGTCATTATTTATGTTCATAATAAAGGGGAATCCCTATAATAAGTTCTATTAGTCTTAATTAGTGACGAGATGTCGATGTAGGGCTCAATAAACTACACGATGGATGAGGCTCAGAACAACGTAACGAATAGGTAGGTACAGCAGCGATCGGTGGCGTAGGTTTTTGTACAAAGATATAAATATCTCGTATCCTTTATTGTTTTTTTTACGAAAATTCAACTCAATTACAGATTCTTCGGAACGTATTGATGAGACTAGGACTGCCTACGTTATTCGATGTAGACGTAGCAGCAAATTGTACGTAACTTTTTTTTTTACCGGCTAAGTGCGTGTCGGACCACGCACAATGAAGGGTTCCCGTAGTATGACTTTAACCCAAAAAAAAAAAATACATGAATAACTTGTTCTTCAACTACAAATTTAAGTTGGTGGACTATTACTAGTTATCTTGCAAACCTTACTTTTCTGTGATAGTTTTCTTTTTAACTTCGTTATATGTATATACTACTGTTACTACTTTCATATATCCAAATACAAACGATTAGCTTGCAGGGGGGGCACTTGACTCTAATAAAAATTTGCACTTCAAAGCTTAATATTACGCAAACGGGTCCTTGGATCAAAAAACGGATTTCACAAACCCGTAATAATTTTGAACGGCCTATCCAACGATACCCCAAACCATGGGATAGACGAGAAAAAAAAATACCATCCCCACTTTATGTGTAGGTGAGGTAACCTAAAAAAAAAAAAACATGATTTTATTTTACCACATGTATGTATATGCAATGCCAAAATACAGCTTTCTAGAGTCTCTGATCTAAGCCGCGGATAGACAGACGGACATGGCGAAACTATAAAGGGTTCCTTTTTGACTACGGAACCCAAAAAATGCAGAGTATTTAAAATATTACATTTAAAACGTAGAGGTTTCAGCCGAAGTTCGGGTCGGTCGGGTGGGCTCAAATATTCTACTGCATGTTTGAAGCGTAACAATTCCGGGAATCAGTTACTGGCGTTTTAGCGAGGATCAACTGATAGCCGCAAAATGGGCCTACTATTTCATATAGGCAACCAATATTCATAGGAAATATAAGTGTTTGTTATTTTACAACAGAACATAACGAATAGGCACGAAAAATTAAATAAAAACAAACCTAGGCGAAACGAAACTTTTTTTTTTTTTTTTTTAACTTCGCAGAATTCAATGAAAGGAAAATGATTGTTGGGTTGTTCTCAAAAAAGTGGCTCTGTAACCTGTCAGGCAGTTTTTAGTGGAAATGTGTGATTTCTAAAATGCTTTTTATTAAATTCTACACAATATTGTACTTAAAGAGGCTTTTCATGCAGAGGCTGAGTAATATTAAGAAAACCGTAGTGACATTCTTACAACAAAATGAAATTGTAACATCTGTTACTCACTAACCTGCCATGTCCAAACTCAAAGAGTCACACTTTGAAAAACATTAAAAAAAAAATATGAAGATTTTTTTTTTTTTATATAAGAAAAATACCCAGAATGGAAATTTATATTTAAAAAAAAAACTCAATAATTGATACATTTTCTCAAATTGATAAATGTATTCGAGCGGTACCACTTTTTTGAGAACGACCCTGTTACGTATGAAAACAAAAACAATACTGAAAATAATGGCGCCATAGAATCCGTTTAAAGGTTTTTTCTTAGAAAATGTGAATGACTGGCTTAGTAAATTGGTTTTCCCGGTAAGTATTAACAGAAAGTATTGGTATAGCTGAATGCATAATGGGCGGAAAAATGTCAAGCGTAAGTGTATTAAAGTTGGGGCCGTTACCGCTGCGTGCCGCGGCTGATGTATGGCGGCGCGGACAAATTGAAAACAGTAGCAAATGGCCCGATACCGGCCCGTAACCTCTCTACAATAGCCGCACTTCTTGTTCGCTGTTTTTTTCTACAGAAAATATTTTTACTTCTATTAAAACTTCAGAGATGTTTGTTATCTTATAAATTCCGTCCACAGAGAGAATGCTTTTTTGACATCTGTCAGTTGTCCAAGATTTGGAACCAATAAAGTTTAAATTCGTAAAACACTTATTCGCTGACAGGTGTCAAAAGGAGATCAATAATTAACAGTATTACTACTGGTGGTAATCATTGGTAGTAACAAGGGCAAATTGTAGTTACCCTTCTAACAACTTACTACTGCAGTAGTACTAAAAGAGATCAAATTAAAAGTATTTACTACTAAAGGTAGTATCATTAGCAAGAAAGGAAAAAAGCATTCTTTCGGTGGACGGATTATAATGTTTCGTATAACGATCGCGTAAATTCACTTTAAGACGCAGATATATGACAGTGACCTTGAATGGTTAGCTTGCGTGTTCTGTACTGAGCACACGCAACGCGTCGAACGTCCAGCCAGTAATAGGACTCGCCCATCCAGGAGCGCTGTCCCATGCTGTGTCGCTGTAAGATGCATTATTAATTTATTTTACATAAAACAAAAAGGTATTTTAATAAAACAGGTATACGAAAAGATCAATAGTTAAATTATCTTTAAAAAAGTGAAGGTTTCAGAAAAGTACGCTTGACAGATTTTACGTGATTCTCAGTTTTTTATCCGCGATAGACATAACTTTACAAATTAATTTCACTATGTAATATAAACATAATCTAAAATATTCACATGTTAAGTTATTAAGAAAATGCTCTTAACATATATTTTTTCCAAATCATTAACACAACTCGTTTAGACGTGATCTTCAGTATAAAATGATTAAAAGTCGGTTATCGTCGCCTTAAGAAAATTTACTTAATGTGAATTTACGCGAAACAGAATTTTAATGAATAGGTCAGTTCATTTTCGAGTCCTACACTTTTGAATAAGGTAAAATGTTAGTCCATTTTAAATAAAGCATGGTTGCAGTAAATTCCAACCAAACTTTAAAAAATAAGTATCCAGTGCACAATGTAGAAGGTGTTTTCTATTAGAATTGTATTCAATATAGAGTTTCGTTCGCGCAGAAAATGGTTGCGGGACGCGTGAGCGGCGTCCCTGGTTCACCCTCCACCCTACCCAGAATAAAATTATATTAGCGATACAGCAACACAACTCACGAATTAGTTGTGATAAACATGCACGATCAAATCTCTAAGTAAACAGACACTTGGGAAAAACGGTAGCGAAAAATATATTTATGGTCGGTTGTCCGTCTGAGTTTAGTTAGTCTGTGACGCCAATTATTTTGATTTCCGAACACTGCGGTAACCCAAGTGTTGGGTAGTAGCGTATTTTGAGAGAAACTGCGTCTAACAGGACGGTCTAGTTAATAGTTATAGTTTGTGTGTATTCATTTGATGTATATCAAAGTTACATAAAATCTGAAATATTTAAAGAAAATCTCCAATTTGCCATTTTAAAGTCCGTAGTCGCATAAAATCCAAGCAAAAGGAATATCATAAGGGGTGTTTGTCCCTCGCAAATAGTTAGATTATATAAATAAGGCGGCCGGGATAGTTTGACCGATAGAGATCTTTGGGCAGCCCTAGCGGTACCCTCGACAAACCGTCTCCTACAAATTGACTCAGTTTTACGAAGATTTTTTTACTGATGTTATTACGAATAATGTTACGTAAACTTTGAACGGGTGGTTAAATTTGCACAAGATTTTTGATATTGATAGAGCTTATTGGGATAAGGTACGAGTTTATGTCGGTTGTTTTAGAACGTGTTTTTTTTTTGTTAAACAATACTCAATACTCAGTACTTTTATTGCATTCCACATGTATGTAGGTATTCTTATGTGGTAAAATTATAATTAGATCATAATGGACTCTGTTGATGGAATTGATTAATGATTGAGGTAACAAATTGTAGATAATTAAGTAATAAGTCTTTTGTTTATTGTGAATTGTGAAGTGAAAGAATAAAAAAACCTCATCCTTATCCATTGGTAGGCATGCCTTGTTGTTATGCTGAATAAATACTGGTATTAAATAATATGAATACGGGGTATGTATCGTGTAATGTATATTTTGCGGTGTGGTTGGTGTACGAGGAGGTAAGGCGATAGTGCCGAGCCGCCTCGCCGCCCACGACTAAACTGGTTCCAGTATACGATTCTATCCTGTTTAGTGATACGTTACAAATTGATCCGATGACACCGCCAACCTTTTTGTTGTGCTCATATCCCATACAAACGTAATTGACAACATGCCCCAGCTCTAGTTCACTATCACTGTTTTTAAATAGGTACATTAAGAACCGCATCATTAAGTACAAAATAACGAGAAAAACAACCGAAGCCGCGCAAAAAGATGTTCGTTGCTATTTTCATTGCAATTAGAGCGTTGGTTTTAATGAATGCGAATGAAAAGTTTTTAATAATGATTCATGGAATAATTTACCTCTGCCTATTAATTGATTCACTCTTCTCAGATTTCCCATTGTGTTGTATTGAAAACAAATTGGTTCAAGCCAAAACTGGCAGGATGAGCTAGACCTTGGCAGCTCTGGACTGAGAAAGGTGGAAAGAGAGTAGAGAGGCCTTTGCCCAGCAGTGGGACAATAACGGCTAATAATAAAAATAAAGCCGAAACTAAAGAATACGGCTACCGAAATTCGGCTAAGAAAATAAGAAATGCAATCTTGTAGTAGAATCAGACAAATAGCGGAATATCTGCAGTGACCAATTCAAATTGTAGGAACTATCGGGGTCCGCGCACGAGCGGGAGCCGGGATGGAATCCAATCAGCGAAACTAGTTCTACTGATGCCTATCACTAAACTTTCACATTCAAAGATTTGTTTCTCTAGATTAAATCAAAGGCGAATTACAGTAGCGGCGAAAAAGAAATATGGCGAGTCCGGCCCCGCGTGAGGGCGGGGGTGTCCTGCTGAAATTGCTTTTCAATCCCTCGGACTTTGGACTTGTAAAGAAGTTATTACCTTCCAAGGAGATAGCGCCGGGTCCGGCGATACGGATATATGTCTTTTTCATATGTAATATTCCTTTTTCGCGTTTTATTAATGGAAAATGTTTCGTGGGACAGTGCGGCCAGCTCTCGCCTTCGATATTAAAAAAGCCAGTGTCGACTTTGTGCGGCTTCTTTTATGAGATTGTCGTAAAGTAGTTTATGTTTCTTCGGTACTCATGCGACACTCGCGCCTAATATATGTTATCATTTATAACATTACGACTTCTTGTTTTATTATTACTCTCGTCTTGACATATGGGCTAATGATCGGATCATTGATAATACTTATGTTCGATATCCCATCGATGACTCCAGTCGTATTCATCAAATATTAATTTTCGCACTGCATTTCATCTACTCTGTGTATCTATAGTTACCTGTGTATTCTGCTCGTTTGATAATGTTGCCTACTCTAATTAAGTCCACTACACCAATGTTTGGAATTAATTAGTGTATTGTTTAATTGGCATCTCTTGTTATCTGTTTGTTTGGTTTATTTATTCATTAGTGGTGTTTGTGACAGCTGCTGCTGAGGCAGATGCCATTACGACAGATTGTATTACCATGTGATTGTGTACTTTTAAAATGATATTGTTATCTAAACTACGTTGTTTGTTTTGATAGATTACGATAGTGGTTTTGAATGATATACTTATTTATGATATTATGAAAGGTCTCTGTAAACATACATACATACATAAACTCACGCGTTCGTCCCATGGGGGTAGGCAGAAACTATAAAGCGCCACCTGCTACGCTCCTTACATACTCCTTTTGCTTCGTTTATATTCATACATCTGGTCATACACGCACGCCAGTTGCGAGTGCTACGCACCTGATCTTTCTGAAGAACATCACCAATTAGGTCACTATATGTTCTACTAAGGCGTCCCCTCCCGGCGTTTCCACTCTCATCTGCCTTGTAAATAGGTACCTTTTGTTAGTCGCCTTTCATTCATCCTCTCAACATGACCAAACCATTTAATCTCTTTCAATTTTTGTCACACTGTTGCCATATTAGATAATTATTCAGCCTATAATTCATAGTCACGCCACACATGCTTCGCAAGGAACGTAAACATAATGTTCATGAATGGGTTTTTTCAGTAAGTTGATATAAGTGGGACGGTTAAAGAATCTCTTGATATATATGAA
This sequence comes from Dryobota labecula, assembly GCA_947523025.1. NCBI lineage: Eukaryota > Metazoa > Arthropoda > Insecta > Lepidoptera > Noctuidae > Dryobota > Dryobota labecula. The sequence continues at coordinate 18,714,110 of OX383287.1, read as the reverse complement.
GTTGATAAGTTGGTACATATTTAATTTGCTCATTTTCTATGGTCTATAGATCTTATAACTATACGGTCTTCCATAAGAGTAATTTTTGGTCCCTTCTGTTTTCCTTGTGCGAAGTTAAGCAGCCCTAATTTCAGAAAAAAGTGTCGTATAATCGTTCTCGCCCAACAGGTGGCCGTACCAAGGATACCAGAATTATGTCGATAGAAAGATCCTTTGTCACACACTTTTATAAAGACAGATCCGTTTGATAAATTGTCTTCGTGTATGAATATGTTTCGCATAGCTTTGGCCTCATATTATCATAACTTTTGGACTCTTAACCCAGGTAGCGAGTGAGGTTCAAAGATATTGTACTCTATTGACAGTTCTCTCAGAACAATTGCTAAAGAAAATTTGAAAGTTACGTAAATCTAAAGGTACTATTTGGAACCGAGCTGCCAACTGCAGCGACTGCATGCAATCGGCCGCTGGTTTGTATGTATTTATATGAAATGGCTTCCAAGCGCTGCAAGTGCTGTCGGCAGTTGCAGTACGCAGCTCGGTTCCAAATAGTACCTTAAGGAAAGTTGTGTTCAGCAACAATCGTCTTGTGGCGAAAATGTGTTTCGACACAGCCAAAGCTAACCTTAAACTTATGTTTTACAACATTTTATTTCGTCTACCTATACGTATTTTAGCAACAATGTATAGGGCATGATGGCATCAATCGCAGGCCTGTAGAACAATGCGGACCGCTCGCCGCTCCCGGATTGATTACACCTGCCCGTCACGATTAATAGAATATTGTGTGTGATTCAAATTGAATTAGCCAGCCATTGTCGAATTACGTGTATGTTTCCTACGGACTATTGGTTTTGAATATTTAGTAGCCAATTTAGATCGTGTTAGTATTGCGATTTGCGAATGATGTTAATATGGACGGCGGTTTTGTCTCTTGTGTGTGTAGGTGTACCCAGAACGTGAAATAGTCATTATTATTAAAACCTCATCTAGTATACACGTTGAAGTAAAGTACTTATTAGATATACCGTAGGCAAAGGTTATGTATAGTGTTATTGGTAAAATCCTAATAAACTCTCAGGACTATATAAGGTGTATCTATTCCGAAATATTTTAAGAGATACATAAAAAAATATATAGAGATATTTAAAGAAGCCATGGAAACGGTTTTCTTTTAAATCTGAGTATATTATTTTAAATTTTTTATAATTTAAAAATATTTTTTTTTAAATAATGTGATGATTAATGATTAATTATCAAAAGGCACCGCACTCGTGCCGACACCGTTACCGCGTCCGGGGGAGGTCATTAATAGAATAGGAAAATAAAGGTTTTTTTTTTTGAAAAATGTCTCAATCAATTTTATAATTTTAATAATTATGTAAAAATAAAAACACTAGATAAAAACCATATTTTCGCTGCTATGGCTTTTTTACAACCTTTAGATGTTTCTCTTAAAATATTTCTTGTATGAATGGATACACCTTATATTACTAAAGACTACGTTGAAGACAAGGAAGTTTGGCAATAATTCCTTCTGCACATGTGGCTTCCCTGGTAACTCATTAACGGCACAATTATGTAAGTGTCTTTTAACAGCTCCCAAATAATGATGTTATATTTTTTACATTATTCCTCAAGATAATCAAATAATCATCTCGTTATTTGACATTATATACCTACAATTGTAATTTCAACTCTTTATTAGTTGCTTTTTTGGACATGATATTTAGTCAGTACGTACTGAATCGGATTTGTTACTGAAGTTGTCGCAAACATGTCATTTGGTTTAAATAGATTTAAACATTTTTTTTTTCTTTTTATAGAATACATACTAGCTTTTGCCCGCGGCTCCGCCTGCGTGGATGTCGGTTATCGCGTAAAAAGGTAGCATATGACCTTCTCCATATCCCAGGCTATATCTCTGCCAAATTTCATGTCGATCGGTTTAGCGGTTTAGGCGTGAAAACGTAACATACATACAGACAGACAGACAGACAGACAGACGGACAAACACCCTTCATATGTCGGAACGTAGATCTACGCGAGACACAATGGGTTTTTAATTGTGTCTCTAATTACGACATACGAGAGGTTAAATAATATTAGTATGGATTTTCTATTTTGTGAATGTGAGATAGTTGAAGGCCTAGTAGATTGTGGATTTGTTGACCATTTTCTATTTTATTAAGTACCTGGTAATTGTTGAAAGGCCTACACCTTCCTCCCATACCTATTATTTGAAAATATTGTAAAAAACAATTATTTTTAAAAGAGTATCCGTGGAGTTTTTTGGCGGCTCTTCTCCATAGGAAACGACCAATTGGAATCGTGCACCTAGCTTATGACGTTTCATAGGTACCTATGTAGATTTATGTGAAATAAAATATTTTGATTTTGATTGATTAACATCAACAACTTTTGTTTTTTAATAATTTATCAGATTTTAATTAACCCGAGATTCATAAAAAAAAAAACTTTATTGTACCTACATTAAATAATACATTACAAAAGAAAAGAAAAACTTATACACTATAAAATATACAATGGGCGGCCTTATTGCATACTGCAATCTCTTCCAGGCAACCTTGGCATTGACTTGGCGTTGGCAATTTCTGGACATAAAATGGGGTTGTCATTGATGCAAATATAAAGTATAACAGTACAATATCCTATAATAGATACACAGATATATGCTATATAATAGATACATAGATACATACATACTAACTATATAAGAAAAGAAAATAAATGAAGGCTAGATTATTACAGCTAACAACCAGAACAAAATCACAACGACAAGTAATGTTCCTTCACGAGTCTTTTAAACAAAGGCAACGATTGCGCGCGTTTTATTGGATCTAGCAATGCATTCCACAAACGAGCGGCCTGGACAGTAAAGGATTTGTCAAGGAAAGTTGTGGAATGCATGGGCATTTTAAGCTTGAAGTTATCTGATGACCTTAAAATTTTTATGTGGGAGTCGCAAAGAAACTGAAAACGTTTTTTAAGATAGAGAGGAATATTTAAATTCAACGCTCTAACTAAATGTATAGAACAACGGAATATTGAAGGTTTGTTTTTGGTAAATGTATAATGTTTTGTGTAAAGTCATAAAACAAAAGTTGTTGTTTATGATATTAGTAACACAGTCGTGCAAGTTTTTAGTGTTTTACCAATAACCCTGTATATTGAAAAAGTAAAATATTATGTAACTAAGTTTTTTCATATAAATATTTCAGGAACAGTTCACTATTCTAATAACAGCGTTGCCGGGCGATGCAATTAATATGAAAACTAGTCCAGATCATATTGAAAATCCCTCACTCAACACACGGAATTCTATGAAAAATGTTTGATATTATTTTTCTAAATTGCTTTTCATGTTTCACATATTATTTTTTTACATTCACGTTGGTTTTATTTACAAAAGAATTTTGTGGGCAATCATCAATTCTTTTCGCTAAACCCGTCTTAATTGTGAGTCATGGCTTAGCGTAAAGGGTATGTCATGGTTAATTAGCGTGAAAAATATTCGTGAGAATTTCCAATTTTCATTTTCGAACGGTTTTGTGCGAGATTTTGTTAGACAGCAATCCCGTGTGGTTTTCCAACCAATTGACCACGACTGTACCCGATGTACCGAGCAGCCCAATATTTACTTAGAACGATAAAAAGTACAGACGAGTGCACCCGTGTTTAGGCAGCTGCCTGTCTGTTGCATGTTTGTCCTCTGTAGCTTAATAATGCATATTTAAAACTTTTTTCATGTAATTGCCGATGGTCCGGAAATAATTTGGTTTGAATTTTTTTTGCTCTTGTTAGGGTATGTTCAACGTTGATATTTGGTTGAAAAATATTTGTTTTATAAATCAGCATAGAGAGTACACAATAATAACAAACATGTTTATTTTTTTTCAGGTAATTAAGCAATAGAGAACGCTGTCAATTAGACCACGAACGCTTTCAGTAAGTTATTTTAAAGGATATAGGATTACTTATTTGTAAACAAGACAACTATAATTTCCTCACTAATTAGCTTTGCCTGCGGCTTTGTTTGCGTGGTCTTCGGGACGAGAAACTTAATAATTGGGTCGAAGAAATTGCGCTAGGCGTTACTCGTATGAAAATAAAAATAGTCAACGTTTTTACTGATTAATTAAGCTGATGCTAGCAGTACTAATTAAATAATTAAATGTGACTCCTTCTAACCCAATTAGTTAGCATTCGTATCGGGTATCAAATTAGTCAGAACATCTCTTCTGCGAACTGCAGATATGCAATACTGAGTTCCAGTGAATATAAACGGGGCAGCTACGTCTATAGGTACATTAACTATAAACACAAAGCGAGGTTCTCGAAGGATCGTGTAACGGTATACGGTTGTTAGACTAATTTAGGTGGAAGATCATCCACGTAATTAATCCACTTAGGAAGAGCCACGCGGCGCTTTGAAACTGGAGGCTCGAGTTGCTACTTCGAACCTTGGTTGGCCTCGCTACCTGACTGGGGTACTACCAGGGTACTACAGGCAACACTGAGCTCTGAATACAATAAATCGAGTTAATTTTACGAGTAATGCTCTATTAAAACTGTTGCAATATTTAGAAGAAGAGTGAAAGAACACTGGTGCTGATTCCCTTGTTCACAAACTAAACTAAATTTAATTTCAGTGCATCTTTTTCTTTCTATTTCATTAAGAAAAGGACAGAAGATAAATTTTAGTTTAGTCCTGTCAAATTAATCAGCGCCTGTCACTACTCCATACAAGTTTAGACGTGATTAAAAACTTGCCGACTAAAATTACGTCAATTTACGTCAAGCGCTGATTAATTTGACAGGACTAAATTAAAATGTATCGTCTGTCCTTTTCTTAATGAAATAGAAAGAAAAAGATGCACTGAACTTAAATTTAGTTTAGTTTGTGAACAAGGGAATCGGCACCACTGTCTCTCCACTTCGTCATAGTTGTTAGTTATTTTAGTGATATTTATTTTAGAAGTATGTACGTGTATTATATTTAATAAGTGAACTGTTTTTTTTTTTTGTTGATATTATGTTTTTCTCTCCTACTCTTACATACTTACGCTGTCTATACCTCTGTTTATCCGCAACACAACCTCAACAACCTCAACAAGGCAACCTCTCGCGCCGGGCCCTGGTTCAAGCCATGGTCCGGGGCGAGAGGGAATGGGAGGCAGTCACCTCCTTCTGCGAAGCAGTCATGCTAGCGAAGGAGGTGGCGGGATGGGAGAGGGAGAGAGCGGAGAGAGCCTCTCGTCCCAGCCGCCGCGGTAGACGCTCCGGGCGTCGGGAGCCGCGTGACGACTCCCGGCCACCGTAGGCGCGGGCCTGCGGGCGGTGAGTAATGGGTAGCTCACCGTCCGATCAGGACCAGGCCCATGCCGGACGGCGCGTACGAGATGTCAGCAACGACGAGGGGGCCCATTAGGGCCCAAGCCTGCCGGGTCAGCAGGATTGTCCGAAAGGGGTACCGCTGCCCCGGAACATAAAGGGCCAACGAAGGAACACGGGTGGGTTTTATTCAGTAAGAGTCTGACACTACCTTCCGCTCCACCCAGAGCGGGAGGGGTCATTTGATGATTTCCCATCCCAAGAAAATGCTTTTTAGAAATAAGCATCATCTTTGTACGTATTTTTCTGTTCCTTTCTTTTTGTCTGTTTTTTTGTGTGTGTAAATAAATAAATAATACCTCAAATTAATTCTGGTTTGTAGATGATATGGTGGTATTTTCTGACTAATTAGATGCAACAACTGCTAGGGATGAATCTTATTGAAATACGTTAGATAGATTAAAGTTTATTTGAATAATAAAACTGAGAACATGTCGTTCACATTATGATGGGTATGATTGATATGTATTGTGGTTGGAATTAGTCGTGCGTAAGCGCATGATCATATCGTGTAGTTTGTGGACACTATGTGTACCTCGCATACTGCTTGTCTTCATTAAAGTACCTAATGACAGGTATTACTGGATGGTCTCGCAATTATTAAATACATGGGTCATTGAGAAAAAGACATTCAGAAGCAAGAGAAGAAATACATCGTACATAGATAGTTTATATAAAACTAGCTTTTGCCCGTGGCTCCGCCCGCGTCGATGTTGGTTATCGCGCAAAAAAGTAGCCTATGTCGTTCTCCATATCCCAGGTTATATCTCTGCCAAATTTCATGACGATCGGTTCAGCGGTTTAGGCGTGAAAACGTAACATAGCAGACAGACATTAGTATGGATGTGTAAAACCCACATATACTTCATATTACGCATATATCAGTCGATTCTCAGAAATTATTGACATTATTCAACCATTCACACATTACGTATTATGTCATAATTTCTTTTGTGATTTTATTCTCATATTATGTATGAACTATGCGGTGTTACGTGCAGAGTGATTTAAGCCGTATGCAAATTGAATTACGGTTCAAAATAGAGATTTCGTTACCCTCTGATCAGCTACCATTCACATCATAAAACGTCAATAATGCAATAGCACTGTCGCACAATGAGCTATTGTGTGAGTTATTCCCTCTTCAAAATAAGCGTTTAATTAAAAACATACGACGATCATTTTTTTTATTGCGTCACTTGAGTATTGAGTGTATAGGACCCGTTGGGGGCGCGGCGTGAATGTGAACTGATTATATTCATTCATCTTTGAGAATTCAGAATTAAGTGAATACTCGCTGATGAATTGACAAATTGATGACTCCTTTACAGATTTTTTTGTTCATCATTAGGTGTAATAGAAAATGTATTTTATTCAAACTCAAACTCAAAGCATTTATTTCTAATAAACCAATTACAGGCACTTTTGAATTGTCAAGGGGTCGGTCAGTCAGAAAGATGAAGCTAGTTGCCCATTCCAAAGCGTAGTAGGATCCTATGGAGAAGCACGGGTAAGAAACTCCACGGACACTCTTTTAAAACAAAATATTGTTACAAAATGTGGGTTACATCATTCATGTTGAAGTTATACATGTGAGAACAATGTAGAAAGACGTGCACGTTAGAAGCGTCCGTAATAAGAACAATTCAGAAATTAAAATAAGCCGTGGCAGCTAAGAGATGACCAGACCAACTGACGGCGCCCGTTCACGAACATGACGCATGGATCAGCACCATTTAGCTCAACCATTTTGAGGGGAACTTAATGATCCAACAATTTCAATTCAAATTGTGTCATTGATTTTCAGTGTAATCGAAACTAATTATATACTAAATAGAATTTCTAACTAGTTTTAATGAGTGTGGCGTATCTAAAACAATCTCATAATCGTGTAAAATTTATGTAGTATTGATAATTTGGTATCGAAACAGCGCTCCGTGGAAATTCTAGGTATGCTAATTAGAGGAAATTAAATTAATTTAGTAACTAATTGGCGTGTTCAGATCGGAACAGTGGAATACCTTTGCGAGCACATCGATTTAATCAAACGTCCATCATTGATCCAATGTCGGATGCAAATTGTATTTTAATTATAATTAAGCGGGCAGTTCCATGAAACACGTATTGCTATTAAGTGGTGTAATCGTAATTTGATTACAAAATTGGTGGGTTTTACATGGAAGGAATGAAAAACTCACATTCATCCTTTTAGATCGATTATGAGTTATATTGAATGCCAAAATACTGTCGGAAACTACTTTCATAATATATTTTTACTTATTATCTATACAAATAAATAAAATTGAAGTATCTGTTTGTAATGTCAAAATAACAGATTTTTACTAAATGCATCTGAAAGAATATACGACACACACATTATAACCAAATTTTTTATTTTTTTTTGTTTGTCTGTCTGTCTGTTTGTTCCGGCTGGGCCGATTTTAACGGGACTTTCACTGGCAGATAGCGAATGTTATTAGGAGAAACTTAGGGTACTTTTATTTTAGAAAAAGCTACGCGGGTGTAGCCGGGGGCAGCAGTTAGTACTGAATAATATTCTTGTTACATAGTGACACGCTATACACGAGTTTCCTTTGGTTGACTTTTACGACACGTGCGGAACGGAAACGGAGGCTTATTAGCACGTCTTTAATTAGTCCTAAAGCTGTGTTACGAAATGTTTAAACATCCACTCGACCAAATGACTAAGGAACTATTCTCTGGCAAAACTCTGTGGGGTAATTACGTAACATACAGTAGCAATGGGTTTCATTTTGACAATTCAACAACATGCATTGCGTTATTTGCGTTGTTGAACAGATATAGAGGTATGAGGAACAGGGTGTAAAGTTCATTCATCCTCTATTGAAAAGGGAAGTTTCTCCGACCAGACGGGTGTTGTATCTGGTGGGCTACTGCCCGACGGTTGATGTTGGGATGTTGTATAAATGCTAGTCGCGCGGTAAACTCTGATTGCGCGATGCAGGATTTGTGACGTCAGGTCTTTGATGCGTAGTTCGCATGTGGCGTTGTAGATGCCGTCACACAGACAAATTTTTCGAATATATGAAGCAATGGATTAGTAATATCCTTCATTGACTCCCTCCGACTCTGCCCTAAGCCGAGGTTCGTACCCCACAGGGGGTGCCCTTAGCGCGCAGTCGTTTAGTTTATAGTTTTTACGCCCTGGCTGGAGGCTTTAAGTTTTTAGGAGCTTAAGGCAACCACAGGAAAGACCGGTTAAAGAGACTCAACCTCAAAAAAAAAAAAAAAATCCTTCATTCATTCATTGTGATTGTGATAGAAAGTGTGTTACGCATTTAGGTTGCTGCACTGAAAAGTATAACCGTGGGCACTATTGACGAAAAAAAAAAATACCTACTAAACCAGCACCTAGCTTCAGACGTTTCATAAGTGCCCATGTAGGTTTATGTGAAATAAAATATTTTATTTAATTTTTTATTTTAGTTCAGGCATAGATATTATTAAATACAAATCTTTTATATTTTGAAATCATCATAGCCATAAAACGTATTAAAGTCTAAAAGACTGAATACGTCTTTATGAAATTATGTTTTAAAGCAAATTAAGAGGGTTGTCACCGGTCCACTAGCGCCACTACTTTAAAAAGATATTATCTCGTGACTGAGAAGGAACTATGAAAAAAATACGATCTAGAGACATGTGGCCGTTTTTATTTAGATCGAATTTGGTTGCTTCGTGTCTCGATATGAAACTTTCAAAAAGGTATTAGAAAATTCTAAACACACTTACCGATATAGTTGATTGAGCCTTCTCAGTCACGAGATAATATGTTTTTAAAGAAGGCGACTAAGGGACTTACTAGAGAATGGGCAGCAGCGTTCTCTATGCATTTTTAACACCATACTGCGATCGCCAACCCGCCTGCCAAGCGTAGCGATTATGGCAAACGCCCCGAAATGGGGGAGGCTCATGTCCAGCAGTGGACGTCTTTCAGCTGAAATGATGATGAATGATGATGGTTATGCAAAGTTGTCGATATAAATCACAGAATAAGCAAGCTGAAGTGGCAATGGGCCGGCCATATTAGCCGTAGAACCGATGACCGTTGGGGTAGACGTGTTCCTGAGTGGAGACTGTGAATCGGCAAACGTAAGGTAGGACGTCCTCAGGCTAGGTGGAGCGACGATCTCCGCAGGGTGGCTGGTAGCAGCTGGATGAGAGTTGCCGAGAATCGAGCAGAATAGCGTGCAATTGGAGAAGCCTATGTCCAGCAGTGCACTGCTATAGGCTGATGGTGATGATGATGGTTATGCTATATTTTCAAATCGCCGTAATATAGAAATTAAGTTCAACGCCACGGAATAAAATGATAAATTTCCATTCAGGCCATGTCGGACAATGTTGGGCGACACTAGCATGTTCCATTCGGGCCGTGGGGAACAATGTTGTCCGACAGTCAGAGCTATGTTTAAACGTCTTTTGAGAGCTGTCGGTCGACAATAAAAAAAAAAATATATAAGGTAATATTTTACGCAGAATGACCCGCGCGGCTTCAACGGAAGAAAGTTAAGTGTCGCCCAGCATTGTCCGACATGGCGCTGAACGTGTTAAGTTTTAAAGAAATTAAACAAACAAAAAAAAAAAAAAACTCGATATTTGACAAAAATATCGGGCACTCGTTTCTACTTTGTTTCCGTTCGTGATGTTGCAACTGTTTCTTAATAGAAGACCGATAAGTAAGGCTTATCTAAAAGCAAGTAGGTACATTATTAATTTAATTATTGAAAACATTGACACACATCGTATCGTTATTACATTTACCTAATTAATTTGTACATGTCATTTGCTAATTAGTTCTATGCTCCGTTGCTAGTGGCTGGTAATTATTTTTATGTTGGAAGGGATGTTATGGAGTAAGGAATGGACCTAATATAGAGTCGCCTTGTACATACGGCTACATATTAAGCTATACATTTCCAGTATAAGCTAACCTCTCACTGTACGGAAATCCTATACAATGTGAGATCAGCTTATACTAGAATGTTAGCTTGATTTGTAGTCGTGTGTACATGGTTATTTATAGAATGTAAGATAGCTTTGATAAAGTATTTGTCCTTGATTTATACAGAATGATCTAAAAAGTGACGTCATAGAAAAAATGATTCCTCATGCTCCGGGTTATCCGAAAATACTCCATATATGTTCCGCGATTCTTGAAAGTTTTCGAGTTATATTTGTATTTTTTTAAATAAAGATAGAACTTTTTTAAATCGATTCCCAATTCAAGAAATAAAAAAAAATATATATACAATTCTCATACTATCAAGAATCACGGACCATACATGGGGTATTTTTGGATACCCCTGGGCATGAGAAATCTTACTTTTTTATCACGTCACTATTTGGACCATTCTGTATATCTCGATTCAAATGTTCACAAGCACATTTTTGTATCTTTATCTATCTTTTCATCACGGCTGAGTGTTGTGTCTATCATATCAACTACATCTGCATTTCAGAGCTGCTAGAGATTAAAAATTACTTGAATTACTATTAAGCAAAATAAATTTCTGTTTTTTCAAACTATCATAGACTCTACTTCATTCAAGCTTTCTGGCTTGTACCCAAAGTATTCATATTAGGTATATTTTACACTTTTCTTACAATATACCTAGAAGAAGAAGATGGAAGACGTAGCGTAGGAAGGCCTCACACAAGGTGGACTGATGACCTTGTGAAAGCCGCAGGAATCCGCTGGATGCGGGAAGCACGGAACCGGTCGAGGTGGCGGTGCTTGGGGGAGGCCTATGTCCAGCTGTGGACGTCTCTTGGCTGAAATGATGATGATGATACCTAGAAAGAAAGAAAGAAAAATAGGTTTATTTGTCACAGAAACACGTGCACACAAAAAGACAATTAACTGGAGTAGGTAGCTGTAACAGAAAAATAGAACAAGATAGATCTACATTATAATCACGAGCACAGAACCGAAATAGTCAGCAGCTGCATGTCATGACTGACAAGAAGGCCTCCACTCAGCATGATGCAGTGCTATGAGGGACCCACAGCACAGCGCTGATTTTCAGTGGTTACCTTGGTTAGCAGGGGCGGCCCAGTGGTATGGTATGTGTGTTGTAGGTCATGAGTTCGAACCCAGGCATTAATTTGTGTATTTAATTTCATCAAGGAAAACATCGTAAGCATGAAAACATCGGCATGTCCTAGAAACAAAAATTCGAATGTGAATTTGAAAACATTATAGTGTTATTGCGACTTTAAGACCTCTAATGTGTAAAATTCACTTTATGAGATTGACTCAGCCCACTATCGACCTCCGGTCTCCGGAGGGGAGTAATGTGGCGGTATCAACAACGCCTCATGCGAACTACGCATCAAAGACCTTCACAAAACCCACCTTCAAAGAAGTAACACTCTTTCTATCACAATCTGAATGAATGAAGGATATTTTTTTTTTTTTGAGGTTGAGTCGCTTTAACCGGTCTTTCCTGTGGTTGCCTTAAGCTCTTAAAAACTATAAACTAAACGACTGCACGCTAAGGGCACCCCCAGTGGGGTACGAACCTCGGCCTAGGGCAGAGTCGGAGGGAGTCAATAATCCATTGCTTCATATATTCGAAAAATTTGCCCGTGTGGCGGCATCTACAACGCCACATGCGAACTACGCATCAAAGACCTGACGTCACTAATCCTGCATCGCGCTATCAGAGTTTGCCGCGCGATTAGCATATATACAACATCCCGACATCAACCGTTGGGCAGTTGCCCACCAGACACAACACCCATCTGGTCGGAGGATCCTCCCTTTACTATAGAGTATGAGTGAACTTTACACCCTGTTCCTCATACCTCTATAAGATAATCGATATTTTAAACACCAACATTTCATTAGGAAGCACATTGTAGATCTTGAAATTGGTAAAGAAATGACGATTAAATCGTCGTATACACATGAGAGTTTTTGCATTCGATTGAGCTTCAAAATGTGAAAAAGGCTGGCGTAAAAAAGTGATTTTGCCAAAAGTGACACATAAGAGGTCTTAAAGTCGCAACGACGATAGGCTGATTATCCTAGTAGACCTCGGTAACATCACGAGTAGGGATTGCAATCCCGCAAAACGGGATCACGCATTCCCGCGGGATCCCACTGCTTTTATTAATCTGCTGGATCCCGCACCTTCAAAGCGCAGATCCGCGGATCCCGCAAATTAAAAATTTGGCGCTAAAACTTTCGCGTAAATCGCGAGAAGCACAAGCGACACGTTGCCGTAATATATCCTGACGGTTCAGCCTACTAGCGTAAGTAGAACCCGAGAGAGCGGTTTCAGCATCAGGATATATTTGCAGTTCACTCAGAAGCAGGCTCGAAGATGATTCAATAAATGCCATTTGCTTCTTAAGAGCGTATTTTCAAAAGTTATCACCATAAGTTGATATTATCATAGTAATAACATCCAAGAGAAAGTTGTGATTTGATTTATTAGTCATTATATGAATAAGATTGAATTAAAAATATAAAACTGTTGTTAGGAGTAAGGGTAAAATTAAACAAAATATTAAACTATGCCAAACATTTAAAGATGAATCGAAGAAAACAGATTACTAATTACTTATACTTAATTAATAGAAAAGAAATAATTTCTGTTGCTTAATGGAAGAAGTGTTTAATAAAAGTTGATTTTTACTCAAAAATCTGTAGTTTCAATTTTATTTTACAACATAATTTCAAAGATGCGGGATCCCGCGCGGGATTGAGTAATCCCGCGGGATTGAATGAGCTGCGGGATTACAATCCCTAATCACAAGCCTCCTAAACTTCAACAGAACACAGACGTCCTAACTTAACCACTAACAAACTTAACAACACATTAACTCCTTAATGCCTGTTAATCAGTTATTTACTCCCTCTGTGTGGCGACCAATACGCGTCACGTTAGCTATGTCGAGTCACATTACTGACTGATTAGCCGTGTCAGTAACGCGTGTTATCCACTCAATTACCGACAACACGAATTAACCTCCGCTCTACTAGCCTCAGATTAAGCAGTAGATATCATTTGTTTAATAACTGACGATTTAAAGTTGATGTGTACTATAACCCCCAAGTCTCTTAATTCAGTTAATTTAAGTAAACAAAGTAAAGTCAAGAAATGTCACTGTCAAAATGACAGGACAGTGGTGCAACACATTTTACCATTTTTTTTTGTGAATAATCATGTGTAAAATTAAATTGAATTAATTATAACAACTATGCAAAGAAAATACCGTTGCCAAATAATGTTTTGTGTAGTGTGTCGGAGTGTGAGTGATCGTCATAATCAGCCCTTTTAAGTCCACTGCTAGTCGTAGGCCTCCCAAATTCGATTGCCAATCGAAACAGTTTACAGCCGTTTTCATCCAACATGTGGCTAGATATGCTACTTACAATATGAATCTATGAATGAGAATTGTAATATTTGTATTGTTGAGGATGTTAAAAATGTGAAAATGTTTGGATCTCCTGCATCCAAACATTTCCAGTATCATAAAATATTTTATACCAGAATTTTTTTTTTCCCCATTTTATGTGAATTACCATTACGAATATATTTTTTTGATATGTTATCCCATTTGTTTACATAAATTAACTGAATTTGAGACTGGGTATACATTAGTACACAGAACCGATCACACGATTCTTAAGGCTGAAGGCATCAGAGTCGCGTGTTATGAAAGTATTTCCATAACTTTTTCCTTGTAAGTTACTTAAGTATGTCGTCTGCAGTAAACACATCGTCAAGCCACGTAAATCCCTTACACCTTCATGTACACAAGACACTTCGTCACTTCTCGGGTATTTATTACAAAAGTTAAAAACTATGCCCTAATTCTTTCCACCAATTACTACTGTTACTGTTAATCACTCATCTAACAATTCATATTCCATGTTCTAGGAATAACACGCGAATATTGGAAAATATTATTGAAACGCAACTGAATTAATATCTGGGCATGAATCACGGCGCGGTATCTACGCCACTAGTCGTTGTAACCGCATTGGTTAGGCATTGCACCAATAATACGCTCAATTAATTAGCCTGGAGACTGACGTGGTCCACGTACTTACCTAATTAATGTCCCAGAACCGTGCCAACAATACCGCTGTTATTATAATACCGCTAACTGTTACTGATTGAGTTACCTCACATAAACAATGTGCTCTAATACAACCACAATATGTTTTGATTAGCTAACTACATATTTATTATATTGATACGTTAATTATAATATGTAGGCGACAATACCCATTAATATCATCAATATTTAATTATGCAATGAATCGTGTGGAACCCTTACGTTAGGTTCGTGTTTACTCGATCAACGAAAGGGTTGTTTTGAAGTGCTGCAACGGAAAAAAGCGATTCAGTGAACGAAATTAAAGTTGTTTCCTTTGTGGGGTAATTATCAAAGTTAACTTTTTAAAGGTGGCGTAGAGCTAAATGCTAAATGAATAGCTTTTGGTGCTACGAAAGCTTTTGTGCATAAGTTATTTGCTTATTGAAAATGTTTTTGTTTGTCATTTTCTTGATTAAACCGTTATTATAGTAAAGTAAGTAAAAAAAAAAGTTAAAGTTTTTATTTTGGAACAACAACAAATTGACATAATTACAATAGAAACGGTGATAGCTACAAAAGTTAAAAACTGTGTCGCAGCTATCAACGCCCGTCTAAACATAAGAAACACATTGTTCCAGACTTAACTGTGACATAGGTACAATTTAGCTAGCTTTCGAATAAGGTAAAAATTAAAAATGCAAGAAGAAATAAAGAAACAAAAGCCATGCAAACTTTGTATCTTGGTAGTTGTGGTGCAGAGTGGAGTGGGAGTGTGGGTGTGGGTGTGTGTAAGTGTGGGTGTGTGTAAGTGAAGGTGTGTGTGAGTGAGGATATATAACGTTGTCTTTCACAATTTACTTAATAATCCGACGTTCGAGTTTCCCTTAACAGCATTCGTGGTCACACGTTGTCCGATTGATTAATCCTGTGCATTCTCGATGCCCTGCTATGTCGCTTTGATATTCAACTCTATTCAATTTAATTTAATTAATGTTAGTAACGCGTTGCGCGTTGTCAAATTAATATTATTACGAGTAGAATATAACGTCAATAAGTCACCTTCGACCCACGAAATACGAGGGGTGAGGGGAACAATTTAGCAGCAATTTTAATAATAAGTCCCTGGTATTTCTATTATAGCAGGCAGGCGATCAGGTGGGCTCCGCGAGGGTTTAATAACTCACGATTAGCCTATTGGAATCGCTCTGAATGTTTGATATTTTTTCTATATTGCATGTACGAGCGCTTAACTGAATGGAAATTAAAAATTGTTTGCAGTAGTTATGAAATAGCTGGCGTTATCTAAACAAATGTGCTTTAGTCAATTATATTGAGTTATCTTTTGGACTGGGGCTATTTAATATTTTTATTATCTATACTAATATTATTAATATTATAAAGCTGAAGAGTTTGTTTGTTTGAACGCGCTAATCTCAGGAAATACTGGTTGGAATTGAAAAAATATTTTTGTGTTGGATAGTCCATTTATCGAGGAAGGTTATAGGCTATTTAACATCACGCTACGATCTTAAGGAGCCGAGCAAACGACAAAAAGTCGGAAAGAACGCTAAGCGAAATCGGAGTAATTGCGCGGGCGGGCAATGCGATGCGACGGGGCTGAATTTTACGCGGGAGAAGTCGCGTGCAGAAGCTAGTATTATATGTTAGTTGGACATTGAATTTACAGTTATGGAGATTGGAATCAAAATAAAATTAACTCTAATTAGGTTGAGATATACAAAGAACAAATTGACGTTACTGCAGTTGAATCAAAATTATAATTATAAAAATTTAAGTAATGATAACTTGGGTATAAATCATTAACGATAACAAAGTTGAAATATTTCATCATTATAGTTAGTGGTGGCGCGAGAATTTTAATTAAAAATGATAACGCGTAATGTGCAGTGTGTCGGCGACTCCCTTCATGGTTGGGGTGATTTTTAATTATTAAAATTCTACGCCGCCGGCGTTTGCCGATATTGCTTTGATATGGGAACTGACGAGGTAATACTGTAATACTGCCTATTACTCGCATGCATCGCACTGATTGATCAATTACATAACATTATTTGTATTTAAATTGTACGCAGATGCAGGCTTAGGATTAAACGTTGGTTAATGCAAATTGAAAGCTGTTCTGCTGTTTGAACCTGCTCTTTATGTTGTGGGCGCAAGCGCTGGCACGCGATGTCTTTGTTGCTGGCAGTGTAGGTACAGTCTAAGGAACTATTGGAATTGCCCAGTTTTTTTTTTTTATAATCACTTGGGAGAAAATAGCATTACTTTCACACTTTTATTTAAAGTTGTAGTTGCGTACAATATTCTTAGCTACACTCGCTATTATACTGTATGGTGTGTTTATGTCAACTGTCACTGTCATGTTATGGCGGGCTGTCACTGGAGTAGAATTGTCATGTCTGTCTTGAATAAACCGCATAATATCTCAGCTATAAAGCAAACGAATTTGGTTTCGACCTCATGAAAGGGCGTAGGATATGTAACCCTATCATCATCATCATCATTCCAGCCGAAAGACGTCCACTGCTGGACATAGGCCTCGTGAGAGTGGGTGATACATGGGCATTTGACATGACCTTTGTCTTGTCCATGTTCATTCTAAGACCCACTCTTTCGGAAGCTCTACTGAGGTCATCGAGCATTGTACTGAGGTTTTCCATAGTCTCAGCCATGACAACCCCTAACCCTGTCACCCTATATAACTTCCAAATTATAATATTTTTTACCTGTAACATAGTCATTGTGTGATCAATCTTTAAACATATATTAAAACAACTTGAACGACACGATTGAAACCACAAGTAGCTTATTATACCAGTTATCACTGAAATACCAGCAAATTGCAAGCTTTTGTCTTAGGTAAAGTATTAAATACCTACCTACCTACTTAATATTTAAATGACGCATTTCATGCCCATACTTTGAATCTTGAAGAAAAGTTCGTAACCACTACATAAGTCAGACTAAATAACTCTCAAATAATAGTCTAGTCATAGTAATTATTATTAGGTGGTTTTTGTTAAAATATCTATTAGTTTATTTTATTTGTATATGTGTATTAGTATCAATGAAACTATATAAATTCTTGTAATCAAGAAGTTAGTATTTTAGACATTATATTTGACCTTTTTTTTTTTTTTTTTTTTTTTTTTCGTGTATGGCATCTCGGAGGTATAACCCTTATCACTATGTTTTTATATTTAACCCAAAGGTTGACTGGTAGAGAATGCCTTGTGGCATTAAGTCCGCCTATGTACCACTATTGTACATGAAGTTTAAATAAATAAATCTTTCAAGATGATCGCAAAAACATAAAAGTTAAACTTTTTATCAAAAAGCAGTAAAGTTAAAACTTTAAGTGAAACAATACATTTTTATTGTTATTTTTAGCGCCCAGTGTGTCGCGACCCTGCTATTGCGAACATAAACAATTCTTATTAAATTCTCATAAAACAAAATAACTGTGAGATCAGTATTTTTTCAATAAAGGTAGGAAGTACCGACGAATTCTCGTAACCATTGCCAAGTTACTTGTTGCTGTGTCTCTATACTTTCATATTGTGTTTCAAATTCTAATCGAGAGCTTAAAAAAACCTCTTTTTATTAAATGCAGAACAGAGAAATCTTACTCAATTGACCACTAAGTAACTGTTTTTCGTCAGTTTTTATTGAAGGTTGCCAAAATCGTCGAATTGGTCACGACTGTCCATTTCTAGCTTACACAAACAACTTCATAGTTCATTGTTAGGCACGTCAGATATTTTTTGTAGTACAGTCGTGCACAGTGGGTATCATTGCGCGTAGTCCCGTACCTACGCGGGGTTTGCGAAATGAAAATAATAACGGAATGTTTTAATTTCCCTGCGAGTGACAGGTCACGTGCCCCCGTCCCCCTCGGCCCCGCACCCCCAACTGTCATCGTCACTGCTGTGGACAATTAGCCTGCTCATGAGATTAAACAAGTAGAGTGAGCGAGTTTGCCTGATTTTTTTATACAACCGGTTTGCATCGCCCGCAGTGTACTCTTGTCATGTTAGACGCAAATGGCTGGCTCCTAGTGAATAGTATGATAGATATGACAAGCATGAGTAACGCACATATACCGTGTTCACATGACTAATATGGGTAATGATTTAATAAACAAGCTTTAAGTAGGTATATTAAGTATATGGAGAGTGGAGACAATAACAGATTATTTGCAAGTCTAGATATTACGTTAAGTCGACTTGATTTGAACGAATTTAGAAGCAGCAATTGTTGTTGAGAAGCGTTTGTATTTCGTTACATTAAACCAGGGTTAGCTGATATATATCAGCGGATATATATCATGATATATGTATATCACGATATATATCAATTGATTTTTATCTTGATATATATCAATAGATTTTTTCCTGTCTTCTGAACTAAAAATTTTGGAGATTAATGTTTACCCTGGCAACACGTAGCGAAAAACCACAATTCAGAATAATTTACTTTTTACTTTTTATGATTACAAATTATTATTAAAATTAGTTGATTTATCTCACAAACAAAGGTAGATTATTATAATAATAGGGACTTGTTTTTTAAATGTTCATTAAAAAATTCTTTCTCAAATAATCACTAATTCTTTTGTTACTTTTTTTAAATAAAAAATGTGGTAATTTGACACTTATATTATTTTACAAATTCCCTTCACATTTTTAAGTGTTTAATCCCCTTACAGAATGAAATTCGCTTCTTTTTCTTGGCCTGGATATATATTCGATATATATAAAAAATCGGATTTTTGATATTTATTATAAAAATCGGATTTTTTCGAACCCTGCATCAAACTCATAATGAATTTAGATAGCAATCATGATAGCGCATAGAAACAAAATCATTGAATACGAAGTTATTTCCGAGGCTAATTAAGTAATTAACGTGTGTTTGTTCCAACATGTCAGTTCAGAGAAGCGTGTTTATTTACTCCGACAAGTAAATGAGCAAATCCTTTAATTAATTCATAACGTGTTCCAATGAGATTTCTTCACGATTCAATTTAGAGAGGTGATTACCAATAAAGGCGCACGAGCGGAAAATTAAATGCGATTGTTGCAAGTGTTAGGAATTCGTGCGCGGTGGCCCTCCGTCCTCCGCACAATACGAGGATTAAGAATACACACTGATTTAGACTGTTTATAGACCCTTCACATTGCTTTTATTGCTCAATCTTTGGTATTGAAATGATGAGAAATGAGTACCGTGTAGCTCAACCCTGCGGTTCCATGTGTAACATTGGGTACCGTCCGCATCAAAATAAATAGACTTACGAGCTAATGGTGCCGATTCCCTTGTTCACAAACTAAACTAAATTTAAGTTTAGTGCATCTTTTTCTTTCTATTTCATTAAGAAAAGGACAGAAGATAAATAAAAAATTAAAAAAAAACGTATAAATTATTTTAGTTTAGTCCTGTCAAATTAATCAGCGCCTCCATACAAGTTTAGACGTGATTAAAAACTTGCCTACTAAAATTACAGCAATTTACGTCAAGCGCTGATTAATTTGACAGGACTAAACTAAAATTTATCTTCTGTCCTTTTCTTAATGAAATAGATAGAAAAAGATGCACTTAACTTAAATTTAGTTTAGTTTGTGAACAAGGGAATCGGCACCAATACACGAATACAGAAGATGATGGAGACGTGTAGTCTTCTGTTAATTTCGGACTCGTTAAAAGACATTGTCGGGAAAAATGTTAGCAGATGTTTTTCTAGATGAATGATATAGGTTATTACGACAAACAACAACGTCAAGGAGCGTGTATGCAAACCAAGCGAAGGGGCCAAAAGTCGCGTATAAACGTATAATAGACGTGTTGCAATTCAGCCCAATTAAAATTAATTAGCTACAGAACACTGTGTGCAAACCGAAGCAACAAATCAACGAAAGATACAACTTCGGATAGCGGCGTTCGAGGATAAGGACACGGACCCTGCATTAGGACAACACACTGTAAAATCAATTTTAAAACACAAGACATAGTGCTCGAATTGCCTTTTTGAAACGCAGTAACACCAGTATTCATTTTTCATCTAAAAATATTTTGTTTGTTCGGTCATGTTTCGATAGGTCATTCGTTATTTTAATTGAACAATATGTGTAATAAGTTTAAACTGGAAATAAAACGGCTCAGGCCTTCAGAAACAGCCAATTAAATCAATAAGTTTTTTTAGAGTCAGAAAGAGTTAATTAAGTGCTAAGATATTATTCACAGTGTAGCGCGGAAATAGTATATTGTGATACAAGGGTGGGAAGTAGGTTATTGCAAACGAGCTGTCATTAACAAGCCCGAGCCGAAGGCGAGGGTTTTTAATGACACGAGTTCATAATATATATTATTTATATAATCATAATTATAGCCTCTGAAAGTACGCCATGTTTAACAACAGTATTGAAAAATAACTTTTCACTTATAAAAGGAAAATCGTAATTAGGTATACCTGCGGGGTAATTGTGTAACACACTTACAGTAGCAATGGGTGTCATTTTGACAGCTCAAATACATAAAAAAAAAAAAAAACTTTGCGTTATTTACGTTGTAGAGCAGATTCATTTTTCGAACATATTCGTCACCTTGGAGGACGGAATGAAGCTAAACCACAATTTTTGCGAAATGGAGTTATGTACAATAACTTATTTATTTATATTATTTTATTTATTAGGGAAGACAAACAGTGACACATTACATTTTGTAGAAAGAAATACAAAAAAGATACGGCCGAATGTGTAACCAACGACATTTTCCACGGAATACACATAAAACATATTTTTTTACAAACCATGCTTTTAAAATTAAAACCTATAAACTACAATAATTTAATTAACGAAAGAAAAAAATTTAAGCTATTGCATAGCTTCTATCGCGGGCCTTGAGCGCGGGGACCGAATCCAGAAATTCCGTAACGAAAAAACCTCACGCTCCCCACTCCGACGGTTTTCCTACACCAGTACCCTCTAGTGATCTAATAATTTCTGGCAGTTCTTTTTTCTGTGTACTGCGTATTTTATTCTTATAAATATTAGTTTATAAAATTATGATCTTCACAAAAAGTGATTGTTGATAGTGGGGTTTGAACTCACGACAAGTCGATTACGAGTACATTCAGTTCCCCTGTTGCACCGCAAGGCTACAATGACTTAATTAAAGCTTGCCAAATAGTTGATACCATTCCAGTTGAACAATTTTTAAACTTGACTTTTGGAAATGACTGACAGATGGAATTTTTTCGCTGTCAAAACAGTTTGTCACTCTTTTTTTATTTAAAACTAGCAGCCCGTCCCGGCTTCGCACGGGGTAGACAATTATTTATTTTTGGAAATTTGGATATAAAACACTTTTTTTCACAAATATTTTTATTTATTAAAAAAATATTATTAGACATTATGATGTTCTTCAATATTGTTGTACATTATTTTGTTCTATCGCTAATAGTTTCGGCAGCGCATTCGACGAAAGACATTTTAAGACTCATTTTTCTACACCTTCGGTTACATTGTTCAAATTTTACCAAGGATCCCTAATTTTTTTCAAAATGAAATGTAGCCTATGTCAAATTAGAAGAATGTAGCATTCTATTGGTGAAAGAATTTTTTAAATCGGCCCAGTACTTTTTGAGCCTATTCATTACAAACATACAAACATACAAAAATAGGTACAAATCTTTCCTCTTTATAATATTAAGTGTAGATTACTTTAGGTTCAACACTTTCGTCTATTTTAAAGTTGTTATTATGCTTATATTTGAATAGTATTTGACTTTGTTTACGTAGTTATACACTTTTACGACGTTCAGCACTTATTTATTTTGTTTTTAAGCTATTGCATAGCTTCTATCGCGGGCCTTGAGCGCGGGGACCGAATCCAGAAATTCCGTAACGAAAAAAAAAAAAATAATATCAAAGAAAAAGAAATACTGCATAAATAAAATAAATAAATAATTATAATTGCATAAGTTGATACAAAATGCTATGCAATAGCTTTACCGCGGCAGTCCCCGAGTGCCACACGTCTTTTTTTGTTAATTAAACAAAAAAAAAAATAAGAATACAAAATAAGTTTATGAAATGTTAATGCAAATGTTAATTAAAATTACTAGTGACTAAGTGTTTTGAGTACAATATTTTTGAACCTACCAGCAGAAAGAGCAAACATATCGATATGTGAGAATTGCTTGTTGTAATTATTAGCGAGTCGACGCAGTGGTGTCCGCATACCTGCGTTACTGCAACAAGAGGTAACAGCCAACAGCAAACAAGAGGTGACAGCAAAAAATGTGCTGAGAAAGAGCCATAGTTTTTATTAGTCAAATAATCTAACAGATATCGATGGCCCCACCGAATAAACGTATAAGAGAAAAATGACAACATTTCAGCAAAAAATAAAAACGTTTAAACTTCAATAACGCTCATTTCATTGTAAATAGGTATAAATAATGTATAATCGAATTATTGGTAAAAAAATAGGCTATAGACTTGTATATTTACTTTCTTGGGCGACTCAAAAAGCATGTAATTATAACATAAACTATTATTCCTATAATTTTAAAATTAATTATTTCCCTAGAATAAAGAAATTCACTATTATAATAGGCGTGTTTTGAGTCTAAAATTCATTAAAAAAAAATTAAGTGGGTGCAGGATAGGCAAAAGAAATGAAAAATGTAAAAAAAAAATCGTGTAAGAAACATTGCACGTTTATTCGGTGGGGCCATCGATATCATGACTGTCAGCAGGTTTTTTTCAAATGTGCCAATAAATTTTAATGTAGTTTCAATAAGAGTAAAAAATTCTATGCCGCTTCAATTCATTGTGATTATAAGTCAAAGAATGAATGAATGAATGAAATGCACCGACCCCAGCGTGGTTTAACCAGACTCGAATACTCGAATGAACCCAAAGATACGCACTAGCTCCTGAAGCCTCATGTTTCATGGGGCTACAGTGACCATTACATATCAAGGAGTAGACCGGGGGGCATGATAATGGTAGGGAAGACGTGCCCATAGGATATGGAAGGATTATTAGGATTACAAGTCAAAGAAAGTAATTATTCAGTGTATGTAAATAAAAAAAAATAAAAAATTGTTGTAAGAGCTCATAGAACTCTTGACCACCAAAATTATGATATCATAATATTGTGTTATGACGCTGATTTCTTACGCGCATCATTTATTTTTTAAACGTCTATAACTCAGTAGTGTAGTTCTATGGAATAGCTCCATTACCCTCCAAGGGGACGAATTATGAAGCAATTGACTAGCTTCCTCCAAAATCATTCAGATAGTGAATTAGGGTGCTGTAGGTACAAAGATAGAATC
Source organism: Dryobota labecula (assembly GCA_947523025.1). Classification (NCBI taxonomy): domain Eukaryota; kingdom Metazoa; phylum Arthropoda; class Insecta; order Lepidoptera; family Noctuidae; genus Dryobota; species Dryobota labecula. Next base: position 18,690,229 of record OX383287.1, on the reverse strand, counting down.
GTAGGTACAGTAGTGTTGTACCCTTTGCTAATATTAGTGTTATCCACGTGTTATTTTTATCCTAGAAAAAACTAAATGTGTATGAGATGTCTTGTAAATTGGAACTGTTATAAAGTAACAGTTATTTTCGTAGTCAATTCATCATTGTGGCGCGCGGGAGGAGACGCTGTTAATCATAACCGGTGCGATTGCCAAAATAACTTGTATTCCTTGTGAACGGTGATTTATGATGGTTGCATGTTAATTACGATCTTAGTTATGTCGTGTTTAGGTCAGTTCTGTTGATCATTATATTTATCATTCATCAGACTATAGTTTTAACTGCCCATAAAATTTAAGGAACACGTTGTGTCTATTTTTGTGAATGAGAAAGCGTGGGTTGCTAATGAAGAGTTTGATAAATTTAAACAATAAGGTCTACATTATTTTGGTGACCGTACAGACAAACATACCATAGAAATAATGAACATGAATTCATTACTCATACGCCTGTACACTGACATTAAAAATAAAGCAGTACCGAGCAAATTATGTAATCTAAACGCAGCTTAGCAAAGGTCACATCATACGTTATGTTCTTTAATAAACTCCTCAGGTGTTGTTACGTATAAAAATCCCGGCAATTCAATTAGCGGGAAAGCAGGGCGCAGGGCGCGGAGGGCGGGGCCTAATAAACATAATATAAATAATCTGTGGCGATAAATCTGCAGCGCTTTATGGCAGGAGTGGGTTGTCACTCCGTCTAATTAGCGCTAGTGCTGTAAGCGCGATTCAGCGGTGAAGCGCTGAGCGGATGTGAAAATTGGAGTGTAGTGTTATGAAGTGCTGGCTGAAAAGAGGATAATCCTGTGGGTTTTGTTTTTGAAATCCTTGCTTAGGAGATTAAAACCGGCCGGCCACAGAAGTAAACTACTGATAAAATTACGAATCACTTTAAATTTCAACACCATTATTAAAAAAAAAAAAATACTATAAAAAAAATAATTCAAATTAAATTACTCAGAGGATCTAAACTTTTTCCATAGGTACAGAAAAAACGAATTAACGAAAAATAAACATATATTTCTAAAGAAAATGTCTAGTGACAAAAAATTCTAAAAATAAACCAGATATTTTTGATGAAATATTAAAGCGCTGTAGCAGCTTTGCGGTTACGTCTCTCGTCAAAGCACTCTTCATCAGGCTTAGTTAATTATGAGGACATATCAGCTTTATTATAATTACTCATTTTAATGTCGCTGCGCCTACCGTCGCGTCGCGTCGCACCGTGCCGTGCCGTGCCTTGCCGTGCCGTGCTGTGCCTGTTATATACTATACCCAAAGTCTCAAATTCAGATAATTTATGTAAACAAAGGGGATAACATAACAAAAAAATATCTTCGTAATGGAAATTCACATAAAATTGCGAAAAAAGAGGTTCTATATTCTTTTAAGAACTGATTTTAAGAAATAATTATTAAAAAATAATCATACCGTAATTATTTTCATAAATTTTCGGTTTTAAACAAAGTTATTAATAAAAGGAGATTTTCTGGTATAAAATATTTTATGATACTGGTAACAATGCAGGAGATCCAAACATTAAAAAAAAAATTACATCTTCTACAACACTAATATTACAACTCTCATAAATAGATTCATATTGTACTCGTAAGTAGCATATCTAGCCACATTTTAGATGAAAACGGCTGTAAACTGTTTCGATTGGAAATCGATTTTGGGACGCCTACGTCTAGTACTGGGCTTAAAAGGTCTGATTATGACTATAGTATACTACTCGTATCGTACTCTCCGACACACTACAAAAAACATTGTTTGGCAATGGTATTTTGTTTGCATAGTTCTTATAATTAATTCACTTTAATTTTATTGATGATTATTTACAAAAAAAAATAATGATAAAATGTTTTGCACCACTGTCCTGTCATTTTGACAGTGACATTTCTTGACATTACTTTGTTTACATAAATTATCTGAATTAGAGACTTTGGGTATAAGTCTCATTTAAATGAACACTGACTCTTAACTTTACAGGCGTCACTTAACTCGTCTACTAAGACATTCTAGTACTAATAGCTTTTAAAAGCTATTAATGATCTCAATAACAGAATAAACGCTAATTGGAAAACGGGTATCCATTAAGAGGTTTAATAATATACGGACGGTAATTGTTATTGTAAGGTTGAAAGTTCGTGTAGTAGGTACAGAGCTGGTATTATACTCTTGTATGATTCGTTTTAATTGCTCGTTATTATTGCTCGACATCTCATTAGCTACAACGTGGAGTAGTTTTAAAATAATTGGGCAACGTATGTATGAAGTTATTAATGCGATACACCGTACCTACCTACCTGTAATAGCGGCCATTACTTTGCAAGATATTGAAATCACTTGAAATTATACGGGTACCTAACATGGTAGCGCCAATTACCTTAACGGTTAAAAAATTACTACATATTGATCGAGTTCGCTAATTCGCTTGTGTTGTGTGTTACGCTTTCCCCAAATTAGTGGCTTCCGTTGAGGACGTTTTGTACAAATTATAGAGGAAAGAGCAGTGGTGGCCCAGTAGTATAGGCCCCTAACTTACGAGTTGTAGGTCGTGAGTTCGAATCCAGGCAAGGACTTTACTTTGTGTAAGTATTTAATTTCATCACAACTGCTCTCAAAACAAACTCAGTCTTGAGGTAACCGGCATGTCCTAGAACTAAAAATTCGAAGACATGTTACATTTACTAGATTATCCTAGTAGACCTCGGTAACATCACGAGCCTCCTAAACTTCAACAGAACACAGACGTCCTAACATCAGCTGCTGTCTCACTGCTGTGTTATAGGCTGATTGTATAATGTATCAGGGTTCGAAAAAATCCTATTTTTATAATAAATATCAAAAATCCGATTTTTGTATATATATCCGATATATATCCAGTCCAAGAAAAAGAAGCGAATTTCATTCTGTAAAGGGATTAAACACTTAAAAATGTGAAAGGAATTTGTAAAATAATATAAGTGTCAAATTACCACATTTTTTATTTGAAAAAAGTAACAAAAGAATTAGTGTTTATTTGAGAAATATTTTTTTAATGAACACATAAAAAACAAGTACCTGTTATTATAATAATCTTCATTTGTTTGTGAGATAAATCAACTAATTTTAATAATAATTTGTAATCATAAAAAAGTAAATTATTCTGAATTGTAGTTTTTCGCTACGTGTTGCCAGGGTAAACATTAATCTCCAAAATTTTTAGTTCAGAAGACAGGACTAAATCAATTGATATATATCGTGATATATATCATCATATATATCCGCTGATATATATCGCGAATCCTGGTATGTATAGAGGAGGAAAAAAATAATTACGTAGCTGATAGCTGCACTTTATCAGGTTTAAAAGCGCGTAGGTGTTACATTACACAGGCAGTTGTCAGAATGGTCCCGCGGCCGGTATCACTTGCACGCACCATTACCTCCATAATTTAATTAGTTTGGAGTGATCATTTCATTAATAGAGGCGATATTTGGCGAGCGAGAGCGCTCGCCCGCGGCTTTGTCAATTTTAATTAAAACCCGATAGGTGGACCGAAATGTTGGAATTCTTCATTAATTAGTCCGGCACGAGATTTCTAATAATTTAATTAATGGACGGAGTTAATAAGCCCGTAGCCATCCTGTCGGTATTCCTGTAACGCGTCGGATGTCCACGTGTTACACATTCATTGGTTCAAGTATGTGCGACTAAATGTGACACCTCGCCCCTCAATATGACGCATTATTCCAATAGTAGGTATCTGTGTTATTGATATATAGATAGAAGGAATACATAGATACTAGGAATTTAGGTATCTGATCTAGTATCGTATTATAAATGGAATTATAAAATGATGTGCATGAATTATAAAATTTGAAATTCGATATGATATGACTCTTTATGTTACGTCTTCTTTGTTTTTTTTCGTGTGGTTAGCGACTAACTTGGTGTTATTATAAAATTATTTAAAATATAATAAAATAATAAATTTATATAAATAATAACAATAATATAACTGTATATTATTATTTTCTATTAAAAATAATATGACAAATTTTTTGGTTATAATAGTTTTTATAATTCCTTTTTGTTTTATAAAAAATATATTTTGAATGGTTCAGATATTATTTTTGAGATTTTATGCCGCCCATAGTCCTCTGACTTGGCTACACATGCTGTCGAGAAATATCTCTCAGGTATGTATTTTCAGGTTTCCTCACGATATTTTCCTTGACCGTTTTTTAAGCAAGTGGTAATTGTTCAATACGCACATGAATCCGAAAAGTCAGAGGTGCCTTGGGTTCGAACTTGAGACCTATGACTTGGCACTCCGAAGGTCACACCGCCAGGCTATCACAGCTGTTATGTTAGGTACTGCATTGCGTTTAGTGCTGATAGTAGATAATAATACAAATCAGATTGTTTCCTGAATAAAGTCAAAAGTCAAAGTCAAATCATTTATTTCAAATAGGCACATAAAAGGCACTTTTGAAACGTCAAAATTTACAACAATAATTAATTGATTCTAGCTGCTTCCAAAAGGTAGTTACGTATGGAGAAGAATGGGCATGGAACTCCATACTTACTCTTTTAAAATGTTAACAATATTTGTATACATTAATTATTATTAATACGTGAAGACTATGCACTTACCTAGAATACAATTACTATACCATAATAGGTAAAAAGAATGAAAAGTGAAGGAATGACAGACAAATTAATTATGCGTTAGATACATGGTGCTCACATATTTACAAACATTGTAAAAGTAGATGATTTCCCAAAAAAAATATTTTAACTTATGTCAGTGTGTGAGTCAAAGTTTAATTACAGAAAATAAAATGAATTTCATAAAAAAATATAAATTATACAATTAAATTAGCAACCAGTTTGATTTTGACTAGATTAAAAACTTTATGACATGAGAATATTTTTAGTTGCATAATGCATTATGGTAAGTTGATACTCAACACTTGATTTGGAAGCGAAATTCCGCGATAAAGAAGGTGTTATGTCTGACATCATCTGTAAATCAAATCCTTGACTCATGTTCATACATAATCTGCTTAGCCTTTTCCCAACTGTGTTGGGGTCAGCTTCCAGTATAACCGAACGAAGCTGAACACCAGTATTTTACATGGAGAAACTGCCTATCTTACCTCTAGATTCAAAATTCAAAAGACATTTATTCAAATTGGGCTAAGAATCAGCACTTTTCGAACGTCAAAATGAAATTACATAAGACAGTCCCCCAAAACGCCCACCCTTCACCATTTCCTAGAGCTTTAACTGGGAAGAAGAAGTAGCGCAATAAACTGCCCAGCAGCACAGCTGTCTGTTCATATATAAAATCTTGATTCTATACAATATTTGGTATGCAAAGTAATTAACATTAGGAAAGACAGAACAGTAAATACATTTATTTGCCCTATGTCAGCTAACATTCGCCAATATACCAGAAAATACAATGAACAAAAGCAAAAAAACCTAGAACCCAGTAACTGGGTAATACGATAACCCTTGGTAAGACTGGTAATTTTATTTCAATTAGCGGTTATGGAATGCCTTGCCCGTGTCAATAAGGCGTGCCCAATCTTTGTTCATTTTAAAAATTATGATAAAAAAACACTATCTCCTTAACCATAATTTCTTTTTTGTTTTGTCTCACGATTATTATTGTATATATTTATATAGATAAGTACTTATTATATAATAATAATAATAATTTATTTACCAAAAAGAAGAAATACAATGCATGTTACATTATTTAGATTTTACATTTGTGCTCAATTTTTGTGAATAATGACCCCGATGCTAGGAAAATCCTGTGTTATAGGGGCCATCCATTCGTCCGCTAAGATTATTTTACAAAATTGGGGACACTAAAACGTGTAACAGCAGCAATAGTGTGTGAGTAAGCGCGTGTAATGTGGTGTAATGGGGAAAGTGTGTGAGTGTGTTGTGTGATGAGTGTATGATGCATGATGTGTGTTTGAGTGTGTGATGTGTGTCGTGTATGTTTAGAGAGGGAAGGTGATTATGTGAATATGTTTTATGTGTGTATGTATGTATTTATTGTATATAAGTAGGATCCATTTCCATGGCCACCATGAAAGGCCATGGAAATGGATGAATGAATGAATGGATGGTCATGGAAGGCCTCCCACAAGGTGGACCGATGACCTTATGAAAGCCGTAGGAATCCGCTGGATGCGGGAAGCACAGAACCGGTCGAAGTGGCGTGCTTGGGGGAGGCTTATGTCCAGCAGTAGACGCCTTTCGGCTGAAATGATGATGACACCACAAACTACCAGGGGCCCAAGTCTGCTATTTTTATAAATTCGTCACTCCAACACGATCCCATTGTCATTTTGCTAAAAGTTCGTAATCTGCTAAATTCATATTGGTCGATCATTGGTCGGTTAGAAGTTGGAAGTTTAGTAGGAAGTTTCATTTGTCATTATGTACGAGATTACCAATTCTTTCAGTGGAGTGTCAGTGGCTGACTATTGGAAAGTCATAATGACGCCATTATATTAGTATCAGATTACCAAACTTGTCAAAATCAACAATTATGAAATCAATGATAGACCATTCTGACATTTGTAATAGCAGACTTGAGGCCCTGCAGTAATGTCTTCTTCTTCCCCCTTAAAAGGTTGTCTTTAAAAGATCGCTTTTAGCGATAAGACCGCCCATTGTGTCACTCCTTGTAAAATTCTATACATATAAATCTGTAGTTTTTATGGTGTACAATAAAGAATATTCTATCTATCTATCTAAGATTGATTGTCAGACTTTCGACTAACGGCTTAACTTGCTTTCCGAGGCACCGAGGGGTCTTGGTATGTCAAAATGGTCACCCATCCTCGGATCAACAGCGGGAAGCGTAGCTTAACCTGATCAATCGACCCGTGAGGCTGTTATTAATAAGCCACAAGCCCCTGACTCATGTTCATACGTACCTATATAGTTTTTTTTTTTTTTCTTTATTTTAAGGGCTTTATCGCTGAGCGATAACGTCACCCTGTAACATCAGCACAATCAACTAAACCTAAAAACAGATAACACTTACTTTAAAACAAATAATGCCAGTTTGTACAGTATCCTAGCTTGTTCTGATAAAGGACATGCCAGGATAGCATTACACTCTCCAATATCGTACATATTTATAGGGCTAAGCAAATTAAATCTCAAAGCCCCATTCCGCACACACTCCATCAAAAAATGTTGCACATCTTCGACTACTCCACATTCTTCACAGTTGGGTGATGTTGCCTTTTTCATCAAAAAACCGAACTTCTTTGATGGAATGTGACCGGAACGAAGTCTTAGCGCCATAACTAAATCCTTTCTGTTAAGCATATTTTGATCAGTCCAATTATACACTGGAAGCTGTGGTTGGATGGTCTTGTACCAAATTCCCTTTTCTCTTGACCTTTGGTTAAAGTATTCACTCCACATTTCTGTACTCTGCTGCACCTACATAGTTAAAATCCATATAAACAAAAAAACAATGTCTTGCTCAGACAAAGTAGGATTATCATCATCATCATTTCAGCCAAAAGACGTCCACTACTGGACACAAGCCTCCCCCAGTTGGGGGGATATGCCATAATCGCCTCGCTTGGCAGGCGGATTGGCGATCGCAGATATGATGTTAAAATGCATAGAGAACGCTGCTGCCCATTCTCTAGTAAGTCCCTTAGTCGCCTTTTAAGACACCCACGGGAGCAACTGGGGTGGTGCTATTCTTTACGTCCGGCACCACACGGTAAAATAGGATATCTCTTGCATAAAACTGTAATTTGTAACTAGACAAATTGCTGAATAAACCTGTAATAATACGACATACGACAGCTTAATAATGAATTAGCGTTTTCCCGGTACCGTTGTCTGTACTTATGAAATTGCATACTGTTACGGCGAAACCCACAGTATCGACTATGTACGGATCCGCTTGTCGAAGCAAATGACATACAATTGTCGAGGAGCCCTTTTGAAGTAGAATGTCAAGCAAATTACCGACTTTTATACTATAATCTACGGAATCGCGTATTACAAACGTGGACTTTGTTTATGTCTGAGAGACTTGATATTATTGTGGATGTGTATTGATATCTAAATAGGATAAAGAAAAAAAATAATATGATATCTTTTGGGGTCAACGACCGACCAACGAGTAGTGAAGTTACTTAAAATCTCTTCTTTTTTTTTTCACTGATGTAATCGAATAACCATAACGTCTGTGAAAAAAAAAAACAATAATATTAACAAACCTGAGTTTCTCACTAATAGGGGTCGATGACCCCAAAAAAAAAAATACTTCAAATTTTTTTTTTAGTTTTATCGTGTTCACCTATACATTGTGTAACTGAATTAATGCACATTATAGAAGTAGTTTGTTCAGAATCGTTCACTGAATCGATTTCTGTCATTTTTAATATAGGTGAAAATACAAAACAAACATAATTACAGCTACGTAAATTACAGTCACACTTCAGCCGTAAAGTCAAAACAAACCAAAATGGCCATATAACAGTCGCCAGCAATCAAGTTACCACAAACTGTCAGATTTTCTCGTTCTGTTCAGATTTTCTAGTTTAAAATCGTTTGGAGAAGATTGACAGTTTTGATGTGCTGGCAACTGTACCTTCTACGCAAAACTTATACGTGTGCGACTGTAACCATAATTTTCTTCCATAATCAGTATTAAGTAATTTAATGAATAAACAATTTTTTATACATAAATTCAGTATATATAATTATTATGATTATAACATAATATTTTAATTGGGGTGTTTAGTGGTGCGCATTAATGCCGGGACAAATCGATATTGTTATTTCCAACTCTTCATAACTCTCTGATATAATACTTCAAAGCTCACGGGGTAAACTTGGAACCAATCAGAGTAAGATTTGGTCAGTAAGCAAAAATCTAGGGTAAATTCAGGATAGATGCCGCAGTGGGATAGGTGCCTTGATTGCAATTACTCTAGTTCCGCGAATGAAACACATGTTATTTTATTTATCTATTGAGAGACTCTGCAACCACAACTAAGTTGACCGTGTTGCATGTCTCTGTACCATTGCATGGGACGGCTAGGTGCGATCAAAGTTTTTACGGGATAAATGTCCTGTTTCTCGACGGGGCATCTATCCTAAACGTAATTTACATGGATTAGGTAACTATCTCCTTTATGGGGATAGTTGTCCCAAAATTTAGAGGTCGGCAAAAATCGCCAATACTCTGGAAATATCATAGATAATTTTTATTCCTTTCATAAATTTGAACATAATAAACAAAAGTACCTACCCGTTTTACAATTATAGAATCTTGCTTTTTGTACAAAGTGATATAAAGAAATTTCAAAAAGTGGGGCATCTATCCTGGATTTACCTAACCAATCAGAGTTAAGATAGATAGATAGATAGAATACTTTTTATTATGTACACCATAAAGATTACAGATATAAATGTAGAACTGTTACATAGGGTGTCACAATGGGCGGTCTTATCGCTAAAAGCGATCTTTTACAGACAACCTCAAAAAATCAAAAATCAAAACAAATCAAATCGATGTTACTAGAGCGAATCGTGTTTTTGCAAAAACCCTATCTTTTTCTAGTAAGATTGAGAAATGTTTTTACCATTGTCTAATTATCCGTGTTTTCACAATATCTCTAGGGTTTTTGCGAAAAATCGAATTATGAAATCATCCTACGACGTATACTCGTATAATCAATACCCATCACGACTGCAGAGTTTCGCTAGCTAATTTCATTTGAAATTAGATCTGCTGTCTTAATGTTTGTAAAACTAGTTTTTTGATTTTAGCCATTTGATTTTTATTTAAATTAAAACAATAACTTAATTCTAGAACCCATTGCGATAGATATCTAACCTTTAGATAGTTGGTAGAATAATTTTTAAAGTGGTTTTTCCGCGTTTAAGTATTATTTTTATGAACATCTTCTATTAGTTATAAATATTATTATTTATTTACTGAATTTCTTTTTAATATATTTATTAATAATGGCCGCGCGGTTCGATAGCAGATTAAGCTACGCTTGCTGCGGTCGGTCCGTGGATAACATAGCATAACATAATAACTTTATTTGAATCATAAAAGTACACACGGCTACATATCAAGCTATAGTTTTCCAGTATAAGCTGATCTCTCATTGTACGGAAATCCTATACAATGCGAGAGCAGCGTAAACTGGATTTTTCTAAATCGTTTTTTTTCTTTGCCAAACCCGTAATATTTTTGAACGGCCTATCCAACGATACCTTACACCGATATTTTACCACTTTGTCGGCGTGATTAATATCTATACCCATACCAAATTACAGCTTTCTAGTACTAAGAGCCTCTGAACTAAATGGCGGACAGACAGACAAAAAGACGGATATGGCAAAACTATAAGGGTTCCTTGTTTACCACGGAACCCTAATAACGAAGATAGAATAAGAGTGTTGGTAGAAGTTTTAACGAAGTTTAAGTTTATACAATCCACTGTATAGCAGTAGTTTCTACTCTTTGTTTCAAAATGGACAGAACCCCAAAGAGATATCAATAGAGGTATTAAAGCAGCCCTCATGTCCTGTGTAAGCAAAGATCAGACAAAACTAACGCACACACTTAGGTATAATATTAGTAGGAGCGTCCGGTCGCATCCCTTTATCTATGAAAATGCCGCAAGCTACGTCAAAGTAACTCAAAGGAAGCCCAACGTAAACACAGAGTAATAAAATGTGCTAATATTTAACTTACGTACCACCAACGAAGATTCTTGTGAACCAATTAAGGTATAAGGTACAGTATTTTAAACGGTAACGTTTCTGGTAGATTAATTACTTATCTGATAGAAGTTTGTTTAGTTTTTAGGGTTCTGCACCTGAAGGGTGCCAAACGGAACCCTATTACTAAGCCACCGCTGTCTGTCCGTCCGTCTGAATGTCAGCGGGCTGTACACGTATCTCATGAGATACAGCCTGCCGACAGCACCTACCTACCTACTAGGGTTCATGAACCCTAATAGGTAGACAGTTGAAATTTTCACAGATTGTGTATTGCTATTTCTGCTAAAATAACAAATAATAAAAATAAAATAAAGTTAAAAATCAAATCAAACAAATCAAACGTTTATTTGCCAGAAATACATTGTTTTGGTAAAGGTAAAGATCCTAGGTGTCATTGTATTCTGCCTGCAAGCAAGCGTGAATTTTTATATCAAGTTTACATGAATTCTTATTCTTATATAAAATTACCACGTGTTGCAACGTTTGGTATTATTGGCATAAACATCGGGGTAAATAAAGGAAACCAACCAAAATAATCTATCTATATATTATACAAATATGTTTGTATGTTTATAAATGTTGTTATAATGTTATAATGTATATAAAATTAATTATTAATTATTTAAATAAAATTAATTATTTAAATAATTAATTATTTAAAATTATTTATTTAATTATTTATATAAAATTAATTATTTATATTGTTATAATGTTTATAAAACAAATATGTTTGTATGTTTTGACACGCAACGCGACATAAAGGTACCGCTCGTCGCACGACACGCGGTGCCTTTGTGTCGCGTCGTCTATCTGTCTGTCTGCGGCTTAGCTCAGAGACTCTTAGTACTAGAAAGCTGTAATTTGGTATGGGCATACGTAATAATTACGCTGACAAAGTGGTAAAATAAAATCTATACAATTTTTTTAGGGTATCTCCCCTACACGTAAAGTGGGGATGATATTTTTTTTTTTTGTCGTCTGTCCCATACAACGGTCCAACGGTTTAGCCCTGCCCCGTCTCAAAAATCCATCCTGTATATATCATGATTGACTGCTTTGTTCCATAAAGGTATAGCGTGATGATAATCATTTAAAAGGTTAAATCTGTAACTACCTGAATATTCTAACCTTTTGGACCGTTTTCTTACAATTTGCGGTAAACTATAGAACAGCGGTGCCCATACTTTTTCTTAAGGAGATCGACCTAGCAAAACCGTATTTAACCGTTTAACTCACCAAATATTTAACAAGAAAAAAAAAATGCATAAGTAAATCTACGTTGGGTACAAAGTGTCAAATCTGTATTAAATTTTTAATTATCCAATATTACAAAAAGAATTTCAAATAGGTATTAATGGTACAATATTAAAAATGAAAAATTATCTTGATGCTGATGTCGAAGTGTGACATTGGTGGTCTTCCGCAAAATGTTCGTAGTTAGGAATATTCTCAGTTATAGCTAGACGCAAGCAGGCTGTCAGGTGATCGTTTGTGAGACGAGCACGATATTTTGATTTAATTACTTTCATATGAGAAAATGCAGACTCGCACAGATATGTCGATGCAAAGAAGGCAGTTATTTGCAGTGCTTTTGCTTTATTAACGGATATTCCATTTCGGGTATAGATGACCAGAAAGGATTACAGTCGCCAGCCCTAGCTTTTAAGTTGATATCCGAAATGAGCTTCAACATTGACGACTTACTGCGCGCGCTCCATCTCGCAAAGGAGAGAAAGCCAATCAGATATTACATGTTTTTAAACTTCATGTTTCTGTACGTCGCTTTTTATTTAGCAAAAAGCTACAGTTTTATGGTCGATCACTGATAATTTTGCTTATCCTCGGCGAGCGACCTTAAAACCTCTCGCGATCGACCGCATGGGCACCTCTGCTATAGAAGAACACTGTACCAGACTAACATCGGAAAATTTTAACTGCTTTTACTTTTTTCAGCCGAAAGACGTCCACTGCTGGACATAGGTCTCCCCCAAGCACCGCTACCTCGACCGGTTCTGTGCTTCCCGCATCCAGCGGATTCCTGCGGCTTTCATAAGGTCATCGGTCCACCTTGTGGAGACCTTCCAACGCTACGTCTTCCGGTACGCGGTCGCCACTCCAGAACCTTTCGGCCCCAACGGCCATCTGTTCTGCGCGCAATGTGCCCTGCCCATTGCCACTTAAGGCAATTCTTTGAGCTATGTCGGTTACCGTGGTTCTCCTGCAGATCTCTTCATTTCTGATTCGATCACGTAGGGAAACTCCAAGCATAGCCCTCTCCATTGCCCTTTGGGTGACTTTTAGCCTTCTAATAAGGCCCATTGTGAGCGACCACGTTTCAGTGCCATATGTCATCACTGGCAACACGCACTGGTCAAACACGCACTCGTCTTGACACACTGCGGTATGTGGGACGAGAAGATATTGCGTAGCTTCCCGAACGCTGCCCAGCCGTGTCGGATTCGACGATTGAACTCTTTCTCGAAGTTGGACCTACCTAACTGGACAGTTTGTCCTAGGCAAACATACTCGTCCACAACTTCGAGTGTAGCGTCTCCGATATTCATGAGAGACAAACAGATAAACATAAATTTTAAAAACTATATTTTTGGCATATGAATCGTTCCCAGACCTCGTAGCAATTACTTTTTTTCAATTATGTTCAAGTTTCGATTCCGCTACGATTTTAGTACATGTGTAGATAATACCACGCCTCAATTTGTAAAACCAATCACACAAAAAATCCATGTTATGTTATCAAACGGACGTTATTTGGTATTAAAAAAAGGTTTACTCATAACATGTTTTGCAATAGCAAACTCTTTTAAGGTGAGCACACTGTCAATATTAAAAAACTAGGTTAGGCATGGATAGTGTAGTTGTTTCGCATCCTAATCCTGCGGCGGACGCGGCGGGAAAATGGCGGAAATTGAAAATAAACATTTCATCTGCGCTCCGGCACGCACTGCCCAAATTGACAATACAACCAATTTGCCGCCGCGCACCGACCACTTTTGTATGGGAATTGAAAAATAATATTACTCTTTTTTCTACCACTGCACGTGGGCAATCTCAAAAATAAACTATGATTCTTCAACTTGTGCCTCCGTTATTTGGTTCTTGTTATGGAAAATAAATAAAATCGTCGGTGAAATATGAATACTTAAGTGTCTTTCACTTTAGACGTTAACAATTAATTTAGAATTGTATATTAACGTGGGCTATTTAATGACTATAAAATATCGGAAACATAAATGAGAAAGCGTTTACCGTAATAAGACTTTTACAACAGCGGCGAAACTTTTCATTAGCAATTATCATGTTGTAGCGGAAACACTTACTCACATCGATAGTAAAATACGCAATGATCATTACGTCGGCATTAAATGTTCACAATAATTAGCTAAAGTGGCTACAATAGCAACAGACGTCTCATTAAGCGCGCGTTTTGTTATCACAGTCGGCAGGAAGCACTCCGATAGAGTGGCGCTCATTCATTCAGTTTTAAAAACCAATGCGTTTAGTTAACACGCGTCTCGACACACGTACGAACGCAGCCAAAGAAAGAACCATTCATCATTACTCTAAATTATACGTAAATTCATATTACCCAGTAATTACATTGTGAAAAATGTTTTTTTTTTAAATTAATACAATTTAGTGTGCGGTGAGTGCAACTGAAATATATTAATTTGCGCGTTGTTATGAAAGTATTCAGTGTTGTTTACAGCGATGTTGTGAATATCTCAACACTTTTTAATTAAGTGTAATAAGTATAATGAGTGTTGTAAAGTTTCGCAGACGCTCCTCGCTGAGCTTTGATGCCAATTAATGTAGAGCTTATTGGAACTTTCCATCAGATTTTGCTGTCTACAGTTTCTTCCTTACTACTCCTGTACAATGTGGTTCATGGAGGACTTATTAATTTATTACATAACAGTAACAGGGTGATTATAAAAAAAATTAAGACAGTGCTTCAAATTAATTTTAACACAAAACCGAAAAATGATTAATTCATACGTGCTTAATTTAAGAAACGAGGCCTCTCGTACAATTACACATAATATTTTAATTAGGCAAGCTAAATTAGTTTGTAAAGTGAGCATATACTTAATGTAATTTAGATTGAGTTTTTTAATAACCCTAATTGAGTGATTTAATTACGCACACCGACATTGCGTAGTCAGTTACTTAGTTAACGAACCTACAGCTAATTATGACCACCTATGGGTACCCTTTCGTGGGAATACAGAAGTATTCGTTATATAAGGTAAGTGCTTATAAACGTTAATATCGAAAGTGGATCGGTATACGTACAGACGGAAATATTGATTACAGATTAATGTTTATTAATTTAATCTAAAAATTACTTTGCCTAATAAGAAGATAAAATTATTTATTTTAATATAACATGGTAAGTACCTAACTTATAAATTTAGCCCCACAAAACCATTGCAATGGTTTGACTGTGGGGCAGGGCTTTAAATACCGGTAAATTTTCATAACGTTACCTTGTATTGACAGAGTTAACGTTATTATTAAAATAACGTAATTTATGCGACTATTAATTTTATCGTTATTTTAAACGGGTGAGATGTAGGTAGTGGAGCCTGAGGCGTGTGGCGTGGCGGGAGTCCGCCCTTGCGCCCCTCTGATGCCGTGCCGATCAAAACGTTGCCTGAATCTGCCTGATTCTTACCCAGAGAACGGCAACGTAGCTAAATTAACGTTAGTTATCATATTTTTGTTAATGTTAATTAACGTTATATTACTGGTAATGTTATCAAGTAACATAAAATTTTTGTAACGTTAGTAGGTATAACATTGAAATTTATCGTTACGTAACGGTTATTATTTTGGTATTTGGTAACGTTAACAAGCCCTGCTCTCAGGTCAGTGAGTCTCTAGACAATAATACTTAACATACTTACATATCCAAATAATATTCTTTTAAATATGCAGAGCAGCTTACGTTTACCGACTTAACTTTTTCACTTTTCGGGCATGTACAAAACTTATGTAGGATACATATAAAAAATGTATACTTTTTAGACCAAAGCGTCAGGTTTTCAGACTAAAAACATCAGGTTTTTATACCAAAAACATCTTCATTTAGACAACATAATTACTTTAGAGAATAATTTCACACATTTAAGTTTTATAAGTAGCGTTTACAACGGCGCACAGTGGAACGAATGTATGGGAGCGGTTGGACGTAGACATGTCCGAAAAATAAGAGTAAAATTATGACAAACTAATGATGCCATCTTATTCGATTACTTAATGCCTTCATAAATTGTGGTGATGAATTTCTTCATAACTCCCATATTTCGGGAGTAATTTGAGAAAATGTGAAATTTTACTATGAAAATGAGTGTATCGAGCTCTCTCCCTCCTGATTCCGGGCTTGTTTCAAGTAGCGGTCTCTAATATCGTAATGCTATTACTAAGAGCTATATTTAATACTAAGACACATAGTGCGCCAAATGTGCACTTTCTGGGATAAAAGGAAATGAAAATTTAAAAAAAAAAACGTTTTTTCCCCATTTGTATTTACTTTAAACCGCAGACAGACTTATTAAGAGGTCTATAAATATATTATATATATACAGAAATATATATTAACAAAAATATTCACAAGAACTGATGAGAGTATGACTTTTAAGTAAGTTGATAATAAATTACCTAGTTTCATTAAAAGTACAATAAATAATTAAGATGTAAGCTCTAATTTACTAAGTTACACATTTTAAAACAATAACATCATTTAATTATCTTCGTCATCATCATCATCATCAATTAATTCAAATTCAGAATCGATGTCCGCTAAATCATTTATGTTAACAAATTCGATATCACTTTTCTCAGAATCCGTAAGCTCATAAAATTCCTTAAAAGAAGATTTTTTTACAAACTTATTTCCTTTTGGACGGATACTTGTAACAAGTGGATCAGAAGACAGTAAAAGATTGTGCATAATATCTTCATTGCATGAGATACTGCTATGCTTTCGAGAATGCCCCTCTCTATATTTTCTAAAATCTTTATTTCTAGCCTCAGATGCCTCTTCGGATAGAAAACCAATGGGCACAATTGACATGTTCTGAACTATGTCTGGCCCATGCATTAAAATTTTATGAAGTGAAGAAGGCATATAATACCATGGGTATAACTCCACGTAAAGCTTAGCAGTATCAAAGCAGAACTCTCGGAATTTAGTTACGTTGATCTTCTCTCCTGATGAAATACACTGCAAGATCACACAGATTTTTCTTAAAAGCATAGCATCTATTCCGGTCAGTTCAGCAGATTTAGTGTAGTTTTCAAAAAATCTCCTTGCCGAGTTGCCATTGTTGGTGGATCCACTGCCTTGTTTCACAACATCGAGAAGTAAGCCCGTTTCTCTTCTTACAGCCTCTTGAACTCTTTTCTTCCTGTCATCAACTTGCCTTTTTGCTATATCACCCCTTACTTGCCATGATTTTATGTCTAATTTGTAGGAAATGTGTAATAAGCATTCCATTGAGCGAATCCAAGCGTGAAGGGTGCTTAAGCTATATTTATACATGTCCTCGTTTGCGTGTTTATCTTTGATTAACTCTAAATTATTCATTTCTTTAGGACAAGCCTTGCATATGTCACACACTGAAGCTGCTGTATTGGATATAATGGAATGAATTTTACCATCAATCATTGTCAACAGCAGTTGGTGTTTGACACTAATTCCATCAGTGATGGTGGATGGAGTTAAGGCTTCAATCTCTGCTTCGATTTCAGCCATCTCTCTCTGCACATTTTCTTTGGTTTCCTTTATAAACTTAAACAATATTGGCCGGCAAAATGAAGTGGAAGATGGTCGCTCGTTTTCCCAAATTGTTACACCTTTTGAGACGAGCCGCAGTGGTACAAGACTAATCATAAAATTACTAGCAAGATCGATTTGCTCATCTTCACTCGTCCTTTGATGATAAATGCTTTGGCTAGATGATCCGTCAAAACCCCATTTGCTGGTCAATACGAGCTGTTGATTGGGATCAACAGGGGTTTCTAACGACCTAATAAGTCTTCTTGAGGTTAAATCCATCAAGGCTTGTAATTTGATTTTTGCAGAGCTCTCTGTAACTGTGAGATCTTCTTTGGCCGGATAGCACTTAATTTTTTCTTTAACCAACATGTAGTAACTCGGGTATTGAAGAGCTCCTTCTTGAGTGTTGAAATCCCGAAGAGTGTTATAGCGCCATTTCGATAAGTTCATCGATACATAAAGAGCCAATGCCTTCAAAGGGGATATTTCCCGTACCTGAATTGATTTACCTTCAATGAAGGCTTTGATTTTTGAGGCCTCTTCTGGATTCTCCGTCAAGTATTTCATAACATAAGCTGTATCGCTTTGTCCTGCCTTTTGAAGCGCCCTTTCGGCCGAAAACATAATTTCAGCGCTGCTACTGCTGCATGAAAGACTATCTTCAGTGCGTCTTCTTTTTTGCCGGTTACTAAGGTCCTCAAAAGATTTACGAGGACTAGGATGTGTACAAGTTGAAGCATCAGATTTAGCAGGAGAAATTATGGGCTCGATGACGTCACTTATATTTTCTGTAGAAGGTTCCATATTTTCATTCTGTAATTCCGGCCATTGAATTGCAGCCTGTAGCCAAATCTCATGTTTCTTCCGAAACTTATCTGTGCTTCTTCCAGACTGTGTCCATTTTGCATAAATGCGGTAGCAAAATCGACGACACCAGTCTTTTAAACTTGTTTCAGCACTTTCACATAACTGAACACAACTGTTATCTTTTAAAACACTGAACAAATAGTTAAAGTCGCGTAAATCTTTATGTGCGCGTGCGCATAAAGCAACGTGAATATCAAGATTTGTATTAAAATTTGGAAAATACATTGCGAGATTAGCTTGGATACAACGAGGTGTAAATCAACACTGATTTTAAAGTTACTAATAGTGACCTATTTATATAAAATCCAGGTATCCCAGGTATCCTTTGTTAAATATTGCAAGGTAATTAGTTATTGTGATAATTAGTAAATGATGCATGCTAAATTAGTGTATTAAGAGCCATTTAGTAATTAAATAATAGCAATGTTCTTATCAGTAATCATTAGTGCATCAGTTTTATATGTAAACCTTAAGTCCCTAATTATATATCCTAATTAGCTTATATCTTCTCTAATTGGCTGCTCAGAAATGTTATTGTAATAAGGTAAACCTTTAGAAAAACGGTTTTAATCAACAAAATAAACAAAAAATAAAAAAATTGTGTTATAAAATAAACATCACTCTTTATCCCAGAAAGTGCACATTTGGCGCACTATGTGTCTTAGTATTAAATATAGCTCTTAGTATTAGCATTATGATATTAGAGACCGCTACTTGAAACAAGCCCGGAATCAGGAGGGAGAGAGCTCGATACACTCATTTTCATAGTAAAATTTCACATTTTCTCAAATTACTCCCGAAATATGGGAGTTATGAAGAAATTCATCACCACAAGTTATGAAGGCATTAAGTAATCGAATAAGATGGCATCATTAGTTTGGCATAATTTTACTCTTTTTTTTCGGACATGTCTACGTCCAACCGCTCCCATACATTCGTTCCACTGTGCGGCGCACACGCCGACGCCGACGCCGCGCCATTATCATCCGAGTAATGTAATTATTAAAGAGCCAGTCTAAATTATAATTAAACGTAATGGATGCCACTCGATGGGCCGCAAATGAATGAATGTTTAATTGAATGACTCCCCACAAATAAAAGCAATTTTCTTATAGCCCAGCCCTTAGCTAACGTAATTTTATTAATGGCTCGCATAACTCTGATTAAATAATATCTGAAAAGGAAAAATGTGATCAGCTGAGCGGCGCGTACCGATGAAGTTGAGAACACTTGTTGAGGATAATGTTCATGTTTGCCGACACCGAAGTTAGATATTTTTATTTAATTTAAACACACTTTTTGTAAAGTGGACTTTTTGTATGCTTACAAACTCGTCATTTGACAGACTCGTCATCAGATGAAAAGTGTTTCTTTTGGTGTATCGCATACACACAACTAACTACTAATAAGATTTACAATTAAAGGCTAGAATAATATTGTAGATCAGGTAAAAGAGGGACTTTTAATCCCAGCCAAAACTGTACTGACACCACGAACAAAACTATTTGCGAACGACAATAACAATTTTAAAACAATCTTCAGTAAATCTACTTGCTTCACAGCAAAACAATCTTCAATCTAAAAATGCTCTACCAGCTCACGTGGGCAATAATATCACAGACACTTAGAGATTGCCTAAAGCATATCAGAGAGGAAATAGCAATCCAATAAAAGATCATAAATAAAACATCGAGAAGGTTACCTCCGATAGCTTTTGTCTAATTTAATAAATGTTTAATAAGAATTAGGTTAAAGTGGCACTCCCTCGGTAGGCATCGGGGATTTTCATTGCATTAGAGGGGGGTTGCATAATGTTAGAATTGACACTCTATTGTTGAATACCGTCCATCGCCTAGCTGCTGGACTACCATCCGTTATTGGATCTTACGCTAATATCTTTAATATTTTTAGCTGTTCACTTATAGTGTAAATATAAATTGAGCATAAGAAACTAACGCGTTTCTCAAGTGACGTCGTAAAACGAACTAGAATGTGTTGATAATTTAATCGACGTGATAAAGAATTGCTAAGTAAGTAATATCTCCACTCGAAGCCCGTATGTAAGCAACACTTATCTAGAAAACAATTTTATTCAATTATATCTGCCAGAAAAACTCGTTCTTTAATAGATAGATTTACATCTCGATTGAATTTTAATTGAGTCAACGAGCGAGTGCACTCCAATAACGGAGTAAGTTAATTATAAAAGGCAATTGATTTAAAAGGAGCCGTGTCGTGGCCGCGGTATGAGTAACAGAAAAAGTTTTCAATTTCACTAAAAGGGACTGGTTTGTGTCTCAGAAGTCTCGTCTGGTTATCGGCTTGTAATGTATGAAGTTACTCGCCGCGGCTTTATTTTATAACTCACTCCACGTAATAGGCTCCAAGTTGCTTTAATTCACTTTACCCCTCGTCGCGCGAGGCGTTTACTAATTTAGCTTTACAACTCATCCCGGGAAAAATATATTTTGGTAGTTGGAAATCATGACGTTAATCACGGGATGGATGGTAGTAGATCCGCTATATTAAACAACTATACGGGGAACAGAGAGATAACGTCATAAATTCATCCATAAACATGCTTCATAAATTATCACGACAACGATTTGGAACATTTTACAACGGCTATCAACGATACTTTACGATCAATAGGGATGTGACTGCATCGCGACTCATAATTAATACGAGACGTTTGTTTTATCATCTAATAAAAAATCAGCAGAATTTGTTATCGGTGACGTTACAGCGAGTCATTACACTTGTGTTACGCTAACGCGTCAAGTATTCGTTTAAGTATTCATAAAAGCTTTCAATTTTATTATATCGAGACACAAAGTAGACTTAACTGGTTCACTATATTTATGGATTTAACATTAATTTGAAATTGTAATTTGGTCAAAGTTATTAGACTACTCCAAATGAACACGTCAGTAAATGTTTTAGTAATTGCTATTCTATTAACTTGCTTTTAATTAAAACGATTGACTTAATCATGGAATGATTTGAATTCAAACTGTATCTGATTAGAAATCCGAAACTCTAATAAGATGTGGTGTTATGAACAAAAGATCGCGTGGGAGCCAGAGCAAGTTATAAAAGACAAGTTCACCAATCCAAATTGAGTTCGACATCTCAAATAGATAAAGCGATATCTACCCGTTATAAAGCAAACTTTATAGTTTTGTTTTTGGCAGTTTTGACACAGCTTCTATCTACTTATTTGTTCCTTCAGCTGCATCTAACTGAGGTGAAACTTTTAACTTGTCCGACGTATATTCCACCTGAGTATCACTTACTTGGACTGCCAGGGGATTTTGTTTATTATCTACCACTGCGTTTTGTTATTCTATTGTAAGATGGTCAGATTAGTTTTCTTGGAGCGTTTGTGTTCTGTTATTGGATGGTATCACAGCCAGATATTGAAGTTAATTTTGGTGAAGTAACAATTACGGAGCATTGTTTCGGAACTGTTACAGACGTTCACGGTAACATTTTACGAGATTGCGTCGCTGGAGATAAGGGCATTGTACTCCTTCAGGACGCCAGGGTGACAGGAGACACCTGAAAACAATAAACACGAAATTGCCACAATAATCGGCCCTCATGATCAGCACAACGACTGTCAGACAATGGGGCAGATTACGCGATAGGGGTTTAACCGAATAGCAGCTAACTCGATTATGCGGCCATCCGTGATTGTGTTTGAGCCTATTAATGTTTGAATTTCGTTATATTATTGCGGCGGTCGGGTGCCGCCGCTAATCCAATATGGGTTGGTATTAACGAAATTCCGCGTCGAGTTCGCGGTTGCCGTTCTGTGGCGCGCGACTGATAATACTCCTCACATTCGTGTTCTAATAGCCCATCGTCTACTGATCACCTCGTTGGCGGCCCTTTATAGCAAGGAGATAAGAAGTAATGCAAGATATTACGGCCAAGTTAATTACTCCCTTTTATAAGCATCACATCCAACTCAGTAATTATTAAATTCTATACATATTTAGTTAGCATAATTGACCGCCTACACTATGTAGATAATTACTGGTTTATATTCTAAGATCAGAATTGACGAGATCCGCAGGAGAACCAAGGTAACCGACATACCTACCTCGAAGAATTGCCAAACTTAAATAGCAATGGGCAAGGCACATTGCTCGCAGAACAGATGGCCGGTGGGGCCGAAAGGTTCTGGAGTGGCGATCGCGTACCGTAAGACATAGCGTTGGAAGGCCTTCCACAACGTGGACCGATAACCTTGTTAAGGCCGCAGGAATCCGCTCGATGCGGGAAGCACAGAACCGGTCAAAGTGACGGTGCTTGAGGGAGGCCTATGTCCAGAAGTGGACGTCTTTCGGCTGAAATGATGAATTATATTCTAACATCAAAGATGCACTTACAGTAGATTACTTTTAATATTTCTGAATGCAACGTGCTCTCCATAACTGAAAATAAAAGCAATACACAACCGAAACTCAAAGCTACCTGTGAAAATGGAAAAACAATTTTCTTCCACACAGTGCATCATTGCAAGAGGTTTGATATGAAAGTGCGTGCGAACATCCATTGTACCGCGGGACCCGCCCGGATGTGACGTAGGAGGGTGTGAAGTAAAGCACCGCGGCCCACGGCCATACCTAGATTAAAGAACAACTTAAAGGAAAGCAATCTGCTAAATAAGTACCAGTGTAGTTGATACGGTGAGGAAGATGCTCTACTTTGAAAAATGTGGCTCAGTTTTTGTACAGTCAGATAAAGCAATTAGCTGACCCTCCTTTGCATAAATGGTTGAGATTTTTAGAATAGGAATCGATAGAATTTTATAACGCTTTATTATGCTTAATTTTATTTAAATACGATATCTACCGTTAAAAAACCTTAATCAATTGAGCAAAGGAGGGTAATTGCTATAACTAACTGTACAATAACAGAAATGATTAAGTTACAGCTTAGGTGTAGGGTAGTGCGTTATTTGTTTATAAATTAGGTAATCTACGGCCCGTTTGAAAAAACCCAGTCATGGCTACTTTAACCAGCAGAGCTACAGGGTTTATGGTAATGTAATTACTTATATTATTTTCTTTCTCGTGTCTCATTCTCATTAACATTCAATCAAAATGGTAATAGCTACTTCATTTAGATTACAGCTAGCCGCTCCTCAATTCCGCTTTTAATTTTAAGCTAATTAGCAACTAAATTGTTCGTGTTCCGCACATTAAAGTGTGCAAAAAATTGGAGCAGAGCAACATTCGTAGCGTTGTTAGTTGGTTGAATTATTTAGCTTCTCGTCTCGTTACTTTGCGTCGTTTCCGCAGGTGTGGCAATCATATTGTCTCTCAGTCTCATCCGAACGCTGGCAGAGTGTAGGGGGCGAGGGGGGCGGGGGGTTGTGCTGGTACTGAAGCACCGTATCCCCCTCATCGCGCCGCTTATTCTTTAATCTCGCTGATGAATTATGATTAGCGGAGTGCACTCAATCCTATTAGTGTTGTCTGTCTCGAATAATCTTCTGGAAGATTTTTTTTTTTTTTTTTGGGTACTTCAATTTTAAAGTTTAGAAACTTATATTTGTACTGAAAAATACGAGATAATAAGACGATGTACCACGATATCTAGAAAAAAAAAGGAAAATAAATGCAAACAACAGCAGAATACAGGAAAAACATCGCTATGATCTAGTGGGAATTTTGGCTGGATACAATTATTTAAGCTTAATGCAGTTTACCTGAACCGAAATGCATTCGAAACGTGCATTAAAATTCGTCGGAAGCCTAACAAAAACCTTTATGGCCCGTATAGAGCCACGTAATAGCTCGCCGTGGGACCACAAACTCCGATTATCCAAACAGAGAGCTCCCGAAACAGCGCTGTGAAATTTTAACGTGTAATTGATTATGAAGTTGGCCACTAATGGGCGAAAATAGTTTCTAATTTGGAGTGTGGTGGCAGCGCATAATTGGTCTCGGACCGCGTCTGTGTTAATCATTAACGTCGGTCCGGTACGCCGGATGCGGGCTCCCACTGCTCCCAACGGCCCGCGCCGGCCATCCTTCAATTTAAGCCGCTGCATCGCCGACCGCGCTTCAACGACACACAACTGTTTTATCCCATTTAATACCTAACAATTTTCCGCTGAATGTCAAGTGCCATTACTTTTGCATAGTTTTTTTTTCCCCCGCTTCCACGGCTGACATTCGTAAAATCCTAATTCGTGCGTATTGACGTTTCGAAAGTCACCGCTAATGGAAGGCGTGAGCTTTTTTGCTTGAGCTGCGTCTAATCTCGGTTGGTTGCATTCGCCACGGGTTGTTTTCCGAGTGGCGTAGCGTGTTGCTGTCACCGCTCGGTAATTATTCACGAAGGCTCGCTTCACGGTCCGTCTACTTTGCAAAAAATGTCGCATCGATACCTCGGTCGTGCACTACCATTCCATTGACCGAAGGCCTCGCATTCATTTGCTTCTTGTTCTTTATTATACGTTCTTCGTACTTTACCGTGTTCAATGAATCCGGTTTGAGTAGTATTACTGAAACGGTGACAGTCTGATTTACACTATGAAATTTAGAGCTTTGTACAAAAATGGTTTATTCTTGAATAAACAGATAAAAGTGTTTACTTACTTACATAAAGTTCTAACTTCCTCTTGATAATGATTTCCCCTTATTTTACACAGTTGATGAGAGGTGCAATTATAATTTACTTTAACTCCTTTATATACCAATACTACTAATTGGGTATTTCCATGCGCTTGCACCGCAGTTCGTGAAACTTGAGTGGTGCAGTGGGCATACATCCGTATTTGTATTAAATGTGTCGGTAGAGGCAATAAACCATTGTTATTATATACGTGCAATTAAACGATTCGCCACACTTGATTAGGTATACATATTTAACCGCTATTCTTAGTTGAACTGACTCATAACAGAGTTGATTAGCTTCCTCTGTAGATTAAACAAACAGTCATTGACACTATTTGTCGGCGTGGTATGCAAGCTTCCGGTCGATATCCGTACGCTATTATTTATGGCGGCCGATCGGACGCACTCTCGAAAACACACAAAAATAAGAGTCGCGGACCATTCGTCACGGACCTTACAATAGCTAGCATTGTTTCAGGAACGTTGGCTCATAATACCCGAATCCGTTGTACTAGAAAACAAGTTTGTGCGTGGACAAAAAAAAAGTAGAAAGGTCGCACAGTCGTAACCGGCGCGATTGTCGCCAACAAAATAGTGCGAGGCTGCACCAGTTGCCAAATTTAATTGAATTGTATTTAAAATATTAATTAAGCGTGACGAGGCTGCGGTCCGTGCTTGACTTTAATGCTGCTTTTTTCGGCGACACGATCTCAATTACAGTTTTTATTCTTATTTTTGTACTTATTCGATATTTTAAGGTACATAATTTGCTATAGTTCAGAAACGTCGAGTCGTGTTTCACGTTCTCATTAACCGCTTGAGTAGTTGTGCTAATTTTTTCGAAAAATATTACAGGCGATAAATTTCATGGTTCTGGAGTTTATGCTGTAACATAAAATGGTCTGAATGAGTAATACGGTTCTGAGGCGATTACGTATTGTGACTTATGATTCAATAT
Source organism: Dryobota labecula (assembly GCA_947523025.1). Classification (NCBI taxonomy): domain Eukaryota; kingdom Metazoa; phylum Arthropoda; class Insecta; order Lepidoptera; family Noctuidae; genus Dryobota; species Dryobota labecula. Next base: position 18,664,127 of record OX383287.1, on the reverse strand, counting down.
GAATGGGCCGCGATACGACTGAACTTGATTTGTTGCTAAGGAATATACACAAATACACACGGTATATTTTTTCTAGGTTTCTTTTACGGTATATTTATAACTCAATATCGTTTTATGTTTAACTTATATTTGTGGTTAACTGTTTGCAAACACTTTCCATTATTGTGGTTCTATTATGGGTTAGGTTGGGTTTTATTTTAAGTGTTGTTGACTTCTTTGGTTATCACAACTCATATTGTATCTTCTTGTTGCAGTGCGAGAGGCGGACGCCTCAACAGGCGAGCGGCGGCAGTCCAACCCTGGGTTCGCACATGCTCGCCATGGAGGTGCAGAAGGAGGCGCGCGCGTCGCCGCTGCCTGCGTCCGCGCAGACCGGCGCCTCCTCGCAGCCTGCTCAACCACCTCAACCACAGGTATGCACCTTAATTCGCTTAAGCTCCTACGGGGCCTGAAGTGAGCCTGTGTGCCGCAATGCCGAACACACCGGTGTACATCTCCCGCCTGCACTACACCACTAAGGCGGAGGACATCGAGGTGTACGTGCGCCAGAAGACAAGGTACACGCCGAGGGTGCAGTTACTGGAGTCGCGCCGCAACGTCAACTTTAAGGTGTTCGTGGTGCGCGTACCCAATTGTTACCTGCCCCTCGTCATGGAAGAAGACTTTTGGCCACAGAACGTGGTGTTCCGTCGCTTCCGCGGACAAGTACCACTGACAGCACATATTCAAGGTAGTGCAAAGTGAAGTGCTACTAACATAGTCTTAAGTCTTATTTACTAACACTAGTTTACAATAAAAATGTGTGTTTAGGTTAAGGTATTTATGTATGGGCCTGCGTCGCCTGAAAATAAATGGATTTATTATTATTATTATTAATTGGTTATACAGTAGAGTAGAAACAATGCTGGGTTAAGAATGATGCACATTTGGGCGGGCTGTGCCGCATATCAAAACTCCTTTTACATCACTTACGTACATTTTGTATAAACCATCGCACACTAGAGGGTTGCACCACACTTTTTGCGGCTCTAATATGCGTTTCAATTTATGCTGACCATTTTGGGTGACAAAAGGTTTTTTCTTGGAATTTGCACCTTACCTCATGTTAGTGCAAGCAGTTAATCATAAAGGCTCCTACAAACAGACGCGACACAAAGAGACCGCTCGTCGCGCGGCACGCGGTGTCTTTGTATCGCGTCGCGTGTCGCGCCTGTTTGTAGGAGGAGCCTTAATACATAACCAGACAAAAAAGTCTTAATCCTTACCTCTGTCAGAAGTGTTAGAAGACTACGTTTTCGTAGCTCGTAGCTAACTTCTAGCGTAAAATTAGTAACAAAAAAAAAAAAAAAATAATGAATTTGTAATCTACTAATTATGGAATTAAACAAATTAGTAACTAAATAATAGAACTGAAGTTTGTAAATTCAATCGTATTTTAGTCTTCTTTATGATTTCCATGAAATTATTAAATTTCAAAACCCTGGAAGTGGTGATAATAATTTTTTCTTGTTACCTTATCTTCAATTGTTTTTTTTTTTCTCTGTCAGATTTGCGCTGGATGCAGTAAGGTGATTACGGAGCGATACTTGCTGAAGGCTCTGGACCAGCTGTGGCATGAGGACTGCCTCAAATGCGGTTGCTGCGACTGCCGGCTCGGGGAGGTTGGCCACACGCTCTACACACGGGCAAACCTGATTCTCTGCAAGCGGGACTACTTGAGGTGCGTTATTTGTGGCTAAGGAAATATGTTTACTTTAACGAAGTTACGGAATTCATGAGAATTAAAAATGATTTTATTCGCTCCTTGAGTGTGAAGCTGCAATGGTTCGAAATCTCTTTTATTTCCGAATTTTCGGGATCTGAATTGTTCATCGACTCCGCAATTACTTTATTTTAAATATTCGTAAATTGAATATTAAAAAAAGAAAATATGGTCTTCTCTACGATTTTTATACGTATACGCGCTTCAATGGTTCCAAAAATCCCTTTCATCAGGAAAGGTACCTACCCTAATTGTTGAAAACGGAAAAAAAAAAATGATAACGCAGTGGCGATTTTAAACTTTAAAATTTTGAACATTTTGTCGAAAATCGAACGAGAAAATTTGGCAGTTTGCGGTAACTTGATGTGCTGGCCACCGTACAATACAATATTCTAAACATAAGCATTTTTCCAACAGACTGTTCGGCAACACTGGCTACTGCGCAGCCTGCAACAAAGTGATCCCTGCGTTCGAGATGGTAATGCGCGCACGCAGCAATGTGTACCACCTCGAGTGCTTCGCTTGCCAACAGTGCAACCATAGGTATGTACCTATAGGCGAAGCAAAGTCTAGTCATTTAGTTCATTAAGGTGCGTCCAGACCTGGCGAATACGCAGCTCGCGAGCCGCTTGCGTACTGCATGCGTGTTGCTCGCGTGCGGTTACAGCCTACATTTGGTGCGCCGCTCTAGTGCAACCCTAGCAATGCGCATGTAGCGCGCGCGCAGCTTGTGCGCACATACGCGTAAACTATAAGCCTCAGTTGTGAATTTTCTTTACGCACCTCCTGCGCTGCTCGAGTATGGCGCGTAGATTGCGCGCGAGCAGCGCATTCGCCAGGTCTGGACGCACCTTAAGGCACGTAAAAGATACACACTCTTTTAAATGTCAAGATTTACAACAAAATGGAATTGTGTCTAGTTGCCCCTTCCAAAAGGTAGTTTCGTATGGAGAAGAATGGGCAAGAAACTCCAAAATATTGTAAAAAATCTTAAAAGAGTTTCCCCTTTCAAATATTTTACAATATTTTGTATACATAAACCATTCCAATTACATGTGAAGACGATGTACCTGTGTATGTACCCGGAATAAAATTTCAAAGTACAAAGTTATAAAAATGAATCAGTGTCAGATAAATTAATTATGTGAGAGACTGTAGACGATTTCCGCAAAAGGAAAAAAGGCTACTTAGGGTGCTACCAGACAGCGGACGATCGACGACATTATGTCATTATTTTGAGACGTATGATTTAGAGTCGACATCGACTGACCTCGGTCTAGTTGCATTCTTATAGTACCCGATCTTAAGTATGACACATACAAGTTTCAGAAAATTTACAACTTTGTATAGCGTCCTCTCTGTTACTCATAGCTGTAACTTTGACAGTCTCTTTCTAAAGCTCCATGTCTCTTAACTCCTTATTTTTCTTTAACGGTAAATGAGCCATTTCCCAACTATATTGGGTTCAGCTTCCAGTCTAACCGAAAGCAGCTGAATACCAGTATTTTACAAGGAGCGACTGCCTATCTGACCTCTACAACCCAGTAACTAGGTAATACGATACCCCTTGGTAAGATTATAGCTGTTAGACTTTCGGGCTTCTGACGGTAACGAATGTCAAAGATCCACGAATGACAGCTGGGACCAACGGCTTAAAGTGCTTTCCGCGGCACGGAGGAGTCTCGGTATGTAAAGATGGTCACCCATCCACGGAGCAACCGTGGCAAGCGTAGGTTAACCTGATGGTTGGACGTGTGGCTGTTATTACTTAGCCACGAGCTCCTCCGCTACAAAATTAGAAGTGATGAGTACAAATATCTGAAGGAAAAAATAACATAGTTAATTGGCTAGACTAAGACAAAGTTTTTCGTAATTATCGGTCTTATCGATATTGAAAGTAAGTAAATAAACAAACGCTAATGAACTAGGAGTTCTATTTTCAAATAGAAGGTAAAAAAAAGTAAAACAGAGGGAATGAATTATAATTAGCCACCATGTTGTGATTGTTAATAAAAATAGTTCTATACTCCATTTATTATTATAGTATTAGAAAAATAACGGCAAAAAACGGTAGTTATTGTGTAATATTGTTGAAATTACTGAACTTTGGAGTTAGTTTTTTTTAATGTAAATGGTAAATAGATTATACATCGCTTTTTATTTATTGTAAAATAACGGAGTTTTTTATACGTTTTTATCGATAAAACTAATGGGTGACAATTGTTATTTTTCTAATGTATAAATGGAATATAGGTATCTTAATATGTATCTTTAGTCTTTGATATCTTTCTTAGAAAAGTTCAATACCAAGACAACAAAAGTTGAACCCATTATTTATGATAATAAACAAACTAAAACCGTCTCACCAATATTGAACCCCACATTTAAAGAGTAGGACAAAAAATCCAGAAAACTATATTGAGTGAAAGGGATAGAGATATAATGTAACAGCAGTTTAGATTGTTTATTCATCTCACGGACACTGAAAACGCGATTAAATTTTCCGCTACATAATAAAGTCAAACGCAAGGAGAATGCGTGCTTTTGTATACACATTTAATATCCAGTGTCCATAAATCGTGGGGCTTATTTTATTTATATTCACGGTTTTCGCTCAGAGATTTAAGTGAAAGTTGAATTTAAATTAAGAACATGAAATTCAAATTCAAAAGTATCGATTTTAAAAACCGCCAACGTTATTTTTACGGTCAACCAACACTGTCTATATTTTGACCATTGATACTTAGATTAGTAATTACCGCGCTAAGGCGTTGCCACTGGACATAATATGGCCACAGCCATATGCGTAGCTAACGTCAGTTCAGTGCTCTGTGTGACGCAAACCGAAGTGAACCTAAATATATTAATAATAATAACTTAATATAACTTTTTAATAAGAATAAGAATCAGTATCTTATTACTTTTAAATGTTTAGTGGTTTCAAAGCTACGTCGCGCGTCGTCGCGTTTAAATAGTGGTTACACTTTTTTGACACATTTTAATGAGGTTTGCTTCTCTAGTTATTTATTTCAATGATTTTGACACTAGATTTTAATCTGACAGTTCATGACAGTAAAATTTATTATATTATTGTTTATTATTCTTTTCTCAAAATCTGTAATCGTAACATAAGATTACAAGCGTTGTCGTTTCACATTTGAAAGCATTTATCGACGGTGAAGTGCCAATAACACCTAACTGACAAAGTCAAAAATGTACAAAAAAATATATGCAAATACCCAAATAATGCCATAAAATAGGCACGTTGGTTTAGTTGGAGATAGTTCCACATATTAGTTTAACAACTAAAAATAAACGTAAGAGATATTACTAAAACATGCGAAGAACGCTTTTAAATTCAAAATGATAAAAAAGTGAATTTTAGAAAATAAATCGTTAGGAGGTATTGGCACTTTACCGTCGTTATGCAGCCAGATACAAGATGGATAAGCCAATCAATACTCGTGATAACTCTAGATTAATTAAATCTATGCGATGGCCACATGGCTACTGTTACGTCAGAGTACATTAGATTGCCTGCCGCAGCCAACCTTCTTAGTGTGTCAACAACCTAACGTAGGAAAGCAAATAATAAAGGTAAACGTAAACGGTACTTCATTTCGTTGCTGCGCTGTGTTCATATTGCATTCGGGATTATTAAATGGCGTGTGTAGCCCTTCAACAGTTTGATTAAACTTTGAAGCTTTAGTAACGTACGTACGTATGCGTGTAATAAAAAGTTTTAATAAGTGAAGTAGTAATGTGTTGCAAAGTGTTTTACATCATCACTCGTGGCCGTTCAATTTTATAAGAAACTAGCCGCAGCCCGCGGCTGCGCCTGCGTGGTTTTTTCAAAACTAATAGTAGCCTAAGTTACTCCTTATAACATCAGCTATCTGCCAATGAAAATCCCGTCAAAATAGGTCCAGCCGTTTCGGAGATTAGCCGGAATAAGCAGACAGACAGACCGACATTTTTTTTGTTATACGTATTGTATACTTTCATATGCATTTAGTAAAAAACTGTTATTTTGACATTACAAACAGACACAAAAAATTTATTCATTTGGATAGATAAGTCGGAGAACAGCAGGTTTCTCTCGTTATCATCAGCCATATTTAACTACTGTGGGCGTACTGTGGATAGTGTTGGTTATTGCGCATTAGAAAAACCGAATTAAACTTAAAAGTCATTTACTCAACTTAGATTGAGTAAATGACTTACTGAGAATCAAAATTACATAAGACAGTCCCCCAAAACGCCCGGCCCTTCACCACTCCCTAATGCTTTAGCTGGGAAGAAGAAGTAGTGGAACAAACTCCCCAGCAGCACATCTGTCTGTTCAGTTAGAAGAACTTGATTCTATACAGTAATGGGTATGCAAAGTAATTAATGTTGGTACACGACACAACTATACCGAATGCGCAACAGTTCGTAGACTTCACTGCTTAACCGCCACCGATGAACTTCACTTGTCCTCTGAGCGGCGATCACTTGCCACCGGTCGAACGTTATGTTGTAGACATGCGCCGCTAGGCAGCACTTGCGTCCCGATTAGTCAAGACTCGTTGGCGCGAACTCCAATAACTTCATCGAACGCCACTAGATGGCGCTGGTGTACCGAATACAACACGTCTCCGACAGATATAACATGTAATAAGATAAATTAATTACGTAGGTACTTAAACGTTTTAATAAATGGAATAATTCTTTCAATCAACTAATAGTTCTAGTTTATGAATTACTCCTAGGTCGTATTCATGTGGTGTACATTGTAAAGAGTATTCTATTCAAAATATTGCACAAGTCAAATGTGAAAGACATATAATGCAACCAGCACCAGGAAAGGTCCCTGTGACAGTAAACAGTTCATATCACAGCACTGTACGACTTGCCTTCTCAAACACATGCATATATTTAAACTAGCTTTAATATTTCTCCAAAGTAACATTGTCCCTGCAAAGAGATTTCTTTACTAATCAAAACATATGAATACTGTTCGACTGTTTTATTCAATTCAATTGTACGGTGCACGACGTTGTCAGCCGGCCCGGATACCGCCGTCCGTATTCTAGTCTCGAGCTCTCGACTCACGTTACCTGAATTTGCAAAGGAAACCCATTTTGTTGGTATGCTTCAGTATAGTCTAAAATGTTTTGGGGTTTAGTTCGAAGCCGGTTTTGATTTTGCAGTATAAAATATCTAAAGTATATTTGTAGTACAAAATTGATAAACATTTGCATTTCATTGTCGTTTCATGTTACCAAAATGTCGAGTAAAGTTCAGAGTAGGGGTGCAGGCGCGAAAACGGCAATTTTCGCCGGACTGCGTCCGTTTAAATAATAGAAAGGTCGCGAAGATTGGAGCCGCTCTGAATGGTTTATATGTCACTTGTGAACCTTTCCCGTGTTAGTAGATCTCGAGCGACATTCTCGCCAAATTATATATTCATTCGAGTGCTTTTAGAATCCAGACTCAACAGTTGGCCTCGTATTACGCAAAGCGCTGTACAGTTTTAAACATCTGAAAATTGGTTTAACTTTCATGGAATAGCAGTGTGTATGTTGTATAGTAATGCAAGTTGTGCGGTGAAACTACGCAGGTATTTCACTAATTAGCCCTATTAAAGCTTGATAAACATTCAACAACAACGATCGGTACGCTAGTGCAAACTATTAAATATCACGTACAAATCAATTTCCACGCCGGGCAGAAATCTGAATCCAATTTGCGGGCTGTCCGATCGGAGCGGACGGCAGATATCACGGGCGAATATCGCTAAACGGCTAAATAATTTAGTAGCAATCTGCCGGCGAACGGCGGCGGCGGCGGCCCGCGGCGGAAACCGCGTGCTGCGGCCGCACGCTCGCGCGTCGCCCGCACCTTGCAACCACTATCTTCACGCTGTTATGACTTGCCATTACAATTTGTGCAAATATCTCAAATTGTAACGGCAAGTTACGTTTATTGAAATTGGAAGGAACGTCTACTCTTTATGGACACGGATAAGAACTGAAAGCATTTCGAGCAGTCAAAAAGCGGAGCTTTTTGTTTTAAATAGGCAGTGAAATGAATATTTTTTTCTGTTGCTGATTTTGATCAGTACACCTCCTGAATGCTTTTGTCTTAATGCGGAGGGAGTAGAGTCAATGTACACGTTCGTTTAACGTAAAACGTCAAACTTGGCTTGGGTGCCGCCGCGACACAATGGCGCTTCGAACAAAGCTTAACTTGCACCCAGTCATTAAAATTTCGTTTTCCATCTTTTCCATTACGCAGCTGCAGACAAAAAATAGCGAAATAAAAAACGACGAGCCCAAAACAAAAGTCGGGAACGAAGAGAACAGGAAATAAAGTTAATTAAGAGCGGCGAAATCGACTGAGTTGCGGTGGAAATTGGCCCCTTAAAAAAGAGACATTTGTAGCGGAGCTATTGCGCTTAATTTTTGTGACAAGTGAAACAAAAGAGTTGGCAGGGTGGCGGAGACGCAGGGGTGCGGGCGACGTGCGGGGGTGAGACCGAGGGGAGATAAGGTCGTCGTTATCACCGGCGGTTCCGGGCGGCCAGTGGCGAGTCGAAGGCGATACCTTTTGTTTTGCCACATTGAGGGATGCTCGCTTGCGTGACGTTATCGTTCCTCCTTGGTTCGCGCTGACCTTTCCACTCATGATAGTAAATTTTCTTTCTTAGACGTTTTGTGGTTTACTTTTTGGGTTTCGTTTCATCAAAGTAATGATGTTCGCGATTAGATCGAACCGTGTCGTATTAGAAATAGGATGCGTATAATTTATTAACCTTAATGACGTGTGGGTTGTGTAGTAGGTTCCGGTAGCAACGCTAATTGGATCTTCCTGCTTGTAGCTGATTTTATATGTATCAACTAATGATGAGTTTGTCGTAATTAACCTAGAAAGCCGATAACGTGAGCACGAATTGGGCAATTGGAAACACGTAAACATGCAATGTACCTTATTAGATCTTAAACGTCCACTCGATAGCAGCTTATGGCTGTCGCAAAAGAAGTATGATATTGGGTGGCCAATATTTTCTGCGTATCTGTGAGAATAACATTATTAGTAGGTATATTTACCTTTCCATCCCAATTATGGTACACGTCAAACATAAGTAAAATGATATCACAGTTTAAATAATTCATTTAGCAACACTAAATACTAGACTAGACTAAAGTAACTTGATACTTGCCATATCAGGATATTTAAATCAATAAGCTGCATCGTTTGTCTTAGGTTTTGCGTGGGCGACCGGTTCTACCTGTGCGACAACAAGATCCTGTGCGAGTATGACTACGAGGAGCGCCTGGTGTTCGCCAACATGGCGTACAACCCGCCGCCGCTAGCGCACCTCAAGAGGCAAACCACGCATCTGCCGCCGCCACCGGTAAGCAACAAGATTATTTCCTTAAAGATTCCTCAATTTGCGTTTTGGTTATTGCATGTTGAATATTTTGTTTTGTGGAATTTTGATACCAAACATCTAAATTTTTATTTGCTTGGCAAAATATCTACCTCTTAATTGGACAACTGATCAGGGCCTCAAGTCTGTTATTACAGTAGTGTCAGAATGGTCTCTTCATTGTGAGTTTTTGACAGATTTGCCATACAAACACTGTCAAATACAATGGCGAGACCATTCTGACACTATTGTAATAGCAGAGTTCAGGCCCTGTGAACATATTTGGCATAAAATAATTAAATAAGGTTACGTAAAGAGTCCAAACAGTGAACGTAACTACAAGAAAAGTTCACAACCCGTTCCAAAAAGAAACAGATAAAAACATTGAACTATTACGTATTAAAACTATACCCTGGATTTTGCAAAGCAAGACAAGATCTTGATCTTGTTTTAGATACTGCACGTCTGGAGTTGATAGCCAAGAAATTAATTAAATAAATTTTCTACAGACAAGCAACGCGATGAGCGGTTTGATGAACGGCTCGAGCCGCTCCGGTGATCTGAACAACAACATGTCGGGGTCGTCGCCGGCGCCGTTCGCCGCCCCCCCGCACCTCAAGCCCCTCGGGCTCTCGGCGTCCAGCTGAGATTATAGCGCGTGAGACGCGGCCCACCCCTACGCCAAGTATCAACACTAATCACGCGTACTCCACGAGATAATCGATACTACAAAAGGCTAATCAGTTGCCGTTACAAACGAACTATTCAGTGTTTAAAACGCAGCTCTATTAAACAGAACATTCTAATCGTCTAAGTACTGGACTTGACATGTTTCTAAGTGTATAAACTAAAGCAAAGTAAATGCCAAACTGTAGTTAGTGTTTCTGATTGTTTATTAAGAGCACATAATTAAATAAATAATCTACATTTTCATGTAATTATTTCTCGAATAAAATATGATATTATTATGTTATTAGAGTATTGTGTAAAGGAAAATTGTTTTAGTTTGTTGAAATCTCAGAATTTGATCTCAGATGAGCAATTATGCTGAATTAGGATATAGTTAGTGGAGGATCATTGAATCTCCTTTTTTTGTATACATAAATCTGTTTAAAGTTGCAATATCATGTCTGTATTTTTCTCTTTTAAAGTATAATGTGTGAATTGACTGGTACGGATAATGATACAGTGCGATTTTAGCTTTCGGCTGTGAATATTTTCAGCGGTTCAGATGCGCAGTAACAAGGACTTATGAATTCAATGATGTGGACGTTTTGGCGGCTCAACCGCTACATGGAGCGGTTTAATTAACGCGCGTACGAACCGCTGAAGGTGTAGCTAGCCTAACGTGAGAACCTTACGATCGCGGGTTTTAAGACTGCCGAATTGTCGTCTTTGAGAGATGAAATGTATTTTAGAATAAATATCAGTGTTAATGTAAATATTATATTCATCTATATGTACAATCAATCGAGTCTCAAATTGATTAGGTATATTTAATGATCAAATTACTTAGTTATTTTCAAATATTTTAGTTTTACTCCGGCTAAGCCGTTGAAGAAAATTAATTTAAATGATCAATTTTCGAATACATTTGTTATTTCTGTTTGTATGTATGTATATTAACTGTTAAGTTTACTGTAGACATTGTTACGATGTTTGTATTATTTATGTAAATAGCTCACTGTAAGTAGATTATTGTATATCTATTATTATACAATGGTGAATATAAAATATTTGGATTAATTAGTAAAATGTGGATATGTGTTAATAAAAAAAAATACATAATTCGAAATAGTTCAAATTAGTTCTTTTAGTAATATTTTAAATAAATAAATACTTGTCGTCGTCTTCGGATGATTTATTAATTGTTTGCATTTAATTATGTACAGTCGCCAATACTATGTATTTTAAAATTATTATAGCCCTTACATGCTCTACAAGAGAGTATTTAAATCAATAGACGTTGTAATGTTAATTATTGTAAATCAAGTGTTTTATTGTCAGCAGTTGTAACTAGTACATGCATTTGATAGTACTTGGATGTGTAATTCTACCGACGGTGTTATGTTGACGACTGTACAAGCTCATGCATTCCTGTAGAGAGACGCACGTTGTGTGCACACACACACACACGCATTTGTATAAATATAAATGTGCGAGTTCTCTTTTAACCAATGATACGACCAAAGATGTAGCTCATTAAAGCCTTGTTCAAGAATATTTATTATTTTATTTCTTAACCAACTTCCTGTTAAGCACCTTTTAAATGTAGGAGTTTTGTACTGTGATATAAGTAGAGATGGGATAATCGAATGCATATTTAACTAAAGTTGAAAAATTATTAGCTATGAAAGTATGGAAGCAGCTTCTTAAAATATACTTTTTGTAAGAAAATATCCCGTGATGCCAGGAATACCGGCAATGCATAACTAGTCGGGTGTATAGCATGGAAGCGACTTCTAAAATATTATTTATTAAAAAGAAAAAAAAAAACCCGGGATTCTTGGATTGCATAACTATTCAGATGTTATTTAAAATTATTTTAACCCCCTATGCAAATATGTGTATGTTGGGTGTAAGAGTAGGGGTGGTGTGTGTTAGTTAAAATAAAATATAAAACACGGGGACCGCGGGATTTATTCGATACAAAAGCGCTTTCCATAATAGCAAACATCTCAACTTTAGGTGAATATGCATCCGAATATCCAATCTCTAGATATAAGTCAACTTTCTACCTACCTAAGTACCTCGTTGCGATTCTTGAAATAGAAATGAAAAGATATAGAGATACCTTAAAAATCTGACATGTATGGAAAAAATTGCGGCACGGTTGGCGCAGTGGTTAAGCGATTGACTGCTGCGCTGCGTGTCGCGGGTTCGATTCCCGCACGAAACAAATATTTGTATGACCTACAAGTAATTGTTCCGGGTCTGGCTGTTTGTATATTTTATGTGAGTTTAAATGTTTGTAATCGCACCCACAATACAGGAGAAATTCCTAGTGTGGGGCAACGTTTAAAAAAACAAAATAAAAAAATAGTTACTGTGGCGGTATCAACAACGCCACATGCGAACATCAAAGACCTGACGTCACAAATCCTGCATCGCGCTATCAGAGTTTACCGCGCGACTGGCATATATACAACATCCCGACATCAACACCCGTCTGGTCGGAGGATCCGCCCTTTTCTATAGAGTATGAATGAACTTTACACCCTGTTCCTCATACCTCTAAATTACCTAAGAATCAAAGATTCATAAAGAATTGTTACCTAAAAATCAAAGATGCGCGACCTGTACAATCGAACAAATAAAATAAATCATCAAAAGAAAGAGAAATTGTGTTATCAACAGTCGGGGAGAGCGGAAATTCAAAAAGGTGCATTTTCGAGAATGCCAAGAGAGAACCAAGCTAACATGCAGAAGAAAATTAAAGGAAAATTACTACACAGGAACTAAACGATGGGTAGTACCTTTTACTGTATTGTATTCTTTATGCCCATTTTCACTAATACTTGATGGCACCTAAACGAATGCCTAAATAAAAGAGCGCAGTTGGATTTTCAATTTACGGCGCTAAGCTAAGCATTGAAATTCTATCAACGAGCTTTTATAGAATTCATTTAGGTGTCGCTTAGAGTTAGTATAAAAAAACCTAACCTGACGAATCGACCCGGCAAGCGTAGCTTAACCTGGGTCGATTCGTCAGATTAAGCTACGCTTGCCGGGGTTGGTCCGTGGATGGGTGACCATCTTTACATACCGAGACTCCTCCGTGTCTCGGAAAGCAGGTTAAGCCGTTGGTCCCGGCTGTCATTCGTAGATCTTTGACAGTCGTTACGGGTCGTCAGAAGCCCAAAAGTCTGACAGCCAGTCTTACCAAGGGGTATCGTGTTACCCAGTTACTGGGTTGTGGAGGTCGGATAGGCAGTCGCTCCATGTAAAATACTTGTATTCAGCTGCATCCGGTTAGACTGGAAGCCGACCCCAACATAGTTGGGAAAAGGCTAAGCAGATTGATTTTTATGTTAGTAATAATGGGCATTAGTGCACTGTCTTTCCTGTCAATGAAAGGAAGTTGCCTAGTAAAACCACAAGTTTCAAAGTATTCTCCCTGACTTTAAATCAAACACAATAAAGCAGCCAATGAAATAGAAATTGCGTTATCAACAGTCGGGGTGAGCGGAAATTCGAAATTTGCTCTTTTAGTGACCTGTGGACAAGAATGGAGAGCACAGCGGTTTCATACCGGGAGCAAATGCGCAAATGCCATGAGCAAATGTCAACCGTCGCAGCATTGTAACACTTACTGATAGCACCTGAGAAACACGTCCAAAATGATTGTAGGGACAGCAGGATAAGTGAAAAGGGGAAAATATATTGGTGAAAAATATAAACGTTTTTTTTTTTTGAACAAATTTACAGAATGTTTTTATCTCAATTAAAATAATAAGTCTAGTAATTAAGACGTAGGTAGTTTATTATAATGAATTCTGAGCAAATCATAATGAGGGCCACTTAACTATTTTTTTGGTTTTAAAATCAGTTCTCAGAGCTCATTATCAAACGCTTAACGTTTTGCCTCTTTTCGAGGAAACCTTTCTGACTTATTAATAGAGTTCGTCCTGCGCGGGCTGGCATCATCGCATTTCTAGAGGTTTTACGTGATTATTTTATAAAATTTAAATCAAAGTACTATTTTTTTTTTAGTCAAGCGCGTGAACGATGCTATTTTTTTACAGATATTTTGGTATACTCGTAAAATTACTCATAAAAATGGTCAAATTGACAATTATTTTCTATTTGCAGTATTACGGCTACATATTTGTATTTACTATGAAGCAAATGTTAAAAATATTTAAAGTAAAGAATATAACGCTTGGCTAAAAAAAAGTACTTTGATTTAAATTTAATAAAATAATTACTAGAAACCTCTAGAAATACAACGTTGCCAGTCCGCGTGGGATGAACGCTCTTAAACAACACACAATATTGCGTATTCGATTAAATTTCAACACATCTGTATTTGTATGCTAACGCTACTGCTTACAGAGAGCGTGCAAAGAGGAGAAAAATCACCCCAATTTCCCGACCCCCAGCCCTCATTGTCGGCCCAACACACCCTGATAGAATTGTTATCGATGCCATCTTTAATTTCACTACTGTAAACAACCACCAACATTATGGAACACCACACAACTAACTCCGGGTAGATTGAAATTTAAAACGCAGTTTATCTTAATTCTATTTTCAGTTTTCGGCTTTTCAGTTTGGGTTTGTTTGGGCCTGAAGTTCAGCTCTAACTTCGGATTGCAGTGATTTCAAATTCGGACGCAAGCAAAACAAGCTTCAGTCGAACTGTGCTTGACCCTGAAACACTGATCTCGTAAAGTAAGAGCTAGCTTACAGGGTACCTATAACTCAAACTCAAAGCATTTATTTCAATAAACCATTTACAGGCACTTTTGAATTGTCACAGAGTCGGTCAGTTAGTCATAAAGTTGAAGCTTGTTACCCATTCCAAAACGTAGATCTCTATGGAGAAAAACGGGCAAGAAACTCCAAGGACACTCTTTTAAATCAAGATATTACAAAATCCTGGGTACATTATTCTTGTTGCTTCTATATGTGGGAACAATGTAAAACAATAAAACAACTCAAAATATAAGATTAAAAATAAGCCCTGGCAACTGCCTGGGCTTATTTTTAATCTTATATTTTAACCGTTCACGAACATGACGCATAGATCAGCACCATCCAGCTCAACCATTTTGTAGGGAACCGAATGATCCAACACAAGCGCCACCATCAGTGAGACATTTAAGTGAGCATGACACAGAGAGAGCATGGTATAGAAATTTATTTCAATTTAATCAGTCTATCACAGTCTGTAGGTCTATTGCTTTAGTCACGTTAATTATGCTTATGACTGTGCCAAGATTATAACATGTTGATGATATATTGACTCATGCACACTGCACATATAATAACAGCGACCTTTCCTGTCCCCTTTCTTGCTGCTACATTAATTGAAGAAAGATCATAATAAAGATTTCTTAGTAGCTTTGAGAGATAGATTGTTTAAATTAAGCAAATTGACCTACAAACAAATAGATGAAACAATTAATTGCGTGCATTGTACATGGAGCATATTCAAATGGAAAGGGTTGACGATAAATAAAGGTGTGAGTTGTGACGAGCGAGCGAACCTTCGCAGTCAGCCTTCTCGAGCGTGAACGTCACAATGAGGTGCGTGAAAAATGGCTCCCACCGACGCACAGTGGTTCGAAATCGACGCTCCGTGGACATTGAAATCAAAATTTCTTTAGACGAGAAATAAAAATCGGAATGGCTTTATTTCAGTATTATTTATAATATTTGGTAATATGACAGCTATAGACAGCACCATCTCCGAAAAAAAAAAATATTTAATATTTTTTTGTATGAAGAAAAACACAAAAGTCGTTTTTTCTCATAACTTAATAAAACTTAAAGCCTGCGGCTTACATGGGGTGTTGTCCTACATGAGGCGATTCCGAAATGCTATAACACGCACACCCATGCGCGCCGCTTCACTCACAGCAGAGTGTTGAATTTCGAGAAATTCAGTTAGAGATTTTTACGTTGATTTATGTGTGATCTTGAAAATATACAAAGTAATTGACTTTAGTTTGCTAATTTGATTAGTTATAATGAGAAATAATGGAATATACAATATAAAAATACTAAAAAAAACACTCAAATTGAGACTTACAATATAAATAGATTTTGCAATCTTTCTTATAATAATTTAATTCGGTGTTAGTAGATACACAGTTTGACTTCTTAATTAACATTTAAAAAAAAAAGTACAAAAACTTATAACTAATACAGAAAAATACTAAGAATAAGCAATTGTATAATTGAGAAATATATAAAATTTACACAAAAACATCAAACATTAAAATTTTGTCTACTGAGTTTCGTCATCGCTATCAAAGAATTCAAAATCAGAATCCATCATACTTGGCACCTCAACAAATTCAATGTTTTCCTTATCCATGGTATCCGGATCAATTAAAAGAAGAGACTTAATTTCTTCAGTTAAATCATTTCTACTCTTATTTGTCAGTTTAGGTCGAATGCTTGACAAATATGGGTCTGAGGATACGATGAAACCATTAAAGATGTCATGGTTTGTCGCTCTGCGACAAAATTTCCGCGTATGATGTTCCCTGAGTTTTCTAAAATCTTTGTTTCGGGCCTCAGATGCCTCTTCTGATAGCTTTCCTATAGGCAAAATGTTGAAATGTTTTATTATTTCAGCTCCATGCAGCAGAAGTTTGTGGATACTGGAAGGCATGAAATACCAGCCATACAGTTCCACATACAGCTGCGCAGTTTCGTCGAGATAATTGGCAAACAAATCAATATTAATAGACTGTCCTGATGATACAACACGGAGAATAGTTGCGAATTTTTGGATGAGCTCCTGACTCAATCCAGTGATATTTGCAGTCTTCTCAGGACACTGGAAAAATTTTCTAGCCGTGTTGCCATCATTCGTGGTCCCAGCACCTTTATATAAAAAATACTGATATGAGAACATTATAAGTTTTATAGTATTACACTAACTAAAAAACCCTTTGATATTATACAAAATAAATAAATCAACTAACCTTGTTTTACGATATCCACCAGGAGTCCCATTTCCTCTCGAAATTTTCGCTGTATCGTCTGTTTGCGACTTTTCAAAGCTGCTTTACTAGCTTCATCTCTGGCTTGCCATTTTTTAAAATCTAATCGGTAAGCGATATGCAGCAGGCATTCCATGGATCTGATCCATGCATGCAAAGTCGACAAACCGTACTTGTAAATATCAGATGATACAGATTTCCTAAAATATGAATAAAAAGGTTAAAAGTGTTTTTCAATAAGAAAAAAATAAAAAAAATTAACATACATTTCCAATATTCAACTTACATGTGAATCTTCTCCAAATCATTCATTTCACTTGGTACAGCTTTACAGATGTCACATGTTTGCATCGAGGTTTGTGACAGGTGAGACGTTATTTTGCCATCTATCATGGTCATTAACATTGAATGTTTAACTTGTATATTATTTTCAATGATAGATGGCTTCAATGCTTTAATTTCAGCATCGATCAAACCCATTTCCTCCTTCATGTCCAACTTATTTTCGCTGACAAACTTGAAATAAATTGGTCTGCAAAGCATTGTAGAAGAAGGTTTTGGGTTTTCCCAGACCAAATCCTCACCACACATCAATTGCAAGGGTACAAAAGAGCTCATAAAAACACTAGAGTCGTCTTCATCTGCATTCATGCATTGCTTGTAGTTGCTTTGATTTGACGCACCATCGAAGCCCCATTTGCAGATTAAGATCAGTTCTTTATCTTGCAAATGGTCCAAGTTTAATGTTTTGGCAAGTCGAGTGACAGTGATGTCCAAAATAGCTTGAAGTTTTACTTTAACTCCTCGTTCGGTCACTTCAATATCGCTCTCAGGAGGATAGCATGCCTTCTTGGCATTTAAAACCGAATAATATGATGGGTACAAATCTACACCACTTTCTTTCGCAGTTTCCCTTAAAGTTATATACTGCCACTTCGACAATTTCAAAGAAATAAATATACCCAACGCTTTCTCTGCTGAATACTTGTTAGTAGTTGTCTTGCCTTTCAAAAAATTCTTGATCTCTGCTGCTTTTTCAGGATGCTCGGTAATATATTTTATTAAATCTTTCACGTCCTCATTCTCCTCACCACATCTCACTGCAGTAGCATATGCAAGTTCCTGAGAGTCGTGCGTTAAAAGTTCTTCTATTCTTCTCTTCTTCTGTTTTTGGCATAATTCTGAGAAAGGTTTTCTTGGGCTCCTTTTTAGTGTTGTAGTGCTAACAGTACATGTAGTTACTTTGGACGTGGATGCACCATCATTTATACCACTAGCACTTGAGGTTGAAGGTTCAACAGTATCAGTAACAGAGTCGATTGATACCAATCCAATTTCTTCACTTTGTACAAATCTGTCTTTAATGAAGTTGGGCCATTTGATCTCTTTTTCTAGCCATGTCTCATACTTCTTGACAAATGTATGCATTGTTCGATTACACGATTTCCAATTTCTATGCAAAACACACATATACACTTGATAAAACTGTTTTAATTTTTTTTGTTCTTCTTCAGACAAATTTGTCGCTTTGGTTAGAAGTGCTTCTAACAAAATACTAGGCTGCGAAAAGCAACTTTTTGTTTTCACAAATATGAATATGTCCAAATTTGTATAAAATCCTTCCATGATAATAAGTAAGTACGTAAGCAAGAAGTTAATGTTATAGCGCGAACAGTTGCTGACAAAAACTAATGATTTTGACGATGTTGTCCCTATTTATATAAAAGTACCCTCTTAATCGTATCTTAATTAATAGTAGTTAGTTAAACACTTCGTAAAAATAGCCCTTAACTAATGTATCTTAACTCGTTAACAATATTTGCAACATGCACTAATGAGATGAGACTAAATTACCATCATAAGTTAATTAGCATGCATTAAGCATTGATTTCCTGCTAAACTTGAGATTACGATCAGCTTACATCAAACAATCATTACTATGTAATTATCGTTGCCCATTGGTATGTGCACCTATCCCAAAGATATCAAATAATATAGTATTAAATTCCTTCGAGAAATCCACTGAATTTCTTGAAGTTCATTACTCTGCTCTGAGTGAAGTGGTGAAATAATATATTTCTCAATTATACAATTGCTTATTCTTAGTATTTTTCTGTATTAGTTATAAGTTTTTGTACTTTTTTTTTTAAATGTTAATTAAGAAGTCAAACTGTGTATCTACTAACACCGAATTAAATTATTATAAGAAAGATTGCAAAATCTATTTATATTGTAAGTCTCAATTTGAGTGTTTTTTTTAGTATTTTTATATTGTATATTCCATTATTTCTCATTATAACTAATCAAATTAGCAAACTAAAGTCAATTACTTTGTATATTTTCAAGATCACACATAAATCAACGTAAAAATCTCTAACTGAATTTCTCGAAATTCAACACTCTGCTGTGAGTGAAGCGGCGCGCATGGGTGTGCGTGTTATAGCATTTCGGAATCGCCTCATGTAGGACAACACCCCATGTAAGCCGCAGGCTTTAAGTTTTATTAAGTTATGAGAAAAAACGACTTTTGTGTTTTTCTTCATACAAAAAAATATTAAATATTTTTTTTTTCGGAGATGGTGCTGTCTATAGCTGTCATATTACCAAATATTATAAATAATACTGAAATAAAGCCATTCCGATTTTTATTTCTCGTCTAAAGAAATTTTGATTTCAATGTCCACGGAGCGTCGATTTCGAACCACTGTGCGACGCGACGGCGACAGCCCACAAATCAAAACTGTGAAACCGTTTGGCAAAAATAAAAAACACAAATAAACAACGTAGGAAGCCGGGCGCACACCACTGATGGCTTCTTGCAATAATTTCCGTTTTCAATGAACGCGTTTTTCTTTTTCTTATCATCGCACGAACTAGGATGGTTGGGAATAAATTGAAATACAAAATTGATTGTTGACTTTTCCCGGCCGTTTTATTACTGTCACAAATAGGAAAGAGATTGAAAATTGCCTACAGCGAGACGCCGCTGGCGGATTTGATGATTCTTCAATCAACTACAGACTAAATACAGTGTATGATTCAGTTTATCTTTAGAACTCAAATGGAACTGAACCATATTCTTATCGTTGGCGTTTTTAGAGAAAAATGTAATTTAATCGTTATCAATTGTTGCGATTGTAATTTCAGTGGAAGTTTAAAAGAAAATGGAAGTGCAAGCGTTAGACCGAGATCACAAGATAGTGCAATCTGTTGGACGATTTATTAAGTTGTTGGCTCTGGTTAGAGCACAGTGGGTTACACGCGCTATCTTTCGATGGAGCAGTTTTACACTGAAAATAAATTTGTTTTCCATTGAAATCTTGATAAGGCTGAATGCTACACGTGTTCGACGAAAGCTACGAGCTTTAGTCGCTCATATTCATCACAGGGACATGGATTGATATCGACGCTTGAAAGGCAATATTGACTAAACGACATGTTGGCAAATTTACACTAGAGCATCTTAAAGTATTTTTCTCAAAAAAAAGAGAAAACTTTAAAATGGAGTATTTTATATTTTTTTGTGTATACTACTTCTACTAGAAGAGTATACACAAAAAAAGACGTGTGGCACTCGGGGACTGCCGCGGTAAAGCTATTGCATAGCATTTTGTATCAACTTATGCAATTATAATTATTTATTTATTTTATTTATGCAGTATTTCTTTTTCTTTGATATTTTTTTTTTTTTTTTTTCGTTACGGAATTTCTGGATTCGGTCCCCGCGCTCAAGGCCCGCGATAGAAGCTATGCAATAGCTTAAAAACAAAATAAATAAGTGCTGAACGTCGTAAAAGTGTATAACTACGTAAACAAAGTCAAATACTATTCAAATATAAGCATAATAACAACTTTAAAATAGACGAAAGTGTTGAACCTAAAGTAATTTTAAATAAAAAAAGAGTGACAAACTGTTTTGACAGCGAAAAAATTCCATGTACATGAATCATTTCCAACCATCTAATCAAGTTTAAAAATTGTTCAACTGGAATTGTATCAACTATTTGGCAAGCTTTAATTAAGTCGTTGTAGCCTTGCGGTGCAACAGGGGAACTGAATGTACTCGTAATCGACTGGTCGAGAGTTCAAACCCCACTATCAACAATCACTTTTTGTGAAGATCATAATTTTATAAACTAATATTTATAAGAATAAAATACGCAGTACACAGAAAAAAGAACTGCCAGAAATTATTAGATCACTAGAGGGTACTGGTGTAGTAAAACCGTCGGAGTGGGGAGCGTGAGGTTTTTTCGTTACGGAATTTCTGGATTCGGTCCCCGCGCTCAAGGCCCGCGATAGAAGCTATGCAATAGCTTAAAAACAGCATTATTATTTATTTATTTTTTTAATCTTTAAAATGCTCTAGTGTAGTTGCCAACATGTCGCTTAGTCAATATTGCCTTTCAAGCGTCGATATATAAGTCAGTATAAAGTCTCCATTGGTTACTAAAGCATGATTTGTTTACATACAGCTAAAAGATTAGGTTACGCTAAAATATTTAAATAACTTTTACGAACTTACTACTAACAAATTCTTAGGGCAGCTTTGTATGAAAACCTAATTTACCTGTTACCGTTACGCCAAGGGAAACTACGCTAAAATGTATGAAAAATGAAATATAAAATGTGCCTATTTATAATCCTTATCTTGATAAATAGGCGAGCTATTATTTTTACGAGCTATTCCCTGTTTACACTCCTTAATGCCCGGTCAGGATGAGTTAACGACAGTTGTCAGTTCTTTTACCCTCCAGCAGGGATTTATATAGGAAAATGGTTCTTACACATTGTCCATTTATTAAGAACTCCGGACTTCCATAAAAATTCGTCGGATACACCATGTTTACACAGATGGAAAGGGGAAGAAGAAGGTCTCCGTAAACTGGGCATGCTATACCCCCGATGCTCCTATTTTTATTTGAGTTTTAATTATTAAAAGTTTTATGAACTGCTTATTTCTTTTTACGAGATTGTTGAATTAATTCCTTTTGTTTGTTAACTCGACCCTCCTTGTATTATCAAATGCTAAAAGTTGCGATTGTTTTGCTGTAATTAATGTGCAGAATTAAAATTGTGATCTCTCTTTGTAAGAGCCGTAGCTGGGACTGTTGCTATAACATAACTTTTAGGCGTTATGTAAAGAACGGAATTTAAATGAAATAAGATACGAAGAATAATAAGTCACGTCCGTCTTGAGCGATAAATTCAAATGAATATGTTTTATATTCATTTCGATTGAGTGGGTTATTCACAAATTTACAGTTATCACGTCCGCTGAATATCATAAAACATTTTAAAGTTCGCAAAGAGATATTCGAGAGTCGAATCTTCATTCGGCGCCGTGGGTTCGCTGTAAGTAAATTTAACTTTAAAATATGCATAACAGTTTTCCGATGCGATCCCCTTTCGAATTTAAACACATCGAGTCGTATTAAGATACATTTCGATTCAGTGCACTTGGGAAGTTCGGGAAGAAAATGCTGTTCAGTTTAAAGATGATACGGATGGTAGTTTAGGTGCAAAATTTAAGGAAAGAATGTGTTTGATCGATAGATGTTTGTGTTGAACTTATGCTAACGTGCACAATATTGTCAGCATAATTTTTAGGCGTCAAAACTTTATAGCATTGGTTTAGCGCAGGTCTCGAATTATGGTCCCCCGACCTGAGGTTTTAACTTCGAGGTCCCGACTAGGTAGGCAAATAAAATTGTTCATAATATTGATCATAGCCTGTCACCACGTACAGAGTCGAAGAGCTTTTTCATCCTACATTACCAAAAACATCATATGCATTTCGAGTCCAAACTATGTAAGCCATAAAATTTAAGTGCGGACAAATTTAACGCATCAGTAACAAATTGCAAGAGACTTGAAGACTTGGAACTCTTGTTAAGTTAAGTGTACTTAACCGCGACTTGTGAAAATGCAAATAAGGAGCTTCGCCCTGGCGACGCGCTGGCAACCCGCCGTGGCTCCGGGATTTGTCTCCACCAGATATGGTAATTAGTGTTACAGCGACGAGAATTAGTAAGATACACGAAGGGTTTTCTTCATAAAAAACTGTCAATTTATTACAGTTTCAGGTTTTTTGAACAAAATGCGTCAAATGGTGTTAATTGGTATATTTCCACTTTGTGTGTAAAGAAAAATAAACATCTTTTGCTGAATAATCTAATAACCAAACACGGCACGGCACGGTTGGCGCAGTGGATAAGCAATTGACTGCTGCGCTGCGTGTCGCGGGTTCGATCCCCGCACGGAACAAATATTTGTATGATCTACAAGTAGTTGTTCCGGGTCTGGCTGTTTGTGTATGTGAGTTTAAATGTTTGTAAACGCACCCACGATACAGGAGAAATTCCTAGTGTGGGGCAACGTTTTTTAAAAAAAAAAAAAAAAACCATCGAATGTTGGTGAATGTTTCGCCTGAAGGTAAAGTTTAAGATAAATCGTTGAAATCGGATCCTGATAATACGTGGCCACGTAATTTTTAGTTGTTTTGTTTGTAAAGTTTACTAACATAGTTTTTGAGTCATTATTACTAATACTATATGGGTTGTGTGTACTTGAATTTGTAGTCTGAAATAAAGAATAATAATATTAAAGAACATAAATACATGAAAATCTTAAATGCAGAATAATAACAAATTCCTTCAATATGGTCTGGAAACTTGTAATGCTATTAGAGCGAGCTACGGAGGCGTTAAGCCTCCAACCTTACTTAATTCTACTTATTCGACAAACTTCGGCATCAGCTCCGCCGCCCCCCTGTGCATCTTCAGTGCATGCTCTTATTATTAGCAAATATTTACACCAGAACTACTAAAATAATAAACAAAGTACCGAAAAACTTTAAAGTTTACTCTTTCGAACATACAAAAAAATGAACATTAATTCAAACATGCCAAAATGAAGAATCCAAAGAAAAGACTTAGAGTATTGGACACATTGCTCAGCTCGGCACTTCGGACTTTTACGTCATGGAGTTGAGCTTCCAAGTTAGGCTTCCTATCTGTATTTTCTATTTCTCCTTGTTCAAGTTTCTTACGATCATCAGAATACTTTTCGTTTGGCCAGGACTTCGATTCGGCAGTCTCTGCTTCAGCAACTGCCTGCGTGAAGCTAGGATCATTAACTGAAGGTGGAATATCTGATGTTGTTATTTCCTCTGGTACGTTTGCCGTTGTTGGAGTAGGTACTATTTCGCTGTCGTCTGCTGTCGTTTCAGGTGTGGTAGAAGTGACTTGGTGCTCGGGAGATGATTGGGCTTGCATCAAACTTACTTTTTCTTTCTCAGAAGATGTTTCAGTTTTCTCAGAAGACGCTGCAGTACTTTTTACAAGTATATCTTTGTTGATTACGTCACAAATATTCGAACACTGCTCCTCTTGACATTTGTCCTCGGTACCGCAAGTTACAAAGTTCTCCCATGCTGACAACAGTTGGTATAGATGTGGTTGCTTGCAGTTGTTATCTATGTAGGTTTGAATTCCTGCTACTTCATTTTCACAAATAAGAGGTCCACCGCTGTTGCCCTATGATGTAAAACACATTTTAAGAAGAATGTAAAATATAAATGCTTTAAAGTAACATAAAAGAACCTAGCCTCTTTTGGGAATATTTAATAATATCTGCCTTTACTCTTGCCTTAACCACTGCTAGGCTTCTGCATGTCTCTATTCTTTCTACATCTTAGACCTGATTGGTGTTGTGGTATTCTATTTCATCTCGACTTCCAACATAATTTTTTCTGTTTTAGCGACCGTTTGACATGATATGGTCTGCTCAGTCAGCTTTTTCCCACACACCGGTAATTTGCCTTTAGGAACGGTTTAGGAAATATTAAATACTTTAAGTAGGAATGTTTAGTTTGTTATCTCACCTGGCAGAAGTCACTGTCGTAGGCCGCGTTCTTGTTTTCGTCGCTGTCAGTGGCACAGGTCATAGTGTTGCCAATAAAGTGAGTACCACAGTTCTGAATCGAAGGTGGCAGCATCTCCACGAATATCTTTATCAAACTCCTGTCTTCGGTGTCGTTGCCGTCCTTCTTCTGCATACAGATGAAAAAGTCAGTTTGGGGTTTTATATAGTTACTAGCTGCTCCCCCCGCAGTTTCACCCGTGTAAGTTTCGATTCCGTGTTTATTACATTATTGCAATTTTCTGAAGGATCTAATTTAATATTACTTCCTGATAATTTAGCTTTCTATCGGTGAAAAAAATGGTTAAAAACGGTGCAGTAGCTTCGGAGCTTATTTGATACAAACAAGCAAACAAAAATAATCATTCCTCTTTATAATATACATAAGTATAGATGTACAATTAAGACCAAAATCATTTTAGAAAACCATGTATTAGATTCTACTCATAAATTGGTTTTCTACACCAACGTGATGAGAGACCTCTGGCCTATATTTCAACAGCACTTTGTAATCTTCTTTATGAGGCCAGTCGTTTATGTAAATTACCTACAAACGCAATTATAAATCAGCCCATAGTGTTCCCACTGTGAACTGAAACGAGTTCTGCCTCTGTCTTGTAAAAGATTCATTTGCAGCTGCATAATATTACAGCTGTCCAGAATTGGAGGGTCAGCTCTTATAATAATTATGATAAAACTAAGTGATCTTACGGCAAATACGAGTATGATGCAGGTTTTCTCCGCGAGGTCTCGTTTAGGGTTGAGGTTGGTGATGCCCACAGCTGTAGTAATGTTGAAAACTGACAGAACCTTCATTAGAGAGATGTCAGTGCGCCACCATTGCGTTGAACTGTGGTTGTACGGACGAACAATTTGTATGACCTGAGTAAGAAAACCAAGTGAAAAAGCAAAGTAATTTGTAAGATTAACATTTTTTTAAAAATGGTTGTCTGTAAAGTTGGTTTACGGACTATAGTTTAACGTGACAACGTCATAACAAAACATTGATGCGGCGCAAGCGTACAATGAGCGTAACGGACAATGAGCGTAACGGGACAGTGAGCGTAACGGGACAATGAGCGAAAGGGGACAGTGAGTGTAACGGGACAGTGAGCGTAACGGGACAGTGAGCGTAACGGGACAGTGAGCGTAACGGGACATGTTCGTGCATGCAGTCAACGTTCATCGATTTATTAGACGTTGTCAAGTCAAAAATTGGTTGTACGTAAAGTTGGTTTACGGACGATAGGTTAACGTGACAACGTCATCGTCATAACAAAACATTGATGCGGTGTACAATGATGTGCGTAACGGGACATTTCATGCATGCAGCCGGCGTTCATCGATTTATTAGTCGTTGTCTCGTCAATTTTTTTTAAATAAAATATAATAATTATAATTAATGATTACATTCTTCATTCAATTTAATTTTTTTAAAGTAAATTAAATTTCAAGATTTTTGATTTATCCTTAACTTGCCGTGATTGGATATTTTTATACAAATGTTTGTACTGAGACGTAATAAGAAGATGCAGAAAATGCATGGCAGTAATTAAATGAAATGAAATCGTATATTCTGTAAATAGGATATCGGAATCACTTATGCACGTGGCATTAAAAAAAAAAAACAAGCTAGATGGAGCCGACATTTCCTATCTGACTACCCCTGAGAAGAAATGGCGAAACAAACTCAGGGGTAAAGTCTCTTTTAAAGTCTAGGCATAATCTTGGACAGTAAGGACTCCTTAGGACCTCATCTGAGGACCATGTAGATCCACTGTGTCTGGAAAGAACCATGCAAATTTGAGTGGACCTATCCAGTCAGTGCAAGCATTTATCACTAATCGTGTAGCTCAACTCAGGACTTAGGAAGCTCAACGAATCGACGAACAATACCAAGGAAAGGACATTTGGGTAGGCCGCATTAAGTACTCAAGATCACCATCATTAAAACTAACCGAGAAAGAAAAAAAAAATATGATCCACATAGTGCTTATGCACATTAAAAATATATCTAAGTAAATATTCATGTCATTTTGTATAGTCCATAAAAAAACAAAAAAAAAGAATGCAGACCTAGAATTATCTAGGTCTGCATTCTTTTTTTACACTTATAAACATATTGACCTTCCCTATAATTAGGGGAAGTAGTTTCAGTATTTCGTATTACCTCTCGCTCTTGTTCGTCCTCGTCTTCATTGAGTGTGAAATTGGTATCAATAGTAATTGCACCGAGCCTAGCTAGAAGTATTTTTTGCGGGAAGCCGTTAGGAGTATCTGTGACAATACTGGGGCCGACAGCAGAGGTGACTAGCCAGTCAGGTCGGATGAGGACTCCGTCAGATAGGCAGCCGCTCCATGTAAAATACTGGTATTCAGCTGCATCCGGTTAGACTGGAAGCCGACCCCAACATAGTTGGGAAAAGGCTAGGCAGATTCATTTTGTGTAGCTCAACTCAGGACTTAAGAAGCTCAACGAATCGACGAATAATACCAAAGAAAGGACATTTGGGTAGGCCGCATTAAGTACTCAAGATGCCATACCATCATTAAAACTGACTGAGAAAGAAGAAAGAAAATATGATCCACATAGTGCTTATGCACATTAAAAATATATCTAAGTAAATATTCATGTCATTTTGTATAGGTCAATAAAAAAAATAAAAAATAAAAAATGCAGACCTAGAATTATCTAGGTCTGCATTATTTTTTTACACTTATAAACATATTGACC
This sequence comes from Dryobota labecula, assembly GCA_947523025.1. Classification (NCBI taxonomy): domain Eukaryota; kingdom Metazoa; phylum Arthropoda; class Insecta; order Lepidoptera; family Noctuidae; genus Dryobota; species Dryobota labecula. Next base: position 18,636,615 of record OX383287.1, on the reverse strand, counting down.
TTCCCTATAATTAGGGGAAGTAGTTTCAATATTTCGTATTACCTCTCGCTCTTGTTCATCCTCGTCTTCATTTAGTGTGAAATTGGTATCAATAGTAATTGCACCGAGCCTAGCTAGAAGAGTTTTTCGCGGGAAGCCGTTAGGAGTATCTGTGACAATACTGGGGCCGACAGCAGAGGTGACCAGCCAGTCAGGTCGGATGAGGATCGCACCACGCAGGAACCGGGAGCCAGTGCCATCTACCACCGACTCGTCCGGGTAATATAGAATCGCCTGTAAATAGAATATATAAAAAATATATATGAATAAATGGTACTTCTTTTCGTAAGTGCAGTAATTAAAAAAATATGTCGTTACTTGCCGAGTTATGAGTTATGTATGTGAGAATTGTAACACGGAGTATAGATAAGTCTTAAAAAAGTACCGCATAGTGACAAGACATACAATCACACTTTCCATAACATCAATTTCGACTTTCTTCAAAAAACTCCATTTTGTTGCTTCATGTGAAGCACTAGAAAGAGGTTTCTTAATTTTTTGTTGATACACTATGACTGTCACGTGTTTGTTCACCACATCTTAAGCATTTTCCCATGGTTACGATATTACGTAAAAGGTAAATTTAACACCAAAGTAAGGGCCAACTGACTCACCATATATGGATAAAGCCCTCTCCTCACTTCCTGTTCACCATCTGCATATACTTCTACACATAGCGATAATGCTGAAAAATTTAACAAAAAATACATTGGCTAACTAATCTCTACAGGCGAAAACCAAAATCAGTGAATATACATGTTAAAGAATTACCAGAACAAAGTGCAATTAGAAATTTAGTTTTCATATTCGTAGAAAATTATCATAAACATTTAAAGGAAAACTAAATGACGTTTCACCGTCAAATGCATTGCTGGTCTGTCAGTAAAAAATTCAAAAGAAGAATAGATATCATTTTTCTTTTTATATTTCCTCTGCCAGGTAAATCAAACAGTTTTTATATACCTGCACCAGTATTTAAGTCCTAATTTTTGACTTAATGCTATAATTCTTTTTAACTCTCTCTGTCGTAAAAATCGAATTAGTCGAGTCACGTCCCTTTATTTTTCTCCGCTATCTTTGACAAAGTTACGCCAACTCGAGTTAAAGACATTAATCAGAATCTCATCCGAGCCAAGATGTATTATCCTCAATAAAGCGAAAAGAATGACTTTGCGATTTTAAAACGCGTGTTTTACAGATAACGGCGGCGGATAAATCTGGGGAACACCTAATTATTCATGTTAGGGGTGTTTAAGAGTGCGTATTAATACGCTTGGAGCGGCGTCGGCTTTTGAAAAATATGCTAAGAACATAAAAAGTGCAGTTTATTTAAAATACCGCGGACGGAAACATGGCCTGGGCGGGCGCGCCACCACGAGAGCGCTGCGTACGTCTTTTCAGTTTTATTTCAAATTGGATAAATGTATAAAACATTGAAAGGGAAAAAGATTTAGTTGGTAAATGGGATTTGATTTTATTATTTTGAGTTTTAGTTTGCTCTTTTTAGACAATGTTTGTAAGTAGCCGCAACAAAATAGCAATTAGTAAGCCACTTCAAGGTGCAGGAAACAGTAACATTGTCCACAAATGAGCGGAGATGTCTTATCCAAACCGCTGACGCAGCACGTCAATACCACTTGTTCAGATGGTTATTACATGTCCAGTTTAGGTTGACCTGTCGTAATGTTCTAAGCTTCCTCTCAATGATCTAAAAAGTTATTTGGTGTTAGGGGCAGGCAGTGTCTTCTCAACTTGGCATTGTTATAACGGTCCGAATGAACGAGCTACGTGTTTTGGCTGCGACCCGCAATTGCTTTGCAGTTCTCCTTCCTTAACAGTTGTAAAACAGTGTCCTAAAATATCAATAAAACTGCTGTATAACTTTTAATCACAGTTGTATTTTAATGGCTATATTGATTTTGCGAAAAAGCAATCGAGCGAATATTTATGGAGTATCCGTAACAGTGGCCGATTTTATTGTTTTGTCGGTGAATATAAAATGATACCGGGATTTTTGAACGCAGGTATTCTCACTATTTTATTTTTACATTGATATTTATTCATTGCTTGAAATAATAGAATCTAAATTTCGAAACAGCGTACAATGTTTGAATCATGTTAGAATCTTCACAGCATCCAATATATTGGATTTCTTTTAATCGAGTTTGAAGTGAGTGTGTACTCGTTAGATTTTCTGAGACGAGAATTAAATTGGTTAAAAGTATTCATAAGCAAAACTTCATGTTTAAAAGCTAGGTATTTGAATATAATGTACCATGTACTAAATACCTGAAGCGTGTGAGTAAATTCGCATTACGTACCCGTTGCGTACAAATTCCATGGAGTCTAGGCGAACTTTTCGCCGGCTTACCAACTGTGACTCGCGAACGGTGATATGAATATTAAACGCTTCAAGAATTAGAAGATTTATACGACAATTCGGAAGTTGGGCGGTCTTTGCGCACTTAAATGAATGTTTAACATTATCTGCGGAGTTTTAAGGAACTTGAGCCTCTTAAACAACTTGCGAAGAAACTTTAATAGAGAGCGGCTCTCGGGCGATTAATTCGAAGACGTGGCAAGGTGGACGGGAATCCTTAATGTGGAAGGGTAACGGGAGGCGTTCAATCGGTGCATCTAATAGAGGAAGACGAAGGGGTGCGCTTCATTTAAATTATTTTAGGAACTTTCGTTTTGTTTCAAGCGCTTGGTTCAAGTACCTATTACCTATCTATACGTATGTATGAGTAAGGCGCCTGTTACACGTAAAGTATTTACTGTGTTCCGCCAATAAATACTAATGTATCGTGGTATTTATTGAACATGTAACTAGCGTACTGATGAATGTCAATATTTAATAATGGATTTCTAGATTTCTTGATTCCGAATTGACGATCCTTCGGAATGTGATAAATATTGAACGTCTAATCTCGCGTCAGTATTTATCACGTCAGTAACCAGTGCCTACTGTTGATAAATAATGAATAGTTAATGCTAATTTTTCTCTTGGGGAATGGCTTTTCTCATCACTGTATCTTCTTTTGTTAAAAATGGTGTTACCATTGTTAGAAGTTCTTCAAACCAAATATCGGGCATTCGAAAATAATTCTCGTAATCATCCATTTCGCCATGTAGTTTCATTTCGGCCATTAAATTCAAATGGGTGTACCTTTCACTTTGTAGGTACCAGTTTTTGGATCACCGTGTTCTTTTAACTTTTTTTTAAACCAATTGCTAAAATAATAGCCACACAAGCTTTAATTTTTAGCTGTATGTCCATTTTAACGTGTATACAGGAAGAAACCGGACTAAATACTGACGTAATAAACATTGAACGTGTGCCTGGTGTATTAATCCATCAATAAATACAGACGTTTATCAATAAATACTGAACTGACGAATCGCAGTAAATACTTTACGTGTAACAGGCGCCTAAGAGCTCGTGGCTAAGTAATAACAGCCGCACTGGTCGATCCATCAGGTTAAGCTACGCTCGCCGGGCTTAGTCCGTGGATGGGTGACCATCTTTACATACCGAGATTTCTCCGTGCCTCGGAAAGCACGTGAAGCCCGTTGGTCCCGGCTGTTATTCGTGGATCTTTGACAGTCGTTACGTGTCGTCTGAAGCTTTTAAAGTCTAACAACCAGTCGGGGTATCGTATTACTCAATTACTGGGTTGTGAAGGTCAGATAGGCAGTCACTTCATGTAAAATACTGGTATTCAGCTGCATTCGGTCAGACTGCAAGCTAACCTCAACATAAATGTTAAATGTTATGTTTAAATGTTTGTAAAGGCACCCACGATACAGGAGAAATTCCTAGTGTGGGGCAACATAAAAAAAAAATACAAAAAAAAAGTTGGGAAAAGGCTAGACAGATCTATGTATGTATTGGCAGGTTTAAATGACGGTGAATTTATACTGAACACGCCACGAAGCTGCGTTTTAAGAGGGTTATCACCGGTCCACTAGCGCCGCCATTCACTCCTTTAAAAACATATTATCTCGTGACTGAGAAGGAATTATGAAAAACGGCTCAATCAACTATATCACACATTCCTCTAGATCGTATTTTGTTGCTTCGTGTCTCAATATGAAACTTTAGTACAGTAACAGTAGTAACACATTTCAGCCCACATGATGAAAACCTCATCGGTTTTAACAGCAACATATCCGTTTCGCATGCTTGACAATATCGCAATATATATTGATTGGCGTGGTGTGCGTGTGCGTCATTGTTCCCGCCGTCATTTTCCGATGTCCCGTCCCGTTCTATTGTACTGCAGTTTATTGAATTTGATTTACGCGCCAATTTTTGTAGGCTTCGGTTTTTATTAACTGACCTCGGTGCCGATGTAAACTTAATTGAATCCGCCAACAAAAGGTATCGAATGAAAAGAGCGTCCAGCGGTGTGCGATGCAGATTATAATAGGTTTTTCCGAATTTGCATGGGTTTTAAGTTACTCGATATTCGATATTTTCACGGCGGTTGGACTATTGCGTTCGATCTGTTTGTTGAAAAGCTGCTCTAATTCGTTTTTATGTTTCACGTACTGCTGAGGTTTTGTTGTTGAGATAATAATGCTACTTCTCTATTATTTCCTGTTTCATAATATAAAAATACATAAATCGTTATAATCTGATCTAGACTCTTCAGAATACTCATGTGCGCGCTACATAATGCATTAGAATAGAATATTTTTATTAAAATTATTTTACTTAACATCTAGTGTTAGTAGCTACAGACATACACACATCAAAAAAAGTTTGTGATCACTAGCATAAGGTGATATAATTGATATAATAAAACTTTATCAAGAAAAAATATTGGTTGTGTGTTTTCTTTAAATAGAAATACCCTGTTTGAAATAAAAAAAAAAAAAAAAAAAATTCATTGAGTAAAATCATAATGTAATTGTAACAGAAATTTGATAGAAAGAAAAAGACTGTGTAAACAAACTTAAACAACAATTTATTAATAAAAGGTTTATATTTAATATAATATAACTCCTCCCCTGGCTCGAACACATGCGGTGATCCTCCTGGGTATGCTGAGAATAAAGTTATCCAGCATTTCTTGGGGTAACCTGTCCCATTCTTGAATAGCGGCTTCTCTGAGCTCTGGCACTGTCTGGGGACGTGGCTGATGGTTCCAAACAGCTCGCTTAAGAGCATCCCACGCGTGCTCTATTGGGTTTAAGTCAGGCAAGCCGAATCATAACATAATCTACCGTACCTAACAACAAAAGATTTAGATTTTTCAAAGTGATCACAAACTTTTTTTGATGTGTGTACATAAACAAACAATTAAAATTAAAATTCAGCGTGGAGCTGCGTCCACCTCCGGCACATTGGGGAATCCCATCGATTTGCGATCACACTGAGAATACTGTTACTGCTGCCGCGAACCGCGACGTCAGGGTTGCATATCTTTTTCTAATAATGGCAGCAAAACCATCAATGTTGTTATCCGCGAACATCCCTGAGGCACTACAACGCCACGGTAGCCGCAGCAGTACTCTCAGTGCATTATTGTATTGAACGCGTAGGTTGCTGTATGCCCACTGAGTGAAGCTGACCCACAGGCTGTACCGCACGTGTAGAAGGATTGACAGTATTTTTTTTTTTTTTTTCTTTTGAAAAAACGTAGCCCCACACTAGGAATTTCTCCTGTATCGTGGGTGCGATTACAAACATTTAAACTCACATACACAAACAGCCAGACCCGGAACAACTACTTGTAGATCATACGAATATTTGTTCCGTGCGGGAATCGAACCCGCGACACGCAGCGCAGCAGTCAATCGCTTAACCACTGCGCCAACCGTGCCGTCGAATTTGAACATTGATAATATTAACATGCTTAATTTGTCACCAGGATGTCCACAAAAACACATCAAGAGTTAAATTAAACTGTCTCAAGGAAAGCTTTTCTTACCATTTTCATGCAACAAAAGCTAATATGCTGAAAGACCGTAATCTGAGTTAATTATCAGAAATTCGGTCGTATTTAACGTCGTTTCAAAATGAGTTTTCACAATTGGAGGCGAGTCAAAAGAGCTTTCTAAAGGAATCGCAAACACAATTAGGAGCAAGTTCTTGTTTGTAAATTGTCAGGGAAAGAGTGTGCATGACACGTGGCGGTAGACGAATAGACGTGTTGGTGCTAATGTCGAACACTGTCAAATAATTAAAATTTTCCAGTATTTGCTTCAAAGTAGGAACTTGAGTTTCATCATAATTGTTACAAGTTCTACTTAGTTTGGTAGTCAAAATTAATGAAAATCCACAGAGATTTTCATTACTTTTGACTACCAAACTAAGTTGAAATCGAATTTGCATCATTTTATTCTGATAGAGCGTGGCAGTTCTACACGTTTTAATTATTTTTACAGGGTTGATATACCTATGTAATGAGCAAACTTCAAAATAGTTAAGTCAAATTTTACAAAAGTTCAATACTTTATAGGAAAACACAGACACGACACAGGTTTTAGCCTGATTATTTCCAAAAAAAATTATCTCAGTTCCGCCATTGTAGCCGCTCAGCGTACCGGCCGCTAAGGTCGTTATTATGATTGTGCCCTATAGAGAGATACAGAATCAAATCAGGCGCAACAATGCCTGCGCAATTAAACCCGCGAGGGGAATCGTCTTGTAGAGAAGCCGCGAATGATGGCGGCGACGCTTTTACAGTAACGGGGAAAAAGGGGGTTCTTTAATACCTACTACGACGATAAGTATGTATGGTCGGTTCCAAAAGTATATGCTGAATAATGTAAACAAATGGATCTGAAAACTTACCTCAGCACATTAATCAACCAACCAATCAATCAAAATTTCTTTATCTAAACAACAAAGATCCATAATGTTAGTAATACCTTATAGCTAGTGTTAGTAAGTAATATAGTTATTATTTTAAGTTTGAAGCATTTTGCACAGAAGATGACCAAGTAAGGTACACACAGCTCCATTAAGTCCTTACCCCCCCAAAAGACATGTGGGTTCAAATCCGTGATAGGGCCAAGTTGGTTTTTGTAGTTTGCAATAACATGTTATTATAATTAATGTATTGTTTTAGTGAATAAATAAGTATTTTCTGTTTTAAATATTGTTTTTATTCAATAAAAAGTTAATACTTTTATTAATGCATATAATGACAAGCAATAAGAAGGTTAACATTTACGAAATCATACACAAAGTTTAAGTAGTCCGGAGGTTACAAGACCGCTTGCCGTGCATAATATTGGAGGTTCGAATCCTACGCTCAACATGTGTTTTCTGTCATGCAGTATGCATATTTTAATACTAGAGTATTTTTCTATTTTATTTTAGTAATATATAGAAATAATTTAAAAATCAATAAAAATAAATAATATTTATTATTGCTATTATTTAACAAAATTTTGATCTTATTTTACAAAAAAAAATATATATTGTAAAGATAATAATTTATTTTATTTATATTATATTTTTTATTGGAAAAGATTTGATAATATAAAGTTATCATTAGTCATCACATATTTTGCCAACTTACACAAACGAGTCCCTAGACAACGTTGTAGTTATAATTTGAGGGTATGGATTAATTTTATAAAGAAAACGTAAGTAAGTAAAATTAATGGATACCTTCAAATGACAACATCTATCGATTAGACAGAGATCTAAAGATAAACTACTTGGACGATAGTGGATAACAATTTCATCGCAATTCTTATGGGCTTGCTGGCTAATGTGTCAAACTGCCGGTATGAGTATGACGACATTCGGTAATGCGATGGTTCGAATCCAAGACGAACTGGTAAACTCTTTTTGAAGTATTGTTTAGATTATTCGTAACGAATTCAATGTTGTAGCAGTGTAACATTTTAAAACTTGAGGGGTTAGCACATAATGACGCCTACTGTACAAGTTTCTGACCTGACCATCCTCTCCACAAAATAAATGTCTCAGCGAGAATAGAAATACTCTGACACTGTTTTCAGAATGCTGTTGCTACTGGCTCGTGTTCTAGCTACCAGTGATGCGATTTTCTTTCAAACGATCGCATGAAAGCCGTCAGTTCGTTTCTGTGCAAACATTTCGGACGCACTACAGAAACGGGGCAGTCTCAAGAGCATTCTGAAAATATTACTATATTGGACGCGCAAGGCATCTAGTGATCTTTTGGCATAGCCGGCCCATAGACCCCCCAATTGCGTAACACACTATCAATCACAATCTGAATGATTGAAGGCTATTGCTAATCCATTGCTTCATATGTTCGAAAAAATTGTCTGCTCAACGACGCAAATAACGCAATGAATGTTGTTGAACTGTCAAAATGAAACCCATTGCTACTGTAAGTGTGTTTGTTACGCAATTACCTCGTTGTATGCCAATTTGTGTGCTTTGATTTGATTATTTGACTACTTAAGCCCAAAATTAAAATTTGAAATCACCATAAAGATGTTTTTCATTTGATAATTATGGTTTCATAATCTTCATTTTCAGCGTTTATTTTTTAATTACAATTTAATATTGTTATTCAAACAAAACGTTTTCGAAAGAGCGTTGTGATATAAAGTTATAAAGTGTTATATAGAGATATAAAGTACAAATGAATGAGTTTATAATTCCCTATAGTGAGCGATTGCGTAAGACTTTAACGTGAAAAGGAGTTCCCACTTTTATCAGATACCTTTGGAACAGAGAGTAGTCTATACAAATAAATAAAATTAAAGTTTCACCCAATTAAGCTGCAATTACCCACATCCTGTATTGTTATCATTATAATTGCTGTTGTCCGACCGAAACAAGATTTTCAACCGAAACCGAAACCGTAACCGAACCATGCGTCTCTTTTCTAGTTTCGGCCGAAACTGAAACTGAAACTAATGAAGTTAAGAAAAAGTTAGTTAGTTAGTTAAATGACAAATAATTTTGTTAAGGGCTGGCTGATTTTGCAACCATCAGAGTTCTTTTATCCAAAGAAAAAATACTTTAGCCAGATTTTGTGTGAAAAACATTCAATATCTCAAAATGACGATTAAAAAATAAGCCCTAACTTATATAAGGGCCTTAGCAGATATGCTACTGTTAGCTTTTGCTATGAGCGATTTAGTATTTATATAACACTGCGTAAGTTTAGCATTAGCAATCAGCGATTTAATCACTTTTCGGAAGCTCGACATATCTAGAGAAAATGCTTTATCTCTCTGCCAAACAATTCAGCAGCGTTAGAAAACGCAATTTTTAAACCGTACTTGAACGGTACGAGTCGTCAAAGTCATCGCTGAACCGTGTGATTTTGCTATTGTAACCGAACGCACAGTCGGTAAGATGCATCTGATGTTGTCTTTAGAGCGTGTATCACTCTTCCAGAAAGGTAATAAGTACCTACTCGCTGATACTAAAAGCAGCATGTCTGCTAAGAACTTAAATGCCTTCTATTTATAATTAAACACTTCTTTTTGGTGTTTGGGTTTTGTACTAAAAGGGTGAAAACGGGACCCCATTACTACGTCTATGCTGTCTGTCTACTGTCTAACGGTCAGTCGTTCGTATTCTATCAAAACCGACAGCTCACGAACGCCAGTTTCGGTCGGGCCAAAGATTTGGCCACTTTTTGGCCGAAACCGAAACGGCGGACGAGACCTAATTTTTATGCCGAAACTGGCCGAAACCGAACTTTCGGTCGGATACTAATATTTACACACACCCCTACGCAAGATCCACTTAACACGCAATAAAACCGTCAATAACCATTGTCTTAACGCAGACAAACCAAAACCAACATTGTAACAGAATTAAAGTCAAACTCGTTCATTGTCGGTAATGCAAGTCCCCGTCTGAATACGGTCTGTTTACTTCTTTGCCCCTTTGTTTCAGCCGTAACGAGCAGAAAAAGGGCCCATTCAGAGCATCCGAACCTAATTACCCTACCCCCGGTTACAAAGGAGGGTTTCTAATTAACGATATTATGTCAAATAATTTGTTTGAGCCGACGTCTTACTTGGTCTGAGTCGTGGATTGGATTAAGTTTGCTCGGCACCGGTACGTTTGCTTTATAAAGAAAAGCTGTTCGGATGGAAACGTTGAAAGAACTGTGATTGTAGCCGAGTCTTTGTTCAGTATTCAATTAGAAGCAGGGTTAAGTTTGAAATTAATTGGTAAATCTTAAAGTAAGTCGATTTGATTTGAAGTATTTGTAAAGGTCGGTTACCTGCTAATATTCAGAAAAGAAAATCATGGCACTCCGTTTTTCAGAAAGAAAATAAGATTTGATTTGATTTGATATTGGAAAGTTGTCAATAAGACTGTATAATTTCTGAAAAGTTGCCTGCGACGGCAAAATCAGCCATCATACTATAAATTGCATTGCTTGTCTTTTGTTTCGTTAAAATGCTGCAGAAAATGACCACCAACTTTTTCAATTAGTCCCAATCCATTTTCCCATTATTTCCCGTTCCTCATGTATGCAAACACAGGGTCGAAACACGTCATGATAGATGTCCCACGTCATATGCTGGAACACGCGGCTTTTGCCTCGTCAGCCGAGTATTAGCAATCTGTCAGTGCTAACCGTGCATTTGTCATTACGATTGGGTAGCATTAATTGGATTAATGTCATTAGCTGGCCCTTCACTCCGTCTTATGACGTATGTAAATGATCATGAGACTTGCAAGTAGGTACAATTATATTGCTAGTGTATTATGTAGTACTAACATCTTCAGTTTTCTAATTATATTTAGTTGCTATAGATAGGGAGATTAAAGTATCCGATTTTCCCAAGACTGGACAATTACTTTTAAACGGCAGTGGAAAAAGTTTATCCAATCATATTTTCATCTCACGGGAGTTGGGTATATTTTTAGGTCAGAATCGTGAACAGGACACGCGGATTTTAATTCAAAAAGTATTTATTTTTATACAATCCTTTACCTGTACAAAATGAATAAAAACTGCGTTAGTGGCGCATAATCGTTCCGCATAATGGATAGTATAAATCCGCAATAACAGCATTCGACAAATCACATCAAGAAGAATTAAGCAAAATCCCTATTATCTAGATGTGTTCAAAAGGCTCAGAGTCCTCTGGACGTAATGCCGTCAGTTCTAGGATATCAAAAGGGTATGGCCATGCACGTTAGGTGGGATTAGCAGACATTTGAATGCGCCGGTCGCGTTCCTCCTCACTAATTGAGTTAATATTTGGTTATCGGCGGCGCGCACACGGCCCGCGCGACTAATCCTGCCGAATTAATGACGCGAATTTATCATTATTAATGCGTACGTGATCCTCGCCACACCTGATTTTACGCTACGAGCCGCGTTCATATGACATCGTATCGTATCGTGTTCGTTTCGTACCTAACAACATGGAAGTATCTCGTGTTCATGTGAGGAGTAGGCTTTAATGAAGAGTCTATTGGTAGAAAATTTTCCATGCATGTTGCCGAAGGGTTAAATCAAACGGTATTTGAAACACGAGCATAATTTGATGGCCAAAGTAAAGTTTATTAATATAGGTACCTAGCTTGCTATAGCTTCATAGCTTAATTCGGTAGGTAAAAGTGCACGCGCGGATTGATTAATTAGTCCGAATAAATGTCTGAGAATCAGGTAAATGATCGATTAAATGACAGCTTTTCAACTTAATGTTAATTGTATCTTTTCGTTAATATGAGATCGTGAAACTAGTATACTCGAAAATTATCGTTTATATCGAAAATGATAAATTATCATCATACTCGGCCAAGTAGAATCCATTAAACGTTAACTAAGTTGCGTCGAAGTTGTGCCTAAAAATATTAAAAAGGTCAACAAAAAAAAAATAAAAAAAAAATTACTTATTGCTTTTGATATTTTTGCGGGATTTTGTAATTTATAGAACACACTTTAAGAGGAAAGTTATTAGAGTATATAGAAATTACTGGGTATCTGTGTTGGGTAATAATTATGTGTATGTAAGGGACAAGGAATTCTTTGCCCAGTAGTAGGGTAATTTATTTATTTTTGGATACCCAATATAATACTCAAACTTATTACTAGATTATAAAAAAAAAAAAAAATTGTATTACTATTCTAAATAATTTTGTAGAATACTGAAGTTAGTTAAACAAAAAGGACTCGTATACCCACCTCTTGATCTATTTAATTGAAATATGAAACCGCTATATATAAAAAAAAAAAAAAACTAGAGCCATTTTCTAAAACTTGTTCGTAGTTCCATAGTCGTGGGTTTAACCATTCATAGCCAAAAAGTGGATCCATGCGAGACACAATGGTTTTTTAATTGTGTCTGTAATAAAAAATAAAAAAACATTTTTACAATAAAAAGAAAGAACGGACTTCCAAAAAAAAAAAAAAACACTAAAAAGTGAAAAATAACTTTAATTTCGGAAGTCGGTGGCAAAAAAAAGAAAATACAGATCAAAAGACACCGGAAGTCGATAGATTTTTTTTTAAGTTTTAATTTTTAACTTTTTCGTTGTGATACCTACCCCACACCAATTCGTATACAACTACCTGATATGTTTTACAGTGAAAGGAAGTCTTATAATATTATCAACATACACTGAGTGGATTAAATACTTATTATAGAAGAAATTTTAATTATGAAAACTTATTACACGATTGACGATTTTCTTAATGACAATTCACTAGCTGATTGACATTACTGTTACCCTGGTTGACATAATTATTATGATCCTGGTTTCACTTAGGTACTTTTTATTTCCATTTGAAATTATATAGACTTATTTTATTTTTTTATTGTTGTGACCACTCTGACATTTTTTAATTTATAATTTGTAATTACAATGATCTGTTAGGTACTTATTTTTGGTTTTTTATTAGGAATTGTAAACCTTTGCATGCCCATGTGACGGTAAAATATGGAGAACTTTATTATAAAAACACCTATGTACTATACCCATGTTTGCAAAGAAATAAATGGTTTGATTTGATTTGAGAAGCTAACAATAATAATAATAATAATAGTACAGGGGCCATAGTCCTTCCATAGTTTTAGGTAACCAGTCCATTTTAACCACCCAAACCCATAGTCCAATATATTTCTTTTCCATATCCTGCAATAGTCCTACACCAACCGGGGGTTGTCCTTGGGTGCACTTTCATAGTGCGTACAGGGATAATCGTCGGTTGGTGCCTCATTTAAATAAAAAGCGTCTAACGGACCTCTGCGAGTTGGCTTTGGCCCCTCGTACGCCTTCCAAAAGTCCGGGACCCCAGGGTCCCGAGATATGTAGACATGTAAATAAAATAATAATCATTTATTTGTCAGAATATGGTACATTACAGGGTCTTAAGATTAGTCAATGGTATCATCACATTCTGCCAATTGTGGCGTACAAATGTCAAATAACTCAAATAAAACCCTAGAAAATTAATAAAAAAAACAGGACCATCGCGCAAGCTTCATCTACCAAATAAAAGAAATATTAAAAAAATATATACTGATAGTACCTACCTAATTATTTTAAAAACCAAGGGCATTTTCCATTTCTAGTCAGCTAATCCCATCTCTCTGCATTAACCACTACCACTTTGACATAGGTACCTACTTGTTTCGAATTTTCCGTTCGAGTTGATCACAGTGAAAAGAAAATGTTTTGTCTTGTTTGTTTCACGTGTGAACGCGGCTCGGCCAACTGCACCGTCCATTCAATTCGACAGTTTTACGACACGGCGCCCGTTTATTCGCACGTTTCGCTCCGTTATGGCTTTATTACAATTTTTTATAGCTCCACTAGTTCATATTTTCGGCGGTGTTAAGGGATTAAAGAAGTGGAGATTAATATGCCGTGAAAGGCTTGATTTAAAAAGCTTTATTATTCGCTATGTTTTTGGAAACGTCAGTTATTAAACTGGATTAGCTGGTGTGGTCTCACCTAATTATTACACACAAATGTTAGATTTAGGCACTGCCTGCTCCGACATCTATTGCCTTATTTATTTCACCTATATCTAGTTCATCGGTTAATTAACAACCTACCTTCCGATTTGCGCAGTGACATTACGCCAAGAAATATTAAATCAAAACTCAAAAGTCCCACTACCTACAACACATTGAATGCTCAATGTGAATTGCGGGTTACGTAGTAACTAGCATATCACCTGAGATGAAGTTACCAAATTTCGAAATAAGGTATTATGTTATATTTATTTTTTACCTTGATTTTGTTTTTACTACGATGTAGAATTACATGTAGCATTAAGCACAAACCTTAGTAGTTTAAAAATGCTATTCTGCTAAAACACTTTGTAATTAATTTTTAAATGGTAAATAATTGAAAAAAAAAAGACGTGTGGCACTCGGGGACTGCCGCGGTAAAGCTATTGCATAGCATTTTGTATCAACTTATGCAATTATAATTATTTATTTATTTTATTTATGCAGTATTTCTTTTTCTTTGATATGTTTTTTGTTTTTTTTTTCGTTACGGAATTTCTGGATTCGGTCCCCGCGCTCAAGGCCCGCGATAGAAGCTATGCAATAGCTTAAAAACAAAATAAATAAGTGCTGAACGTCGTAAAAGTGTATAACTACGTAAACAAAGTCAAATACTATTCAAATATAAGCATAATAACAACTTTAAAATAGACGAAAGTGTTGAATCTAAAGTAATTTTAAATAAAAAAAGAGTGACAAACTGTTTTGACAGCGAAAAAATTCCATGTACATGAGTCATTTCCAACCGTCTAGTCAAGTTTAAAAATTGTTCAACTGGAATGGTATCAACTATTTGGCAAGCTTTAATTAAGTCATTGTAGCCTTGCGGTGCAACAGGGGAACTGAATGTACTAGTAATCGACTGGTCGTGAGTTCAAACCCCACTATCAACAATCACTTTTTGTGAAGATCATAATTTTATAAACTAATATTTATAAGAATAATATACGCAGTACACAGAAAAAAGAACTGCCAGTAATTATTAGATCACTAGAGGGTACTGGTGTAGTAAAACCGTCGGAGTGGGGAGCGTGAGGTTTTTTCGTTACGGAATTTCTGGATTCGGTCCCCGCGCTCAAGGCCCGCGATAGAAGCTATGCAATAGCTTAAAAAAAAAAATATCTACAACGCCACATGCGAACTACGCATCAAAGACGTCACAAATCCTGCATCGCGCAGTCAGAGTTTACCGCGCGAGTAGCATATATACAACATCCCGACATCAACCGTCGGGCAGTTGCCCACTCGTCTGGTCGGAGAATCCTCCCTTTTCAATAGAGTATGAGTGAACTTTACACCCTGTTCCTTATACCTCTAAACACCCATTCTTACACTTCAACAGCTTATTCCAACAGATTTTAAGCCTCTGCGTCACACAAAACGAGCATGCCTGCGCCTACTCAAACCCTACAAATTTGTATTGGCAGTAGTGCGTGGAGGACGGTACGCGAGCAAACAGTTGGTAACGAGCGATCAATGCGCAATCACAGAGCCCTAATCACGCGCGATTGACGGCGGACACAAATGACGGATGCAAATGACGGGAGGAGCAAATGACGCGCCGTATCGTGTGACACGCGGGCAGCGCTAATGAATTGCTACGGACACTGGGTAGCAGCAAGTGTGGTGGGAATTGCGAACGTTTTTTACAGGATTTTTGTACGCTGATTCCTGTTTTAAAGAAGTGGTTTTTAAAAGATTTTTCTAAGGAATGGTAAAGAGGGCTAATTAGTAGTGATGCACCGAAATTCGTTTCACATTCGGTATTACCGAAGTTCGGCAGCTTTTACCGAACTTCGTCTCCGGCCGAATTTCGATTAGATCTGCCGAATGTCGGCCGGAATTCGGTAGCTTAAATTAATTTAAATAAGAAATGGAAAAGTGAAAAGAAATTTATTTTAAAATGAAATCTAGATCAAATGATGATTTGTAAGTAAATAGGTAACGTGGATGTTCGTGTTTGCTTTTATTTCCGTAGAAAAGAAACAACATCACGTATCAAAAATATGCTTTATTAAAATTATCAATTGTAATATTATCTATCAGCAAGGTAACATAACATTCTTTCTTCTTAACTTATTTTAGATATAACATTTTAACTTTGACTTTCAGTCTTTTAATTTTTATTTATGCAACAAAATATATTTTTTATTTATTATTATTTTTAAACATTTAGTTTCAAAACAGGTCTAGCTATTGAAACATTTATAATTAAATTTGCAGTTACGCTTAATAATTAACTGACGAAATTTTACCGAATTTCGGCCGAAGTTCGGCCGAACTTTGGCTTCGGTACATATTTAAACCGAACATTCGGCCGAATTCGACATTCGGCAGGACCCACATTCGGTGCAACACTACTAATTAGATTTATTAAATACATCACTTTCTTGCTTAATCGTCAAGATACATTTCATTTAGATATTCTGAAATGATGGTGCTCTAACAAATATCTATGCTATTTTCCTATTTTCTTCAGAAGTTTGTTTAGCTGTTCAGGTAAATTTTTATACTGAGTAATATTTTTGAAGTGAAAACTTATTTAGGCACGTTGGACACTTTTGGCGTGGGAATAAAGCGCTGAACTCGCGTGACCGTCACGCTCAGACACATATATTGGGTGTATCTATTCAAACACGAAATATTTTAAGAGATAGAAACGATTTTTTTTTACATCTGAGTATATCTATTATTTAAAAAAATTAATAATTTAAAATGACTTGATATGATGATTAATTATCAAAAGGCACCGCGCTCGTGCCGCCCGTCGCCGCGTCCGGGCGGGTCATTCATAGAATAAGTAAAGGTTTTTTTTTTGCAAAATGTCTCAACCAGTTTTAAAATTATAATAATTATGTAAAAATAAAAATAATTAGATTAAAAAAAATCGCTGCTATGGCTTTTTTACCACCTATAGAGGTTTGTCTTAAAATATTTCGTGTATAAATAGATACAGATGTGTGTAATAATGTTTACGAGTTGGTGAAGCTAAGACGTTTTCACTGCTGATGTGCAGTTCGACGACTGACAGTTTTTTTTATTGATATGATCACCATAATTATTTTTATTGGTTTTCAAATCTTTACAGGATGTCTTTACCACTGCTTGGTTTCTTTTTGTGTCCCTGCGTCCATATTTGGCCTTCATATAATTCATACAAAAGCGATGTCACAGTGTCGTGTACCGATTATTCTTTTTATTCAACTTAATTTTCTGTTTACAAACTCACTTTGATATGGTATAATAACTCTCCGTCTTACATTTCCATGTCCAACAATAAACACACATATTTTAAGTAGTGTTTGAACAGTTTCTTAGTCTGAAGATGAACGTCAAACAAACACATAGGTCACTGCTAATTAGACACGCGACAAATTAGATCAAGTGGCCCATGACAGTGGATTATTGATTGCTGAGTAGTGGGGAAGGGGGTAGGCATAATGACGTCATGCGCCCCACAACCAGTAATTAACGACTGATTAACGCACAATTAGCACTGATCACTGATAACAGATGCCGGCGGAACTTGAAACCCGTGCACTTGCGTGCAGAAAGATGTGTAGCATTAGAAATGTAAAAGGGTTTCTAATAAAGTCACGAATATTCTTTCAAATGAAATAGGAACAAAACTGTATTCACAGATGCTGTATGATGCGATTAATATTTCACTACAATTATCTTAGCTAATTATAATATCCTTCTTTTTGTAACCATATGTCCTGTTAAGAGTATATTTAAAATAGCAATAGTACTAAAAAACTTCAGGTTTAGCCATGCTGCGTTTGAAACAATACTGTGGCGGTATCAACAACGCCACATGCGAGCTACGCATCAAAGACCTGACGTCACAAATCCTGCATCGCGCTATCAGAGTTTACCGCGCGACTAGCATATATACAACATCCCGACATCAACCGTTGGGCAGTTGCCCACCAGACATAATACCCGTCTGGTCGGAGGATCCTCCCTTTACTATAGAGTATGAGTGAACTTTACACCATGTTCCTCATACCTCTAAATTGGTGACCCCGACGTGATATTAGCGCAGCCTTCGTGCAACTACTACAGCGTGACGTCATCCATCACTTCCTCAAGCTTTCGAGCGGCGAGTCACACAGCCAGCCAGCACCCACGGCTTCAACGGGTATCCTGACCACCAGCATGCAGCGAACGCGCATACCTGGTCATCACCCTCAGCCTCATCAGCGACATTGGCACAACACACTGCACTTTCGGCCGGTCCACAAGCAGACCCCTTCAACGCTCTCCTGGTCGACGCCAGCAGTCAGCCTCAACCCGGCGCTGTACGACGTCCGACTCACTGGATCAACAAACGCAGCGCCACCCCGACTCACTGGGGAATCACCGCAGACAGTTCCGACTCACCGTGAACTATGCGGCACCCGGTTCCGACTCACTGGAATCACAACTGGCCCTGGCAAGCATCATATGCACTGACTCAGCCCACTATCGACCTCCGGTCTCCGGAGGGGAGTAATGTGGCGGTATCAACAACGCCATATACGAGCTACGCATCAAAGACCTGACGTCACAAATCCTGCATCGCGCTATCAGAGTTTACCGCGCGACTGGCATATAAACAACATCCCGACATCAACCGTTGGGCAGTTGCCCACCAGACATAATACCCGTCTGGTCGGAGGATCCTCCCTTTACTATACAGTATGAGTGAACTTTACACCCTGTTCCTCATACCTCTAAAATACCATAGCTCATGAAACGTAAGACATAGGTACTACCGCGGTCTCGGACATTGGACTACCGTAAGGTGTATTCCTGCTTGCTGCGCTCGGCCGCTATATAACGCTCACCTACGCTCATAAACCAATAGCATCGCAGCATCAGATCCTTGATCAGCCCCTTGCTTAAAAAAAAAGACCGTTGAAAATCCAACCGAGGTGGTCAGACATCTGCGATCATTGTAACAGAGCCTGAGAAATTTATTTAAATCAAATCAAAAACTTTATTTCAAACCAAGACTCATAAAGGATTAGTAACAATGTTCTTAAAACTACGTGTTAGTAAACAAAACAATACGATGACACATGTAACTGACAACAGTGAACTGTAGTTCGCTGTTGCGTTCATCGTAGCGGACAGAGTGGACTGTCAGAGTGGAGTGGACTTATACATAAGGACAGTCCACTCTGTCCGCTATCATTTTCAGAACCCTGTTGGGGCTGGCCATGACTCGTGCCATCATTGATGCAGAATAAAAACAATCTAAACGCGCCTCTGCAAATATCCCTCATGCGCTGCAACGCCATGGCAACCCCATCAGTTTTCTGAACGTGTTATTAAATTGGACACGAAGGGCTCCATATGATGCTTTCGAATACTTCTCCCACAGGCTGCACGTGTAGAAGGTGGTACAGAATGCTCTAAAGAGCGTCACCTTACAAAAAAGTTTTTTTTTTTATTGATCATCGCAAAAAGGGACGGTATACAGATGTGGTCATCGTGTGCTCAGGATTTTAATTTGCAAGGTATATTTTCGTAACCGCGATAGTACATAAATTATCGTATGTATCAAAACCAAATAAAGTGTCAAAATAAAGAAAGTATCGAATTAGAGTACGGGTTACTTTTCATGCACGTGAGTGTAAAATGTGACCTATTGTGGTAAATGTAATGTGAGGTAAATGTGATTGAATTGTTGGTGGTCATCATGAATGCTGTGTGTTTCGGGGCGTCCAGAGAAAAAAGAAGAAGAAGTCGTGAAAATGAAAAGTTTTCCAAGTAAATTATTTACAATTTAAATTACGCAATTAAAATGACTGTTTTTGTTTGATGAAGCATAACTTTTCAGAAATGCGGCTACGTCCAATTACATACATACATAAACTCACACTTTGTTCTCATGGGGGTAGGTAGAAACTATAGAACGCCACCTGCTACGCTCCTTACATACTCAATTTGCTTCGTTTACATTCATACACGTATGTAAATAAAAAAATGACCAATTAAAAGTATTTTTCCTCCTCTCTGTGAACCAGTTCAGTTAATTAACCAGAAATATAACACAATTACTGTGTTTGCAGAATTACAATAAGTATAATTAAAAGTAAGGTGTAAAATTTAACAATGAGTTGAAAATATGCGAATAAAATCGTTAATTAAAATGGAATATTTCAATGCAAGGGATAATTATCTGTCTGTATTGTTGAAATAATTAAATTTGTAACAACAGATGGATTAAGGCGCAGTCAGAAGTTTGAATTTGTTTATCGCTTGCCGGCAGCTAATGTCGTCACATGGGTCGGCGCACACCGACTCTCTGCTTCAAATGGATAATTAGTGGCATTTGCTATTGTTTTCATATTAATAGGTACCTATCACACAATGGTCTTACTACTACAAGTAATTCGTATTCTTTCTTTAAGGCGAGGTTCTTCAAGTTAACCTTTAGGAAATGTAATTTTAATGTAATTTTATTTAGAAACGGTAATGATTAATCACGAAAAAAAAAAAAAATTGCTTTTGAGACCTTTTTGTAGCTACGTCGGGTACTCGTTACATAACTGGACAAAGTTCGCTCGATAGAAAATAAATCCAAATATACCCTTATTTTGTAGATTAAAACTCATTTTATTTCAATATTATATTACTGTATGTATTGAAATTCACATCAAAATAAACTTGTGGTTGTGGCACTACTGCCACAACCACAAGCTAGCTAAGAAGAAGCTAAGAAGAAAGTCTCTCTAGTTCTGTTAGCTAAGAAGAAGTGGTTAGTATTTTTTTTTTATATTGAGCAAGGCACACCAACGACATATTTGCAAGGATAGTAACAATAGGTAATCACAAATCTTCAGTACTCTGTAAATAGATCACTTATAGGTATGCACAACATTCTTATTAATAGGTGAACAACTATCCAATTAAAATTAAAATTTTTTAAATCATTACAATATTAACAATATTTTTTATATTAAATTAAAAATAATACAAAATCAAAATAAAATATTCGCACAAAAGGTAAAAAAATAAATAATATGAAATAAAATAAAATAAAGGCAAGTATCTAAATGACGTGTTAAAAGTTAAAAGATACAAAACAAAAAATAAAAACAAATATCGTAAGTCTAACTAAACTAAATTTAAATGAAATCTATATACATATATAAAAATCAATTGCTGTTCGTTAATCTCGCTAAAACTCGAGAACGGCTGGGCCGATTTAGCTGATTTTAGTTTTGAAATGTTTTTCGTAGTCCAGGGAAGGTTTAAACGGTGAGAAAATATGGAAAAATTGCGAGGAAGGTAGTAAAAACAACAATTTCATTTTGCCATATAAACTGTTCTACCTACTTTCCTGTCAAACATTTGACGTTCGTCAATGTAACTTTATGGCGTTTGACATAACGTGTTAGTCATCATTTGGTAGGTCTGAGAATAAGTTTTTATATATTTTTTTTTTTTAAGTGTTTATGTAGGTAGGTAGTTAGGGTAGGTAGGGTAGGTAGGGTAGGTAGGGTAGGTAGGGTAGGTAGGGTAGGTAAGGTAGGGTAGGTAGGGTAGCAGGGTCGGTAGGGTAGGTAGGGTAGGTAGGGTAGGTAGGGTAGGTAGGGTAGGTAGGGTAGGTAGGGTAGGTAGGGTAGGTAGGTAGGGTAGGGTAGGTAGGTAGGGTAGGGTAGGGTAGGGTAGGGTAGGGTAGTTTGCGCGTAGACAAACTGCCACAATCAAATACATAGCTTTTGAATGAAGTCTGTCGGGTCAGCTAGTTATTAATAGATTTGATTACAATATTAAATTAAAAATCAACACAATTAAATTAAATTAAAATAACATTACTATTAAATTAGAATAAGTACAATATCCTATTCGGCAAACATTGGTGCCGATTCTCTTGTCACAAAATTCTCTAAACTAGACTAAAAATCATCAAATTTAGTTTAATCCTGTCAAACGACGATTTGCTATTCTGAAATTGACTAAAGTGACACAACTTAACTATATTTTAGTTTGACAGCACTAAGATGGTAGTGAGTTTTTAATTTATTGAAAATGGCAATTTTGCTATTCTGAATTTGACGTTTTTAAACTAAAATTTAGATTTTCTCACTAAATCTGACTACTTTTAATCGCGATTAAAAAGGTGTGGAATAAAATTAGTTGTCATGAACTTAAATTCACACCAATACCTCGACTTCTGATGCAAAAACAGTACTGTATATATTTTTTTCTTTTCTTTTGCTTATATCTCGAAAATGATGCGTCCTATCGCAAAAATAATGAAAATTTCGAGATATCTATTCTATGATATGAACCCCTAAAACTCAACATTTAGGTAATATTTTTTTTTACCATAAAATAACGTGAAAAATTCCATAGAAAATACGTTGAGGCTGCCCCGCTCTTGCGCGCCTCCGCTCCGGCTCTAAAAAAATCATGGGGTAGGGGAGACAAGTACAACGTAGCGAAGCCAAAAGAAAAAAAAAAAAAATACCACGTGGAGTCGCGATTGTGAAATTCGATTTAGTTGTGTCAAAGTTATTAAAAAATTTAGAGAACTTTTTGTTTGCAGAATAGCTTTAAGATTCTCATAAACAAAAGTAAGGAATTTTAGTGATAGTTTAGTTAGTTCAGTTCGGTGTACAAGAGAATCAGCACCATTACCTTACTTAATAGAGCAGTTCATGAACCAATTTTCGTACCTATTGGTTTTAAAAACATTCGACCAGATGTCCCCTATAAAAGTTTGCACAAAAAACTGCACACATCACGTCTCGTTACGTGTGTCTGGGTAACTTCGTAATGTTTTCGCAAAAGGTGCACGGTGCACGATGCCGTCGGCTCTGTTAAAGGTGCGCACAGATAAGCTCGCTCGGCTTAGCTCCGCTCATAAATCAGTCGCCGTCGGTTTAGCTAATTGTTGTGACAAGCGCCCAGTTCGCCCAATACGCCCAGATATACCAGAAAATATCGCCGGATTTTCGGTAGCCTGGTGAATTATTCACTTTGTCTGCCTTGTGTCTTTCAGGTTCTGGTTTTTGTGTAAATCTATAAGGAAAGATATGTTATTTGGACTTTTGGTGTGATTGCTGAGAAGTGTGGTGTTAAGTACTAAAAATATTTATCACATTTAGAGTTTTTTTTTTCTTTATAGTAGGTTTCTAAACCACCATCTCAAATAGTGCTAAAATGAGTAAACTGTCACAAAAATCTTTTAAACCCCCTATTTTTTAGAGTTCCGAAAATAAAAAGGAACCGGGTTTATAGAATCACTTTGTTGTCCGTCTTTCTGTCTGTTAAGACCCTTTTTCTCAGAAAAGCACAGAGTATCAAGTTGAAATTTATATCAAACACTCAGGTCTATGGTATCTTTCAGCTGTCAAAAAAAAATCTAACTTGTAAGTCATCGCGATCAAAAGATATGACCGTTTATGTCGCATATTTTGCGATTTCACAAGGAAATCAAAACCTATAGGGTACTTCCCGTTAACCTAGAGTCATGAAATTTGGCAAGCAGCAATATCTTACAACACATGTGAAGAAAACCGTAAATATGTAGTTTAATAATAAAAAAAGCGAAATTATTATTTGTGGTTAGTGCAATAACCGTGGATCGAACGGCAAAGTTAAGTTTGTACGGAACCACCAAGGGTTCCGTACAAACTTTATTTTGCCGAGCGCGAGTCCAACTCGCACTTGGCCGGTTTTTTCCTAGGTTCATCGCACCTTATATCTGCTGAATACTTCAACTGAATGAGATGAAATTTAAATATTGTATTAAACGCACTCTATGCAGGCAGGCATATTATAAGTTTGGGCATTATATCGCTGATAAAAATGCTTGGTTCAATGCTGGTCCTGCTCCACAACCACAACTAATTGAGTAACTATTTGAAAATACTGTTGGAGCTGTTGAAGATTGTAAGACTATGTTTGCATTATGTATAAACTCAATCTCCTGTGTTTTATATAATTGCATCGCACAGGTATGAGTATGTATTATGTATTTTATAGAGCTACCATGTAGGTACTGGGTAATAATATCATTCATTGACTTGAATTTGCCCTGGTGGCTGAGAGTATGTCATGCTCACAAAAAGGTTTCGCTGATGGTGGCGCGTGTGTTGGATAATTTAGTTTACTTCAAAATGGTTGAGCTGAATGATAACTGATCCGTTGGGACTGGTCATCTCTTAGCTGCCACGGCTTATTTAATTTTTTCTTTTTGCTGTACTCTGGACGATTTTAACGTGCACGTAATTGATTGATTGATTGTGTTGATTTTTCCACATTAATGATGTAACTAATATTTTGTAACAATATAATTTGAAAGAGAGAGAGAGTTTCTTGCCCATTTTTTTCGATAGGAACCTACTACGCTTTGGAATGAGCAAGTAACTTCATATTTCTGACTGACCGACTCCTTGACAGTTCAAAAATGCCTGTAATTGAAATAAATGTTTTGAGTTTGAGTTCACTGTATATATTTTTTGTAAAAATTCGTAGTTTTGGGCTACGAATTTTTACAAAAAAAAAAATACAGTGAAGTAATCCAGAATAGTGATCCTCTCCTAGCTAAGCGTGGGTTATCACTTTATCAGGCTATCAAAGACACCCAATATGGACACAAATTAATGGTTCTGTCCATAAAGCACCAACATTGGATAGTTATACATTGGATGGTTGTTAGCATGTTTGGGTTCCCGACGGCAAATGATCACCTAACCATTTTTTTTTTCTTTTATCTGGCAAGATAATTTTTGTAACGGTTCGTGAAAGGTTATCTCTGAGGTTTTATTCGCTAGTAAAAAAAAATAAACTATCAAGTTCTACCCGCGACTTTGTCCGTGTTGAAATTTCTTGTACCCCTTTCTCCAATCCGTTCTCGAGATATCATTAAAAAAGCCCTTTCATACAAAATGTATGAACAAAGCGTGAAAAAAAAAAATTATGTGGTATGGGAAAAAAAAATTTCTTCATTTTTTGTTCGTGAAGTTTTCGCATGTTTTAATAGACTCTGCTATTCGGGGCGAAGAAAAATCCAAAAAATCTAAGCTTCTAAAAATCGGTCCACCCGTTCTTGTGTTTTAAAT
The DNA here is from genome assembly GCA_947523025.1 of Dryobota labecula. NCBI lineage: Eukaryota > Metazoa > Arthropoda > Insecta > Lepidoptera > Noctuidae > Dryobota > Dryobota labecula. The sequence goes on along the minus strand of OX383287.1, from coordinate 18,611,548 downwards.
GGTGTAAATAACCCGACTTTGTTTTATGTAATAAGATTTAAGAGAGTAAGTAAGGGTGTTTTGTTGACATCCGTACGAAATTGTTGATTGAAGCCATTTCTTCCTCGTACTAGTCATCGAGAGGCTCTTGTTTTGTTAAGGATGCTGATTTTCTGTTTTAATCATGATAAAAACCTCCATGAATTAGCTAGACACACGGACAAAATTTACCGAGTAATTGAATTTAGTGGCTTTCCTGGAACATTTTCTTAGGCACCAATCACGACAGACACAAGTTGTTGCAAACTATCCGCTGTAACAAAAAGAAGAGATTAAAACTGTCTCACCACCGAAAAATCTGTGTGTAGAAGTGACCAGAAATAAACCTAATACCTTTAGTATTTAACACAGACCCTTTTTAAAATTTTTAGTTACTGAAAACCCTTCAAGCTAGGTTTTTCCTAGGCTGTAATTATATGGTGTGTATTTTGGTGTCCTTGATGGAGAGAGGTTTCTAAAAATCGTTTTGGACTACTGTCGACGGGCCACTCTGTATTAACACTGATTAGGTATGTGCATATGTATACAGTGTACACCTACCTCGTATAAGGAAAGAGAGGGATGGAGATGACATAACTCTTCAAATATATTCTGTGCTCATATCACCTACATCAAAGGTGTAGTAGATAGGGGGAGGATCTCGGATGCATTTCTAAGAAAGGGTTGAAATACCTGCTCTGTAGCTAAATGACACCCGGTAGTAATGTGGTAAGTGTAGGGCAGTAGCGAAGCTTGATATTTCGTAGGAGGGAAGCCGTAGAAGAAATTATTCAGTTCTAGTTATACATATAAGGTGTATCTATTCATACACGAAATATTTTAAAAGGACCATCTATAGGTGGTAAAAAAGCCATAGCAGCGAATATTTTTTTTTTATCTAAGTGTTTTATATTTTTACATAATTATTATAATTTTAAAATTGCTTGGGACATTTTGCAAAGGAGTTGCATTTTCCAAAATTTTACTTATTCTATGAATGACCCGCCCGGACGCGGCGAAGTTGGCGGCACGAGCGCGGTGAACTTTGATAATTAATCATCATATCAAGTAATTTTAAATTATTTAATTTTTTAAATAATATACTCAGATTTAAAAAAAAATTATATCTAAAAATATTTCGTGTTTGAATAGATACACTCTATATAGTTATGTCTATGAATATGAATTTTTTGTTCGTAATTATCACGTCGTGGCGCCGGCGCCGGCAAACAATTTGTGTTGTTTTTAGAATTCAAAGCTAGAAATAGTCGTTTTGGTTGTTTAAATATTATGGTGTATTAAATACTTGTACTACTCGTGCGCGATAAGTTGGGACCTGCTAGGAATGCGACTCCCCGCCCGCTTCCCCTGCACTTCCCCGATGGCGCCCGTATTGTACCGTTCGCATCACTATTTTTTACTAGGGTTTTTAGTCTCGTACTGGCCTACATCACGTAACGACGCGCTCTGGAATTATTTTAGTTTTCGTTTGTGTTATTACCGCGCTCAGGTCCCAACTTATCGCGCACGGGTAGTAGTTTATTCTATATTACTTGGCAATCGTAGACACTGAATGTGCTAGTTTTCAATGGTGGTAGGTGAAGTTGGTCTTCCGATCACTTACTCACTCAAATCATTTATTTCAATTAAACCATTTACAGGCACTTTTGAATGGTCAAGCAGTCGGTCAGTAAGAAAAATTAAGCTACATTCCCATTCCAAAGCGTAGGTACCTATGGAGAAGAACGGGCAAGAAACTCCATGGACACTCTTTTAAATTAAATTGTTACAAAAGTATTCGGTTACATCTATAATGTTGCAATTATAACTAAAAGTGAGAACGATGTAAAAATAAAAATAATAAAAACTTACACGTTAAAAGCGTCAAGCGTAGGTACAACAAATAGAAACAAAATAAAATAAAATAACCCGTGGCAGCTAAGAGATGACCAGTCCCAACTGACGGCGCCCGTTCACGAACATGACGCATGGATTAGCACCATTCAGCTCAACCATTTTGAAGGGAGCTAAATGGAAGTCTAAATGATCGTCAAAGGGAAGCCGGTACGAATGGAGTTGTTAGCGCGGTACGCCTCTGGTGTAGGGCTATGTTAAGTTAAATTAATACTCCAAAATGGGTTTCATTAAAGATCAAAAACATTCTTGACTGGGCGAGTCAAAGAACATAAAAGGGTTATATAGAATCCAAAGTTATTGAAATACAAATACATATTTTGATTTTGACTTTGAAATCACGTCTGACATTTGAAATGTGGACTTTATCTCCCGGTGCTTATTTTCACACTGGTCACTTCAGGGACAGTGCAGTGTATCAACCTGTCTGGTTTAATTCTAGCAGATCGATTCCGACTACACGAAGCACCTACTATTTATAAACTTTTGCTGTCTCGTTTAATTTGATCTATTTTAGAGAGAGTGTCAAATATGGTGGCTACAAATGGGTGGTCGTTTTGATGGACTAACATTGTACCAAGAGTTACGTACTAGTTCTACAGCAATTTGTTCCTATTACATTATTTTGTGGGACAAATGAAAAAGGGAATTCATTGAAATAACTTCTTAGCAGTTATTTTATTATTAATTTTAGTTACAGTTTGATAATTTCGTTCACCACTATAAAACATATTTATATATTTACCAAAGACGAATTTTGACGTGACAACGTCTAATAAATCGATGAACGCCGGCTGCATGCACGAAAATGTCCCGTTACGCTCATTGTCCCGTTACGCTCATTGTCCCGTTACGTTCATGGTCCCGTTACGCTCATTGTACGCTTGCGCCGCATCAAAGTTTTGTTATGACGATGTCCCATTAAACTATCGTCCGTAAACTAACTTTATAGACAACCATCTGGGACTGGTCATCTCTTAGCTGCCACGGCTTATTTTAATTTTTGAATTGTTTCTATTACAGACGCTTCTAACGTGCACGTCTTTCTACATTGTTCTCACATGTATAACTTCAACATGAATGATGTAACCCATATTTTGTAACAATATTTTGTTTTAAAAGAGTGTCCATGGAGTTTCTTGTCCGTTCTTCTCCATAGGAACCTACTACGCTTTGGAATGGGCAACTAGCTTCATCTTTCTGACTGACCGACCCCTTGACAATTCAAAAGTGCCTGTAATTGGTTTATTTGAAATAAATGCTTTGAGTTTGAGTTTGAACTAATTTTTTTCATACCAACTAAGGTAAGAAAAATATTTTACTTTCATTGGAAATATCACTAGTTTTATTGTTTCGTAAAAATATTTGTCTTTCAGGTTCTCAGCCTCCTTTAAAAAATATAAACCGATGCTTCTTTAGCTTGATCTTCACCTTAAAAAAATAGTTGGATTAATTGAATGAAAAATTAACATACAACAATTGAGTAGCCATCTGCTTACCCTAACTCCTCTGAAGTGATAGTAGCAGCAGTAATTCGGAGTGTCTCGTCTATGTTAATAATTTTCTCAAAGACATTCCTGCCGTGCCCCTCAGTAACGCTTTGATAACTCTTTAAGATGCCTCGCATTTTCAGCAAATCTCTTCAGAGAATTTTACAGCATTTTTGCTTGAAAATATTAGGTATTTAAAGCATTGAAGTTATTTTGGATAATATGACGCTGACTTACCATTATTGATTCAGAATATTTGTAGGTACATAAAAGGCAAAGTTGCTGTGAATAAATGTATTTATTTGTGATCTAAAATATAAATAAAATAGTCTATGTTATTGATCCAATTACCAATTATTAATTATTGTTAAAAAAGCACAAATTATGGAGGATCCTCCATAATTTGTGCTTTTTACTCGAGCACACTGTATTGGATATTGAAATTGTAATTATTATATCATAATGTAAATTCTTTTAATATGCAAATCATCAATCTGTGAGCTGAGTCGGTAGGTATCTACTGCTCCCAAGTAACGATGTTTATTTAGAATTTTTATTTTTTTTATTTTACATACTTCCTTGACATAATCTTTTCATTATTTGACATTATTTACCTACAAATCGAATTCCAATTCTTTATTAGTGGCTTTTGTGGACATGATATTTATTCAGACATGTTACTGTAGTTGTAATTGCAATCATGTCATTAATATTTTATATACTTAGATTATTCTATATTTTGTGAATGTGAGAACGTTGTAGGCCTAGTAGAGTGTAGATTTGTTGGCGGTTTTCTATTTTGTTGAGTACCTGGTAATTGTTGCAAGGCCTACACTGTCCTCCCATACCTATTATCACTGTTATTTAATAATATTGTAAAGCCAATTATTTTTAAAAAGAGTAACCGTGGAGTTTCTTGCTGGCTCTTCTCCATAGGAAACGACTAACTCGAACCGTGCACCTAGCTTCTGACGTTTCATAAGTGCCCATGTAGGTTTATGTGAAATAAAATATTTTGATTTTGATTTTGTATGTTGGTATCATTTACTGTATAAAATTTTAAAACTAGATAAAATGATACCACATTACATAAAACAATAGTCGAGCAGTAAAATGAATAGCTGAAATCATCCACCATACAGTTTTGCGTAGACAAATAAATTTTAAATTCGTATCGAAGGTAACAAATTACTTGATAAAGTATCCTTAACGACGATACTTCAGGGTGTCCCCGCCCACCTGTCACGGGTTTTTCGAGCAGACGGGGCGGATCCGTGGGTGGGCGTTGCGTGCCCCGGTGGGTGGAGGGCACGCCCACCCACGCGCCCCGCCCACCCGCTGACACCTCAGTCGCCAGCGAAGCGTCGGCCGCGGTGATACTGTTGACATGTCTGACATGCACCTGATGCAGATACTCCTAGTGGACCTATGCATCTGTGAGCGACACCTCTCCATGCCATGTACATAGCTTAACAGTAGCTAAAATTGGCATTGATCAAATAAATGATCATTAATTGAGATAATTACCGAGTTATAACATCTCGCCTTTATTTCCTTATGGTTTAGGCAGAGGCGTATATGATACGTGGGTGTTCTATATTGTCCTAAACGAACCCACTTCACATACATAACTTACTTATTAAATCTTGCATATTACCGTATCAACAAACATGATTGATTTTAAAAACTATGCAGAGTTTTAGTACTTTTTTACACAAATTACTCATCTTCATTAATAAATGCATTGATATTGTATAGGTAATTAGGTACTCCGTAGCAAATACGTAGAGGACAGGTCTGCTACGACGCTACGAACTCGTAGACATGTGCTACGCTATCGTAGCTCGTGTCTAATTTGAACTTTGAACGTATAGCAACTCATAAATAAAATACACACCTAAAAAAAAAAAATTGAGATCACAATGAAAAATCGAAATCTTTTATGTTCGGTACGGTAGATTATATTATGATTCGGCTCGCCTGACTTAAAACCAATAGAGCACGCGTGGGATGCAAGCGAGCTGTTTGGAACCGTCAGCCACGTCTCCAGACAGTGCCAGAGCTCAGGGAAGCCGCTGTTCAAGAATGGGACAGGTTATCCCAAGAAATGCTGGATAACTTTATTCTCAGCATGCCCAGAAGGATCACCGCATATGTTCGAACCAGGGGAGGAGTTATATTATATTGAATATAAACCTTTTATTAATACATTGTGGTTTAAGTTTGGTTAAACAGTCTTTTTCTTTCTATCTTTCTGTTACAATTACATTATGATTAATTACTCATTATTATTTTTTTTAAATAAGAAATAGTTTTATTTTTTTATTTCAAACAGGGTATTTGTATTTAAAGAAAACACACAACAAAGAATTTTTCTTGATAAAGTTCAATAAAAAAAATTATATCAGCTTATGCTAGTGATCACAAACTTTTTTTGATGTGTGTATCTATAGCCCACTCACATACGTTTCAATTATTATTCATCTATATATATAAAATTCAAAGTCCTGACTGACTGACTGACTGATATATCAACGCACAGCCCAAACCGCTGGACCTAGAGACTTGAAATTTTGCACGTAGGTTCCTTATGAGGTCTTGTTGTTTATAAATCAACTCTTCGTGAGAAACAGAAAAATAGAATCCTATTTACTCTTATTCAAAATCTTCAATGTTTTAAATACAAAACTCAAACTCAAAGCATTTATTTAAATTAATCCACTTACAGGCACTAAAAAAAAAAAAAAATTACGTTTTTATTTATTTATCATTTATACAAAAGAACAAAGGACCTACATATTAAATAGCAACCAAAAACCACAAGGTTTAAACTTGTGCTATAATGAGTCTATCTCAATATCTAAATATACAATGAAGCATTTTATATGTACGCGTTATTGCCGATACAATTAATAACATCTTTAGTTCCATAAATAGTTACAATCATTCCTACATAATACTTAAATTGCTTAAGTTTACATTTGATATTTTTATGTGTAATACATTTGTTTATTTCTGACTAGCTTTTGCCCGCGACTCCGCCCGCGTAGATGTCGGTTATCGCGTAAAAAAGTAGCCTATGTCCGTCTCCATATCCCAGGCTATATCTCTGCCAAATTTCATGACGATCGGTTCAGCGGTTTAGGCGTTAAAAGGTAACATACAGACAGACAGACAGACAGACAGAGTTACTTTCACATTTATAATATTAGTATGGATGGTAGACTATTAATAAGTCTCGGTATAATATAACCGGTAGTTCACTCGCCATACGTATTAAGTGATAATATCATAAGTGAGAATGACATACTCTCAACTGCCATGCTCTTTTAAGTCAACAAACATCATAATAACATAAAAACACGGCACCATGGTACTCACATTAAAAAAAAAATGCTTGTGAATTATACAAAACTAAGTAGGTATAGTTTGCAATGTATTTGAGAGATGAATAAAACTATACTACCAAAAAGACAGAAAAAATAATGAAAATAATTATTACAAATGCAGAGCAATGCGTTTAAGAACAGGTTGCCACTGTATCGTGACGACACATATTAATATTTTATGTTTTACACATGTTTATGGACCTTTTTATCTGAAAAATGTAAAACATATGTGACGCGACAAATGTCTTTTTTGGTATAATGGCTTAATTTTTCGTCTCTTAGAATCTTAACGGACAAAATGAGCATTGTGTATCTTTACCTGCGTTATACGAAACTGCAATAAAAAAAAGTGACGTATTCTTACTTTATTGCATTGGGGGTTCGACATGATCATCATGTACAGAGTAGCTGAGCTGCTCCTTCAAAGGAAAAAAGCTTACATACGAAATCACCACCTCCATCGAACGCCTTTTTAAGTTTTAATGCCAAATCACGGCGAAATCTTCTTACCCTAATATAAATAAACATAAATAAGAAAAAAAGCTCACACACGAGACCACCATATCCATCGACTGCCTTTTTATTTTAAGTTTTAATGTCAAATCACGGCGAAATCTTCTTACCCTAATACAAATAAACATAAATAAGAAAAAGCTGACACACGAGACCACCATCTCCATCGACTGCCTTTTTATTTTAAGTTTTAATGTCAAATCACGGCGAAATCTTCTTACCCTAATACAAATAAACATAAATAAGAAAAAGCTGACACACGAGACCACCATCTCCATCGACTGCCTTTTTGTTTTAAATTTTAATGTCAAATCACGGCGAAATCTTCTTACCCTAATACAAATAAACACAAATAAGAAAAAAAGCTCACACACGAGACCACCATCTCCATCGACTGCTTTTTTATTTTAAGTTTTAATGTCAAATCACGGCGAAATCTTCATACCCTAATATAAATAAACATAAATAAGAAAAAAGCTCACATACGAGACCACCACCTCCATCGATTGCCTTTTTATTTTAAGTTTTAATGTGTGTTACAATGAAATTTCAATAGACAATAACAGCATTGACATCTTCGATTCTCGTGCCACTAAGACATGTATGTAATCTTTCCTTTTAATTTTGTAACGCTTTAAATATTGTTTTTTTTTAAATAATGTAACTTTTTGCCAATGATGTGTTTTATCTGGCGTGTGGTCTTCCACACATTCCTTGCCTACATGAGCTGGAAGTGTGTAAGAGAGCAGACGCACAGACCTTGTATCTGTAATTTTGGGAACTAAGCTTTTTACTCTAGTTGCGTCGTTATTATTGTTGTTGCTAGTCGTGTTGTGCGATTACGCTTTGGGTGATAATCAGGTCGAAACCTTTAATTAAATCCTACTGATATACTGTGATTGTTACCTGTTGAAGTAGCCTTGTGAATAAATAAATAAATAAATCACGGCGAAATCTTCTTACCCTAATACAAATAAACACGGAATAAAGTTATGCTAGGTATAAACGTCAAAAATGTATGGTTATACCGTATTTATTCCTAGGATAACTTTATTCCGTGTTTATTTGTAAGGTCCTTCCTTAATATATAAAGCAAAGTCGAGTTATTTATACCATTAAGTAAGTAGGTAAGTTAAGTTCGGTTGGACCGATTTTTATGATCATGGACTTGTTGGATTTGTCTCTGCCCCGAATAGCAGAATAACTGTTAAAACATGCGAAAAATTCAAATAAAAATATTGTATAAAAAATTCATTTTCTCCAGAACGGCTTTTTTATGATATCTCGAGAACGGATTGGGGAACGGGGCACAATAAATTTCACGCGGACGACGAAACTAATGTTTAATATAAAAGTTTAAAATTTGGAACTTCATAAGTTTTCCTTTCCAGAGGTTTATGTTTTTTCATTACAAAAAAAGTCAAAAAATCTAATTAATAAAGCAAACTTATATAAGATAGATGACTCAGTATTAATGCAGTTGATTGCATTTTCTTTGGAGTTGTTATCTTGCTCGTATTTCACGTTTAATCTGCAATGATTAATTAAAATGTCAGCTGAGGGTGCGCCGACCCTGTATACATCATAATATTGTCTTAGTAGATTCTTTATAAAAAACACAGAGATGCATTCAGGGATTTTTCTTTACTAAACAAGCATTTTAAAAATCAATTTAAAAACAAAATTTGAATCGTTAAATTAGTTTTTAATGCAAAACCACTAACAAAATCGTATCCCCAGATACGTTTAGCTCTCAGGACATTCTATAAGAACAAAGGCTTAGTACTTATACTGAAACAAAGCCATTGAATTTAGACTTTATTGTCACAATTTGTAAAAAAGATAACCTACTCAATAAAAGGCCCATTTAAGTTCCATATTGACTACATATTTTTTTTTTTTTAAAGCCCAACACCGTTCTTTTAAATTATTGTCCCCGAAGAAAATACTGCAAACATTGATGAATATAACGATCAGTAGAATCCGCTAATCAAAAATCTATGGGTAAGTCACACAAAAATTTGCTGAAAGAAACGAAAGCTTTGATTTTTCTTATTAAGCGTAAAAAACATAACAATCTCAATTCCATTTTAGGATTCTGTAGTAAACCAGGAACCCTTATAGTTTCGCCATGTCCATCTGTCTGTCTGCTTGTCCGCGGCTTAGCTCAGAAATTCTTACGGTACTAGAAAGCTGTAATTCGGTATGGGTATACATATTAATCATGCCGACAATCTGGTAAAATAAAATCTTGAATTTTTTTTTAGGCTACTCGTAAAGTGGAGATGATTTTTTTTTTCTCGTCTATCCCATGGTGTGGGATATCGGTGGATAGGCCGTTCAAAAATATTGCGGGTTTGTGAAAACAATTTTTCAATTCAGGGACCCGTTTGCGTAATATTAAGCTTTGAAATGCAAATTTTTTTAGAGTTAAGTGCTCCCCCTGCCAGCTAAATGGTTGTATTTGGACATGTGAAAAAAATCACAGCAGTACTATGTATAACGAAGTTCAAAGGAAAACTAACACAGCTAAGTAGGCTTCACAAGTTACCGAGTAATAGTCGACCAACTGAAATTTGCAGTTGAAAAACATGTTTTTGAACTACAATGTTAAGTTTGTTCTTGGGATAAATTCATCCCAACTACGGAAGTCTTCATTTTGCGTGGGCTGAAACGCACTTGGCCGGTTTTATACTTTCCAAATGCGGTCCCTACTGAGAAATTAGCAAAAGTAATTCATTAACCGCCCGCAAAGATTGCGCTAAGTCCTTTATTTCAGTGCGGGCTTGGCAGCCAAGTATTTTTTAATTCCGCGGCATTACCATTGTGCCATGTTGATTTATGTGAGCCAAGTCCGCGCCTTCCTGTACGCAAATAAACCGAGATAATGGCGCTTTTTTAACACCTTCATTAAAATGTACTACAGTTAATTGATGGTGTAATTACGTGTCTTAATTTTGGGAGTTGTGGATTATAAAGAGCGAGATTTGATTTAGGTAACATAAAATTTCAGAGGATCAGCAGCGATGTTTTTTTTTTTAATTTTGCCGTGGCTACAGTTAACGTTTCTTACCAGTTTGTTATTAATTTACTTAAAGTAGTAATCTGTGGAAAATGTAGCATATTTTGTTAAGTTATATGTTAAGACATTTCTGTTTTTTCTTAATATACTATCCCCCTTACTAATAAACGTTGTATAGCGTCTGTATAGTTACACAACGCTTTGTCTTCTTCTATCTAAAGTCAAATTACTGACGAGTGAAAGAGAAAAATCGGTGTGTAACTGTATAGTTACACACCGATTTTTCTCTTTCACTCGTCAGTAATTTGACTTTAGATAAATAAGAATAAACGTTGTATAGCGTCTGTATAGACGCTATACAACGTTTATTAGTAAGGAGGTAGGTATATACTACTGTTTGTTTTCCTCATGAAATAAAAAAAAAAGATAAAATCAAGTAAAATATTAGCTTAAACTGAAAAACTTTTTAAGTTGATTTAACCTATTTTATCCTATATTTTGGGTTAATATAGCACCTACCGACATGATTTGTTAAATCAACAAAATTTTTGTTATATCAACAATTTTTTTGTCTAAACAAATGTCATGGAACAGTTTTTTTAACACAATTTAATGTCAACTCAACCAAAAGGAACTAACAATCAAAAAATCAACTATTCGGTTTTTCAGTGTACACACAACCCGGAATGTATTTTTCTAAATTATTTTTAGAATATTTATGTCTAGAAGTTCATAAACAAAAAAAAAAAGTCTCTGCTCGCACCATTAGCCAAACCATGCATGTTTAACATTTAACAAACTCTCTATTAATAAAAAAACATAGAACAACTAAAACTTTGTTTGCGTGGTTCAAGATAACCTGTTCCAATAAATTCCGCATTGGGTAGTTCCAATGAGTTAATGGTGCCGATATAAGGTCGGTCGGAACCCATCTCGTTCATTCTTATCAGTACTAGTGTCTTGTTCGTGTGGCCGTAGCTTAAACAGCGCTTACCGCTAGATAGTGTACCGCTTACCTGTGAAATGTAGGTGGGAAGCATCCAAAAGATTATTTCATGTTAGTTTGTCTTAGTGAGAACTTCATGGGCAGGTCAAAGCCTATTGATAAGATTTTGCTAAAACAAAATATGGCCATAGAAAACAGTCTTTAGACTTTCTTACAAAGTATTCAGATTTGAACATAAACAACAATACTGAAAATACCAAAGATACCAATTTTTTCCCAAATCTTATTTCATGATCACAGTTTTCATCCTGTGCGGTTCTGTAAAAAACTTAATTGAAGTGACTGTGAAGCAGTGGCGTAATTATACCGTTCGAGGCCCATGGCAAATTCATCGGATCATTTATTTCAATTAAACCATTTACAGGCACTTTTGAATTGTCAAGGTGTCGGTCAGTAAGAAAAATAAAGACACATTCCAAAGCGTAATAGGTACAGTGTGTACTATGGAGAAGAACGGGCAAGAAACTCCACGGACACTCTTTCTCAAGGATTAGCAGAGCGAGCAGCTCAGTCCCGAGCTTTCTGCTCTCCCTTTCACACTAGACTCTAACCCCGAATCCATCGATGTAAATAACCTAACACCTTTAATGACGAATCATTAATTAATAGTAAGCAGGCACCCGCCGTAAACCACTGAGGTCAGTCAGCACAGCGCTATGTAATCATGGCAGTGGAAAACGCTAATTTAGCATCATTTAATTAGCAAATAAACACCGGTCGTCTGAATCTGCTTCGACGTAATTATCGAAACACAATACGTAAACACGATAGTGCTTCGTACGACTAGTTATTGGGGAATTTCGGTTGAAAATAAAGGTATTTGGGCACAGGACCGTGATCACGTGCAACTAAAGTAGTTAGTAATTTTTTTTTTTTGTTTTTATTGTGCGCCTTAACCTGGGACAAACAATTTTTTTTCTTTCTTTCTTTTCTTTTCTTAAATAGGTGTTTTTTTATATTATAATGCAACAAAAAATCAATTTGTTACAATTGACAAATTGGCCAGAAACGGCAACACATAAAGAAGAGTGGAAGACGGTGTGGAGGAGAAAGAGACCTACTCCATGAAAGAAAAAAAAAAAAAAACACCTTCAAGTAAAAAATATATTTTACAATAAAATAGGCCTTAAGGCAAGTAAAGTTGCATGTTAAAGTTGCAGCAATATACCTTAACTAAGATAACTTCATATCTTGTAGGTAATTATCTAAAAGTATCAGTGCTCTCCATCATTAGATACAGCCGATGTTATTGTGCCTAGTCTGTGTAGGTATATCATTTAAAACGAACGAGAAAAACATCCCGTAGCTCCCATATATTAATTGATCAGTAAGTAGGACGATAAACATTTTTTTATTCCAAGAATATTTTGGAAACAAGGTGACTAAGTTATAATTTATAAGTATGTCCTATGGCTGAAATAAACATAAAAAAAGCTTTACAAAACAAATCAAATCATTTATTTGCTTGAAGTTTACAGGTGTGCAAATACTACTAAGCTTTATTATACTTAATAAAAATATTTCTTACATTATTTATTAATCTAACTATTACAAATATTAATATAAGATTATTTATGATAATTTTATATTCATTACAATCAATCTGCCTAGCCTTTTCCCAACTATGTTGGGGTCGGCTTCCAGTCTAACTGGATGCAGCTGAATGCCAGTATTTTACATGGCGCGACTGCCTATCTGACCTCCACAACCCAGCAACTGGGTAACACGATACCCCTTGGTAAGACTGGCTGTCAGACTTTTGGGCTTCTGACGACCCGTAACGACTGTCAAAGATCCACGAATGACAGCCGGGACCAACGGCTTAACGTGCTTTCCGAGGCACGGAGGAGTCTCGGTATGTAAAGATGGTCACCCATCCACGGACCAACCCCGGCAAGCGTAGCTTAACCTGACGAATCGACCCGTGCGGCTGCTATTACTTAGCCACGAGCTCCTCAATTTTATATTCATTTCATAACCTAAAAATTTAATTACATTTATCATTAAAATAATAATTAACTATTTATTACAGCCATAACCTATACGGACATAATGCAAACATCTGATAACCAAAACCTGAAACAATCCTTTTCTCAGGCTAGCTAATTATAACAAAGAAGACTCGTCACGGCCCATACAAAGTATACCCAGTCTTGGCGCAAAAGAAAGTTATCTCATAATTTAGTACATATTAGGTAAATAAATTATAGATGGTCACCCAAAAGTCGTGGCTAACATAATATAAATTCCTTTGTACTTATTACAACTACATTTATTTTGTCCCGACTTATCAAACAAAACTCATTCCAGACCAATATTGCGATCTCATTCGCACTCGTTTGGTAAAAAAAGAGACGGGGTTAACGTCAAAATGCGTTTAATTCGCTAAGAAGGAAATCTGTTGAAAGTTAATCAATAAAAACGTAATACTATATTAGCCCATGGTATTAAAAAAAAAATCACTATTCAGTTACTTTGTTAGCTCCTGTTATTACAAAATAAACTATTTAGTAATATTTGTACCCATCATGAAAGAAATACTTGGATAAAATAAAATAAGTAAATACATATTTTTCCTGAATAAAAACTCATAGCAATATATTTACATGATAGCCACTGAGATTAGTTGAAATATTTATGTGTATATATTCTATTAATTATAATGTAAAACATGAGATAAACCTTATTTGCGCCAGGCCTGGGTCACATTTGACGAGTCTTCTTTACAAATACAAAGATAGCACGCATATTTCCCCCTTAAATCTGAACTTTCGTCATCAATTCATAGTCGCATACAGCACGAGTTTCATTTATATCCGTACGAATTAATTGCGAGCAAGGGCTTTCAGCTCCAGCCCCATCGACATACAGTTTAGCAAACACACGAGCACTTGAGAGCTGTGTGCTCTAAAACTGCATCCTAATTATGGCGCATTCAAAGTGGGCCGCCAATTTGCCGTCGGTTGCGCTGAGCACTCGCAAAAACTCTAATTAAGGTAAATAATGTTTATAATTAAAATAACACTCGGCTGTGAGCGAATCAAAGCGAGGTTTCAAGCAGACGACGCATGTAATGCGACCACTTTGACTTGTGCGCATTTTTTGTGCTCACTCGGGTGTCTTCTTTGCTTTGGATCGAAAATGGCTGGTAAATACGGTTTGGAGGCTGTTTTTTTTCTATAAGGGTAAGGACAAGATGGCCGTTTATTAATCCTGTAATTGAACTTGTTTTTTGTTTTTTGTTTTCATGAATATAAATGCAGAATACTACACCTGTTTATTACAAGTTGGGCTAAGCTTACTAGTGCTAAAGTAAATATTGTTCGTATTATTGTTATTTTGTTTTTTTAATTAGCTAAATTAAGATTCTATAATTGTATACACCTTTTTACATATATGTACCAATAACATTAATTTTATATGTGATTATTTAATCAATTAATGTTACTTCCAATCGTCTGAAACACAGGATTACCTAGTTCAGGCACAAATAATGGGTGAACTTGAGATAGATTTAAGAAAAACCGTATTTAACTTATATACCTTATATTTTTGAATACATTTTATTATAATTATTATTTTACATATCTCGGGACCCTCAGGTCCCGGACCTTTGGAAGGCGTAAATGAGGATTATAAGAGATTCGTTTTCACAGCTCTTGAAATAATCATCATCATCATCATTTCAGCCGAAAGACGTCCACTGCTCGACATAGGCCTCCCCCAAGCACCGCCACTGGGCCCATTTTTATTTGTGCTTGTCATTTGGGGGGGGGGGGGGTGCCACAATCGTCACGCTTGGCAGGCGGGTTGGCGATCGCAGTATGGTGTTCAAAATGCATAGAAAATGCTGCTGCCCATTCTCTTGGCCCTTAGTCGCCTTTTACGACACCCACGGGAGGGAATGGGATAATATTAGAGCATAAAATTAATGTTCGTCAGAGAAATAATTTGAATTACTCTATTGCACTCTATTTACAATTTGTAGAGAAAACACTCAAGATTCGATACTGAACTAACTTTTTTTTACCACAACGTGGAAGCTCTTGGTCTTCATATCACCTGATGGTAAGTGATGATGAGGCCGAAAGTGGAAGCGAGCTTCGCCCGGAATCCTCAACCACAGAGGAACTGGCTATGTTATCTCTAACTGTCGAAACACAATAATGCTGTAAGTTAACATTGTTGTTATGGCGACAGACTTAGATAAGATAGTGGTAGCTAACCAGGCGGACATAGAACAAGCACTACCACCAACCAAACCAAGCAGAAAAATTTGCCCACGTTGGGTATCGAACCCGGGACCTCGGGGTCTGAGACAGGTGGTCTTACCACTAGACCACAGAGGCAGTCGGAGAAAACTGAAAACATTCACAAATGCTAACAATTTCACCTACACAACTAGGTACAGTGGCCAACAAGCTACACGAAACTGTGAAATTTCTCCAAACGATTTTAAACTTTAAATTGTTGATAATAATAATTATTTTTATAATAACCTAAGTTGCACAGATTGTATCCAGCGTCGCAAGAGTTGTTCAGTCGTTACCGACGGCATGGAATGTTGCCATTTTTAATATTATATTTATTTAAACTTTTAGAAGTATTGTATTTATTCTATTTCTTATTTTGTAATTTTTGTCTGATTTATTTATGCTGTACCGGATGACGTCATCACGTCAGCGCCGGCTGTCGCTAAAAACCAGCGCTGGGGCTCTGTCTCGCATAGGGTCGCAGCATTATGCTGAGCGATGGCCGTTTTGCGTGGATGTGGCGCATGTTTTCCCCCAACTTGTTATTTTCGCGTTTGTGTTCTTTCTCTGCGTCATGTTTACCGCGAATAAACGTATTTTCTTTCTTATTTATTTTTCTTCTAAGTTCAAAATTGAACGAGAAAATTTGACAGTTTGTGGTAACTTGATATGCTGGCCACCGTACAACAAACGTTAGCCTCACTCACACATTACACAACAAACCAATTCCAATTTCGATTGACCATTCACTTGCGCTAATCACAGCGTGCAGCGTAACAGGGCTCCAAGTCACATTCGTGAAAACAATCCTTCACAAATTCGAACAGACAAAGCTTTGAGTAAAGTGGAAGGCCTGTCGGTTTGGTTGGGTTCCGTACACCAGTAATGCAGGAATGCTAATTAACAGCCGCCGGCCGCACGCCATTCTGATGCCCGATCTAATCAATGTTGCCATGTTATCTAGACCACTGTATTCTGAAAACTGTTGTCATTAGCAAGGTATGTTTGGTGTATCAAGTGATTTGATTTGTGGTCAGAAATACACAAATGCTTCTTCTTGTTTTTTTTTTTGTAATAAATTTTAAATATTATTGCGGTTTATCGAATGCAAACCGTAGCTATCCAAAAGCTTGTTCTTTCTCTTCTGATTTTTAAATAAATGAAAAATTAAAAAATGTATTTTGCATTAACCAAATCCAACTCTACACTTGCCAAAATAAAAACATTTTCTGTATAAAAGTAGGTAAGTGAAATCTTTTTTCCCTTGCAGATTTTCCATTTAGAATTAACGGCGGGCAGTGAATTTTTAAGTAAACATGTACCAAATAAAGCAACGAACTCCAAGGAAAATGTATTCAGTAAGTCTGAAATCACTTAACTAGCAATAATTAACTTTATTTACATTTCGCCTCCTGGCAATTGCTGAACCCTTCCTAAGGGTAAGGATACATTCATTCATTCCGGAAAAAAATTCTCTAACATATTGGTAAATCGTGATATTTTTTTTCCAAAGCTTGGACTTTAGTGGGTGGTACGAGTATGCAGTAACAGAAAAATAAAATAAACAAAAGTACTATCGAATAATTATAACAGTACAAGTTTTGTTTCCAATAAAAATATGTATGTTTAGGTATTTATCTATGATGTGGTATTTATGATGGTACCGTGTGGTGCCGGACGTAAAGAATAGCACCATCCTATTTCCTCCCGCGGGTGTCGTAAAAGTACAGTCACGAGCACCAATATGTATACACTTAGCAAAATTCAAAAGCAATTTTCCCGTGAATAACGATTACAATTTCGAGATAAGACCTATTATATAATAGTATATACCTATAATATTATATAATAGGTCTTATCTCAAAGTTGCAATCGTTATTCGCCATGAAAATTGCTTTTGAATTTTGCTAAGTGTATACATATTGGTGCTCGTGACTGTACTAGAGAATGGGCAGCAGCGTTTTCTATGCGTTTTTAACACCATACTGCGATCGCCAACCCGCCTGCCAAGCGTGGCGATTATGGCAAACCCCCCAATGCGGGGAGGCTTATTTCCATCAGTGGACGTCTTTCGGCTGAAATGATGATTTATCTATGGGCCTGTGTCCCCTGAAAATAAATGGATTTATTTATTAATAAAATTCTATGTAAGATAAAAAATAGGCAGTCGTAAGGACTGCCGACGAAGTGAAAACTCAAAACTTTGGAATAACTGATAGTCCGGCGCAATACGTTACGAGTCTGTCGCGCATTTCGGTGACGCGAACCCATAAGTTTTTCCCCTACCAAAAATCGCTTAACGCGGCTCAAGAAGTTTTCACTTCAAGGTGCCATTTTTTCTCGTTCACAGAACAAACATAATTTTCGAGTTCCTACAAAAAAAATGCTAGTGTCTCATCCCTACAGTACTTCATCACATCGCAGACACCACATTGTGCACCAGCCTTAACCCTCAGTGGTTCCGCCGGACGTGTAATTAAAACCATCCTTTACTGATTTATCGCGTCCACAATTTATTCCTTTATCTTTGTTCGGACCACTAATATATCTTTATTTTACTCTCTAGATAAAATTAGCGAATTTGCTAACCACTCCGCTCCTTGGTTTCCCTCTTTCGTGTTCCGTTAAAGGGTTGCCAGATAATATTTTTAACTCTGATTTATGAGGAAGAGTGTACTGAGTCGTAATTTTGCCTTTGGTTGGTTACACAGTTTTTGAACTTTCACCAAAAATATGTGACTTAACAGAAATTGGCATTATTCATTGCGATAAATTACATAACAACTTGAACGTCAGTCATAATCATGATTTATTATTCACTGTTATCTTAAAGGTTTTTTTTTTAAACCGGCCATTTGTCTGTCAGACCACGCACAATGACGAATTCCGTAGTTGGGGCGAATTTATCCCAAGAACAAACTTAACATTGTAGTTGAAAAACATGTTCTCTCATACATTTCAACTGAAAATATAAGTTGGTCAACTATTACTCGTGAACTTGTAAAGTCTACTTAGCCCTGATAGTTTTCCTTTTAACTTCGTGGTATCTACTGATGCTATGAATTTTTCACATATCCAAAAACAAGCATTTATCTGGCGGGGGGGATTTGACCAATAAAAATTAGCACTTTGAAGCTTAATATTACGCAAACAGATCCGTGAATCGAAAAGTGGGTTTCACAGACCCTCAATATTTTTAAACGGCCTATACCCCAACGATACTCCATTGTGGGATATCCAACGTTACCCCATTTTGGGATATTCAACGATATCCCGCAAAATGGGTAAAATGAAAAAAAAAAAAATATATCATTCCCACTTTAGGTGTAGGGGAATTACCCTAAAAAAATATTCAAGATTTTATTTTCCGACTTTGTTTTTTTTTTTACTGTGGCATCTCGGAGTTGACCTTGAGAGGTCGTGACTCCTTAACCGGATTTACCTGTGCCTGCCTTAAGCGAAAAGTTTAAAGCCTCCAGCCAGGGCATAAAACTTATAAACTAAACGACTGCACGCTAAGGGCACCCCCTGTGGGGTACGAACCTCGGCTTAGGGCTGCGTCGGGAGTAGGACAGCAAGGGACAGGTGGCTGGATCAGATCAGGGTTATTATTATTATAAGGAGAATTTAAAGTTACAGGCTCAGCTACGGCGCGGGCTGGCGCTTCGTCGAGCAAGGGTCGGGGGGGACTGGGATTATCGCGAGGGACCACGGCGGCGAGTTCGGAATGCCGGTCGTGTTTTTTTTTTTCCACTTTATCGGCTTGATTAATATTATATACTCATGCCAAGCCGCGGTCAGACAGACAGACGGACGTGGTGAAACTATAAGTGTTCCTTATTGACAATCTACGGAACCCTAAAAATTATAATCATGTTACTTATCTTTAAAATTCCTCCAAAAACAATGCGACACCATATCATATCAAATACCGATAAGAAAAACCCGACATTCAAACGTTACCGAAAAAGAAAGTGAGACCCGAAATTATTCACAAAACGCTAGCTCCGTTTATCAACGTTTAAAACAAAGCCAAGCATTCGCATTTAAGCTTTATCAACATTAGCTCATAACTGGGCAACATGAACCACGTCGCAATAAATCTAAAGGGCGATTTATTAAATTTTTCATGAAGCTGCCCATGTTTAGTACTCGATAAGATTAATAATTCACAAGTTTACGGTGTTTAGCGGCTTTGTTGCATGGCGGCGCGTTATCGCTGCGATCGCGCTACGAAATGGCACCGTGGAAAATGCATCTACAACCTGGATTGGTTGATACTGGATAAGTTGGTGAATATATTAGTTATAAAATATTTTATCTACACGTTCAATAAAATACCTATTTAAAAAGACGTATATTGCATAAAAAGTTTTGGCATTACAACATTCATATTGACAATAGTTTTCTATTGTGTCTGCTGCGTGGTGACCACAACAACAACAAACAACTACAACTTAACAACAACAACACAATAACTTAACAAATTTCTGTCTCACTTTTGAATTTATATGAACGTCTAGGGTAGTATCGTGCTAATGATAATATGACTAGATTTGTAAACATTTACGTTTTTATTGCGAATAATTGCTTCAGTAGTATCACGCTATTTGCTATGGTAGATGAGAAATATTGCGTTATTCTACTGTTATTTACCGCAAATTGTAAAAAGACGAGCTAAACTTTCAGTATATATAGTACAGATACTCAATCGTTTATTGCATTCCACAATGTGTCCCTACTTAGGTGGTTAACTTAAAATTTAATGAGATCATTGGATGAGATGAGATCATTGGACAGGGCACATGGGCACAGCAGAATAGTAGCAGAGAGGACGCTTTTAAACTAAGCTATTCTTAATTATATCCAATGTTATGAGGTTTTTTGTCTAATATGTTTATGAATTGGCATTGTACTGACCAGCACCCTAATTGCATAACACACTATCAATCGCAATCTGAATCATTTTGCAGCATATCGCTAATCCATTGCTTTATATGTTCGAAAATTATGTCTGCTCAACAAAGAAATTAACGCAATGAATATTGTTGAACTGTCAACATTAAACCCATTCCTACTGAGTGTGTAATGCAATTACCCCGCACACCACATGCAAACTACGCATCAAAGACCTGACGTCACACAAATCCTGCATCGCGCAATCAAAGTTTATCGCGCGACTAGCATACATACAACATCCCGACATCAACCATTGGGCAGTTGCCCACCAGACACAACACCCGTCTGGTCGGAGGATCCTCCCTTTAGATGCGTAGTTCGCATGTGGTGTGCGGGGTAACTCCGCACACCACATGCGAACTACGCATCAAAGACCTGATGTCACACAAATGCTGCATCGCGCAATCAAAGTTTATCGCACGACTAGCATACATACAACATCCCGACATCAACCATTGGGCAGTAGCCCACCAAACACAACACCCGTCCGGTGGAGGATCCTCCCTTTTCCATAGAGTATGAATGAATGTTACACCCTGTTCCTCATACCTCTA
This sequence comes from Dryobota labecula, assembly GCA_947523025.1. Taxonomy (NCBI): domain Eukaryota; kingdom Metazoa; phylum Arthropoda; class Insecta; order Lepidoptera; family Noctuidae; genus Dryobota; species Dryobota labecula. The sequence continues at coordinate 18,590,430 of OX383287.1, read as the reverse complement.
TATAGGGTGATAGTTATAGATGCTGCCGTTGCGCATGATATACCTAATGACCAAGTGCAATAGGATGCCCTACATAATAAAGATGACTTTTAAATTCAATCCACGTTTCTCCAATCCAAGCGTTGGGTTGAAGGTTGCAGCCGGTTGCAATGTTATGACACCTAATATACGCAGAGCACGCGATTCCGTGCGGTTTACTTTGCCACTGTTAATGGTCTGCTGAAACGGCGAGCGTGTTGAATGGCCGATTTGCGATTGATGCTATTAATCTACGGAAAAAAGCACTCACACTATTATACAAGCTATTCTCTTCATTTTTATTGTTGTAGTTTACATGTGAAGTTTGCACTCTGTCTAATGAATACTGAGGTTTGTCTAATTAGATATCGATCTCTACGTGGTGAATTGTAAGACAAATAGGTTGGTTGGTGTATTGTAGTGTATGTAATTTTTGGTTGGTGGTAGGGCTTGTTCTAAGTCCGCCTGGCTAGCTACCACCATCTTATCTAAGTCTGTCGCCAAAGCAACAATGTTAACAGCATTTGTTGTGTTTCGGCAGTTAGAGGTAAGATAGCCAGTTCCTCTGTGTTGAGGATTCCGGGTGAAGCTCGCTTCCATTTCGGCCTTATCATCACTTACCATCAGGTGAGATGAAAGCCAAGAGCTTCCCCGATGTACGTAAAAAAAAAAAAAAAAAATGACTGTGTCGGAAATAGTTGGATTTGCACATGTAGTGTTGAGACCTTTAATCATGTGCTGGAAGTATTGTTCGAATTGTTGTTGCACGCGGCTGCGCCCGCGTGGCTTTTTCTAAAACTAAAACTAGCCTAAGTTACTCCTTATAACCTCAGCTATCTGCTAGTGAAAGTCCCGTGAAAAAAAGTCCAGCCGTTTCGGAGATTACCCGTAACAACCGTACTTTCATGCGTATTTAGTAAAAAGCTGTTATGTTGACATTACAAACAGATACTTAAATTTTATTAATTTGTATAGATTGCAATATTATTCCTGTACTTAGTGACATTACAAAGTGACGAACATGAATAATACATATATGTGGGACATTAACACTTTAAGTGAAAAGCGATTAAATTCAACCCAAAAATCGTTGAAAAGTGAAGCATTGTTACTGTGAAATTAAAATTACGCCGCAATCTGTATCCACAAGCGATAAATGTAGCAAGTGTTAATTAGTTTACAGTTGGTGACAATTCAAAAGTTGTTAATTTCGTACCGTCCAGTAGCCATGAGCCACGAGCCACGCTCCCGTAGGGCACGAATATAACAAACAATTAATTAAAACCTGACTGTAATTACGAGAATACTCTTGCAACATATGTTTGTGGCAAATAAAAGGCATTACTGGACATTTCGACATGCAAACGTGATTTTTAATTGGCCTTTTAATGGTTACCAAAGCTACAGCATGTTACCATTGTTGTTGTTCCTTCTTCAAGTGTAGTAATTGCAGTTCTAGGTTTCTCTGATTTGTGGATCTCTGGATTTACTTATGGCAGTAGGCTCGTCTCCTATTACCTACATGCGAAATGTAGGTGTACTATAGGCCTATACCTCTACCCAACCTTTCGGGGAAACAAGTCGTCATGTTATGTTATGTTCGGTTCACTATTGTCTTGCCTAAAACCACAAAATTCTCAAAAAAAGATTTGTATGTTCTTGCTTAGGTATATAGTAGAATCCTACCCATAGATTTACGAACCATGGTAAAATTTCTAGTTTCTCTCCGATCCCCCAAAACCGGCACAATTCGTTTTTTAATGCACAACGGGACATCTCTTGGCTTTCATCTTACCTGATGGTAAGTCATGATAAGGTCGAAGGTGGAAGCGAGGTTCACTCGGAATCCTCAACCTCAGAGGAACTGGCTATACCTACCTCTAACTGCCGAAATACAACAATTTTTTTTGTGCTAGAGCATCTCAGAGTTAACCATGAGAGGTTGAGACTCTTTTACCGGTTTTCCCTGTGGTTGCCTTAAGCTCCTAAAAACTTAAAGCCTCCAGCCAGGGCGTTAAAACTATAAACTAAACGACTGCGCGCTAAGGGCACCCCTTGTGGGGTACGAACCTCGGCTTAGGGCAAAGTCGGAGGGAGGATGGCAAGGGACCGACGGTGGCTGGATAAAATCAGGGTTATGATTATTATCGGGGGAATTTAAAGCTACAAGCTCAGCTATAAGCGCGTGCTGGCGCTTCGCTTACGGGCAAGGGTCAGGGATGACTATTTAGTCGGGGATTTCGCGTTGGGCCTCGGCGGCGAGGTCAGAATGACGGTCGTGTATTGTGTATTCTCTTTCGAACTGTACTCGTTTCCCTACTGCTCTCCTGGAGGAGAGTCGTGGGGTCGTCTGGGTCGGTCAGTGAATACAACAATGCTGTTAACATTGTTGTTATAGCGACAGTCTTAGATAAGATGGTGGCATCTAGTCAGGCGGACTTAGAACAAGCTCTAACACCAACCAAACCGAGCAGAAAACCTTACAGGTAATGAACACAGTTAAAAGTGCATAACTCAAACAACGTAACGGGACGATCAACAATGACTGGACGTTCACTTATTGAGTACATATTTACCAAACAACGGTCCATTAATCAATTTTTGCATTTTTAATTCGCCCCTCATTATTTGCCTGTGAATTTCATTTCCACTGTTGTTCCACCATTTTAAAATTTGAGCTCCGACTACCCTCCAAAACGCACATTTCCAAGTAATTTACAATTTATCATGTTCGCAATAAATGAGCAAATATTTTTCATTTGTTAAGCCACTTGTAATTAATATATGTAAAATTTTTATTAAACAGGCACATTTAATAATGGTAAAAGCTTTGGCTTTATAATATTAATTATTGAGATATGCACTGTTTCCGTGTAAAAGGAGATAATTAAATTGATGCTTGGTAATTATATTTTATGCTAGAAATAAAAAATATCAGTTCTCAGAAATGGATTTAATTTGATACTTGATCTGAAAATTCATTATTTTCTGAGATTGAAATGTTGATAATTATTCAAAATGTTGTTCTGTTTTCGTTATAGTTGTCATAGTTATGTGAAAACCTGATGGAGGATGAATGATGGAGGACGATGGATGGACTGAAAATTTATGAATTTTTATTCAGTTATTTCTTTATCATAAGCAAAAACATTTTTTTTTTTTTTTTTCTAATGGGCAAAATTCATCTGTAAAATATTAGATTCCATAAAATTAAACTTAGTTCCTCTTTGCTCGGCTTTGGAAATGGCGGCACTGAAATAAAACATTTAATAAAATGTACCACTACATGTTTTTTGTCCACATATGAACATCGGAGCTCAAGTGTTGTTCACAACTTCGAAATGAAATCAAGTATTTTTGTCGACTATTTCAAGGCTTCTGTTATTGATATGACAAAATGGATTCGTGAATTCATATCGGTAAAAAGGTGAAAGTTAATCTTATTGGGTGTATAACTAAACTACAATATGTAAACTACACTTGCCGCGGTCATCGGCATCGGCAACGTGTGGAGGCGGCAACGTCCGCCCCTGCTCGCTGTACCTGCAGCCAGGACCAACCTGCTGGCGAGAACTCCTCTCACTAGAGCCATACGCGTGGTGAATGAGGTTCACGGGAGGGTTGATGTATTGTGGTGCAAATTGAGTGAATTCGCAAAAGTTACACTATATGTAATAAGTTATGTAGATTAAGATATTTTTTAACTAGGTATAAGGTGTAGATTTAGGATTTAGTTAGTAAGGCCACTCTGTCGCATTGGATCATAGATCTGTAATGATAATGTAGGTAAGATTATTATAAATAAATAAATATAAATAAATAAATAAATAAAAAATCTTTATATACCGAGACCCCTCCGTGCCTCGGAAAGCAAGTGAAGCCGTTTGTCCCGGCTGTCATTCGTAGATCCTTGACAGTCGTTACTGGTCGTCAGAAACCCAAAAGTCTGACAACTAGTCTTACCAAGGGTTATCGTATTACCCAGTTAAATCAGTAAAGCAGTACCTAACATAACAGCAGTGATAGCCTTTTGGTGTGACTGTCGGACTGCCAAGTCATAGGTCTCGAATTCGAAACCAAGGCACGCACTTCTGACTTTTCTAAATTTCTTATATAATTATTACTTGCTTAAAAAACGGTGAAGGAAAACATTGTGAGGAAACCGGCATGACTGAGAGATATTTCTCGACGGCATTTGTAGCCAAGTCAGACCAAAATCGATCGAAAATTACTAGATTAGTAGTTGTGAGGGTAGTCGAGCTAAAATTACTGCCAGGGTTGCGGGTTTGTCCGAAAGGGATACCGTGGCCCTGGCACACAGGTAACTGAAGGAACACGGGTGGGTTTTAGTCAGTAAAAGTCTGACACGTCTTCTAAAAATTGTTTTAAAAAAAACATTGGTTATCTGTAAAGTTGGTTTACGGACGATAGTGACAACGTCATCATAAAAAAACATTGATGCGGCGCAAGCGTACAATGAGCGTAACGGGACAATTAGCGTAACGGGAAAATAAGCGTAACGGGACAATGAGTCATCCTTTTTCGTGCATGCAGCCGGCGTTCATCGATTTATTAGATGTTGTCACGTCAAAAAAAAAAAAGAAAAATTAAATAGGAAAAAAAAATCATAACAAATTTAAAAAATTCTTTCTTGTCTTCTCCTGCTCCGCCCAGAGTGGGAGAAGTTATTTGATAATTACCCAACCAAAAAAAAAAAAAGAGCCCCATGGGCAGCATAAAAACTCTGACACCAGGTTAGTCACTAACCAAACGAAAAGAAGAAGACCAAGGGTTATCGTATTTCCCCGAAAGTAACTGGCTGCACCGTGTAGCGCCGGACGTAAAGAATAGCACCACCCCATTTTCTCCCGTGGGTGTCTTAAATGGCGACTAAGGGACTTACTAGAGAATGGGCAGCAGCGTTCTCTATGCACTTTTAACACCATACTGCGATTGCCAATCCGCCTGCCAAGCGTGGCGACTATGGCAAACCCCCCCAATTGGGGGAGGCCTATGTATGTTCAGCAGTAGACGTCTTTCAGCTGAAATTATGATGATGATGATGATGATGAACTGGCTGGTGGACGTCAGATAGGTAGTCGCTCTATGTATTCAACGCATCCGGTAAGCCGACCCTAACATAATTTGGAAAAGGCTAGATTATTGAGAATGATTGTACATATCTATTTAGTTATTTTAAATCCCAGAATAACATAGATAGGTATTCAAGTGATTGCTAGTTTCAGTTCATTTCACTAGATATCCCGTATTAGCCTTCCTAATGTGCTAACCACCATATAGACATTAGTCGGTAGGCGATACTTACACCGTTCACTTGGCCAGAGCGTGGCCACAAAGCTCAAAGCCAATTACAAAAACCGGCCAAGTGCGTGGCAGACCACGCACAATGAAGATTTCCGTAGTTGGTATAAATTTATCCCAAGAACAAACTTAACATTGTAGTTAAAAAACATGTTTTTCCATACGGAATGTATGAGAGAACATGTTTTTGAACTGTAAATGTAATTTGGTCGTCTATTACTCAGTAACTTATGAAGCCTACTTAGCTATGATAGTTTTCCTTTTAACTACTGCTGTGAATTTTTCCACATATCCAAATACAACCATTTAGCTGGCAGGGGGGGGGGGGGACACTAGACTCTAACAAAATTTAGCACTTTAAAGCTTAATATTACGCAAACGGATCCCTGAATCGAAAAATAGTTTTCACAAACCCGTAATATTTTGGAACGGCCTATCCTACGATACCCCACACCATGGGATAGACGAGGGATACGTGTAGGGGAGGTACCCTAAAAAAAATATTTTTCAAGATTTTATTTTACCACTATCGACGTGATTAATATGTGTCATCATCATCATCATAACAGCCGAAAGACGTCCACTGCTGGACATAGGTCTTCCCCAATTGAGGGGTTTGCCATAATCGCCACGCTTGGCAGGCGAGTTGGCGATCGCAGTATGGTGTTAAAAATGCATAGAGAACGCTGCTGCCCATTCTCTAGAAAGTCCCTTAGTCGCCTTTTACGACACCCACGGGAGGAAATGGGATGGTGCTATTCTTTACGTCCGGCGCCATACGGAACAATAATTAATATGTATACCCATACCAAATTACGGCTTTCTAGTACTAATAGTCTATGAGCTAAACCGCACAAACTATAAATGGGTTCCTTGTTTACTACGGAATCCTGAATATCAGCGATACATACATGATGAAATGCCTGCCTCCTTCATAGTGCTAAATGCTTCACTAAATATTAAACGCTCGCCCATGTAACGTATTTCGCTTTACATTTTTTGAAGCGGCTCTCTTTGTAATTGATAAAGGCAGCCGGCCACCGCCCATGATATGTTGTATTTATGCGAATTTAAAAGCTTCCGACTCGCGGAGCTTAAATCTGAATTAATCCCGCGTTTTTTGATCACCCCTGTCGAAAATTTAATGGTCGTTATTTAATAATCAATCTGGAATACATTTTAGACTGTGAGCTTTTGACGTACTTTTTGCAGACGAGGCTATATTGGCTGCAAGTTGTATAGTGAATTTGTAGTAAGTTATTTACACATTGCATTTTTAGGTACGTGTCATTGTTGAGTTGCGACTGCATGATATCTCATTTTGCAGTAAGTAGACTTTTGCTCGTCTCTTGCAACCAACTTTATGCAGCATTATGCTGAGCGATGGCCGTTTTGCGTGGATTTGACGCATATTTTAACTCAACTAGTTTTTTTTTTTTGTGTGTTTGTGTTCTTTCTTTGCGTCATATTTACTGCAAATAAACGTATTTTCTTTTTTTTTTTTTCTTTTTAAATTCTTTTGATTTCAGAAACCCGAAGCCAACATGAAAGTCAGGCCTCATAAAACAAAACCGGTCAAGTGCATGTCGGACCACGTAAAGGCCTACCGTAGTTGAATTTATCCCAAGAACAAACTTAACTTTGTAGTTGAAAAACATGTTCTCCCATACATTCTAACTGCAAATGGAAGTTGGTTGACTATTACTCGTTTACTTGTAATGCCTACTTAGCTGTCATAGTTATCCTTTTAACTTCGTTATATGTATATACTACGATTTTTTTCACATATCCAAAAACAACCATTTAGCTGGCATCCCTGCCAGCTAAATGGTTGTTTTTAAGCTTTATATTACGCAAACGATCCCTGAATCGAAAAATGGTTTGCACAGATCCGCAATATTTGAACGGCCTATCCAACGATTCCCCATACCATGGGATAGACGAGAAAAACAATATCATCTCCACTTTAGGTGTAGGGGAGGTACCGAACAAAATATTTTTATAAAAAAAATATTTTACAAAAAATATTATTATTATTATTCTTTTTATAAAAAAAATATTTTACCAGTTTGTCGGCGTGATTTTTATGTATACCCATGCTAAATTACAGCTTTCTAGTACTAAGAGTCTCTGACCTAAGCCGCGAAAAGACAGACGGTTATGGCGAAACTATAAAGGTTTTTTGTTGACTACAGAACCCTAAAAACGCATTTTAAGACGACGGCTGTAGCTCCAATAATTTTCGCTGAACATTTAAGTTTTGGGGCACTACAATAGTCACAGGAAACAAAAATGTCTGCTTAGAATATAATAGAATAGAATAGAATGGTCTTTATTTGCTTTAGAATGTAGGTACATAAAAATAAGTTGTTAAATTATATAATAAGATCCATGTACTCATTCATGCAAATTTTATACAAAATAGAGGATAATAGAGATATTCCAAAAAAATATCATTTAAGAAATCCTGCACAGAATCTATATATATAAAAATGAATCCCTATTTCCCTTGGTCACGGCATCACGCGTGAACGGCTGGACCGATTTCGCTAATTATTTTTTTGTTATGTTTGTTATTGTCAGGAGAAGGTTCTTATGTAAGAAAAATTTAAGAAAGTTAAAAAAAAAATTGTAAGAAAACGACCATATTTACATTTTTATTGTAATAATAAGTAGGTAACTCTATCTTCTAATGTAACTTTATGGCGTTTGACATAACGTGTCAGTCATCATTTGGTAGGTCTGAGAATAGATTTTATCAAAAAAAAAAAAAAAAAAAAATTGAAGGTTTTAGTTAGGTAGGGTAGGGTAGATAGGTAGGTAGGGTAGGGTAGGATAGGGTAAGGTAGGGTAGGGTAGGTAGGTAGTTTCCTTTGCGCGTAGACAAACTGCCACAGTCAAATAGCTTTTGACAGAACGAAGTCTGTCGGGTCAGCTAGTAATATATAAATTTTTTGCAACGGTACCTTTTTAATTCGGTCAGGTATTTAATTAAAGATTACAGGAGCCATACAAATCACTTTTTTTAATGAGCTAATTTAAAATATTTGCCCTTGCATTGATTCTGGTATTGAGATCTCATAGCTGTACTTTGCTTTCTAGTTTCTATTAAAGTTGCAAATAGACATTGATTTGTTATTAAAAATAGCTAATTCCGGGATTCCTGCTTATCTTTTGAATATACACAGCATTAGGCGTGCGTGGTTTGAACAGATATGTTCACAAAGTAATCATGCGCCAACTCTAACTCAGCGCTAAACACCTTAATAATCATGACAACTTGTTTCAACGTGGGCACAATGCTAACTAGTCAGACGCAACTTTAACCAAACACAATCATACATGCAACCACCACCTCAAAAATGCCAGAGGATATTACTCCTTATGACGATAATTTTAAGGATGACAGACGTTTAAGTAGGTTGTAGAACAAAGTTTGCACACGTGTACCCAAACTTAGGCTAACTTGGAGCTGTCAAATTTGTTTAGCGGTAAGGGAGGGCCGCTTAAGTTGCGAGGCAGGGCGCCGCTGGCGTATAACTAAGTGCTTACTTGCCTACTACTAAATTGTTACATTTGAGTTGTAAAATTAATGCTGCGATTTATGCGAGGCGGAAAGTTATTATTGGTTAGGTACATAACACAACTGCTTCCCCGACTCCCTAGCTAAGGTTATTAAACTATTCAGCGATTTGTTTGTAGAAGGAAACCTCTCATAAATAGTTAGTGGAGTTGTTTACGAGAACTAGGCAAGGCGAAACGATCGCATTACACAATAGGCATTCCTCGGGATTCCCTGGTCAGAGTTCGTGAGAAGCCTCGCAGGTGTGGCCGAGGGCTAATTACGGTACTTGGAAAAAACAAACGGTAATTCAATACGGTCTGTTCTTAAATTAAAAAGTTATTTAAATTGTTTTGTGTTAAAGAAAGGTAAATGGAAGTTGGTAAAAAAATATTGATTGGTCGGTTCTATGATTTGTTTTGTAAGTACGTAAAGTTAAAGAAGCCGTAGTATATTGGACTGGTGACCATAGGAACGTTTTTTTGGGTTCCGTACTCAACAAGGAACCCTTATAGACCCTTAGTACTAGAAAACTGTAATCTAAAAATAAATAAAAAAATAAAAATGTTTAATGAAGAAAAGCCTAAGTACTAAAAACAAAGCTAATACAATGTTATATTTATAACTAGGAGGCTATGCTATGCACAAAACATTGAAACCCTGATCTTCAAACTAGGGGTGTCCCTGTATCTTAGAGATCAGTGTCCCTCCGCAGCAAAGTCACAAGCCAATATTCGTAACTGTTAACTTAGTTAAATAACATGAAAAAAAGTTTATCCGGCACGGGCATACATATTAATCAAAGTGGTTCAATAAAATATTGTTTTTTTTTTGGATACCTCCCATACACGTGACGTGGGGATGATATATATTTTTTTCATCTATCCCATTGTGTGGGATATCGTTAGATAGGCCGTTCAAAAATATTGCAGGTTTGTGGAAACCATTATTCGATTCAGGGATCCATTTGCGTAATATTAAGCTTTAAAGTGCTCATTTTTATTAGAGTCAAGTATCAGCCCCTGCCAGCTAAATGGTTGTACTTGGATATGTGAAAAAATTCACAGCAGTACTATATATAACGAAGTTCAAAGGAAAACTATCACAGCTAAGTAGGCTTTACAAGTTACCGAGTATAGTCGACAACTAACATTTACAGTTGAAAAACATGTTCTGCCATACATTTTGTTTGGAAGAGCATGTTTTTCATCTACAAAGTAAAGATTTTTTTTTTTGTGCATGGCATCTCGGAGCTATAACCACTGGGGGTTCCTGCTCCTTAACCGGGCTATCCTGTGGTGCCGCAAGCTCCTAAAAGAAGTTTACGCCTCCAGCCAGGGGAGTTTTTACTAAAAGCTACTTAAACTAGACGACTGCTCGCTAAGGGCACCCCAGGTGGGGTTCGAACCTCGGCTTAGGGCAGTCTCGGAGGGAGGGTGGCAAGGGACCGGCGGTGGCTGGATAACATCAGGGTTCTGATTATTGTCATGGGGAGTTTGGATTACAGGCTCAGCTAAACCGCATGCTGGAACATCGTTAAGCGGCGGCAAGGGACGGGGAGGGCTATTATTATTATTGACGATAATAATAGTAGGTCGGGGATAATAATAGTAGGTCGGGGATAATAATAGTAGGTCGGGGTAGGTTAAGTTTGTTCTTGGGATAAATTTATACCAACTACGGAACCCTTCATTGAAGGGCTCTGCTTGTGGACCGGCCGAAAGTGCAGTGTGCTGTGCCAAGGTTGCTGATGAGGCTGAGGGTGATGACCAGGTATGCGCGTTCGCTGCATGCTGGTGGTCAGGATACCCGTTGAGGCCGTGGGTGCTGGCTGGCTGTGTGACTCGCCGCTCGAAAGCTTGAGGAAGTGATGGATGACGTCACGCTGAAGTAGTTGCACGAAGGCTGCGCTAATGTCCATGTTCGGGGTCACCAATTTAGAGGTATGAGGAACAGGGTGTAAAGTTCACTCATACTCTATAGTAAAGGGAGGATCCTCCGACCAGACGGGTATTGTGTCTGGTGGGCAGCTGCCCAACGGTTGATGTCAGGATGTTGTATATATGCTAGTCGCGCAGTAAATTCTGATAGCGCGATGCAGGATTTGTGGAGTCAGGTCTTTGATGCGTAGTTCGCATGTGGCGTTGTTGATACCGCCACAGTACGTGGTCCAAAACACACTTGGCCGGTGTTTTATTAGAAGATATAAGAATATACGTTATATAAGTAAATTAGGATTTTTTCTTGAGTTACATAATCCCAGCTACCCTTAAAAAGCTCAAGCCTGAAAAATGAGAAGAGCCTGTTATACCAACATGACTTTCTTTATCTTAGGTGGGTGCAGAAAGTTGTAAGCGTGGTATCGCGCACTAAATCTAACATAACAGGGGTATAAACCATTACGTTGTGTGGTAATAGCCTCACTCCTTGTCGAACCCTTTTCTAATAAAAATCTATGATATGCTGTTTGGAAACACCTGTGCTAGTCTATTAACTTGTAAGAAAAATGATTTTCATAAACCTAAAGCTGTGTTCAGACTCCGATACAAATAGAGATACGAAAAGTTGGGGAAATTACCATATGTATATATTCCATAAACACATATAAATAAGACAGCTAGTAGATTGGAGTGTAATAGGTAATGGGGAGGTTTAGATTGGCAAAACTTTTATTTCTTTTGCACTGACAATCACGAGAAACAAACTTAATTAACTGAACGGAATACAATTTACCTATTGGAATTTGTATTACAAAAATTACTGAATTTATGATTTGAAAAATACTGTTATTTTATTTTTTATCCTCGACGGGGCAGCTCTTGGCCGTCATCTCACCCGATGGGAAGTCATGATAAGGCCGAAGGTGAAAGCGAGGTTCACTCGGAATCCTCAACCACAGAGGAACTGGCTATATTACCTGTAACTGCCGAAACACAATAAATGCTGTTATGGCTACTGACTTAGATAAGATGGTGGTTGCTAGCCAGGCGAACTTAGAACAAGCCCTCCCACCAACCAATCAGAGCAGCAAAATTTTGCCCCCAATGGGAAACCCGGGACCTCTGGATCTGAGACGGGTGGTCTTACCACTAGACCGTAGATGCGGTTAAGTGATTTTCAGTTGTAACAGTTTTCGTCTTCGATCCATACACGCACGTTTTCGCGCCAAAGTCCGCAGCAGAACATAAAACAAAATCAGCTAGGCGATAAGGGTCGTTTCGCACTGCGTCATATTTCACAAAGTGCCCTAAGTTCGGCAGTTAACTCACACGGTTATGGCGCTGTTAACACGTGTTCACGCTCTATATTGTTTGTGCTTCACGTAAACTAAATCATTGGGTGAGAAAAAATGGGCCGAAAAACTTTTTGAAGTTAAAGTGATGATTTATTTTACGTGACGGGACGTTTCTTTTTCATGGCAAAATGCTTAAGAATCTACACCCTGCACTGAAAAACCGAATAGTTGATTTTTTGATTGTTAGTTCCTTTTGGTTGAGTTGACATTAAATTGTGTTAAAAAACTGTTCCATGAATTTTGTTGATTTAATAAATCATGTCGGTAGGTGCTATATTAACCCAAAATATAGCTTAAAAATGGTTAAATCAACTTAAGAAGTTTTTTGTTTTTTCTTTTTTTTTTTTGCTTCCTGGCAACAACATAAAAACTCGGGAATAAAATGTCAGTGGTATGCCACATAAAGTCATCTGTTCTTTCTTTTTTAAAAAACGTTGCCCCATACTAGGAATTTCTCCTGTATTGTGGGTGCGTTTACTAACATTCAAACTCACGTACCGAGTGGTGCCGCCGGACTTAATGAATAGCACCACCCCATTTCCTCCCGTGGGTGTCGTAAAAGGCGACTAAGGGAGTTACTAGAGAATGGGCAGCAGCGATGTCTATGCATTTTTAACACCAGACTGCGATCGCCAACCCGCCTGCCAAGCGTGGCGATTATGGCAACCGCCCCCCAAATTGGGGGAGTCTTATGTCCAGCAGTGGACGTCCTTCGGCTGAAATGATGATGATGGAACTCACATACACAAACAGCCAGACCCAGAACAACTACTTGTAGATTATACAAATATTTGTTCCGTGGCGGAACAAATCATCTAAGGTGAAATTATGCCAGAGTCTACTCAGTTTTAGGATTGAGACGATTTTTTTCTTCTTCTTTTCGTGTGTTTAGTGACTAAACTGGTGTCACAGTTTTTATGCCGCCCATGGGCGTCTGACTTGGCTAATATATATAGAAATATATCTCAGGCATGCCGATTTCCACACGATATTTTCCTTCACCGTTTTTAAAGCAAGTGATAATTATACGTTATATAGTTCCGTGTGGCGCCGGACGTAAAGAATAGCACCATCCCATTTCCTCCCGTGGGTGTCGTAAAAGGCGACTAAGGGAGTTACTAGAGAATGGGCAGCAGCGATGTCTATGCATTTTTAACACCAGACTGCGATCGCCAACCCGCCTGCCAAGCGTGGCGATTATGGCAACCGCCCCCCAAATTGGGGGAGTCTTATGTCCAGCAGTGGACGTCCTTCGGCTGAAATGATGATGATGGAACTCACATACACAAACAGCCAGACCCAGAACAACTACTTGTAGATTATACAAATATTTGTTCCGTGGCGGAACAAATCATCTAAGGTGAAATTATGCCAGAGTCTACTCAGTTTTAGGATTGAGACGATTTTTTTCTTCTTCTTTTCGTGTGTTTAGTGACTAAACTGGTGTCACAGTTTTTATGCCGCCCATGGGCGTCTGACTTGGCTAATATATATAGAAATATATCTCAGGCATGCCGATTTCCACACGATATTTTCCTTCACCGTTTTTAAAGCAAGTGATAATTATACGTTATATAGTTCCGTGTGGCGCCGGACGTAAAGAATAGCACCATCCCATTTCCTCCCGTGGGTGTCGTAAAAAGCGACTAAGGGACTTACTAGAGAATGGGCAGCAGCGTTCTCTTGCATTTTTATTAAATCCATACTGCGATCGCCAACCCCCTGCCAAGCGTGGCGATTATGGCAAACCCCCCCAATTGGGGAGGCCAATGTCCAGCAGTGGACGTCTTTCGGCTGAAATGATGATGATGATGATAATTATACAATACGCACATGAATCCGAAAAGTCAGAGGTACTTGACGATAGCAAGATTATATAGGAAAATGGACTTTAAAAGAAAAACCGTAAAATCTGCATTCATTCATTAAATAAGTAAAAAAACAACCGTCAATATTTTCCGGTAAGCTCGGAAACGAGCCAAAACGTATTTACACGATGAAGAAGAGAAAAACTTATGGTTGGCCGCCGTTGGTTCCGTATGAAAATATTATTATAAATATTTTTTTTTTATTTGTATTGCTTTCAGTCTATCAAAATATTATTAGATATGAGTCCTCATGTTTTTTGTACTTCAGTACTTATTTAATAAAATATTTTATTTCTGTAAATAGGTTTGTGGATACACTTTTACGCGTCAATTAATAAGAAATGTTTATTGAAATAAATATGTTGCTCTTGTGTTCATTTATGGAATAAAAAAATCCACGTCTAGTTTTTTTTTTTCATAGCTTGTTTTGTTATCAGTATTGTTTACAGGGCGTCCCACGACTTTGCCACATGGAGGGCAAGTACCTTAAATACTGTAGATAGAAAAATTTACTGAAAGAAGACTTCATTTTTATTTTAAAATCGATACGAACTGCATTCAAAGAATTTTAAATAATCGCCTGTCTGAACCGGGAATCGATCTCGCTAAATGTGAAAATAAAAAACACCTGTAATTTTACTGTACCGATCGAAAAGCTCAATCATATATATTTATTTCTTCTAAATAACAGCATCTAAAATAAAAGGAAGACCATGAAATTTTACATTTATTTAAAATACTCGTCAACAAAATAAATATGTGAGTACGGATCCCTGAAAATAATAGCAGGAAGTTTTATCAGCTGACTGCATAGTTATAAATGGTGCACGTGGTACGGAAGGTCTGAACAAATGGAGCCGTGCGTTCATTCCTACGGCGTTTAATTAATGTCTATTTGTTGCCATATTTACCTGCAGGTAATATTTCACTTATACTTTGTTTCATAGGAACTTTTATTACTAACGTGTTTTGAAATTAGTGCACAACAATTTATTGTGCTTATTGTTCTTTGTGTTCTGGGATGTGCTTGAAGTACCTACATGCAGTGCTATTCTGTAAAAATCTCACCGTGAAAACTTAGGTGAAGTGATCTCGAAGTGAACGGTCATTCCATTCGAGACTAGGGATTGACATTATTGACAGCTCATTATTTTATTTATTCAAATGGCTTAGAGAAAAATCATTCTATTCTGTGAAGGAGTATTTAGACTTTAAAGATAGACACTGACATGTCCCGTACAGGATTTTGTTTTCATTTTACTTTTGTTTTTCAATTTATTTTTTATTAGTGTTACTATGAGTGTGTTTAGTTTAAAATGTGATCTTCCTGTATGAGTCCCAATAAATACTTTTTCTTTCTTTCTTTTTACTATTAAAATTTTACAAATACTTCACATTTAAATTTAATAACTATGATTTATGTAAAATTTTATTTTATTAGCTTCATTTATTTAATTCATGTACCTAATTTCGCATGCTAGTTTTAGCGAATTGTTTTAGAAACTTTAAAAAAACCTGACCATCTTTAATGTACTACAATTCTTGCAAATAAATTTCATTTCATTTCATTAATTCAAGCTCACTTCACCTTGGTTTTCACGGTTAGATGTCTACAGAATAGGACTGCTGCAGTGCTATTCTGTAAAAAACTCACCGTGAAAACACGGGTGAAGTGAGCTGTCATTCCATTGATGCTAGGGATTGACACTGTGTATTGCTGCACACTTCACCTGAGTTTTCACGGTGAGATTTTTACAGAATAGCACTGCTGGTAGAATGGCAGCTCACTTCACACTCACTTCACCTAGGTTTTCACGGTGAGATTTCTACAGAATAGCACTGCTGGTAGAATGACAGCTCACTTCACACTCACTTCACCTAGGTTTTCACGGTGAGATTTCTACAGAATAGCACTGCTGGTAGAATGACAGCTCACTTCACACAGGTTTTCACGGTGAGATTTCTACAGAATAGCACTGCTGGTAGAATGACAGCTCAATTCACACTCACTTCACCTAGGTTTTCACGGTGAGATTTCTACAGAATAGCACTGCTGGTAGAATGACAGCTCACTTCACCTACGTTTTCACGGTGAGATTTTTACAAAATAGGCAGGCTTATTCATTTAAATAATCAGCCTACAATGTTCTCACTGCTGGGACACAGGCCTCTGTGAGAGGCAGTGGGCCATAATCCACCACGCGGGTTCAGTGTGGGTCACATGTCTTCGAGAATTTTTGGTTGTAGGACATGCCGGTTTCCTCTTGATGTTTTCCTTCACCGTTTTGAGAGCAGTGCTGATGAAATATATTACAATAAGTTAAATACCTGCTTGGGGTTTGAACCCACGACGTAAGTAGCAGCACGCATCGTAATTCTGTCATCCACACGAACACCCACCCACTCACAAAAACTCATACAATCCAAACTCATTCACTCACATACATCACACATACACCCCACTCACTTATTTCATTCATCACAAAACACGCACGCCTACTATATAAAAGTACTAGCTCCTGCCCGCGACTTCGTTCGCGTGGAAGTCATAAAAACCACAATATACTAAAATACCAGCCACATTTTTTTTTTTTCCGTCACCAACAAATATCGTTAATTTATACAGAAATGTATGCAAAAACTTAACAAATTATATACTCAAACCTTCCTAGAGAACCACGCTATCCATTGGTGAAAACAGCATCAAAATCGGTGCAGTAGTTTTTGAGTTTATCGCGAACAGACAGACAGATGCGGCGGAGGACTTTGTTTTATAATATGTAGTGATAATATAGGATTTTTATTAGCTGCTAAAGTACGTATTTTCCTTTTGTCAGTTTTTATTCTTATTTATGTAAATTCAAAATTTCGCATATATTTTTCTTTTTGTAAAGTTATTTTGAATTTTTTTCTTATGATAATAAGATTTAAAATTGTTGGTACACCATGTAACTTTAAGCTGCAGAAGAGCGAAGTGTAAGCTAACCTTACCTAACACAGGCAATTTTTGTCTAACAGGAAAAAGAAAAAAAAAAAAAGAAAAAAAATATATTTGTATTTGTATTTATTTGTATTTAAGTCACTGCCGTTACCGTTGGGCCACGACTGCTAGCATTCATTTGAATAAAGTTAAATAAATAAAAATTATGTTATAAATTGCAGAGTAAACGAAACACACATAAGTAAAAGTTACAAACATATATCAAAACCCATTTTCCTAAATAAATACATACGAGTACCTGTCCTTTTTCAATTACCCACCACGAAATAAGATAAGGGATTTATTTCTCACCACAATATATATATAATACCTTTTCAAAATATGATCAAGGACAATACATAATAGTTTAAATAATATTGTGGGAGACTGGTGCCTAAGCTAGGCGTAAAGCCTGTATTTCAGGACACCAGGACTCCACCCCTTAGGAAGTAGTTACATTTATTTTTGATTATGCACTCGTCCACAAATGCGGTAAGTTATATAAAACCAGAATTTAAAAAAAGAAAAGACGGGTAACACTATTACTCTAGGGTTAGTATGTGTGTGTGGTGTGTGTGTGAATGTAAGGAAATATGATAGGAAGCACTGAATGCAAAGTAAATAAAATAAAAATATAGGTACAATTTTATATACCATGTTAGCTAGAAGTTTTTCCGTAGCTTCATAATTTAATTCTAGAAACACACATAAGTAAAAGTTACAAAAATATATCAAAACCCATTTTCCTAAATAAATACATACGAGTACCTGTCCTTTTTCAATTACCCACCACGAAATATATCAAAAGAGGTCTCAAGTCGGGTGGCTAGTGCGTTCTTCACAAAATTTTCATAAGTTACGGGTAAAGCGTCGCTCGGGGCGACAGTGGACTCGCTTCAGATCACTTTGTAGTATTAAACGAGCCTTTATCGAAACAGTGGACTCACTGCGCACCGGACAAGGGTACGACTATAGAATGTAACTGGATGCTTCCAAACTATAATCTATATTCTATCTAAATATATAAAACAAAGTGGGGTTAGTAACAACATTTATAACTCAAGAACGGCTGCACTGATTTTTATGATCTTTGATTTGTTGGATTTGTGTCCGCCCCAAATAGCAGAATAACTATTAGGGTAAATCCAGGATAGATGCCCCACTTTTTTAAATTACTTTATATCTCTTTGCACAAAAAGGACTATTGCAGGATACGGAAACATTATTAATAATTTTAACGCATTTAACGCCTTCGGTTCTACATATACCTATAAATATTATGATATTGATAATGCTTCCGTTTTGTATTGTATACTCTGGTGTATAATAAAGTATATATAAATAAATAAACCATAACATAACTTTAAAAATCAACAAAAATAATTTGAAACGAAACAATTTACGTCCTTTCGAGTATCAGTAAAGACGTCACGTTGCCGTCTCCATGAATAAGTGTAGTGGAGCGTGAAAGACTTGACAGTATCATATCTGAAGGTCCGTTGTTTCCGACTCCGTTCGGCGCCGAGTAGACGCCAAATCAAACTTTATTGGACACTTTTCATTTACCTCGAATATTCGAAGAAATGTAGGAATCTAGTTGGCTCTTGGAAAAAGAGATGAGATTGAATGTTTCTGGTAACTGGAATTGAACATTGTATTGATTTTTGTTTTAATTATTACGGTAGCTGTAGATAAAAAATCGAGCTTGAGGAGCTCGTGGCTAAGTAATAACAGCCGCACGGGTCGATACATCAGGTTAAGCTACGCTTGCCGGGGTTGGTCCGTGGATGGGTGACCATCTTTACATACCGAGACTCCTCCATGCCTCGGAAAGCACGTTAAGCCGTTGGTCCCGACTGTCATTCGTGGATCTTTGACAGTCGTTACGGGTCGTCAGAAGCCCGAAAGTCTGACAACGGTCTTACCAAGGCGACCAGTTAATGGATTGTGGAGGTCAGATAGATAGTCGCTCCATGTAAAATAGCGGTATTCAGTTGCATTCGGTCAGACTGGAAGAGGCAGAATGATAGATTTGTTGATTAAAAATAATGGGATTTCTTGTCTGTTGAATGATATGGCCAGTCTCAAGATTGACCATATCATTCAAAAAATACCTCGATGCGAACGGTCGCAGGTAAGAGGGAGACACCTTCTACTCTTACACACGTTGTCTACATCTCTATATCTACTTTCCTATCGCAGGTATGCTGGAAGAGATTTCATTAGAAATAAGCATTACCTTAATTGTACGTATTTTTCTGTTCCTTTCTTCTTGTTTGTTTATATATGTATGTGTACATAAATTGTTAAATAAATAAATAATTGTAAGCACATATGTCAAAAATATCATTTATACATCAACCAGTCTACTCCAGTCCACTGAACACATGTACACCTAATGATCAACATTGGTGTACATGCAAACAAAAATGTCACAAATGCAGACGCATAACTCCACTCTTGCATAAATGCATACAACACGTTCATACTCGGAATATTTACTGCAAAGGAAAATGCAAGATTCCTCGAAATAAAATGACTCAAACGTGGACGATTTCCTCATGGACGTCCTCGTATGAGGACGATTTCCGAAATGTGTTTACAATGAGGGCCGGCCGGTGGACGCGACATATTTCATTATTGCTAAGAAATGCCTCTGACTCCATAAAAATGGAACGACGCAAAACTGTACAGTCGTGCGCGGAGATTCTTCAAAGGATCAACATGCGTTTGAATGAACCAAATTGAGTTATGTGTATTTCTGTAACTTGGTTGGCTGTTTTTTTTTTTTTCGTTTTCCATACTTCAATACAATTTCTATTTGATATTTCTAGGGAATTAAATATTCATGAGAACTTGATGCATTCGTGGTACAGCGCACAATGCATTGGAAAATGTGTTTTTTTTTTTTGTGAGATTTTTAATTCTCAGAATTTGAATTACCTTAGTGCTACACATATTTATTAACATAAATATTGATTGTCAATTGTAAGATTTTTTATTTTTATTTTTTATTAATGTTCAAAATGTAGATCGCAGTGTTTAAAATATTATATACTAAAACCCACAGAAGCCTTCGATGGCTTATATATGGATAGTGAGTTCGAAGAAATATATCTAATTTAGGTACTACAAAGAAACAAATTTAGACGGTTGTAGATGAAACTTGTGTTTACAAATTCATGAGCTATTTCATAAAAAGGGCTTCGTAGTTTTTGTAACATGAAAAACAATTGTGCTCAAACTATTATTAAACACTTGTGTGTCCGAGCGTACAGTTGCGTCTGGCGGGTGAACGTCCACCCTCCACTTCCGGTCACTATATAATAAAGTTATTCTCGTTCTTTCGATAAACTTCAGTTTGTCCGCCGATAAATTACCGGGTCACATTCGCGGAAGTTGTCCCGGCCTCGCCAAATATTGGCTTAACTTGAAGAATGGGCCCAAAGCTGGTCCCGGGATTTCATACGAATTATGTTTTATTTGTGACTTCAAACAAACGAGATAAGGATAATGTTGTGTTTTGTGTGATTTGTAATTGTCAAATACAGACGTACCCATTGTGTTTTTTTGTAAATTATCCTTTTGTTTTGGAGATTTTTAATACAGTACAACTAATTTCAATCGACTTGTAAGTATATAGAGAGCGTTCGGTCTGCACCAAGTGCAAAGGGCAACTGATAGAAATCCGACGACTGACGAAACACGAAGTTTGCCGAGGGACATTAAGAAAATATGTAGTTGTACTGTACTTACTTATTCAATCGTAGTATAGTGATCATGCTTAAAAAACATAGTACCAATCATTATAGCACTTGTATTAAAAACTAGCGGCTGCTAAGCGGCTTTGCCCGCGTGGCATTTTCTAAGGTAAAAGTTCCGTCAGAATCGGTCCAGCTGTTTCGGAGATTAGTCGGAACAAACAGACAGACAGACAGACTGACCGACAGACAGAACAAAAATTTAAAAAGAAAAGTATTTTTTTAACTATAATTACCTACTGTATAAACTTTCACATGCATTTAGTAAAAAGCTGTTATTTTGACATTACAAAAAGACATTTTAATTTTATTTATTTTATACTTTTGTACAAAAATAAAGTACGCGAAAATACTTTATTTCTAATTTTTACTGTGATGCGTTAAATGAAAGACTCATATGGGGACTTCAATTTATTTATTTGCATAGATAAAAATCAAAAAATGAGTCTGCATTACTACGTAAAAATTATATTTTAATATGCCATACGATTTCGAAATACAAGACAAAGTAACGCACCACTCACACACGCAAAGCAATACGCAATACGTTCTTGTCCAAACAGTTCAAAGCTGTTATTTTTGTTCTGAGTCCATCGTTTTTCTCTGTGGTGTGCTACGCTAAATTGGTCGGCGTGTGTAGGCCGCGTAGCGGTTTGGCGTAGATGCCGCTACGCCATCCACAGCGGTTACGTGGAGCTACGAAAATCATTTTGTTGCTAAATCGTTACGTATGATTTTAAATACATACGCTTTTATTATATTCACTTGTTATTTTGCACAAATGCTGGTATTTATTTTGCACATACGTGTTCAGAGTCGGGGTTGAGGTTTAATAAATACTAACCGTCTTATTCATAATAAAGTTATCCGCTACATAAATCAATTTTAGCTATTGAACTATTTTGTCCGTTTCTGTCAATTTAAAATGTATTTTGTCCGTTTCTGTCAATTTAAAATGAAGTTTGACAGAAAGGTAAAGGTGCTTTTACTGTTTTTTATTTTTTATTATTATTATTATATATTTTCACGAGTTTCAGTATGTACAATGTTCGATTTATTTTCATTTTTTATGTAACTTAGTTTGGAAGGCGCTGGTGTTTGTCATACAATGTTTTTTTTTCATTAGTACAAGCACCAACGATACACTTTTTTCTGCAATATGCACTTTTAATATTTAGCTGAAAATTTGTTTTTCTGAACTTTATATATGTGTTTTTCCGAAATAAATTATTATTATTATTTAAAAAAAATAACGTTATTATGAATAAGACGGTTACTCTGTATGTCTATTCTCATAGACCCATTTCCCAGGAGTTTTTAGTAGAACATTACTAGATTTTTTTATACTTCATAATAAGTAAGCATTTAATTGGATTATTTAGTATTTTGCTCGGACGTTGACGTAAGGATAGCCGAATGTTTTTTAAGGCCGTATGTTTCTGCAAAAAAAATACATAACTTAATGATCAGTGTTTTTTTTTTCCTTAGGTTTGGTTTGATATGTACAAAAAAATACTGTTTCCAATATTACTGCGTTAGGCGAGCTATCGCTGCGGCATTTTCGAACAAGACTGTTAGTGCGGTGCATTGCCCCGAACTCCCTCTACCGCGCAACCCCCACCACAGCACGCATGACTTATTTATTTTTCACTTCTCATGCTCTAAAAGTACGCCAATATAGCCCTACGAAGCGGGACTAAAGTGACCACTTTAGTCTCTAGGGAGTGAAAAGTAATTAGTTTTTTAATTTCCTTTATGTGACATAGACAAACTCAAACAGCCCGTAAATATACTATTATCTGTGGAATGTGGACCATCTTCATTGCGAAAATGTTGAGAGTTTTAGTTCCATAGTTTTTCCGCAAATAAGGTGGCGCCATGTGTTTTAAATTGTTAATCTGTGCCTGTTTTAGAAGAAAAAGCTGACCACGAAAATTTCAGAATTTTTGTCGAGTGGAAAGTTCGGTTTTAATTATTATTAATAAATTTATTAAGAATGTCTAGTGACAGTGAAGAATTGACGTCGAGGAAAAAACAAAAGACATAATAGATAATCTTTTGCCACCAAAATCGCGGAAGATTTACCTAAAAACTTACGAAAGTTTTATGGACTGGAGGAATAATATTTATTAAATATTTTTGTACTAAATTGACAATTTTTCTCGCACTCAATGTGAAAAGTACTGTTTGCACCTCGAGACTAAACATCAACTTAATATACCCTCGGTTTCATTCTGGTATATTATGGCTTCGTTTAGTCTCTCGATATAAAATATACTAAAACGTCATACGACAGAATATTAATTGTGTCTAAGTATGTTGGTCAAATACCGTTACCTCCTCCACAGTTTCATAGCCGCATTGTTTGCGGGAGATATCCCTGGATCTGATGGTGCGTCACTAATGCCGTATGAATGAAATTTACTGTCAATATCTGAGGCCCGCATGCGGCTTTGTGACGCAAACTGTCCTCTTTTATACCCTCCATTATTCCTCTTTTTATTTTTCCCTTTGCATTTTTCAGTGTATTTATTTATGAGTCGCCGGTCTTTTATTTTATGGATCCGGTTTCATTGGCTATTTGGATTCTATATCTGTGAGCGAAATGAGCGTAGTTTCTGTTTTTTGTGTGTCTGGCTATGAAGGTTCGTTTGAGTTTCACGATTAAAATAATTAATCGTTTGAATTAATTATCTTAATATTATTATTACTTAAAAATAAATTAATTATATTGTTGTACATTAATAAAATGCTTAACAATTAATTAATAATATTATAATTAGAGCAGTGGTGGCCTAGTGGTAACGGCGGCGACTTACGAGTTGATGGTCGTAAGTTCGAATCCAGACAGGCGCTTTACTTTGTGTAAATTATTTCATCACCACTGCTCTCAAAACGGTGAAGGAAAACATCGTGAGGGAACCGGCATGTCCTAGAACCAAATAATTCGAAGACATGTTGTGACATCTTTCAGCATCCAGACAATCCTATTGAGGTTTTTGTGATGTTTCTGTTTATATTTTGTTTTAATCCTTAATTAATAAACAAAAAAAATAAACTACCAACCCGCACTGGGCCTGCGTGGTTTATTACGGCCCAATCCCTCTCACAGAGAGGAGGCTTGTGTCCCATTAGTGGGAACATAATTATATGCTGATTATGCTTATGCTATGTATCCATAGGTCGCTGGTTCATATCCGGCTCGAAGGACCACCACACGCATGTTTGGAATAAAAATGCGTGGAAAGCTTGTAAAACTTGTAATATACTTTTTACAGTTAGAGCACACAGCCGCTCCTCACAATCTTTTTAACAGGAAGAGTCGCAGCATAGCCACAACACCAACAATTGGAATTACTATCTAGTGTTGCAAGTTTATACATACAAAAATTATTAAGTTACGTTTACACGAGCAATATCCTTAGTTTCTATTTTCTACGTTTAGATTGTTCTAAACAATTATAATAATTATTATAATTTTAATGTTTTATTAGCTGTTCACGTATGAAACCAAATATTTCAATACCAAAAGCATGATGAAAAATGGGCTTACACAGCGAACATTCCCGCCGACATTTATTTATATTTCTATAAACACAGCGTTTATCTACACGAACGTCGGGACTTACCTCAACTGACTGTTAAATAATGATCACGAAACCCCACGTAGTAATAAGCACCCCTATAATTTGTCCGGGATTATCGTGAGACGGCGCGAGGTGAATCCCGGCGATTAGTCACAAGTATCGCGGGATTCAGGCGACGGGATCCCGGGCTTATCTTCCCGGTAAGAACGCACCAGCGACGAATACTGATCGTCTGAGACCTCAATTAGGTATTCAGGTAAAGGTGTAGAATTATCCAGATTGTGTATTAATATCGACGTGAAGGGATTACGGGTAAAGATAACAGTAGAGCTTGTTAAGAAAATGTGTGCGTGCTTGCAGACAATTTGCGTACCTATGCGTCGAATACATCACCTTGTACAAATATTAGTTTGTATATCACTTTCACCGTAATATTAAATATATTATTACCGCTTGGTATTTGTTAAAAAAAAAATGTGTGTAGTGTAAATCATTAACATGAATTATGGTTATATTTACCTCAAGTTTCTTATGTAGTTGTTGCTGTACTTAGTTTGATGATTACATTCAAAACGTAGGTAGCTGAAATGGCGAGAGAGAATTTGTTGAGGTTAAGTTACATTTTTACAAACTTCAGTTTGTGATAATGTGAATCATATTCAAAAGACCATTTCAAAACCAGTCTACATGGTCTTCACATGATTTGACCAAGATTATTGTCTGGACTTTAAAAGAGACTGTGACCTCTGAGTTTGTTTCGGTCTTTCTTCTCAGAGTAGTCAGATACGAAATGCCGACCTCATCTAGTTTTAAAATATGATTGACGTGTAAAAGTGTTTGTAAAAACCTACTTACAGAAATAAAATCATTTATCATTTATAATAATAAGACTAATCAATTAAATCAACCCTGATTCCATAATCAAAAATCCTTTCCTCAAATTCGCCTTTTTTCAACCGTATTTACAATATTAACAGTAACATTTTCTCCAAGGAAATTCGAGGTGACCGGAGTGCGACATGGGATGAGCAATTAATTCAGTCGGCGTCGAGCGCAGGTCGGTTGCGGTTCGATGCCCGTGCCGAGCGATGCGACCCCTGTCTTTACCGCGTGGCGCTTCCGTATGCCCCAGCGCATCTTGTTGCTAATCTGCGTCCTAACTTTGATATTATGTAATTTTATGTTCTATAGATATTGCAGTTAAGTATGGTTTTCAGGGAATTATCAATTTAGTAACAAAATAGATATTCGGTTACAAAAACCAAGCAACACTGTTAAACATTATATAAGTTACCCAACACAAAACAACAGACTTTTATAACACTAGAAACAACAAAACAACAACTTATTATACAATTGCTTTAAAAAAATTGCTTACAATTTGTAGTGAACCTTCAAACCGTCCAACAACTTTTGATTTTCAATGCGTTCCTGACTATCTTCTAGACCTCTTGGTCTGCAACAAAAAATAGGTATGCATAACAATTTTTTCAGAACTCAATTGCGGATTTCGGCTAACCACCGTCACCCGATATTTGGGGCCTAAAAGATTACCCAAACATCCCAATAACAGAAACACAAAATATTTCTAAGCCAACCGCATCCCTGCGGATATCGGCTGCACGTCCACAGGCACGATAATTACGGGACACCTCAGACGCCGCAATTAATTCCTGTCCGCGCTCCCGCGGCTCTTCTGCTGCGGTGTGCGCTGTCCCGAACACGGACGGAATCCGACCGGATCCGACGTCAGGACATCCCTACCGACCTATGTATCTATTAGCTTATTGACTGTATTGTAGGTAATATGGTATTGTGTGGGTTGATCCCTCGTGTTGGATATGTTCTTATTGATGCAAAATATTGAAAAAATAAAAAAAGTAGATTCGTAATTGTCCCTACCACAAACATTGCGACTTTCATTTTATGAAAACCCACAGGATTTCCACGCATCCATACAAAATTCAACTCAAAGGATCGGCGACTCTTTCGAAAATTAATTGCCGAACCAATTATTACGGTAACAAACTACATGTGTGCCCAAAATATCAATTAGCCGCGTCCCAACGCCACAAACAAAAGATATAGCGTCCCTAATGAATTCGTAATCTCCGTAATCTGTTCAATGAGAAATGGCGTATTCCAAATAGCGGCGGCTGCAAACAAATTAAACCTTCCCAAAAATGAATTTATCACGTAGGACGGGTTACCTAACTATTCATTTGTAGCGTTGTTTGAACATTGTGGCCAGGCGTGCTTGTGTCGCCTTTTATTCTGATCGCCTCTTGTTTGCTTCAATATATCATCGATTTATTTGGCAGGTTTATGTTTGTAATTGAACTTACCTACGTATTGAATTGAAGCTAAAATTCACTAAAACCATGGATAAAAAATAACCCGGATATCTCGTGATTATTTTTTATCCATATTTACATTATTTACTTATTTAAACTTAATGCACAAGTTAAAAAAATACTGTACAAAGGCGGATTTAATGCCTGAGGCATTTTCTACCAGTGAACCTTAGGGTGATGCAGAGAGAACACATGACAGGTCCAACATATGGGATTATAGAACGCAATGTGAATAGTTACTGAACAAATAAATTGAATTGAATTGATACATAAAACGAAAATAACTATAAAATACAAGAATAAATGCATATATATATATACAGAGTTATTGGTAAATTATCAATAGCCCTATATGCATTCTAATATTATAAATGTGAAAGTAGCTCTGTCTGTCTGTCTGTCTGTATGTTACGTTTTCACGCTTAAGCCGCTGAACCGATCGTCATGAAATTTTGCAGAGATATAGCCTGGGATATGGAGAAGGACATAGGCTACTTTTTTACGCGATAACCGACATCCACGCAGGCGGAGCCGCGGGCAAAAGCTAGTACATACATATAAACAAAATAAACTTTGTCAGGAGAAATAAGAGGATGAGTACCTAACAATCAGTAGAGGAGAAAACGAATCCAGAAAATCAGCGCTGGAATGTTTCTACTAACTTCTTACGTATATGTAAACATGCCTTCACATCAGATTAGGATAGGTACATAGGAAATCTCAAGATACGTACAAGTATTTATGTTGTTTTTTTACAAATCCAAATAAACACATATAATATGTATATGTACCTACATTTACAAATTACACCCGAAAATGAGACGCAACCCAAGAATCCTCCACGACGATTAGCACCAAATGTTGCATGTTTGTCGTAGCGAAATGCAGAATATTTTAATTTAGGTAAGGTCCGGTAAGAGCGGCGACCGCCGGCAGATGGCGCCGTCCTGTGATTAATATGCAGGATGGACACTGTCGAACCACGCCGAATCTAACTCCACGGTTGTTTTCCTTCGTTTTGATAATAATTTGTCCAGGCGGACCGGACTCGGGCGGTATTAGGGAAACGATCGCAGTTGTATTCTGATATACGTGAAGATCTGCGGTTTACAGATGAAGATCGAATTAGTGTAATGTACTGTATTCAGGAACGGAGCGGTCAGTTTCTTGAACTAATTAGCGTTTGTTGCGCAAGTTTGTTGTTTTGTTAAACAGTATTGTCGTTCATTTGCTGCTGCAGCTTCTGCAGGACACACTCGTAACCGTTATAAACAATCTTTGTGCCAAATTTCAGCTAAATTCGTTATGCAGTTTTTGCGCCAAACATACACCAGACAAGGTAACAAAAATTCTTCGGTAATATTTTATTATATGTACTAGCTTTTGCCTTCAGATTCACCCGAGTGGAGGTTGGAAATAATCCCACGGGAACGTACTATTAGGATAAACAGTATCCTTTGTGTTAATCCAGATCATAAACTATCTGTGTCCCAAATTTCATCCAAATTCGTCCGTTTAGCTGTTGATGCGTGATTGCAAGTAAACACGCACATCCAAACATCCAAATATCCAAACATACAAACTTTCACATATAAAATATTATACATATAGTAGGATATACTCGTAGATACGTTTCGGAGCCATAACATAAAGAGTGATCCAATTTTGTAGTATAATATATATTATGTCATTGTAGTTTAATATAATCACATAATAATAGGTAATTGTCTGAACAATTTCACCAAGAAGGCAAATAAGTGGCATACCTAATTACTTACATTTGTATCACCATTTTCCATGTCCAAACAAACCAAATGTAAGTAATTATAAAGAAATTAGTAAACAGAAAACACAAGACAATTTAGTTACAAAGTAACTAAATTTAGTTACAAAGTAACAAATTGTAGCTATTTCAGTGTAATGGTACTGTTCCGTCCACCCGGTTATCTGATGATGCATTATGGAATAAAATGTGAGTTAAGACTCAAGTTTGCACAATAAATAATTGTTTCCAGAGACGTAATTGCCGTAATTTCATGAATAATTACCGCCACAGAGCAATTAAATAAATTACAGAAGGAATAACGAGCTCCTTCGGGCTTTAGTTTGAAGTTGGAGAGCAGGATGCTGCATTTTGCGTTTGTAACTCTTTTAAACGGTCCCTTAATAACGCAAATGTCAGAAATATATTAAAAGTTATAAGTACCTACTACCTTATATATTAAACATACCACGTGTCAATACAAAACCTATTTAACGCTTTGAAGGGGACTGAACGAGACTCCTTGTTATGACGCCTATGGGCGTTTGAACATGTTTAAAAATAAGGCTCCCAAACATTTTTCAAACATGATATTTATTCAGAGAACTGTTTTAAAATAAATGTTATTGGCTTTTCAAAAACAACATAGCAGCGGTCTGTTTACTTATATTTTTTAAACGGCCGAAAAAACAGCGTCACGGTAAATGACTAACGGTTGAACACGAGTGTGAACTAAAAATCGCATCGTGTTTACCGTGCGACAATATTTTGACGTTGCAATCTAAGCACGAACCGCAAATTGTAGCGACAAACGCGGCCGGCCTGAAAATTGTAAAAAAGAATCGCCGCTGTCATAGTCGCGATATGGCTCGCTTCCAAATACCGGGGAGACTAGCGGGGGAGCGCTCACGGGGGGCGGGGGCGTCCCCACATGGCCAGTTAGTTACGCCGCGAATTATAGGGGCCATTACGATTCATTAAGGCCAGTTAGGCTTAAACCGGTGTTTACCCACGCACACACACGCACCCACACACACAAGCCTTCGTTCGCAACAGTTGGTATTGTTTTAAGCGTGTTGGAAAGGGACAGATGCCACGAGAGGGTTGCAATTTGAAATTTTAAGCTACAGAAATGTGGCTGTAATTAGTGGCCAACGTAACAAGCTTAGGGTCTTGCCAACTGAAGTGTGAATTTTTGATTTTGGTCAACCCGTTTTTTTGCGCCAGGGAAATAGTGAAATAGTCTACAAACTTGGACAGATCATTATTTGTGATGATGACAAGATTATTTTGCTCTACATTATCCCTAGTTGCTACAAATCATCCAACTTGCAACAAATGCATAATATTTAGCTAAAATCCTTAGATAAGGCGAGGTTCTTCAAGCGTGCATTTTTGTTCTTGAGGTGGCAGCGGGGCGCGAGTAAATTCTGCCGTGAACTTCGGTAATTTTGGGTTGAAAATTATAAATGTTTTACGATATTTACAATGTTAAAACCGACGGACATTACATCATCATAGACATTTATTTTAATGTGATTTTCAATACACAAAGTAGTATAATATTGAAAAAAAAAAAAATGAGTTTTAGTCTACAAAATAAGGGTTTATTTGTTTTCTATCGAGCGAACTTTGCCCAATTATGTAACGAGTACCCGACGTACCTACAAAAGTCTCAAAAGCAACATATAATATTTCACGTGTTTAATCATTACCGTTTCTACAAATACTCCAATTACTCCAATTGAACGAATCTAAATTTAAATCTTATATAAAACGCACACTTTGCAGCCAAGCATATTATAAGTTGGGGGATTATATCGCTAACAAAAATGCTTGGCTCAATGCTGGTCCTGCTTCCATAAGGGCGCATAAACTAATTGATTAGCATTTGAAAATATTATTGGAGCTGCTGAAGATTGTAAGACAATCTTTGCATTGTATAAACTCAATCTCCTTGAATTATATAATTGCATAGCACAGGTGTGAGTACTATGTACTACAGAGCTACCATTTACCGGGTAATGTGTCTTTTATTGACTTGAATGTACTCTGGCGGCTGAGAGTATGTCATGCTCACTCAAATGTCTCGCTGGTGGTGGCGTGTGTGTTGGATCATTAAGTTCCCTTCAAAGTGGTTGAGCTAAATGGTGCTAATCCATGCCTCATGTTCGTTAACGGGCGCCGTCAGTTGGGACTGGTCATCTCTTAGCTGCCACGGCTTATTTTTTTTTTTTATTGTTTTTATTACGGACGCTTCTAACGTGCACGTCTTTCTACATTGTTCTCACATATATAACTTCAACATGAATTATGTAACCCATATTTTGTAGCAATATTTTGTTTTAAAAGAGTGTCCGTGGAGTTTCTTGTCCGTTCTTCTCCATAGGAACCTACTACGCTTTGGAATGGGCAACTAGCTTCATTTTTCTGACTGACCGACCCCTTGACAATTCAAAAGTGCCTGTAATTGGTTTATTTGAAATAAATGCTTTGAGTTTTGAGTTTTCCAAATAAAATTACATTAAAATTACGTTTCCTAGAGGTTAACTTGAAGAAGCTCGCCTTAAGACAGTACTGAAGACTTGACCAAGTACTAATAAGGACTTGTAGTTTAAACCACAAGTCGTCCCCATACTCCACTATATCCGACCGCCTCTAATAGTAGTTCAATATTTTATTCATGGTGGCTCGCTATCGCTTGAGTTCATATATGTAAATAGCCTATAACCAGCAGTTCATAGCTGGAGGCTTGCCAGTATTGACACTATCGGCTATCGGGTACGCTGCGATGCTTCCACCCTGTACGTAGGAAAACCGATGTTAAACGATTTTTTATGTAGCACTTTAATCTATTGATAGTGTATTAATATCAATTTATTGGGAAATGGTAATGCTTTATATTGACTGAACGTGCTCTTGCGTTGAGTTTAAAATGATGTTTTACGAACCGGTCATTTAAATTTTAATCTTCTTGATTTGATATAAATATGAGTGTCCGCGTCCTTATCTACTTACTTTTCAATTGAAATTTGATTGAAGTAGGTATAGCAAAATCTGATTTTTAAATAATCGTTGGTAAAATAGTTTATTTACTAATCTGATATGGAAGATACAAGTTGATAATAAACATACAAAACTCATAGGTCAAATTCCTTCACACCGTACCGGTTTTATGTCAAATTCTTACGCTATCTCTACTATAAAGCTCTGGAACGCGCTACCTTTTGGCATTAAAAAAGCTGAAAACAAATTTACTTTTAAAAGAAAAGTTCGTAACCACTACATAAGTCAGACTAAATAACTCTCTACGACTAAATAGTCTTAAATAATAGTCTAGTCATAGTAATTATTATTAGGTGGTATTTTTTTAAATATCTAGTATTTTATTTGTATATTATGTGTATTAGTGTCAATAAAACTATATAAATTCTCGTAATCAAGAAGTTAGTATTTTAGACATTATTTTTGTACCCTATCACTATGTTTTTATATTTAACCCAAAGGTTGACTGGGAGAGAATGCCTTCTGGCATTAAGTCCGCCTATGTACCACTATTGTACATGAAGTTTAAATAAATAAATAATAGGTATTAAGATCCACAAAATTCCATAAAACACCGTGTAAGCAACTGTTATAACCGATCATGGTGCAATAAAATCGAGCGTTTGACCTGATCCAACACTAAACTAACACGATTACGCAAAACTGAACTTTATGTCGTAGTCATAGAGGAGAAAGGTTTGTAAAAAAATAGGGTTGCAACAGTAGCATCTGCCAATTTGCTGCCTGCACGTCATAGGTAAATAACCGAGGCAACGTTTGCCGATGCTTTTGACAGCCAGAAGTATTGAGCAAACATCCACTATTTGTATGTGAACTTTTTGCGCCGTCTTTTTTTCATTTTGCTCACTGTGCGTGATGTATTGGGGATTATTATTGATAATTGCTGTTTTAACATGAATTCGTTTGGGTTATTATGATGATTTATTTGTTTCAGAGAATGGTTTGTTCATTATTCTGCCGCACTAACGAAAAATGCAATAACTCGATTTTGCCGCTTCCGAGAATTGTATTTTTGATTATTGAATTTGTTATGAAGTTTTAGTTATTGCATTCTTGCTTCCTGAAAAACCGAGTTCCTGAAGGATCAATAAAAAGTTGCTTAGACAGAGTTAATAGATTTCGATTCGCTGACTCCAAATGAACGTATATATAACTGAACGTATATATAACTCAAAATCGTCCAAAATCGAGTTATTGCATTCTTCGTTAGTACGGCAGTATTGTTGTTGCGGTTTTAAATGAAGAGTTCAAAACGGTTTGTAGTAAACTGTAAGTAGGTATACTGGTTCCTGTTACACCAAACTGAATACTGAAAATTTAGTGTCTTAATTAAATGACTTTCAAAGTTAATCAGTCTAAACACATCTAAAATCAAGTCCCCTTATTAAAATCCCACACCTAACGAACCCGCCCGAAAATTGTCCGAAGCAATTTATTTTCAAACCCAGACACATTAACAAAAACCGGTGAACGAAAGAAGTACGAAAAAAACGCACATAATCCGAGCCCAACTAAGCCCAGGGGCTATCTAATAACATTTATTACTGGGCTTCCGGTCCCCAGTGTCCACTTCCGGTGGCTGATAAACGGGCGCCATTTTTGCCGCCATATTTATTTATAGGTGTTGGTGGGCGATAATGTCGATGCTGGCAACACTATGTTTGGGCCCCACGTTGGGCGCCAGCAGCCGGAACGCTACGGACTATTGGTCAGCCATCATTGTGGTCGTCATTAAGTTAACTATGCGATTTAAGTTATTGGTATTACTTGATTGTATTGTAAGGATCTAGCATATTATAGCAGCTTAGTATTCATAAGCAAAACTACTATATTTTTCATAGGCATTTGAATCGTCTCACATTGCATCATTGATATTATGAACCTAGCGCGTGAAGCGCACGGTGCGCCACGGGGCCGGCCATGAGTCAGTAATAAACTAATGTGCAAACTAAACGGTTGTTTCTTTCTCTTTCCGATCTCCATACATATCAATAATTCAGATTGTATTTGGAATGGTTTGAAAGAGTATGCCTAAGTCACTTTCACTGAAGTCTTGTTGTTAATCAAATAATCATCACCACCATATTATACGGAGTTTTCTATTGTCATATTTTTCTCATAATGGAAAAATCAAACAACGAAAAACTCAAAGAATTACCAACATACTCGTAGTAACATACTACTAGAAATAATAATTTTCCTTTCCATTCATTACATAATATTCACAGACACCAATAACATCTTAATTATGAATTTAGATGTTATTGGAATCTGTGAATAGGGTAAGGCAGATAGTTCACGAGCGCCTATTAATCATATCGATGGGAAGACGCAAGTGTTGGCGCGATTTATTTGTTCACAAGTTTAGTGCCGCGCGCACACTGTGCGAGTAATGACGGACATCACGATATAAATGATTGGGCTCTAAGGTTGTTTGTGTTTGTAGTTTTTCTTGAGTTATTGACAAAGATATTATTGAAAGAATGGTGTTAATATTGAAGAAGTGAACGACTAAGAAAAAGTTTAAAAAGAGTAAGTATGGAGTTTCTTAACCATTCTTCTCTATACAAAACTACCTTTTGCAAGGGGCAACTACAATCAATATTATTTATGAGTCAATTTTGACGTTTAAAAGTACCATTTATGTGCCTATTTGAAATAAATGCCTTGACATTGACTTTGAACCGTCACCTCACACAGGTTCAGTTGAAGACCAGCATCAGGCACCAGTTGTCCTGGCATTTTTGCTGAACTGGGCCTATTTGGCGCAAACGCCACTTTCCTGCCAATTTCTTACAACGCATTTTACAATTTTTATTTTATTTATTTTTAACTTGTTTTAATTATGTTGTGTTGTGTGCCTTATAGTCTGTGCTAACATATGTTTGCTGCATTTAGAGGATTCATTTAATTAAGTAAATATTACCTTGCACCACATTTATGGGAGACTCTTTCATGTAAAGCGGGGAATTCAAGAAACTGAAGAACAACTTTTTTTTCCTTAAAATATCTGCCATTTTTTTTTTGGTTCTCCAAATCTTTTATGATCTTACTTTGGCAATTCTTGTAAGTAGACAAGATATTGTTTTTGACGTGACAACGTCTAATAAATCGATGAACGCCGGCTGCATGCACGAAAATGTCCCGTTACGCTCATTGTCCCGTTACACTCATTGTCCCGTTACACTCATTGTCCCGTTACACTCATTGTACCGTTACGCTCATTGTACGCTTGCGCCGCATCAATGTTTTGTTATGACGTTGTAACGTTAAACTATCGTCCGTAAACCATCTTTACATACAACCAATTTTATTTCATGCAACTTTGTCATTATATAAAAAAATAAAACACTATCTTTCTTACCACAAAAACGTCAAGTTTTCATTTCAGGTGAAACTGTATACCTAAAAAAAAATTCGTTTCTTCATCTCGCCACAAATTCTAGTTTACCTCATATAACAGTTTAACGGCGTGTTTGTTTGAAGTGGACAGCGCAATCCAGCGTATAAATTGCGAGGATCCTTCCCGGGACGAGCTCGCAGTGCCCGAGGGACCGCGGCATACATACATCATGGCTTCCACTTGACAACACGCTACTCTGGGATGACAATCTGAAACTTAAGTACGAAGGAATGTGGGCTTTGATTTGGGGATGTCGTGTAGTTTCTGGTTACCTTTGTGTGTGGTCTCTGTAATTCAGGATGTCAAGCTCAAGTGCTATATTGATGTAAGGTGTTTAGATTTATATTTATATTGAGCATGTTAAAAATTTCTATCTTTTAAGGAGTTCTTTCCAAGTTTATATATAGAAGTAACTTGCATCCTATTTAAACCTAATCCTAACCTTATGTAACTTACGTCTTTGTAGGACACATTGCATTGCATTTCAAAGCACTAGTACCGACGCATATAATATATTATATTAGTGAAAGTTTAGTATCACTGAAAGTTAATTTACAATAAAATTATAAGCAAGAGTTTTTGCTCTGCTTTTTTTTTTTTTCAAGAGTCGTGCTCAATCTTTGTCCCCTTTTAAAATTCTGGTAAATAAACACTTCCTCTCTTCTTAAAAATCATCATTACTTAAAGTTCCTTGCTCTTCTTTCATGTTTATTATTCTAAGGATAAGTATCTGTATACTTTATGTATGTATTAATTGTATAGGTGAATGGTACACCACTATCTGCAGTATTGCCTCTCCCTCTACTTGTGATCCATCCAAAGGTTCGACTCATATATATCGACGCTTGAAAGGCAATATTGACCAAACAAAATGTTGGCAACTGTACACTAGTGCATCTTAAAGTTTTTTTTTTTTTTCATATTTTCATAGTATTTTACATTTTTTTTTGTGTTTTATCTAGTAGAATATATACTAAAACTAAGCATTTTAATCGTTTTTTTATTGGAAAAAAATATTTAAAATGCTCTAGTGTAAAGTTGCCAACATTTTGTTTGGTCAATATTGCCTTTCAAGCGTCGATATATACTCAAACGATCGCTTTTAGCGCTAAGACCGCCCATTGTGTTACCCTATGTAATATTTCAACATTTATATCTTAAATTTTTTTGGTGTACATTATAAAGAGTATTCTATCTACATATCT
This sequence comes from Dryobota labecula, assembly GCA_947523025.1. Taxonomy (NCBI): domain Eukaryota; kingdom Metazoa; phylum Arthropoda; class Insecta; order Lepidoptera; family Noctuidae; genus Dryobota; species Dryobota labecula. Next base: position 18,554,247 of record OX383287.1, on the reverse strand, counting down.
ATGCTTTTTTGTTATTTTTCACCTACAAACTCTAAGATTCACTGTATATAAATCATAACAAGCGTTTCAACAACGTAATTTTTTCCAAACATTCACCACAACAATTACCCACATCTTTAATTACAGCAGGTTACCTGAAGATTTACTGCGCGCAGCCAGGTGTGCAGGTCTCGGGGGCCATCTCATCCATCCCGCGGCCGCAGAGAACGGGGCCATCTATCCTCCGCCCACCAACCGGCCCTTGGCGGACATTAGCCGGCCCTTGTCTTTGCCGCTTTGATTTACGTGCCCGAAAAGAGATCCATTGCTTGAGGGCAGCCTTAGATATGTTTTGGGTATTGATTTGTAGCGTGACAATGCTCACGAGGATCTAAGGGTTGTAACAGAGGTGGGAATAACTAACATACAAAAAACGCAAAATATAAACAATGTCAGCTCGAAATTGGTTACACTTTTTGAAATCTATGCTAATATTATAAAGAGGTTGAGCGAATTTTGTGACTTTGTATACATGTGGAGGATAATCTCCGGGATCACAGCTACTATTTGAAAAATTCTTTAAACATTTGAAAGATACATTACTCCAGAGGGACATAGGTTATTTCTTACGTAAATATATACAAAAAGAGGTGCAAGCTTAATACTTTTTCTAAGGTTACTCTCAGAATGTGTGCAAAACATGTCGTGAACATGAATACTGTATTTACTTGTAAGTTGCACCTGTGCAAAGCCAGGGCAGATCCATACTAATATTATAAATGCGAAAATAACTCTGTCTGTCTGTCTGTCTGTATGTTACGTTTTCACGCCTAAACCGCTGAACCGATCGTCATGAAATTTGGCAGAGATATAGGCTGGGATATGGAGAAGGACATGGCATAGGCTTCTTTTTTACGCGATAACCGACATCCACGCGGGCGGAGCCACGGGCAAAAGCTAGTAATTAATAAAAGGAACGTTGTTGAAATAAGTTTGTATTGCTGAATACCAGGAAACTTCCAGTTTCTGTAACTTTGTCAAAACAATGTTATAATTACCAAAACGGGTAAACAAAACATCCATAATGAACTGAAATCTATTCATAAATAAATTAAAAATAGCTTCCTGTCTCCTGACGACCAAAGTTGTCTCGTACAATTTATAAACGTCAGAGCGTTGACTGTGAAACCTCCTGATTCATAATTAATGATAATATCCGGCAGATGCGGATTTTTCATCCGTTGAGAAAAAATGCCGGTCGGCGGAAAATAATCGCGAAAGGCCTTAGTCATTTATAATGCTGGATGTACAGCGAACTCAGAGCTGTGGAAGCGGTTTATCAGTACGGGTGAAAATACACACGTGTATGAAATATTTTTAACGTAAAAATGTAATTTTTATCTGACCTGCATGATGTTTTATACAGGAAAAGTTCAGTGCACAAATTTTGACAAATGAAACTTAAACGTGTTTTATTATACACCTCCTATTTCTTATTTTGATATGTTTTGAGTACTAAAAAATTAAGTTATCGTTAACGAAAGACGTTTATTTTGAAACTGGTATAATGTATACCTACTCGTCGCGCAACGCGCCGGCGGCGCGGTCAATGAAGCGGAACGCAGTAGTAGGTACCTATCAGCTGTGCGCTCGCCCATTGATATTATTACGAATAGATTGTATCCATATTTTGCTGATATCAAGTAGGACCAAAAAAAAAGTATTCAACAAATAATGGAAATATATTCTATTACTGATACTGAGCCACCAAAAAAAATTTGCTCTGGTTAAAACTTATCCTGTATCGCATAATATAAGTAAATAAAAAAAAAATCCTTTTATTTTTCTCAATTTTCCATGCAATTTTACAATAGTTTGATAGCATGCAACAAGTTCATATATTATTTAATTTTATTTACATAATTAAAATCTATTGCAATATTTGATGCTAGTATTTAATATTAGGTTTAAACAATTCATAATCATCATCATTTCAGCCGAAATACGTCCACTGCTGGACATAAGCCTCCCCCAAATGGGGGGGTTTGCCATAATCGCCACGCTTGGCAGGCGGGTTGGCGATCGCAGTATGGTGTTAAAAATGCATAGAGAACGCTGCTGCCCATTCTCTAGTAAGTCCCTTAGTCGCCTTTTAAGACACCCACGGGTTTAAAAAATTGTTATTAATTAATTCGGTTTTCAATTTATTATTACATTTAATTAAGATTTAGTTTGATTTTAATGAAAACCCTTCTGTTGGGTAAAGGCCTCTTCCATTTTATTCCATTGTTTTCTGTCTCTCGCTTTTGTTTGCCATGTATCTCCTGCTATATCTTTGATATCATCAACCCATCTGTATGGTCTTTCTTGCTTTCTTTTTCCCTTGGGTCCTTCCCATACTACGACATTACTCGACCACCAGTTATCTTCTATTCGAGCTAAATGTCCTGCCCATTTCCACTTTAGTTTCATAGAGTGAAGTAAGTAATCCAGTTGTTTTGCTATTTCTTTTATCTTGGTGTGGCACACACAGGTACTATTAGCCCTATTATAACATTTTTTAGATAGAAAGTTTATTTAATATCTAATTCTTCAATATGTGCTAGTTTATCCTTTATGTCTACTGAACAATCAAAACCGTTTCGTCCGAGTCATGTCCAATTCCGCGTGACATCGGCTTCTGTGCCAAAACGGAAATACAACCTTTAAAAAAAGAAGTGCTCACAACCGGAAGCGACGGGCAGGAAGACGGCGACGACAACGCCGCGTCGCCTGCCGACCGAATTAAAAATTAAACCAGGATCCGTTTCCGGATACCGTGATGTTTGTTCTGCTTATTTTTTACTCTTTCAGGGTTATGACAAGCGGATGTTTGTTTAGATTTCGATATTTGAAAAAAGGCTTGTTCCTGAAAACGCTAACTGCGCGGACCGAATAAATCTATTTCAAATTCATTCTACAGCTTGTGGTAATTAGTTTGTTTTATATTTTTACTAGCTTTTTCCCGCGGCTCTGCCCGCGTAGATGTCGATTATCGCGTAAAAAAGTAGCCTATGTCCTTCTCCATATCCCAGGCTATATCTCTGCCAAATTTCATGATGATCCGATCAGCGGTTTAGGCGTGAAAACGTAACATACAGACAGAGTTACTTTCACATTTATAATATTAGTATGGATGTGTTATCACCAGAGATCGGAACAGGTAGAGCTAATTTAGCTAAACATGATATAACCGAGTGGATAATACCTCCTTTACAATCCCGGAATGATGATTAAAAAAAAATAAAAAAATATTATATACTACACACTACACTACATATACACATACCTACTATATATTTTACATATTATAATAACGTTTAAATCCCGGGATTTAAAAACCATGAATTATTTATTGGACTTATAGTGACAAATTATATTGATTTAAAAAATCATATACTTAAATTTTTTTGGGGTTAAGTAAAATTAATAAAAAATCTCTTTAATTTAATAGTTTTAGTACGAAACCCTAAAAAAAATTATATGATTTTTCGATTCAATAATTTGTAACTATTTATTTATTTACTTAATTAAGATTCACCAACAGTTGTTACAGATTTTTTACAGAAACAGGAACATGCAAGTAATTGTGTCTTAAGTCTCACTGCACAACCAATTACAGGCAAACACCACATGCAAAATGCTATTTGTAATTACAATTATAAATTTAGTTTTAACTATAAATAAAATTCAATAAATAATTCTTCAAATAATAATTAAAGGCGGTATTCTCTATTCTATGTTAAATCCTTACTCTAAGTTTAGGTAAATTAGCTCTACCTATTCCAATCTCTGGTTATCACACTTATCTTATTTTTAAAAGAGTAACCGTGGAGTTTCTTGGCGGCTCTTCTCCATAGGAAACGACTAATTGGAACCGTGCACCTAGCTTCTGACGTTTCATAAGTGCCTATGTAGGTTTATGTGAATTATATATATGTCGGAGACGAGTCTGTTGTATCCGGTACGCCAGCGTCATCTAGTTGCGTTCGATGGAGTTATTGTAGGTAGCGCCAACGATTCTTGACTAATCGGGACGCTAGCGCTGCCTTACGGCGCATGACGGAGTCACAGCATAACGTTCGACTGGCAGCAAGTGTCCGCCGCACAGTTGACAAGTGAAGTTCATCGGTGGCGGTCAAGCAGTGAAGGCGTCAAGGAATTGTTGCGCGTTCGGTATAGTTGTTTCGTGTACCAATATTAATTACTTTGCATACCCATTACTGTATAGAATCAAGTTCTTCTAACTGAACAGACAGATGTGCTGCTGGGGAGTTTGTTCCGCTACTTCTTCTTCCCAGCTACTCATATAGCACTAGGAAGTGGTTGAAGGGATGGGCGTTTTGGGGGAGCTGTCTTATGTAATCTTTAAAGTAGAACTCGAGTAAATGACTTTTGATTTGAGTTTAATTCTGTTTTTATATTGCGCAATAACCAACACTACCCACAGTACGCCCACAGTAGTTAAAATATGGCTGATGATAACGAGAGAAACCTACCCTTCTCCGACATATATATTTTGATTTTGATTTTGATTTTATCACTTATTTCTGAGAACGCTGGTTAACTGTTGTAACTTTACACTGTCGCCAATAACAGGTATTGGCGACAGTGTAAGACATATTATAAACAGAAGCGGTTGGTAGCTATAAAAATCAGTTAATGAAGTGATAATTATAGCAAGACGTACAAAATACAAAAGTTAAGAAGTTTCGGGCTCTTTATCTTTACTGAGAACAGAAAATGATTTTGAACTGCTTATCTAGGTTATATAAATAGTTATTGTACATGTGTATGTAGGGGCTATTTAGACGAGAAACAGTCGGAAAAAGTGTTGGAAAACATGACATGGCCACCCCAAAGCCCCGATCTTAACCCTATAGAGCTTTTGTGGGAAGAGCTTGACCGAAACGTTCGGGAACAATGTCCTTCTTCACAGCAGGCCATGTGGAATGCATTAGATGAAAGCTGGAGGAATATCTCGCAAGAGACTATAAATAAATTAATTGGTAAAACAGGTCATAAAATGTAAAGGAGGATATTTTGATGAAAAATCTGTATAAACTCTCTTGTGTGTATTTTCTTTAGAATATTGTATTTGTCAAGACTTCATGTAATTTTGTTAATTTTAAATCTTGTGTAACATGAAAATAAAACCTGTTTTTCATAAAGTTTTAAATATGTTGACTTTTATTTGTTTTCTTAATTTTTTTATAGTGGTCTCAAACTTTTGACCGGCAGTGTAAGTAACATGATCTTGTATGAACTTTGATGACATAAAGTTATAAACACATCAATAGTGTCTAGGGATCAAGAACGTTTTTGCTAGTTACAAAAAATCAGAATTAATTAAGATGAAAAATTCAGCTCAAGCGAAAGTCGCGACAAGTCTTTATTATGGCAAAAGCAGAGAGTACTTCATCGATCTACACATAAGAAAACATTTTATTTAATCAATCTAAATAGACATTTTTATTCAATTTCAATAGAGCAATAAAATATATTTTTTAATACCTTTATCCCTAGACACCTTTGATGTGTGTCATCATCATCATCGTTTCAGCCGAAAGAAGTCCACTGCTGGACATAGGTCTCCCCCAATTTGGGGGGGGGGGGGGGGGGTTGCCATAATCACCACGCTTGGCAAGCGGGTTGACGATCGCGTTAAAAAATGCAAGAGAACGCTGCTGCCCATTCTCTAGTAAGTCCCTTAGTCGCCTTTTACGACACCCACGGGAGGAAATGGGATGATGCTATTCTTGAAGTCCGGCGCCACACGGAACGATGGTGTGTATTGTGATTGATGTGTATAGATAGTATTAATAGAGATTGTATGTTCAGCACATAAAAAAATCTGAAAATGGTTGTCTATTTAAGCCAGCTTTAAAGGGTTGTATCGAGAAACAAATCAAAATAGCAGTTTGTTTATTAGTTGTGGTTGTATAACTGGGTTGATACGGGAATGGAATAATAAGGTTCTGTTCAAAGATGACGATTTAAAATAAAGTTTTGAGTATGAATGTGGATGGCTTTTCGAGTTCGGGAAGACCAAAGAAACGATGGATGGGTTGTATGAAAGATAATATGGTTAGAAAGGGAGTGATTACCGAGATGACAACTAACAGAAAAAAAATGGAAGAAAAAGACATGTTGCACCAACCCCCAAATAAATTGGGATGAGGGTAGGAGAATTATGAATTGGGTCGAAACTCAGTTTCGAAGACACTGTCATATTTTTGAGCTTTATGCAAAACCGTTTTCGGTTTTTTGATTTTAAAACCACAGCATCCTCAAAAAGCCGGCCAAGTGCGAGTCAGACTCGCGCATGAAGGGTTCCGCACATCTATAAAAACGGCAAAACAATCATGTTTGTTGTATGGGAGTCCCCTTAAATATTTATTTTATTTTAATTTAATTACTTATTTTTAAAGTGAATATATAACTAAATATTCTGTGAATGCTTCAAGCGTCTATCTGTTGCCGTTATCAATATCGAGCAAAAACGAGCAAAAAAGTCATGTTTGTTGTATGGGAGCCCCCTTAAATATTTATTTTATTTTGTTTTTTTTTTTTTTTTGTATTTGTTGTTATAGCGGCAACAGAAATACATCATCTGTGAACATTTCAACTGTCTAACTATGACGGTTCATGAGATACAGCCTGGTGACAGACAGACAGACAGACGGACTGCGGAGTGGAGTCTTAATAATAGAGTCCCGTTTTAACCTTTTGGTACGGAAACCTAAAACGGCACGTACATATATGGTATAATGAAAATATACACTTGTTTTTATCTAATTATGTAACTAAATCAAGCACGTCTTACTATGAGAAGCTATACATTTAATATTAGTTCAAATATCCCAATGCTATGAACCTCTCTGGAATTTGTATCTAGATCATTATAAATTAGGTGGGTATATAAAACCATATAAATGAAATATGAGTGTAGGTAATTAACGGGTTTTTCAACAAGAACTTTGTTTTTCAATTGGGGCAACACCAACAACATGACAGTTTTGACATTTAGTTTTTTAACGTATTCGTAGTAGATGCTTTGGCAATTGTTACAATGAATTCAATTTTGCCCGAAAATCGAATTAAAATAATTAAAATCCACTATGAAAATGGTGGTTCTGTTAAAGTTACATTTCGTAAAATTCGTGATATTTTCGGACAACATAAGCTGTTAAGTGGCCAGCCAGATCGTATGATTTAACACCACTATATTATTTTTTGTGGGGTTATGTTAAGGATAGAGTGTATACGGAGCCAATCGAATCGATTGCAGCCTTAAAACTCAAAATCCGTGATGCTATTAACGAAATAGACCCGCCATTTTGCCAAAAAGTGATTTAAAACTTTGATGAAAGAATTGATATCTGTCAGCATGGTCATGGTGGACATTTGCCAGATATCATTTTTCATTCATACTTGCCAAAAATTTGAATCATCTTCATCTAAATTCTTTGTTTTATTTTGTTTTAGAAAACAAAGTTCTTGTTGAAAAACCCTGTATATCTATATGAATAAGGTACACATATCTATTCCACGAAAACACCGCTCTGGAGGTCACACTTATTGATCGCGAGCCCCATTTACGTAGCTCCCACGCTATCTCTAATTTACTTCTATACGTATGTACATAGCCCAGTAAATGAGCCGCTTCACCAGAGTGTGTTCAACAAATACATGAACGTTGTTATCACACTGAAACCTTTCTAAATATAAATCCTAGTGTGTAGATAGTCTGTGTCTGTGTAAATAGTGTACGTATGTGTGCTTATATTAAGTACCCGCACACAGAGATATCAGCCGGTATACGAAGCGCGCTCACAGCTTCATTTATATTATACTGAAATTGAAGAAATGTCTCACTCTGCTCCTTTCTAAAGAGGATCTTTGTGGGCGTGCCGTGGCGTGGGCGGAGCTTAAGACGGACACTCCTTGAAATCCTCTTTTTTCGTAGCTTCGCCGTATCTAGGCGAGCAGCGGCCACGCTACCAAGACCTCTGACACTTCATCTAATTTCGTTTTTCTTAGAGAGTTTTCGAACATAGTTCGGACCATGGCAGGTCTTGGTTGTCTGGTCGAGTTTATGTAAGCGGAGAAACAAAGCTCGGAACAACTTTAGTCGTTATCGCGTTTATAAAGTTCTCGAGACATTCACTTTTATGGGGTGTTTTGCTTGAGATAAATTTTTATTTCTTTTGTCTAGATACTTTTTGTTTGCTGATGATAAAGATTATGGAGATGTTTAAATATTCAATAGAATTTATATTAGCTGTACTTTTTGACACAAGAATTGGTATTATTCTGCATTAGGTATGCACGGTACAGAAAATTACCTACATCGCTAATTTTTCGTGGGTATTCTGATTAGTGACTTGAACTGAAATAAATAATGTAATGATCACATTACAGCCTAAGATAGCTTTGGTATACTAGGTACATGTTTAATGTTCAGCAGGTTTACGTACATTTTCAGATCGATGACCTACATATGAAATGAAAATCAAATGAAATAATTTGTAACGATTCATCCCGAATTTACGTGCAAGGGAGGTAGGTACCCTACAATATTAATTTAAAAAAAAACTATATATATTTTTTGTTTTTTTTTTTTTTTTTTTTAAAAACGTTGCCCCACACTAGGAATTTCTCCTGTATCGTGGGTGCGTTTACAAACATTTAAACTCACATACACAAACAGCCAGACCCGGAACAACTACTTGTAGATCATACAAATATTTGTTCCGTGCGGGGATCGAACCCGCGACACGCAGCGCAGCAGTCAATCGCTTAACCACTGCGCCAACCGTTTACCACCACAACACCAAGTTTTACCACTTTGTCGGCGTGATTAATATGTATACCCATGCCAAATTACAGCTTTCTAGTACTAAGAGTCTCGGAGCTAAGCCGCGGATAGAACGCGAACTATATGGAGGAACTTATCTACAGTATAACCAGTTGCTCAGTATATACAAGTTATTGACGCTCAGCTCTAGACGTAAAAAATTGAAAGCCATTACATTGTATAACATTGTTCATGGAAATTTTGACTGTATGGATTTAAATAATGTATTGTGCTATGCAGTTCCTAGAACTGTCCATGGACGGCGGGTGCGTGCAGGCAAAATCTTTGCAGTAGGTACCTGTCGATCTAACACTGGTCTACGTTCACCAGTTCAGCGAATGGCAGCCACCTACAATGAAGCATTTGAACATATAGACATACTAGCTTTTGCCCGCGGCTCCGCCCGCGTGAATGTCGGTTATCGCGTAAAAAAATAGCCTATGTCCTTTCTTTTTCTTTTTCTCCATATCCCAGGCTATAGCCTGGGATATGGAGAAGGACATAGGCTAAAATTTGGCAGAGATATATCTCTGCCAAATTTTATGAAATTTGGCAGAGATATATCTCTGCCAAATTTTATGACGATCGGTTCAGCGGTTTAGGCGTGAAAACGTAACATACAGACAGATAGACAGACAGAGTTACTTTCACATTTATAATATTAGTATGGATTTACATGCTCTTTGATAACGTTTCGTTTCGTATGAGAAACTTGAACTCATGGAATGCTAAACTAATTGTTTGTTGTTGTTTTTTTTAAGTACTCTTTTTGTTCTGTTTTTATAATGGTGTAACTGCCATGCATGAACAGTTCACCTCCTATAGTGACTTTAAGATTTTATTCATTAGTGGTAATCTGTGAACAGCGCTGTGGACTACATTATTACTTAAGTCATTCATGTTTTTCTGTATATAACATTGCATAATGTAGCTGTTTGTTGTTCCTATTTAATACAAATAAAATAAAATAAACCCTAAAAATGATGTAAATGTTATTATGGACTAAATATGGCTAAACGTAACTAATAGCAAACACCGAGCTCATCTAGATTTGAAAAATAATTTATTTAAGACGTGTAAGAGTGTTTTTTATTTTATAAATTTACATAAACTTATAACTTTTACCATTACATCATTTATGATATCTCCTCAAATAATTATACTATACTTAATCTTATATTCAGTAAAGAAAAACATCATCCATCCAATCATTTATGAACGATGATATCCTTTCACAAAAGTGGCGTCAAAAAGATTGATAGTGGAACATTTATACGGCATGAAGCTTATCTTAGTGAATGTCCGTGCAAATAATAGCTATGATGAAGGAAAGCGGTAATGAGTGATGGATCGAATCTCTCTGCTGATTTGTGGGTAGATAATAATATATTAGAAGAATAACTATGTAACTCAATAATATATAAAAAACATACTTTACTGTCTATTATTATATTATTCATAATTATAATATATATATATCTTATATATAAAATTCTCGTGTCACAATGTTAGTTACCATAATCCTCCGAAACGATTTGACCGATTTTTATGCAATTTTATATGCATATTCAGTAGGTCTGAGAATCGGCTACTATCTATTTTTTTTTAAGTTTTAGGTAGGTAGGTAGGGTAGAGTAGGGTAGGGTAGGGTAGGGTAGGGTAGGGTAGGGTAGGTAGGTAGGTAGTTAGGTAGGTAGGTAGGGTAGGGTAGGGTAGGGTAGGTAGGTAGGGTAGGGTAGGGTAGAGTAGTGGAGTTTATACAATAGCTTTTGACAGAACGAAGTCAGCTAGTACGAGTATATTTATAATAATTCAAATTCAATTTTTTTATTTTGGGACTAGATCCAAAGGCCATAATATATTATTATTATTAATTTAATTTTGGGCATATTAAAGTATTAATTCCAAAGTTTAATAATAATAATACCATTTATTTCAGGCTACGCCCATAGTGTTAGTAACCATGGTCTTAAAAACTAGTGTTAGTAGACATAATTATACAAGTTTTATTCAATGCGGAGTTTCATCCAACGTCGCAGCACTGGAGACTCCCATCTATCTGCGAACAAACTCAAGATAGTGTTGGTACCGCCACGAAGACGAGCAAGCAGAGAAGCGCTTCTTTTACTTTTAATATTAAAGGTCAAAGGGCATACATATCAACTCGGAAACGGATCGTAACCGTATCGACTCAAGCCGTTTAGTATTCTTTGCATGAAACTCCCTACTGAAAAGCACTCTAATCGGAATCGGAACTTAAACGATTCGCCTCGGGACAAGCTCACGAACCGCGGTGTGGCGCGTGGTCAACCAGCGGTCCGCGTGCTTACGACTCGTCGTCCCCGCGCTTACGCCTCTCCGTCGCCGCGCTTGCGTCTCTTCATCCACCCTTGTCCCTCTCACCCCTCCCGCGTTCGGATTCAAACTGATCTGGCGCCAGTCTGGTCAACCAGCAGCGGTCAGCGAGCCGTAAGCGCGGCGTCGCCTAGCTGTAGCCGAGTCGACGTATCGGAGCTGCTGGTCCGCTTTAGTTAAGTGCTTACGTTAGGTTGACGCCTGTTTGACGGCGAGGCGAAAGGCGATACGGTGACGATCCCTTTCCGAGTTGATATATGTGCTACGACCTTAAGACGGAACGAGTTAAATGACACGGCTACGCTGTCGTAGCAAGTAGCTGAGGCGCTACGCAGCGACTCATTAAATTTAAAAATGATTCTGAACTTTATTATTCTTTGAATAATAAAGTTCAGAATCATCGTAAGTACGAGCTCGTACATATATTTTCTAAGCCAGCTCAATTTCAGTAAAAACTGACATTGTATCTCTTTACAACGCTACATAATAACCCCAGATTACCCATAAAATAATTGAGCTTACCCTTAAGTACGGTAAAATAGGCCACATGTGTACACGAGTGGAAAACAACGTGGTACCCATTGGGAGCCATTGGGAGCCAGTGGGCGTTATCTCCCGCCACTTCCTTTGGCGCTCAATTGTGCGAACAGGAAAATGTTTGAAGCTACCCTACTCGCCGTAAATGAAGACATCACTTATGAACTGTTTCTAAATGTGTTAGATGATATCTGGACCGTATGATATTGGTGGCGATACAAACATATTATCTTTAAACTTATTTGTGCTTAACTCACAAGCTAGTTTAAATTATACTGAATTCGATGGCGTCTGTAAAAGATATAAGATAGGTACTTTCAGGTTTATACATATAGTTTTTATTATTTTTATTAATGATTGGGCCTAAATATATCGATATAATATCATTATGTGTGCTAAAATTACCCTGTATGTTGTCAGACAAATGTAAATGTGGTGCAGACGACAAATACGACATTAAATTAAACTTCGTTTATCTAATGATGTACCCAGTCTGCATACAAAAAAAAAAAAAACAACCGACTTCAAAAAAAAAAAAAAACACTAAAAAGTGAAAAATAATTTTAGATTCGGAAGTCGGTGTCCTTGGTTCTTAATTTTCGTTTTTGCTGCACTTCTTAGTGTTTTTTTTTTTTGGATGTCGTTTGTTTATTTATTTTATTTTTTGAATTTTTAAAATTTGAGGAGTTCCCTCAATTCCTCATGGATCCCACCATCAGAACTGGTTTTTGAAAAAAATGGGACCAATCTGGAAGTATATACTTTCAAATAAAAAAGAATTTTTCAAATCGGTTCATAAACGACGGAGTTCTTAGATAAGAAACATAAAAAAAAATATATACATAAAAACAAAAAAAAACAAAAAAGACGTGTGGCACTCGGGGACTGCCGCGGTAAAGCTATTGCATAGCATTTTGTATCAACTTATGCAATTATAATTATTTATTTATTTTATTTATGCAGTATTTCTTTTTCTTTGATATTAAATTTTTTTTTTTTCGTTACGGAATTTCTGGATTCGGTCCCCGCGCTCAAGGCCCGCGATAGAAGCTATGCAATAGCTTAAAAAACTAATTGAGAACCTTGGAAAGTCGGTTAAAAATTCAATCAAATATATCCAATAGTTTAGCCACTATAGCTAGTCAAAGATTGGCAAAACCTGTAGTCGGCCAACACTGAAATTAGAGGATTATATCCAAGATAAGAATGCTTGGAAACATGCTGGTCCTGCTTCATAGGACAATGTATAGTCTAGACAAAATCAAACAGGTTGCTAATTTAATTGTATAATGTATTATTTTTATGATATTAATATTACGTTCCTTGATAAGTTTAACTCAAGCACTGACTTATTATTTGTTAACATTTTAGATAAATCGTCTACTTTAACAATGTAAATAATATGTGAGCACCACGTATTCTACACATAATTAATTTATCCGTCATTGCTTCATTTTTAATTGGTTTTACCCGTTATGGTATAGTAATTTTATTCTAGGTACATCGTTTTCACATATAATGCTATAATTGATGTATACAAAGTATTGTAAAACAGTTAAAAAGCGTAAGTATGGGGTTTCTTGCTCATTCTTCTCCATACGAAACTACCTTTTGGAAGGGGCAACTAGAATCAATTTTATTTCTGTGTAAATTTTGACGTTCAAAAATGCCACTTATGTGCCTTTTTGAAATAAATGCTTTGACTTTGACTGCTATTTAGTTTGTTTGAAAAAAAAAAAACACTTCTTAATTTCGAGGTTAGGATTTATGTGATCGTTCCAAAATACGCATAAGCATTATTTAAGGGGATGATATTCTCTCGTCTATCCCATGGTGTGGTGTATCGTTGGATAGGCCTGTGGATTGCGGGTCCGAAAAACCATTTTTGGATTCAGGGATCCGCAATTTTTTTGTTATAGTCACGTGTCGCCCCCATGCCAGCTAAATGGTTATTTTTGTATGTTGGAAAAATTCACGGCAGTATTAGATTAAAGGAAAACTATCACAGCTAAGTAGGCTTTTCAAGTTGACGAGTAATAGTTGACCAACTACGTACTGTGCCGTGTGGTGCCGGACGTAAAGAATTGCACCACCCTATTTCCTCCCGTGGGTGTCGTAAAAGGCGACTAAGGGTCTTACTAGAGAATGGGTAGCAGCGTTCTCTATGCATTTTTAACACCATACTGCGATCGCCAACCCGCCTGCCAAGCGTGGCGATTATGGCAAACCCCCCAATTGGATTGAGGTCTCTGTCCAGCAGTGGACGTCTTTCGGCTGGAATTATGATGAATGATGAGTTGACCAACTTATATTTGCAGTTGAAATGCATAAAAGAACATTTTGTTCAACTACTATGTTAAGTTTGTTCTTGGGATAAATTCATCCCAACTACGGAACCCTTCATCAAGCTGGTTTTTTTTAAATGTTTTTGCCTACAATCCGCAATATGTGAATGGTATTACAGCTCCCTTGGATACTCTACAACATCCATTAATTAACACCGAAATAACTTGTAAGTCACGTCATTATAAATGAACTCATATCTCGTATGAGCATTCAATTTAGCACTTACACCCCATTATACCAAATTATCGATGTCACTTCCATTACATTGTGTGAACGCAACCCTACATGAGCTGTGTGTGTCTATGTGTGTGTGATGTATGTGTGTTACACGCTGGGTGTAATTGTGTGCGTTATCTGAAAGATTCCACTTCATTTCCCTCGACCCGCGGATGACGTCACATGTTATTTACATGCCGTATATTATATAAAGTCTATGCATATATCGGTATCGAGTTGGTTATATGTACATGTGACATTTTCCGCACGCTTGTCGAAAATGGTTATGGGTATCGTAATGTTTGTCCAAATAGAAGGAGAATTTCTGTTCTTAGCTGTATAATGGAATCCAGAATCCTAATCAGTTATTCTCTGTCTAAATAAAAACTTGCGTGACGTAGATAAATTCAAAAACAGATTTGGTCCTTAGACTTTAAATTACTTCCTTGACCTTAAGTAGAAAGCGCCAGGGTAGCCCGCAAAATTCATTCATTCATTTTTCTTACGTTATTTTCAATTTGAAGGTCAGTATTAGGTTTCATTCTAATTCTTTCAGGTCATTAAAATCATCAATACAACTGTCTAAGGCCAAGTAATCCTATTGAATGACTATTTAATTAAATCATTAAAAAGGGCAATTCTAACTTAAAGAGAATGAAAATTAATTATTACAAAAATGTAATTAGAAATTTAATTAAATTAATTATCAATTATTATTAATTATTATTAGTACCGTGTGGTGGCGGACGTAAAGAATAGCACTACCCCATTTCCTCCCGTGGGTGTCGTAAAAGGCGACTAAGGGACTTACTACAGAATGGGCAGCAGCGTTCTCTATGCATTTTCAACACCATACTGCGATCGCCAACCCGCCTGCCAAGCGTGGCGATTATGGCAAACCCCCCTAATTGGGGGAAGCCTATGTCCAGCAGTGGACGTCTTTCGGCTGAAATGATGATTAATTATTAAATTAATTAATCATTTTAACTGCTGATTCATATGATTATAATGCAAATACTGCACTGCAAATACATACTTGTTTCTCATCAACATACAACCTGCAAATTACAAAAAACTTAAGATTACGACTCCCCCTTAATCAAGAAGAAACTCATTTTGTCAAATATTTTAAATATCGTTTCTTGAATGTCCATAGAAAAGCCTCATTATTTGTTCTCATTATTTTATTATTTTTGTATTATTATTATAAAAGTCTGTATCGAAGTCAACTTAGATAAAAATGCATTTTTTTGTCCACGTAGGTATTTAACTTGTTTACAAGTAAAAATAAATGCGTTGTAACCTATAAAGGCAGGAACATTAGCATTTGAGCGCCGTCGGCTGTCATTTAGGAAATGAGAGTCAGCTGTTTTATCTAAATGGGAGTATGGGGACGTAAAAATGACGTAAAACTCCCGTTTAACAATAAATAATGAAATAAAACGTTATGTCCCATGTACAGAGACGTATAAATACGTATATTGCGTCGTCAAATGTATTCGTTTAGTAAAATTCAGTTCTGTATGTAAGAAATTAAGGCAAACATAGTTTTGAAAGGTCTGTTTTGAACTTCATTTAGTTAACATACAAAGAAGTATTCGTTTCCTTTTCTCAATAATATTCCTAAGAACTTTTCCTATGTAAATTCTACATTTTTCAAACAACATTTTCACAACATTTTAAACACAACACCAAAAACACAATCACCACACCATAATTAAACACTAAACATAAACAAAACACAAACAAGGAAAAACAAGTGCATAAAAAGAAAAGTACCACACAATCGGTACAATAGGTTCGCGGTACCAAAAGTACCGAAAATACCGCAACCTTCCCGGTAATGAAGCCGTATCTTTAATAGCTGCGATAAGGGTGCTAAATGTTTGCGCACACGCTAAATAATAAGCGGCTCGATCATTTGCGAGGGGAGACTGACGGGAAAAAGAATTGGAGCCTTTGATGAGGTTCTTATCGATGGTCGAGATGGAATGTGCGAATTGAATAAGGTTGCGTGTTTGCACGGATTTTGATGCTGATGATCGTGTGTTGTGGTCGCGTCTTTATTGTTCTGCTGGTTGTATTGTTAATGAATATGTCGCTAAAATATTGAGTATCAAAGTTCAAAAATTTATAACACAGGGCTTAACGTAGATAGGTTAATGAGTTTCATGCATGCTAATCTATCCATACTATATCCATACTAATATTATAAATGTGAAAGTAACTCTGTCTGTCTGTCTGTCTGTCTGTATGTTACGTTTTCACGCCTAAACCGCTGAACCGATCGTCATGAAATTTGGCAGAGATATAGCCTGGGATATGGAGAAGGACATAGGCTACTTTTTTACGCGATAACCGACATCCGCACGACGCGACGACGTGACGCGGGCGAAGCCGCGGGCAAAAGCTAGTAATATTATTAATGTGAAAGTTACTCTGTCTGTCTGTCTGTCTGTCCGTCTGTCTGTCTGTATGCTACGTGTTCACGCTTAAACCGCTGAACCGATCGTCATGAAATTTGGCAGAGATATAGCCTGGGGTATGGAGAAGGACATAGGCTACTTTTTACGCGATAACCTACATCCACGCGGGTGGAGCCGCGGGCAAAAGCTAGTACTATATAATATTATAAGTCTGAAGAGTTTGTTTGTTTCATTAAACGCGCTTACCACAGGAACTACTGATTCAAAGTGAAAAAAAAAATAATTATTGGATAGCCCAATTGTTGAGGAAGGTAGTTGTATATAATAGGCTATTTAACACCGCGCTTCGACCCTTAGGAGCCGAGCAAAACGACAAAAAATCGGAAAGAAAACGCTAAACGAAAACGAAGTAAAGTAAAAGCGCGGGCGGGCGATGCGATGCGACAGGATGGGTTGTGGGCCGAAATTTTACGCAGACGAAGTCGCGGGCAGAAGCTAGTTAATTAATATTGTGTGGATTTCTTTGCCAAATATTTGTTTTGCAACGTTCCTTTTTTTACAAAAACTTGCTAAGGTACTCAATTTTATTGTTAAAAAAATAGAATCATAATATGCCTAGCCTTTTCCTTTTTTTTTTCTTTTTTTACTTTGAGGTCGGCTTCCAGTCTAACCGAATGGAGCTGAATACCAGTATTTTACATGGAGCGACTACCTATCTGACCTCCACGACCCAGTTACTGGGTAATACGATACGCATTGGTAAGACTAGCTGTCAGTCTTTCGGGCTTCTGAAGACCCGTAACGACTGTCTAAGATCTACGAATGACAGCCGAGACCAACAGCTTAACGTGCTTTCCGAAGCACGGAGGGGTCTTGGTATGTAAGGGTGTAACTATACAGCCCGGCGAGATACAGCCGCCGGGGCCGCCGGCAGAAGCCTTTTGCAGCTTTCAATGAAAGTATCGTTTGGTTATTTAGTACAAAATTATGGATTTTCATTGGGATAACACTGCAGTCTTATTATTGAGAGAGAAAAATCACGGATGTGAATTACTGTGGAACCCGAAAAATAAAGATTTAAAAAACCGTATTTAGATAAATTGGACGTAGTTAAGCAGAAAGGACTCAACCCACATTGTGGTCAGGGATGAGTTATATATACCAAAAAGGTCCTAACGGTTGGTTCTTTCACTCAGCAAAAAAGATCTGTGACTCTACAAAGAGAAGGTTGATTTTTTAATGTTGAGAACCAACCCACATGCAGCTTTGTACCTTCCGTTAACCGTTAGGACCTTTTTGGTTTTAACAACTCATCCCTGATCACAATGTGGGTTGAGTCCATTCTGCTTAACTACATACGTCCAATTATGCTTTAAAAATATTGCGTCTTTATTCAATATTGATTCGTTAGATATTGAAGTTGAAAGTGAACCAACAATTTGTGGAGAAACTGTGAACAGAGTACCTAAAAAAAACACTCCTGTAGCAAGGTATCTCTAAATTATCGTTAACAGAACTTGAGCTAGTATACTTAGCACTTCTCCAAGTAGTTTTCGTTTACGATATCATAAGTCCGGGTAAACTTAATAGTCTTTCAAAAACTTCAGTAGAAACCCTCAGAAACATTTCAAATTTTTAACGAAGAGTTCTTCGGTTTAAGTCATCTATTCTGAATTCTTCACGCATTCAGCGGGAACATCACACCTATTTCGTAGACTTGGTCTCATCCAAAATCTTCTCTTCCTATTTTTTTTTATTATTATGCCAGAATATAATATATATACACCAAAACTGAAGCAGCAATTGCGATATTATCGTCCATTTTTGCCTCCAATACGAGTATATTTTGTATGTATACCTCCAACTTCACCAAAAGTCACAGCACTAATACGATAACTGCGAATATCGATTCAGTGCCGGCGGCTTTTCTAGCGGCTTTGCTTGTGGTCAAGCCGCCGGCAGTGCCACCGGGCTGTGTGGATACACCCTAAAGATGGTCACCCATCGACGGACCAACCGCGGCAAGTGTAACTTCACCTGATCGATCGACCCGAGCGGCTTTCATTACTAAGCCACAAGCCCCTCAAAAGTTAGAAATATTAGTTCTTTGAACAAAGACAAATAAATAGTCAGTGGCCCAAATTATTCAACAGTTAAGACTGCAGTCTTGCAAAATTCACTCGCGTTGAGGTATTTGCGGAACTTTGTATTTTTCTTTTAAACAAAATGATTAAAAGAGCTGTATTCAACGCTTGATTTACCTAACAAAATCAACCTCGATGAACTTAAAAAAAATAACTAGCTATTACATATATCATGTTTATTTATGCGTAAAAATAATAATATTATATTTCAAGTTATATCATTATTTTGTTTAAAAAAAAAAACTAAGTTGCGCAAATAACTCGCCGCGAGTGAATTTTGCAAGACTGCAGCCTTAAGATAAAGTTTGAGCCACAAACTGTATTAGACAAATTATCACTAACTTATAAAATATTCAGGGATTCATGCACTCCTAATACAACTTTTTGCCATCTCTCTCCGTACCAAACTCTTAACGCAACAACATCAAACTATCATCTAACCGGCAATATTCGGAACATTTTATAAACATTTGTGCGCTATTTTGGTTTAGCGCGCGGTCGACCAACATTTTAGCGCTTACCCGGCGGCACGACCGCCTGATTGGCAGTTAACCCCGCAGATAAACGCAGATGGGTAACGTTCGACAGATATCGCCTATCGTTCGACAAACTTCGCTCTTTACGGTTATTCCCCCATAAAGGGAACTTTAAGTAAAAACAACTTTACAACCATCGTTTTACGATATCTTTTTATGTCGCGCGGTTATTTTTATCGCTATTATGGCTGTTACTGATCATCATGAGTAACGTAATTGTTTTATCGGACGTCTTTTAGTTTATGAATACCTAGCTTTTACCCGCTGCTTCGCCCGCGTGGATGTCGGAAAATATCCCACGGGAATATTCCCGTAGGATATTTTCCGACATCCACGGGTACTTTCAATCCCGGTAGTAAGGTATGTTCGCCTAATAAGAACCGGTTCCCAATAAGAACCACCATTTCAAAAATCCCGCTCCCGATACTAAATTGAAATCAAATTTCGCGCCGACACCCCTCATTAACCAATCATTGAAGCGCATTGGCATCACTTGGATTTTACGCCGCCATTTTGTCAGTATGCCTGTTAATGCAGTCCACGTCACGACGCGTAGGTCATTTTATAAAAAAAAATTGTGTTATTTGATTCATTAAAGTGTTTCTGTTTCATTTTTACAAGAAATTTTCACACGAAAAGGAATAAGTAACATTTAAGCGCAGGTTGTGAAAGTAGGTTATTGAAAGAACAATTTTATTTGTTAATTTTGGTTTGTTTTCTCCGGGATGGCGAAGTGCCTAACAAGGACCATTTCCTTGTCACCAAATAAGGACTGGACCTTATTAAGCGTATAATAACTTTGAACGGCTTGTTTTCAAAAACTATGCTTACTATTATAATTTTTATTATAATTTTTTAAATTATTTTTATTATATAAAGCTACAGTAGTAACAAAAATAAATAAAATAAACAATAAAAAACCGCGCCCGAACCGAAAATCTAGTTAATTGCTATAAATAACAATTTTTTTTTTTCAAGGCAATAAATATGGAAATAACACAAAAAAAGCGTGGTATAGGATGGTCTCAAACCTCATCTAGTTTTAAAATATGATTGACGTGTAAAAGTGTTTGTAAAAACCTACTTACAGAAATAAAATCATTTATCATTTATCATTTATCAAAGCGATTTGGAGAATGCTTTAGAAGAAGTAAAGAATAGCTACAAAGTAAAATTAGTTACAAATTATTATTAGGTACGTGAATTTTTGGACAAAGTATACCCTGCCTTGATTTAATTTCAATATTATGTTACTGTTAATTACTAAGACCAGTTTGTGTCACTGAGTTTCTTGAGTTCATTATATTTTTATTTTTACTGTCCAAATAAGGTCCACCGCTAAGATGTGATTTTCTAAGACTTAATAAGGCCCAAGGGCTAATGACTGAAAATGTTCCTACTTATTGTTGTTTTATGCTTAAAATAGTTTCACTTAGTAAATATCAATTCAATACAAAACTGTGTTTTATTTGAAGTCGTAAATCAAATCTATTATTCTGCGTTTAAGTTTCTATAGACTTTTTAAGGACCAACACTAAAACTCTTATAATTTTTTTTATTAATCCATCTGGAATGACAAAAACAATTGTAACAGTTAACAAAAAATATTCATAAAAAAAAAATATTATGTAGTTTTGGAATTATCTACTGAATAGGAATGATCCTTATTGAGACCACCTGTTCATAATAAGGTCCATTGACAAGCTTTTTAAAAACAATTTTTGTCATTAATTTACCTTGGATTAATGATTTTTGGTTAATGTCTTTACTGCAAATATAGTCAATCTGTACATTTCATATATTTTTTAAGTTGAAATACTTCTTAAATCAGATTTATGAAGATTTACAAAAACCTGGTCCTTATTAGGCGAACCTACCTTATATACTACCGGGATTAAAAGTACCCTGTGTTATCCAGGATATAAACTGTGTGCCAAATTTCATCCAAATCCGTTCAGCTGTATTTGCGCTAACCCGGAACATATGTCTAGACAAACAGCCAAACGAACAAAAATTCTAAGAACATTTACACCTCGTAGCAATTACTGTTTTTTTTTTTTTTCTTTTTTCTTTGTAGAGTTTTGACTTCGTTACTCATTTTATTATATTATGATAAAATAGGTACACTTTACTCGCAATCCATCATAATAGAAAGCACCTAACTTGGAAGTGGAGTCATGATAATCACGATAATTCAAGCGTTTAACTCCATTTTATGAAGAGATTCAACGAGATAAGATTTTAAAATTGTTCATAGATTCACATAATTATATTGATCGAGCTAGGCAAAATTACTAGCCAACTTCGTAAATCGAGTCAAACGTAAAGTATATTATTTTGTCTTTCCTTCATACAAATTATAACAGCTGTACCCTTATTTCACGAGCACAAATATAGATAAAACGAAAACTAATTTGGAGCCTCCACCAACTGTTAGGACAACACTTACGGTGGTGGGTGTCATCAAAACTAAATTTGGGCAACGAGTCGCAATCCCACGTCAAATAATGGGAGGAATGACGAACAGAACAAACTTCACACATCCCCATAGACGGCGAACACACGGCCGTCTTGTGTAGACAACTTTATTAGCGTACATAAAGTTTGGGATCGAAATGGTTAACTTTTCCGTCAACTTATCATTTATTTTTTGGTTGGATGCTTTGGACTCCGACAAAAATCTACATTATAACGTAGATTTTAGCTCCCACTAGCTAGCTAGACCTTAGCAAGAACAGTCGGTAATGGCGCAGATCCCTATGGACCAACATCGGATCTTAAAAATCTAACTATGCAAAACTTCCCACCCGTTTAAAAGTCAAGCGTAGGGAGCTGTTCAATGAAACAATAAAATAAAATCCCGGCAATAATCGATCAGTTTTTAGCTAAGCCCGCATTTAGCTGCTTCTAGTGAGACTGAAACTGACTGGAAGCAGATTTAAATTTAGCTTTTATAAGGCCAAGCAGTGGCGAAGGGTGATTTTATGAAAGAGGTAAGCCGGAGCAAAAATATCGTTTCTATACAAAATAAACTCGTCATAAAGTCACTTCAGACTTTCATTGTCGCCGCGAAAAGCTACTTCTTGTTTACCTAACAAAATACCGTTTCATTAAATTCCTATTTCGATCTACGCTTCATGCGAATTAGCGAAAAATTATTCAAATCGAAATTGTGTTCCGAATTTCCGAAGGGAAGCCGGTAGGTATGGTGTTATACAGTAGTTTCGCCACTGAGGCCAAGCTAGTCGTCCTTCAGTCCAGTCTAGCATGTTCAGTGCGACAAAGAAACAAGTAGTATGTCAGTAGCGTAAATCGCCAGATGAATATTGTTTCAAACGGAATTAAGCACGCGCGCTAGGGACGGGGATCACTTATAATTGTTATTTTATTCATAGAAATAACAGTCCTTCGGGACGGGATAGGTGAACAAATATTTTAGCTCGTCGAGGACCTTTTAGCGAGATGACGCGGGTGGTTGACGTTACACTACAATTAGTTTCTATACTCCAAGTCAGATAATTTATCCATTAAAAAAAATATCTTCGTTATGGTAATTCTCATACCGTAATTATTTTTATAAATCTTCGGTTTTAAACAAAGTTATTAAAAAAGGAGATTTTATGGTATAAGAAATATACTTTATGATACTGGTAACAATGCAGAAAATACAATTTTTTTCAAACTTTTTACATCTTCAACAACACACCATTTATATGCATAGATTCATAATGTAAGCAGCACATCTTGCCACATGTTGGATGAAAACGGCTGTAAACTGTTCCAAGTGGAAACCAATTTTGGGAGGCCTACGCCTAGCAGGACTTAAAAGGCCTGATTATGATGGTCATATGCTGCTTCTCCAACACACTACACAAAACATTGTTTAGCTACGGTATTTTTTTTGCATAGTACTTAACTTTAATTTTATAGACGATTATTTATGTAAAAAAAAAAACTGTCCTGTCATTTTGACAATGACTTTTCTTGACGTTTCTTTGTTTACATAAATTATCTGAATTAGAGACTCTTTGTAATATCGGTCGCTGTGAATGAAACGGGGCGACCGATATTACAATGATCGATATTATCGATACATTAATAAACCGTTGCGAACTTTATTTAAATCAATTGAATAATACGTGTGTAATTCAAATGATTTAAATGAAGTTCGCAGCGGTTCGCAACGGCACACACATCGCTTGACTTTCAGAGATGTAAAATCTTAATGGATCGATCAAATAAAATATAAGTACCTATAGGTAGACTTTCATTGAGGCTAACTGAAAATTTTGAATGTATTTTAGTTACTTCCGACACATATATAGAGTAATTATTATTTGGAGTAGGTACATAATATTTGACCTTAATATTTGACCATATTATTTGACCTACATAATTTTTATTTGGAGATTTTCTTTTCATAATTTAATCTCGTAATAAGTACCTAGAGAATGGGCAGCAGCGTTCTCTATGCATTTTTAACACCATACTGCGATCGCCAACCCGCCTGCCAAGCGTGGCGATTATGGCAAACCCCCCAATTGGGGGAGGCCTATATCCAGCAGTGGACATCTTTCGGCTGAAATGATGAAGTACCTAGATATCGTCGTGAACGTTGATAAGGATACTTATTCTAGAAAAACAGACATTTTTATGCTGCTTACTGCCGAATACTCAAACGCAATTCAATTTTAAGTCGCCGTTAAGTCTAATGCGGTCTCTGTCACTTTAAACTGTTTTGTAGCGACAGAAACACTTATAAGAACGTCTTAAAGTTAAGTAACGTTTGAGTATTTGGGCATTACTCAGGTAAAACCAAGCCGAATGACTCAGTGTAATTCCACCTCATCTGTACGAAAAAGATAAGCGGTAAGCTAACCCGTGTCTGTCTGTAACGCGCAATCATCCCACAAATCCCGTATCATTAAGTATCGCTAAGAAAGCGATCCGCGGACTATTACCATGTTAATAACATAGGGGAAATGGTGATTAATCAACTTGACGTTTAGCTACATCCCCGCGTTACTAACCTCAGTGGCATTCGCAATTTATGCATTGGTTTGCGAAAGGTCTACACTCGACAGAAGATCTTGGGCTTAATACTGTTTCCATTAAAATTTTGATTGGACACTGAATTGGCTTATAGGTTTGAGATTTGTGTGGTGGATGTGGAGTCAATTGAGATCCACGTTTAATTTACTGTAAGCTCATTTTAGAACGTCTTACCTTCATGTCTTTATACAGGGTTATTGATAGAACACTAACAACCTCTTAGGACTACATTACTAACATCATAAACAACAACTTTAGTTCTATGACTTTTAATAATTCATCAGATTTTAATTCATCAGACTTTCATACAAAAATAAAAATGATAAATGATTTTATTTCTGTAAGTAGGTTTTTACAAACACTTTTAAACGTCAATCATATTTTCAAACTAGATGAGGTCAGCGTTTCGTATCTGACTACTCTGAGAAGAAAGGCCGAAACAAACTCAGAGGTCACAGTCTCTTTTAAAGTAGTCCAGACATAATCTTGGTCAAATCATATGAAGACCATGTAGATTGGTGTCTGAAATGGTCTTTTGAAGAAAGAACCACACAGATTGAGTGGACCTGTCCATTCAGTGCACGCATTTGTCAGTAATCGTGCAGTTCAACTAAGAACATAAGGAGCTCAACGATTCGACGAACAATACCAAAGAAAGGACATTTGGGCAGGCCGCATAAATTACTCAAACTGCCATACCATGATTAGAAAAAAACTGAAAAGAAAAAATAAACAATGAATCTTCGTCCTTCTACCGTCTTCACATTCAGAATAATTCAAAGAATAACATTATACTTCACAAGTAAATATTCATGTCAAAGTGTATAAAACAATCACAAAAAAATAAAAAAGTTTCTATATTTCAAATTTGGAGCAGCTCAATCCCAAGCCTTTTTGTCCTCAATATAATCTTTAATGGTATAATATTTAAATTCAACACTCTAAATGTATAGTGTAATGAAATCTTGAAGGTATGTTTTTGGTGAATGTTAAATGTATTGTTTATTTTTAAGTCATATAAGAAAAGTTGTAGTTTATGATGTTAGTAATACAGTCCTGCGAGGTTTTTAGTGTTTTACCAATAACCCTGTGTATTCCTTATTACAATTGCAAATGCAAAATTATTTATAAACTAATTAACATCGGTTAAATTACGTGTTAACTGAGTTCTAAAAATATCAATTAGTTTTTACCTTTTGAATGCACGCTAGCAATTAATTCCTTTCAGTAATATTATGCAGGTTACAACTGAAAGGCTTGTTGACGTAACTACGTATGTAGTTTATTACGAGCATATAACAGAGCTTTACATTTTCCTAAAATAGCCTGCTCACGAGTATTAAAAATAAATCCCTTTTTAAAGCTATATTAAACAATAAAAATGTCCCAGGAATTTAAACACCCCCTCGTTCATTTAAATTATAAAACCTGGAATACATATAAATGCAACATAACATAATGTGGATAATCCCGCGGAGGCGACTCGTGGCGACGGTCAAAAGCTGATATTTCTCCTTTTAATCCCTGTCAGATTATTTAAATTCCCACCTGCGGGTCCTACTCACCATTTGCCGCTGCTTTTTATTTTAAACAAAAATAAAATATAAAAATATTCTCGTATTTGTTTTGGACGGACGGAATCCTTTAATTTTCGGCACGGCTGCGTGACGGTCCGTCCACTGTCCGCTTGCACCGTTTGGGTCGCTTTGAGAAAAAATGTTTTCATATTCCATGCTTATACCACGAAATGTTTACCGAATTTTAATATTTTATTTTATTGTCAAAACAATGTTTGAGGAACATTTGTTTGGAACAGCTCGGTCCGTTCATTCAGTTGAAGCGTAAAGGGAAATGGCATTTCATTTTTCGAATTAAAATCCTCTCGGTGGACAATAGTGTAATATATTAGCGTCATAACAATCGTACAAAGCTTAATTTTTTGTCGAGATCCAGAGGCGACTGAACTCGTTTAACAAAAGAAAAACTAGGAGTTAGTTGTCCAAAGCTTTGCCAACTCTGCTGGCTGTTCTACAGTGTAACAAGTATTAATAGCAGGAGTAACATACTTTAGTTTACTTTTTCCGCAAAATTACCAGTATTAGCTTAACTCTCCTGTCCTCTGTCCACAGCACTAAAAAGTTGACCGGGAATATTTTAGCCCCTTCCTTGGTTAACTCTGAAGTGTCATGCTTGACCGATGCGGTGAATGCCTGGATACGGATCGGTCTGTAAATTTATCTTCCCAGACCCCACCATTACTGCTGAGCATGCCCTCCTACTGGCTGGGAGTCGGGCTTCAGGTTTCAGGCGCTACCGTCATTCAACATAGGCAATATGCTGGGTGACACCACCTTCCGGCTCGCTACTTGTCTGCGTCTGGGCGCTCCTTGCGTGGCTCTGCATCGCTGCCAATCCGGTGAAGGTGTCGACTGCCTCGGGCATCATGGCCTATCCTGCAGTAGGAACGCAGGCCGGATAGCGCGGCACGCCAGCATCAATTACATCATCGGTCGAGCTCTTGTGGTAAGTGCGGAAAACCTCGAACGGAGCAAATATAACAACCTTATAACCTTATTGGGAGTTATATGTTTAAGCCGTTTTGAGTTGAAACACTAGGACTGTGGGGTCCGAGTGCCCTCTTAGTTTTTCGAGACATCGCTAAGCGGTTGGTCGACTCTTCACGTGACCAGAAGGTTGGCCTATTTCTTGGTCAAAGAATCAGCATTGCCATACAACGTGGCAATACTGCCAGAGTTTTGGGCACATTTCCTGTTGATAGCGGACGAATTTTTGATGCCCTTTGATTCTTCCCCTACCTTTTTTATATACTTGACATATTATTATTAAGACTTTTAAAACTTCTAAATTATGTAAATATTATCCAGAAATAAAAACCAAATAATAAGTAGGTATCTAAAATTGAGCAAATATAATTACTGATATTAAAGTATTACGAGTTATATTGAATTGTTACCTCTTTCATTTTATCCTTGATCATCTTGTATTTTCAAGCAGGTCCAGTAAGCCACTACGCGGACCCAGTGCAAGTTGGTAGATGTCACAAGCCTTCAATTTTTTGGTTCTAAGAAATGTCGGTTTCCTTATGATGTTTTCCTTCACCGTTTTGAGAGTAGTGGTGATGAAACAACTTCATCATCATTTCAGCCGAAAGACGTCCACTGCTGGACACAAGCCTCCCCCAATTGAGGGGGCGTTTGCTATATCGCCACGCTTGGCAGGCGGGTTGGCGATCGCAGTATGGTGTTAAAAATGCATAGAGAACGCTGCTGCCCATTCTCTAGTAAATCTCTTAGTCGCCTTTTACGACACCCACGGGAGGAAATGGGGTGATACTATTCTTTACGTCCGGCACCACACGGACGACACGAATGAAACAACTTACACAAAGTAAAACGCCTGTCTCGGTTGAAGCCTACGACCTTCAACTCATAAGTCGCGGCTGTTACCACTGGGACACCACTGCTCTCTATTTTAAGATGAACTTAGGTGAATTTGTTAAAATTATTTTAGCTGTCCAAAACAACACAATAAAAACTACTCGTCCTAAAACACAATCATCCATAAACATAAAACTAATTACATTTGCCAAAACGCGGCGATTGTAGCTGCTCCACTAAGTGCAGGACAGAGCCTCGAACCGTTCCGAGGCTGGAATGTAGCAATTGTTGCCGCTGGCTTTATCCGCCACTGTCGCTTCCCGTTTTATTTGCTTTACTATACTTTAAATTCTTTCCTCACTCGTGATGCTTTATGCGAATGTTCGCGCACGCTCACCGCTCCGCCGCGCGCCGCGAGAGTCGCCTAATGAAAACTTTTTGAATTAACGTACCCAGTACCATTCGATGCGAGTTTTTTCCCACTCTGCTTTGTATTGAAAATAACTCGTTTAAAGTTGAATTTTAAATTCATTTGTCGTGCTGAATGTGTTTTTGTTTTGTTACATATTGCTTGTTAAAGAGTTAGAATGATTTTTTCATATATAGATTCTAGATGAACTGGAACTTATATTACAAAATCTTTTATAACGTTGGAATGTGGAACTGTAGTGCTATAAAATTATAAATTAATATTTTAATCTCTGAAAGATTTAACGTTTCAATATTGTGTTTTACAAATTAAATTCATATAAAAACGTCGGACCGCAGCCAATCCATCGATCCTTAAACAGAAACGCGCGCGGATTGTGGCGGACACACCTCCATTGAACGCGGCGCTCAAAAGCGAGACCGCAACAAGGCAACCGATAAATCACACGCCAACTTCAAATAGAAATGTCATATTATTTCCACAAAAGATTTAACTCCAAAATAAATTATATTTTCCCCCTTTTTCGTGCCATTGTTCACCGACGTGTGGAAGCCGCACAGTGCTCGGCGATATTTAAAAAACCATTAACTGCACGCTTTTGTATAGGAAACAGTACAACAGTAGCAACCGATATGCTCAGATGTGCTGTTGTTTGAATAGCTAATTGTATTAGCATAATGTAACTATGTATGAGTATAAAGAATGATTGACATTTTTAATAAATTTATTTTCTCATTACTTACTAGCTATGGGCAAACGTAATAGTTTAAACTGGTATGCTATTGTGTATTATACACACACATAGCACTGAAGGAACTAATTCACAGAGCAAGGGGTGCTTACTTAATGACCTATAAACTGAAGATTGAAGTACAATTCGGTAAGTGATCTACACACACTGCATTGAAGGATTCGATAGAGTGGAATGGCTAAATTTATTTCACAGTCATACAGCGAAACGATACGTCGATAGCCCACCTTTTATGTGTACTCGAACTCTTGTTCGAGTACGTACCTACCCAGACTTTCAACATGATTCGTAGTTTAATTGAGGCTAGAGCCAGCTAGTTAATAGTCTATTTGCGAATGGCAAGTACAAATCTATTTGTTTATTTATTTATTCATTTATTGCACAATGTACACACAGTTACAGGCTTTGCTTAAAACTAATGAGTACATGACCCCGTTAGGGCGCAGCAAGATAACTTAAAACTAGAATATTGTGACGTTATCAATTAGAACATTATTTTCATGAGGTTGCATTATATTATAATATTATCATTATTTTTGTTATTATTCCATTTATAGTATATACAATCTATTAGTATCTAGTACATACTATCACATAACATTATTATATATATATTTTAGAAATTTTCACAACATACATCTTCAACAAGAATCAATACAGTCCATCATTATCCATAGTTCCGAAAATCGAGAATCACTTCAAATTTGTGTAAACGCAGCAGTCGTTCATTACGGCAGCTTATCACATGTTTACGCGGTATTTTCCGGAGGCACGTGCTTAGCACAAAGCTGGGAAACTTCGCCATAAATCCGTTCTATTCTGATTTACAGCCGCCGACTAAATGTTTGATTTGTGCTCGTAAATCGAGATGAGCGCTGTCAGAAGCACAGCTGATACTTTTTTTGTTTTTGGGGATAAGGGAATTATGTCAGGGGGTAAAAATTTACGTGAGGCACGGGTTATTTTCACGTTGATCGGATTTTTTCAAAAATAAAACATACGTATTTTTTTATATACTTCATCAAAATTACTGTAAATCAAAGGTTAGTTTGGAAAACTTGGGACATAGAAAGAAACAAAACGCACATTACAAAAAAAAGGACATAAAATACATACACAAGTAGCCAAAAGCCTCATAGGTATTCAATCAATAAAAGTTTGTCAATTTTGTCCATTGCTTGATGTCAGGGCCAGAGATCACACACAATATTCATTGAGCAATTAATATGAGTTGCGACACTGGTAAATGACAACAAACAAACGATCAAAACAAATACAAATGCCGTCTGCAAACTACTTTTGTAAAAAAAACAACAAAAGCAAAGAACAATGAGGGTTTTCATTAGATTCACGCCAGTTGGCGCTACTTTGACAAGAGGTCTTCCATTTCGACAATGAATATAAAATATACGATGATGTTCACCATTCATTCCATTCATTCGTTCATCATTCAGTCACGAGGTTAAAGTCCGTCTCACGAAAGAAGTCTTGCCGACGCGGCGCCACAGGCATGCGAAGGAATCATTAATCTTTATTTATTAAATTACTTTAAAAATCTTATTTATTTATTGAACAGTTTATGTGTTACACACATATACACAGACAAGAAGAAAGGAACAGAAAAGTACGTACAAAGGTGAGGTTCTTTCAGTAAACTGTTCAATAAATAATAGCGATAGGAAAGTTGATAAAGAGATGTAGACAACGTGTAGAATAGAAAGAAAAATACTTAAAATCAAAAATCTACTCACTAATTTAAATACAAAAATACAATATGAGAATATACTCAAATACATACATACTTCTAAAATAAATATCACTAAAATTAATATAATTATAATGTAGTATAAAATAATGAATATATAATATGCAACTATGACTATGTGGAAATCTTCATACAGGCACTGGTTAATAAAATGCACAATCTTAAATAGAGAAAGGTGTCTGAGGTAGAAGGATTTTTGTGGGAATGTTGCTAACTATATAATAATAATAATTAGTTCCACTTTGTGCAGCGGGAGTGGTCTCGCGAGACGGACTCTAAGAAAATATAGGCGCTTTGACACTTGACAGGGACCCGTAATTGACGTCTCAGTTCTGCCACGTAGTGAACGTCATTTCAGGAAACCCTCGTTAAGCCGTGCGTTGCATCTGTGCAAGAACAGGTCATTGCTCAGAAAAATGCTGTGACCTCAAATGAAGTTATCCTCATACCATCACCCAGATAACTTAGAACTCGAGTTTAAATAAAGTGAAATAGAACGACTGAATTTTGGTAAAGTTTGGGTTCCTAATAATGTTAGTGCCACTGAGTTAATAAACATCTATAAACATGACAGTAATCCCGACTAATGTAATTTACAAGTACAAGTCAATTAGCAGCTTAATTCAGTACAATAGATAGTGAAACTTGCTCTACGAAGGGATGGCGGGGCCCATTCAAAACTACTAATGTGTAAGTGCGATAACACAGAACTTGAACATGGGGCGACTTTGCTTGATTATGTAACTTATGCCATTTGTTTAAATTATAAAATGGTGTACGTGAATTTCGAATTAATTCACACAGGTCATGATGATGTATGGACACCTTTTCTCCCTCGTGAAGAAATCCTTATGGCTCAACTCCATGAATTCCTGGACACCTGCGTAATATATCGTGGTTCACATTGATTATGCATACCTATATTAAAAATAAATGTTCATAAAAACGAATTCCGGAAAAACCCGATCTACAAAATCAGCCAATTACGGTCAGGCAAAGCTTCCCTAATTTAGTAAATATTAGTGCAATGGTATAATTTTCGCGTTGCGACCGAAATAAATCCGGCGAACGCTGGCGCCCCGCGACCGTGTCGCGCTGCAATGTCGTTAATTCGCCGATTTAAATCGGAAACACGCGATAAATTCACCGTTTAGCCCTTTTGAATACAAATTTCCAACGCCAATTGTAAGTACTGTTTGTAGTTCGACTAGCAACTTTGTGGCTTGGAAACCAACGCTTTGGGTAACGCTCAATGAATGTGCTGGTATAAATACATTTGCGTGGAAACGGTTTCCCTCAAATAAATTACTGTCGTTAAAAATTCATGGAAAACAACAATTTTAATAAGTATTATAAACGAAAGTTCTTTTACCGTAGGAATAAGCAGAAGAGAGGGTTGATGTGTGGGCTGGCGAGCAGCAAAAGTTCGAAACTCGGCCCCTTTACACTGTTGACGTAACAAAGTAATGTGCAACTCGCATAACAAGTATAATTGAGGCTGTTAGCGCAAAAGCGGCCTAACCCTCAATTAAAGTGGCCTAAGCGGTTTAAGCTATTTTTGATTTATTATCAAAGAAAAATAATAAACTGGAAGAAGAACTTTGGCAACGCCATCTGTTGACGATTGGATAATCAAGTGATAGGCCGGTTTTGCATTAAATTTTAGCATGTTTTAAATAATTATTCGTAGTTAAGTCAGATTATGAAAAATTGAGGGTTAGGCCGCTTTTGCGCTGACAGCCTCAATTGTTATTCACCACTGGGTGAATAACAGTCGCAACAACTCGTACTGGCGAGTGCGGTGTTTCAAATTTATTTATTTTATTATTTTTAAGAAGGCTTACAGACTAATTACAAATAATAGGTAACTATAATACAACAAATTATCAGGTTGCTAATAACAAGACTCCACAGGTATATAACGTCGATTATATATTATATCGTATATATATATCGCTGAATAATTAAAGCACAATTCGTCATAATCGTAGAACAGTGACGGATCTGAAATTTATGTTGAACTCTGCCGCGCGTGCAATAACAGCAGTAAATATAATTTTTGTCCAAATTGAGTCAAACATAGATTCGGAATCAGCGCAATGAACTGATTCCGAACCAATGCTCAACTAAATTTGGACAAAAATTATACTTATACTTACTGCTGTTATTGCACGCGCGGCAGTGTTCAAAATAAATTTCAGATCCGTCACTGTTCTACGATTATGACGAATTGTGTAAGTACAACAGTAAACAGGTTAGGTTAGTTTATTTACTTACATAATTTAAGCTGCTACATATGAGTTTAAGAACCACTAACCGGCGCATCATTCACAAAAAATGATTTTGTTAAGAGCGTCCTTACTGTGCTTATCTCAGTGCAAAATAATTCAATATCATGTTCAGAAGATACATCATTGAAGCTTCGAGCGCTTCTTATAAGAAAAGCATTACGTCTATAATCAGTAGTGGCAGAGGGCACGCCTAGAAGCGGCCTTCTACGTAATCCACTAGTGTTAGTGCGAAATGCTAACTTTGCTAAGAGTTCAAAGCAGTCACTTCGAGCCATTTGCTATGTTAATCAAAAAAACATACATCATTAATGAATCGCCTACGATCCAATGGCAGAAAATAGTACCTCTTGCAACGGTGACTGTAATCTATGGATACTTGGTGTGCCTTTTAATCTAGATATCTCAGAAACTTTTTCTGGATACCCTCAATGCGCGAATTGTAGATTCCATATTGAGGGTCCCAGATCAGACCATGTTTCACTTCCTGGAGTGTCCTAAGTGCCCGTTCACTTGCACTAAAGAAGACTTAATGAACGCTACTGATGCCGCAATTAACTTGGCCACCTATTGGGCTCAAACATTATAATAACTAAGTTCCATCGACAGGAAAAGAAGAAGAAAAACAAGTATAATTATGAAAAAATGGCTTGGCATGTCTTTATTTCCTTGGAAGATGCGTAGGCCTTTAGTGTGGGATGCAACGTGTGTCGATACTCTTGCGCCATCCCATCTTCCTGGCTCGGCGTGCTGTGCTGGCGCTGCTGCTGCGACTGCTGAAACCCTCGGGCCGTGGGGTGCTCATGTTTTGTTCAATGAAATCTCCAAAAGGCTGGTTGACACTTCCCGTGACCCAAGAGCTGGCTTTTACTTTGCCCAGAGGCTTAGCATTGCCATACAACGTGGCAATGCTGCCAGTATCTTGGGTACATTCCACTTTGACAGAGACGCGGAGGAATTTTTCGACGCCATATAATAGTTTATTTTATTAATAGTTTTAGTTAGGTTTGGTTATTTTTTTATAGTTTGTTAGTTCATTTAAATGTACTATTTCTTACGTTAACACATATAATAAAACTGCAATAAAATTATGAAAATAAAAGACATGTCCAATAAATCATAACTTTTCTTTGTGTCCAACTCAATATCTCAGTATGAATTTTAGCTTCAATCTATACTAAAATAATAGAGCTGAAGAGTTTGTTTGTTTCAACGCGCTAATCTCTGAGGCTACCGAGATTAGCGCGAGTCGGATATGATTTTTTTTTGCATTTGATAGCACAATTCTTGAGGCTATTTAACATCACGGTACGAGCAACAAGAAGAAAAGTCAGAAATAATGCTAATCGAAAATGAAGGTCCTACGCGAGCGGGAAATGTGGTTGTTATTTTAGTATATTGTGGTGTCTTACGACTTCCACGCGAACGAAGACGCGGGCAGAAGCTAGTTCATTATAAGCTATCTAGACATTTTCTATATTTTATTCATACCCAAGTTTTGTCACACATCACTGTACCAATTGAACTTCATTTCGACACTCTCGCCAGAGACAACAATATAGGTCTAATATTATATTGATAGGTTTGATTCCGCCCCTCTAGGCCGCTTTTTGTTCGTTATTTATGGCGCGCGCGATACAGATAGAGCTGGCGGCGATATCATGAAATATTAAACGCATTACAAGTGGCATATAGGCAGGAAGATGAGGTAAGAAAAAACGTTCGCTTTCATTTCACTGTGTTTGTTGGGATTATGTGGATTTCTAGTGATTTGTTGGAGGAAAAAAACTTGCTTTATCGTAGAAAATATCAGAAGAAGGCTTTGTGAAAACAATTTTTCTGTTCAGATAACACCTGCCTAGGTACGTAATTCTGTCATTTAGATGGCCTACTTTGCAATATGTTATGTAGTGTTTAATTTTCCAACAGTTAAATAAAAAAGTAGATATTATTAAAGTAGATATTATTATTATTATTAAAGTAGATATTATTATTATTAAAGTAGATATTATTATTATTAAAGTAGATATTATTATGAATAATTACTCATAAGAATATCTTCATAACAAGTATTCAACGTCACAGATGAAAAATCTTTAAATGATAGAAAACAAGAAATCATTCATAATAATATCTACTACCAATGAACCTTTAAATTTTAAACACGTCAATATAAACTACTAGCTTTTGCCCGCGGCTCCGCCCGCGAGGATGTCGGTTATCGCGTAAAAAAGTAGCCTATGTCCGTTTCCATATCCCAGGCTATATCTCTGCCAAATTTCATGACGATCAGTTCAGCGGTTTAGGCGTGAAAACGAAACGTGTCTGTAATACAGACAGACAGACAGACAGACGGACAGACAGACAGATTTACTTTCACATTTATAATATTAGTATGGATTGGGCACCCTTTCTCTATAGGGATATTTCCAGGGTAATATTAGACACGTATATTTTTGCTTTATCATATTAATAAAAAACCGGCCAAGTGCTTGTCGGACCACGCACAATGAAGGGTTCCGCAGTTGGGATGAATTTATTCCAAGAACAAACTTAACATTGTAGTTGAAAAACATGTTTTCCCATACATACATCGATGGGAGAACATATTTTTCACCTGTAAATGTAAATTGGTCGACTATTACTCGGTAACTTGTAAAGCGTACTTAGCTGTGATAGTTTTCTTTTAACTTCATTACACTACTGCTGTGAATATTTTCACGTATGCAAATACAACCATTTAGCTGGCAGGGGGGGGACTTGACTCTAAAAAAATATAGCATTTTAAAGCTTAATATTACGCAAACGGATCCCTGAATCGAAAAATGGTTTTCACGAACCCGCAGTATTTTTAAACGGCTAATCCAACGATACCTCACACCATGAGATAAACGAGAAACAAAAATATCATCCACACTTTACGTACCCAAAAAATTTGATTAATATGTATACCCATACCAAGTTACAGCTTTCTAGTACTAAGAGTCTCTGAGCTAAGCCGCGGACAGACAGACAGACTGAACAACAGACAGACGGACGACGGCGAAACTATGAAGGCTCCTACATACAGGCGCGACACGCGATGCGACACAAAGGAACCGCTCGTCGCGCGACACGTGGTAGCTTTGTGTCGCGTCGTGTGTCGCGCCTGTTTGTAGGACCCTTTAGAGTTCCTAGTTTACTACGGAACCGTAAAAATTACTTAGATAAAACACATTCAAGTTGGGTAGTCGCAGCTCGTTACGTCAAAATTCTAACAAACTACGTATAAAATCTAGCACAGTGTCTTCATGCCACATTTGAACTCAATGTATCGCCTTAATATTTTGATTACGTAAAAAAAGAAAATAATACGTGTCTAATATTTTTTTTATAATCTACATGACGGACAAAAAAAAATTTTTAGTCAACATCCTTTTCTCCATAAAAATAGAAACACTCGATAAATAAAGCCAGGGCCACATTATTCGTTCCCCATAAAGTTTGGCAGCAAAGTTCGCCGCAGCAGTATCACGTTTACGAATCACACACAAGTTTATTCGCTCACTTTTATCGCAACTGAGGCGCGTTAGAGAAAATGATTTATACGATTTATCATAAATAACTTATTCCGACTCCATTTGGAAAACTATTGTTGATGCTACCCTGTTTAGTGTACAAAGGATATTAGATTTCTTACTTATGTCATTGATTGTATCTTAAGGCTGACTTATGGGTATACATAATAGTTACTTCTTTGAATATTATTTATTCATTAATGTTGCCCTGGCCTTTACAGTCTCAGTACTGAGTATAGACCAGTATTTCAGATTCATCAAAAGGCTCTTTCATAGACCACCACAGTAAAGATCCGTAGAAAGTATTTATATGTATAATCATCACTCACCGAGATGATTTCCTGTCTTACAATCATCTTGGCTTTTTAGAGATCCGCAGTCAACAAGGAACCCTTATAGAGTCGCCATCTCCGTCTGTCTGTTTGTCTATCCGCGGCTTAGCTCAGAGATTTTTAGAACTAGAAAGCTTTAATTTGGCATGGGTATACACATAAATCACGCCGACAAAGCGGTAAAATAAAATCTTACAAAAAAAAAAAATGTAGGGCTTCCCCTACATATTTTTTTTTTTTTCATGATTTTACTTTTTTTTTTTGACGTGAAAAAAAAACATCGGGCCAATTATGTGGGGTCTCGTTGGATAGGCCCTTCAAAAATATTGCGAGTCCCTGAAAACTATTTTTCGATTCAGGGATCCGTTTGCGTAATATTTTAAGCTTTAAAGTGTTAATTATTGTTAGTAAAGTGTGTCTGTAGCCAGCTAAATGGTTGTTTTTGGATATATGAAAATAACTCACGGTAGTAGTATATATAACGAAGTTAAACGGAACAGTATCACAGAAAAGTAGGCTGGCTTTATAGATAACGTGCATTTGCAGTTGGAATGTATGGGAGTACATGTATTTCAACTATAATGTTATGTTTGTTCTTGGGATAAATTCTTCCCAGCTACGGAACCCTTCATTGTGTTTTATTATCACTAACAGCCCAAGTTACAGTATGTTTGTTTACAAAATTTCATCAAACAACCCTTAATAAAACCCAAAAGAGTTATTGAACCGGGCACGTAATAAAGTATCGACAGGTCCCTCGCAATATTTCTAATATCATTGTAATCTACATATTATTCCAATAAGTGGGTTTTCCTCAGCCAATATTGCGCCCGGGAGTGGAGTAGCCGACCCTCGCGGTAAGTTTTTACCTTTTATTGTTTTATTTATAACTTTGTGATTGATGACGGCTGAGAAGTTAGCTTCATAAATATTGAGAGAACTCACGCTGCGAAATAGTTTGCGGGAATCTTTTGCCGGCTCGTAGTTTTGCTGGAGTCAGATTTGGATATGCCTTGTGTATTGTGGCATTAAAGTTGCATTAGTCTAAGTGAAGTTTTCTTTCAGGATTTGATATTGAAATTTCCGAAGCATTGAATACCTTTATATGTAGGAAGATCGCTTTTAACGATGAATTCGCCCATTGCGTCATCTTATGTAAAAATTCTACAATTATACCTGTTATTTTTATGCTGTACTGTCTGTACATACTATAATCTATTGTATTCTATTTCTACATTCTCAAAATAAATCTATTATCTGTCCTTGTGGTCAATGAACTCCAAAAACACGAGTGTATAAAGAACCATGCTGGATGACCACAAATATACCGTTATCAGGGCCGATCAGTAGGAAATTCGCCGCAGACGATGTCCGTGCTCTGGACAATTCAATTTGCATAAGCGTTTGTCGTTAACGTGTTGTTTAACTGCTAGCGGTGATTTTTTATTGTAGATAACTTTTTAATGTTGGCTGGAAGTTTGGATTTTGCCCTTTGTGTGCAAAGAGAATCTGTTTAAGTCTACAAACCTCTTTAGCTCATTCTCTTTGTATAGAAAAACAACAACAAACACAGTGATCAGAAAAAAAACCTTATTTTCATTCTGTACCCCTTCAAAGCTCTTCCTATAGCTGCTGTAACCAATAAAAATCGAAAAAATCGAGAGCACAATTTTTCACAAAAATCACAGATAGTATTTCCCAGACAAATACAAATGGAAGGACAGCACACAACGTTTGTTCCCTTTTTAACATTCAGCCGAGCACAATAACTGCGGGCAGGGGACGGATGCGGCCTTCCAAATGGTTCCGCGATTAGACCACGCTGTATCTGAGTTGAGTTACCGAATGCTCGTTCGGAAATCATTGGAAATTGATTTGACCGCAGCTACGTTGACTTTGGCAGTTCAAAAACGAGTGGCCAAATTCCAAATCGTTCGTCATTACGAGTATTACAATATACGGATAGCAAAAACAGTTTTCCTTGATGCTAAATTCAAGTTCCTAAGAACAAGTTCCTCTAACCTCTAATAGATTCTTATTATTCTATACTAACCTAAACTGGTGATCTTGTATACTGAACTATCTATGTATTCACTTTTTCTTGTTCAGAAACAAAATCCTAAAATGTTCTGTTACTTCATTTTGAGAAAGGAAACTAAAATTTTATTAGGGCTTGTCAATTTACCTACTATAGGTAGAAGCAAGTTATTGGCAATAGATACCGAAAGTCAATTTGATAGATAAGCATAGTAGAGTGAACCACTCCACAATATATCGAGATATCTTATTCAGTTCCTCAAGTAACATAAAAATGTAGCACCCACTTGTATTGAAGCAGGCTATCACCATAAAGGTAGCATGACAATAGCGTTTGAGAACACGCCAGGGTGGCGGCGTATCTCTCGAATAGCCTCCATAAAGTGGCATTCACAAAGAGACGTCCGCGCGGCCCGGCGGCCGATATCACAATGCGGCAAACGACGCCGGTGCTTCCTGTTCCGGCCGCGGCGCCACCGTCGCACAGATTTATGCCCGTCGCTTCCTCCCGCCATATGCGTGGCCGTGCCGACTACCCTCGCGCTCATTTACACAAAACTCGAGTTTTTCAAGTACCTGTGTTACACGAATGACGTAGCGGATGTCGGCTTTTTGCTGTTTAGCGGTCGCGTGAATACTTTAGCTCTCATTTTTAATGTCCTTTTTTAACCATTTAAGACATTTACAACTGAAAGCTCCATTTTATTTCAAAATGAAACTGAATAAACGACGTGCTTTTGGCGTGTTTTTTTTACGCGTCGCTAAAGGTTGATAGTTGTTTCTTTACGAAACCTTTCGTTCTGCAAATTACTTTTTAAAACCTGATTTTATAATTTAATGAGAAAATATAATACACATGAATAAGTTTTTTAATACTTAATCATTTAGGTAAAATCCGCAAAAATACGGAACGCCCTAATTAAAATTGAATGTTGTTAAAAAGGCTGCCACGCCACGTCTCCTGCGAGGTAATGAAGTTAATTTAACGCGTTTACCTTAATAAAATATTCGTGGACTGGGCGAAAAGGCGCTCGCAAAGTTAACCGGTGTAAGGGTTAAACCGCTATGATGTTACGAGCTTAGATTATGAAGTGGTTAACGAATTTTGAAGGCGAAATCTGAGGGACGTATTTAGGAATGTGTGGGTGTTGAGTTTTATTACATTACTGGAGCGTAAACTGATCGTTATTGGTGAGTTGGTTTAGCAAAATAAGAATTATCACGTCCGATACGAATAAGTACATTAACTTTCTCTGGTACTTTCTGTTATTTACACGCAGAGTTGTTGCTTTACAAACATCTGGGGTAAAAGTAACATGCATTAGTATTTGTAAAATAATATTATTATCACACGCTATTTATCTCATTAAAAATTAATAATCACTTCGGAACAAAATGTTCAACTTATCACTTTCTTCACACGTCTAGTTACATATTAATAATCGAGATAATTACTCGTTGAACACATGTCGGTTGTGAGAAAAGGACGAACGAGCAAAAAGGGGGTAGTTCGTACATAATGAAGCGGCGGCCGCGAACTCGCTGCGTCTCAGAATATCTCAGCAGTTGTACTGCTATTACGTCAGTTTAGCCGGGTGCGGACTCACTGGGACGAATTTTAAGAATAAAAACGGACTGACAGTTCTCTTGCTTTCATATGTTATTAAGGTGAAAGCGTCAGGGTAGCCCACGAAATTCAAATTTTCTTAATTTTTTTGCAATTTGTAGGTCAATATCAGGTTATATGTTGATCTAAAT
Organism: Dryobota labecula; assembly: GCA_947523025.1. Lineage (NCBI taxonomy): Eukaryota > Metazoa > Arthropoda > Insecta > Lepidoptera > Noctuidae > Dryobota > Dryobota labecula. The sequence goes on along the minus strand of OX383287.1, from coordinate 18,513,441 downwards.
ATAATTCCCGGCCGTATCAAATATATTTTTATAGAATTATAATCATAAAAATTATTAATACAACTCTCTAAGTTCATACAATCTATTGACTGACTCTTTGATGAAATCATGACTTTTAGGATTAAACTAACTTATGGAGTTGTATTACTGATTCTAATGATTATAATTTTGTAAATACATATTTGTTGCGGTCGCGAATCAAACTTTAATCAACATACACCCAGACAATGAGCTGCAAATTGCAAAAATCGTAAGAAAATTTGAATTTGGCGGGCTACCTTGGCTTCCCCCTTAAGACGTAGTAATTGAAATACTTATAAGACATAGCTAGTGCAGAAGTTGTTAGCCATAATAATGTCCCATTTGGGCGCCATAATCTGAAATTAGCAAAAGTTAAATTGAATTATTTGTTAAGTACCTACTTAGCCCGTTAATAGCAAACTTTGAATGCTATTTAGAATAGCATCTTCTATGGTAAAATATATCCTGAAAACAAACGGAAACCATACACCCCTACACCTACATGACAAAATGCACTCCACGAGAAATAGGAATTTATTTGGTAACAGACAAAGAATCATCATTCTAAACCCGCACACTTTGCAGTTCGGAAGCAAAGTTTCATATAAATTTTGTACAACAAACCTGAGCTGACGTTAACTTCGTATCTTTGTCTGATCCTCACGTGGAGGCAGGTGGGCAAAGGGGGGTGCAGTGGGGTTACTGGGGAGGGGGAAAACTAGTGAAATTCCAACTAGCTTTGTGAATCAATCAAGAATTAATTGCGCCCCCTTCGAGTCTAGTGGAGTCGATTCCTACTTGTAAACTCAATGCTGCATATCGTGTTACTTTTCAGTTGCGATAGGGTTAAAATCTTTATTGGCTATTTGAATATTGGGATAGCTAAATAGCTGCAAGACGATCGAATGCAGCAGTTCTTACACATAGACTCCACACACAATACTTGGATGGAGGAGTTAAAAGAATACAAGCAGCTAATTGCAAGAAAAAATCGTACCTATTGTGAAAACTTCTCGGTACGTAAAACTTTGAAAGAGCATGTAGGTTTAATTTAGTTACTAACGTAATGTACTCGTCGAGTTTTCCAGAACACAGAAAATTACCCATTTATTAAAGTTTAAAAGCTAGCTCGAAACACAAACCTCGAACATATTTATCGCGTAAGTGAAACCGAACAAGTTGGCTGAAGTTAGAAAGCTGTAACTTTACAAGCTCGATTGTTTAGATTCGGAGTTAGGCACCTGTCCCTCCGCCGGCGATTAACGAGGGCTGAGTAAAGCTAGCAACGAGCAGCAAATGTGCGACAGCGACTAGCAATTACTCGCTCGCGAGCAGTGGTGGGCCAGTGGTAACGGCCGCGAGCTACAACCCAAGCAAGCACTTTACTTTGTGTAAGTACATTATTTCATCACTACTGGTCTCAAAACGGTGAAGGAAAACATCATGAGGTGAGATGTGACATCTACCAACCCGCACTGAGCCCGCGTGGTAGACCCACTCCCTCTCGCAGAGCGGAGGCCTGTGTCCCAGTAGTCGGAAAATTAATGAGTATTATAAAGTAACAGTATTACGTCTTCATAGAAAACGGCCAAAACAACGTATCTCAGTGTATACCAGTACGCAACAGCTTCGAGTGCGCGGCAGTTACGCATGGATGCAGAAGGTTTATCTACCGAGCGGCCATTGGTACTTACTTCAAGTTCACTGCCGAGACATAATACCGATACTGTGATATGGGTTTGTACCAAGCGTGAGTGTCGCCAAGCGAGTGTGGCTGAGCGAGAACTTTCTTTGATAGCTCTTGTAGCTGCGACAAACGAGTAGTTGCCGGCGGTGTGAACAGCCAGCGATCAACTATTAATATGTATATGAATCTACCTACAAAATTTTGTACTATTCTTGAGCGAGAAAATCGTCCCACCGACGACGAGGTAGCGACTATCTAAGTCGCTACCTCGTCGTCGGTGGGACAGATGCCTTACGGTGCCCAGCGAGTGAGACGCGGCGACGTCAAAGGAAAAGTTTGAAGTGGTTCGCAATACAATCGTTTGTGTCAATGAATGCTGGCGGTAATTGCGGGTAGAAACATTAATTTTACTTTTGAGATATAATTTTATGAGTTTCAATATAAAATAGTTTTTAAAATAAATGCTGTTGGCAGTAGTTCAGCGACTGAAGAAATCATTTCTGCCACGGAATAAATACCAAAGGTGCAACCATTTTTAAGTTAAGAAAAAAAAAAGTTGTGAGTCTAATAACAATGTTTTTATTTTTTATGTCAGACGTACCAGGAAACACAATTGTATATTTCTTCCAGTTTTGTTTTTTATCTAGGTACATACTGAGAATACGAGTATCATTTAACTAAACACAAAACGCGTAAACACATTTCACCACCCAAAATATTTCCTTCAACTCTATCAAACAAACAGATCGGACAGTTTCCACGGCAGTCTGTTGCCAGAGCAACGGCATTCCTGTGCTCGAGTGGCTCTTAGAAGGCCTGTCTACCTGTCCCGCCGGCTCGAAGTTTGCTCGAGTTTGCTCGACTACCGACTTGAGCACAAAGCGTGCCATACCGTCTGTTTAGAGGATGAAGCGGGATGCACTTGTGTCATTGTTTCTACCAGACCGCAACGTATTGGGTAATCTTGTCTGCGTACTGTTTTATGTAGGTGCTTTTGGTTTATTTCTTGAATGTTTGAAGTTTTTATACTAAGTATTAAGAGGGTTGTCACCGGTTCAATAGCGCCACTCCTAGATGTAATTGACTCTAGTTGCGCCTTCCAAAAGTTAGTTATGTATGGAGAAGAATGGGCAAGAAACTCCATACTTACTCTTTTAAAATGTTAACAATAGTTTGTATACATTAATTAATAATTATAGGTGAAGACGATGTACCTAGAATAAAAATAAAAATTACTTACCAGAATTGGTAAAAAGAATGAAAGTGAAGTAATGACAGAAAAAATAATAAATGCGATAGGTACATGGTGCTCACATATTTACAAACATTGTATATGATTTTCCAAAAAAATAAATTAAACATATAATAAGTCAGTGTGTGAGTTAAATTTATATTAATCACAGAAAATAAAATTAATATCATAAAAATTATAAATGTGTGTAAAAATTATAATTATAAATTATGAAAAACGAGTCAATGAACTATATCGGTAAGTGTGTCTAGAATTTTCTAATACCTTTTTTAAAGTTTCATATTGAGACACGAAGCAACAAAATTCGATCTAAATAAAACCGGCCACATTCTTCTAGATCGTATTTTGTTGCTTCGTGTCTCAATATGAAACTTTATAAAAGGTATTAGAAAATTCTAGACACACTTACCGATATAGTTGATTCAGCCGTTTTTCATAATTCCTTCTCATTCACGAGATAATATGTTTTTAAAGGAGTAGCACTAGTGGACCGGTGACAACGCTTTTAATATATATTAAAATATAGACTCGTCAATACCTACGTTGCTAATTGCGTCAGACTTGTCAGATGACGTTAACGTTGGTAAGACGATACGCCGTTAATTTAGATTTTTTTAATGAATTGTTTATGAAGAAATTGAATTTTATTTTATTTAATGACGGCGATGGTTAATTATACCTTGGACAGAACTGTTATCAGTTCTGTTGAAGGTACCACCCAAAAATAAAAAAATAAAATTACCTATTAGGTATATACACTTCTTAAAAAAAAACACACCCTCCTCATTTTCTGTGGTCAGTAAAAAATATTAAAGACTGTAGCATCTAAGCCAATTATCGCAACTAACTCACCAATTTCGATTCATCCGTTTCGGCATCACTAGTGCTGCCCCAGATGATTGCGTAAGTGAGGTCTACTTAGCCCGCGGCTTGTTGTCCTTTCGCTAAAACTCCTTGTCTCATATAAGGGTAGTTTGTTGTTCCATAAGATCTTCTTTGGCGTAAGATAAGACAACTTTAAAATTCACTTCCGCATAACCTTCTTATTAGTGTTCAGTACATAACATTCATCATCATCCTCATCATTTCAGCCGATAGACGTCCACTGCTGGACATAAGCCTCCCCCAATTGGGGGGCGTTTGCCATAATCGCCACGTTTGGCAGGCGGGTTGGCGATCGCAGTATGGTGTTAAAAATGCATAGAGAACGCTGCTGCTCATTCTCATGTTCCCTTAGTCGCCTTTTACGACACCCAACGGGAGGAAATCGGGTGGGGCTATTCTTTACGTCCGGCACCATACGGTACATAATAGTAAAGTCACTTAAAACCCGTAGCATCTGAGCCAATATTCGCAACTAACTCGGCAATTTCGATCCATCCGTTTCGACAGGCAGTGCATCACTAGTGCTGTCCCAGATAATTACGTAAGTGGGATCTACCCGGCAGCTCAGCCCGCGGCTTGTTGCCCTTTCGCTAAAACTCCTTGTCTCAGATAAGGGTAGTTTGTTGTTCACGAAGATCTTCTTTGGCGTAAGATAACAGATAGCAATTAGCATGTTTGGCGTTTAGTGTAGTGCCTTAAGGGCAAGATTAGAGATTTATGGCAAGTTGGCAAAGAAGGATTGCGAGGATTGGTCGAAAGATTTTTGGACTTGGCTACAAACAAATGATACTCATTTCTTGTGTAGAATTCTAATTCGGTTACCCTTAATTTAAAAGTTATTGTGTTTGAGATATAGGAATAGATTGTATCTTTATTAACATTGACCTATTTAAAGATTATAACTCATATTGGAGAAATTGTCGATAGATTCCATAACAAGCCATATTAAGGCTCCTACAAAACAGGCGCGAACCGCGACGCGACACAAAGACACCGCGTGTTGCGCGACGAGCGGTGCCTTCGTGTCGCGCTTGTTTTGTAGGAGCCTTAAAAAAATTGTTTTAAGAAAAAATATTAGGCATACATTCGTTTTACTCGCATAGGTAGATTTTATTCATTGTCTTTGATGTGTATGAAATAATGATACGTAAGAGTACTTTAAGACGTTAGATTCCATAAATATTTAATTAACTAATTACGCGCACAGTGATGACGGCTAACACACGAGTAAGAATAACTAATTCTTGGAGTTTCTTCCTTCATACAAGTTACTAATTACGTCACATTAACTATTCAACATAATCCTTTACATGTGAGAATATTTAATGGACGATAAGAAAGTAACATTGTAGCTAAATAGGCACAAAACGATGTCAGGTAAAGACTCAATAAATAAAATATAATTGAACTTAGAATTTAACATAAATCTTGCAAAATGATGTAAAATTAAAGATCGAATCTCATGCTAATGACAGCACTCGATTGTTTCTCTACAGGTACCTAATTACTTCGAATTGTTTTCTAAACTTCAGAAAATATTAACAGCATAATTATAGCTTATAATGTTCCCACTCCCTTATTGAAAAATGGTTTTGACAAACCCGCAATATTTTTGAACGGCTTATCCAACGATATCCTACACCATGGGATAGACGAGAAAAAAAAAATATCATCCCCATTTTACATGTAGCGGAGGTACCCAACAAATTTTTCAAGACGTTATTTTACCACTTTACCGGCGTGTTTAATATGTATACCCATGCCAAACTCCAGCTTTCTAGTACTAAGGGTCTCTGAGCTAAGCCACGGACAGACAGACAGACAGGCAGACAGACATGGCGAAACTATAAGGTTTCCTTGTGGGCTACGGAACCCTAATAAAAACAATAAATATTTTACGTTATTCAGCTACTCCATACAATAATAATAATTCAAATCACGACCATACTAACAAGCTACCCCTAGAAGCCAATCCGCAATAATTTTCACTCAAATCTGACATTAACATGACCGATATTCCGCTACCAATTTGCATGTCCTATCCTTTGAATAAATTAGAACCACCTGCCCCAAGGTACCTCTATGAATATGTAAGACAATGGCTTTCAAATCTTAGCCTCCAATTAGAAGGGGTCATTAAACCCTTAGTTAATTACTTCTGCCCGTTACAGACACGAATTGCGAATGTATGCGCCGCACAGATTACGTGGGTATTGGCTATGAAACTTAATGCTCTTGGCTTCAGACGGACATTTGAGGAGTTCGTTTGTGTTAAGGTATGTGTTATGTGGTTTCTGTATGAGGGAGACGTTTCAGGTATCAGTAAATTATATTCGAGCGAATTTAGTCTTAAGAAATCAGAGTTATAATCTTGTATGACAGGGTGTCCCCCGAATGGTGTAGCGCTTTCTAGACCTAACAATAAATAATCTTAATTGAACTGTGCTATCTAAAATTTCTGCTCGTTACAGAGGTGAATTGCAAATGTATGCGCCGCACAGATTATGTGGGTATTGGCTATAAAACTTAATGCTCTTAGTTTCAGACGTACATTTGAGGAGTTAGTTTGTGTTAAAGTAAGTGTTATCAGAGGCCCTAGTGTGAGTTTCTTTTAACCATCTCGATTTTACGCATCGAGCGCGTTCGGCGCTCCGATTGGCCTCCGAATGGCCCTTCACCAATCAGAGAGCTGAACGCGCTCGATGCGTAAATTCGAGATGGTTAAAATAAAAGGCCTAAGGCCTAGGGCCTAAGGTTTCTGTATGAGGGAGACGTTTCAGTTCAGTTCAGTTTAAGTTATATTCAAGCGAATTTAGTCTAAAGAAATCAGAGTTACACTCTTGTGTGAAAGGGTGTTCCCCGAATGGTGTAGAGCTTTCGACACCTAACATCAAATACGCTTTACTGAACTGTGCTATCTAAAACTGCACTGTCTAATAACAACAAACTAGTAATTCATTTTTAATAAAAGTGTCGGTTTAAAAAAAAACTGTCAGTAGAGCGTTGAGTTTAAACTTTTTTTTTTTATATGAAAGTCTGATGATTTTAAATCTGATGAATTATTTAAAGTCATAGAACAAAAGATGTTGTTTGTTTGTAGTCTTGAGAGGTTGTTAGGGCCTTGCAAATAAACACGGAATAAAGTTATCCTAGGAATAACTTCGGTATAAGCATACATTTTTTGACGTTTATACCTAGCATAACTTTCACGCGATTTTAGTGCTATTTTCCCCACCCAAAAACTACCCAACGTGCTTAAAAAAAAATCACTCCAAAAATCGACTGCTCACCTCACGCTAAAGAAAACCTTAAGCGAACTTCTAAAGTTATCTCTAGAAGAAAGTAAACTTCTGGGTACATGCCATATCTCCAATATCATATTTGCTCATACATGCAGTAGATTAGCGAGTGTCCAGTTTAGTGGCAGGTCGGGTGGCACTTAGCCGGCGGTCAGCTTAATCCGTTTATAACATTTAATCGACTCGGCTCGCCGCCACGTCGATACAGCTACCACTTTAACCGATACCTGCTATATAGTATCTGTAACCGAATAACACTGTGACGAGATAAAGTGTGCTCCTATTAATTTGCAGCCGCTAACGAACATCGGGTTAGGTAAATTGGGAGGCATGAAAATAGAACATAGAATATTATTTTTTTTGTTAGCTTGGTATTTGAAACTATGTTGAAGCTGCAAGGCCTAAAAATAATTAGTGGGGATGTTTTCAACTAAAAACTTGGAATAACACTCCAAAAATTCAGTTACTATAAATTTTTAAACCAATGCTTAGTTGTTTGTTGCCAGTGCGTCAAATTCTCTTTCACTTTTTTTAAGCATGTTAATGTTGGAGTATAGCAAAAACAAATCGATCCTACTTCAACACTATACACCGTGATATTTTATTCGTCTTACAAAGGTGGTTCACTCAATGTATCCGATATAAAATACCTCTAGGCGTGATTTAAAAAAGAAAGATTGATATTAAGATTAAGTTGTTGCAATAGTCAAACAAATTTTTGCGCAAGGGTGTATTATGAACTCTGAAAAGATGTCACCGCTCCATTCCGCGCCGCCCTTGGAACGCAAGACTCGGACCGTGCTCGTAACAGGGTGTTTCAAACTACGTCTTGCGCCATAATGAATAATATTTTTTTTTTAATTATTCAAATGATCATAAATATGAAAATAAAAAATATATGAATGATTTGTAGTCATTGGATACATGAAGTGGGCTGCTGTTATAAGACGATTAAAATGCCACGGTATATAGACTTTCTCTTTCTAACTCATAAATATTTTTTGTTACTATCCGAGTTCGCCCTTACCACTTGACTGAAATCCCTACTTTCTCATAGTGACTGTACCAAAGACTACTACGAGTATAGTAAACTGGTAAGACTGTACTATTCTTTAAGACTTGTGTGGGATAACACGCCTCACATAATATTAGTAAAACACACCTTCCAATATATAAAGAAAAGGATAATAAACGTATTATTGAAATCCTTACCTTTAATTTGGTATCACCCTTTAACCCTAATAGTTATCGAGATATTTTTCTCAATAAGTCTTGTATTTCTTTCCATTCATTCCATAAAGACAAATAAATATAAAAAACAAACCAGAATCACATATTATATTTTTTATAAAACAACCATTTACAGTCGCGCTCAAAAGCGCGTGCTAAACAAGATAACTTAGCGTCGTGCATTTTATAACGAGCTAATTATTCCGGCGTGTAAGCACGTCGAGTGCTACCATAAATATCCAACGCAAACACGGTATTAGCACCGGTCACGCTGCACCTTGTTTGACTACGGCCTAAAACAACATGCGTTTGCGACCGCCGACTAAATTTGTTACTGCCGGTCATTCGCTGACTCAGTGACCGCTACTGTACAAGCGACGAGAACGGCCTTACCTTGCAATAAACGTCACGCTAAACTACGCTTTAGCTTTTGCTGTTGTAGGTACTATGATGTTTGAAATCGACAATTAGTTCCAACCTTCCAACTTACTGCTATTCAACTTTAAACTGTATTTTCTCTAATTACTTATTAACAAAAAGGAATATGAAAAGTACTTAACCAAATAACCAAACATTAAGTTTGATCATCATCATCATCATTTCAGCCGAAAGACGTCCACTGCTGGACATAGGCCTCCCCCAAAGTCTGGTTATGTGTGGGTTTGCTATAATCGCCACGCTTAGCAGGCGGATTGGCGATCGCAGTATGGTGTTAAAAATGCATAGAGAACGCTGCTGCCCATTCTCTAGTAAGTCCCTTAGTCGCCTTTTACGACACCCACGGGAAGAAATAGGGAGATGCTATTCTTTACGTCCGGCACCACACGGCACTAAGTAAGTAAGTATGTATGTAAGTTTGATACAATGATCATTAAAACAGAAATATTTAAAATCAGTCAGTTATAGGTAATATTCAACAGCTTCATAAAGCTTTTATTTATCAACTAGCTGCTTTGCCCGCGTTGCTTTTTATAAAATAAAAGTAGTAGGCACTCCTTACAACATCAGCAATATGCCGATGAAAACCCCGTTTTTTTTTTTTTTTGTTACTGCATTTAGTAATAAAAGCTCTTATTTTGGCATTACAAACTAACACAATCTTATTTATTTGTATAGATATTTTAATTCTTGTTAAACACTTTTATCCCCGACTGTACGGATACGTGACTAAGCTTAAACAGAACGTGAAGCCGAAATACTTTTTATTTAAAATAATATTTTATTGGATAATTAAGAACAACATAATAATTTTATTCGTATAAAGATATTATTTTAGGAGATGTTGATCTGTTGTTCTATATTTATTTTCGTATACATTTTATTAATTATATTTATCTTTGCATATTGAACATAATAAATGTAAATTATTTATGTTTAAGCGGTTTGACTGTTGGTATGCGGTTTTTGGTTTCGATTCAGCAATTTATTCATCTGTTCGGCCTATGTTGTTGGTAAATAAATGATAAGATTATGAAATGTTTATCAATAGCCTATTTCTCTTGCCTCTGAATATTACTAGTTGTGGGCGTTTGAATTATTTACTACTATTTCATCATGTCCGTTACCCTAGTAGCATTTTCCGTTGGCATTTAGTTGGGCCAATTTCAGAGGTATGTGGCCCAACCAAACGCCAACAAAAATGCTACTAGGGTAAATACTAAGGACGGAAAATAAATCTGTAAAATCCATGAATCGAGCCCTATCAGAGCCTTACCAGCGCTGCGTTATTAATTTTTTAAATATCGCAGCATTATGGTGCTCATTTTTTTTTTTGGCGGTTTGTTTTCTGTGCATGTCCCAAATAAAATTATTTTGTTTCTTTCTTTCTTATGAACAACGTCCCGATTATATCACAAATTCGTGTCTCATTTCCGTGAATTAGGTATCCAAATCGCGCATCCCCATTCCCATACAGTTGAGTATTTAGGCACGTTACCGAACACGCATTTAAACGCAAACCACGCAAAACTTGAAATTCATAGCGTCCGTCGATTTTAGGCTAATGCGCGTCATGTCAACATATTGTTTGTTAGAAGCGCGCCCGTGGACACGGCCTAAGCAAACAGCCATTACTCTCGGCGCCGAACGCACGTGATCGCAGCCCTCGACAATTATATCGGATCGTATCACGTCATGCGTGGTCTATCACTGTTTGGACATTAGCAGTCAATTGTAATAATCGTGTTTTATGAGGAATTCACGTTCGATTGTTTGGTTTGTGCGGTGATCATACGCAGCTGTGTGAAATTAGAACTTTATTGAGCAAATACCGTTTTGTAATTTAATTTTGTGACTGATTATAACAACCTATATCTATTTTCTAGTTGATTCCATAAAATATAAAAAATATAAAACATCAATTTAATCAGATAGACATTCCGATATAATGGTGCCGATTCCCTTGTTCACAAACTAAACTTAATTTAAGTTCAGTGCATCTTTTCTTTATATTTCATTAAGAAAAGGACAGAAGATAAATTTTAGTTTAGTCCTGTCAAATTAATCAGCGCCTGTCACTACTCCATACAAGTTTAGACGCGACTAAACTTGTCGACTAAAATTACGTCAATTTACGTCAAGCGCTGATTAATTTGACAGGACTAAACTAAAATTTATCTTCTGTCCTTTTCTTAATGAAATAGAAAGAAAAAGATGCACTGAACTTAAAAGTTTAGTTTGTGAACAAGGGAATCGGCACCATTATCATCAACTGTCTCGTGTGCAAGACAAGAATGTAACCTGCAAATAACTCTAAAATTATTAAATTCAAGCCAATAAACTCAATATTACATCGTGACAAGCTAACACCATAATACCCACTGATATCGCGTCATATCAGAAAACAATAAGGTGGTTGCACGCTCATTTAGGATGCAGCAAGGTGGCCGTGCCGTCGGCGACCGGTCGCAGTCGCAGCAGTCCGCACCGATCCGCAGCGAAACGCGACGCGCACCGAATGACTGATTGTCGGCACGTGCTGCTCAGATGCACCAGTGTTCACAGTTCCAATTGGAAAATATTCCTGTACTGCCGTTAACATATGTTTGCGAACGGTTTATACTTTCAGACGTGATTTAGAAATGGACCAGCATTTTAGTGTTAGATCAGTACACGTTATTTGTTTACAGTTTTACAGTGTAAAATCGTAAAGACACAAAACACGATTTCTAAATATTTTTAAATCCTGAAACATTTACGGGAACGTTACATTATTTATCTGAGACGCTTTAATTATAGTTATATTCATATTATTTATTGTGGATCATAGGTAGGTACACAATACATACAATGTTCTTATATGTTAAAATAGGATCAGCTATGTCAAGCCGCTTAGGCATACAATAACAATCACATAGTACAGTCAGTTACCACAATTAGCTGACCCCCCCTTGCATAAATGGTTGAGATTTTTTAGAATACGGATCGACAGAATTTTATAATTCTTAATTTAATTTAAATACCTATATGAAATCAACCTAAAACTAGAAAAAAAAATGAAAATCTTACGATTTGTTAGTAAAAAAAACCTCAACCATTTGAGCAAAGGGGGGTCAGCTAATTGTGGTAACTGACTACCTAGTTGAGATTAAAATGAATTTAAATAAGTCCAAAGTACACATTTAGTAGAAATGTCAGAAATAAACCATAGCTAAAAATATAAAATAATATTATTATCCACAGTAACCTGTTTACTTTATATTAAAAAGATAGACCTTTAAAAAAAATATTACCCTCAAAACATGTTTACGTACCCACTTAAGACGCTACGCCCAATAATCCACTAAATTATAAAGTAAACAAACTAAAAAGTAGTCTGTCAAACACACGCTCGCCCGGTATCCCAAGAGATGGTGTAACTTGTCCGAACTGACCCGAAACTTAACCAGTAAATACCGAAGCCGCACGAACTATCAAAAACTTGAGCACTATTCCCACTTGTGACCGAATGTTGTTTAAAACGGACGTAACTCAGCTGAGTACACTATACTTGTTAGCTTATACATTTATGTGGCCATTAATTAAACGCACTTGTATTTGAAAATGTAATTAATACGAGTTGAAAAATATATTATGACGTCAATGCATAGTTAAAACATTATGGAAGCAATAACATAAATACTTAATATACAGGGTGGAAAAAGTTTAAGGGCCCTGGAGTGGAACTACCTTAAATCCTTTAGTTAGCTCATTTTACTGAAAGGAAACATTCCTTTATTTTTTTAAAGAAACAAAACTGCATTTAAATATCTTCTGAAATTCGCTTGTCTCACCCGGGAATCGAACCAACAAAAAATTTAAAAAATAAACCCTCTCTATTTTATATAACACGAATCGGTAGGATTATTATTGTTCAGGGCAAAATTTGTCTAAGAAACATTTGGTCTTTGAAACAAAAAAAGTGAAAACGAATATTTATTTTATTTTATCATCAATACGAAGAACACATAATCATGAAACATTTTTTAACGAAGACGGATATTAAGAAGAGAAAATAATCTTAATATTTTAACTGATAAGTTGCTCTAAATGATCGTTCCGGTTACACAAATTTTGTCATTAGATTACACAAATTATTTAGTATTTTAATGATAAAATAACATAAATATTATTTTTCACTTTTTTTTATTTGAAAGACCAAATGTTTATTAGACAAATTTTATCCTGAACAATAGTTCGGATGGATGGATCGCAATTTCTTCTCAGGGATAGTCAGATAGGAAATGTCGACTTCCTCAAGCTTGTTTTTATATTTTTTATATGACGTGTAAAAGTGATTCCGATATCCTATTTACAGAATAAACGATTTCATTTCATTTCATTTCATTTCAGTCTTACCGATTCGTATAATAAAATAGCGAAGGTTTTTGTTTTTTTTTTTTGTTTCAATTCTCGGGTGAGACAAGCGAATTTTAGTAGATATTTGAATGCAGTTTTGTTTCTTTCAAAAAATAAAAGAATGTTTCCTTTCAGTAAAATGAGCTAACTAAAGGATTTAAGGTAGTTCCCCTCCAGGGCCCTTAAATTTTTTCCACTCTGTATATACTTATATATTTTTTTTTTGTTATAAAATATTGTAATACTATTTTTACACACAATTTAACAAGGCAGAGACCAAGACTTAAAAAAGTCGTTAATTCCGTATTATTTTATTATTTTATTCGTGTTCCTTGAAAATCAAACATTTACTTAACCAAACACTTAAATAACCCTAGTACCAAATCAATTTAGAGCAACATACAAATTCAAAATCAACATCGAACCCAAACCAAATTCTTACCTAACTCACCTGACAGGTACGTTACTGCAAGACCAACAGATTGGCAAGTTCCACCGAACTGTATCGCAGACTGAAGTAACAGATTCATCGGTATTGCACGAGCCACGAGCCACTCCTAAATTCAATTAATCATAGTTGGGATTAGTTCCCCTTTGACGACCTGCAGGCCAGACGTGACTGTCTTGTAACCGGCTTTCGATAACTAATTATAATTATTGGAAGTTTGGCTACAGTTATTTTGGGTGAAGTGTCGTTTGTGGATCGGTATTTTTGTCATGATTCAAAGAATAAAAGAAAACATGCGGCAAAGAAAAAACACAAACACAAAAAAAAACAAGCAGTCTTATTCTGTAACCATCTCACCGTGAAAACTAAGGTGAAGTGAGCGTGGAGCGAGCTGTCAATAGTGTCAATCTCAAGCATCAGGTGAAATAGGGATGATTACTAAAAAAAAAATTTTTTTTGTCCGTCATGTAGATTATTAAAAAATATTGGACGCATATTTTTCTTTTTTTATGTAATAGAACCATTACGGCGATACATTGAGTTCAAATGTAGCATGACGTCACTTCTCATTAGATTTTATACTGAGCTGTGACGAAACGAGCCCTAAGTTTAATGTGTTTTATCGAAATCATTTTTTATTAATATGATAAAGCAAAAAATACGTGTCTAGTATTTTTTTATTATCTGATTGACGGACTAAATAGTTTATTTTTTATTTTTACCCACGACACATCCCTATCACAGAGGCCCCAGTCTGAGTTTATTTTAACCATCTCGAATTTACGTAACGAGCACGTTCAGCACTCTGATTGGTGAAGGGCCAATCGGTGGCCAATCGGAACGCCGCCGAACGCGCTGGATGCGTAAAATCGAGATGGTTAAAAGAAACTCACACTAGGGCCTCAGGTCACTTCAAGCTCACTTCACCTAAGCTTGCACCGTGAAATTTTTACAGAATAGCACTACTGTTGGGGGACAAAATGCGTCACATCCACGCAAATTTCTCTTCTCGAATCTCTGATCGGTGATGGACGTACCTAAAAATAATTAAGTACGGTGGCCAGCACATCAAGTTACTAGAAACTGTCAAATTTTATCGTTCGATTTTGAACTTAATCGTCAACATTTTAAAGTTTAAAATCGTTTGGATAAATTTGACAGTATCGTGTAGTTTGATGTGCTGGCCAGTGTACTTGAATCATTTTCTTGAGTTGAAAAGATAGTGTTTTTTTTTTTTAATAATTTATACCAGTTATGTAAAATATACATAATGTTAATGTATCGTGGTTTCGATAAAGTTACCTAAAATGGATTTACGTAAGTATTTTTATCTACGCCCATGCGTAATAATAGTAATCCTCTATAAAAGTTTCTGAAACAGTTAGCTTATTGCCAACATTAAAACACCCAGTGTCATAGTAACCATAATAGCATCCAAACGGGAATTATAATGTTGTATTGAATTTCATAATGCAACTCCTTTGCTTTTACGAGGATGATGATCCCTTCCTTATTCATCTGTTTGATGAGTATGGAAGGGATCATCATCCCTTCCCTTCCATTCTCACTACTCAATTCGTGGTATCTTTATGAATTTCAAAACAAGAACATTGTCACACACGCGCATTTCACTATACTACACCATAGCGTCGTATCCCGCCATTTTTGTTCGATATTAATATTGCAAATACTGTTTCAGAACCTTTTATAGAGGATTCATGTCATGGGTGTAGATAAAGTCTTGTATGCAACTGTATTAATTAGGTATTAAAACACTCATGTGATACTATTATCAGATTCGTGTTTTAATACCCCTTATTATACAATAGTTGCATAAATAACTAATATCCTAACAGTCAGATCTCTAGTCCATGTAGTAGGTACCTAGGTATAACTGATATTAATTTGTATGTTAACTACACTATAAATTAATTATTCTACAAAGCCCCTATACGTCCACAAACCCAAATCCCTTAACAAAATAATAAAGCCGCAACTCCTGTCAAAATATGCGGGGGTATTCTCAAGATATCAGTAATAAATTCCCGCCAATTACAAAGTTAGTGCAACATCCGTTGGTCAGTACTCGAAAGGCCAAGTAGTTAATTCGCAGCGTGCCCCGCCGGGAATCGAACTCCGGACGTCGGGTAAGTAGCAGATTTATTAAGAGACTATTCCTAAATGCCGGCGGGGAGAACTTGGCTTTAAAATTAAATCACGCTTTAGTTTCGAATTAAGCCTTCTAAATTCGTGCTTTGTCTGTTGGAGATACGGGCTCTCCATTTAACTGGTACTTACATTTGAATTGTATAGGTTCAGTGTTTTGGTTGTTGATTTTCTAATATTTGATACTGTACTTATTGTTTGGTGATATTTTTGATAATAAGATAAGATAAGATATTTTTATTTGCATAAAACATGGTATACAGGCTGTTATAAAAAAAAAATTGAACGAACATGTTTTGCTTAAAACTAAAGCATGGAAAACTTACAAAAAATACATTATGACGTTGAAATAATTATATCATATTGAAATTCATATTTAAAAAAATCATTAATACTATAGAAATTATTGCTATTGAGCCATTTATATAATTGAATTTTAAATAATTTACAATTTAATGTTTTAAACATATTTGGTAATTTATTATATAGACGTACAAAAAAACTCTGGCTATGTGCCAGAGAGTTTTTATTATATTTCGCTGATCTAGGCAGCTCATCCAGCACAAGTCTAACACTAATTTGGTAGTGTTGTGGCATCATCAGAGATCGGAATAGGTAGAGCAAATTTACCTAAACTTCCAGGAAGGATTTAACATAGAGTGGATAATACCTCCTTTAAAATCCCGAAATAATTATAATGACGTTTAAATCCCGGGATTTAAAAACCACGAATTATTTATTGGACTTTATTTATAGTTACAAATTATTAATTTGAAAAATCATCTAACATTTAAAATTGCAAAAAAGCTCTTTAATTTAATAGTTTTAGTACGGAACTCTAAATAATATTATGTGATTTTTCAAATCAACAATTTGTAACTATAAATAAAGTCCAATGGATTTAAAGGTGATTATAATTATTCCGGGATTTTAAAGGAGGTATTAAGAATAAGAATAAATCCACTCTATGTTACATCCTTCCTCGAAGTTTCGGTAAATTAGTTCTCCTTCCTCAAAGTCTATTCCGATCTCTGGTCATCTGCCTAGCCTTTTCCCAACTATTTTGAGGTCGGCTTCCAGGCTTTTTTTATTTATTTTTTATTTATTTAGATGCAGCTGAATATCAGTATTTTACATGTAGCGACTGCTTATCTGACCTCCACAACCCAGTTACTGGGTAATACGATACCCCGTGGTAAGACTGGTTGTCAGACTTTCGGGATTCTGACGACCCGTAACGACTGTCTAAGATCCACGAATGACAGCCGAGACCAACGGCTTAACGTGCTTTTCGAGGCACGGAGGGGTCTTGGCATGTAAAGATGGTCACCCATCCATGGACCAACCGCGGCAAGTGTAGCTTAACCTGATCAATCGACCCGTGCGGTTGTTATTACTTAGCCATAAGCCCCTCACAATTTGATAGTGTTATGTAGGTACTTAATATAAATTAAATTAATCCTGATGAAAAACATAGTATGTTTAATTTTCAGTTCACATGGGAATAAGTTGCGGACTGCGGTAGTAAATAAATAAAAGCGTTTTTAATGTGAGAGGGAGTAGTCTGTAATTAGGCTTGCTAACCTTAATGCATGAATTTATCGGGATTTTGGCGATCAAATTGCGGGACATGGCAAAAAAGCGGGACTCAGCTGTCAAAGTACATGGAAGGAAAAAGACAATTAGAAATCATTTTAAATGGCTTCTTCTAATGTTTTAGTATGTGTAATGTTTAAGTTTTAGCTCGAAGAATTGCCAAACTTAAGTGGCAATGAGCAGGGCACATTGCGCGCAGAACAGATGGCCATTGGGGCTGAAAGGTTCTGGAGTGGCGACCGCGTACCGGAAGACGTAGCGTTGTAAGGCCTCCCACAAGGTGGACCGATGACCTTATGAAAGCCGCAGGAATCCGCTGGATGCGGGAAGCACAAAACCGGTAGAGGTGGCGATGCTTGGGGGAGGCCTATGTTCAGAAGTGGACGTCTTTCGGCGGATAAGATGATGATGATGAATGTTTTACTTTAGCATACAAGTACAAGACTTACAAAATAACAAAAGTTGAAACGATAAGTAAATCTAATAGAACATAATAGTAATCACTATTACTTCTGCCTGAAGGTTTAGCCGTAGGTACCTACGACAAAACGGGACCATCGGCGTCCCGCACACGTCTTTTGCATCCTCTAAAGCACTAGAAACGGGACGTCCCGGCTCTCGCGGGACGGTTGGCAAGCCTAGCTGTAATCCACCACGCGCGCCCAGTGCGGGTTGGTGGATGGCACATGTCTTCGAATTTTTGGTTCTAAGTCATGCTGGTTTCCCCACGATGTTTTCCTTCACAATTTTGAGAGCAGTGGTGATGAAGTATTTTACACAAAGTTAACGCCTGTCAGGGTTCGAGCCTACGACCTACATCTCGTAAGTCGCGGCCGTTACCACTGGGTCACCACTAATTTTTAATACTTACTTTTATGGATCGCCAGCAAATAATTTTTCTCCAACAAAACTACGTACATTTGACACGACTTCCTCCCTGAATCACATGTGTAGACATGACGTAGAAAAACCATTTCCTCTTCTCTTTTTGACTTCGACACGGTCGGCTGAAAACAGAAAATTGTATGAAAGTATTTTTCAAATGCAACCCTTTATTCGCAGCAGACTTACAACAAATCAAAAGGCTAATAAAGAAACGCGAACAACTCTGGAAAAGTATTTCTTTCATCGGAGGCAAAGTTGCGAATCGGAGGAAAAGTTGCGAGTCGGGAATTTCCTGCGGGGAGAAGGGAAGGGGGGCGGAACTGCCAACGACTTCCTTTACTACGTGTAACTGCAGTTAGACAAACGGATTTGTTATACACTATTTTGTGTTTAGATGTAGGTATCATTTGATCGTGTAATTACAGGATTTTCTTTCTAATGGTGCCCATTGTTGAATGAAAGGAAAAAAGATAGAAAGTAAATACATTTATTTGCGGTAAACATAACGCAAAGAAAGATCACAAACACGAAAACAAGTTGAGGTAAAATAAGCGTCATATCGACGCAAACACTGCCATCGCTCAGCATAATGCTGCGACCCTATGCGAGACGAAGCCCCAGCGTTGGTTTTCAGCTGCAGCCGGCGTTGACGTGATGACGTCAACCTGTACAGCATATAACGAGATAAAAATAAGAAGAAAAAAATATATAGAGTATTTTTTTTATTTTTATGGAAATATGATAGAATAAGAATGAAGAGAAAATGTATAGGTAGGAAAAAAGGGAATCGTCTGAAAATCTATGATTTATCTAGTAAAGCAGGTCAATGAGGCTGGTTTCGGCAAAATATGGGCGTTTAGTTTCTTTGAAAGCGTAACTTGTAAACTTTTTAACTTGTATCATATTTATTATTGTATGTATATATATATATAAGGTGTATCTATTCATACACGAAATATTTTAAGAGGAACGTCTATAGGTGGTAAAAAAGCCATAGCAGCGAATTTTTTTTATTATTATTACACAATTATTATAATTTTTATTACATAATTAATTATTATAATTTTAAAATTGCTTGAGACATTTTGCAAAGGAGATACATTTTCCAAAATTTCACTTATTCTATGAATGACTCGCCCTGATGCGGCGACGGTGGCGGCACGAGCGCGGTGAATTTTAATAATAATCATCATATCAAGAAATATATATTTTTTTTAAATAATATACAAATATTAAAAAAAAAATCGTTTCCATGGCTTCTTTACCACCTGTAGGTGTATCTCTTAAAATATTTCGTGTTTGAATAGATACACCCTATATACAGGGTGAAATCGAATTCATGGGCATCCTCTTAAGGGGTCATTGTACTCATCATTATGAACAAATTTCACTATGGGATCAAGCCTGAAATCGCGAAAAAAAAATTAGCTGTTCCCTACATTAATGTTCGCATAGCCCGTAAAATTGTAAGGAACAGCAGATTTTCTTTGAGACACGAAGCGATACAAAATACGATCTAGAGGAATGTGGCCGTTTCTATTTAGATCGAATTTTGTTGTTTCGTGTCTCAATATGAAACTTTAAAAAAGGTATTAGAAAATTCTAGACACACATACCGAGATAGTTGATTGAGCCGTTTTTCATAATTCCTTCTCAGTCACGAGATAATATGTTTTTAAAGGAGTGGCGCTAGTGGACCGGTGATAATCCTCTTAAAGCGTTAACAAATAAATTAATCAATAATAACATCTCAAAATGTATACGGAAAAATAATTAGCACGTAATTGTGACTAACACGCACACTGCTATGCGCACTGTTATGAAGCAAAAACAAACTAGAAAATAACAGCATTTTGAATACCACACGAATACCGCTGCGTTATTAGTTTATTAGTTAACCAGTAGAACTAAAACACAACAAGTAGTAACAAGAACATTACATAAACAATCCCGGCTCAATATTGATTTCAGTTTAGCCAACAATATAATCTACCCCAATTTGACTAAAGTTCTGAGTTTCTGACAACGAGGACTGAATTGATTACCACTTACTTATTTATCTTGGCTACTATCTCTATTGTAAACGTGGCTATTGTGAAGCAGACAGATTTTTAATTGCAAAATGTCGCTTCATTAAATATAATATCGGTATCAAAGTATTTTGAGTATTGGTGATCCTAATCACAGCATACTCTAACCTCTTCACATAGCCCTTCTTACTTTACTTATTTTTAAGTTACGAAATGTTACAACTTAACTAACTTTCGTTCTGAGGCCTACGTACATCTAAAGGAAAAACTAAACCCTTATACTCTTATAGGATCACTCGTGTGTCTGTCTGTCTGTCTATTCGTCTGTCACAGATTAGGTTGAAATTTGGTACTCATATGGACTTCTCTGACCCAAACACGGACGTGTAACGTAAACAAATGGATTTTGAATATGGGGGAAACTTTTGTATACAATTTTTATTTTTTATATGAAAATTAAAAAAAAGTTTTGCTAACTGTAATGTGTAACATATCAATGAAAGGGCTTATTGTAAGGATTTTTTTTTATAAATTTAAAATAAATAGGTACATTAAAAGTTAGTTAAGATATTTTTTTAGTTGAGAAAATAGTTCTTTACTTATAGATTACTGGAAAATCACTCAATATTGTGTGTACAAACTTACATTTGTAGTTTTTCATTGTGAGTTATCCGACACGCACTTGACCGGTTTTTGTTTTCTTCTACAATGACATAAGTAGAGAGAGAATAAAAATGTATTTTGCTAGGAACCATTCGGCCACATTTTTTCTAGATAAAGTAAGATTGAATTAATATCTCTAATCATCTATTTATTTATATAACTCTTTTATATAGATTATTTTCTATTTTGTGAATGTGAGAACGTTGTAGGCCTAGTAGAGTGTAGATTTGTTGGCACTTTTCTATTTTGTTAAGTACCTGGTAATTGTTGAAAGGCCTACACTGTCCTCCCATACCTATTAACAATGTTATTTGATAATATTGTAAAGCCAATTATTCTTAAAAGAGTAACCGTGGAGTTTCTTGTCGGCTCTTCTCCATAGGAAACGACTAATTGGAACCGTGCACCTAGCTTCTGACGTTTCATAAGTGCCCATGTAGGTTTATGTGAAATAAAATAATTTGATTTTGATTTTGAATAATAATTAATTTTCAATTTGATCATATTCGTCAATTTTCCCGGGAACGTGCTTTCCTGAAATGAAGGCAGAAAATGTTTAAACCAACTTGATAATGACGTATACGCACAAAGTCAAAGTCAAAGTCAAATCATTTATTTCAAATAGGCACATAAAAGGCATTTTTGAACGTCAAAATTTACAAAAATATATAATTGATTCTAGTTGCCCCTTCCAAAAGGTAGTTACGTATGGAGAAGAATGGGCAACTCAAATGGGAAACTCCACTCTTTTAAAATATTAGCAATATCTGTATACATTAATTATTATTTATATGTGAAGACGATGCACTTACCTAGAATAAAATTACTATACCACAATAGGTAAAAATAATGAAAAGTGAAGCAATGACAGACAAATTAATTATGTGTTAGATATATGGTGCTCACATATTTACAAACATTGTAAAAGTAGATGATTTCCCTAAAATTTTAACATTTAATAACCTATGTCAGTGTGAGAGTATATTAATCACAGAAAATAAAATGAATGTCATAAAAAATATAAATTATACAATTAAATTGCACACAGCATAGAAATCACTAAACAAGCTATGTTTAGTGATTTCTATGCTGTATATGTGTATAATTTATATTTTTTATGACATTCATTTTATTTTATAGTATGCAACCAACTTAAATATAGATACACAAATACAGCACAGAAAACACAATACATAGCTCGTATATATACGATACATTGTTTCAGTTTAAACATTACTTGGTGTAGTCATCTCGATATTGTGACACGTTAAGACAATGGTAGATGTGACTTGTTATCTCAATATTAATTTCCTGAAAATGAATTTCAATGAGCAAATGTAGTCACTACGGGTTGACGTGAAAACGGATGCGAGGCCTACCAAACTATGTTTGTCCGCTCAATATGATGTGTCTATGTATATTATGAAATTGTATTAATTCCCTTTCATTAATAGGTATGTATTTGCGAGTCGCTATTCTCTATGTTTTAATAGGTAAGTAATGAAAAAAAAAAACTTTTAAAAGAAAAGTAACCACTACTTAAGTCAGACTAAATGAACTCTCAAATAATAGTCTAGTCATAGTAATTATTATTAGGTGGTATTTGTTAAACTATCTATTAGTTTATTTTATTTGTATATGTGTATTAGTATCAATAAAACTATATAAATTCTCCTAATCAAGAAGTTAGTATTTTAGACATTATTTTTGTACCCTATCACTGTTTTTATATTTAACCCAAACGTTGACTGGTAGAGAATGCCTTATGGCATTAAGTCCACCTATGTACCACTATTGTACATGAAGTTTAAATAAATAATGTTTCAGCACGACGCCAATTATGAAACGTCAAGAAAAAAAAGTACAAATAAAAAGCCACAGAAACTTGTTTTGTATCCGCTATGATATGATTTATATTAAATTATAGCGGATTTGATTATTTTATATGATTTATATTAAATCATATTATCATTGAGGATAAAAAAAGTAAAGGAAAAGACAAAAACACCGTCCAAGTAGGTGTCGGACCATGTACAATAATAGGTTCCGTAGTTGGGATGAATTTATCCCAAAAACAAACAGCATTGTAGTTGAAAAACATGTTCTTCCATACATCGATATACGTCTCGGTCAATTCTCCAACTACAAATCGTTGTAGCAAAAATTTGTTTGAACTTGAAAAAAATGTATATTATGTGATAAAACTACAAATTAACGACTTTTATCTTTACTTGTGCTGTAAGACCTAGCTTCTCAACTTTCATAATTCTAGGTAAACGGGAAGTGCCCTATAGGGCACAAATCTAAACCTATATATAGGTTTAGATTTATTTTCGACTATCAAAATATGTCGCATATTGCCGTATTTTTTTATTCCGATAACAAAGAAGCTTGATTTTTTAGAGCTCCTCTAGGAGCTCTAAAAAATTATTATATCAAATTACGTATTAAAATCAAATACGTAAGTCTCTAGACTTACGTATTTGATTTTAATATCAACTTGATATCTCCACGCGTTCCTGAGAAAAAGGGGAAAAAAGGTCCTGACAGACCGAACGGACAACGAAGTGATATACGGAATCCTAAAAACACTTACGACTTGTTTTTTTTTTTTTTTCAGGCCAATAATTAGTTCCAATATAGAATTGTTATAGAATTATTTGATACTATCTATTTGCGTATACTATGTATAGTAATAGAAATATCATGGTGGTTTCGCCGGGAAGGATACTCTGCAGCGCAACCACTTTAAATAAATGTTTACTTCGAAACTAGAGATATCGACTTTTTTTTAATAAGACTAGAATTTTATAGACATTCCATAGAATTTTTCATGTAACTTATACTTGTCACAGCAAAGGTGGTTCCGCCAGGGAGCATGACGTTTTATTTGTGAGTATTATAATTCGCTAAAAATGTATCGTTTCTGATCTTCTTATTCCTATTTCGTACTAAATGTACGTCAACACTCAAGAACCCATGACTCCAGCAAACATCACGGCTGCTATCTACGAAGACGCCTTGAATCCATTTAGCAAGATATCTCTGACGCTAGATGGACTTTCATCAAATGGACTTCAGCCTAGCACTAGGATCAAGTTTCAAACTAATGCGGATTTAGACTCGGCAGACTGATATTGATTGACTTACAGCTCGCATTGTTTGCGTACTAGGTCCCTACCAGTGGCGAAAGCACCATATAACACGATTCCTACCGGCTTCTCTTTTGAGGTGCGCATCAGCAACTCTACCACTATTGAAAAATGGCACAGTCAATATTGTACACTATTGCCAAAAAATATAGTTACACTACGGGTATTTAATTCACCATAACATTCAAACAACAAAGACGGCTATTTTTAGCTTTGAATTACAAAAGAATAGAAAAAAAAAAAAATTGGGAAAAAAATTTGTTCTAATTAAAAGCTACAATTTATGTTTGTTCCCAAGTGACTTTTTAGCGCTGTGTTATCCTATCCCACCGCCAAAGCGTGATGTGGAAACTAAAAAAAAAATTTGAAGGTATTTATTTTTTTTGGGGGAAAAAATGGTCTAAAATAAATTGCGTCTTTGTTGTTTGAATGTTATGGTGAATTAAATATCCGTAGTGTAACTATATTTTTTGGTTCCCAAAAACTTTGGGAACTTATAGGTTTTCTGGTCGAAAACCTATTGAAGTCTATGGTATTAAAATAACATGGGAAATCTCACAACATTGTGCGTAAAAATTTACATTTGCAGTTGGAATGTATGTAACTTGTGTTATGGTTGTTCTACATACAAATAAGCCTATTTCCGACAACATACAAATGGGATTACAGGTACAGATGCACAGATATTACGATGTATGATCCATATTAATGGCCATATTCCCACCGTTTTCAGAGCTTCTTCATTGTGTACTGCACTCAATCACTGCTATGATATTACGAATACATTGTGTCACGTGATACGTACACCTATAAATTGATGTGAGCGGCGCGGAGCGTGATTTGCCCTAATGAAAATCAAACTGGAGACGGTCAGGACATGCATACATTTAGATACCGGGACAGCCCAGTGATTAATTATACCATCTATGTAAATATTTATTGCTATAGTAACATGGAACCCTACCATGGAAGTTATAAGGAAATCTGAAATCGTGTTAATATTTACAGCTACTTTTCTCGAAAATAGTTAGCCATGTAATAAAATTTGCTCAGCATATTAAAAATATGAAATTAAGTACGAATTTTCCCCGCTATAAAAGTTACATTTTAACAAAATCAGTTACGTCCTGCCGTCGGCAGCTCTCGTAGTTTTAATCCAAAAGTTAATATTTCAATATAGCATGTAGATGGAATCGTAAAATTCCCCAATATCGTTCACTTTATAACACTGTAAAAGGGAATACACTCTCGACGTATAATCAAATACGCCCAACGTCAGAGAGTCGAGTTGAAATAGAATTTTTTCGCTCTTAAAAATTGCGATCACGTTTCTAATATAGTGAAAACAATATTCTAGTGACCGGGTGATTTCTGCACAGATGCTTGCCCTACCAATATTATGTAGGTGGGGCAAACTTTTTCATAGCTTTGATATATGAGTGTCCCATAAAATATGGGGAAATAATTTAAGATACGTGCAAACTAATGCTAGTCAATTTTAATATAAAATCTCTTATCGACTGTTCACGGTTGATAGTAATTTTGGCACGATATTCAGATTTATTATAATCTAATGTATTTGGAATTTGTTCGCTCATGTTTGGTTTTTGATTTCTTCTCTGCGCGATAACGTCACGATATCGTAATTTGAAATCGCATACATCGGCTGCTCTCGCGATTTTAATGGGTGAAGGGTGTCGTTTCAAACGCCATGTCGATCGAACGATATAAAAAACCACATTAATCTGCACTTATCTCGACGATATTATTTAATGACGCGTCATTTCGCGGTTATTTGTAACTTTTATGGAGGGAATAGATCGTGTTCGGAGATGCATTTTTAGATAACACTCTTTATGTCGAACATTATATTATGCGTAAGTGAAATTTCATTATATGAAGCATGATCGTTCTGGCTCGCTGTTTTATGGTACTCGTAACTACCCTTACACATGTACTAACAATATTTTATTGAACTGCTTTATTTTAAGCAGTAACAAACTACTTACTCTAGCAGTGATAGCCTAGTGGTGTGACCGTCGAACTGCCAAGTCATAGGTCTCAAGTTGGAACCCAAGGCACGCACCTCTGACGTTTCGGATTCATGTGCGTATTGTACAATTATCACTTGCTTAAAAAACGGTGAAGGAAGACATCGTAATGAAACGGCATGGACGCCAACTCAGAGGCCCATGGGCGGCATAAAACTCTGACACCAGTAGTGCTATTCTGTCTAAATCTCACCGTGAAAACTTAGGTGAAGTGAGATTGAAGTGAGGTGTCTTTCCACCTGATGTTAGGGATTGACACTATTGACAGCTCACTCCACGCTCAGTTCACCTAAGTTTTCCCGGTGAGATGGTTACAGAATAGTACTGCAGGTTAGTCACTAACGATACGAAAAGTAAAAGAAGAACGACTTACTGATTAATTAATAAATAGCAACAACATGCCTATAAAGAGTGTTCACCCCGCGCTGACTGGTATATAACATCGCATTTCTAGATGTTTTTCGTGATTATTTTATTAAATTTAAATCAAAGTACATTTTTTTTTTTTCAACCAAGCACTAGACCGTTGCATTTTATAATTATTTTTAACATTAATACTTACAAATATTTAGTCGTAATACTGCAAATAGAAAATAATTGTTAATTTTATAATTTTTATTAGTAAATACCAAAATAACTGTAAAATAAATTGCATACATATAAAAAAGATAGACAGATCCCAAAGACGAAGAGGACTCAAATGTCACAGCGAAGAGCGAAGATTGTTATTAAATTGTACAAGTGCGTGTCTGTGTGTTGTGGAAAAGTGCAGATCCTCATCCGTACGTGATATCCTGGCCGAGCCGCCGCCACGTGGCTGAAGAAATCCTTCTCACCGTGTCACCGCCATAGCTCACCAAGCAGGTACAGTCAGTTACTGCAATTACCTGACCCCCTTGCATAAATGGTTGAGATTTTTTAGAATACGAATGGATAGAATTTTATCATTCTTAATTTTATTTAAATACCTATACGAAATCTACCCAAAACTAGAAAAATATGAAAATCATACGATTTGTTAGTAAAAAAAACCACAACCATTTGAGTAAAGGGGGATCAGCTAATTGCAGTAATTGACTTTACCATCATCATTTTCCCACACCACCAAACACCTATTTGTTTCACCGAACCGCCCCTCTAAGAAATTTTCGATTTTCACCCAAGGCTTAGGCCGCCGCATCATTTATTGGTTATGGAAGAAGAAAGACAAAGATAGTGTTAGTGCTTGGCTGAAAAAAAATTGTACTTCGATTTAAATTTAATAAAATATTCACGAAAAACTTCTAGAAATGAGAAGTTGCCAGCAAGCGACGAATGAACGCTCTTAAACATCTTCAAGTGGAATAATAATCTTACAAAAACAATTTTCCTTGAGGACCGCAAAGTAAGCAACAAATATCGTTTATCACGCAATACGATTATTCAACAAAGAGTCGCCGGCAGCGGGTCGATTTGCATGAAATATAAAGGTGACCGCACACATAGTTTCCCGTTGTTTATAGCGGTCAGTGAACGTGGTCGTTTTGTTCCTCGCCCCTTTTGCATTCCTGTCTTCGTGCCTTTATTGTCTTACTTTCCGCTCATGACATCAGAATAATATATTTATGAAATAGATAAACAAAGGGAGGACAGAGAAATTGTAAATTAAACTGTCGAGTAATGCGACTGTGCGCTCAAATGCTTGGAAGGACTTTTTTTGTTTAGGAATTTAATGTAAAGGGAAGTTTATGAATGTTTGTTGCGAAATGAATGACTTTCATTTCCATTGTCTGTCTAAGTGTGTGAATTTAGCACTAAATCTAATAGGTAGGTATTCGCGTTTTAGAAAAACTTTTATTTTTATTTATTTTATTTAGCTTCTGCCCGCGACTTCGTTCGCGCGGAAGTCATAAGATACCACAATATCCGTTCCATACAAATAGTATGAGAAAATGAATTTCCTTCATAATTCTTTTTTCCTGATTTTTTTGCATATTTTAATAGATTCGGGGCGGAGGCAAATCCAACAAATCAAAGATCATACAAATCGGTCCAGCCGTTCTTGAGTTATAAATCGTGACTTTGTTTTATACAGGGTTATTGATAAAATCCTAACAACCTCTCAGGACTATATTACTATGGTGGCCTCCACATAAATCTGGAATAAAGTTCATTGCTGTTTCCTTAATTTATCTGCGTAGGTACCCCGACAATAAATTATGAATCGTTTTTTATTACTAGAAAAAGTCAAGGATCACGATAAAGGTCGTTTCGGGACAAGTTTATGTCATTATTTCTGTTTTCGGAATTACGTATTTGAATAAATGTATGCGGGTCAATGAACTTTATTCCAGATTTATGTGGCGGCCACTTTAACATCATAAACAAGAACTTTTGTTCCATGACCTTTAATAATAATTCATCAGATTTTAATTCATCAGACTTTCATACAAAAAAAAATACAAAAAATTCAACGCTCTAAATGTATAGAACAACGAAATCTTGAAGGTTTGTTTTTGGTAAATATATTACGTTTTTTAAAAGTCATAGAATTAAAGTTGTTGTCTATGATGTTAGTAATACAGTCCTACAAGATTGGTAGTGTTTTACCAATAACCCTGTATCCATACTAATATTATAAATTCGAAAGTAACTCTGTCTGTCTGTCTGTCTGTCTGTCTATCTGTCTGTCTGTCTGTATGTTACGTTTTCACGCCTAAACCGCTGAACCGATCGTCATGAAATTTGGCAGAGATATAGCCTGGGATATGGAGAAGGACATAGGCTAGTTTTTTACGCGATAACCGACATTCACGCGGGCGGAGCCGCGGGCAAAAGCTAGTATTTAAATAAATCATTTCTACGTCTGCCTCATCACACAAAGACACAAGAAATCAAGCAAATAATTCACACATTGTTTAATATTCCGTCTGTATTCTTCATTTCACATTTCACACCTCAATGACACCTTTTGTCTGCGCCGTCTCGCTTTCATTATTCGATTATCATCGAGAACTGTCAATTGGCTGTCATATTGCGAACAATCGGCACTCGATCACACTCCTCTTTCTAATGAGGGACGACACATTGAAGTCCGAAGTGGAATTATTAAAAAACCATTAGATGTGGGGCAAAGACCGTGATGGATGGACTCTTGAATCCGATCCATTTCAATTTAAACGTCCGATGTCTGCATAAAGGGTGAGTATCCCCAGAGTATGGTAATGTGTTTTAAGTCAGCCGTAGTCCGGCTCATTCAAATTTGTTTTCTTATATACGTACGTTTTAGAGATACGTCATAACGTTTATAATGTTGCAATAACGGCTGGAACATTACTCACACCTAACCAGAAGTGATGAGCTGATAAATCATATCTAGTCGCCGATTTATATCGCAATAAACGAGGAGGGATTGCGGCAGTAAATAAAAAACACCACCAACTCTTTATGATGCTTTATATTTATAGACTACTAGCTTTTGCCCGTGGCTCCGCCCGAGTAGATGTCGGTTATCGCGTAAAAAAGTAGCCTATGTCCTTCTCCATATCCCAGGCTGTATCTCTGCCAAATTTCATGACGATCGGTTCAGCGGCTTAGGCGTGAAAACGTAACATACAGACAGACAGACAGACAGAGTTACTTTCACATTTATAATATTAGTATGAATTT
Source organism: Dryobota labecula (assembly GCA_947523025.1). Classification (NCBI taxonomy): domain Eukaryota; kingdom Metazoa; phylum Arthropoda; class Insecta; order Lepidoptera; family Noctuidae; genus Dryobota; species Dryobota labecula. Next base: position 18,483,592 of record OX383287.1, on the reverse strand, counting down.
AACATTTATTTAGTATACCCCTTTTTTAGGAAGTGTAACGTGATAAAGAAAAAGCAACCACCTTTTTCTTCACAATTGCCCTTTTCCTCGCAAACTCCTTGTCAAACTCAAGATAAGCCCAAAGAAGATTTTTGTTGGACTTGTACTCTCCTAACGATTAGAAATAATTTTTACTTATTCTTGTAAAAACCATTTAGCATTAAGTTTCTGTAAATACTTCACAAGGTTTTTCTCTCCAATACCCATTCGGTAAAAACCTATACCCAAAGTCTCTAATTCAGATAATTTATGTAAACAAAGTAATGTCAAGAAATGTCATTGTCGAAATGACAGGACAGTGGTGCAAAACATTTTATCATATTTTTTTTTTTTTTGTAAATGCAAACAAAATACCGTTGCCAAATAATGTTTTATGTAGTGTGTTGAAGACACGGCCTATTATCGTCATAATCAGCCCGTTTAAGTCCACTGCTAGACGTAGGCCTCCCAAAATCGATTTCCACTCGAAACAGTTTACAGCCGTTTTCATCCAAAATGTGGCTAGATATGCTACTTACAATATGAATCTATGAATTAAGAGTTGTAATATTAGTGTTGTTGAAGATTTAAAAAATTTGAAAATGTTTGGACCTCCTGCATTGTTACCAGTATCATAAAATATTTTATACCACAAAATCTCCTTTCTTTAATAACTTTGTTTAAAACCGATTTATAAAAAAAAAATACGGTATGATTATTTTATAATTATTATTTCTTAAAAGCAATGCTTAAAAGAAAATGAAACCTCTTTTTTCGCCATTTTATGTGAATTACCATTACGAAGACATTTTTTTGTTATGTTATCCCCTTTGTTTACATAAATTATCTGAATTTGAGACTTTGGGTATAGATAGATATTTAAATTGTATTTATTAAAATTGTTTACTCTTTAACTTGTTTATTTTCTTTTTAGCTAGGACTCCTCCAGTTCTGATTATAGGTGGTAGTTCTTTCTCTGACCTTACATTTTTCCCCTCCCAGAAAAATGTAACATTACAAAAGTTACAATAAAAACTTGGTTTATAATATAATAATAACAATTATACAATTTTATTCAAAAAATTACAAGGTATAAATGAGTACAATTTTGCTTAAATGTAAATTATATTCCTAAGACTTACGTGCCTGAACTAGGTAATCCTGTGTTTCAGGCGAAAAGTACTATGATACTTCTTACAATATGATTGTGAGAAGCCGAAGTTACATTTAGCAAATACCTTCATTTACACAGGATGATACTACGCGGCAGTAAGCTTACCGCGTGGGTCTACGGCGTAGCGCGTCTACGATGGAGCTACGAATACTAAAAACCCAGGCCGTTAACTCGACTTCACTGTATAAAATAACCATCTGGGGAAACCACCGTTTATCCCTTAGAAAAACTCTCTTTGTGAGTATAACTCGCTCTACATCCCCTCTTATGATATGTTTATGTACTTTGAGATTTTATGTGGACGTTCCAACGCCGAGCACGAATTTTATTGGGTTTATAGAATTTTATGGCGCCATATTCCATGCAGTGGCCGCTGTTTTTCATTGTCTATTGATTTTGATGCGAATAGTGGAACGCTACGCTTAAACTGTCGTCGTTTGAGGGTAGTATAGAGAATAATGAAGTGTGTGAGTAATAAATATGGATACGAAACTATCCTATAAATAGAACGTAAACAAAAAACTGTCAAACAAACGTTAACCCTGCTGAAGCTGAGGTAATCTGTGCACAAAACTATGTTTGAAGCGAGCTTTAACAGTTTGACGGCGCACTTAATGTATTTATACCGGGCACCGGGCAGCGGCATCTGTGGCTAATGATATCGCTGGACCTGCACCCCCTGTCTCCCCGCCCCCCTTCCCCCCAACACTCCCGATAGGCCCCCATGACTCGGTCATTAGTTAAACACGCACAGCCGCCCGCATGTCGCAAGTTTATCTTTGGCTAAACTGTAGGTATGTGGACTCGATTAGCCCTTTGATCAAATAATCCGGCGATAAAATAGGGCTTCAGGAAATTAAATTACATTAAATGTCATTGTTCGGGTGCTCTGGCTGTGAAATGGTTTTATGTGGAGCAGGCCAGTCCGCTTGTTTTGTTTATATATATTGTTTTGTTTAACCTGCACGTAAGTAAATTGACTGTCTTAGAAAAACAATACAGGGATATTCATTAATTTGTCAACAATATGTAACAGGGATAAGTGTATTTGGCGATATAGGTAAGTACTTAGGTGGGTAAATATTTATAAGTTGGTAATAAGAACTATATGTCTTGGTAATTAATATATATTTTATCTTAACGTATTTATTTAAGTATATGTTATATTTAGATAATATTTTGGCGCAAGACTTCGCATATTCATATTTTTCTGTTCTTGTCCTCACACACTATTGTCTACATTTATTTTTCACTAGCTTTTGCCCGCGGCTTCGCCCGCGTGGATGTCGGTTATCGCGTAAAAAAGTAGCCTATGTCCGTCTCCATATCCCAGGCTATATCTCTGCCAAATTTCATGACGATCGGTTCAGCGGTTTAGGCGTGAAAACGTAACATACAGACAGACAGACAGACAGACAGACAGACAGAGTTACTTTCACATTTATAATATTAGTATGGATTTCTCTTTCGCAGTAAGAAATAAGCAGTACCTTTGTACTCAAAATTATAATTATGTCTTATCTCTATGTATTTTACTGTGTATACATAAATCCATATTTATAATATCTCTGTCTCTAACTCTGTCTGTTTGTCTGTTACGTTTTCACACCTAAACCGCTGAACTGATCGCCATGAAATTTGGCAGAGATGTAGCCTGGGATATGGAGAAGAACATATGTTACTTTTTAATAGCTACTAATTAAAGAAATAAGTAGATACGAGTATTCTTGTCTATATCTCATCTACATTTCGTCAGTCAGAAAGTTTTTATAACAAAGATCAATGTCAAAATTGTTTATAAAGTTCAGTTTTCTATTCATATAAAATCTTATATTGTTAAATTGTATTTATTGATTACAGTTTCTTTTTTTTTTGTTAGAGTTCCACGCAATCGTTTATTTAACAGCACAGCCGTAAGGTAAAGTGGCGAAACTCGTGCGGACGGCACCGTAGGGTTTGAAGACATGCTCGTTACTTGCATGCGGCGGGCGAAATAAACCGCCCGCTAGTTTAATTGGCGGTCACCTACACGCTACGTCTCATTCCTAGGGGCTTCCAACAAATCATTAAGACCGCACCGGTTTTGCAGCTCGAGTTTCGGAGAAATTGTTAGCCTGCAATTGTGAGGAAGAGTTTAGGTGTTCATATATTGATGCACTGTTACAAAGCTTTGACGCATAGAAACCGTAAATATAGCTATTAAGCCACTATGAGCAGTTAACTGCCCTAGTAATGCTGCACTTGCAAAATAGCGGTTCAGAGAAAATTTTTAAAGTATCACAGTTCATGCAAGTACTGAAAAAACTACTTTCAGTAAATAATTATCATGAAAAGTATTTTTCACATATAGATTTGCCCCTACCTAAGTAAGGGCGTGGACACATGTCTACGGTACGGCACCGGCCACCGTGTAACGGCACGACGCCGCAACCGGGAGACGGCACGTCGTCGTGCCGCGGATCGGTGCTGTGTAAATTACACCGCCGGCACAAGGCAGCAACCATCGTTCAGTTTTTGATATGGACCGCGTAAGACGTATTATTCTGCTCCTGTTACTAAGGCGCGCAATGAAGAAAAAACAGAATCAAAGTATCAATGTTTTCAAATTTGTATCCTTATAATTATCCTTTGTCTTGTCACAGAGAACGGGACGTGCTTCCACTAGTGAAATTAAAAAGTCGACATCAAAATTGTTAGCCATTATTATGCATTAATTAACACGTGCTAACTAAACAACAACAAAACATTAGCTACCGAGCGGTTCACCGTATGCCACTCACGTATGTGTCCACATCTTAAGCCATTTCTGCAAAAAAGTAAAAAACCCAAAAATGACGGTTAAGCAGGGCAGAGTAGTATAGTCAAATTTTATGTCACTAAATATGAACTATGTGTATTAAAAAAAAAAACACATCATTTTAAACTCATACAAAGCCCTCACAACTACATTCCACATTCAAATTTAATTAACACTGCAAATCTAATCTGTCCCAACATTTATTTTTATAACAAAAGACGGTAAAAAACCGCATAGGGTTGAACAGTAAACGTTCTTGCGTCCGGAAGAGGGTGGGCGTGCGGCGGTCACTCGATTAATACCAGCATTAATCTCAGCTGCCCTGGCGCAGGGGACTTTAATTTATGCCCTCGTTTTGACAATTGATGAGGAAGGACATCGTGTAGATATTTTAAACAACAAACGCAGGTGGAGCGGAATTAAACTGCGATTACGGACAGGGTCGGGTTGTACCATTTGTTCGATTAATTTATAAATTACATTGTCAAATTTGCAGCAGATTGTTTCACAATTGTAACTAATTATGTTATCCTAACTAATATTATAAATGCGAAAGTAAGTTTTTCAGTTTATTTGTTACCTTTTCACGCCTAAACCACTGAACGGATCATCCTGAAATTTTGTATATATGTACGTTGTCAGGTGTACAGAATCGAATATAGGGTACCTTTCATCCCGAAAAAATGTACTGTTCCTGAGGAAAACAACACCTTCGTATGATAATAGATGGCGCCACGTGGCTTTCGAATCATGATTGAATTATATTATTATAGAAAGAAACTTTAGAAGTGAGCTAAAAGGTTTATTTTTTAATTTAAGTGCGAACGAAGCCGCGAGCAGAAGTAGCTCTGTCTGTCTGTTACGTTTTCACGCCTAATCCGCTGAACCGATCGTCATGAAATTTGGCAGAGACATAGCCTGGGATATGGACAAAGACATAGGCTACTTTTTACGCGATAACCGACATCCACGCTGGCGGTGCCACGGGCAAAAGCTAGTATGTAAATATTTATGAGAAATACTGCCTCAAAAGTGCGACTACAGTAAAGTTAGGTTTTGGTTAGAAGAAAGATTCTTAGTAAAGCGCCCAGAACTGTGTAGGGTTGCCTGGATGAGATCACATATATAAATAAAATAAATATTATTACTGGAGAGGGCTATGCTTGGAGTTTACCTACGTGATCGAATCAGAAATGAAGAGATCCGCAGGAGAACCAAGGTAACCGACATAGCTCGAAGAATTGCCAAACTTAAGTAGCAATGGGCAGGGCACATTGCTCGCAGAACAGATGGCCGTTGGGGCCGAAAGTTTCTGGAGTGGCGACCGCGTACCGGAAGACCTTGTAAAAGCCGCAGGAATCCGCTGGATGCGGGAAGCACGGAACCGGTCGAGGTGGCGGTGCTTGGGGGAGGCCTATGTCCAGCACTGAAAATCTTTCGGCTGTAATGATGATGATGATTACTGGAGAAAGAGCGGCGACAAAAATGTGTTTCTTACTATTGAAACTTAAACTTAATCTAAATCCATTCTGCGGCGCCCTTGTATCACAAGGCTTGGACTGCACTCGTAACAAGGTGTTTTAAACTATGTCATGCGTCATGATAAAAAAAAAGACATAAAAAAAAAAATGTTTTTACATGAATGACTAGCAGCCCGTCCCGGCTTCGCACGGGGTGGACAATTATCATTTTAAGACTCATTTTTCTACACCTTCGGTTACATTGTTCAAATTTTACCAAGGATCCCTAATTTTTTTCAAAATGAAATGTAGCCTATGTCAAATTGGAAGAATGTAGCATTCTATTGGTGAAAGAATGTTTTAAATCGGCCCAGTACTTTTTGAGCCTATTCATTACAAACATACAAACATACAAAAATAGGTACAAATCTTTCCTCTTTATAATATTAGTGTAGAAGTGTAGATGTAGATTAGTATTCATTAGATACATGAAGTGGGCTGTCTTTGTAAGACGACTAAAATGCCACGGTGTATAGGTAGCATATTCTCAGTTTGCAAAAACTACCTATGATTAAATCAACTTACACGAAAACACTCTAAATATGAACTGAATTTTTATTGCAAACGAATTTCAACTTTTCATTTCCACAGAATCGTGGCTACAAATCCCCACAAATTCCATTAAACTTCCAAACATTTGGAGGCAAATCGCCGGGTATACCCTAATGAGTGTTGGTGAACGGTCGGTCTGGAAGCAAGGCATGCGTGAAAGCGCGGCCGCTGCTCGTGACGTCATCGTCCGCGCGACCGAAGAGAATATTAATTCACTGCCGCTTCTAGCAACATCACTCGCACTCACTGCGCTCACTCACTGCTAATTGCACGGAAACTTAGCCTGAAAGTGTCATGTCAATTTCAAAATGCCGCATTCGTGCATAAAAATAATTTTACACGTATTTAATTAATAAAACACTCATAACTAATTAAATTAAAACCAAATGGAATTATTAATCATTCGCTACCGCAACAGGAATATTTGCAATTTTATACATGTTTAGCAATTATTTGAACTGCACTAGTAATAGCTGCGGGCAAGCAATTATCATCAAAAACTAATTAAAGCCTCAACTATATTAATTTTGCGTCCAAAATTATAAATTCCTCGCTGACACAGAGGGTTCCAACAAAACTGATACGGAATAAATTTTCAACTTAATTTAACTAGACAAACACAAAGGACCGAATGAAGGGACCGACTTAATTTCAGTATTGAGGTGGTAACTAATGATAAGCTAGTTTGTTCACTACACACACCAAACTATGAATATATTACATGAATAGAATACTGAACTAAAAGTTGAAATTACTGCAGCATTTCGGTTCAAATTTACTTGCTAATCAAAGTACCTACATAAACAATAATGATATTTATTAGTGTATAGGTATATTCCTTTGCTTAGAATGGATAAGGTTGACAAGCCACCTTTTAATGTCATTTATTTATAAATAAATGAATGAAAAAAAAAATGGCCCTTTGTATTCTATGTCCAAAAACTGCCACATCCATAATCTAATACATCGTGTTGGCGCGCGCGCCGAATGCGTCCCAAACTCCCGAATCGTCCGATTTCGCGCTCCACTATACTCGCACAGCTGTCACAACTCGCTTCTCTGACAATCAACGCAGAACATTTTAAAATTAATTCTTTGATGCGTGTGATACAAATAACAGTATCATTGCAATGTACGATTAATAAGTATAGATACCTTCTACTTTCTCCTAGGTTTCGTCAAGACCGGACCAAAACGACTGATTGTACCGACATAGCATAGGTACGTATATTATTATCATCATCATCATCATCATCATCATTTCAGTAAAAAGTTTATTTCTTAAAAAAAATACAGATTTGACATGTTTCATTTATTTAATCATATATCATCATATACAATTCGAATGAGCTTTGGTAGTAACACAACGGAATACAAATCTAAGAACTGTAATCTGTACAAAAAATGGGAAACCCTGCCTCTCAAACTAGGTTACCTATATCTTGAGAGACAGTGATTCAGCTTAAAATATGGTGCTTTATGTAGACTGTGTCGACCTACCTGAGCGATTAAAAGATAATAAAGCTTATTTAAGTATACATTTTATACGTGATGGTGTTTGTGTTTGCGCGCGTGTGTGTGTGTGAGTGTGGACGCCTGTGAGTGTGTGTGAGTGTATTGTGGGTGATTGGAGTTATGTAGGGAGTTAGGCGACGTAATTAATTTTGATTTTATTTCATATTTATCGTATGTTTCGTTCTATACATTTAGAGCGTTGAATTTAAATATTTTTATTTTTGTATGAAACTCTGATGAATTATTAAAAGCCATATAACAAAAGTTGTTGTTTATGATGTTAGTAATATAGTCCTGAGAGGTTGTTAGTATTTTGACGTTCAAAAGTGCCTTTTATGTGCCTATTTGAAATAAATGATTTGACTTTGACTTACCAATAACCCTGTATACCTACCCAATATACCCATTGAACGTTACAATAATTGAGTCCTACTTCGTTAATAAATTGTAAATGCAACACACCGGCGAGTGGACGTAGAGAATGTATACACACAATCATTCCAAAACCAATATGCACGACAAAGCTAATACGAATACCCTTGAAATTGTCAAAACCATTCCATTAACACAGATGTTATTAATTCCCGAAACTATTCATACACCTATCAACTACATCCTTTTATCTATTAAAAACGTTCGGTATTGGGAAATCAAACAGGTGCTTCGCAGTCAAAGGTCATAATTTAATCAACGTACAGAGCAGTGGTCCGTCTGTGCATCTGATAGTCGCAGTTATTAAACCGCAGACTGCTATGTTCAATTTACAACGTAACCCCATGGAAAATGTTATGATTGTATACCTACCTGTGAATTTGTCGGCCATCATGATTTCTGCGGTTGTAACGTTAATAATGGACCGATTAGCCGTATGGGGAACCGCGACGATTGGTAATTGGAGTATTGCACTGCATAAGTGCTGTGGAATACGCATTCTAATATTATTAAATTAATAAACAAAGTAGAACAAGACAAATTGAAATTACCCCAAATAAAACGAACGCTATTTAAAAGAAATACTGCATGGCAATTATTATATATAACCATTTGCCAAATAGTACTCAAGATTAAAAAATTAAAGAGTACCGTGTGGTGCCGGACGTAAAGAATAGCACCACTCCATTTCCTCCTGTGGGTGTCGTAAAAGGCGACTAAGGGACTTACTAGAGAATGGGCAGCAGCGTACTCTATGCACTTTTAACACTATACTGCGATCGCCAACCCGCCTGCCAAGCATGGCGATTATGGCAACCCCCCCACCCCCCCAATTGAGGGAGGCTTATGTCCAGCAGTGGACGTCTTTCGGCTGAAATGATGATGAAAGATGACTCAAGATTTGCCATTGCCGTTATTCAAAAGGGTATTGTTCAGACTGTTATTAGTTTTTTATTTTTTATTACAGTGTTCTAGAATACTTAGAGGATAAATAAATCTTTAATAATATAATAAAGTAAAACTGGCCTTTAATCTACTACATGCAAAAACAATATAATTTAATTATTAATTATTATTATTACTACAATACAATCTCATTCTGTATTAATGAACATATACATATACATACATTCATATTTTATTCTCTAATTCATTATTATTCATAATTATTAAAAGGCGTTGTTTTCTGTATAAAAATATGTGTACGCCATAAACTCAAACTCAAACTCTAAGCATTTATTTCAATTAAACCATTTACAGGCACTTTTGAATTGTCAAAGAGACAGTCAGTTAGAAAGTTGAAGCTAGATGCCCATTCCAATACGTAGACCACTATGGAGAAGAACGGGCAAGAAACTCTAAGGATAAACTTTTACAATATTTTGTTTTAAAAGAGTGTCCATGGAGTTTCTTGTCCGTTCTTCTCCATAGGAACCTACTACGCTTTGGAATGGGCAACTAGCTTCATCTTTCTGACTGACCGACCCCTTGACAATTCAAAAGTGCCTGTAATTGGTTTATTTGAAATAAATGCTTTGAGTTTGAGTTTAAATCAAGATATTACAAAATCCTGCTGGGTACATTATTCTTGTTGCCATACTATGGCAGAGTATGCTGTAACCAATAATTGTAATAATCTATTGTATCATAATGTAACAAATAAACATTTTTTATTTGAACAACAACAAATCCGTAATGTATATAAAATAATGCGCATCATGGCTTTCTTAAAACTGTTTAATTAAGTTACACATGATATTGAGTGTGGGCTCTTTCTTAATTATTTATTAATTAACATTTAGCAAACACTAACATTGCAGTGAAGATTGTAACGTTACATTTTTCCGGGAGGGGAAAAATGTAAGGTCAGAGAAAGAACTACCACCTACCTATCATCAGAACTGCAGGAGTACTAGCTTAAAGAAAATAACAAGTTAAGAGTAAACAATAATTTTAATAAATAAACAATCAGATAACTATCATATTAAATTTATCAGGCCCTACCGAATGGGTACTGGAGGGTCCTAACTGAAGGATAAAAAAGGCCAGGGTAACCGGGGAGAAGAAACGGAGGTCCTTAAGAGTGAGAGATCCAGGGGTTTCTTCGAGGAAAACCTCGAGTCATGCTTCCAAGTCGCCAACCTCGTAGGAGCAGGTTGTATCAAGAGGTCCGAGAGCCACCAGCCGTCAGTGTGTCAGGTCTTGCTGAGGATAATGTTGTTTTATGTAACACGAAGGTAATAATTTATCCACTGGCTTGTGTCCTCTTTTATCGCAAACCTTCACACAAAGCTGTTTCGCAGTAGCCGTCTCAAAAATAATACTGCACGGATTTCCACTTTATTAGTTTCTACCGGGAATTCTCAGAGTTTAGTTTTACCATACATTTTCATTCGGCAGTGCTCTGCCCGAGGTTGTAATTAATATAGCTAATATGATTAGTAGTTGTTCTCTTGCAACTTGTGTCTCGGCTGAGAGCTTTGTAATGTATTGTTTGCTTTGAACATTTTCTGCGAATACGGAACTTTTCAAACCAAAATATGAAAATGCATTCAATTATTTACATAGGTGCTCCACTTTTCAGTAAGTTACTTTTTAGAGTATTTTTCAACAAAAAAAATATAGGTACTACTTTGTAACGAAACTCATTTCTCCGTATGTAAATAAAACTTACTACATAAAATAAAGTGAAGTATTACATTTTTATTACAAAACGAATGTCGCCCGTAGCCCCGGGGCGGGCGGTGGCCGGGCAATAATTGCGTGCATATTACTCCCGCTCCGGGCGTAATCGTCGGACACATGACTTATATCTGTTTTTTAGTCAGTTATAAGTACTCAGAATGACAAATATTATTAACATCGGATTTTACACTGGCTATTAATTTTATATTGAAGGTGTTTAATTAAAATAAAAGGTTTTTCATACATTACTTTCCTAGATAGAACAATAGCAACGTATGACTTTTTGTGACGTGTCTTAGAAAATTGGTCGCATAAAGTTCTGATTACTTACTACAACTTATGTAATATTAACTAGTTTATTACCCGACTGCGGGAAGACTGTAAAAAAGCATATTATAAGTTGGATGATTATATTATAGATAAAAATGCTTGGCTAAATGCTGGTCCTGCTCCACAACCACTTGGGCTCACTAGATAAATTTTTAATACTTGGAAGTTGCTTCCCCTTTTCTATTTTATTTTCTGACATCACGAACTTAATGTCTCACTGATGGTGGCGCGTATGTTGGATCATTCGGTTCCCGAAAAAATGGTTGAGCTGGATGGTGCTGATCCACGCGTCATGTTCGTGAACGGGCGCCGTCAGTTGAGACTGGACATCTCTTAACTGCCAGGGCTTATTTTTAATTGTTTTACATGTTTTTACATTGTCTCACATATAGAAGCAACAAGAATAATATACTCAGGATTTTGTAATATCTTGATTTAAAAGAGTGTCCTTGGAGTTTCTTGCCCGTTCTTCTCCATAGTGCTCTATGTATTGGAATGGGCATCTAGCTTCAACTTTCTAACTAACTGACCGTCTTTTTGACAATTCAAAAGCGCCTGTCATTGTGCCTTCATAAATGCTTTGATGTTGAGATTATGACGGTCGTCCGTTATAATCTGGACGACGTCATTACATCAACGCCTGCTGTCGCTGAAAACCAGCACTGGGGCTCTTTCTTGCATAGGGTCGCAGCATAATGCTGAGCGATAGCCGTTTTTCGTGAACGTGACGCATTTTTCCCCCATAGTTTTCTTTTTTTTTGTGTTTATTTATTTATTTTTATTTATTAAAACTTTATGCACAAGTAAAATACTGTACAAAGGCGGACTTAATGCCTTGGGCATTTTCTACCAGTCTACCTTAGGGTGATGCAGAGACAATACACAGTAGGTGCAATAATAGAAAACAATTTAGAAGATATTAATAACTAAGATACAAGAATAAATACACATATACATACATACAACAAAAAAATGAAAAGTTATGAGAGTTTATGTTCTTTATTGCGTCATGGTTACCGCAAATAAACGATTTTTCTTTCTTTCTTTCTTCTTTCAGATTGAGGTCCGGCTGTCATTCGTGGAACTTTGACAGTCGTTACCGGTCGTTAGAAGCCCGAAAGTCTGATAACCTGTCTTACCAAGGGGTATCGTATTACCCAGTTACTAGGCTGTGGAGGTCAGATATGCAGTTGCTCCATGTAAAATACTAGTATTCAGCTGTATCCAGTTAGACTGGAAGCCGACCCCAAAAGCTAGGCAGATTGATTGGAGCTCAAAGTAAACAAGAAATTCAAATAAATACCACTTTGATTTTCATCCGCTCGCATTCCAAATCGTACACAATACCGATGTTATATCATATTCTCAGAATTCTGTGCATATCAAATTAACGTATACGTTACTTCATGCGATTTAACTAAATACTCCTCAGTTGGAATGTAATTAATACAGGATTGCTTGGTAACAGCATACACCGATTGCTTCATTATCGACGTGCACTTTCGGAGTTTGTTCCTCTCAATAGTTGTGTAATTTATTAACGCATTGTTTTGGATACGAGAATAAAGTTTTTTTTTTAACTAGCCCCGTCTCAGAGTTAACCTTGAGAGGTTGAGACTCTTTAACCGCAGTTTCCTGTGGTTGCCTTAAGCTCCTAACGAAACTTAATGCCAGAATAAAGAGTATTTAAATATAAGTATATATACTTTATTGTACACCACAAAAATACAAAATATACGATGGGCGGCCTTATCGCTTTATGCGATCTCTGCCAGGCAACCGTGGAATATATAATTTGTGATATGATTTGCCTGGACATAGAATGGAACTGTTGTTGGTGCAAATAACAAGTATACAATATATTAAAATAGATACACAGGTAGATACATATCCTAAATAATAGATACATAAATACATACATACTAAATATATAAGCACCGAAAATAAATGAAGAATAAAGATAATCAACAACAACATCACAACGACAGGTAACGTTCCTTCACGAGTCTTTTAAACACAAGTAACGATTGCGCGCGTTTTATTTCAACTGGCAATGCGTTCCACAAACGAGCGGTCTGAAAAAGCTTCGCATAATTCTACGAAATAATAACTCTACTGATCAAAAAACTTACTTACTGTATTTCAAAAACGAAATCACACCACGGCCTTTAATGTCCACCATAGATAAGGTTAAAAACACATGTTGTTTATTTTTATTTTCATTAAGTTAACTGAATATTGAATTAATTAACATTGAGAATTTACTTACATGGCCTGTAAATCTTATTTCCCTGCATTTGTCTTACTGCCCGGTAATAATAAGTAATATCAACAAACGAAAACATAACTAAATCACGGTTCTACTCCCAAACTATATATCATGAGCTGAGACTAGTTTGGGAATTAAGCTACAATTAAATGGTCGTAAATTCCAAGTTTGGTCCCGGGTCACTCCGGGGACTGCGGCGGCAATTTATCAATTATTTACGCCACTTGGGCCCAGCGCACCGTCTGCCGTCACCTACCCGCCACCGATCTGTTGATTGACACTGCTGATATTGAAAATAAACACAGTATGGTTTTCTACTGATAGATATGTAGTTTGGATTTCCTAATATTTTATTGAATCAAATTAACAATATTAACATGAAATAATATGTATCATATGTAGGTACACTTGACTCATGCTAGTTAGCAAAACAGGAAGGTGTAACTTGTATTAAGGGCTTTGGTACATACATACATACAAGCCCATACGTACTTGAGTTTCACAAAAGAATTGTATTCAGAAGAAGGGTTTAAAAAAAAGTTATCATAAAACCATAATTGCAGAATTCAGAAATTACAATTTATTTTATTGACATTTGGATTATTCGTGTGTGTCAATGCGAGGGTGTGTGGGTGAGGGTGTGTGTAAGTGTGTGTAATGGTGATGGTGTGTTACGTCGGTGTAGAATTTGTGTTATGTTATCGGTGGAAGTGTTTAGGGTGGGTTATAATTAAAGAAAAGCAGGCGTTCTGTATCCAGGTGGTATTATCCAGGATGATAAATTAATTCATTACGGGAGTCTACAACTACTCCATAAGACACTGGCCAGGGATAAGGCTTTTCTACGCAATTTTTTACATTGCTGATATTGAAAATAAACATACATACATAAATGAGTTGATTATGGACCTAGTGTCCATAATCAACTCATTATGTATGTATGCAGCAATGTCCTGTGTAACCTACATTCGTTGCAAATAAATGATTTGATTGATTGATTGATTATTATTTGTATGACTCATTTAGTTCCCACCAATAGCAGAGTTTTCGAGTCAGCGAGACAGGGAAATGTTTCTCTCCGAAACTGTTTACCGCTGCACTGGAGGATTTCTTCAAGGTTTTGGACTGGAAAGGGGTTAGCATCAACATCAATGGCGAGTACATCACCCACCTTCGGTTTGCCGACGATATAGTTGTCATGGCTGAGACTATGGAAGACCTCAGTACAATGCTCGATGACCTCAGTAGAGCTTCCGAAAGAGTGGGTCTTAGAATGAACATGGACAAGACAAAGGTCATGTCAAATGCCTATGTAACACCCACTCTCATAAATATCGAAGACGCTACACTCGAAGTTGTGGACGAGTATGTTTACCTAGGACAAACTGGCCAGTTAGGTAGGTCCAACTTCGAGAAAGAGGTCAATCGTCGAATCCGACTTGGCTGGGCCAAGAAGCTATGCAATATCTTCTCGTCCCACATACCGCAGTGTCTCAAGATGAAAGTCTTTGACCAGTGCGTGTTGCCAGTGATGACATATGGCACTGAAACGTGGTCGCTTCCAATGGGCCTTATTAGAAGGCTAAAAGTCACCCAAAGGGAGAGGAGAGGACTATACTTGGAGTTTCCCTACGTGATAGAATCAGAAATGAAGAGATCCGCAGGAGAACCAAGGTAACCGACATAACTCGAAGAATTGCCAAACTTAAGTGGCAATGAGCAAGGCACTTGCGCGCAGAACAGATGGCCGTTGGGGCCGAAAGGTTCAGGAGTGGCGACCGCGTACCGAAAGACGTAGCGTTGGAAGGCCTCCGACAAAGTAGACCGATGACCTTATGAAAGCCGCAGGAATCCGCTGGATGCGGGAAGCACAGAACCGGGCGAAGTGGCGGTGCTTGGGGGAGGCCTATGTCCAGCAGTGGACATCTTTCGGCTGAAATGATGAATGATAATGAAATCAGAGGAAAAATCTGTCGACACTCTACAGAGCCCCGCATGTAGAGGTAAGGCTTCTAAGTACCTGGGGGCGCCCGATCCCAAACAACAGGCACGCTCGCGAATAGGCCCCTAGCCATGCAGCTCTCGGCACGGCAACCTTAGCTTGGGTGTGTATTTTTGATACCACACAGAGGAAAATAGTAGAACCCTCTAGCTCCCTTAGTCGCCTGTAACGACACCTACGGGATGAGATGGGTTGGTTCTATTCCACCACCCGACAACCACTTGGAGCGAAAATAAACACGCCATGGTATATAGCATAGAGCAATGGTACAGTAGAACTAATAGTTCTTCTTTTACCGTGATGGTGATAGCACTTTTATTTTATAAGCTACTGTCTAAGTACTGTAAAGAGGTCAGCTAGTTTTGGCGCACCTGAGTTCACATCTATAGAAGTTAAAAATGTTTTAAGTGTGTTTAACTGTTTGGAAGAAAACTGCAATCTTAATGTCAGTCTGCTTTTTTTAATCTTTGAAGTAACATCAATACGCATAACGAGGTAACATGAAGACCTTGTTTAAAATGAAGCAAAAACAAGATTGTATAAGAAGACAACCGCTCCTAAAAATCTTTTCCCAACGTCTCCTCGTAATGTTTCAACAAACATCCAAACCAGTAAGTAAACATAATGTAACAGTGAGTACATGTGAGCTAGGGTCGCGCAATCAGTCACTTAGTGTTGTCCCGGTCCCGGCGACGCTGGTCCGTGGTCGCACATCGATCTACGTCAACCACAGTTTCGGAGTCGTGGACTTGACTCAAGAGTCCTAAGACGGAGCACAGATGCTCCCGGGAAATATGCGGGACATTATTTACTTACTTAAATGTAGTAGATACAAGATAGATGTTGACATAGTTTTGGTTGAGAAGGAGTTAAAATGACGAAGCGCTCACACTATGTTTTATGTTTATTGCTTGATCACTAAATTCAAATCAATATATTTTATTTCACATAAATCTACATGGGCACTTATGAAACGTCAGAAGCTAGTTGCGTGATTCCAATTGGTCGTTACTTATGGAGAAAGCTGGCAAGAAACTCCACGGTTACTCTTTAAAAAATAATTGGACGTAGTTAAGCAGAAAGGACTCAACCCACATTGTGGTCAGGGATGAGTTGTATATACCAAAGAGGTCCTAACGGTTGGTTCTTTCATACAGAAAATAATATCCGTGACTCTATAAAGAGAAGGTTGTTTTTTTTTTAATGTTGGGAACCAACCCGCATGTGGCTGGGTACCTTCCATTAACCGTTCGGACCTCTTTGGTATATACAACTCATCCCTGACCACAATGTGGGTTGAGTCCTTTCTGCTTAACTACGTCCAATTGACTTTTACAATATTTTCAGATAACTGTGTTAATAGGTATGGGAGGAAGGTGTGCCTTTCAAGAAGTACCAGGTACTTAACAAAACAGAAATAGGTCAGCAAAACTACAGTCTACTAGGCCTATAACGCACACTCACAAAATAGAGAATAATCTATATAAGTATAAGGTGTATCTATTCATACACGAAATATTTTAAGAGGATCATCTATAGGTGGTAAAAAGCCATAGCAGCGAATTTTTCATTTTATTTGTTTTATATTTTAACATAATTATTATAATTTAAAATTGCTTGAGACATTTTGCAAAGGAGTTGCATTTTCCAAAATTTTACTTATTCTATGAATGACCCGCCCGGACGCGGCGACGGTGGCGGTGCGAGCGCGGTGAATTTTGATAATTAATCATCATATCAAGTACTTTTAAATTATTTAATTTTTTTAATAATATTCTCAGATTAAAAAAAAAATCGTTTCCATGGTTTCTTTACCACCGAAAGGTGTATCTCTTAAAATATTTCGTGTTTGAATAGATACACCCTATAGAGATTTAAAAAAAAAACCTATTTAAACCAAACGACATGGTTTCCAAATTACACCTACAGTAACAAATCTGAATAAATATCATGTCCACAAAAGGAACTAATAAAGGGGAATTAAGAAATCAGCTCATAATTATCATCATCATATTATTATATCTCCAAGTAGATAGTTTATTTAAAGCTAGCTGGCTTCCAGTCATACCGAATGCAGCTGAGTACCAATATTTTACTTGGAGTGACTGCCTATCTGACCTCCACAACCCAGTAACTGGGTAATACGATATCGCTTGGTAAGACTGGTTGTCAGACTTTTGGGCATCTAACGACCCGACGACTGTCAAGATCCACGAATGACAGCCGGGACCAAAGGCTTAACGTGCTTTCCGAGGCACGGAGTAGTCTCGGTATGTAAAGATGGTCACCCATCCACGGACCAACCCCGGCAAGCGTAGCTTAACCTGATAGATAGACCCGTGTGGCTGTTATTATTAAGCCACGATTGTTATTACTAGGCCAGATTTGTACAAGTTTTCTTCTCTACTACTTTCTTAATCCAAAATAATCAATTTGACTTATTGTTATTTTCCCTGTTTATGTTTATTTACTGAATCATTCATATCAGCTATTTATTATTTTATAAGCAACGCTTTTAATATAAATACACCAAGTTAATTAAATCGCGAATATTTATATAACTACATGTAAGTAAACAAATATGAAAATAAATGAACACAATTATTTATCTGGCGTCCCCTTCCGATTTAATAAAGTTGAGCTATAGACTACCGGCAAATATTTACACTGACTTGTATAACTGGCAACATTGCTCATTATATTGACAATATTGTATTGATAATAATAGGAACAGTTACTATTAGCCATTAGGGAATACAACATTATTTATTTTAAGCTTTTAGACCACACTCTAGTCAAAAATACTGTGCAATTTAAAGTAATGAAAAATTAAGAAGTAAGATGGAGTTCTTTTAACAAAAGCGGCCAAGTGCGAGTCGGACTCGCCAATGAAAGGTTCCGTAGCAGCAAGTAACATAATATAAAAGTTCTTGTAGTTCGTTGTAAACTTATGTTTTTATTTTATTTTTATATTTGAATTGATTGAATGAAAGGTAAATTGCGGTTTACGATTTATAACGTATTAAAAAAAACTTCTTACTAGATCTCGTTCAAACCAATTTTCGATGGAAGTTTACATGGTAATGTACATCATATATTTTATTTTTAGTTTTATCATTCTCTTATTTTAGAAGTTACACACATTTTACCATTTTGGAAGTGTCTCTCGCGAAAACTATTCAGTTTAGAAAAAAATATATATTAGTAACCTCAATATCATTTTTGAAGACCTATCCATAGATATCCCACACATAGGTATGGGTTTGATGAAAATATAAAAAATGAGTTTCAGTTCTAAGTATGGGGAACCCCCAAAATTTATTGTTTTTTTTTTCTATTTTTGTGTGAAAATCTTAATGCGGTTCACAGAATACATCTACTTACCAAGTTTCAACAGTATAGTTCTTATAGTTTTGGAAAAAGTGGCTGTGACATACGGACGGACAGACAGACAGACATGACGAGTCCATAAGGGTTCCGTTTTTTGCCATTTGGCGACGGAACCCTAAAAACTAACGGAACCAACAAATGGTGAGTATCCTAGATATCGTTTCAGGATTTAACTTGTGGGGAACAGAGACTATAGCCAGTTTAGACATAATTATAGGGGTTTTAGTATGGTGTTGTAGATCAAAATCAAATTTAGATAGGTATTCCTGACAACCGAAATCTAAGTAGGTATGGTCGGAAAATAATCAACCGTCGGTGAGGTGATAAAAAACGTGTTTTTCAAAACCATTACTTTATTATAATATATTAGACATATTTTTCTTACGATCTACCTATATATCTTCTATATCAATAGTAATACTAATATTACTGGAGAAATTCCTAGTGTGGGGCAAAGTTATAAAAAAAAATCTGAAGAGTTTGTGTTTTTGTTTGTTTGTTTGAACGCGCTAATCTCTGGAACTACCAGTCGGATTATAAAAATAAAAAAAATTTTTTAGCCCAATTCTTGAGGTAGGCTATAAGCTATTTAACATCACGCTAGGACTCTTAGGAGCCGAGAAAAAATAAAAAAGTCAGAGAGAACGCTAAGCGAATACGAAGTTATAGCGCGGGCAGGCAATGCGATGTGTCAGGGTGGGTTGGGGAACTAGAAATTTCACTTGGACGAAGTCGCGGGCATAAGCTAGTTATTTTATAAAACCATTTAGGGTAGTTATGTTAGTAGGTATGTATGGCACATAGCAGTTGCATAATATTTACGACATAGGTTAATTAAGACGCAGTGAGCTGAATGGGCGATATCTCCTTAACTGCAAGTGTTACCGTGATTTACGTCCGCCATTTGTAATCCGTTTCGTTGCACCCATTGTACCGTTCTGTACTTTCGGGTCATTAAAGGAAACTTATGACGATTTATGTTGGAACTTGAGTTAATTAAGTTTTAAGTAAATAGTACCCCAAAGTATCTAGGCTTAGAAAAGTATGTCATGAAAGCAAGCCAGAAAATATACAATTAATAGCTTTTACCCGCGGCTCCGTTCGCGTGGATGTCGGTTATCGCGTAGAAAAGTAGCCTATGTCCTTCTCCATATCCCAGGCTATTATCTCTGCCAAATTTCATGACGATCGGTTCAGCGGTTTAGGCGTGAAAACGTAACATACGGACAGACAGACAGACAGACAGACAGATAGACAGACAGACAAAGTTACTTTCACATTCATAATATTAGTATGGATATAATATGCAAATCAAACTCTATGAGGTTTCAATAAATACTTTGCTGAACGTTAATGACAAGAAAATACACGCATTCATCATTTCAGCCGAAAGACGTCCACTGCTAGACATAAGCCTCCCAATTAGGGGGGTTTGCCATAATCAGTATGGTGTTAAAAATGGATAGAGAACGCTGCTGCCCATTCTCTAGTAAGTCCCTTAGCCGCCTTTTACGACACCCATGGGAGGAAATGGGATGGTGCTATTCTTTACGTCCGGTATCACACGGTACAAAACATGCGGTAAATACACGCATTACATAATTGTATCTCCTCTTTGGAAAATCAGCCTGAATATACGAAGTCACAATAATTTCTCAAGCCTTTAAGAGCAGATTTGATCTGTAAGCGACGGGCCGTCAGCTGTTGAGCCGAGATCTTTTATACGAATCGTTCAAACAAAGACGAGGCGTCGGAGCTAACTTAAGCCTTTTGTTCGTTAATTCCTTAGATGAACACTGCGCTTTCTTGGAGCGTGTACACTGGTGCCGATGTAGTGTTTTCGATACTTTTGGTAAATTATTTTAGACTACATAATTAATGAAATTTTAAAAAGCGTGTCTTCATAGACACGCTATTAAAATAATTTAATTATTACATACATACGATTCATTTTATATAAGAAACAAACCGTTTATTTAGAGATAAAAACAGAGAATTTTGATGACTTTGTGACCTCCAAAATAAGAAAATGAAAGATAATTGGAAAAAACTAATCAGCGCATTTTTAAGACGAGAATGTTCAGCTAATTATGCGCTGAACAGATTTTGAAAATAATTCTTAATTACCCTAAAGTAGGAGCACAAACATACCTCGAAATGTTGTTGGGCAGAAAGAGCTGTATTCAACACTTGATTTACCTAACATAATCCACCTCGATGTACTAAAAAAAAATACTAGCTATTACTTATATTATTTTTATTTCTGTGCAATAATAATATTTCATGTTATTTATTTAATTTGTTCAAAAAAAAATACAATATTGCGTAAATAACTCACCGCGAGTGAATTTTTATTTTATTTTTTAGACTGTCTGTCTGTATCAGTCTAAAAAATAAAATAAATAGAGTACCATAGAACGGGGCTATTTGGATTTTTGGGGGTTATTTGGAACAAAGCAATTGTAAGATTTAAGTTGACATAAATTCGAATTATGATCTTCGTACGAAAAAATTTAAAAGTAAACAAGACCAGAAATAAAATAAAAGCTGTTTATGGTGTTTTGGTAGAATTTATGTCAACTCAAATCTTACAATTACTTTATTCCAAATAACCCCCGAAAATCCAAATAGCCCCGTTCTACCGGTAAATAAAAAAATAAAAATTAGTATTGGCCCAGAATTTGGCTACGAGTTATGCATCTTCAGTAGCGTCCATCAGTACCTGTAACGAGCAGGCAATAGGACACGCTGGACACGATATAAAGTGTCCCATTGTTTGTGGAACTGCACTGCATTTACACTCCAGGGCGGAGTCTTCTGCGATCTCCACCTGAGGTTTTCCTTTTTTTGGCCAACCTTGGTTCGGAGACTATTTATAGCCTTCCATGTAAGCCAAGGCAACTCATGTCCAGGTGGGAGATTCTCAGCAGGTGGAACGATTTGGTTGGGTAGGGATTCACGATATCACCACAGCTTTAGCCTTTCCATAGACGATTTGCCAGTGAGTGGGAGGACATCGCCGTGAATATTGGTAACTGCACCATCAATTCCGTTTAT
Organism: Dryobota labecula; assembly: GCA_947523025.1. Classification (NCBI taxonomy): domain Eukaryota; kingdom Metazoa; phylum Arthropoda; class Insecta; order Lepidoptera; family Noctuidae; genus Dryobota; species Dryobota labecula. The sequence goes on along the minus strand of OX383287.1, from coordinate 18,461,851 downwards.
ACGTTGTAATAATAAAACTATACTAACTCTCAGTCACACCCACAGTCTACACTTTCACTCACATATGTATACTCACACATATACTTACACTCACTCATACTCACATTTGATTTAATTTAAGATAATTTTAATTTAAGTTAATTTATGTAGTTTTAGCATACAAATTCGGTTTTGCTTTAGGAATAACACGTCTTGCTATGGAAGAGCGGACTCTCCTAATCCAGGCACTATCTGCCTATAAGGAGGATCCAACAACAAAAATTGTTTAGACCTACACTTGTTTAAAAAAAAATACATCGACTGAAAAAATACAAGTATTATCAAGTTATTGGACAATTTGAATAAAAGTTAACCCCCGATTAGGGGGGTTTGCACAATAATTCGATAAATTAATTTGCACTTGCAAAACGCAATGTTTTGTCATTGAGTTTTGTGTATTTTAATTTGCATTTACTGTTAATCTTCGAAATAAACTAAAATTAAAGTCAATTACAAAAACCATTCGCATTGCTACATTTTAAACCAACGTTAAAGCTCTTCATTAAAATTGTACCCAGTGTACAATCACCATAAGAGCCCCGTATTGTCTTGACGTCATCAGTCAGGAGGAGTGAAAATATAACAATACAGGATTAACAGTTGACGCCCTTATAAATATTCATTTTCACAGTATTAAATTCGAGAGCCGTTTGGAGTTGCGTTTTGTTTGTGCGACAGATGTGTTCTCGAAAACTTCGGAGAGATAATGTTCGCGGGAATATTCGTGGACTGAAAAATGAAAATTGTAAGAGCTTTAAAAGTGTTGTATTCTTTCATATTACCGTTATATATACTTTTAGTTTTATCTGGGATCGGTGTGGTCTTTTTCATTTAAATGTAATGACAGTGGCTTGATCTATAATCGAATGTGTACAATCGAATTCAAAAGCTTTTTTTTTTAAACGATTTTCGAACCATATGGCTTTTTTACTCACGAAAATCTCTACAAACTAAATAGTATTGAATAATTGCTAAGTGTCAGCATCCATTCTTAGCTCTAGCTTGAAAATGGTGACTTATTTTTAGAACAAATGGGTTCTTCCCTAATTTATGTTTGAACACACAAATGAGATATGGGGAACTGCAGCAATATCAAACGTTCAAGAAATACAAGTTCTGCAAAATAAAGCAATAAAAACACTTTATAACTTTAACTACTTAACACCAACCTCCAAAATTTACAAAGATACTGAAAATTTGCCTATTATATACATACTTAAAACATGCACTCTAATATACAAAATCATAACACAAGGTACACATTCACAATTAAACTTTAAAAAGAAAACTTACACATACAACACAAGACGACGAGACAAACAAGAATCAAGACAACCCAGAACTGTTTAATAAACTACCTGATGATGTAACCAATAGTTAAGCACATCATCAGGTAGCTTATTAAACAGTTTTGCTCCCTCGTACAGTATTTTTTCTTCCATAATTAGTTCTGGGTTGTCTTAATTCTAGTTTGTCTCCTCGTCTTGCGTTGTACGTGTTTTCTTTGACAACATTTATAAATTTTAAAAAGCCCTAGAAGAACACGTTAGAAAACAACACTAACAATACCAATTGCCACCTTGAACTCTCAATTTTCTTATTGTGAAGATAGAGAATCACACTTACTCGTACTTTTACTTTTATCCTACTTTTCTCAATATGTTAAGTGAACTGTAACGTTCTTTTATTTTGAGGAATAAATATCAGGGATGGGCCGAAATTCGGTTCAAATTCGGCTCAACCGAATTTCGGCAGCTTGAACCGAACTTCGGCATTCGGCCGAAATTCGGTTCAGATGCCGAACATTCGGCACAAGAATAATAATACCTACTTGCACTATTTTGACTGGAATTTAATAGAATTAGAATAGCATTACTGTAAAATAAAATTACGTCTTTTACTCACTCATGGTCATTTATTTTAGTAAGGAACATTTAAAATGTAAACCTTAAATTAAATCAGTTCTTATTGGTCTTGAAAATCTCTGCCTAATTAATTAGACATACTATTACAAAAATGAAATAAACTTAGTATTCTTCTAAAAAACATCTGGATTACAATTCGTAAATTGAATAAAAATGCGTATGAATAAAAAAAGGTTCACAAACTAAACATTCATTAACAACAAGTATTTTTTATTACAGTTTAAGGTTTTTTTTTTTCCAACAATCAAATTAAACAAACTTATCTCATCTATCTACTTACTCATATTTAAAATTTACTAGAGGCAGGTTATGGTGCAAAAACACCGAAGACTGCCAGAACTGAACCAGCTGGCAGAACTTTGTTAGGTTTTTTTTTTTCGTATACGTATCCTGCCTCCGAAAAAAGTCGCTTAGAATATACAGAGCTTCCAGGAGACGATAAATATATTCGAGAAATAACTCATGTTAGCCCAACATAAACTCCCATAAATTGAAACTAATAGATACCTAATAAACCGACGGTATAAAGGCAAACCACCCTAGGTATAAGCACATTAGGCTGTATGGAGGTGTCCACAGTGAGGTAGTGGAGCGAACTATCGCGGTATCTTCACGCTCCGCCGAGTGGAAGCCTTCTGCTCCATCACACGCGTCGATCGGTTTACGCACTTCATGCTTTCATGGGATAACTATTTTTTGAAGTTTTGATGATAAATAGATTAAAATTGAATGTTTTTGGTTAACATTTGATGGATATTCGCTGCACGGAAACTCTTTATTTTTACGTGCATTTGCACAGGAACCTTGTATTGCAAATAATTAATTGCATTTTTTTTTTTTATAAAATTTTTAGGGCAAATAATTAATTGCATTGATTATTTTTTATTATAAACCTTGTAGGACAAATTGAATTGATTATTTTTTTATTATAAACCTTGTAGGACAACTAATTAATTGCATTGATTATATTTTATTGAATAACTAGTTTTTCACCAAATTTATCAACGTTGTTTGAAACGTAGTTTTGAAATTGCTTACAATATGTTTCTGTCGAAGCCGAATCTACATTCACTGCGGTAATTGTAACTAAGAAATCTGAATGGACAATAGATATCAATATGCATTGTTTCCCAATTCGCTGGTCAATGATCCAAACTGTTACTGGTAATATATTAATTGCCTAATTAAGGGCAATTAATATATTACCAGTACACGTCATTAATACGATTATGTGCCTCAGTAATACTGTATCACTGACTAATATCAATATTGAATCACGCATCTACATCAAAAGCATGCCATTTATGAGCGCACACGACCTCCGATATTGTTTACAAATAATTAATTGTCGAATGCAACTGTGACTGTTGATATTAGCGTTATAAATGCTATGCCATATTCTATCTGCATTAACAAATACATCTTTGACAATCAAACTGCTATTCACCAATTTCTACCTTAATCCCTTTTAATAAAGTGCAAAATGTCGAGATAGTTTTTCGACACAATAGTACCTGTAACATGCAAACGACAGTTTCGAATGGTCGTATATACGTAATTTAAAAAGGAATTAATTTTATTCATTGGGAAATAGAGAATATATTGGCTTGGATTAGTTTAACGATCTTATACGCGATTGTACGCGTAACTTTATCTTGCGTGTATTCTAAATTGAGCCATATTCTGATGATGATAAGATGGGTTTTAGTTTGTTGGTAAATGTCGATACGTGTGTCATAAGTGCGTGTATCGAAGGGGTGATACAGGGTGGTGGGTTCGGTGCAACGCGTGTCCGTGAATAATGCGTCACTAACGGGCGATTAATGTCCAGCATCGGGCGATCGGCCGTTTTTGCCGAGCTTACATTCGATTAAACGAATCAAATCCAGATTCACTGTTGGCACTGACGGAAATAACATCAATAATTTTATTGTGTATCACACCTCATACTTGCCAAAGACTGTTTTTGCCGAGAATAATTGCAAGAATTTATTGTGACAGTAATTTAATTTGTGCGAGGAAATTATGACACCGTTAATAATTTCTTAGTATGAACTTGCAGAAAATACTTAAAATACAGTAAACACGACAAACCGTGTGATAAATTTTACAATATTGACAATATGAAACAAAAAACCGGCCAATTGCGTGTCTGGAAACCTCAATCGAAAAATGGTTTTAACAAACCCGCAATATTTTTGAACTGGCTATCCAACAATACCACACATCATGACAGACGAGAAAAAAAATCATCCCGACTTTAAACGTAGGGGAGGTACCCTAAAAATAATTATATTTCAAGATTTTATTTTACCACTTTTTCGGCGTGATTAAATGTACTATATCCTAGTAGATGACAGTGTTCCTTTGATAAACACACCGTACCGGTTTTATGTCAAATTCTTACGCTATCTCTACTATAAAGCTCTGGAACGCGCTACCTCTTGGCATTAAGAAATCTGAAAACAAATTTACTTTTAAAAGAAAAGTTCGTAATTCAGACTAAATAATTCTCTATTAATAGTCTTAAATAATAGTCTAGTCATACTAATTATTTTTAGGTGGTATTTGTTAAAATATCTATTGGTTTATTTTATTTGTATATGTGTATTAGTATCATAAAAATATATTAATTCTCGTAATCTAGAAGTTAGTATTTTAGATATTATTTTTGTACCCTATCACTATGTTTTTATATTTAACCCAAAGGTTGACTGGTAGAGAATGCCTTGTGGCATTAAGTCCGCCTATATATCACTATTGTACATGAAGTTTAAATAAATAAATAAATAAAACACTGTTTTAGAGTTCCATATCTCAAAAGGAGAAAACGAAATTCTTATAGGATCACTCATGTGTCTTTCTGTCTGTCTGTCCATCTATCACAGCGAATATCATTCTCCGAATCTAATGGACCGATTAAGTTGAAAACACATATGAATTTCTGTGACCCAAACACGGACGTGTAACGTAATTAAATGAATTTTGAATATGGGGATCGGGGGTCACTAAGAAAATTGACCACCACCCTTATATCCGAAACTACTGAGCCTAAAATGTTGAAAACAAATCAGTTTACTATACTTATAGATTACAGGAAAACTTATAAGAAGTCTATGATTTTAAAATAACATGATAAATCTCTCAATATTGTGCATACAAACGTACATTTGCAGTTGGAATGTTTGGAAAAACATATTTTTCAACTACAGTGTTAAATTTGATCTTAGGAAAATTCATTCTCTTCCTTCTTCATCCCAACTACGGAACCCTTCATTGTGCGTGGTCCGACACTCACTTAGCCGGTTTTTTTGTTTGTAAAAATCATGAATTTTCGAAAAGAAATCGTGAACCAATTATTTGTAAATCAATAATGTAATTTTACAGTCCACAAATTACTTACCTTTCAAAGCCACGTTTCATTCAGCTCAGGTATAGGTTTTAGGATACCATTTAGCTTCACTTTTGCTTGTCATTTAATTTTAAAAAACTCATATTTTAATTTTAAGTATTTGTTATTTGTACGCCGTTAACAGCAAATGAAGAGATCCGCAAGAGAACCAGGATAACCGACATATGTAGCTCGAAGAATTGCCAAACTTAAATGGCAATGGACAGGGTACATTGCTCGCAGAACAGACGGCCATTGGGGCTGAAAGATTCTGGAGTGGCGACCGCGTACCGGAAGACGTAGCGTTGGAAGGCCACCCACAAGGTAGACCGATGACCTTGTGAATGCCGAGGAATCCGCTGAATGCAGGAAGCAGACAGAACCGGTCGAAGTGGCGGTGCTTGGGGGAGGCCTATGTCCAGCAGTGGACGACTTTTGGCTGAAATAATAATGATGATGAACAGCAAAACCTCTACAAAGTATCTCTGTGCCTAATTTATTTATAACACCTATTTTTACTACAAGTCAAAGTCAAAGTATGTTTAACAAATAAAAACTCTGACTTTGGTATGTGAAACTTATTTATCTGTATCAATTACCTATAAAATGTAAAGCACCTCATGTATATTAGGTGCTCATACCTTATCTAGTTAGCAACTGGTTAGTGGCTTAGGATTAAAGTAAATGCCAAACTGTAAATCAATGAAGCCTGTCTAGTCAGGTTAATCAAATGTATCCGCTGGAGCTTAGGAATATGCAGGGGCACAGTCGTGTACAAAAGGCTTAGGGAAGAAGTATCGAAACGCAAAATATGGAACCACTACTTGGAGTTAACACAACAGTATGAAAAATTATAAAATCATTGCTAATCAAGACGTGTAAAAAAAAAATTCGCAGTCATAAGGACTGCCGACAGAAGTGAAAACACAAAACTTTGGAATAACTATTGTTTTATACATATAGCTCATGGAAAGCGTTCGGTGACGATCGCGAAACTATAAGTTTATCCCCTACCAAAAAGTGCTCAAAGCGCCTACAGAATTTTCACAAAAAAAAAAAACAATTTAAATAATATGATGATGATGATGATGCTGATGTAGCCAAAAAAAATATATATTTTATACATGGGCACTTATGAAACGTCAGAAGCTAGGTGCACGGTTCTAATTGGCCGTTTTCTATGGATAAGAGCCTGCAAGAAACTCCACGGTTACTCTTTTAAAAAGAATTGGCTTCTACCATATCTTCAAATAACAGTATTAATAGATATGGGAGGACGGTGAAGACTGCAACCAGTACCAGATACTTAAAAAATGCTCAACAAATCTACAGTCTACTAGGCCTACACCGTTCTCATATTCACGAAATAGAAAATAATCTATATAAAATATATTTTTTTAATATAGAAAATGACATGATTGCCATTACAACTACAGTAACAAACTGAATAAATATAATGTTCACTAAAGCAACTAATAAAGAGTTAGAATTTGATTTGTAGGTATATAATGTCATGCCCATTATTTATGTGTCATGTATGCATATCTTTTATTAGAGATCCTAAATAAATAAATAAATAAATCTATATATATAGCAACAAATTGCCGTGCGTTAGTCTTGCAAATACTCGAAAATAGCCCGAGCGTTTTGTTTTTGTTTAAAAAATTGGAAATATCCAATGGAACAATCGATCTCACGTGGTCAGTGGTCAAATGTTTTATTAAGAATGAACATTTTAGTTAACTAAAGTTTTTAATACTTCCACACTCTTATAAAGCAATAAAATTCTAAGAAAATCACCTTTCACTTGTGTGCGTGCCTGTCCAGTGTAACCCAGCACCATGTGCACAAATTCCTGGCATAACTATGCGCTACAGTGGCGTAGCTTCATTGGAACTAGCTTAATACTTAGTGTAGCCGAAAACCACGCGTTAGATTTTTATTTTAACAAATTAGTGTTTTAAATAATCTCAAACAATTTAAATCTGAGATTTGAAGTATCCCTTAGTTTCCCTTCCACTGAATAAGCATTAATTAGGTATTACTAGATACCTACTTGCTAAAATTTTAAGAAAAAAAATACGGACGCCGAAAACGAACAGTAAACGAAATTTTATTAAAAAACATTTTTTATTTTATTTAATAAGTAACTTCTTGTATCGTATTCCACAAGAAATCCGGTATCATTCTGATATCCTTGTAGGCCTAGTAGAGTGTAGATTTGTTGGCGGTTTTCTATTTTGTTAAGTACCTGGTAATTGTTGAAAGGCCTACACTGTCCTCCCATACCTATTATCAGTGTTATTTAATAATATTGTAAAGCCAATTATTTTTAAAAGAGTAACCGTGGAGTTTCTTGCCGGCTCTTCTCCATAGGAAACGACTAACTCGAACCGTGCACCTAGCTTCTGACGTTTCATAAGTGCCCATGTAGGTTTATGTGAAATAAAATATTTTGATTTTGATATCAAATATAAAACAAAATAAAGAATTGGGTAGTAGATTGACATAATAACATAGATAACGACGCATTGTTACATGGAAAGTTTTCGCTCGCAACTTGGACCACTCAAATCAATCTGCCTAGCCTTTTCCCAACTATGTTGGGGTCGGCTTCCAGTCTAACCGGAGCGACTGCCTATCTGACCTCCACAACCCAGTAATTGGGTAACACGATACCCCTTGGTAAGACTGGCTGTCAGACTTTTGGGCTTCTGACGACCCGTAACGACTGTCAAAGATCCACGACTGACAGTCGGAATATAATAGAATAATAAAATATTTAAAAAAATACTATAATAGAATATTAAAGAAAATACTCTCCGAAACATTGTTGTGGGTGCCTGTCCTTTCTAATGTGTGTGCACCTTCCTGGCATAACTGCTCTCTACCGTAGCAGAAGCTCAGTGGAACAGGCTTAATTCGCCATCTACAACTGTGCCTAACCTTAATAAAGTATTATGGACGTAAACGGTTGTAAATAGGTGGTTTACATGAAGTGATTTAGGTCAGCAAATGGGTTTAGTCTAGGAATGACTAATTCGCGAAATTACTACAGAGTTAATTGACAAATACTTGGAATTTACAATTCTGGAACGTAATTAAATGCCACTAAATTTTACTTCCTGATGAGGGCATTGAGAAATTAATAATCAATGACGAGGTACTTACTGATCATAAGACTATGCCCTAGTAGCATTTTTGTTGGCATTTAGTTGGGCCACGTACCTCTGTAAGTGGCCCAACTAAATGCCAACAAAAAATGCTACTATGGTGGCAAAAATCATTAAACTAATAATCAATGACCAGGTACTTACTGATCCTAAGGCAAATACCTTTAATCATTTCACTTTCCACGTTGCTTTGGATTTATTAACAGCCGTATTTATAAAATAATTGTTCTGGGACATCTTTGTTTGCGAAATGATTGTTTTGTATTTTTTAACGTGAGCTTTAAACTTCATTTTATGGTCGTTGTTTGAGTTTCTCCTACATTTCCAGAGAATATCACGTTTACGCTTACTACAATTTTTTATTCCTTTTGATAAACATTTAGGTCTTGAAATACATTGCGATTTTATTGCTCTCAAGTGTATTATTAATGTGTTTTTTTTTAATAGGAAAGCATAAGTCATGTATCAAGCTGAATATATCATGGAATGAATTGTAGGCACTGTTAGGGTCTGTAGACTCATACACAAGATGTTTACGTTATTATTTAATTATAACGAAAGCTGTTTGAAATAAATGATTCGCCATAACCTTAGATTACATTTTATTCACTATATTCCTAATCAAAGTACTACTGTTCATACATAAAAAAATCAGTCATTTGTAGAATCAGTCAATTGTAGAATCGGTCATATATAGAAACAGTCAATTTTAGAATCGGTCATTTGTAGAATCAGTCATTTATAGAATTGTACAATCCAAGAATTGGTCTACTAAAGACTCTGTAGTCATTTCGCGAATTAGATTCCTAGACTAAACCGGCAAATATTGCTTATATAGTTATGCACAGTGAGAGTTTTAAAAATATTGAAAGGACAACAACTTTTGAATCATCAAAATTCAAGTAAATAAACTAATAACAAAACGTTGAAAAATCTTATCGTTCCTTTTGCACCAAAGGACCAAACAAAACAAACCGAATGAAATTTTCGCCATCAAGTATTTTCCCCTTATTGATGGCAGGTACGTTTAAAAACAAGGTTTTTTATCATGTAGACACAATAGCCCCATAAAGAGGCATTCCGTCGACAGTGAAAAATGACACTCATCATTTCAACACCATTTTTATGAGCACAATTTCTTTCGCATAAAAATAAAAATCGGCGCGTCTTTATAAAAATATCTCTTCAATTGTCATTCATGGCAGCGTGGCGCGTATTTGTCACCCGCCATGTCGGTCGCGGGTCGCGTTCCAAATATAAAAATGCAATTTTAAACAAAAATCCAGCCGCTGGATTCGAACCCTCACAATAAAAAATAAATGCGTGCAAACGTAGAAACAAGCGCCAAACTTTTGTTGCCAGATATTTTTTCAACATTTGTGATGATACCTACGTCCTAGAAATTTTGGGTTTTGTAATCCTAAAGGGAAAAAATATGGTAAGGATGATGGAGTTTATTTTGTATGCTTTTGTATAACTTCCTAGGTTTTATACTTAACTGTTAATTAGCTTATTCCAATTTTTTTTTAGGCTTTTGTCAACTGATCTGTCTTATTTCCATCAAACCCGTAATTAATAATTCATACATCGAATATTAAACATTTTAATAAGAGCTATATGCCCAATAGCCTCCAATCGAACCAAACTTTTGTACACATCTTCCACCACAATATTTAAAAATAAAGGTGATTTTGTGAGGTAACTTTTGAACCCCAACAACAAAACTAAGTCCCGTATTACAGAACGCCACTCAATTCTCAAGCATTACATAAAATTAGTTTCAACCAATCAAATGGCTTGAATCTAGTTTTAAGTAATGCTTGAGTATTGAGTGACGTTCTGTAATACGGGCCTAAATCTTGTTGAACTATTCTTACCTCAAAATTCTTTATACATCCTCACACAAATGCGTATCTAAGGACCTATCATAATAAAATAAACTTTACGATGTAATTCAAAAAACACCAATAACAAATACAAACACAATCATCAATAAATTTGATTCGCGAAACAAAATCAAAGAAACGCTGTCTCGGGAGGGTTCTGTGCATGAATTTGGTATTCACTGCGTCGTCAAGAAGACATCAGCAGGCAGAGTAGCAAAATATTATAATAGCATAATGGTGTCAGGTGGCGTTGTTCTGTAGGGATACGCCTTTACAAACACGGTAGCGGTTAGGGATGGGTTTAGGTATCGATATTTTTTGTACCTGTAATTTCAATTGTGTAAAATACATGATAATGTTTTTTTTTTTTTTCAATTTAATTATGCGATAAAGAAAAGCATTTGAAAAATCCAATAAATAAAATACTAAGCAACAGCGAGAGTTTTCTCGTCACTCACTGGTCAAGACAAGAATCGCTTGAGCATGGTGAAGTTGTATTTATTTTTCATTACTTTCATATGAAGTAATATGAGCCAGACTAAGAAAAACTAGCGGAATTTGTATGTAGCTAAGAAAAAATAAAATATCCGCTGAGTAGTGAAAAAGTGAAAAATCTTACCTTATTTGCAGAAAAATCTTTTCTGAAAATAAGGTAAGATTTTTCACTTTATTGATATAGTAATTTTACATCGTTTCACATATAACTAAATAATTAATAAACATGAAAGCAACAAAATACGATCTAGAGGAATGTAGCCATTGTTCTTTAGATCGAATTTTGTTGCTGCGTGTCTCAATATGAAACTTTATAAAAGGTATTGGAAAATTCTAGACACACTTACCGAGGGAGTTGATTGAGCCGCTTTTCATAATACCTTCTCAGCCACGAGATAATATTTTTTTAAAGGAGTGGCGCTAGTGGACCTTTGAGGGCCACTTAACATTTTAAAAGAGTAAGTGTGGAGTTTTTTGACCATTCTTCTCCATACGTACATAGGTAACTAACCTTTTGGATGGCGCAACTAGAATCAATTAAATATTTTTGTAAATTTAAAAGTGGCTTTTATTTATTTATTTAACAATTTATGTACACACATATAAACAGACAAGAAGAAAGGAACAGAAAAATACGTACAAAGGTGATGCTTATTTCTAATGAAATCTCTTCCAGCATACCTACGATAGGAAAGTAGATATAGAGATGTAGACAACGTGTGTAAGTGTAGAAAAGAAAAAATACAATAAAAAATATGCATAAAATCAAAATAGCTATACACTAATATAAATACTTATAAACATACAATAAGAGAATATACTTACATACATACTTCTAAAATAAATATCACTCAAATATATACTTAGAACTACAATGTAGTGGAAAATAATAAATACATAATAATATGCAACTATGACGAAGTAGAAAGATAGTGATCTTTTACTCTTCTTTTAAAGGCTGCAACAGTTTGGCAATCCCTAATGTCAGGTGGCAGTGAATTCCACAACCGAGCCGCGTGCACAGTGAATGAGTAGGAGTAGAAGTCGGATGAGTGGCCTTTTATGTGCCTATTTAAAAAAAAAAATGACTTTGACTTTTGAGTTTGACTTGAGCAAAAATATCGATAAGCAGTAGAGCAGCACTGGTTGAAAAGCGACGTCGTCTCGCATCTCGCCGCTACGTCGACGGAGCATCGCACACTAAGCGGGGTTTAGGCTCGTGATATGAAAGCGAAGTGACGTCACGAGCTCTCCAGCCAACATCGCAACATCCATGTAACTTCGTACCAACGTCGAGTTTTATTGCTCGTCGGATTGTCGTGTGCTTAGTTTTATTGCACTCCCGGTGTTTAGATACCGCCTCTGCGGCTCGAATGCCAAACAGCTCGGAATATTCATGTACCCAAAATCAAAGCAACCAACCCCCAAACAAACGCTTTTTATTACTGTTTGCAAACTATCAACATTCAAGCGTACTATCTGCATTATGTATTCAACCCTTTTTATTTGTAACTAGCTGACCCGACAGACTTCGTTCTGTCAAAAGCTATAGTATAAACTCCACTACTCTACCCTACCCTACCCTACCTACCCTACCTACCTACCTACCTACCTACCTACCTACCTACCTACCTACCCTACCTACCTACCTACCTACCTACCTACCTACCTACTACCTACCTACCTACCTACCTACCTACCTACCTACCTACCTACCTACCTACCTACCTACCTACCTAACTACCTACCCTACCCTACCCTACCCTACCCTACCTACCTACCTACCTACCCTACCCTACCCTACCCTACCCTACCTACCTACCCTACCCTACCCTACCCTACCCTATCTACCTACCTACCTACCCTACCCTACTCTACCCTACCCTAATTTTTCGTAAAAACCATTAAAAAAAAAGCCTAAAAACCATCCTTGGACTTCAACGAACATTAAAAAAAAAATTGGTAAAATTGGTCCAGGCGTTGTTGAGTTATGCGCTTACCAACACATTTTGCGATTCATTTTTTATTATAGATGTTATATGAATTAATTTCAACTCAGTGAAAACCCCAACATTAATGTTTACTCGGATAATGGTGATTAGGTAAAATGTATGGAAACGGCAATTAAGAATGAAAAATGATCATTACGCTCGTTTATAATTAAAAAGCTCCCACATATTCATATGCGTAGGTACTAGTCTGTTTCGACTTTGATTAATATTGGACTTGACAGGCTGGAAGCTTTCAAGGTATAACGAAATGATCATCCATTCATAAATGCTTTGTTACTTTTAGGATAATTAAATATGATAATATGCAGAAGCTGAAATGTGACTTTACATCTAAATTGAATGACAGAATTAATTAATTTCACCAAAAACAGTGCATCATAATTATAATAGTATTTTATTGAGGGGACAGTATAATTTAATCGAACGTCACAAAAATATTATTTTGACTAACTGACTCGGAAAAGAATAACTAAGCATGAAACTACTGAAAATGTAATATCTACTTAAGTAGGTACTACATTCGTAAGAAGCTGGCAGTACCACATCAACGGTAATTTTATCCCATTGTTTGTCTTAATTGATTTAGTATATTCGTGTATTATGTGTATTTATTTGTTCTTATATTTATAGTTATTTATAGTTAAGGTATAGGTTTATCCTTATATTTAAATAAAATAATTTCTCCAATTTTCGTAATTGCCCGTACCACTGTTTGTCTCTGCACCACCCAAAGGTTGACTGGTAGAAAATACCTATGGCATTAAGTCCGCCTCTGTATATTTGTGTGAGAAAGTGTTAAATAAATAAATAATGACTGAATATAACTGCGAAGCTTGAAAATTATCCACCTGAAGGACGAGTAGATCAACATTTCATCAAAATAACTATAAAACTAGACACAATTCGAGTGATCAATTTCGCTACACTGTTTTATTGCGATAAAAATACAGCTAAATAAACAGACTAGATTAACCCATCGCAATGGATATGGATAATCCATATCAGTCAAGTTTAAATCGCGGCAAACGAAAATGTCAACTTGTAATCTACGTAATTAAGTGAATGTCAGGGTGGGTTTACAGTAGGGTCACACTCACCACGCGAGGAAAATTATTACTCGAGTAAATTTTTTTGGTCCATGGGTTCGTTTGTTTTTATGAATCAGTGTAGATCATTTTCAGATTTTTCAGACCACATATAAACGAATCAAATACAACAAAAAATTTTGACATAAATAATTGCTTCAAATAAAACATACATTATATTATAAACCGGGAAGAAGGCGTCTTCCCATGGGGGTAGGCAGAAACTATAGAACGCTACCTGCTACACACTCCTTTTGCTTCGTTTATATTCATACATCTGATCATACACACACGCCGGTTGCGAGTGCTACGCACCTGACCTTTCTGAAGAACATCACAAATTAGGTCTCTTAGAGCGACCCCTTACGGCGTTTTCACTCACATCTCTGGCCTTGTAAATACCTTTTGTTAGTCGCCTTTTATTCATCCTCTCAACATGACCAAACCATCTAAGCATACTCTTTTAAATATTTGTCACTACATCTACTTTTAAACTTTCTACATACTTATAATGAAATACTACTACTACTACTTATTATTTCACATCTAATTAACAATTGCATTAAAAACCTTTGGAGTTGACATAATCGGAAAATCTCTAATTTGCCTTTTCACTGCCTATCATCAAGTCAGAGAGTTACTGTTAGCCTGTATCATCCCACAACAGAGACAAAGATTAAGATTTGTTTTTTATTCTGCCTCATGAAAATCTATTCACAGACAGCCCTAACTTTCTGGAACGGCAAGCCGAGCGTCTCGTCGCCGCCCGCCTCGCCATGAAACACGAGTATGATACGAACACAGTATAAGTGCGTGAGACATAATGGCCGACATTATAATAACAGCGCAATAAAACTGTTTTCGAAACGAAACACCCATGTTAAAAGGTGAAATGGATTACACACGCTTTTCTGACATAATAATAAATACACATGCTTGTTGTCAAAATAACTAATCACAAAAATGTGACAATCAGTTTTAATCCGATATCATGAAGCTATTACGCCGAAATATCACTGTAATATTTATTTCTGTATTTTTTCAAGTTTAACTTAAATACAACATACAAACTAAAAATAAAACATTTGTACTATATACCTACACGAAAAAAAAGGGGAAGTGCTCATTGGGCATCCAAAAATTCTTCCGCATCGCCGTCAGTGGAAAAAGTGCCCAAAAGGCCAACGTGGCAACGCTGATTCTTCGGCCTAAATCCCGATACACGATGAGCACTCGGACCCCACGGACGTAATGTTTCAACCCCAAACGGCTCAAAAATATAACTATAAGGTAGTTATATTTGCGCCGTTTGAGGTTTTCTGCACCTGCAATTGTAATTGATTAAATACAACATCACTGAATAATATTTACCTATTTGCAAATAATTTCAGGCCTCGTATTCAATAGTTCACTGCTGAGAACAGACAGCTAATAAAAATTACCAATAAAAGCTATGACGAGACTAGCGCTATCGGAGTTATGAAGTAGAGAAATCGCAAGAAACTTCTACCAAGTTATGACATTTACTTTAATTTCAGTCCTCTTTATCAAAATCTGTCGCAATATTTCTTACCACTATATGAACAATCAACATATTTAAGGATGTGCGACGCGTCGACTCAGGAGATTCGAGGCGCGAACTTCGCGAGTTAATTCTTGCTAAATGAATTATTCCTTCCCGCCGAGGTGGCGCCCTCTATTGACGGAGCAAACTCGCTAAATAGTTTCGTTCCCGCTGCTATTATTGTTGAGAAACTGTCGCATAAGTTGGATGTTGAGTATGTCTGCTGACACAATAGTTTCGTAGTTGGTTAAATTGTCCCTGGAGTGAAATCTTTGCTGCTTTGTTGACGTATTTTGATTGTACCTTCCATTCCTACAGACTACCGACTATATTTTATTTATGTGACTATACAGCATGTAACAAAAACCCTGTCCGATCCTTAAGAGTATTATTCGGCATCGTACTGCGTACATATAAACGTAACCATTTAATGGATTTGAGATTAATATATTTCCTCAGAGAAAATAATTATATAAAAAAATAAAATAAAAACGTATCAAAGGCAACACTGATCGCTCGACAAAGTTCACGTGTTAAGTTACCTACAGTAGCGCGCCGGTAGGCAACCAGTCGGCGACATCAAAAGAGTCGGCAACTAGCTGAAAGAGTGCCTACAACGCGGTAGCGGTATTCTAGAGCGGTGTTCTTTGAAATAAAAATAGGTAAAAATAAAAAGATTTTGACGGCGGGTGGAGTGTTGTCAACTTATGAAAATTTGCCATTGTCAGTGTAAAATTTCGCAAGGATTATAAAAAAAAAAACAATAACGGTTGGTGACGTTGTCAGAAGATAGTTGGTGACGTTGTCAGAAGATAGTTGGTGACGTTGTCGGAAGATAGTTGCTGACGTGGTCAGAAGATAGTTTGGCGACGTTGTCAGACAGCTGGTGACGTTGTCAGAAGATTATTGCTGACGTTGGCAACTATCTTCTGAAGTTGTCAGAAGAGTGTTGCTGACGTGGTCCGTAGATAATTGGCGACGTTGTCAGATAGTTGGTGATGATGTCAAAAGATAGTTGGCGACGTTGTCAGATAATTGGTCACGATGTCAGAAGATTGGCTGACGTTGACTACTATCTTCTGACGTTGTCAGAAGATTGGCTGACGTGGTCAGAAGATTATTGCTAACGTTGGCTACTATGTTCTGACGTTGTCTGAAGATTGTTGCTGACGTTGGCTACTAACTTCTGACGTTGTTAGAAGATTATGGCTTACATTGGCTACTATCTTCGGACGTAAGCTACTATCTTCTGACGTTGTCAAAAGATTGTTGCTCACGTAGGCTAGTATCTTCTGACGTTGTCAGAAGATTGTTGCTGACGTGGTCTGTAGATAATTGGCGACGTTGTCAGATAGTTGGTGATGATGTCAAAAGATAGTTGGCGACGTTGTCAGATAATTGGTCGCGATGTCAGAAGATTGTTGCTTACGTTGGCTACAATCTTCTGACGTTGTAAGAAGATTGTTGCTTACGCTGGCTACTATCTTCTGACGTTGTCAGAAGATTGGTTGACGTTGGCTACTATCTTCTGACGTTGTCAAAAGATTGTTGCTTACGTTGGCTACTATCTTCTGACATCAGAAAATTGTTGCTTACGTTGGCTACTATCGTCTGACGTTGTCAGAAGATTATTGCTTACGTTGGCTACTATCTTCTGACGTTGTCAGAAGATTGGCTGACGTTGGCTACTATCTTCTGACGTTGTCAGAAGATTATTGCTTACGTTGGCTACTATCTTCTAAGGTTGTCGGAAGGTTGGCTGACGTTGACTACAATCTTCTGACGTTGTCAGAAGCTGCTATTTGCTATCTTTTTGTTGCTTACGTTGACTAATAACAATAATCTTGATAGTAGCAATAATCTTCTGACAACGCCAGAAGATAGTAGCCAACGTCAGCCAAACTTCTGACAACGTCAGAAGATATTAGCCAACGTAAGCAATAATCTTCTGACAACGTAAGAAGATAGTAGCCAACATCAGCCAAACTTCTGACAACGTCAGAAGATAGTAGCCAACGTAAGCAACAATTTTCTGATGTCAGAAGATAGTAGCCAACGTAAGCAACAATCTTCTGACAACGTCAGAAGATAGTAGCCAACGTCAGCCAAACGTTGTCAGAAGATTGTTGTTTACGTTGGCTACTATCTTGTGACGTTGTCAGAAGTTTGGCTGATGTTGGCTACTATCTTCTTACGTTGTCAGAAGATTATTGCTTACGTTGGCTAATATTTTCTGACGTTGTCAGAAGTTTGGCTGACGTTGGCTACTATCTTCTGTCGTTGTCAGAAGATTGTTGTTTACGTTGGCTACTATCTTCTGACGTTGTCAGAAGATTGGCTGACGTTGGCTACTATCTTCTGACGTTGTCGGAAGATTATTGCTTACGTTGAGAACTATCTTCTGACGTTGTCAGAAGTTTGGCTGACGTTGGCTACTATCTTCTGACGTTGTCAGAAGATTGTTGCTTAGGTTGGCTACTATTTTCTGACGTTATCAGAAGATTATTGCTTACGTTGGCTACTATCTTCTGACGTTGACAGAAGATTGTTGCTTACGTTAACTGCTATCTTCTGACGTTGTCAGAAGTTTGGCTGACGTTGGCTACTATCTTCTGACGTTGTCAGAAGATTGTTGCTTACGTTGGCTACTATTTTCTGCCGTTGTCAGAAGATTGTTGCTTACGTTGGCTACTATCTTCTGACGTTGTCAGAAGTTTGGCTGACGTTGGCTACTATCTTCTTACGATGTCAGAAGATTATTGCTTACGTTGGCTACTATCTTCTGACGTTGTCAGAAGTTTGGCTGACGTTGGCTACTATCTTCTGTCGTAGTCAGAAGATTGTTGCTTACGTTGGCTACTATCTTCTGACGTTTTCAGAAGATTGGCTGACGTTGGCTACTATCTTCTGTCGTTGTCAGAAGATTGTTGCTTACGTTGGCTACTATCTTCTGACGTTCCGACAAAAAACAGTACTCAATCGTAGCTTCCGTTTTGCCATTTTTATTCCCGTTAAAAATGGCAAAACGGAAGCTACGATTGAGTACTGTTTTTTGTACTAAAAATATTTTTGACGTTCCATTTTATCCCATAATTACCTTTAAAGAGTGTGCACAATAACTATAAGCCGCATCTTAGATTAAAGAAATTTAATAACGTATTTGCGTATAAAATACGACATTATTTAGTAATATATTTTTGTGTATACATCAAACGTGTTTTTCTTTGAATACCCGCTTCCTAACATGAAGAAAAGTATTTATTACTTTTTGACATGACATTGACATATTGGCAATTATTTTTTGCTTGCTTTGTTTGCATTGCAGTTCCAAGTTGCGTGTATGCGTTTCTTGCGTAACTGTGCGATTATTTTATGTTACTGATAATTTATTTTAGCGACCATTGCACACGGACTAATATCATCTAGACACGATTTCTATTGCTATTCTTATTGGATTCTGCTTTTCCCTTCGATTTGGATATTATGATGAGGCGAATCAATTGTGGTGTCGCTGTGCTGCGGATTCGCAGACATATCGTGTCAAGGCTGGCGTTTACCCCTGCAAGTGAGTCTTGCTCGATGGTTAGCAAATCAGGTACACCTCTATACTACGGCAGTCGCGTAAACCATGCAGTAAACTCGTAAAGGCTACATGGAGCAGTTGTGTTATATTGCAAAGACGTTTCTATACTGTTGCAGTGGATAACCCTTTAGTAGGTACCCAATTTTTGAACAATGTTTTGGTGTCTCTAGAAGACATTATTATTTTTTTCTCATTTTATTTATGCATGTTGTATCTACAATAAAAGAATTTGTTTGGCAATAAATACATACAAAGTTTTATTTATTATAATCCCAATTACGGGTATTGAAGATAGAAACCAAATACGGAACTAAAAATGATACGAATATCGGTTATCGATTATGGTATACTCACAGAAGAACGATGTGACTACTCAGGCCCGAAAGAGCTGAGAGAATACACCGACGGATCAAAAACCGACTCTGGGACCGGAGTCGGAGTTTTGCTCACAAGACCCTTAACATAAACATAACCAGCCCGCTGGGAATGTTCAACACCGTCTACCAGGCAGAGTGTGTGGGCATCTAACAAGCGGCGCACGCCATAGAAGCCAGGAGAGTCACGGACACCCATATCATATTCGTATACTCTCCGACAGTGCTTCAGTTCTCCAATCCTTAGGGAAAAGATATATCACCTCGAAACTGATACTAGAATGTCACAATGCACTAGAACGAGCAACGGTGCCCAACCGCAACACAGTGACACTGGAATTGATAAAAGGACACATCGGATCTCTGGGTAATGACACAGCTGACGAACTAGCAAGAAGGGCACCCAGCACGTCAGTGTGTAGATCCGAGCCTATCATACCCATCCCCTTCAACCAATGACGGAGGTGGCTACAGGATTTCACCCACACACAAGCGGAGAACTGGTGGACCTCGACACAGAGACTATGCCATCCTTGGATGGTAGGCTGACCAGGCGCTTTTTACGCCTGGACAGGAACGGTCTGCGTCTGGTGACGGTTCATAAACGACGGAGTTACGAGGTAACAACAAAAAAAAGTCGCAGTCGGAAGTCGGAATCGGAACTTAATAAATATTATGTTTTGTTGTGTGGGTGTGTGTGTGTGTGTGTACTGAAGATCGTAGTGGACGTTGTCGCTCGTCGTCGCACCGCGCGTTGTTGCCGTACTGTGCAATTATACCTAAAACTATGCTAAAACTTTTTATATCGGTTACACATATACTTATTAACACTTATAAAATGTTACAGTTTCATTCGGTAAATATAAAGTGTTTTACTTTTAAAGCTGTTTCAAAAAACAGTGTTAAAACCCTTATTTCGGTTACAAGTTTGCATATTTCATCTGCAGAAAAGAATAAATAAAAAAGCTATTTCAGTAACTAGAGCCCCAGTTGTTTAGGTATAACTATCACATATTAACACATACCTTACATTCATGTTTTTGTAAATACTGTAATTAAAATGTTACAAACTTTTGTGTGTGACACGTAACACGTAAGTCAACATAAATCTGAACAACAATAGCAAGTCATTAACGTGTTTATTACAAGTTCTATTCAGAAATATTTAGAACATGAACTATTAAATGTAGGTACGTACCATTTTGTTTGTTATTTTATGGCAAAACTTGGAATGTACATTGGGACAGTAGATGCCCAGGGCCTAAAGTCTGCTATTGCAATAGTGTCAGAATGGTCTATCATTGATTTCATAATTGTTGATTTTGACAAGTTTGGTAATCTACTAATATAATGGCGTTATTATGACTTTACAATTGTCAGCCACTGACACTCCATTGAAAGAATTGGTAATCTCGTACATAATGACAAATGAAACTTCCTACTAAACTCCCAACTTCCTACTACTTCAGATTGTTTATAACACTAATAAATAATATGTAAAAATATATATATATGAAATCTGGCATTAATAAATGTTCAAAATGTCATTGTAATACAATTCTATTACGACACCACCATTATGAATTTAGCAGATTACGAATTTTTTGTAAAATGACAGTGGGATCGTGTTGGAGTGACGAATTTATAAAAATAGCAGACTTGGGCCCTAGCTATGATACTAAAAGAACAACCAACCCAATGACAACCCCATTTTAAGTCCACAAATTCACTATCCATGCCAAGGTTGGCTGGAAGAGATCGCAGTATGCGATAAGGCCGCCCATTGTATATGTTTATGTTTTCCTTTTTTTTTTGTAATGTGTTATCTGATGTACAATAAAGCATATATAAATAAATAAATAAAAGCTGAAATCACTGATAAACCGTTTACTTTAAAGATACCATAGAAATACGCAAAGCACACACGATAATCAGCTACGTCAAAGCATTCATTAGAAGTTAGAGAATGATATCCAATCCTCATAGCACGGTGCACGGTGTCGCGGTTGTAAAGCGGCTTTACCCCGACAACGCCGACGTTAGGATCCCTGCGACGTTCCTAAAACCAGAATACTCAATTAATATGCTAATAATATGGAGGATTTGACAAGGGTGCGGTGCAAGGTGCAGTAAAACCGAACTCGTGTTGAAATAGCACCGTCTTATCTCTGAGCTTGCTAATTATTATTGCGGCTGTGCTACGAGTATCCTTGTTTTATTAATTCGGGTTTAAATTTTGGATTGGTAGGTATAACTGTGACTAAAAATAAAAAATAAATTAGCTACGATGTTTGGCAATGTTTTAATAATCCATTTCCAAGAATGGACCTACATCAATTCAGCCGAAAGAAGTCCACTGCTGGACATAGGCCTCCCCTAAGCACCGCCACCTCGACCGGTTCTGTGCTTCCCGCATCCAGCGGATTCCTGCGGCGTTCATAAGGTCATCGGTCCACCTTGTGGGACTCCTTCCAACGCTGCGTCTTCCGGTACGCGGTCGCCACTCCAGAACCTTTCGGCCCCAATGGCCATCTGTTCTGCGCGCAATGTGCCCTGCCCATTGCCACTTAAGTTTGGGAATTCTTCGAGCTAAAACTTAAACATTACACATACTAAAACATTAGAAGAAGCCATTTAAAATGATTTCTAATTGTCTTTTTCGCTTCCATGTACTTTGACAGCTGAGTCCCGCTTTTTTTGCCATGTCCCGCAATTTGATCGCCAAAATCCCGATAAATTCATGCATTAAGGTTAGCAAGCCTAATTACAGACTACTCCCTCTCACATTCGTTCACAGGCGTTCATAAGGTCATCGGTCCACCTTGTGGGAGGCCTTCCAACGCTGCGTCTTCCGGTACGCGGTCGCCACTCCAGAACCTTTCGGCCTGCCCATTGTGACCATAATGGACCTACATAATAATATATTTAAAAAATACCATCATTTTTTTTCTTGCCGAAAAATCAAATTAGGGTAGATTCTAAGTGTAATCTGTAAAAATCTAAATTGTTCTCACCGTGGTTGTTTACGATACTTGTAACGTTAAGTAAAAAAAAAAACACCTGTTTTTATTATTTTATACTACACTATTAGTTATATATATTTTAGTGATATTTATTTTAGAAGTATGTATGTATTTAAGTTTATTCTCATATTGTATGTTTATATTAAAATTAGTGAATAGTTTTTATTTTTTATTTTATGTATTTTCCTTTCTCTTCTACTCTCACACACATGTTGTCTACATCTCTTTATCTACTTACTTATCGCCGGTATGTTGAAAAAGATTTATTTAGTTGTACGTATTTTTCTATTCCTTTCTTCTTGTCTGTTTCTATGTGTGTACATAAACTGTTAAATGAATAAAATCGTTAGGAAAAGGCTAGGCAGATGGTGATTCAAGTACAGTGGCACATCAAGCTACGCGAAACTGACAAATTTCTCCAACGATTTTAAACTTTAAAATGTTAGTGATTAAGTTCAAAATAGAACGAGAAAATTTAACAGTTTGTGGTAAATTGATGCTCTGGCCACCGTACCTAATTACTAATTAACATCAGCAGGTATACGAACAAACCAGATACGACGTAACTGGTCAAGGTTACAAATGAATGCGTCTGCACACACTTTCGCGCGGATTGCGTCCGCACACCGAAGTAGAGCACCTTTCACCTCCACCGATTACTTAACATGTTATTTTGTAGTAAGTTATTTAACGCACATTATCAAGCCTTCGATAGCTCAGTTGGTAGAGCGGTGGACTGTAGATGTGTAATGGCTGATATCCATAGGTCGCTGGTTCAAATCCGGCTCGAAGGATTTTTTCTTTTGGATATCACCCAAGATTTTTAAAGATAGTTATAGTTTTATTTAAATGTTATATCAAGCCTTCGATAGCTCAGTTGGTAGAGCGGTGGACTGTAGATGTGTAGTAACTGATATCCATAGGTCGCTGGTTCAAATCCGGCTCGAAGGATTTTTTTTTGGATATTACCCAAGATTTTTAAAGATAGTTATAGTTTTATTTAAATGTTATATCAAGCCTTCGATAGCTCAGTTGGTAGAGCGGTGGACTGTAGATGTGTAGGAACTGATATCCATAGGTCGCTGGTTCAAATCCGGCTCGAAGGATTTTTTTTTTTTGGATATCACGCAAGATTTTTAAAGATAGTTATAGTTTTATTTAAATGTTATATCAAGCCTTCGATAGCTCAGTTGGTAGAGCGGTGGACTGTAGATGTGTAGTAACTGATATCCATAGGTCGCTGGTTCAAATCCGGCTCGAAGGAATTTTTTTTTTACCTTTTACAACCGTACATTTTTTAAAGATTATTTTTATCGATTATTATTTATTTTTATTTATTATTTTCATTCTTTAAGGTCGCGGAAATGCACTGGATGTGGAAGCCATGACCGGTTTTTGTGATTGCTTAGAAAGCCTTTGTCTAGAATTGGACGACTTTTGGCCGAATGATGATATAATGATGATGAAGCTTGAAAGAATTGTTAAATATTTTCATTCATCCTTACGACGACATCATTGGGATTTGTAGAATACTAAGTAAATGGAGTGTTAGCATGTGAGCGGACTGCACGCAATAGCTCTGCGTAGTCACAAGCACAGGCAATTAATACTTAGATGCAATTGGCATCCGATAGTATGGTACGAAGCTTGGAATTTTCTAATTAATACTAATTTTCATTTCTTTATATTATATCACTTACAGAAATGGTAAGTGTTGTATGATCCATTTCCTTCCGTAAACTAAATGTTGCAAATAATTAGTAGTGGTATGCTCATAGCATTCACTTACACTGAAAAAAAAGCACTCCAATCAAGTGACTTTTTAGCTTGATTGACGATATCTTGCTTAGATTAATCAAAATCTTAGTTAAGTTGATCATGACGGCATAATTACAGCAATACTAGTTCAAATGATTGAACGCTCAAACAAGTTTCTCGATAACCCTTAACATGACATCATTGTAGAAGAGTTAAAAAGAGACAAGTTAAAAAAATGTTAACAGTAACAAAGTACTAGGTTAGTTGTGTCAATGAAGCATTTTGATTACTTCAATAAAGATCATTGAAACTTTAATCTAATAATCTTGGTTGGAGCGACTATGTTTTGACTTGATTGCTGCAAATAGGTTTTGTGATAACTCCAATCAAGATCCCGCTTCAAATCACAATCAAATAAAAGTAGTAGCTGTGATCATTGTGCATGATAGGCTCAGATGCAAACAAGTTACTTAGTCAATCTAAATAAAATCTTGATTGTGACATCAACTTTTTTTTTTTTTTTAGTGTCCGTGTCTTAGGCGAATGGTGACAGTTAATACAATATTTTGATCGAATTTTGAATACACAATGCACCTTTGACGTTCACAATAAACAATATGCGTATGAGCATTCCATTTTCTCATTACTGCGTGATTTGCTTTAACCGAAGTAGAGCACGTTTCACCTCGTCAGAATAATGCATAATGTTTTATTCTACTTACTTATTTCAAAGGCATTACTATGCCTTCGATAGCTCAGTTGGTAGAGCGGTGGACTGTAGATGTGTATAAAGATTGATATCCATAGGTTCAAATCCGGCTCGAAGGAAATTTTTTTAGGGTACCGTACCTCGATAGGAAAAAACATAACAATTATAGAATCACTCGTGTGTGTGTCTGTCTGTCCATCTGTCAACCGATTTGCTCCGAATCTACTGGACCGATTTTTTTTTATAATTTAGTTCACATATGAATTTCTGTGACCCAAATACGAACGCTTAACATAAATAAATAAATTATGGGGAGTTCACTTTTGGGGGAAAAATTAGAAATAAAAAAAAAGGTTTTGCGAACTGTAGCGTGTGAAGGGCTTGTTATAATTTTATAAGAAAATAATTAGTTTTAAAGTTATTAAAGAAAATAGATAAAAATTGACCCTTATCTCCGAAACTGTAGAACATACAATTTTGAAAAAAAAATACAAAGAACAGTTCTATAATCATAGATTACAGGAAAACTGTTAACGATTACAAGAAGTCTATGGTCTTAAAATAACATGGTAAATCACTCAATATTGTGCGTACAAACTTACATTTGCAGTTGCAATGTTTTTCAAATACAATGTTAAGTTTGTTCTTGGGATAAATTCATCCCAACTACGGAACCCATTCACATTCATTGTTCACTTGGCCGGTTTTTTTACATTTACAACCCTATTATTATTACTGCGATCATATTTTTAATATTGTGTAAGCTTTCGGAAACTCAATTGTTAAGCGGGAGACTGTTATTTCGATGTACCAATACTGAAATAACTGTTATTGATGTTCAAATCTTGCTTTGGATTTTTATTTTAAAACCTATTTTATTTAAACAAAAGTATAAAATAAGTAATAAATCGAAGGATACGCACGTTTACTTTTAAATCATTGGGATCACAGAGTACCGAGTAAATGGAGTGAAAATGCAGATGAACGCTTGCAATCACTGCGTAATTGGTTTATTTCAAATAAATGCTTTGAGTTCAGAGTCAGGCCGACGACGACGTGACAGCTAGGTACCAATCAGAATGTCGACGGCGTATAACTTTCCGATTTTTCTCCAGTATTTTTTTTTAAACATAAATCCTCGAAAATGAGTGTTTCCTTATATTGTAGACAGTGTCTGAAAAAACGATAACTCAAACTCAAAGCATTTATTTCAAATAAACCAATTACTCGTACAGGCACTTTTGAATTGTCAAGGGGTCGGTCAGTTAGAAAGATGAAGCTAGTTGCCCATTCCAAAGCGTAGTAGGTTCCTATACGGACTCTTTAAAACAAAATATTGTTACAAAAAATGGGTTACATCATTCATGTTGAAGTTATACATGTGAGAACAATGTAGAAAGACGTGCACGTTAGAAGCGTCCGTAATAAAAACAATTCAAAAATTAAAATAAATCAAAATAAGCCATGGCAGCTAAGAGATGACCAGTCCTAACTGACGGCGCCCATTCACGAACATGACGCATGGATTAGCACCATTTAGCTCAACCATTTTGAAGGGAACTTAATGATCCAACACACATGCCACCACCAGCGAGACATTTGAGTGAGCATGACATACTCTCAGCCACCAGAGCACATTCAAGTAAATAAAAGACATATTACCCGGTACATGGTAGCTCTATAGTACATAATACTCACACCTGTGCTATGCAATTATATAATTCAACGAGATTGAGTTTATACAATGCAAAGATAGTCTTCAGCAGCTCCAATAATATTTTCAAATGCTAATCAATTAGTTTATGCGCCCTTATGGAGCAGGACCAGCATTGAGCCAAGCAGTTTTGTCAGCGATGTAATCCCCCAACTTATAATATGCTTGGCTGATAAAGTTTATTCCATCAACATCTATAAAATTTGTATCGGGAAGATAGAAAACATCCAGACTCTATTCTAAGTGCTGCATAATGCAACGCAATATTAGCCATTAGTATCAATAACTCCAATATTTCCATATATGTGCCAATGTGACGGAAAAGGTTCACGTATTGGCTATAAATAACCACGTAAAGACCACGTGTACATCATAAAAAGTATATTTGATTAAAAAAACAAAAGAGGGTGGATACGTTTATGGTGACAAAGTTTCCTTAAGATTCCCTGGGAGTCACACATCATTCTCCTGGCTCAGCCTGGTGTGATGAATACCACAGCGGGTGAGCCACGCTGCATACGCCAGGGATGGTGACGATCGGCGGATGGTCTTGCCAAATCGTAGGGAGCTCGACGTGGCCGCGCGGGTAAAATATGTACCCAGCACGGAGCCTGGTGATCTCCGGAGTAGCCGGAAGGTGGTGGGCCGGAACTCAGAGACCGGATGCCAGCAGTTAAGGTGGATTGTTGAAGAGGGTATCCGGTATTTCGGACCGGATACAAAATATCAGCGATGCACTTTGTTGTATTGTTCCATTGAGTGAGATTCGATGGTGAAATATGCACGTGAGCATTCCATTTTCTCACTACTGCGTGATTTGCTTTCACCGAAGTAGAGCACGTTTCACCTCCTCGGATTGCATAATATGTTTAATTCTACTTAATTATTTCAAAAACATTACTAAGCCTTCGATAGCTCAGTTGGTAGAGCGGTGGACTGTAGATGTATATAAAGACTGATATCCATAGGTCGCTGGTTCAAATCCGGCTCGAAGGAATCTTTTTTAACTTTTACAACGCTATAAACCCATTTAAAATACAATCTCAGTATTAATATAACACAATATTTAATTGTTTGTTTATTTTGATTGTATTTTTAATGCTGATGTTATCTTGTTATCTTCAGCTGGTCAAACGGTGGACTTTAGATGCACCAATACTGGAATGACTTTGTCTTAAAGATAAAGATAATTTTATTTGTCCAAACATGCGTATACATGCAAATAAGCATGCTGGATGTCACAATATTAATATTTCGTACGTTTCGCTTCGTAGGCATACAAATTTATAAAATTTACAAATAAATACTAAACATAATTAGAAAATAAAAAATAAATGACTAAAGGCACTTCAATCCAAGTACCTAATAGTCAGTAATAGACATTGATAAGTCAGTAAAATAAAATAATCATAAAATATCACAAAAATTAAAGATTAACAAAAAAAAATGTCAAATAGGGTCAATCAGAAAGTAATTTATTTTTATTTCATTTGTCTGTTAATAAATCTCGAATCTTTTTTTTAATCAAATTTACCGACAAATTTAACGGCCGGTCTTGTTAACATTATTCATCATCATCTGCATAGCCTTCACCAAGGTGGAAAGTTTGCTTTGCCAGCAAATAAATTGTTATCGTTATTTTGAAAATATAAAAAGAATAATCGAGGGATACATACTTTTACTTCTTAATCATTGTGATCACAGAGTACTGAGTGAATGGAGTAATGGATTGCGGTTGACTGGCGTGGCGCCCGGTGCATAATCCCTACGTGTACCGACCGTATACCGTAGACAAGTAGCAACTCTATGAAGGATAGACTGATCAGAAAGTCGATAATGTGTTAACTTCCAAAACTTTTCTCTTGTCTTCGCAAACCCGGCTCGAAGGATTTTTTTGCACTTTTAATTTATTATTACTTTGAAGTAATTGTGTGAAAGTTTGATTATATGTTATTGAAAGTGTCCATGTAGGTACCTTCAATAGCTCAGTTGGTAGAGCGGTGGAAGCGAATATCTACATGTTAAATGGTTGTCAATATTGTAGCATCATGCTGAGATAGAAGCCTTTTAGCCGGTACAGGATTATGTTTTCATTTTACTTTTGCTTTTTATTAATTTCTTTATTAGTATTACTATGAGTGTGTTTAGTTTAAAATGTGATCTTCCTGTATGAGTCCCAATAAATACTTTTTCTTTTTTGAGTTTAGTTCAAATCCGGCTTGAATGAAATAATCTAATAGGTATACAATATTATGTCGCGTTCAAAAACGCTTCGTTTGCGTCTATACCCAAAGTCTCTTTTAATTATTATTTCTTAAAATCAGTACTTAAAAGAAAATAGAATCTCTTTTTTTGCAATTTTATGTGAATTACCATTACGAAGATATTTTTTTGTTGTATTATCCCCGTTGTTTACATAAATTATCTGAATTAGAGATTTCGGGTATAGCTTTTTGTGTCGGCATAGCTAAACGCACACACTTTAGAAGAACGCAGATGTTGAGCGACGCAATGTTTGCATGTACAACTTTTTAAAGGAATAATCGACTCGCCACCACTGCTCGCACTCATTTAACTTTCGTGCTCCGTCAAGAATTCCCCGTAGAAGTCTACGGGGAATTCTTGACTGAGCACGAAAGTCTTCTATGTGGGGGACAAAATGCAATCAATTTTACTCAATACTACGTGCTGCTTTGGATTGGCCAATTAGGGTAATAATTTCTTATGACCACTCATTGACAGCTGTCCATTGAATGCTGAATTTCTGCGTTGCACTTTAGTCTGTTCTTTCATTGAGTGGCATTTGATGGCAAAATATACACGTGAGCAGTGTAAGCACTCCATTTTCTATCTACTGCGTGATTTGCCTTCACCGAAGTAGAGCACGTTTCACCTCGTCTAATTGCATAACATTTTTTATTATACTTACTTATTTCTCGCCATGTTTCAAGCCTTCGATAGCTCAGTTGGTAGAGCGGTGGACTGTAGATGTATAGTGACTGGTATCCATAGGTCGCTGGTTCAAATCCGGCTCGAAGGAACTTTCTTTTTTAAACCCTACTGCTGTTTTATTTCGCTAATTAAGAGACACTTATGAGATAAGCCTTCGATAGCTAAGTTGGTAGAGAGGTGGACTGTAGACGTTTAATAATGGTTATCCATAGGTCGCTGGTTCAAATCCGGCTCGAAGGAATATTTTGTTTTATGAATTTCTATTGTGTGGTGGATCACAATGAAAATTCATTGGAATTTATTCAAAATAGGATTGCACTCATGTAAGTTGAGACTGACGTAGGTTTAATTTGATACTTTAAGGGCCGGTTTTTTGATCCCTAGTTAAGTCGACCAATGGTTGGAAATTGCAACAAATGGTTAAAATCCTACAAATTCTGGGTTTTGATCCCTTGTTAACACGACAAGTGATTAAATATGTAACCATTGGTCAAAATATTTAACCACGGCTCCATCAAGGGTTTAGTAAGATGGCGGATAGTTAACTCTGTCGCAACCGGCTGTTTCGTGTGATTTTGTTTTAATTGAATGTGTGTTTGAGTGTTTCCAGTTTAAATTAGTGTCCATTGCAATGGCAACATTGTTAACAACAGTTAATTCTAACCATCGTTCAAATGTGGATCAAAAAATGTAAACCTGAGTTAACAATTGGTTACAGTCTTAACTATGGTCAGTTTAACTAATGGTTAGCTTGACTATTACTAGGGATCAAAAAACCGGCCCTAAGGGTTCGTGCACGAACTATAAGGCATAATACCTAAGCTTGTAATACTTTTGAACTTTACACATTTGGTACACAATGTAACTAGCTAGAATTAACTAAACTAATAAATATTCTACTTAATAAAATTTTATACATAATGGAACAACAGATGACAGAAAAAAGTCAATTTCTTTTTAGTAGGTATAGTAATCTATACATCTGTGTAATGTCAAATTATCAGCTTTTTACCAAATGCACATGAAAGTATATATACGGTAGGCACATATAACAGACAGTCATCTAGACAAAATCAAACTGGTTGCTAATTTAATTGTATAATTTATAATTTTTATGACATTCATTTTAACACACACTGACATAGGTTATTAAATGTTAAAATTTTAGGGAAATCATCTACTTTTACAATGTTTGTAAATATGTGAGCACCATGTATCTAATGCATAATTAATTTGTCTGTCATTGCTTCACTTTTCATTATTTTTACCTATTGTGGTATAGTAATTTTATTCTAGGTAAGTGCATCGTCTTCACATATAATTAAAAATTAATGTATACAAAATATTGTTAACATTTTAAAAGATTAAGTATGGAGTTTCTTGCCCATTCTTCTCCATACGTAACTACATTTTGGAAGGCGCAACTAGAATCAATTAATTATTGTTGTAAATTTTGACGTTCAATAGTGCCTTTTATGTGCCTATTTGAAATAAATGATTTGACTTTGACTTTGACAGAAAAACAACTAATAAAATGTTTGTCTGTCTGTCTGTCTATTTGTTACGGTTTATCTCCGTAACGGCTGAGCCGATTTTGATGGGATTTTCACTGGCAGATAGCTGATATTCTAAGGAGTAACTAAGGTTACTTTTATTTCGGAAAAGTCACGTGGGCGAATCAGCGGGCAGCAGCTTGTATAAAATACACCTGACAACGTATATGCAAAATTTCAGGATGATTGGTTCAGGGGTTTAGGCGTGAAAAGATAAGAAACAAACAAACAAACTTACTTTCGCATTTATAATATCAGTTAGGATTAAAAGGGTAAAAAGATTCCTTCGAGCCGGATTTGAACCAGCGACCTATGGATAACAATATTAATACATCTACAGTCCACCGCTCTACCAACTGAGCTATCGAAGGTGCATGGAAGTAGGCGAAATTTCACGTCGCTTTCCATACTAGTAGTCATTAAGTCAAGATAAAAAAACCACATAATAAAAAAGAATGCAGTTTAATTTTAACTATAGATTAAAATCATTGTTTTCGTTAAACCGTACCTAGTGGTAGTATATGTATTGTATCTCTAAAAAGAGTTAATTATTAATCAATTATTTGTGTAAACCCATAAAATAAGACAGAATGCTGATATAAATCAGGTAAATCAAAACAAAACATTATTTATATTGATAACGAATAGATAACAATGTCAAAAACGAACAAAAGGTGACTTGTCATTATCCCACTTGATACACACGTTTTATCGCAAATGATGTGACCTATAAATAACAGCAATTGACCAAATTTACTTATTTGTAATAATAATAATAACTTTATTCCAGAAGTATTCAATACTCAATACTTTATTGCATTCCATATGTATTACAAAGCCGCAAATAAACGTATTTTCTGTCTTTCTTCCTTTGATGGTATAACAGAGTAAAATATCAATATGGACACTGTCGGGCACAGCAAAATTAGGAGAGAGGAAGAGAGCTAAATAACAATTCAAGCAATTTAATCCATACTAATATTATAAATGTGAAAGTAACTCTGTGTCTGTCTGTCTGTCTGTATGTTACGTTTTCACGCCTAAACCGCTGAACTGATCGTCATGAAATTTGGCAGAGATATGGAGAAAGACATAATAACCGACATCCACGCGGGCGGAGCCGCGGGCAAAAGCTAGTATCATTACAAATGATTAGATGTGTTTAATTTTGTGTGTAATTATGTTTTTTTATGTTTTTATATATACATATTATAAGTTTTGTATGTATGGGTATAGTATATTAGTTATTTTAATTTAATGTAGGTATTGCATATGAATAAAATTATGTGGGTAATTATTATGTAATTCTTAGAAGTATTTTCATTGTTGATAAATTATGTTAATATTTATGTAAGTATTCATATATTACTATTTATATTAGATTTTGATTCATTATGTTTGGTGTATGAGAGAGAGAAT
This sequence comes from Dryobota labecula, assembly GCA_947523025.1. NCBI lineage: Eukaryota > Metazoa > Arthropoda > Insecta > Lepidoptera > Noctuidae > Dryobota > Dryobota labecula. Next base: position 18,429,196 of record OX383287.1, on the reverse strand, counting down.
ATTTTTATTTTGCAATCGATTTGTCATCTAAAAACTCCTTTACTGAAAATCACAGAACATTACAGAACATCCATATTTGTGTTAGTAAGTACTTATGAACAATGTTGGTAAACCACAAAAATAAAAATAAATCAAACGTAATCAAATAGACACAGGAAGTGCGACCCAGTGACAAAGAAAAGAACCGGCTAACCGGTCCACTATTGCTTTCAGAATGCTGTTGGAGCTTGCTCGGATACGGTGGAATACGGACTCTCTTTCTTTTAATGGCATGAAAGCCATCAATCTGAGCCTTCATAAACATGCACCCAATAACATCCCAAAAATAACCATTAGTAATAACTATTGCATGATAAATTCATCATCATCATCATCATCATTCAGCCGAAAGACGTCCACTGTTGGACATAGGCCTCCCCCAATTGGGGGGGTTTGCCATAATCGCCACGCTTGGCAGGCGGGTTGGCGATCGCAGTATGGTGTTAAAAATGCATAGAGAACGCTGCTGCCCATTCTCTAGTAAGTCCCTTAGTCGCCTTTGACGACACCCACGGGAAGAAATGGGGTGGTGCTATTCTTTACGTCCGGCACCACACGGTACCATGATATGATAAATTCATGCAATAGTTATTACTCGTTATGATAAAAAAAAATACTAATGGTTATTTTTAGAGCGCCATCTTCAGGAAGGGTCTCATAAAAAAGTAAACAGCCAAGCCAAGAAAGGACAAAATAATTCATAGGTCAAGTGACCATTACACCATAATATGTTCCCTATAACAAATTGACTCCGCTAGCTCTACGTTATAAGTACCCTACAATCAACCTAATTTATGTGTGCCTGAAACAACGTTCGTTAAAGTCTAACAATATACAAGTAGATACATTATCTACTGAATAGTGAACAAAACTTTAGTTTGCACGCATTTTGAACGACACGACGCGGCGCCCGGAAGCAGTGACGCTGTCGTCTAGAGCTCAGACATCCCTAAAGTACTGCTACCCTTCGTCTTGAAGCCTAAAACGATTGACTCACTATCCATCGAAACATTACTACCCTGCAACAGTAGTTGAAGTAATACAAAAACAGCAATGAACACAAAACAATGGGAAAGTAAAGAAGCTAATTTCACCGCAAAGTGAGTTCGAATCGCGGCTAATTTGAATAGAAACTGTCGCGGGCGGCCGGCGATTGTCGCGCCGTTTCCGACCCGTCCCGTATCAGACGTATGAAACGACCCCTAACGAGTTCCCGAAGAATTCGGCCTGTGAGTTACATCACTTGAACACGTAAATAACTACTTGGGACGAATTACGAACCAAGTTGTAACAGTCGTTACCACGTAATTTAATTATGTTCTGTGTTTTAATGTAGTTTGGATATTATTGCTGAGTTTGCTGTAAAAACTGATTACCTAAACAAACACGTGTCTGATTATACATGATTGTGTCGAAATAAATATCAAAACGTAGCCTAAGTACCGTAACTCTAATTTAGTTTCAACAGTCCTTAATACTCGTAGCAAATTAAATGACGTCTATTTGTTCTTGCTTTAGTATTAGTTCGCTCCATGGTATAATAATGTCAAATTCACAAAACTGTAATTTTCTTTTTAAAACGCAATTTTATACAAAGAATTCTGAAGTAACTGGTAACATTAAGAACACCTGCGAGCTAATGATTCCCTCCTTGGAATAACTTATCTGCATAAAAATGGAAATATACTGGAAAAGGAAACAGGCAGGCAAAATTAAAATTAATAAAAAATTTAGAAACTTATGCTTCTTTAATTTTGTTGCATCCTAATAACTATGAAATCACAAGTAGCTAAGTAGATACTACACGGACATTCATCATGCCTCAGTCATTCTTGACTGCCACCTGTCAAAAACAGACTGAAGCATACCATTTGGTAGACACAGTTTATCTACGGTGGCCAGCACATTCTACACGAGATTGTCAAATTTCTCCAAACGATTTTAAACTTTAAAACGTTAGTGATTAAGTTCAAAATCGAACGAGAAAATCTGACAGTTTGTGGTAACTTGATGTGCTGGCCACCATACACACATGAATAAACACGACTTTGGACTGCCTCGTTGGTCTAGTAGCAAGCGCTACTGCTGAGCACGAGGTCCAGGGTTCGATTCCCAGATCGGGAAAAATCTTATTGTGTTTTTCTCACCAGGAATTTCTCAGCAGGCCGGAGTCTATCAAAATTCAAAAGTCATTTGATTTGCTGTTTGTGTATGTGAGTTTTAAATGTTTGTAAACGCACCCTCGATACAGGAGAAATTCCTAGTGTGGGGCAACGTTTGATTAAAAAAAAAAAAAAAAAATTACAAATTAGGCTGAGAATCAGCACTTTTCGAACGTCAAAATTACATAAGACAGTCCCTCAAAACGCCCACCCTTCACCACTTCCTAGTGCTTTCGCTGGGAAGAAGATGCGGCGCAACAATTTCCCCAGCAGCACAGCTGTCTGTTCAGATAAAAAAACTTGATTCTATACAATATTTAGTATTCAAAGTAATTAACATTACGCGAGACAGAAAAGTTTTTTTTTTTTTTGCCCTATGTCAACTAACACACGCCGTATCAGCCGCTACAACCTCAAAGGCCATAATATCTACAGTCTACAGGCCACTTTCTTAATAATACAGTCAGCCGTCAGGTATCACAAATTCACGGTAAATTGACAGCAATCATATGAAAGGGCAGCCATAAAGATCAAACAGGCACTTGTCAAATAATTCAGGGGCGGCCGACCGGCCCACCACTTAGCATAAGGTCAAACTGACATTTGGAACAACATTTACGTCGCTGCCGATTCATAACATCGCCATCGTAAGGAAGCGTACGTCACGCAACACAGATTGTAGTGATGGGCAATGTGACGTTTCATTATTTATTTAGACTTCTCATATGCTTTCTTTTCATGTGATCGACATAGCAAAGGTCAAACTAAAGGGTTTGGTTACAGGAAATTGAAATGAACATTGATTTATGATGGCAGTATTATAGGCAGAAGCTATAGAACGCCACCTCCTACGCTCCTTATGCTTCCTTTTGCTTCGTTTACTTTTATACATCTGAGGCCCTAGTGTGAGTTTCTTTTAACCATCTCGATTTTACGCATCGACCGCGTTTGGCGCTCCGATTGGCCTCCGATTGGCCCTTCACTAATCGGAGAGCTGAACGCGGTCGATGCGTAAAGTCGAGATGGTTAAAATAAACTCACACTAGGGCCTCTGGTCATACACGCACTCCGATTGCGAGTACTACGCACCTGACCTTATACCTGCGTTCTATAGTTTCTGCCTACCCCCATGGGAAGAAGGCGTGAGTTCATGTATACAGTATGTATGTAGTATTAATAGTCTATTTCGAATGAGAATCAGACGTACAGAAGCTGAGTTAAAACTATCCAATAGAATTATGATACTGACATGATATTTATTACCCGACTCTAAAGACATAAATATGATGAGCTCATAGTATTGCCTTGGCTTTTCAAATATCGAATTATCGACCAGTCATTTCTCTGCACAACCCTATTCGCCCACCTTTTAGCATAAACAGAAGGGTAGCAAGTACTTGAGACGGAATTGCCCTGTCAAAGCCTTTACTGAATTATTAATACGTAACTTTGAAAAGAATGCTTGATTTAATTACAAAAGTAATTTCTAACTACTGTTTAACACGAAACGCGTTGAAGAACGTGCTAACTATTGCGTTTGGTGAGGTCAACACTATATATTTTTAATATTAATTTCTATTATTACGTCGACGTCAGATTTATGTTCCAGTTATAACTCATTTAAATAGGTGTATTAGGCCTTTGTACTATTGTAACTTGGTTAAGTTACACTAGGCCTACATGCTTTAAGAAATTTACTAAAAATATTTCGTTACGTGTTTTAAAGTCATTAGAATAAACGTATTTTAACTGAAATACTTCTTTTTATGAGGGAGTTTGAACAACTCCATCGCATTTTAAAATAAAATAGATCTTCTTGTAAATCAACGCGGCCTTTTCCACTGATCAGAAAACTTTCCAACGGCTTAAAAGGTACTTAGAAGGTAAGTGGCCTAATCTACTGTAAACTTACAAATCCATTTAAGTCGTATCAATCAAAAATACTTCCGCTAATTTACGACGGTACCTAATTAAGTCAATCTCCCATTAAATCCCCTTTTCTTAGCGACTCGTCTCTCGTCTGGAGGCGCATAAAACGCGCGAAAACCTAAAGCCATTTCACGCCGGAGTAAACCTTTCTCTCGGAGTTAACGTCTATTTAAACTCGGCTTAAGTTAATCGATCGAGAAGGCCCTTAATTATGGCTTTATCTTAGCGGCAATGAAGATCGAAGCGGGCGGAACTGAATTGACTTGAATTGGCTGAGTACACAGCATGTACACGTGTAGATACGCAACTATATATGATTCGGAACGAGTAGGTAGATAGTAATTTCTACTACGCAGCAAAAAGGGGATTAATATTTTCTTGGTACTTCTGCTATCCATAAAAAGACCTTGAGTTGTTGATTACAGCCGAATAAATACTCCAAGAAGAAAAACTTTTTGAACTTTAGTTCCAGTGATTTTTTTAAATTTATTTATTAAATCTTTATGCACAAGGAAAAAATACTGTACAAAGGCGGACTTAATGCCTGAGGCATTTTCTACTAGTCAACCTTAGGATGATGCAGAGAAAAAACATGGCAGGTGCAACATAAGGGATAGATAACTCGAAAAAGAAAAAACAATATTTATACTTATACACAGATACATACATATAAACAAAATAAACAGTGTCAGGAGAAATAACGATTGGTAGAGGAGAAAACGAATCAGCGCTGGGATGATTCAGCCAACTTCTTACGAATATGTTCACGTGCCTTCACTTTAAATGATAACAGACTAGTAGCCATCCTGATATTCAAAGGAAATTGAATTCAATCTTCTCGGAACATTCCACACCATCACTCACTATACTGTCGGATACTTAGAATATTAGATACTAAATTCCTATAAAATTAATCCCAAAAACAACTTGTCTCAAGACAAGTCTACAAGTTCTCGGTACATGTCAACGTTTACTGTCGGGAGAGGTTTGTCTATGCGAATTAGCGTTGAATCGCTAACCTAGAGTGTCACCGCCATATTAATATTCATAATCGACGCTCCTTGTCGTTACGTTCAAACGTGGAGGTAGATACGTTAATTTAATATGACTTTCTTGAGTGAAATTGATGTGAATATTAAGTTGTACGTGTGTTGGTATGGATTGTCTACTGTCTGCCTTAAATGTTGTCAATAAGTTTCGAAGTTTATTTTAACAAAAATAGGAAAACCATACTCAAAACGAAATAAGCAACGTTTTCAGATTCAGGTTATATTCAGTCTCTAAAAAAACAACCACACTTTCTTATCTCACATTAAATTTCAGTCCTGCACAAGAAAAAAATATCTCTAAAAGTAACGCGGACCGCAGTTTCTATGACTTGCATTTCGGCAGGAGTGCGATACCCGCTGGGACCACAAACCCTAATTATGTCTGAAACAATACTCCACCTTATTTTTACCCATTTTGTGCTCAATCATAATTACCTGCGCCTTCCTAAGGGAAACATTGTTTCGGGAAATCATCGCAGAACCTTCAAGCCGTTTTATCATGATAGGAAAAAATATTTACCTTTGAGAGTTCCTTAGAATTAGGCTCGCATTTTTTTCGTTCTTTTAAAACAAAATAGATAAAAGAACAGATGGCTAAAAACACGTGACGGTATGTTGGGTACAGACCTACATTATAATGTTCTATTTATCAACAAGAGCATGGATACATATTGTAACATCTCCACAAATGGCTAAAAGTAACTTCCACAAAAATAATACCGACACAATTCCAATAAAGCTGTTCATTAAAGAGTTCGATCGTTAAGTCAATACATACACGCAATAAACGTTGTGCACAATAAAAAGCCTTTGAAATCAAACAACAGCTCAATAAAAGCGTACGCAATTACCTGCTTCTCGCATATTTATCTTTTTCCGCGATATAAATGCTTTGTGGGGGCCCAACAATGGCTGCGGGGCTCCCACCACGGGAAGCTTTATAATTTTTTAATTAATACCGTCGAAAATATCAAAGTCATTGGCCGTTCTGCCTACTAGTGGGGAATGCTATTAAAATTTGATAAAGTTTTTTTCATGAAGCATAAAGCGTTCCACTCTTTTAGGGTGCACTTTGGTCACCCCATTGTCAAATAAATACTTATATATTGTACCCTTTATTTTAATGAAAATCAAGCCTTGTTCAATACAGATTAAAACTCATTGTTATTGACTTTGTAAATTCTATTCAAATATCTATTAATAGGCAAGTTTAAGTATAATTTCACCACTATACTAACAAATGCTTCATTTGCATTAAACACCTAAAGGAAATCTTATGATCACTCAATAGAACATTCGTCTTTCATCTGAAATCGGTTCACCCGCAAACAATTATCCTTTATCAATATCACTCAAATATTTTAACGACTTGCCGTCAAAATTATTTGAATCTTCACCCAAAAACAAAGTTAACTCAATCGAAAAATGTGTTATAATTAACGGGAGATGTGGAGGGACCCCTTAAACCGACGTTTTCCTGCGGGTTTTCCTAATGAGTGATTTTCACGGTGACGACACGACAAAGCCGGCACCGCCGGGACAAACTGACACGAACTTCCAATACAATAACTTCATTAAACACAAAAGAATGGAATCGATATGTTTGCACATTATGTAAACAATCGAACACTGTTCTGTGTGTGAAAATATTGTGACTCTTAAGTATGCTAATGTCATAAAACTTTTATTCTACTTTTTAATGGTTTTATTTATTTTAAACAGACAGTCATGTAAGTAGTGCTGATTTGTTGCTTCTGACTTTATGACCCGTGTCTCTAATGACTCCATTACTTATAGGGTAAACCTGGGGTTCGAATTTAAGACCGGTCAATCATCAGCCACTATGAGTCAATCGATTAGTGAATCTGGTGAACATTACTATTTACTATGTCATAGTAATTATGATAATCATAACGAAATAAGCTACAATGATATCTCATTGAAAAGTAACCAGTACCTACTTAAAAAATCTCCTCAAATCGTAATTCCCACAACCCTTTCCGATCAAGCATTTCCATTCACATTTACGGTCAAAGGTAAATCAATGTTCGAATGTCTGATAAAATTTTATTACACCCGATGACCACCGAAATTAGCGTCATTGGGCAACGCTCATGCAAATTGTCCCCCCTCCTCTCACCCCCTATAGAAATTTACCGTAGGTAATTGATTTAATAGTCTTCTTTGGTCACGACTAATGGACGGACACGTTTTGATTCGAACAGCGAGCCTTCTATTGAATACATTTTCATTAAATTTAGAATTGGCTTGTTTTATTGTTGAGTGAGTTATAGAGGGAGATTTGGATAATGTCCCGTAAAATATTTTATCTCTATATTTTTTTAAGATTTTACCTATGACTTGTCTGTTACTGTGTCTTTTATGTTTTTATTATTAAAATTATACCAATATCAAACAAGCAACAATTCCATACGTATCAATTGAAAACTTTCAACATCATAAAGTTGCAAAAAGCATATTCTTGCAAATCAGATCAAAAACACACTGTAAGTAAAATAACTGCATCTTTTTGCAATCAAAAACACAATTTCCGGTTAGTGTTAAATATAATTATTTCAGTGTTGATAGGCTTATAATTATGGCGGGCACGATAATAGCGGCAGGTAACACAGTATTGCGGATGACGTGCCACGAAAACTTTAAAAGTAACTGTTAACCCACACTACCAATCAAAGGCTTTCGTGTGTTCTGCTTTTAAACATAATATATTTCAAATACCCTATACCTATGATGTTAGAGAAAGAAAATAAAATGTTGATCCAATGTTTCATGTTAAATTATGTTTATTTATTAACTTGACACACTTTTAGATTCGGGTTCCTTGTGACATCTAAATCTAATATTCTGAAAAAACCTCACCTTGATAATTTAAGTGAAGTGTGCTGTCAAGAGTCAACCCTTAGCGTCAGCCGGTCTATTCTGTAAATATCTTACCGTGAAAACTTAGGTGAAGTGGGCTGTCACTCCGCTAGATGCTAGAGATTGACGCTATTGACAGCTCACTTCAAGCTCACTTCACCTGAGATATCACGGTGGGATTTTATCAGAATAGATCGGCAGGTCTCTCTACTTTTCAAAGCGATGGCATAAAGTGCCACCAAGTGCCACAGACATTAAAGGCATAGACAAGTAACGGTTATTACGTCGGGTACTGACACACAGATTACAATGATTTTTATATTAAAATTTTACAAATTTTTTAAACAATTTTATTTTATTTCTCAGATTTTTTTTTTTTTATTATCTTATATATAAAATTCTCGTATCATAATGTTAGTTACCATACTCCTCCGAAACGGCTTGACCGATTTTTATGAAATTTTATACGCATATTCAGTAGGTCTGAGAATCGGCTACTATATATTTTTTTTTTAAGTTTTAGGTAGGTAGGTAGGGTAGGGTAGGGTAGGGTAGGTTAGGTAGGTAGGTAGGTAATTAGGTAGGTGGATAGGTAGGGTAGGGTAGGGTAGAGTAGTGGAGTTTATACTATAGCTTTTGACAGAACTGTCAAAACAAAACTGACAGAACAGTCTGTCGAGTCAGCTAGTATTTTATATTATTCTTTATTTCTATAACTGTCCGTGACATCATAGCGGGCCCTATCAGAATACCAGTACTGCGACACTTATTTTTAAATGTAAGCAGCATCATGCTGATATAGGAGCCTTTTAGCACCGTACAAGACTTTCTGTTTTCATTTTACTTTTATTTTTCTTTTAATTAATGTTGCTATGAGTGTGTTTAGCTTAAATTGTGATCTTCCTGTACGAGTGCCAATAAATACTTTTTCTTTCTTTCTTTCTTTAGGTAGAATGAGTTGGAATGATAACTCACTTCAAGCTCACTTTACCTATGTTTACAAGGTGAGATTTTTGAAGAAAAGTCCGGCAGGATTAGAACTCATGACTTAGGAGCTCAAGGTACTACCACAGTTAGAGGCAGGGAAAGGTTCCAAGACAGTCTAATTAGCTACGATTTATAAGAATCAGAAAAAATCTATTTAGTTAAGTTTACATTCAGGTGGATTGAATTACTAGACCTCACACTAGGATTCCCTGTGTTGTGAGATCCAGGCTCCTTCGTTCCGTTAACAATTATATAAAAAAAGATAAATTTTTAAACTTAAAATAGTAACCTATAAAAAGAGTGTGTTTGGTGCAATTTGTGTCAGTTGTGTTGGTGTTGTAAGAGGTTGTCTGTATGTTAAACGCATTTAGTGAGTGCACGTGTATTTGGGAATTGTCAATGTGTGTACTGTGTTTTTTTTACCTAAACTAAGAAACTTTCTGTCATGTCGTAGTCCAGTGTAAGAAGCCAATTTTTTGCCGTAACTCTGCATTTTTTTTTTTTGTTAGTTTTAGTATTTTGTGTATACCGTTGAGTTTAGCTTATTTGTGTGGTCCCATAAAACCGTAAGAACTTCTGCCGATTTTTTTACGGCATCGGATTTTATTTATCTCTATGTTATATTCAAAACTGGACCTCTAAACATGGTTTTTCTTTTGTAAAAAATCCTCTATTTGTACCTATTCGTGTTTTATGATTCGTGACAAGACCAATTCTGTTAGTGGAGTCACGTTTCAATCACATATCAAACTTAGTTTATCCAGGCGAGATCGAGAGGAGGAAGAGCGTGAAAATTTACACCAAACAAACTAAATTATTCAAAATACGCATACGTGTTTATGATAGCAAATATTATTGCAAGCAAGATTTTGGATCACGGTACTATTTTTTACGTTTTGATCGTGATATTCACAGACTCGCTTGTTGGTAGGCTTTAGTAGCAGTAAAAAAACAAATCACACCACTGAAAATATGCCAAAAAAAAAACGGATGAAGATTTTATTTTGGCAAGCCGATATTGCTACACAAAGATTTCTTTCATTTCACCCCTGAGTATATCAAAAAGGGGGTTGAAATTGTATGAGAACGATGCCGCGGGTAACAGCTAGCCTAAAACTATATAACCTGGAAAAATGCCATGAAAATGCCGCTTCAAATAGGAAAGAAAACTCAAATAAAAGTACTAGCACAAACTCCACAACACGAATGTATGTTTTCTTAACCACAAAGCGTAGTTCACAGGCGACAAAACCACGATATGAACAGCTCAAAACAAAGGGGCTGTTACGTTTTATTGCGTGCAATCGGCGCCAGTAAACTCGAGATAGTACTCCTGCCAACAATTAAAGGGAGAAGATAAAGCCGACGGATTTTCACGACTCCTTTACCTAATAATATAAAGATATCTGTGTTAAGTACGAGTTTTCATGGTGTTTATAATCTTACTGTTCATAATATTTTACCGAAACATATAATATGTATTAACAAATAATATTTTTAATCAAATCAAATAATCGGTAAAATATTATTATATATTATTAATCAGTTCAAAAATAGATGCACAAGTAAAATAAATATTTTACTTGTACAGCAATTTTTTTACCTATTTAGGTATATTCGGATATTGGTTTTTGGATAATAACCAAATTGTTATCTAGCAAAAGATTACAGATAGGTACGTAATCCCCGAATACGTATTTCTGAACTAACACTATTGTCTACATTTCTTTTTCATTTCTCCTTTCGCAGGTCTGCTGGAAGAAATGTCTTAAGAAGTAAGATACCTTTTTACTGAAATTACAATTATGTCGTATCTCTATACAGTATTTAACTGTGTGTCCTGTATAAATAATAAAATAAAATAAATAGTTCTACATTGTTATCAAAGTCTTTATTTCAGATAGGAAAATAAATGGCATTTTTGAACGTCAAAATTTACAAGGAAATAAAATTTATTCTAGTTGCCCCTACGAAAAGGTAGTTTCGTATGGAGAAGAATGGGCAAGAAACTAATACCGTTACACTCTCATAACTAACGTTATTGCCAATTAAAGCTGCTATTCTGCGGTGTCAAATAATATAGTGTAGAATATTCTTTTTAAAATTCATGCTGCGTTAGAAATAGGCAAAAACTCTTGCGTATAGGTGTCGATTTGATAGGGCTTTGTGAAAAAAATCTCCGCTCTATATGCGGAACGCACCGCAATCTGATATGGCGCGTGCCCGAGTCGCGGTTGCGATAGTGATGATTTATATTTTGACAATACAACGACGCATTTAATATTATTATCGAAAGCGATTTAATTTCATTAATAAAACAAATATTAATTAATGCATTCCAACCTCTTGAAAACATTCATTTGCTACAGGAATTTTCAAAGCGAATTCGTAAATTAAGCAAAATTAATATCGGAATATTTTCGAATTCCACGCATATTAGTATAAGTAGATTATTCAGGTCAACACTATCATCGAATATCGATACAATTGTACATTGGCCAGCCCATCAAGTTACCACAAACTGTCAAATTTTCTCGTTCGATTTTGAACTTAATCACCAACATTTTAAAGTTTAAAATCGTTTGGAGAAATTTGAAAGTTTCGTGTAGAATGTGCTGGCCAGTGTACAACAAAATACCACTAGTGCGAATGAAATCGAATAGAATCCGTCAATAGCGCGGATTGGTATTTGCGCTGGAACAGGGTTGCTTCTGCCTGAGCAGACGCGCCCGCAATCGCGTGCCGCTGTCAACACGCGTCCATTGTGTTTAATATTTTCAGCTCTTTTTTTGTAAATCCTTTGATTTCGATATGCGGGTATACGTTCAATTAAACGGAAACCTAAAAATTTCTAAAGTAGTATACCTACCTAGCTATAATCGGTCTGTGTTTAGTCTGTTTTACCTTCTAAAAGTTGTTAGCTGACATAGGGCAAAAAAAAAAAAATACTGTTCTGTCTCTCATAGTGTTAATTACTTTGCATACCAAACTATTGTACTAACACGTTGACTATCCAAGCAAAATTTACTACGTACCACGGGAAATGAAATACCTTTTCAGTACTAACATTTCTGTATTTATATTCTTGCACACATACAAACTTGGTGTATAATAATATCTAACAAACTACTTAATTAGGAGACTTGAGACTTCTTGAAGACAACCTTTAAGGTCTCTGCACACAGCGGGCGGGACGCCGACGCGACGCTGAGCAGTTGTAATGTACTAGATATTACGGACGACGCCACACAGAGCCGTCCGGCTCGACGCGACTCGACGCGACGCTCTGTGTGGTGTCGTCCGTAATATCTAGTACATTACAACTGCTCAGCGTCGCGTCGGCGTCCCGTCCCGCCACGCCGCGCCCGCTGTGTGCAGAGAAGAGACCTTTAGATTCCAATGCTCGAAGAGAACTTCCTATTTTGCACGAGCCAACGGCGAAACATCATGTTTCTATTTAAAAAAACCAGTAAGAGTCAAATGAGATACTTTTAAACTTCATGACTACGGTGATACAAAAGTCATTTGAGGCAATCACATACTTTTAATAGTATTTAAAATCACTACAAATCTTATTAATATTTGGAAATCATGACACACGAGACGTCTGTATTAGTTCTCTCGATATTTTTTTTTTCCTTTTTTATTTAATATTTTATTTGTGGTGTTTTAATTTCCTTGTACGTCTTCAAAAATATTTTTTCTAGTTCAAACGTCCAACTGACAAAAGACAATGTAATTTGTATTACCTAATGCATTACATGTAATGCACGAACGTCATGGCTGAGTCGGAAATGGATTACATATAATGCACGGACAGTCAACGTGTTAAAATCAAGTTGATAGCAACCATCACCCATATTAAAATCAGGTTTTCTATCTGAACAGACAGCTGTGCTGCTGGGGAGTTTGTTGCGCCACTTCTTCTTCTCAGCTAAATCACTAGGAAGTGGTGAAGGCGCTTTGGGGGACTGTCTTATGTAATTTTGACGTTCGAAAAGTGATGATTCTCAGTCTAATATGAATAAATGACTTTTGAATTTTGAATTTTGATAACTCCGTCTTCTTTCTTTCTTTAAAAATAAGCATCACCTTTGTATGTACTTTTCTGTTCCTTTTTTTCTTGTATTTTTATAAAGTAGGTATCCCTAGTAGCATTTTCCGTTGGCATTTAGTTGGGCCACCTTCAGAGGTATGTGGCCCAACCAAACGCCAACAAAAATGCTACTAGGGATGTGTCTACATAAACTGTAAAATCTATACATATAAATGAAATTGAATTGTTTTTAATGTCAAAATAACAGCGTTTTACTAAATGATGATGATGCTCATCATCTGCCTTGTAACAACAATGTTGGGTTAGCTTCCAGTCTAACCGAATGCGACTGCATACCAGTATTTTTCGATCGACTGCCTATCTGACCTCCACAACCCATTGCAGTAACTGGGTAATATGATACCCCTTGGTAAGACTGATTGTCAGAGATTCAGGCTTCTGATGACCCGTAACGACTGTCAAAGATCCACGAATGACAACCGGGACCAACGGCTTAACGTGCTTTCCGAGGCACGGAGGGTATGTAAAGATGGTCACCCATCGACGGGCCAACCGCGCCAAGCGTAGCTTAACCTGATCGATCGACCCGCGTGGCTGTTATTAAAATATTATTTAAAATATTATTTAATAATATTATTTATTATTATTTTTGCTTTTTTGCCACAGGCCCCTCTTTTGACTAAATGCATATTATGAAAGTATATACGGTACAGTGCACGATACACGAAACTGTCAAACTTCAAACGATTTTAAACTTTAAAATATTGATGATTAAGTTCAAAATCGAACGAGAAAATTTGACAGTTTGTGCTGGCCACGGTACATAACAAAAAGGAAAAAAAAAAATAACAATTTTTAAAATTTTTGTCTGTCTGTTTGTTCCGGCTAATCTCGGAAACGGCTGGACTGATTTTGACGGGGACTTTCACTGGCAGATAGCTGATGTTATAATAGGAGTAACTTAGGCTACTTTTATTTTAGAAAGAGCTACGCGAGCGAAGCCGTGGGCATGAGCTAGTCACATCACATCACACTATCACACTAATATTATAAAGGCGAAAGTTTGTGAGTTTGTGTGTATGTTTGTCTCTTCTTCACGCTCAAACGGCTCGACCAATTTTGATAAAATTTGGTATGGACGTAGCTGACACCCTGGATTTACACATAGGCTAGTAATACATAAAACATATATAAAATAAGTATTTTCTATTATTTAGCTATTTAGACTATAATATAATTATCTAGAAAAGTGCTCGAGACTTAAGATCCATGGTGCTAAAACTACATTATTATGAAATAAACACCGCATAGTTACGACTATCTTTGCCAGTAAAAGAAACATTATTTATGTAAGATTTATTTCCCGTAGCATGCACCTATTGTATGGTGTGGGCAATTACATTGTACATTAGTTTTAGCCCGCAAAACACACGAACAGTTCAACAAAAACAAACGTGAGGATTGCCTCTGAGAGGCGATAATTTGTCAGGTGCGACGAGCTCAAAGAATAATCGTGAAGACACGACACAGCAAAAATATTGTGTTTGGATGCAAATGAAAAAGGATAGGTACTGTTAGGGTTGGCAGACGTCCTTTATTTAAAAGGACGGCCTCTTTTTCTGACCTAAAAATTGATCTTGTCCCCTAATTTGAAATTTTCAATAGAGGACAATTCTTTGTCCTTTATTTTGTGAACAATTAAATAAGTTAGATATTGACAGTGTAAAAGCAGAACTACAAATAAAATCTAACTTCAACATGCAATGCAAACAATTTTATCATTTCATTATAGAAATCGAGAAGCTCTTAGAGCAGCCAAAAGTACACAGTCACACCAGTATGACAAACAGGTTTTTATTTCTTGATTGTCACACTACTGATTTTTCCACACCATTTATTGCATTTATTTCATGACTAGTGCTGTCCTAGTTATACTTCTTAGTTTGTTAAATTAAAAAACCTTCAAATATTATAAGCATAAAATTTTTACGCAATGTTTCAAGGAAATGTCTTAGTACACGAAAACGTAGTTTGTCTCGAATCGAAGCCAAGTAGGTAGCTACTTGGCTTCGATTCGAGACAAACTACGTTACAGTGCGTAATAATATTAACATTGTTTTTTAATTAGTAAATCCCTACTGATAACATAACAGCATTTTATTAAAAATAATATGATATCCTTTATTTTCATCCCGTCCTATATTTAATCTTATGAAATACTTTAAAACATAAAACCGGAGTTGGCAACCCTAGGTACGGTAGACAACATTTCAGTAGTAGTAAAAATAATCCCGATTCCACATTTCTTAAATATTGCTACGGGATGACCAGTGGCGAGGCTTGAAATTTCGTATGAGGGAAGGCGAAGAAGAAACTGTTCAGTTCTATAAATAGTTATACAATTACGTCAAAATTAATTTATCTACGCAGAAATAAAAATCATTCCTTTACTTTACTGTAAATTCAGTAAAGTAAAGGAATGCTTTCACACCATCACCATTGACACCATCTATCGTCAAGAAGTAGAACCAAAGAGACGCTATCAATGCACAAAAAGAACTTTCAGTATTTTACAGAAATAAGCTCAACTTATAATTTTAAAACTATTATTGGAATATAACGAACCGAATAAAATGCAATTGAAAGGTGAAAATAAAATAAAATGCGTAGTCCATAGTCGAATAATCGAAGTTTGCTCCGACGCGATCGTCCGAAGGGAAGCCGGTAGGAATGGAGTTGTTAGAGCGTCACGGCTCTAGGGCTTACGCCTAAGGCTAACGCGCTACGCGGGTCTAAGACAACGCCTACGAAATTTACAGATTGACAAAAGAATAAGAAATATTGAAATGATTATTTTTAATGTATTTGTGTATTTCGAAATTTTCAAATAAAAAAAGAAATTGTTGCACGTAGGCAAGAAATGAAGAAAGTACCCTACGAAGCTTTTCTTTGGCTCGTTGCGTGGGAACACTCCACCGGTAGCGAGGCGGCCCCGCTAACGTCTTCTTCAAGGGGGATGAAATATCTAAACGCGAGTCTCTTAATGACTTTCATTTATTTCTCTCCCGAATCTCGTACTGAACGCTGGTAATTATTGCGTTTCCAGTAGGGTTATTAAGTTTTGCTCCGGTTAGAATGAGAAATGGCCACATTTATTCGATGTTCAACTTGATACCTTTGAGCGGCGAAGGGCTGAAAATTTAATTTTAGCTGATATTATGACGTAATTATTTTAATTGTGGTGCGCCATGGTGGTATTAAAATTGTGCGATGAATTGAAACGTTATCTTTTTATGATTTATGGCGTGATTTTTGCCTGAATGATCCCAAGATAGAACGAGAATAAATCTCGAGTTTAGTAGGATACACAAGTCGACGGCAAGCAATGGGCAGCTCGCAGTCCGGGAAGGATCAGGCTCGGGTCGATGGCGCGTTGTGTTCCACGCGCGCCTCAAAGAGATGTCAGCACGAACTGATGGGGTCCGCTAGGGCCGATGCCTGCCAGGGTTGCGGGTTTGTCCGAAAGGGATACCGTGGCCCTGGCACACAGGCAACTGAAGGAACACGGGTAGGTTGTAGTCTATAAAAGTCTGACACCTGGCCCTCCCGCTCCGCCCTGAGCGGGAGAAGTTATTTGATAATTTCCCACCCAAAAAAAAAAACGGTAGGCAATGGAAAAGATTTCGATTTTATTTTTAAAATAAAATAGCTATTGTACAGATACCTAATCCACAATGAAACAAATGAACTAAACAAATCTCATCCGATCTACATAAATAAATCGTCTCAATAGGTAATCGAGTCATCTGAAACAAATGGCGAACTTAGTACAGATTAGATCGGACGAGCAACGCATCTAATTGTCCGTCCCTAATCCCGGGCGGCGGCAATCTATCAGTTTCTTTTACCGGTCCTCCCCCAATCCAGTTGTAAAGACCTACTCAACAACTTTGTTTGGAAGTCTATCAGAATTATCCTTTTCATTGACAGTCGTTACCTTATTTAATATATAAAATTTTCGTGCCACAGTGTTAGTTGCCATACTCCTCCGAAATGGCTTAACCGATTTTGATGAAATTTTATATGTAGGTACATTTGGTAGGTCTGAGAATAGGTTTTTTTTTTTAAGTTTTTAGGTATGTAGGTAGGGTAAGGTAGGATAGGGTAGGGTAGGGTAAGGAAGGTAGGTAGATAGGTAGGGTAGATTGAATTTCTCTAAATGATGGTAAAGACCGCATCAAAATCCGTTGCGTAGTTTTGAGGAACAAACAACAGACTCGAAAAAGGACTTTAATTATTGTCTGTAGTTTGACATCTTTTGTTAATTATTCAGTAAATAAGTTAACTTATATTCATCTCTTTTGTCATATACTTGTTGGTGTTGGTGCATTGAGTCGCTGAGCGATAGTCTTTTTAGTTTTTCGCGGATTCGATACTGCTGGTGATATTTTTATGGCCTCTGAGGTTTTTTCCGTAATAGCAACCATTATGCCGATGCCGTATTCTGACTAACTTAGTACTTTTTCTATACCCTAGGATTTCGTCTGTGTCGGCACAGAAGAAATCCTAGGGTATATAGAAAAAGTACTAAGTTAGAATACGGCATCGGCATAATGATTTAGAGCTTTTGGAGCTGTTCAAAAAATATGACGGACATTGGCGTGCATAAAAAAAAAAACAATCCCACAAGAGAAACAAGCACATTCTACATGATCCTATACGCAATAAATCCCATGTGTAGTATGATAATGACATCAGTATTTCATTGTCAAGCGACGACGATACAAAGTTTCGAAGCGTTCTCATATTTTGCGCAAAGCTTGGGGCGCTTGCAAATTCTGAACTTTGCCGAGATAACACGCCTCGGCTAAGCCCACCGTAATAAGCTCCTCCTTCCAGCCTTCACTGTTTACTTTTGGGCGTGTTGTTGTTTAACAGCCTTCAATACTTATTATATTAACCATGTTTATGCTTTAAAAGCAAATTCTTTGTTTACTGTCGGCCTGTTGCAGTTGCAAGCCGACCGCTTACTGAAACTGTTCTTGTTGCGATGCGCTTTGCTTAGAGAAACTGTCCTTGATTTTAAGCATTTTTCAACTGAGAGATATAATAATACCAGCCTATAACTGTCCCACTGCTGGGCAAAGACCTCTTCTCATACACAGAAGGCACGAGCATTGATCACCACGCTTGCTCAAGACGGGTTGGCAATTTCAGACTTTTATTAACTACTAGCTTTTGTCCGCGGCTCCACCCGCGTGAATCGTCGGTTATCGCGTAAAAAAGTAGCCTATGTCCTTCTACATATCCCAGGCTATATCTCTGCCAAATTTCATGATGATCGGTTCAGCGGTTTAGGCGTGAAAACGTAACAAACAGACAGAGAGACAGACAGACAGACAGATAGCCAGACAGACAGACAGAGTGACTTTTACATTTATAATATTAGTATGGATAAGTCCAGGTTTCCTCACGAATGTTTTTCCTTCACCGATGTCAGTATCCAAGATAAACTCAGAAAGTAGGTACTGAGAGATAACTATTGTAAAAACCCAAATGTGGTAATTATCTATCTCCAATTGTGGGTATTATTTGAATGAATGTCTCCAATATTATTTTTATTTCCAGTCATCAGACTTTAAAAAAAACTGGGTCTTGATTGAACACTTTTTTTAAGCCTTCAGGAAACAGCCATATTTTGTTCCCTAGTAGCATTTTTGTTGGCGTTTCGTTGGGCGACATACCTCTGAAGTTGGCCCAACTAAATGCCAACGGAAAATGCTACTAGGGTTACTTAAATATCGGGCCTCATAACTAACAACGTGTCAAATACCTTTACGTAGTAGCTATACAGTTGTTTATAGTGTGAACACACGTCACGCCAGTCATCCAAGGCAGGCGGGCGATTTGCGCCTGCCTCGAGTTATGCGTCGCGCGCGCCGTACACGTTGCTATCAAATTTCTAAGTAACCCAGCTAGGTAGATGCTCTACTTGAATATTTGTATTTATTTTGAAAGTTTTTAGTTTGGCGTAAGTAACACATTTATCTATAGACGTTTAGGTCGATAGATAAACGCCGTACGCCAGCTCTTTGCATGTTTAATTTACACTCCCTCTTAATATATCTATTCAAAAGAACCACCTCTCGTATCCAGACGATGTCCCGCCTAACTACACACTTTTGTATATAACAACGTCACCAATACTTTGTTCTCTCCCTCTTTAAATTAATGTCTTGTGGTCGGAACATTTGAGTTCATGGCTTCAAGTCTTATTTTGTTCCTGTATGTATGGTGTATATGAAAAATTATGTGACCAAGATTATGTCTGGACTTTAAGAGCCTGTGACCTCTGAGTTTGTTTCAGTCTTTTATCTCAGAATAGTTAGGTAGGAAGCACCGAACTAATCTAGTTTTTTAAAACATTATTTATTGTTGATTTGTAAAAGTGTTTGTACAAACCTATTTACAGAAATAAAATCATTATTTTTTATCATTTATCAATGCAATATTTACTTGGAAAAAATCCGGCCAAGTGCATGTCGGACCACGCACAATGAAGGGTTCCGTAGTTGGGATGAATTAATCCCAAGAACAAACTTAACATTGTAGTTGAGAAACATGCTCTCCTATACAGATTGTATGGGGGAACATGTTTTTCAACTGCTTTAAGTTGGTCGACTACTACTCGTAAACTTGAAAAGCCTTCTTAGCTGTGATAGTTTTTCTTTTAACTTCGTTATATATACTACTATCGTGATTTTTTTCACCTATGCATAACTAACCGTTTAGCTGGCAGGGGGGGACACTTGACTCTTAACAAAAATTAGCATTTTAAAGCCTAATATTTCAGAAACGGATCCCTTAATCAAAGAACGGTCTTCCCAAACCCCTTATATAATGTAATAAATAAATAACAAATAAATAAATAAATTGTTAATGTTTTTTTTTTTTTGTTTCAAAATTTTATTTTACCACTTTTTCGGCGTCATTAACGTGTATACTCATACCAAATTACAACTTTCTAGTACCAATAGTTTTTAAGCTATACCGCGATCAGACAGACAGACAGACAGACGGACATGGCGAAACTATAAGGGTTCCTTGTTGACTACGGAACCCTAAAATGGTCAAAAAATGGCTCTTAGGTATTTCATACGACGAGTCCGAAAGTTTAGATACTCATAACATAACTCACACTCAGAATCTCACTAACACGACAGAACGTAACAATCGTAATAGAAGTCAAAATCGGTTGAAGAGACTGTAAAAAAGATTTTTTAAATGTCTAATCTTATGTCAAATGAAGTATAGAGTGACAGTTACTTGAATTAAAATCAATTCCCCTTAAGTAGAGCATACATGCTAAGCTCACACACCTACAGTGGCCTGAACTCCAAATGCCCGGAGGCCGCCCCGAGGCACGAATGCCAAGACAAACCGAAATCTTATCAAACGACCGCCATGTTGGTCTCGTTAATAAGCAAAACTGCACACAGGGGCTGCCATAACTCACCTGAAGGCTGTTTGTGGAACATTGTAAACACTAGCGAACCTGTAACTTATCATTCATGAACGCTACTGACGTTTACGGTATAGAACTACCGTCTGTACGCTGACATTATTTATCGGGTAATTCAATTGCTTACTTGCCTTTGTGAGGGGCTAGTGGCTTAGTAATAACAGCCTCACGGGTCGATCGATCGGGTTAAACTACGCTTGCCGCGGTTGGGCCATGGATGGGTGACCATCTTTACATACCCAGACCCGCCGCGCCTCGGAAAGCATGTTAAGCCGTTGGTCCCGACTGTCATTCGTGGATCTTTGACAGTCGTTACGGGTCGTCAGAAGCCCAAAAGTCTTGACAACCAGTCTTACCAAGGGGTATCGTATTATGATACCCCTTGGTAAGGAACCATCCAGGAACTGGATTTTGGAGGTCAGATAGGCAGTCGCTCCATGTAAAATACTGGTATTCAGCTGTATCCGGTTATACTGGAAGCCCAACATTTGTTGGGAAAAGGCAGATGATGTTGCCTTTGTGAGCTATCGATCGAGCTGCATAATAAGGATTTGTCCTGGGTAAAACAAAAAACTGTTTAGTCCGTCAATCAGACAATAAAAAAACATTAGACACGTATTTTTTGCTTTATCATATTAATAAAAAAAATGACTTAGATAAAACACATTAAACTTGGGGAGTGGGGGCTCGTTACGTCACAGCTACGTATACAATCTAGTGAGAAGTGACGTCATGCCACATTTGAACTCAATGTATCGCCGTAATATTTTGATTACGTAAAAAAAGAAAAAATACGTGTCCAATATTTTTTAATAATCTACATGACGGACAAAAAAATTGTTTTTTAGTCATCTTCCTTATTTCCTGGCTTTGTTCTCTTCTTTTCTTGTACAGTATTTACGGTGGCAACGAACGCTTCTAAAGAAGTTATCGCTAACTGAAAATTAAAATCAGAATACAATAAGAAACCATAAGAAAGTACAGAAGCCAATGTCTTCAAAAAATCCTTTTGTTACTTGTTCTTCAATAAGTACTAGCTTCTGCCCGCGACTTCGTCCGCGTAAAATTTCTTGTTCCCCCGTTCCCCAATCCGTTCTCGAGATATCAAAAAAGCCGTTCTGTACAAAATGTATGAGAAAGTGAATTTTCTACATAACTTTATTTTTCGTGCATTTTTCGCATATTTTAATAGTCATTCTGCTATTCGGGGCGGAGACAAATCCAACAAATCCAAGATCATACAAATCGGTCCAGCCGTTCTTGAGTTAAAATGGTATAAATAACCCGACTTTGTTTTATATATTAAGATTTCCTTAAAATACTGTTCTGAAATAAAAAATTGGTATTCCTCAAATCGTAAATTATGTTTAACAAAGCGTGATGTTTAATTGGATGTTGAGAATTGTGACAATTCATCCCGCAGCCGACACTTTGCACAGAAAATTTCGATTAAAACAAAATCGGGGCGGCGGGTCTCATGGGAGCGGTTCATTTTATACCAATTAGTTAGCTACAGGCAGTGGATTCGTCACGAGTGAATGAATACCCCTTTGAATTGTAGCTGTTTTACACGGCACGACTTACACGGGCGATTACCAGTTTCCGATCCCATAGTTCCTAAAAATGTGTTTTGTGATTATTTAGTGAACCAAAACAAATATTTTGTTACATTGACTATTTGATAGGTAGATTTTCTATGGTAAGAGCAAATACATGTTCAATCCATACGTCACCTGATTCTTTATTTATTTATGCTACCATCTCTAAAGCTAAATAAAGAATAATAAAAATAAAAACATATTTCTAACATCAAAGACCAAACCTACGGATTGATAAGAATACTGATTTACAGAGCTTTGTTTAAACATCGGATCGTAACCAAATCGTGTCGTATAAACAATACCGCGTTACTCTAACTTGCTCATCTAAACCGAGTTGTCGGGGAATCGGCAACAAAACGGCCATCCAGCCAAGTTCAGACAATAAACAGTCGCAGATAACGGAGAGAGTTGCGTTTGCGCTCATTGTTGAGCAACTTTGTGGGCGACGAGCTGACTGCTTAGAAAATAAGCTCCTGATAGCGCGATTTGTGGAGTGAGGTGCTAGGCTCTCGGGAAATTATACGATAGAAATGTGTATTTAGACGGGAACCTTTGTCATTCCTACTAATTCTGTAGGAGCTATATAGTCTTTCAGTAAATTGGTAATTGGAGCTTCTGAAGGAGTGGATCTTAAAATGAACATGGACAAAACGAAGGCCATATCAAATGCCCATGTAACACCGGAGAGACTACTTTCGAAGTAGTGCGACAATAATGTTTACATAAGACAAACTGTCCAGTTAAGTAGGTTCAACTTAGAAAAAGAAGTCAATCGTCGAATCCGACTCGGCTGAGCAGCGTTCGGGAAGGTATATCTCCTCATTTTATATACCACAGGGTCTCAAGACGGAAGTCTTTTTTAACCAGTGCGCGTTGCCAGTGATGACCTATGCACTATATGTGGTAGCTCACAATGGGCCTCATTAGAAGGCTGAAAGTCACCCAAAGGGCAATGAAGAGGGCCATGCTTGGAGTTTCCCTACGGTTTCAAATCAGAATCGAAGAGATCCGTAGGAGAACCAAGGTAACCGAAATAGCCCGAAAAGTTGCCAAACTTAAGTGGAAGTGGGTACATTGCTCGCAGAACAGATGGCCGATGGGGCCGAAAGGTTCTGGAGTGGCAACCGCGTACCGGAAGCTGGAAGTCGTAGCGTTGTAAGGCCTCCCCACAAGGTGGACCGATGACCTGGTGATAGCTGCCGGAATCCAATTGATGCGAGAAGCATAGAACCGATCGAAGTGGCGGTGCTTGGGGGAGGCCTATGCCAAGCAGTGGACGTCTTTCGGCTGAAATTGATTATCATTTACGTTCAATCTAGAGATAAAATGTAACTAACTGACTACAGTTAGTTAGATTCTCTGGTACTTATTTTAAAATCTGTTTTTTCGCCACTCATACACCCAACCCTGGTGTTTTATATACGAAGTAAGACTAAGTAAGTAGGTAAGAGTAGGTTCCTAACCTACCTAGAAGTTCAATAAAAATTATGATTTGTGAAAAAGTTTTTAGTTTTTTAAAACGTTCCAGAAGACACTCAACATCTTTCTCTGTCTAAACACAATTTGTATGCAATTATACAAAGCTAAGCGCTATCAGATGAAAACTAACAAGAAAATTCCGAACCCCATCCCGTTGTGGACCATCGAAAGTTCGTTAAAGTAATGTCCTCTATCTCGTCCCCTGACGAGACAAATGAGACAACATTACTTTTATTAACGAGACAGAAAGAGAAGGAAAAGGCTAGATAATACCCTATAATCACAGTTTTGTTTTCCAATCGCTGCTAACGATTATTGGCGTGTTATTCGGGTACCATTTTGAATTGCTTCAGTGCTAAGACAAGTCGTAAGCAAGTACAATAAAAAGTGAGGTGATTAGTTTGAAGGTGATTATTTACCCCTTGTTGCTTTGGGAGCAGTTTTCCTTTTCACGAAGTAGAAACATGGACTTTAATGTCGGGCTCGGAGAGAGAAAATAATAAGTCCTTAAACAGTTTAACTCACATATTTTGAAAAACATTTGAATTATAAACCGCTATAACTTTACTTTTGTTGCCTACCTATCTTTGCACCAAAAAACAGTTAAAATATCCATACCTAAACATGTTTGCAAGACCTAGACAAGACCTCCTGTTTTGCATGCCCCTCCATTCCGGTCTTGTGTCGGTAGTATTCAGTGAATTACAAAACAAAAATATTACGCTGCAATTGAAACTACCAAAACTCACAGTTACCAAAAACAAAGGATTATTTCAACCGAGCACTCTCTTAATTAATTCAACAAGGCGAGATAAACTAAATACAGAGACTATTCGTTGTCATCCCCACAAAGAAACAGGAGTGGTTCTGTTATTTTTTAAATTGCAGATTGGCTGCTAATATGCATTTCTCTTTTAGATCCACTTATCATTCACCTAGGTAGGTATGTACTTCAAATATTTTTTTGGCAGATCAAACCAAAGACTGATGATAATCATGGAAATCTATGAATGAATATGGATTGCCTACAGTTATGCAAAACTTGAATGGATTTACAAAATCTCTAGCACCTACCAAAAAATACACTGAAGCCAAACTAACTAGAGCCTTTAAGACTGAAACTCAAAAGTCCGGCTGAAATCGCTTACTGTTTTACAAATGTTTTAAAAGTACGTAGGTACTTTTAATGTATACTTATCACAATAAAATATATTTTGCTTATTTAAATAACGACTCACATGATATAAACCTAGCTTAGCCATTCAAAATAAATTACCCTCATTCTGAAAACAACTGAATTATCCAGCCAGAGGAAAAATATAAAAACAAGCGACTCTTTATTTCGGGTGCACGCTGGTCTAATCCAATTTTAAAATGTTGCCCAGACCATACATATTATAAACCGAGACTTTGTCCGGAGCTTAACGTTTAAATTAGTTTATCCCCCTACAGCGGCTAAGGGTTGCAAAATTTAAATTACAAATAAAAGCACTGAAAAATATCTACGAGTGGGTAGTGGCTCAATAACGATGTCTTTTAATTAAAGCGGAAGGGGTAATAAAACGACTTAATTCTGAATTATGGTTGAAATTATCGTGAAAGACACCCAAGAGTTTTGTGAATTTTGCAACAGTTCACGCCGCACCGCACAAATTGTGATGCCGCCGAGGTGGCACGAAGGAGCACTTGAAGAAGGTATTTAAAATTTATTATGCTCTAATATTTTATAAACATTACCTTACCGAGTACAATAGTGCGTATAGCACTTATTCAACTTCAAATTCAGTAGTCGTTCACACCACTGAGCTATGTTTTAGGTACTGAATCAGTACCTAAAACATAGCCCAGTGGTGTGACCGTCGGACTGCCAAGTCATAGATCTCGAGTTCGAACCCAAGGCACGCACTTCTGACTTTTCGGATTCATGTGCGTATTGTATAATTATCACTTGCTTAAAAAACGATGAAGGAATACATCGTGAGGAAATCGGCATGCCTGAGACATATTTCTCGACGGCATGTGTAGCCAACTCAGAGGGCGGCACAAAAACTCTGACACCAGGTTAGTCACTGACCACACGAAAAAGAAAGAAGTACCTAAAACTTCAAAGGTGGTAACCCTTTCTTTTTAGAAGGTTAGAAGTAACTTTGTGTCGTTAATCGGATCAAATATTCCCATTCACCATCAAATTATCCTTAAGCCCATATAACCGATTATCATGAAGTTATGGCACACAGTTTAGCCCCGGACCAGTGACACCGATTTAGCACGCTCCCGGTGTCGACACGGTCGAAAGGCCGGCCCGCTCAACCGTGCCGCATGTAGCATATTGAAATACGCCGCCCGACTGACCATCCGTCCGTCACGTAGCAACTACCCCGAGGAATCCCTTCAAAGTGATACCTATTTGACTTCCACGCTTCACTGGAAATCTGTCAATACTCATATTTAATACCCACATATCCCGAATATCCGATATCTTGCAGGTAAAGGGGGAATTTAGAAATAAAATACCAAGGGTTCTACGAAATGTATAATTTTTCTGTAGCAACATTCAAAAAAAAAAAAAATTTTTTATTTTTTTTTTCAATTTATTCTAACATATATTTCGAGAACTTGGAAAACGTTCTGGAAAATTGTTTCATAAATTTACTACGTAGAATACGAAATAAATAATACCTTTATTTACCCACCACCTATTTCCATCCCAAAGTTGTATCAAACGTAAGAAAACAATGAGCTGACTACGTTTTAGCTTACCTACCCTTTGTCTGTACGAGTAACATAATTAATAAGCGCCTACTAAAAATACAGGCACACGTTAATTTTTCTCGAACAAATCGATAGCTGCAGATAACACTGAATAGGATATTAAAATTCATGCTTAATTAAATAACTTATTTAATATTCTACAAGTTATTAAATGAGTATCTGTAGAAAGCATATTGGTATTATTCCTGCCAGGATCATTGTCTTCGGTAATTGTAAACTAATCTATTAATTTTACTAGCTTCCATCGCGCCCTCTCGGCTTACAGGAACATTATAATAGGTATCGTCGTAACTCGCGTATCGATGACTGCTCGGCTTAAAATCTAGTTGAAGGTAATCCCCCTCCTCCTTCCTCAGTTGACCTGTATCCTTTCCAGCGTATCTCGGATCTTCGTAGATGGTTATTGTCTGCTTTCTATGTGCAACTACAGGCGCATTTTTCGGGATTTCGGCTACAGGATTCGCTCGAGATTCGTCGTAGCCGTAGCCGTAACCATGGTTGGGACCGTAGCCGTAACCACCCTCATGACGGAAACCCCTATCATCATAATACCCAGGGCCTCCGTAATCTTTTTCCCATCCAGGATCCCTCTGCCAACCCTGGTCTCTCTGCCAACCAGGTTCTCTCTCCCAACCCTGGTCTCTCTGCCAGCCAGGTTCTCTCTCCCATCCTTGGTCCCTTTGCCATCCGGGGCGGTCCCAACCTCCTCCTCTTTTATCCTCCCATCTTTGCCAATCCCACCCAGGATCGCGATGCACTTCAGGAGCTCGAAACTCATGACGATCTTCAATGTGATCTCTGGCGTGGTTGTTATGCGTGTTGTGATACTTATTGTGATTCAAATTGTCATCTAAGTAATATTTCTTGCCGTAGTCTTGATGACCACGTTGCTTCACCCCAGTGTCACCGTATCTGTTATAGCCGCCTCCGTTATAGTTGTCTTTTATGTATTCTTGACCGTTATTGTGAGATCCATGGTAGCTCCTACCTCCCTGATTGTCGTGTGAGTTCAATCTGCTGTTATACCCAGCTCGGTCGCCTTCATCATTTAAATCATCGAAAAACGTGCTTTTATTGGATGACTCGTCTTTATGATATGAATTTTGGAATCCTTGCTTATGGTGTCCTTTCTTGTGGCCTCTCTTGAAACCTGTCGCTTCACTGTCCTCAGCTTTGTCTTGCTTGCTGTTGTAACCTTTATAAGCATCGCTGTCTGATACTGATTTACTATCATGTTCTTTCTTCAAATATTTTGCTTCATCATTGGCTTTTGAATATTGGTTCTTGTGATTGTCGTTAAGTTGGCTTTCTTCCTGATGAATTTTTTCCCCTTTCTGTTTATCATGTTTGATCGACTCCGTTCCTTCATCATGGGCGATATCCTTTAAATGTTCTTCCAAAGCGTCTTTTATTGCTGATCCACTGATAGTCGAAACTAATAGTAGGACACAAACTAACAAACTAATCCAATATTTGTACCGGGGCACCATTTCATCTCACGCTTAACGATAGATGTTGTCAGTAAAACGGTATAAATTATAATAGGCGGGATTTGAATGGTATAAAGAGTTTTATATCGATGAAAATCGTGTTGGACTTCACGGTGTATCAGGGCACAATGACAGGAACCACAGAAGTTGTTGTGGGAACAATGAGTAGAGCTACTGGCTGGCGCGTCCATGACATGACATTATGGCACTAGAAGCACGCGGACGTTGTGTAGGACAAGCCGATCGAGGTCAGTGGAGTCCAAACGGGACATTAACTAGAAGGTCATTGAATCATCATACTTTTATTATTTGTGTTTTTTCCGCGTATTGCTAAGCTGTTTCTATATCATAGAAACAGCCGTTTTTATCGGTGCCATCAAAATAATCAGTTAGGTAGGTAGATGAGTTAATTTTAACATAGAACCATACTAATCTCAGACCTACTTAGCTGATTTGAAATAAGTACCTACATATTTTTGATAAGCAGTCGTTGGGTACTCGTCTGCTTCAAGACCAGCAGTTCTTTACCTGGGACATGGACTGCCTTGTGCTACTTTAGTACTTTTCGTGGGTAGGTAGGTAAATCTGCAAATATTTTTAGCTCATGTTCCGGACGATCTTAACATCGTTCGCTCAGTGGCTTAAGTTTTCAAACAGCAAACCACATTTACAAAAAATTGGCTACGGGGCCTTCAAAACGTCCTCGGGCCGGCTAGCACATAATACCTCGGTTAGTAAACTTGTGCATACGTCATCGCACAGAACATCAATAAACTCGCCTAATCAGCCTATCGCATATACTCCGCTTCGGCACATAGGCATCTGCCAAGTTTCGCCACAGTACCCAACTCTTCGCCTTTCGCGTCCTGTCCGTCCCGCCGCTTTTGTAAGGTCATCGGTCCATTTAGCTGAAACTGGGGGACGTTCCACTATACGCTTGCTGTTTCGGGGTAATCACTCGAGGAGTCCGCTGCTCCAACGGCCATCGGTCCTTCGACAGACATTGACGGCTTCCACTTCAGCTTTCTAACTCTGCAAGTTTTTTGTTAGTATATTGGCGTGCTAGCTGACACGTGGCAAATAATTTAATGTAAGTAATTTTTATTTATTTTCTCATTATTCTTTAATGTTAATTAATTCGCATACCTGCCTACTATTGTATAGAATCAAGTTTTTCTAACAAATAGATGTGCTGTTGGAGAGTTTGTTGCGCCATTACTTCTTCCCATCTAAAACACAAGGAACTTGTGAAGGACGGGCATTTTGAGGAACAGTTTCATGTAACTTTGACGTTTAATAAGTGCTCATTCTCAGCATAATAAGACTTAACAGTTTTTTTTTTTTTTTTTTTTTGTGTCGGTAACTCCAGTTATTTAATAACACTCGAACGCTTGCATCGCATGTAAAACCGTCTTATCAGAATGTATGTATGTTAGAATCATGGGAAACTTGGGCTTGTGGTTACGAGGGCGGGTCTTAAAGTTCGGAATGGAGGGGTTAGAATGGAGGGGGTAGTTATTTTTACCTGTCACTACTTGGTGACTCAATACAATCATAAGTACTAAGTGTCACCCCAATCCGCGTGGTGCCGGACGTAAAGAATAGCACCACTCTATTTCCTCCCGTGGGTGTCGTAAAAGGCGACTAAGGGACTTACGTACTACAGAATGGGCAGCAGCGTTCTCTATGCATTTTTTAACACCATACTGATATCACCAACCCGCGTGCCAAACGTGGCGATTATGGCAATCCCCCCCTTTGGGGGAGGCCTATGTCCAGCAGTGGATGTCTTTCGGCTGAAACGGCCACCCCAATCGGTTCATTAACCTTTAAAATATCGCTGGATAAATAAGTCAATCGGGAACAGAATGCTCACACCGCTTCAAAAGCAGCACCTCGTCGAATATTCGCGTGAGTTTTTGGATCTGTGTAGTGAATACAGGGATGAGTTTATGAACCGAATTGTGACTGGAGATAAAACTTGGGTTCATCACCATGAACCAGAGTCAAAGCAGGAGTGACACCATACCGGTATCGTCAACCCGCCTGCCAAGCGTGGCGATTATGGAAAAACCCCCCCTTTGAGGAAGGCCTATGTTCAGCAGTACATAGTAGTAGCTGCACTTTTTTGTGCCACTGCAGTGGCACAAAAAAGGCGCCTAAAAAGTTTAAGGTGTCACAATCGGTCGGAAAGGTTATGGCTAGTTTATTGGGATTCAGAGGGGATTTTATTAACTGATTATAAAGATCAAGGTGTCAATATCACGGGGCAATACTACACTACGCTACTAAAAAAATCAAAGAAGCAATAGAAACAAGCGAAGGGGAAAATGGTCTCTCGGTGTGCTCCTTTTGCACGACACACCGACCCGTTCGCAAGAGTCATGTTGCGATGGCTGCCTTAGACAAGTGCGGCTTCGGAACTTTAAACCACGGTACCACCCTCCTTATAGTCCAGATTTGGCCCCTTCTGATTATTATTTGTCCCTAAACATGAAAACAGAGCTTCGTGGAAAGAAATTTACGGATGACGAAGAAATGAAGTCGGCAATTTCTGCTTATTTAGAAGGCCTTGCCAATTATTATTTTTTTTTGTTTTTTCGAAGGTAATAGAGTTAATAAAGAATACATTGAAAAGGAAAAATATTTTCATGTTTAATTTCTCCACGGGACCCAAGGGAAGGCCCTTTCATTTCGCGAACTGTTTGACCTCCCCTCTTACAAGCGTTTAGCTTGTTATATTTTCCTTTTAATGAAATTATAAAACAATTTATTTCTTATCACAATTTATTTATACCAATATTTTAGCTCACACATATACAAAAAAAAAAAACAGTAATGGATTAATTAGTATTCCTATTTATTTTTGTTAATTATAGATTTATTAAGTCTTGAATAAATTACTAAAGAAAGAAGTCGTATTTAAAACATAGCTAGAAGCTAATTATAAATTAACATCTTTAAATAAATTTTTAATACCATCAGAATTTAGAAAAATAGAAAATACTTCGTTACACAGCTATTCATTGTTAAATTATGATAACTGCTCTGCTTTGCAGAAGACAGATCGAGAAGTGTTCAATTTATTATATTATAGAAGTAATAAAACATTATTGATTCAAGTAGTATTTGTAGTTAATGTTAACAAATGTTTTATTATTTATCACAAGCTTTATTTCTTTGAAAGATTTTTTGTGACGTAAATGCTTAAAACATGGGTAGTACACGTCGGCTCTACAATTTTTGGAACCAGAATTCTAAAAACTACCTTTAAACAATAATCAAAGTAACAAAATCCATAGGTATTTTAATCTTCAAAAAGCGAAACGAAAATAGGATAAAATGCAATAAATCTGAAGAAAAATAAACCTTACATTATACTACTTCATTGATAATTATCTGACAGAAAGTAGGTTGGTTAAAGATTTTAAACAGAAACCGGTATTATTTAGCTTATTACGAGGCAGGTCACTAGCTTTATCATTAAAATACAAAACTGGGACACGTATCAAGGCATCTACACACTATGCTGACGGCACGGGCCATCCATTTCCCGAACATCACTACTGTTTTTTGCATATTATGTCGCGCAAACAAGATGCCCGGTATCCCTGCCGCAGGCAAAATGTGTAAGGTAGCCTATAGGAATCATTAAAATTGAACTGTTAAATGACGTCATTATGACGTCTGACTACGCTGTGCC
Organism: Dryobota labecula; assembly: GCA_947523025.1. Classification (NCBI taxonomy): domain Eukaryota; kingdom Metazoa; phylum Arthropoda; class Insecta; order Lepidoptera; family Noctuidae; genus Dryobota; species Dryobota labecula. Next base: position 18,397,526 of record OX383287.1, on the reverse strand, counting down.
GTTAACTTCTTTGACACTTAACGCTGTAATCCTAGTCTTAAGCTCTTCTACGAGGTTGTCTCTTGCCACTTCGTCTTCTTGTCTTGTGGTGATGTTCCTTACTTTCACGACTCCACGTTTGAGTTCAGACTCTCCTAGTACCACGGCGAGGGGAATGCCATTCTCTTCGCAGTGTTGTAGTTGAGTTAGCATTTTAGGGTTCTTTTTGTATGATTGCTCGGTCTGGAAAACATAGAGAAAAGTTTAGAATCAGCTGAAACTCAGCCTTTGTACTTTTATTTCCGTTGGCTGTTGACGACGCGACAGAGGAATACGCCGTACACACACATTGAATTCAGCTACTGTGTTACTGCTCTTTTCTCTTTCGAAATTCTAGAGTACCTGGAAAATAGCGGATTGGGTCCAATGTCATCAAAGAGGAGATATCCTATGTAATGATCGCAGCAGATCGCAAGGGAAAATCTTTGATTTTGCAACATAATTAATTTACTTTAATTACCTTAATACCAGCATTCCACAGCTCCGCACAGATCTTCATGCGCTCTTCGAGGAAATTCTTCTGAGCAGACGCAACGTACACGTCAATGTCATTGGTGCGCACGCTGATGTCACCTGCAGCCAACTTCGCTTCTAGCACGGAAAATATGCGCTCCACGCCGATACTGACGCCTACACATGGTACCTGGAACAGATATATGGCAGTAATGAGTTTTTAATCCTCTTTGCGTCGCAATTATCTTTGCCGCACACTTTTTGAATTTGAAACATCTTAGTGTTCAGCGCCAAAGAAATCGAACGCAAATATTGTTTGATTATAGACTGGCTGGTACGACGGCTATAGTCACGCCGCTGGCTGAATAAAAAAAAATCAAATCAAAAACGCGCGAACTACAGCCCGCGTTTTCGTCAATTTTCACGGATTGTTAGAAATTCATGGTTTTGTTTTGAAAAATGAATTCTTCAAGTGACAGTGAAAAATAAGTTTTTAGTTGTTTTATTATTAGATACTATTTAATTTCAATTTAGTTGTAACTCTGTATTATTAAATATATTATATTACAATAAAATATGAGGCGCCTTTTATTTTCTCATAGTGGGTGATGAAAAGTAGAGTGTATCACTCGGACGCAAAATATATTTTTGGCTCGGGCGACTTACTTTAAATCCCTCGCTACGTTCAGGATTCTACTAAAGAATCCCTCACTTCGCTATGGATTCAAAAAAGCGCCCTCGCCGTAAAAATATGATTTTGCTCCCTAATGATACAATTTACTATTAAACAAGACTCACTATTACAAGCTTCCTGGAATCAGCGGTCCCCCGAGGGTCGAAGAGAATGCCCGGTGGCATATAAGCAAAGTCCACCAACTGAGTTTTTAATGTGGCTTCTAAATTCCACCTTCAGAGTTAAAGGTTGTTTCAAATTCAATTGGTCGATTTTGTAGACAAAATCTACTATTTAAGATCAACGACCAATCAGAAGCCACAATCAAAACTCAGTTGGTGGATTTTGTAGACAAAGTCTACTTTACTATGGGAGTTCAACGACCAATCAGAAGCCACATTCAAAACTCAGTTGGTGGATTTTGCTTATATGCTGCCCGGGCATAAAATGAAAACCACGTAGTAATAAAAATCACATGGTTCGCAACATTTATCTTTGATCTCACATGGACCAATGTTTTTTGGTGCTCTCCAATTAATAGATCTTGGGAGATTTCTAAATTAGTGGAGATAAAAGATAGTACTATATCCTAAATAAGCAGGCTTCTGCAAAAATGTGTACACAGATTGCGAAACACGTGTTTCGCCCGCCTTCAGTCCTGCGTTATTCAACATTATTTTCCCTAATATTCCTACAGTATACATTCATAATAATATAGTTTTGCTTCACTGTTACATGAATTATGTTATGCAAAGACTGACAAAACCTATTACTAAATTAATTCTTATGCATAAAATTATGAATGCTTGGAACTTATCTATTAGACCATTCATAAAAAACTAACACATTATTATTATTATTCATTAACTACATTTGGTTGGCTAATTATAAATAATGATTAACATCGTACTCAACACTGCCGTTAGAATTCATTAGTATCTATCAACTCGTAATTTACGATAGTCGATAAATCGACATACATACTTTGATACATAACATCATGCCTGCACACATTTCGACAGGTATATTACCTCAATTGCAACTAATAACACTGCTCAACGCAAGCATCGAACGTAGACTCAGCAATCGCGAGAGCAATTACTTCTAAATTAGAAGCGACTATTTGCAAACACAGTGCGACATAAAAGAGTAGAAGTTAAATAAAATAGAACTAAAAAAATTCCATACAAAATTTTTGGCATTTTTCGTCAAATAATGTGACAGTTACGTAGAAAGTGGCGCCCTCATTTAATTTCTTTTATTTTATGTCGCACTGTACATAATTTGTATATGCATGTTCTATATCACGAGCTGCGCACGCATTTTGTAGCACTAAACGTTGTCGCGCCTCAATAATTATGCAATTGATTAGTAATTACACTGGTTTTTGCGCGTATGTATTAGGAAATCTTTGCAATTATAAAAACTTATTCATTGAATAAAAAGTTAAAATAAAATATAAGCTGAATCTGAGGTTATATGATGGCATTTTGTCTCCTATCGGGTAAAAGTCGTGTTTCTTATCCATAAACCAGGCAAGTACCCCAGAGGGCACTTGAAAATTTGGTAACCTACAGATCAAGGGCATTTTTTGTTTTGAGCAACTTGTGCTACTACTGGTTTTGTCAAGTTCTATCCCTCATAATAAACATTTAAAGATCTTGTAAGGGACATCATCGCGCAAACTGTTAACATGAATTCGGTACATGATTCTAGACCGTCAAGCGTTGATTTTTCGACGGTTTAAAAATATAAATCTGCTATCCCATACATTTTGACCGTGTACACTTGTGATGAAACATCATTATTTTGTTTTTATTCTAATAACCTCCAAAAATTTCTACACTGGGGATAATAGTTTGCGCGTCGATGTCCCTTACATCATGTTTTTATAGCAGACCTGTCGCTGTATGAACATTACCTGTTTATTTTTCGAGTCGAACATGCCAACAAGATTATCGTATCTCCCACCGCCTGCAATGGATCCAACAGTCTGGTCTTCATTGCCGATTTTAATTGGCTCTGAAAGGAAACGCACAATCTGCTCTCAATAATAAGTCAACAATCATCGCAATTGGCTTTAACAAAGTGTGTTGATTAAATCAATTTCGTACAAGCAATTAGTAATTAAAAATGATTACTGGTTTAAAATAATGAGACATAACTAAGAGCTAATTTCTAAAGCAGAAGTGATTTTTAAATACACGCTGTGTTTGGTAATCACCTTGTATGAAATCAGACTGATGGATTCATATAAATTAAGTACATACTGTACATACATATAATGCATTACAAAAAGGTACAATAATAGTAGGCAAAGAAACTCTTTTTACGGTTCCATAGTCAACAAGGAACCTTTATAGTTTAGCCATATCCGTCTGTCTGACCGTCTATCCGCGGCTTAGCTCAGAGTCTTAGCACTAGAAAGCTATAATTTGGCATATTATGATATTAATCATGCCGACAAAGTGGTAAACTAAAATCCTAAAAAAATATTTTTATTTTTTTTATAGTACCCCTACACGTAAAGTGGGGATAATATTTTTTTTTCTCGTTTATCCCACGGTGTTGGATATCGTTGGATAGGCATAGGGTTTGTGTAAACCATTTTTCGATTCAGTGATCCGTTTGCATAATATTAAGCTTTAAAGTGCTAATTTTTGATAGAGTCAAGTGTCCCCCCCCCCCCCCCGCCAGCTAAATGGTTGTTGTTAGATAAGTGAAAAAATTTACGGCAGTAGTATATAATTATATAACGAAGTTAAAAGGAAAACTATCACAGAAAAGTAGGGTTTACAAAATAACGAGTAATAATCAACCAACTTACATTTTCAGTTGGAATGCATGTACATATTTCAACTACGTACAATGTTAAGTTTGTACTTGGGATCAATTTGTCCCAACTACCCTTCATTGTGCGTGGTCCGACACGCACTTGGCCGGTTTTTTTTCTAGTTTATATTGCATTGATAAATGATTTTAAAAACAAGACTAGTTCGGTGTTTCCTACCTAACTATTCTGAGATAAAAGACTGAAACAAACTCAGAAGTCACAGACTCTTTTAATGTCCAGACATAATCTTGGTCAGATAATTTTTCAGATACACCATACATACAGGAACAAAATAAGACTTGAAGCCATGAACTCAAATGTACCGACCACAAGACAGTAATAAATTCTACTTACGTGTCAACACAGCTTCATAGATAACTCCCGTATAATAATCCAAGCCTCTCGCGAGACTCACATCAAACAGTATCTTATCCTGAATACCAAAGAGTCCACAGTACTCCAATAGCAACTTAATTCCTTGTAAGCCTTCAATGGCCGCTTTAGTCTTGGATAGCTTCTCGTCTTTGAGCAGTTTGTCGGCTAATTCTACGCCACCGTTAAGTCTGACGTACTCGCCTATTCTGTCGGCGGCATCAGGAGATATTCCCTTCTCGTTTATCATTTCTGTTCGCACTTCCTCCCACGGCGACTGAGGGTTAGGAAAATAGATCGGTTAAAAATTTAAGAAAATGATTATGCTGCATTTGCTTCCATAACTAGGTCTGTGAACTGGGCAAAATCCAATAACTTGGATTTATGTCCGTAACATTGTGCATATTTTTTCCAAAACAAATACCTACATCTTGTATAAATAAGACTTTAGATGAGAGACTACTATCGAAATGTTAAATCAACATTATTAGTATAATTTTCTAGTTACACATTCTAAACACATTAAATGAATATATTTTCCTACTAGCTTTTGCCCGCGGCTCCGCCCGCGTGGATGTCGGTTATCGCGTAAAAAAGTAGCCTATGTCCTTCTCCATATCCCAGGCTATATCTCTGCCAAATTTCATGACGATCGGTTCAGCGGTTTAGGCGTGAAAATGTAACATACAGACAGACAGACAGAGTTACTTTCACATTTATAATATTAGTATGGAAGTATGGATTACTCTCTCGCAATGACGACGCGCGCTGAATACAAACCACACATTATAGATTTCACGTAAAATAAAGCTACATCTTGTTTTTAATATTGAGCCGTGTCCTTTTTTTAGTGGAAGTGATGAAAACTTTTGTATTTATCCTTGCTTTAAAATATTATGACCCTCTTGATAAAATAATGTCGCTTTTTGTGTCTGTCTATTTGACGGCGTTTTTCTTCTAAACGGACGCAACGGATTTTAATGCAGTTTTTAAGACAATTAATTCCGGAAGGTAGACAGCAAATTAGGCTACACGAAAATGTCAAACTACAAACAATTTTAAACTTTGAAATGTTGATTATTAAGTTCAAAATCGAACGTGAAAATTTGACAGTTTGAGATATGTGCTGGCCACCTTACATCGACCGTGCAAAAAAGGGCGGGTCGCTAGTAAACGAAAAAGTAATTACCTTGTCTAACTTATCAATAGTAGAACAAGTAGTTCTGAACTTGTCAGCAGGAACCCCGCAAGCTTCGAACATGCCATCAAGTAGCCGACGGTGATTCACTTTCAACACGTAAGTGCCAATCTCAAGGGCGTCCAGTATCTCAGTGACTACCTTCAGGCATTCTGCGTCCGGTACCATCGGGTCGTACTGACCTGCTATGTCGAAATCCTGAAATTATATTTTGAATATTAGGACAGACTTACGAAGTTTCAACAAATTGGATTTTACAGCCAGGAGACTTATTGAGAAGCAAATAATGGCAATATGAAATAAATAAATAACCTTTTTTTTTTTTTTTGTTAAACTTATGAAGATTTGTATATAAATTGAATCCCATCAATCTTAGTACAACTTGCAGAAATAAAGTTGCACAATTTTGGATCGTTTCTTGACTTAATTTTGTTATTTAGAGACAATCCTGAATAGTGATCAATAATAAAAAACTTACACATTGATAGAACTCCCTGTATCTGCCTCTTGTCATTGCCGGGTTATCGCGCCGGTACACCTTAGCAATATGGTATCTCTTCAGGGTATTTATCTTGTTCATGGCTAAGTACCGCGCCAGTGGAACAGTCAGGTCATACCTCAGCGACAGGATCTCGCCTCCTTGGTCTTTCAAGTCATAGATCAGTTTGGAGTCCTCTCCATATTTGCCAGTTAGTACTTCCTTGAATAGGAGGAAAATTATGTAATTAAGCTTTAAATGTATTTATTTATTTATTTAATATTCGGGCACAGAAATGTAGGCATTTTCTACCAGTCAACCTTTGGGTGATGATTATATATAATTATACAAATACACTACATACAATAATATTTATGTTGTTTGTGAAAAAAGAAATGTAGAGAAATGAAATTATGTCATAATATTATTTGTCTACATGTCTCTTTTCGCAGGTCTGCTGGAAGAATTTTTTTAAGAAATAAGCAGTATCTTTGTACTCAAAATTATAACTATGTCGTATATCTATGTATTTTACAGTGAGCACATAAATAAAAAATTAATAAATCTAATTAGTATAATAAGTTAACTCAAAAGACTGACCCTCAATTCAAAGACAGGTGTGTCAATACACTCAGCTCCGTGTCTCTTGAATACCGCAATAATCTTCTGAAGAACACCATTCCTTATACTCATCTGTTGTGGGTTGTAATCTCTTGTTCCTTTCGGAGTTTTGAGGGTGAACTTCTGAGGAGCAGCATCTTCAGGGGCCAGCTGTTTCTTCAGTGACAATAACTTTGCTACCTCCTCTTGAATCTAAAAATGTAAAGAAATAAAAATAAAGGATAACGCATGTATAGGCCAGAAATGAAGTGCAATATGTTACAATGTGGATATAATATAATGTATATTTGTATAATCATGAAACCTCATTGTTAAGTAGCCTGAAGATTTTCTTTAATAAAAAAATAAATAATAATAATAACAATTAATTTTAATAAATAAAATAAATAATAATTATTTTATTTTATGAATAATAAAATAAATTATTTATTTAAATTTAAATACTAACTGCTTACAGCTGGTTTCTCATTGTTATCCAAGAATTTATTTATTTCTGTTCTAATAAAAATTATTTAAAAAGCTAAAGGAAAAAAAAAATCATCCATACTTTGAATTGAAAATATAGTTTTGCTACAACAATAATTGGTCACTAGCGGCAAATAGACTCAATAATAATAAAACAATAAGTAGCTAATTGCTCAAATAAAATAAGAAAGCATTAAGTAGGCCACCAATACCTTGCACAGAGATGATGTTGCAATGCATTTTGTGAAATTTGTGCTGAGTACCGAGTTGGGTAACCGCATCACAGTTGCATGGATATTTAAGAACCTCAACGCTGTGTACGACATGCTTCACTAGTTTAATCTCTCCACAATTTCAAACAATATGATATCTCGTCACCACAGCGTTACTTTGTTATGACCGGAAAAAGAAAACAATTTTTTGTCATACATTATGAACAATTTTCAAAAGTAGATTCAGATTCCTTAAATGATAATATGAATTCAATTTTGAATAGAGGTTGTGGTGACGAAACAAACATATGTGGAGATTCAACAACATTTTACTCAAAGAGTACCTAAAACCAAATCAATCAGACAATCATGCCCAGCTTATGTACAAACGAAGCATAAGTCTACAACAGTATGAGAACTCTTAAACACACCTGCTGATCAAGTGGTGTGAAGCCATCTTTCACTTTTTGCAACACTTTGGGAGGATTCAATTTAGGTAACAATGATACTTCAGAGTCACTGAAACTCCCCATATGGTACCACCACCTCTTGATGTACTTGTATCTTTGAAAATCTATATGTTTTCCTAAGCCATTTTTCAATTCTATATCACAATAGCTGGGATTATACCCACAAATGTAACTGTACTGACATAAATGTTTATCAATTTCTGGTAAGTCGTATTGTAAATTATTCTTCTTAGCCTACAATTTAAAAAAAAACGCATTTATTTGACAGTATCTTGCAATTCATCAATATGGTATGAGCATACCTACTTTAATTTATAGAGTACAACTTACCTTTTCGCTTGATTCCTTTGCAGCTTTTAATTTTCTTACAAGATCACCTTGTTCTTTAATTTTTAAAACAATAGATTCCTGGGTGTCTGCCATAGTTTAAACTTGAACTTAAAATTATTCAAAAAGTCTATCCGCTGAAGGCTTTCAAGTAAAAGTGCTTGTCTTGTTGCTAAGAAATAATTACAGGCTCTCGGCTCTTGAATTCATGCCTTTCATTTTACTATCAGCAAATAGCAAGCAAGCAAATAATTTTACACACTGCCAATTGGAGGTTATACAACATGACAGACACTAGACAGTAAATAGCTTATTCCTTTATGCATTCATAGTAATGCATCTCTTTTGCTCTTATGTGATTTCATTGCTCCATTCCTTCTATTTCCAACATCGAGGAATATTTCGTAACTTTCGATTGTAACTGGAACATGACGATGACATTTTCGTGACACAAGAAGTGACACGACAGTGACTTAAATAGGGATGACCCGAAAAGCTCAAAGCAAGAACTGGATCTACGTTATTCAAGAAAAATACTATATAACTGTTGACTAGGCAGCATGGTCTCAGACCTTAGCCTGTTCCGTCAGGAACTAATAAAAAAAAAAGAAGCAAAACAGAGGTGAGTCCGATATCATGTCACATGTAAAAATCATCGATATTTTAAAATGTCGTTGTCATTGCATGATGAAATTCATCATGCAATGACAACGACAAAATCATCAATGCCTAAATCATTTCTTGAATGAACGTGAACTTCAGTAATTTAGACGGGCCGTCTCGGTGCGACGCGCGTTGTGAGGCTACGCGATCGGCGACATTGAAATCACAACCACAGAGAGTTTCGCTGAAATGAATAAATAATAAACAATAAAATAAAATGCCCGGTGCTGTACGCATAATTATAATTTAACTAAGTAGTTCCGCGATCATTTCAGCACTCATATTATTGAAATGCCGTGATCTTAAACATACTCAAATGAAAATCATTGATGATTTTGTCATTGCTCCCGTCATCGATATGTTTTTGTCATTGTCATGCAGTCATTGATACAGAAAAACTATTACTCAGCCCATCTCTAAAGCAAAACCAATTACGATTTACGTCTGTACACACGGCCACAAATTAATCAAGGTATACAGTTCCAGTATAAGCTGACCTCTCATTGTACGAAAATCCTAGACAATGCGAGATCAGCTTAAAATGGAAATGTATAGCTTGATTTGTGGCCGTGTGTACTCTACTCAATGTGATTTAATAGATGGCGAACTGCTACACGGTTGTTCTAAATTTAATTTTAACTTTGAATTAAATGGTCCACTTGTTAAGTGAAGAAATTATACCTAATAAGAATTGTTGCACCACAAAGAATAAAATTCGAATGATAGTAACAATCATTTCAATTTCAATGCCTGTCACAAAAGCACGATACTACGCTTTCATGCCGTATCGTACAGACGCCAGCACATCAAGCTACTACAATCTATCAAATTTCTTTAATAGATTTTCAACTTTATCACTGCAGTATAAGGTTCAAGGTTGATTGCGAAAATTTGACAGTTTCGGGTAGCTTGACCTGCTGGCCTCTGTACGTCAATATTCTTTATTTCTATATATCAGGATTTCTGGTGATAATTTATGGTGATATTTTTTGAGTTGCCATAAATAAAATAACGTAGGTAAGTTAACGTGATTAATCATTATTGAAAATTTAAAAAATAATAATTAAGGACTGTTTGTATCCTGACATTCAATTTTGTGTAATTTCAGAAAAATTACCGAATTTAAAATATCTATACTGGCAACCCTGACGTTGGCTCTACTGGCAGCCTTATGCCTGTCTGTCAGTGTTGTTATTGTAAAAATCTGAGCTGCCGTATGTTAGTCTGCTTGAAAAAAGTACTTAATTGCCGTATTACATTATTTATTAAAAAAATGTTTATTCCTCATTTGTTTCTTCTCCTTAGAGATTTCTTACCGTTTCTATTATTTTGGGCTTTTTTGGCGTAAAAGGGCCTTCAGATTTACATTCACTCAAAATATCGGTTATTAATCACAACTAAACACTGACTAGGGAATTGTTTCACTTACAACAGTAACATAGTTTGATCATTTAAATTACTAATGAGCAGCATGCAGATCATAAACAAACAGTTCACAAATTCACAACACAACAGAAGAAGACACAATGTGCCATGCAATTCTAGGAACTAACACACGGAAGTATTCGAAACAGTACAATAATAAAAGACTAAGGGTGAGTTTCACGAAACCACCACGAAATCATAGTTTAACGGAGACTTTAAATTGATGCTGTCACTTTCTTTTTGATACAAAATGTAAGGGATGGCATGAATTTAAAGTCTCCGTTAAACTAATGTTGGTTTCGTGCAACTCAACATTAGGCAAGTAAGCTACCCAATTCCGTAAGCACACTCACCAGACAATAATAATCTTTATTTTAAGGTCTTTTAAGTTCGATTTGTATTAAGCATAGATATTCTATGGTATTAAGCGTAACGCGAAGTTGAATGGCCGTATTTGACGTGATGCGAGGAATTTTGGGAAGTCCCCGTGGCGTGCATTGATTTTATGTTACAAGTTTCTTTTAGTGTTGTTAGTAACAACTCTAACACCGCAGTTACAAAATATATTAACTGAATGGTTATCTGTACAAGAGGTATGCACCCACATAGTAATTATTTTCATATTTTCATTAATCATTGCTATACAAAATATGTAGGCACTTAAAAAAAAAACCTATTTACTATAACTCTCGCTTCTTCTCTGATCATAAAACTTAAACTATTGTAAAGACATACCTTTAAGCTTTAATATGCTACTACGCTTTGGAATGGGCAACTAGCTTCATCTTTCTGACTGACCGACCCCTTGACAATTCAAAAGTACCTGTAATTGGTTTATTTGAAAGAAATGCTTTGAGTTTGAGTTTATGACGTACCGTAGGTCAATGTACATGAATATTTTTTGTTTGGGCAAAGCTCTCTACAAATTCCGGCCATGTCCTTTAGTTTAGTTTTTGAACAAGGGAATCGGCATCACTATCGAAAAAGCCGTTATTTTCACAGCAGTGGCGTTACCATACCGTTCGAGGCCCGTGGCAAATGCATCGGATGCCCGTCACGTAGCAACTGCCCCGAGGAATCCCTTCAAAGTGATACCTATTTGACTTCCACGCTTCACTGGAAATCTGTCAATACTCATATCCCGAACATCCGATAACTAGTAGGTAAAGGTAGAATTTAGAAATGAAATACGGGTTCTACGAAATGTATATTTTTTAGCAACATTCAAAGATTTTTTATTTATTTTTTCTATATATTCTAACATATTTTGAGAACTTGGAAAAGTTCTCGAAATTTATTACATAGAAAGCTTTATTTACCCACCACCTATTCCCATCCCAAACTTGTCTCAAATGTAATAAAACATTGAGCCGACAACGTTTTAGCTTATCTACCCTTTCTATTCTAAAATAATTAATAAGTGCCTACTAAAAATACAGACACACGTAATTTTTTTCGAACAAATCGATAGCTGCAGATAACACTGAATAGGATATTAAAATTCATACTTAACTAGCTTTTGCCCACGGCTTCGCCCGCGTGGATGTCGAAAATTATCCGACGGGAACGGACTACCGGGATTAAAAAATAACCTAGTTAGAAACAGTAGGTACACGTGTAAAGTTTATATTATTTTTACTTGAATACAAAATTTAGCAAATGAACAACTTCCAAAACTTCATTCCCTTTTTCAGATCCTTGTGGGTTGAAATAAAAAAAAACAACGAATTACGCTGTGTTAGTTTCCAACCATAAGCCGAAATATTAGTGATTTTAACTTAAAAAATAAAGAACTTTATTTAAAAACAATATTTCATCCCCGTTTTCACCCCCTTAAGGGTTGAAATTCTAACAACACCATTGCGTTAGCTTCCAACCATAAGCCTAGATAATAAATTTAGTGATTTTTCTTAGAAAATCAAGTACTTTTCAACTTCATCCCCCTTTTTAACCCTTTTGGGGGTGGAATTATCAAAAACGCTGAGACACATATAAATTAATTTTCAATCGTCAGCCTAAACACAAAATTTGAAGATCCTAACTTCAAAACTGACGACTTTCATATAAATTTCCATCCCCTATTTTACCCCTTTAGGGGTGGAATTCACAAAAATCCTTTCTTAGTGGATACTTACTCTTCACAAAGAACATACCCTCCAAGTTTCATGTCTCTAGGACCAGCGGTTTGGGCTGTGTGTTGATATATCACCCAGTCAGTCAGTCAGTCAGTCAGTTACCATTTTATTTAAATAGATTAAATAACTTATTTAAAATTCTACAAGTTATTAAATGAGTATCTGTAGAAAAAATATTGGTATTATTCCTGCCAGGATCATTGTAAACTAATCTATTATTTTTACTAGTTTCCATCGCGCTCTCGCGGCTTACAGGAACAATATAGTAGGTATCGTCGTAACTCGCGTATCGATGACTGCTCGGCTTGAAATCCAGTTGAAGGTAATCCCCTCCTCCTTCCTCAGTTGACCTGTATCCTTTCCAGCGTATCTCGGATCTTCGTAGATGGTTATTGTCTGCTTTCTATGTGCAACTACAGGCGCATTTTTCGGGATTTCGGCTACAGGATTCGCTCGAGATTCGTCTAGCCGTAGCCGTAACCATGGTTGGGACCGTAGCCGTAACCACCCTTATGACAGAAACCCCTATCATCATAATACCCTGGGCTTCCGTAATCTTTTTCTCATCCAGGATCCCTCTGCCAACCCTGGTCTCTCTGCCAACCAGGTTCTCTCTCCTGACCCTGGTCTCTCTCCCATCCTTGGTCCGTTTGCCATCCGGGGCAGTCCCAACCACATCCTCTTTTCCAATCCCACCCAGATCGCGATGCACTTCAGGAGCTCGAAACTCATGACGATCTTAAATGTGATCTCTGGCGTGGTTGTTATGCGTGTTGTGATACTTATTGTGATTCAAATTGTCATATAAGTAATATTTCTTGCCGTAATCTTGATGACCATGTTGCTTCACTCCGGTATCACCTTATCTGTTATAGCTGCCTCCATTAGAGTTGTCTTTTATGTATTCTTGACCGTTATTGTGAGATCCATGGTAGCTCTTACCTCCCTCATTATCGTGTGAGTTCAATCTGCTGTTACACTCAGCTCGGTCGCCTTAATCATTTAAATCATCGAAAAACGTGCTTTTAGTGGATGACTCGCGTTTATGATATGAATTTTGGAATCTGTAAAGTGACGTCATAAAGACTACGCTGTGCCTTTAACTTCTTTGACACTTAACGCTGTAATCCTAGTCTTAAGCTCTTCTACGAGGTTGTCTCTTGCCACTTCGTCTTCTTGTCTTGTGGTGATGTTCCTTACTTTCACGACTCCACGTTTGAGTTCAGCCTCTCCTAGTACCACGGCGAGGGGAATGCCTTTCTCTTCGCAGTGTTGTAGTTGAGTTAGCATTTTAGGATTCTTTTTGTATGATTGCTCGGTCTGGAAAACATAGAGAAAAGTTTTAGAATCAGCTGAAACTAAGCCTTTCTTCTTTTATTTCCGTTGGCTGTTAACGATACGGCAGAGGAATACGCCGTACACAACACACACATTGAATTCACCTACTGTATGATTGCACTTTTCTCTTAGAAATTCTAGAAGGGTGTGTAGAGTGCCTGATAAATAGCGGATTGGGTCCAATGTCATCAAAGAGGAGATATCCTATGTAATGATCGCAGCAGATCATAAGGGGACTTCTTTGATTTTGCAACATAATTAATTTACTTTAATTACCTTAATACCAGCATTCCACAGCTCCGCACAGATCTTCATGCGCTCTTCGAGGAAATTCTTCTGAGCAGACGCAACGTATACTTCAACATCATTGGTGCGCACGATGATGTCACTTGCAGCCAACTTCGCTTCCAGCACGGAAAATATGCGCTCCACGCCAATACTGACGCCTACACATGGTACCTGGAACAGATGTAATGTTATCAAAATCTTTAAACAAGACTCACTAGTGCAAGCTTTCCTGGAATTAGCGGTCCCCCGAGGGTCCAAGAGAATGCCCGGGCGCATATAAGCAAAGTCCACCAACTGAGTTTTGAATGTGGCTTCTAAATTCCACCTTCAGAGTTAAAGGTTGTTTCAAACTCAATTGGGCGATTTTGTAGACAATGTATTTGAGATTAACGACCAATCAGAAGCCACAATCAAAACTCAGTTAGTGGATTTTGTAGACAAAGTCTATTCAATTCAATTCAAAACATTTATTTCAGACGTAGTCCATATACTGTCAGTAACACAAAAAACCTTTTATAGCTATTGTTAGTCCATACAAAAACAAAGCCACAGGAAGAAATAAAAATAAAAATCTCAAAGTGGCACCGCACCGGAGTGCCGCCGCGCGCCGGTTTATGCTGGACGCGTCTACCTACCGCGTGTAGTCGCATCCAGTGGCGCCACATCGGCGAGTCCCAGCGGCCCACGAACACGCTACTAACTACTACTAACATAACTCGAGACGGACGTACTTTAGAGCTGAGCTGCCATAGTAACTATTGTTTGAATGGAAGTACTCTATACATCTAACAAGGTGGCGTAAGTGTGCCCTTTCTACGCTGGAGATATAAGTTTGCGCGTGAGCGCGTCGATGTCCCTTCGTGTTTTTATAGCAGACCTGTCGCTGTATGAACTTTACCTGTTTGCTTTTCGAGTCGAACATGCTAACAAGATTATCGTATCCTCCACCGCCTGCAATGGATCCAACAGTCTGGTCTTCATTGCCGATTTTAATTGGCTCTGAAAGGAAACGCACAATCTGCTCTCAATAATAAGTCAACAATCATCGTGTGTTGATTAAATCAATTTCGTACAAGCAATTAGTAATTAAAAATGATTATTGGGCTAAAATAATGAGACATAAATAAGAGTTAATTACAAAAACAGAGAAGATTTTTAAATACACACTGTGTTTGGTAATCACCTTGTATGAAATCAGACTGATGGATTCATATAAATACTGTACATACATAGAAGGCATTACAAAAAGGTAAAATAATACTCAGTAGGCAAAGAAACTCTTTTTACGGTTCCATAGTCAACAAGGAACCCATAGTTTAGCCATATCCGTCCGTCTGGCTGTCTGTCCGCGGCTTAGCTCAGAAAGCTATAATTTGGCATATCGTCGTTGCGACTTTAAGATTAAGCACCAAAATTTTATTAGGAAGCACACATTGTAGATCTTGAAATTGGTAAAGAAATGATGATCAAATCGTCGTATACACATGAGAGTTTTTGCATTCGTTATAGCTTCGAAATGTGAAAAACGCTGGCGTAAAAAAGTGATTTTGCCAAAAGTGACACATAAGAGGTCTTAAAGTCGCAACGACGATATTACCGATATTAATCATGCCGACAAAGTGGTAAACTAGCATCTTGAAATAATTTTTTTTTATGGTACCTCCCCTACACGTAAAGTAGGGATGATATTTTATTTCTCGTCTATCCCATGGTGTTGGGTATCGTTGGAATCGAAAAATGGTTTTCACAAACCATAAACGGCCGTTTATGGTTTGTGAAAACCATTTTTCGATTCAGTGATCCGTTTGTATAATATTAAGCATTAAAGTGCTAATTTTTTTTTAGTCAAGTGTGTCCTCCTCCTCCAGCCAGCTAAATGGTTGTTTTTACATATGTGAAAAAATTAAAGGCAGGTAGTATATATTTATAACGAAGTTAAGAGGTAAACTATCACAGAAAAGTCCGTTCAGGGTTTGTGAAAAACATTTTTCGATTCAGTGATCCGTTTGCTTAATATTAAGCTTTATAGGGACTAACCACACTTATTCAGCTCTATAAACAACGATTTTGTATGGAGATGCGTACGCATCTGATAGACGCAGAAAGCTGTACGTACGAATGCGTTCGCATCTCCATACAAAAGCGTTGTTTTCTATGGACAAAAGCTGAACAGAGCTGAATAAGTATGGTTAGTCCCTTAAAGTACTAACTTTTGATAGATTCAAGTGGCCCCCCTCCCCCTGCCAGCTAAATGGTTGTTTTTAAATACCGATGTGTAAAAATTTACGGCAGAAGTATAAACATATAACGAAGTTAAAAGGAAAACTATCACAGAAAAGTAGGTTATACAAGATAACGAGTAATAATGAACCAACTTACATTTTAAGTTGGAATGCATGTATTTCAACTAGGTATACACACCGCTACATATCAAGCTATACATTTCCAGTATTAGCTGATCTCGCATTGTATAGGATTTCCGTACAATGAGAGGTGTGCTTATACTGGAAATGTATAGCTTGATATGTAGCCGTGTGTACTAGGGATTTTGTCCCAACTACGGATCCTTTCATTTTTCGTAGTCCGACACGCACTTGGCCGGTTCCTAGTAAATATTGCATTGATAAATGATAAAATAATGATTTTGTTTCTGTAAATAGGTTTGAACAAACACTTTTACATATCAACAATAAATAATGTTTTTAAAAACTAGATTAGTTCGGTATTTCCTATCTCACTATTCTGAGATGAAAGACTGAAACAAACTCAGAAGTCACAGACTCTTTTAAAGTCCAGACATAATCTTGATCAGATAATTTTTCAGATACATTGATACATACATACATTTAACTTGAAACCATGAACTCAAATGTTCAGACCACAAGACAGTAACAAATTCTACTTACGTGTCAACACAGCTTCATAGATACCTCCCGTATAATAATCCAAGCCTCTCGAGAGACTCACATCAAACTTTATCTTATCCTGAATACCAAAGAGTCCACAGTACTCCAACAACAACTTAATTCCTTGTAAGCCTTCAATGGCCGCTTTAGTCTTGGATAGCTTCTCGTCTTTGAGCAGTTTGTCGGCTAATTCAACGCCACCGTTAAGTCGGACGTACTCGCCTATTCTATCGGCGGCATCAGGAGATATTCCCTTCTCGTTTATCATTTCTGTTCGCACTTCCTCCCACGGCGACTGAGGGTTAGGAAAATAGATCGGTTTAAAATTTAAGAAAATGATTACGCTGCAGCAGAAATGAATAACTTGAATTTATGTCTGTAACGTTGTGCATGTTTTTCCCAAATAAATAAATCTTGTACAAATAGACTTTAGATGAAAGACTACTTTCGAAATGTAATATCAACATTATTAGTATAATTTTTTTAGGTAGGTACACACGGCTACATATCAAGCTATACACACATCAACAGAATCTAGGGATATTTTATATTTCATCAAATATCTATAAATCTATGAAGAATTTTCTGATATAGTAAATGGAAGAATGATAGGTTATTTTAAGGTCTTCAATAAAATAAAATAAAATATTTTGTGATTTTTTTATTTTATAAGTAAAAATGTTAATTTCTTAATCGCCGTAGAAAATGATTATGATAAAAAAACTTCATTTCTTCTCATAAAACTATTAATTTTAATTAAAATTGAATAAATCTTATAAATTAAACTGTCAATGTCTTGCTTCGGTATGAGGTCCCATGTTCTTTGTAAGTGTTCGTAAAGTTGTTGTTCCGTCGTCAAATTTTGCGGGAAATCTCTCAAAGCTTTTCGTTGTAACATGTCCCAGGCATGCAGGATAGGAATATCGTGGTCTCAGAGAGCGGCCGACACCAGCCGTGCCGTATGGAAAGGAGCATTATCGTGCATGAGTAGAAATTCCTGGCCCATTTGGATTGTGTGGGACAATAACAGGCTCTACTACCTCCTCGTGGTATTTTTGTGCAGTCATGTTGCCTTGGATCCAAACGAGCTGAATTCGTCCGCCAAGACGAATTCCTGCCCACACCATGATTGTCCCGCCTTGGTATGAGTCGACCTCCTGAGGGTGCCGTAGACGGCTAACTCTCCCTGCAGTTCTCTAAACGCGTGTCGTGAATCGGGATGAAACCCAAACCGGAACTCATCGGTGAACAGCAAAAAATACCAATGTTCGTCATTCCATGGTAAATGCTCCCGAGCCCACGAAAGCCACCGACCGCGATTGCCACGACGCAATGCTGGAACACGTAGCGGTCTTCGAGCATGAAGACCAACTTCATGCAACCTCCTTCGCACGGTTTGGTCGCTTACCAGCAGCTGGAGGTCCTCCTGGAGCCTTTGTACTAGTTGCATCGCTGTGATACTCGTATTAGGTTGTCTTCTGGCAATCAATTGGAGAAATCGATCCTGTATCTGCGTAGTTACAAAATATCTAACCGTGTGCCGGTCAGCCACATCCCCAGTACTGCGATAACGTGACCACAACCTTGATATCGCGTTTTGGCTGGTGTATAGGGCCTCAGCAACGACGCTTTGAATAGCACCATTTTCAACCGACTACACGCAACCCAAGGCCTATAGGTCCATAAGCCTCACATCCTTCCTACTTAAAACCCTTGAGAGACTCTGTGACAGACATATCCGAGATGGACCTCAGGGCAATACCACGACATAAGCAACAGCATGCGTACTCCACAGCCAGATCAACAGAATCCGCGCTGTAGAGTGTGGTTTCCAAAATTGAATGCGCCGTAGACCACAAATGCTCATCACTGGCCGTTTTCATTGACATCGAAGGCGCCTTTGTCAAAACCACGTTCAACAGCATCAACACGGCCCTCGAAAGACATAATATAAACTTGACCATGAGTGTCTGGATCACGAACATGCTCAAAATGAGAGCTGTGCAAATTACAGTGAACGACACAAGGGCCATCGTGGCGAAGGGTTGCCCGCAAGTGGGCGTCCTCTCGCCGCTTCTATGGAACCTGGTTGTAGACATCCTTATCAAAACACTCAATGGTGCCGATTCCCTTGTTCACAAACTAAACTAAATTTAAGTTCAGTACATCTTTTTCTTTCTACTTCATTAAGAAAAGGACAAAAGGTAAATTTTAGTTTAGTCCTGTCAAATTAATCAGCGCTTGACGTAAATTGACGTAATTTTAGTCGGCAAGTTTTTAATCACGTCTAAACTTTTATGGAGTAGTGACAGGCGCTGGTTAATTTGACAGGACTAAACTAAAATTTATCTTCTGTCCTTTTTTTAATGAAATAGAAAGAAAAAGATGCACTGAACTTAAATTTAGTTTAGTTTGTGAACAAGGGAATCGGCACCAATGTCGCTTTTTGTGTCTGTCTATTTGACGGCGTTATTCTTCTAAACGGACGCAACGGATTTTAATGCAGTTTTTAAGACAATTTATTCCGGAAGGAATATCTTAAAGAAATGTCGATGTATTGTCAAGAAAAAAAGTTTAAAAAAGTTTTTTTTTTTACACTTTTTAGTTATGGTACTTACCCCACAATAATTCGATTACCACAAACAACAGTGACACAAGATATACGAAGTGGATTAAATACGCATTATCGAAGCTAACTCAAAAACTACCCACGCAAAGTTAATAAAAATCGGTTTATAACCTTTTATAGCCCGAGCGCATCTCATGACAATTCCAATAAGCCCAAACACGGCTCGGATACATTTTTTTATTACGGCTTCATCTTCAGATCAGTTCGATGGTACCATTTTCATCTGCTTCATAGTCGCTTAACTACCATAATCGAAATATCTTATCGCCACCCGTGAAATACTTATCATTGAGGAGTTCCGGTGGCCATTTGTGGTCTTCTTCATCAGTTCCACTTCATCAAATGATACTTACTGAATGCAAATGCTTGAGTTGTTGATGAAAATACAAAAATCGCTATATGTTTGCATATAAAATTTGAGGAGTTCCCGCAGTTCCTCATGGATCCCATCATCAGAACTGGATTTTGAAAAAAAAAAATCGACCTATCTGGAAGGATATATCCTTTCAAATAAAAAAGAATTTTCCAAATCGGTTCATAAACGACAGAGTTACGAGGTTAAACATTAAAAAAAAGCGGACAAGTGTGAGTCGGACTCGCCCATGAAGGGTTCCGTAGCAGCAAGCGCGGTTTACGATTTATGACGTATTAAAAAAAAAACTACTTACTAGATCTCGTTCAAACCAATTTTCGGTGGAAGTTTACATGGTAATGTACATCATATATTTTTTTTAGTTTTATCATTCTCTTATTTTAGAAGTTACAGGGGGGACGACACATTTTACCAATTTGGAAGTGTCTCTCGCGCAAACTATTCAGTTTAGAAAAAAATGATATTTATATAGTAACCTCAATATTATTTTTGAAGACCTATCCATATATACCCCACACGAATGGTTTTGACGAAAAAAAAAATATTGATTTTCAGTTCTAAGTATGGGGAACCCCCAAAATTTATTGCTATTTTTTCTATATTTGTGTGAAAATCTTAATGCGGTTCACAGAATACATCTACTTAGACAGACATGACGGATCCATAAGGGTTCCGTTTTTTGCCATTTGGCTACGGAACCCCAAAAACAAAAAATACCACCGTATTGAGAACCTCCTCCTTTTTGGAAAGTCGGTTAAAAACTGTGCAAAGAAGGGCGGGTCGCTAGTAAATGAATAATCACCTTGTCTAACTTATCAATAGTAGAACAAGTAGTTCTGAATTTGTCAGCTGGAACGCCACAAGCTTCAAACATCCCATCAAGTAGCCGGCGGTGATTCACTTTCAACACGTAAGTCCCGATCTCAAGGGCGTCCAGTATCTCAGTGACTACCTTCAGGCATTCTACGTCCGGTACCATCGGGTCGTATTGACCTGCTATGTCGAAATCCTGAAATTATATTTTGAATATTAGGACAGACTTTCGAAGTTTCAACAAGACTTATTGAGAAGCAAATAATTGCAATATAAAATAATTAAATACTCTTTTTTTTTTGTTAAACTTATGAAGATTTGCTGAATCCCATCAATCTTAGTACGTACAACTTGCAGAAATAAAGTTGCACAGTTTTGGATTGTTTCTTGGCTTAATTTTGTTATTTATGATAGAGACAATCCTGAATAGTGATTATTTATCAATAAAAAAAACTTACACACTGATAGAACTCCCTGTATCTGCCTCTTGTCATCGCCGGGTTATCGCGCCGGTACACCTTAGCAATATGATATCTCTTCAGGGTATTTATCTTGTTCATGGCTAAGTACCGCGCCAGTGGAACAGTCAGGTCATACCTCAGAGACAGGATCTCGCCTCCTTGGTCTTTCAAGTCATAGATTATTTTGATGTCCTCTCCATATTTGCCAGTTAGTACTTCCTTGAATAGGAGAAAAAACTAGATATTTGTGCAAAAAGAGAGCAAAGTTGGTTTTTGCTGCGAATGTTTTGTGCGAAGGATTCTATAATTGAATCACGCGCGTAGCGAGTGATTGTAGGTTAGAATCCTGAGCGCAGCGAGGGATTCAAAGACACGAGATGCAAATAACTTTGGTCTCGTGTAACACATACAACTTTTCACCTCAGCAGCGAGAACATTATATTAAATCTATACTAATATATAAAGCTGAAGAGTTTGTTTGTTTGTTTGTTTGAACGCGCTAATCTCAGGAACTACTGGTTGGAATTGAAAAATTCTTTTTGTGTTAGATAGTCCATTTATTGGGGAATATTATAGGCTATATAAAATCACGCTACGACCAAAAGGAGCGGAGCATAAATGAAAAATGTTGCAAAAACGGGAAAAAATATTCCTTTTTGAGAGCTTCCGTTGCGTGCGCTGCGTAAACGGTTTAAGTTACGCAAATATCATGTATGATGGAATTGCTCCCCTTCAAATGTTCTAAAAAAAAATCCGCGACAGCATATGTCTATCTTTTAAGATTGACTCACTATAACCTTTTTTATGGTAATCAAATTTGTTCGAAATTAATGCATTATTTGCGAAGGAGTTTTCATAAACATGGTATTAATCCTTATCCAAATAAATACGTTATTCATCACAAGTATTTAATTTTGAACAAAGTTGCCCATACATCATTTAATTTCAATGAATATCTTAGGAGATATAACTATTTTATAATAACTCCGCAGCAAAATAATGATCAACTCTGCGAGGTAGTCTATTCTAAAGCTAAAGAGTTAATTTTTAGGGTTCCGTACCCAAAGGGTAAAATGGGACCCTATTACTAAAACTCCGCTGTCCGTCTGTCTGTCTGTCTGTCCGTCTGTCACCAGGCTGTATCTCATGAACCGTGATAGTTAGACAGTTGAAATTTTCACAAATGATGTATTTCTGTTGCCGCTATAACAACAAATACTAAAAAACAGAAAAAAAAATATTTAAGGGACACCCATACAACGGACATGATTTTTTTGCCGTTTTTTTTGCTCCGCCCGCGTGGATGTCGGTTATCGCGTAAAACAGTAGCCTATGTCCTCTATAGCCCAGGCTATATTCCTGCCAAATTTCATGTCGATCGGTTAAGCGGTTTAGGCGTGAAAACGTAACATATAGACAGACAGACAGAGTTACTTTCACATTTATAATATTAGTAAGGATTTGTATGGATGGTACGGAACCCTTCGTGCGCGAGTCCGACTCGCACTTGGCCGGTTTTTTGTTTTATGAACGCGCTAATCTCTGGAACTGCGAGTTGGATTTGAAAAAATCTTTTTGCAGTTTACAGCCCAATTCTTGAGGAAGAATAACATTCCTATTAACTAGGACACAATTTTTTTTAAATGAAAGTTTATGCGAAAATGAAGTAAAATCACGGGCAGGCAATGTGTTGCGATGGGGTGGGTCGGGGGAACAAGAAATATAACGCGGACGAAGTCGCGGGCAGAAGCTAGTTATATTATATTTTTATAATAAATTATAATTATTATTATATTAAATTATAATTTGATCGAACCTACAATAAAGGATACAGATAGCGTACTCTTAACTTTAAACAATAAAGTAGCCATACTGGGACTCTATCGATCACCATCTTTTACCAATATCTCAAACTTTATCGCTGCATTGTACACTTTCCTTAAAACCATATATAAGTTTTCAACCCTAATTATCACTGGGGACATGAACATAGACATATGTTGCACCACAAATAATAAACACTACGATTACATGTGCCTTATGGCTTCTTATGGTCTACTACCCGTAATAACTAAACCCACTAGACAAAAATCTTGTCTTGATCACATATTTGTCAAAAGTAATACCAAACCCACAGGCATAGTATGCAAAAGCTCCATCACAGATCACGACTTAGTAATGGCTCACATCCCTCTCAAAAATTGTTACACTAAAATCAACAAAAATCGATGGGTACTCAAACTAAATGAGGACGATCTTTTCACTGACTTAGCCAAAGTAGATTGGACTGACACCATTAACCAGCAATGTTTGGCCTCTGCTGCTGCATCATTTACAGGAATCCTCGCAAACTTAATAGAAACACACACATAAAGTAAAAACTCCCCGTAGCAAACGCAACATTCAGCCATGGATCACACCTGGTCTTATGAGATGCATAATCCACCGCGACAGGCTACACCTATCATTAAGATCCGACCCGAAAACGAAAGAAAAAAACTAATTTATCACCGTTATAAAAACTTCTGCAACAATTTGTTACGGAAACTCAGAACTGAATACGACAGTCACACCACAAAAACTCCCAGAAACTATGGAAAGTCCTAAAAATCAATATACGCCCCAATGCCCAAAGGTACAATACATCCAACTTAATCGCAAGCTCATCCGATCCTACAGAGTCTCTCAACAAGTGCAACTCCTACTTCACATCTGTAGGAAAAACTTGGCTGCTACTATACTGACAAGACTATCAGAAACTCAGACTTCCCTCTCCAGCAAGTACTCACCATCTAAAACTTCACCGTTCTCCTTCTTTCTACACCCCACTGACGAAATAGAAATCTCAAACTTCATCAATCAATTAAAAAATGACAGTTCCCCAGGTCCTGAATAAATCAGTGTAAGATTCATAAAAAAAACACAAAACTTGATCATAACACCTTTAACCCGCCTGATTAACCTCAGCCTGGAAACAGGTGTATTTCCCGAACAGTGGAAGGTTGCAGCAGTAAGCCCGATACATAAAAGTGGTCCCAAAGACAACTCTGAAAATTATAGACTAGCACTTCTCAATATCTTACCAAAAATCCTGGAAAAAGTAGTAACACCCGACTAGTTAACTTTCTTGAAAAACATAATCTCATTTCCGAGAGACAATTTGGTTTTAGAAAAGGCAAATCAACTGAAGATGCTGCTTCACAGCTTACCAACTCAATATCACTAAATATAGAAAGGGGAGAACGATGCCTGTCGGTCTTCTTAGACTTAGCTAAAGCCTTCGACACAATCTCAACAGACCTTCTTAAAAAACTAGATGCAGTAGGGATAAAGGGAAAGCCGCTTGAGTGGTTTCACAGCCATCTCACCAACCACCGACAATACGTAAAATCTGGCGAGCACTCAAGTGGCCAACTCCTTATCAATTTTGGAGTTCCTCAGGGCAGCTTACTACGCCCAACACTATTTATAATATATATGAACGACATATTGAACCTCATTTTCTCAAATGCGGAACTAATTTCCTACGCAGACGACACGGTCATCACATTTCACGCCCGCACCTGGGAACAGGTCTACAGTCTCGCAAAAGAAGGCTTAGCAGCTGTAGCGCAAACACTCAACCATAACCTACTTACCCTCAATTTAAAGAAGACCAAACTAATCACATTTTGCAAAACACTTTCATCTAGCCCTCCTCGCAAGCTTACTTTAAAATTCCACACTTGTCAGAACGTCTGAAAACCCCACGTGAAGACTGCTCATGCGAATGTATTAACCGGACATCTTCCATTCGTTATTTAGGCATACTCATTGATGAAAACTTATCTTTTAAAGCGCACATTCAACTTATTTCTGGTCGAGTAAGGAAACTACTACATATAGTAAAGAAACTAAGAGACACTCCAAAAGATATCCTGCGTACGGTCTACTTTGCAATATGCCAGTCCATCATACCATATGGCATTTCAATTTGGGGCGGAGCCGGAAAAACGACAATGATTGAGCTCGAAAGAGCCCAAAGAGCTGTTATTAAAGTACTTTTTTAAAAACCATTTGTTTACCCCACTGATTCGCTGTACAAAGAGTTTGAAGTCCTCCGTGTCCGCCAACTGTTTATCCTCAACGCATGCCTACACACTCACAAAAAAGTAAAAATGAGACCAGACTACCATTCATTAACTTCCAAACGCGTCTTTCACATTCCGCTACAAAGAACCACCTCTCTCTAGCCACACGATGTCCCGCTTACTTACACAATTTTGTATCTAGTACTTTGCCTTGTGACTCAAAAGATCTCCCCCTCTCTGCATGTAAAAAAAGTGGTAAAAAAATGGCTTTTAGGTCTTTCATACGACGAATCCGAAAGCTTGCTCATAACATAACTCACACTCGGAACCTCACTATCACAACAGACACCCACATACATACACACTACACTCCACACGCACATACACCCACACCTCACTTTGATTTTCTTATTATTTCTTATTATTCTTTAATCTTAAGCCTCGATCACAACAAGTTCCTATTTTGCTTAATACAACTAAGTTTTTATGCTTTATTTTTGATCAAAGTTCAAATTTTTATTTAGAATTCTATAATTGTTTGCAATTAATTACTTAATCCCATGTCAATACCAGTCAAAAAACAGAATACCTACTCGTAATGTCTCAAGGCCTGAGTTGTGAGACATTATTCTGTTTTTTTTTTTTCAAGATACGGGGCATCGCCTAGTTTGGGATCCACCGCATATGAAAAATGAATGTCATTAAAGTTACAGACAAAATTATTATGTAAAACTAATTTTAAAGAAATAATTGTAACAATGTTTAAATAAATTGTATTATTATTAATTACCTACCTAGAGGGAAAGAAATTAAACATGTTAAAAATTTAACCACATGTATATATAAAGATTTAAAAAATAGTTTTTTTTTTTTGTTGTTTTGGGTTTGACACTGACACTAATTTACAAGATACTGACATTCTTTTCAAAAATGCAAGATGCAATATGTTTGGGATAGGATTCAATGTGCACGTTATCTTTTGGATTTTCAACATCAATGTTAAAAACAACATACACACACACACACACACACAAACACACATTCATTCATTCATTCATTCATTCAGTCATTTACTCAAGTAAATACTGCACTTTGTAGATGGTTGCCTCTTTAGTATAACCTGGATTAACATATAGGTTATTTTTTAATCCCGGTAGTACGTTCCCGTCGGCTATTCTTCGACATCCGCGCGGGCGAAGCCGCGGGCAGAAGCTAGTAATAACCATAAAAAGTTTAAAAAGTGTACATGCGTGCGTTATTGAATAATATTGCTAAAGTCAAAACGACGGTGTCATAACTTTGACGGCAAAATACAAGAAACCGGCTCAACCTAAGATGTGTGGGTACTAGGGCTTCCATTACGTAATTACGTAATTACGCAATTACGTAATTACGGACAGATTTTAGAAATCTCACAAATACGTAACTGAAGAGCTGCAGTCCGTAATAACGTAACTATAGGATAATATTAATTAATTTAGGTACCCATTTATTTAGTTCTATAGTTTCTGCCTACTCCATGGGAAAAAGGCATGGGTTTATCTGTGTATTTACAATTTACCTTAATTTAGTTAACCTACGACTTACATTATGACAACACCAAAACCCTTTCTGTGGGTATCCCCCGAATTCCCGGGGTTTATTTTATAACTTCCAATTTGAGTCCGCAAGATTTAATTTCTTAGTCGTACAGAATAGAGTTCATTGTTGACCAATCGGGAAACGAAGGGAATCCCCGTTGGTTGTGGATAGTTCGGTACGTAACACAATCAAAGTTTATAAGTGTTTCGCAAGTATTTGATCTACCTCGTAGATAATAAAGTTTAATATTGTGGATTGAGCAAGCTAAGGGAACTCCCTACATTTTTCTTTACTTTCGTGAATTTAGAAACAATCTCAATACTCGGTACTCAGTCGTCTTACGTACACCTGCGAGATACTGTCCTGCCTGGTCTAAGCTTATTTTATTGACTTTTGTGATTTTGTGTATGTGCCGCAAAGTTTGACGCTTGGTTTTCAGAAGCTTTTCATTACAAGTTTCTAAGTAGATATCACCATACACGAGTAGAGATACTTCAACGAAAATGTAAGTACCTATTTTAACATTACTTTACTTATCTACTTACTTTGTTTCTAGGGTATTGTGTGAGAGTTTATACATATAATTTAGTAGTTGATTTTATATTGTTGACGGCACGGTTGGCGCAGTAGTTGAGTGATTGGCTGCTGCGCTGCGGGTCACGGGTTCGATTCCCGTACGGAACAAATATTTGTATGACCTACAGATAGGTGTTCCGGGTCTGGGTGTCTTGTGTATGTTAGTTTACATGATTGTGAGTGCACCCACGATACAGCAGTAATTCCTAGTGTGGTGCGACGTTTAAAAAAAAAAAAAAAATATGTGCGATTTTATTTTATTGTTGCTTGTTAGATGTCTGTGCAAATAGACATTGATTATGAGTTCACGGTACGTATGTAAATGTATCCCGTTTTAAGTGTAGTGCCTAACTATAGATGCTATTTATATGTATTACCTAACTATTAAATTATGAAATATTTATATATTGTTTTAGGTCTGCAGTAAAGAAGACTATTTATAAGGAGTTTTTGAACAAACGCACACAATCAGCTATATGGGAACACTTTTTGAGGGCTGAAAATGGGCAAAGTGTCCAATGTAAACATTGTCAAAAAATTTTGAAGACTCCTGGTGGTGCTACTGGAGCACTACATACACATATGCGTGCTAAACATATTGGCGAGATGTCACAAGAGCAAGATGCGCAAAGGGCAAGTACTTCATCGTGCTTTCAAGCAAGAAAAAGTTTAGAACCTCCATCGAAGAAAACTAAACTAACGGATTACTTTTCCACTGAGTATTCCTTGGACGTTATAGTGACTAGAATGGCAGCATTGGATGGCATCCCATTAAGCAAATTTTGTACTTCTGAAGATCTAAGGTATGTTTTCAAAAAATCTGGCTATGATCTACCGAAATCTCCTTCAACTATTACCAAAATTGTCCTGGAACAGAGTTGTGCCATAAAAAAACAATTAATAAATCAGTTTAAAGATATGAAGTCCCAAAAAAAACGGTTTACTATAACGTTTGATGAATGGACCTCTACCCGGAACCGGAGGTATATGAATATAAATATTCATAATAAAGACCTAGAACCAGCTAAATATAAAAATTTAGGACTAGTAAGGATAAAGGGTTCAATGCCAGCTCACGTTGGAACTGTACTGTTAGAAAATCATCTAAATGACTTTTATTTGAAACTTGAAGATATAATTGCATTCACAACGGACGGAGCCAGTGTTATGGTTAAAATGGGCAAAAATTTTGATGGTCACCATCAGTTGTGTTTTGCTCACGGAATACAACTTGCAGTGCTGGACGTATTATATAAGACACGGAAAAGTACAACTACTGAACCAGAACTAGAAGATGAAGCTTCAGATACTGACACTGAAGAAATTGAAGAAAACGATGGCGGACTTTTCATAGAAGTACCTAGAGTTCTAGAACCAGAGTTTCTGTACAAAGATATTATAGTAAAAGTAAGAAAACTTGTTAAATCATTCAAAAAATCACCACTGAAGACCGATTTGTTGCAAAAATATTCTTTACAAGAGCATGGTAAAAGCCTCGATCTTATACTAGACTGCAAAACGCGATGGAACAGCTTATCAGATATGGTTGGACGATTTCTGAAATTGAAATCAAGTTTATTTAAGGCTTTATTAGACTTAAAATCAAATATAAGTTTCACAGACACAGAAATACAAGATCTACATAACATTCATCATAGTTTAGATATAATAAAAACTACAGTGATGGCATTGTGTCGCCGTGACTCGAATTTGTTAGCAGCAGATGCTGCGCTTCAGTTTATGTTAAATAAGCTTGATGCTCAGTCCAATGGGCTCAGTGACAAGCTTGCTGTATCCCTTAGAAAAAGAATAAAAGAAAGGCGAACAAATGTGTCTGGTGTCTTGCAGTATTTGCATAATAATGAAGAATATTATAAAACCGAAGAAACAGAAACTTTTACAAAACCGACGTCGGATTATATTAGAACATATGTTGCAAACTTATTAGAAAGGCTCAAATTTACACCGCCTACAAGTACACAAATGAGTTTAGATTCCGAAGCAGATGACAATGATGCTAATGATGGTTGTGGCGACGAGTTGACTGTTGCACAGCAACTAGAAAAAGAAATACAGAAAACTATGTCTACAGTAAACAAATCTGGAGTAAACACAGATCTTGAATCCATCATCAGAGTTGAAATGTGTATCTACGATAGCACTGGCGGCGGTCGTGAAGTTTTCCTAACAGCAGCTTATAATTATTTACTATGTATAATGCCTACTAGTGTTGAAGCAGAACGGGCATTTTCTTCTGCCGGCTATCTTTGTTCTAAACTAAGAAGTTCCCTTGGTGACAGAACATTGCATTCGTTATCATTTATGAGATCATATTATCAAGAACAAAGATTGGAAAAATAACCATATTTTATATTGTTTCTTACTTTTAAACCATTTGTGCGTGGTACATGTTTTGTTTGAATTGTTGATTGAGTTTAGTCAAAATCAAAATCGTCAATTAAATCAAAATGTTACATTTTGATTTGATTGACGATTTTGATTTTGAGTTTAATTTTAAAATTATCATTTTAATCTGTAATTTACTTTTAATTCCTTAATATTATAATTTTTTTCATTTGAAGTTGTTTGATTTTTTACTTCTAAAATACGTAATAAGCCCAGAATTTATCGTGCTTTAAAAAATCAAAACAGTTAAGTACGTAATTACGTAGTTACGTAATTGAAGCATCAAAATGCGTAACTAGTTACGTAATTAGCAAATCCGTAATTTTGGAAGCACTAGTGGGTACCCAGTACATCGAGAAAATTTCTTAGAATTATTTATTAATTTAGTATGTAGATGTTTTATGTTTACATATTTTAAAAATTTAAATAAAATTCTAACAGGAAAAAAAGAATATCGATGGCGTCGAGGACGTGCAAAGCAAAAAAAGTATTTTAAGCGATGTTTTATAACAATAATAAAATAAATATGGTTTTAAATTTTTAATACAAAATTATGGCTGCTAGGAAAACGATTGAAATGACGAACGATTATGTGGGTGTTTTCTCGTGGACCTCTTTTTTTGTCCTATCCTGGGTCCACGAGGGTATGTTATATCTGTTGGTTCTACTAGTGTTGAAATACCTACTGTCTAAAGAAATTAGACTATTATTTAGAAAACTATTATTTATTATCAAGAAAAGATATAGACCAAGATGATTTCGTTCTAAATAATCAATGAGAATTAATTAATAGTAATATAACAACCGTAAAAAGTCCGTAACCATAGTAAGTAGATTAAAATATCAATGAAATGTTTTTTAATCAACCAATAAAATTCAATACCAAACTTATTTTTTTTTTTGTGTTGTGTTCTTTTTTTGCGTCATGTTTACCACAAATAAACGTTTTTTCTTTCTTTTTCTTTCAATATTGTAATTTATCTTTTAATGAAAATCTGTACGACAATTGAAACTGAGGTATTCCGTACTAAGTCTAATTTCTTCATATAGTAAGTATTTTTTTATTTAACACTAGTAAAACAAACAAATAATATACCCTCATGGACCTACTGATAGGCCAAAAAGTAGGTCCACGAGAAAACATCCATTTTTATAATGTTTGCATGACCGTCACCGTCTTCTGGCTATGTTTAATATGCCAGAAGTGTAGAAATTAGACCTAAATAAATACTTATAATCTATATATATAAAAATCAATTGCTGTTCGTTAGTCTCGCTAAAACTCGAGAACGGCTGGGCCGATTTAGCTGATTTTGGTTTTGAAATGTTTGTCGTAGTCCAGGGAAGGAAAGAAAATATGGAAAAATTGCGAGAAAGATAGTAAAAACAACAATTTCATTTTCCCATATAAACTGTTCTACCTACTTTCCTGTCAAACATTTGACGTTCGTCAATGTGACTTTATGGCGTTTAACATAACGTGTCAGTCATCATTTGGTAGGTCTGAGAATTGGTTTTATCAATTTTTTTTTTAAACGTTTTATTTAGTTAGGTAGTTAGGGTAGGGTAGATAGGGTAGGTAGGGTAGGTAGGGAAGGTAGGGTAGGTAGGGTAGGGTAGATAGGTAGGGTAGGGTAGACAGGTAGAGTAGAAAGGTAGGGTAGGGTAGGTAGGTAGGTAGGGTAGGGTAGTTGCGCAACAGTTGGCACCGCGATACCATTACTAGAGCATTCATTCGATTACTTTTTGTAACGGTGACGTGCTGCGGTATCTAAAGAGAAAAATATAATATTATAATAATATTATTTTACAATAGGTTAGAACTTTTGTCTTTTGACTGTTGTGTTTAGAATGTCTACTCAACTTGCGAAAATAATTTTATTGATAAAGTGTTCGATGATAATAAACATATCTTGATGCCCCTTCAAAACTAAACATATTTGTTATTAACTTTATTCGATAATAATTAACAAATACTTAAGCCGCCATAGGATCTGGATCCCGTGTCATAATATTGCATTATCAAAACTGTTATAAAACAACTTAGTCAAAGTTAAGACTACTACAGGATATCTACTTCGCCACCATATTTAAGTTTTAGGATTCTTTAAGAGAATACAAAAGAAAGAACCCCCCGCATGCCAGTATATGTATGGTAATGTTTTAAACAGAACGAATATTTTCAGAATAGTGTCAGAATTAGGAATTTCAAAGGATTTTACATTTCTTAAAATTGATTACGAAATAGATAAAGAAACTCGTCTTCGATAACTGCCACTACGCTTAAATCATTTCCATTTGTTTAAATCCATTTCTATTTTCTCTTGTTTTCTCTAACAAATCACAAAATGAAAGCCAAATGGATGATTCAAACTCAAACTCAAAGCATTTATTTCAAATAAACCAATTACAGGCACTTTTGAATTGTCAAGGGGTCGGTCAGTCAGAAAGATGAAGCTAGTTGCCCATTCCAAAGCGTAGTAGGTTCCTATGGAGAAGAACGGACAAGAAACTCCATGGACACTCTTTTAAAACAAAATATTGTTACAAAATATGGGTTACATCATTCATGTTGAAGTTATACATGTGAGAACAATGTAGAAAGACGTGCACGTTAGAAGCGTCCGTAATAGAAACAATTCAAAAATTAAAATAAGCCGTGGCAGCTAAGAGATGACCAGTCCCAACTGACGGCGCCCGTTCACGAACATGACGCATGGATCAGCACCATTTAGCTCAACCATTTTGAAGGGAACTTAATGATCCAACACACACGCCACCACCAGCGAGACATTTGAGTGAGCATGACATACTCTCAGCCGCCAGGGCACATTCAAGTCAATAAAAGACATATTACCCGGTAAATGGTAGCTCTATAGTACATAGTACTCACACCTGTGCTATGCAATTATATAATTCAAGGACATTGAGTTTATACAATGCAAAAATAGTTTACAATCTTCAGCAGCTCCAACATGATTGTCAAATGTTAATTAACTAGCTGAGGTTGTGGAGCAGGACTAGCATTCAGCCAAGCATTTTTATCAGCGATGTAATCCCCCAACTTATAATATGCCTGCCTGCATAGTGTGCGTTTTATAAAAGATTTAAATTTAGTCTCATTCAGTTGAAGTATGTGGGGAGGAATTTTATTGTAACATTTTAAACAGTACCCCATGAAAGATGAGTCTACTTTAGCCAGTCTGAAACCTGGTTGAGCTAATAGGTCCCTATTTCTAGTACTATAATTATGTCTTTCACCTCTTTTTCTAAAAAGATGTAAATTTTTCCTTACGTACATGATGTTT
Source organism: Dryobota labecula (assembly GCA_947523025.1). Lineage (NCBI taxonomy): Eukaryota > Metazoa > Arthropoda > Insecta > Lepidoptera > Noctuidae > Dryobota > Dryobota labecula. The sequence continues at coordinate 18,364,413 of OX383287.1, read as the reverse complement.
TCGTAGATATATTGACAAGGTACCGTCATGATGTTAATATCCTTAAACAGTTCCCTTAGAGAATCGCGCCTGCGGAGATTATATATGGCTCTGATGGCTCTTTTCTGCAGAATAAAAAAATAGACTCGATGTCTGCAGCCCGTCCCCAAAGTAAAATACCGTAAGACATTATACTATGGAAGTAACTGAAATAGACTAGCCTCGCGGTATCTACATCAGTAAATTGACGGATTTTTCTGACAGCATATGCTGCTGAACTTAGCCGTCCTGCAAGAGATGTTAAATGAGGACCCCATTGTAGTCTTGAATCCAGCGTGATCCCCAGGAAAACAGTTTTATCGACGAATTCTAGTTTCTCTTGATTCAATACTATCTCACAATCACTACTTTTGACATTTGGTAAAGAAAATTTTATGCACTTCGTTTTTTTCCCATTTAATACTAAATTATTAGCAGTAAACCAATTTTGGACCTGCAATAGAGCGTTATTTACGTCGTCAAAATTTGTAGCACGTCTATCTACCTTAAAAATTAAGGAAGTATCGTCAGCAAATAACACCATTTGTGGTTGATTTTTTAATAAATGGAGTAGATCATTTATATACACTAAAAAAAGGAAAGGACCCAATATCGAGCCTTGTGGAACACCCATTTTTACTTTTAAACCGAGTGAATTGATACCATTTATTTGAACTTGCTGTTGTCTATCATTTAAATAAGATTTTACTAAACTAAGTGCAAGTTTTCCAAGTCCGTAATGCTCAAGTTTCAAAAGTAAGGTTTCGTGATCGACGCAATCAAATGCCTTGGAGAGGTCACAAAAGATTCCTATGGCGTCTTGGGCCTCTTCCCACGCGTTAAAAATGTGTCTTAATAATGTTACACCGGCGTCGGTCGTGCAACGTCCTTTGGTGAAACCATACTGTTGTTCGTGAAGGATTTTATTCGTGTTAAAATGATTGAGCATTTGATTAAGCATTACCTTTTCAAACACCTTACTGAAAACCGGCAACACGGATACGGGTCTATAATTATTGGTGTCTTTACTGTCCCCGGATTTGAAAAGAGGTATTACCTTACTGTATTTCATTAAATCCGGGAAGACTCCTTGATCTACACACAAGTTAAATATTAAGGCTAAGTAAGGGGCTATAGTCTCAATTATAGAGGTACAGACTTTAACAGACATTCCCCAAAGATCTTCGGTTAATTTGATCTTGATTTGCTTAAAAGCTTTTATTACTATTATGGGGTTAATATGCTTAAAGTTAAATTCAATCGGGCAGGCTGAAACGTTCGCCTTTACTAAATCAAAAGAGAGCGAGGGTGAGGAATTTAAGGTTTCAGTCGTTTTGAGTGGGATACTGGTAAAGAAATTTACAAATTCTTGCGCAACTACTTTGTTATCGCAAATAAGACCACACGACGTCTCCAGTGTATAATCAGAATTATGCTTTTTGTTCCTATTTGTTTCATTATTGATAATTTTCCAAACCGTCTTTATTTTATCGTCTGCTGATTTAACCTTGTTACTGATGAATAAGGCTTTAGCTGCCTTACAAGTGTTCTTAAAAATTCTAGAGTAAGTAGCAACATACTTATTAAAAGTTTCTGTGTTAATATAAGGCTTAAGGCCATACAACTCGAAAAGTCTTTCCCTACTTTTCCTGATTCCTTTAGTTGCCCAGTCACTAAATAAAAACCTAGGGCTGATAGTTTTAGTGTTCTTTTTAAAATAATTATTGAACTCGGTTTGGACTACTGAAAAGAATTCTTTATACAAAATATTAACATTGTTCATTGTAAGGTCCTGATCATTTAACTTATAAATTAAAGTGCTATTAAATTTATTTAAATTAACTGTTGTTAATGGTCTGAACTGTATCTGCACTTTTTGTATTGGTATGTTGGACTCAAAGGTTACGGTTTGACCGCTGTGATCAGAAGGGAGATAATTAACTATGGCTTTATCTAAATAGGTGCAGCAACAAAAAACATTATCAATACATGTAGCAGTAGTCGTAGTTATTCTGGTTGGTTCTACAAACACATTTGACAAATTAAATGATTTAAACAAATTTAATAATCTACTGGTATTTGAATTATTTTCTAAAATATTAATGTTAAAATCACCACAGATAATTACTGATTTATTACCAGTTGCAAGTTTTGCCAAAACATCTTCCATAACAGACTCAAATATAGAGTAGTTTTGATAATTTGGGGGTCTATAAACGCACACTATAACATGCTTATCTAGCTCAACACAAGACAACTCAATGCTATGTTCAACCGACAGTTCACCTATGTCTTTACGAGTTTTTGATTTAATACAATTTTTTATTAAAATTAGTGAACCACCACGCAGCATTGATTTTCGGTTAAAACAACTGGCCACACTATAATTCTCATAGTTAATTAACATTTCATGTTCTTTTAACCAATGCTCAGTTAAACAGATAATGTCAAACATTGTTTTTTCTAAAAACAATTCAATTTCCAATTGTTTGGAAGAAAAACCTTGAATATTTTGGTGAAATAATTTCAAGGTTTTCTGCTTAGCCCCTTTTCTACAGTTAACTATACTAGTGCTAGAAAATACCTTTTTGCTCTTAAGTGTAACTATACTGTCAGTGGTATCTTCTGTTGTCTTACAAACTAGTTTAAATTATTTGAGCTAACCACCATATTATTAGTACTATTACTAACTGTGGTGCTAATTGTACATGACTTCGACATACTAATTATGTCTGGGTTAATATTAAAAGCTAATAGCCTAGCTATTTGACGTCTAAAACTAATGGGCAGATACACAGTATCCCTAGTCGACCTTAGCTTATCAACAAAAATGTTGGTGTCAAAAAATATAAACTTGTCACTATGGTGACTAACTAAAAAATGCATGTAATTATTTAACATGTGAATGTACTTGTTTTGCCTGTTTGACAAGTGCTCAAAGTAGGGAAAAGCACACAGAATTATTTTATTACAATTACACTTTAATAGTTTGGTGACACTATCAGTGATATCATCTTTTTTAACGTTAAAACTATTACCTATAAATACAGTAATAATCGCCTTAGGATCATATTCTTTCCTAGTTATTGAAGACATTATTTGATTGTAAGAAGTCTGAGGCATACAACAGTTTTGAGAAGAATGACTCAGATTGTTGTTAAGTAACTTTCCTAAACCTCTTCCTATACTATCTGAGAACATAACTGAATGATAACAATCATGACTACTGGAAGATGGACAACTACTAATCTCAGGCTGTACCACATGAGATAGACCTTGTACTATATCAGACATATCATGGTTGAGGATACAGGCTTGAGAAAAACTCTCAGTCTGGGACGGGTCCTCCGTTGCCTCAGGCTGGACAGCATCAGGGATTGAAACCTGACAAGTACACTGACACATAACTAACTCATTAGCAGCAAGAATATGTTCTTTTATTTGGTTCTGAGAGCTCACATATTTAATGTAAAGGGAACTAAGTCTGCCCTCAAGTGCCTGTATGTCAGACTGTAAGCGCTGTGTATCAATTTCATAGATTTTTTTGCTGTCTTCTAATTTGATTTGATAATTGTTTAACTTATTGATTAGATCAACATGCTCTTTTCTTTGTGGAATATGTTTAGAAAAGTGTTTATGTTGTTTTCTAATTTGATTACATTTTTTAATTATTCTATTTAGTTTTGCATATTTTTTCATTTTATTATGACTAACTTTATAACAAACATTCTGTTTCTGCAAGGAATCCTTAGTAAGTTCAATAGTTGTAATGGAATGAGGGTTAAAATTACTATTTAATAATTCATTATACAAGAGGTTATTTTCTTTAACCTGAGTACATTCTTTTTCTTTCTCTAAATGGATAATACGACTATTAGCATGAATTAATTCATCTTCTAGGTCCCTAACTTTGCTTAAAGCCTCCTCATATATGTTACTACAGTTGTTGAAACCATCCGTGACCACCTTCAGTTGGTCGCGTTCATCAACAATATTTAGATATTGCTGATTTAGGTCTACTAGCTCCCGTTTAAGGCTTGAATTTTTGTTGATTATCTTCTTGACTTCCTCCTCACTTTCATCATTCTCCTGTAACAACTGTTGACATTGGAGTTTCGATGCTTCAAGGTCTTGGAGGGCCATTCTCAATTTAAGCTCCATATCCTGAGCAGTAGCCTTACGGGTCATCACTGGCATGGTTTCAGAATTTGTTACTGAAATTAGAATAAAGAAACAGTGAGAACAAGTCGGACAGATAAATAAAATAAAGTTGGAAGTTCAAGGAAAAATGGGAGAAATTAGTGTTGCTCAGAAGAGAAATGAGGTAGGCTACTGAATTGGCTTGAAGAGCTATTATCAAAGCTATATTATCAAATTGAATGTACAATTTTAATGCTTTTAATACCTTAGGATTTTACTTTTCCTAATGAAGGTAGGTTGCCTAGACTTTAAAGTTATTATTCGATATTAAAGTATAACGACAAAGCAAAAAATTTACGATCATGAACGTCTCTAATGTTGTATTTTAAATTAAATATCAGATTGAGAGTAACCGAATCTTCGCTAAGTTTCGTTTTCTACGATGTAAACAATGCGATTTTAACCCAATCAGAGAGCTAAATCAGCGAAGTATTTATGTTAAGACTTAACTAGGACGTGTAAAAGAGTTTAAGCAACGATTGTGTGCTATTATAAAGCACTATTATAAAGTAAAAGTAAAGCAATACTCCCCGTTTAAATCCGTAGTTCGAACGTCAGCTGTTGGTTTTAGGTTACCGGTGTGTAACCAAACACTGTGTTTTACTTTATTTATTTACAGGAAAACAATAATCCTGGATAATTATGCTCTTAAATTACGTTTACACATAAAATTACACCTTAATTTTACTTAATTACTAATTAAACTTGATATTATAATAAGGAACAAAAATTTGACATGTCACTCGGGCAGTGTTGCCAGTTGCTATTACTCTAGTAATAGCAAATGTAGGACACATTTAAGTAGAATCCCTATAAAAATCGGAGGGCATGCTAGTTTGGTGCTAACAATCCACTAAAAGTCACGACTAAGACAAATTGATCCTATAATATCCTTGACCTATAGCAGCTATATCTAAGACGTCTATAGAAGTACATGTCTTATAGAAGAATGAAACAAGACGTTAACAAGAGCAAACAATCATATTTCTCGCGTTATTTTTCGCGTTTATAGGACGAAAAGCGACACTTTCCTAATTAGTTTTATAGCATGCGCTTATAAGACTGCAAGTTCTAGTAAGAATCTTATAAATTAATCCTGTAAACGTTTATAAAATTAGTTATAGGTTCGTATGTACTTGTAGCGCAACTCCTCTTTTAAATGCTGTTGTAAGATCACTGCCTTAGTCAAAACGTCTATTAGATTCCTATATGACGTTTATTCTTATAAGTCGATTACTATAGGAAAATTTTGCTACTTGGGCAGTACCTTTGTACTCAAAATTATGACAATGTCGTATAACTATGTATTTTACGGTGAGCACATTATGTAAAAAAATAATTAGTCTAATTAGTATATTATGTCAGATAGGAATTATAAATAACTCAAAAGACTGACCCTCAATTCAAAGACAGGTGTGTCAATACACTCAGCTCCGTGTCTCTTGAATACCGCAATAATCTTCTGAAGAATACCATTCCTTATGCTCATCTGTTGTGGGTTGTAATCTCTTGTTCCTTTCGGAGTTTTGAGGGTGAATTTTTGAGGAGCAGCATCTTCAGGGGCCAGGTGTTTCTTCAGTGACCATAACTTTGCTACCTCCTCTTGAATCTAAAAATGCAAAGAAATAATACTAAAGGCTAATGCATGTTTAGGCCAGAAATGAAGTGAATATGTTACAATGTGGATATATATATAATAATAATAATAATCATCATCATGAAACCTCATTGTTAAGTAGTCTGAAGATTTTCTTTAAGAATATTATTAATAATAAAATAAATTATTCATTTAAGTTTAAATACAACTGGTTTCTCATTGTTATCCAAGAATATATTTATTTCTGTTCTATTAATAAAAATAATTTAAAAAGCTAAAGGTCTTAAAATAATAAATCATAATAAAATTTACAAGTATATAAAAAAGGAGGGGAAATAATTGAAAAATAATAATTTGAGAAATAGTCCTTACAACACAAAACATTTCATCCATACTTTGAATTGAAAAAATAGTTTTGCTACTCAAATAGGTCGAGTCGGCGGACTAAAACACATAAGTCAAAAATTTCTTTATTTTTTCTTAGTACCAAAATTATTCATTTAAATCAATACATCGGCTGACTAACACATAAGTTAGTTCGCTTGTTCGGGCTTGAATATCAAGTGGCGTCCTTTTTCAACCTCTTGATTCGCACGAATCTTGCGACGTTATAAAACACATAAGTTTGACTTATGTGCTTTAGTCCGCCGACCCGACTAATTAGACTCAATTATAAAAAAACAACAAGTAGTTAATTTCTCAAATAAAATAAGAAAGCATTAAGTAGGCCACAAATACCTTGCACAGAGATGATGTTGCAATGCATTTTGTGAAATTTCTGCTGAGTACCGAGTATTGTAACCACATCACAGTTGCATGGTTATTTAAGAACCTCAACGCCGTGTACGACATGCTTCACTAGTTTTATCTCTCCACAATTTCAAACAATATGATATCTCATCACCACAGCGTTACTTCGTTATGACTGGAAAAAGAAAACAATTTTTTGTCATACATTATGAACAATTTTCAAGAGTAGATTCAGATTCCTTAAATGGTAATATGAATGCAATTTTGAAAAGAGGTGGTGACGAAACAACATATGTGGAGATTCAACAACATTTTACTCAAAGAGGGATGTACCAAAAACCAAATATATCATACAATCATGCCCAGCTTATGTACAAATGAAGCATAAGTCTACAACAGTATGGGAACTCTTAAACACACCTGCTGATCAAGTGGTGTGATGCCATCTTTCACTTTTTGAAACACTTTGGGAGGATTCAATTTAGGTAACAATGATACTTCAGCAGTGACGGATTAACCCATTAGAATTTACGGATTAGGGCATCACGTCTGGGGGGGCACCAGAAGAAGCACAAACTCATGCACAATTATATAAAATAATACATGATGATAAAATTGATCAGCTTTCCCTAATGTGGAAACAGCCCTGCGTATATTTTTATCGCTTTTGATTACAAATTGCTGAGCGGAACGTTCTTTTTCAAAATTAAAAATATTAAAAAATTAAAAAAGGACAAAATGATACAAGAAAGGCTCGATAATTTATCGATATTATACATAGAGTCCGATATGTTAAAAACGTTAGACGTTAATACTATCGTGCGTGAATTCAATGCCCGAAAAAGCCGCAAGGCGCATATCAATAAATAAATAAATTATGCTTTGGTTTTTATTGTTGTCGCACCTACTCCACCACTTTTAAGGTACGTTACATCTCATCATCTTATTTTATAAAAAACTAATGTTTTTAGGCGGTAAAGGTTTAAAGACCGATTCTATTTGACATACGGATAGGGGAGCCCACAGGCGTGGATTGCTTAGGGCATCAAGTAGTCTTAATCCGTCACTGTACTTCCGTCACTGATACTCCCTATATGGCACCACCACCTCTTGATATATTTGTATCTTTGAAAATCTATGTCTTTCCTAAGCCATTTTTCAATTATATTATATCACAATAACTGGGATTATACTCACAAATGTAACTGTACTGACATAAATGTTTATCAATTTGTGGTACCTGTCGTATTGTAAATTATTTATTTATTTAAACTTCTCACACACAATAAGGTACAAAGGCGGACTCAACACAAACCTACAATTCAAACAAATTCGCTTGATTCCTTCGCAGCTTTTAATCTTGTTACAAGATCACCTTGTCCTTTAATTTTTTAAATAATAGATTCCTGCCATTTAAATTATGGCAGACAGCCATAATTTAAACTTGAACTTATAATATTCAAATATTCAAAAAGTCTAGCCGCTCAAGGCTTTCAAGTTAGTGCTTGTTGCTAAGAAATGATTACAGGCTTTAAGGTGCTCTTACAAGGGCAATTTTTTTGAGAAATTATCGCTCGGCAACACTAATGGATCAATCTGGATCAATTAAGTGGAGCAATCTGGAGCAACAACAATAAAATGTGACAATTATTTCGGGAATATTGCTTCATATTGCTCCATATATTTCACATTTCTCAATGTCGCCAATATATGCGTTTCCGAATATCCAATCGGTTTGGAATCTCGTATATACTTATAACTACGTCTCGTTTTTGCGAGAGTCAGTGCAGTACAAGTGTGTCGTCGGTGTATTGACTTGTATTGCCTTGTTTTTTAAGGTTGCTCCATATTGCATGGTATTGTGTGGCCGTACCTCTGGCAACAAGTTGTTACATGTTGCCATCGCCCGAAATTGCCGGGTGTAGTCGTGACGTCATAGTTGACGAGAATTGACCAGGATTGAGCAATTTTAGTTGCCCGTGTAAGCGTACCTTTAGATCTTTCGATTGCTTTCGACTCTTGCCGCTCTTGGTTTCATGGTCATATGCCTTTCATTTTACTATCAGCAAATAGCAAGCAATCAAGTAAAGGAGAAACCCGTTTCTAGGCCTAACCGTTACACGAATCAGATATGTACCAAAAAATTCGTCTATTTTGCTTAATCAACCCATTTAAATCCTAGACTCAATAACAATGGCCAAGTGTAGAAAATAAGTAGATTTCCATTTTTTGTTTTAAACAACCTATATAAACCGTTACAACACTTATTTCATTATATATCACTAACTTCACAAACGCGTAACCTAAGAATATAATCGATTTAGTGGAAATCGATACTCTTAAATAATTAAATAATACTCCATTGTTTTAGTATAATTGTTCTTTTAGGTATTCAAATCAATGTAAAATAAAAAAATCATTAAAAGAGAAATAAATATTCGATAAACTCGATTGCATCACGAATTCCACTGGTAAAAGGCAAATGTCAAATTGTCAATGTCAACGTCTGTCAATTGTCATGGTTGTAATGTCATGTCAATAATGTCATTTGCTTTTCGTACCTATTGTTGCGCAAGTGAATGTGTTTTTCCGAATTTCTCTTCGATTTAGTATTTAATAAGACCTATGCTCGAATACTAGACTCAGAAATTGATTGCCTTCTGACTGACCCTCGCTTGAACATTCGTACCCTGCCACCCCTGCTGACCTTTGCTGGAAAACTGGATCTGTTTATCTTCGACTGGTTCGACATCATGAGCCTCGCCCCATTAATTGCGGAATAGCAACGGATCGCTGCAATACAATAGGAAGGCGAAGATTGGAAGATGAAATGATTCTTTCAATTGTACAGGAATGGGTCGCGCCTCAAACGGTTAGTATCTGATATTTATATATAGTAACAGTTTTATTCTATGTAATTATTTAATGTAATGAAACTAAATAGAGTTATCGATCAGTTGTCTGTTGATAGTTGTATTTTATAAAATGATGAATGTGCAACAAATTCATATTCGAAGACATGACGTGACATCACCATTCCGGACTGAACCTGAATGGTTCATTACGGCCTATTCCCTCTCACAGAGAGGAGGCCTGTGTCCCTGCAGTGGGAATGTAATAAGGCCACTTATGATTACCCAAATGTGCCACTCAGATGTTTATTGCTAAATGCTAGTGCTAGACCTAATAGTCAAATGATAAATGTTTGCTTCAGGTAAATGAAAATGACTATCTGCCAAGCTTGCTGGATTCATGCCAATGCTGTATCTCTTGATGCAAATAGACCAGAAGAAAGGGAACAGACACCTATTGGACACCGACGAGTGTGTATTCACTGTGGACGTTCTCTTCTGAGAAGAGTTCGTTGCCATCAACTTAGGAATGGTCCAGTGCAAAATACACGAAGTTATGAGAGAATGGATCCTATCACGCACGGTTAGTATATCAGTTTTATTCAGTTTATTAATAACATTGTTTAGTTTAGTTTTGCTATCAATGGCATTAAAAAATGTTATTAGGTATGCTAAAATATTTAAGTGAATTAGAAAGACTGTGTGATAACAGTGGTCAAGCAAAAGCAAAGAAATCCTGCGAATGAGAAGTCCTGATGTAGTAACATCAGGATTTCTCATTCGCAGTATTTCTTTTGATTTGTCATTTTCAAAGTGTTCAATAATATATCACGCGTCTCTGTGTAAAGACATCCTTTAATGTAGATAAATTATTATTTTCAGCTGGGTGCTTCAAGTGTTGTCTGTCACTCTTGTTAGGTCCATTCAGGCCCCTCAACATCTAGTGCATCTTCATCAGCTGTCAATGAGCCAAATAGTCAGGACATTCCTCATTTAGAAGAACTTTCAGCAAGGCAAGAAACTTATTCTGCACCAAGGGCATCAACTGTTGGCATATTGTTTTGCCTGATTATTATAGAGCTGTTGAAACTGAAAGTAGATGTTTTGTGGAAGGATGTCGGAGACATGAAAGAAACCGAATAACGATTACAATGCGAAAACAGTTACTTAAAATGTATAACTATTATGTACATCCAAATAATTGCCTTTGTGATATCCATTTAACATGCACATCATGGGACTTTCTCAATGATATTAGTGATAATACAAGGGCGGCACTGAAAATTTCGGGAATCAAGGAAGAGACACAACATTACTATTTAAAAATGTATTTATTGCTTTTCGAAGTATTCTCCGCGAAATTTGACACATTTTTCCATACGATGTAACCAATCATTGAAGCAACCATTCCATTCGGAAGTTGGGGTCTCCAAAATGGTCGTTTTGTAGGCGTCCACAGCTTCTTCAGGTGATGAAAATCTCTGTCCACGCAATTTATTCTTTATTTTAGGGAAAGTATAGAAATCATTAGGGCTTAGGTCGGGGCTGTACGGCGGATGGTCTAATAATTCTATGTTTTCTTGCTCTAAAAACTCTTTTGTTCTGTGCGCGGTGTGAGAACTCGCATTGTCGTGATGGAGGATGATGCGGCGGTTGCAGTTCTCTTTACGGAGTTCAGAAACGACCTGTGGCAAACAAATGCTAGCATACCATTCTGCATTAACCGTTCTTTGTCCCTCAAGAGGAATAGTCGTAACATGGCCGGTTTTGGAGACAAACGTGGCCACCATTTATTTTGCAACACTCCGTGAACGAACAATTTTTGTTGGCTTTAACTCATTTTCGAACACCCAAACTCGTGACTGGTTTTTTATTTCGGGTTCGTACGCATATATCCAGGATTCTTCACCTGATACGATGTTGTATACAGCATTTGAGGATCCTGCGTGGAATCTTTCAGGAGTTCTGACGCACCAAGTAACGCGAGCCGCTTTTTGTTCTTCACAGAGCGAATGCGGTATCCATCGGGAAAACAACTTTTTTACACCTAATTGTTCATGCAAGATTATTTGTATTTGACTCATGCCAATGTCTAAAGTTGCCTGAATTTCGCGGTATGTCACATGTCGATCTTCCTCAATCAGCTTACGCACAGCATCAACGTTTTCTTGGGTGACTGCAGTTTTTGGACGACCTTGACGGGGATCATCACTGAGCTTGACACGTCCACGTTGAAATTCAGCAAACCAGCGATAAATTGTGGTTATGGATGGGGCTTCATTACCAAATGCAGAAATCATCCGGTCAACACACTGTTTTTGTGTTAAACCGAAAGTCATAATAAATCATCGCTCTTGAATTTTCTCGAGTCAATTCCATTTTCTCAACGACTAAACAAGTTTGACAAAACCTTGTGACAAGACCGAGAATCTTTTTTTAAATAAATAAATGGTATTCGATTTTTAAAACCAAGGAGTTTGCAATTAAAAAGATTTTAATATGACAGGAACAGTGGAAATATTCTATTCCCGATACTTTTAGTGCAGCCCTCGTATTGTAAACATATTTAGTGCATATCAAATTCAAAATATGTTTTCATTAAAAGAGTCTGAATGTAATTTTTGGATTTCGGAAATGTTGAGTCTATGGAAGACTATTTTTATTTTTTTAAATATTATGATAATCCTAATGAAGAAGGTGACTAATAAAACAATTTATCACAATTGTGTTTTTAATTTTTTAATATATTATTGCGATCTCAGATTACTGTAATCAGATATTGCATCAAATCACCTAGTAAATACAATATTAGCAAATGCAAACGACAGTAGTGTCTTATAAACATAGTTTTCAGCCGAGGTTTTCGGTAAAGGTAAATGTCATCCCCTAAGCGCTTTTTATGTACCTAAAACGTCATCGTAATAGGCTGCAGGCGCTACAGCTGAAGCATATCACGTGTGCGTACCGGAAATCCTCAAAAATATATTTTTTTAATGAAATAACTCGAAATATAAAAATAACCTAAAATATAAATATTGTCTGATTTTACCAATTTGGCCATTGCTGGGAGTCGTGAAAATTGGGCTAGTGAAACCTTCATAAATGCTCTAATTTATGGCCAGATTGCAGCCCTGTAACGTCAGGCCCAAGTTTCTATGGAGTTTGTCTTTTGGTTTCTCCTTTAGATACTGCCGATTGGAGGATATACGACATGACAGACACTAGATAGTAAATAGCTTATTGCTAAAAGCATTCATAGTAATGCGTCAATTTTGCTTTTGTGTGATTTCATTACTCCATCACTTCTATTTCCACCATCGAGGAATATTTTATTTTGTAACTTTCGATTCTAACTGGAACATAACTTTGACATTTCAGAACACTATACTCCTTAGCGGTTTTTGAAACACAAAAAGTGACATGACAGTGACTTGACCCGAAAAGCTCAAAGCATGAAAGCAAAACAAAGTAGATGGCGAACTGCTACACGGTTGTTCTAAATGTCCATTTTTAAATTTTAATTCTGAATTAAATGGTCCGCTTGTTATGTGAAGAAATTATAATAATAACTAGCTTCTGCCCGCGACTTCGTCCACGTGAAATTTCGGCCTACCCATTGCGTCGCATCCCGTCGCTCGCCCACGCTATAACTTCGTTATCGCTTAGCGTTCTTTCTGACTTTTGTTCTTTTCGCTTGACTTCTAAGGATCGTAGCGTAAAGTTAATAGCCTATAATAGCCTTCCACTATAAATGGGCTATCCAACACTAAAATAATTTTTCAACTCGAACCAGTAGTTCCTGAGATTAGCGCGTTCAACCAAACAAAGAAACTCTTCAGCTTTGTAATATTATAGCTGACCCGCGCAACTTCGCCTGCGTCACCTACTTGTAAGAGAGAGAGTGGTTTAAGTAATGAATTTTCTACTTATTTTGTTGCGGAGTTATTATAGTGACTCAATCTTAAAAGATAGACATATTATGCTGTCGCGGACTTTAATTTAGAACTTTTAAAGGGGAACAGTTCCATCATACATGATATTTGCGTAACTTATACCGTTTACGCAGCGCACGCAACGGAAGCTCTCAAAAAGGAATATTTTTTCCCGTTTTTGCAACATATTTCATGTATGCTCCGCTCCTATTGGTCGTAGCGTGATGTTATATAGCTTATAACCTTCCTCGATAAATGGACTATTCAACACAAAAATAATTTTTCTATTCCAACCAGTAGTTCCTGAGATTAGCGCGTTCAAACAAACAAACAAACTCTTCAGCTTTATAATAAAAAAAAAAAAAATACAAATACAACCTATTGTTAGCATACGCAATAATCGATGGTCGTAACTAATATTATTTGTGGATTGCAACATTATTTTTAAATATTTAATCCTTTTTTAATTGTGGCAACCCTCGGATGACTTTTCAAGAAGGCGGGATGATTTTTCGTTTGCTGATTCTCAAAGTGGTCTCGGGTTAAAAAATTAATGGTGTTCTGTACCAATAAAGTGATTTGTACAAGCGAGACTTTAATTCTAACAAGTCAGAAGTGTGCTAAAGTGTATTTACGCGCCTGGTGCTGCGGTGTCCTGGACCAAGGTCAGATCTGAACATAATTACCCGTGATTTTGAGACAAACTTGTTGTCGTTATAAAGTACGTGCAAACAAGGCTCAAAAATTTAGAGCAATATAATAACATCGTGTGATAGTTGGAAAACACCCATCCTAGTGAAAGTGATGCCAGTTTTGGTTGTTTATTTACATGTAATCAAAGACAATTTTGGTTACTGAAGTGAATGCTTATTTAAAAAATGGATTCGAATAGACCATAATTGCGACGTAATACTGATCGTTGGAAATATCTTGTTGCTGGTTGAAGTCGAATAACTTGTGCTACGAACTAATTTCAGTTTAATTTATTATTTTCTTTTGTTAGTCTATGATAATGTAAATATTACTATTATTATTATCTATCTAGTTATCTAATTAATTTGTGTTTGTGTTTTGTTGTTGTTGTAAGTATTTAAATAATTTAGATTTTATTTTGAACCACTCAACATTGTTCGCGATTATGGGCAACTCTAAGCGAAGGCGACGTGACTCAAGTAGCGATAGTTCGCCTGTAAATAGTAGTGATAGTGATGATAAACACCGTAGGTCACGGCATAGTAAAAAGCGACGTCGCGATAAAAAGTATAGCAATAGCCATAGACAACATAGTCAGAGACGTAAGAAACAAAGGCGCTCTAAACGTCATGATCTAGGATCTTCTCGAAATAGTGTTGATCGTGAATCAACTAAAACTCCTTCCTTACCACCACCACCATTACGTGCAGTTATTAATCAGACTACTCCTGATTTATTGAATAATAATAGTTTATTAAACAATATTCCATTAAATGTGAATAATCCCATCGGTAATTCTGTGTCACTACCAGCCTCAAATTTCTGGGCTCAAAACAATTTTCCTGTTGCTTTTAGTGTTGTACCCGAATTTGACCCAAGTGATAATAGCCAAACAATAGAAAATTGGATTAACAAGGTCAGTGAATGTGCGCAGATTTACTCTTGGAATGATCGTCAAATATGTCACTATGCCCTTCCCAAATTAAGTGGTTTAGCCAAGAAATGGTACCAGGGTTTACCCTCAGTACTATTTAATTGGAATGAGTGGGTTCAAAAATTAAAACAGGCTTTTCCTGCCAACGAAAATTATGGAGACCTATTGACATCAATGCTAAGGCTAAGATGTAAGTTTGGTCAGTCTTTAGAACACTATTACTATGACAAAATGGCACTTATAAATAAATGTGAGATAACTGGCAATAAAGCAGTTGGCTGCCTTATACACGGCATTGACGACAAATTTGTACGAATGGGAGCAGGAGCCTGCATGTTAAATGAACCGGAACAAATCCTAAATTACTTGCGTACAGTGTCCCAACACGACAATAATACACCTACTTCTAACTTCCGTAACCGGAATAATGCGCCACCTAAGAATTCCAATAAGTTATCTAGTGAGCCAACTAAAACCAGTACAAATGATAACATTCGATGTTTCAATTGCAACGAGCTAGGGCACATAAGTTTAAAATGTAACAAACCCATTAAACGATGTAACTTTTGTTTTAAATTGGGGCATGATACTAAAGACTGTCGTAGAAGAAACGCAAATAACAGTGACGATTTAATTAAAACAAATACCGCTACTGACCAAAGTAAACCTATCTTGTGCATTGCTAATAGTGAATCCGCAAATTCGAAATATTATAAAAATGTCAGAATAAATAACGTGATCCTGCAAGGATACGTTGATCTCGGTAGTAAATGCACTCTTGTAAGAGAATCAAATGCAAAACGAATAGTCCATGATTGGGATATAGAAAATTTACCCATTTTACAGGGATTCGGAAATTCCGCTGTAAAGCCATTAGGAAAGTTTATAGCAATTTTAGAAATTGGCTCAGTTAAAGCTGAAACAGAAGTCCTAGTCGTAAATGATCATTATTTACATACAGCAATTTTAGTAGGCCAGTCATTTACGGAAAAACCAAACGTTATTATTTTAAAAACAACAGATGAACTAGTATTTATGCATACACCAGATATTGCTAATGACGTGTTTAAGACTAAGATATACGCAGATGGTGACAAAGTAATAAAACCCAAAACTATAATGCCAATCGATGCTATTACCAATGACACATATAGTGGCGGCTTGTGGGTACAATACAGTCTTCGGATTTTACCGCAGAATGAATATGCTGTTTTGGCTGGGGTTTTTGAATTTGAAGAGGGTAAAGGATATTTAATGCTAGCAAATTTATCATCTAACGATTTAAGCATTAAGAAAGGAACTTTATTAGTTCGGGGTCAACAATACCAAGAAGTAAATAAGGAATATATAGGTTTAACAACGGAGACTAAAAATTATGAAGATTTACCTTTATCAGATATAAAAATTAGTACGGAAGTAACAGAACAACAAAAGGTAAAGTTATTTGATTTGTTAAAAAAGTATAGGGATTGTTTTGCAATGAACTTAGGAGAGTTAGGAAAAACTAATTTAACAGAAATGGATATTACGCTGACAGACAATAGACCAGTAGTATATAATCCTTATAGAATATCACACAGTGAGCGTGATCATCTAAATACAATTATTGAAGAATTATTATTGAACGGTATAATTCGCGAAAGTTCTTCGGATTATTCGAGTCCTGTTATATTAGTGAGTAAGAAAAATGGAGATAAACGGTTATGTATCGACTATAGGGCCCTAAATAGAAAAACGTTAAAAGATAAATATCCGTTGCCTCGCATTGAAGACCAACTAGACAGATTAGGAGGCAACAAGTTCTTCATAAGCCTTGACCTCACTTCAGGGTACTATCAGGTGCCTATGAGTGAGGCCAGTAAGCGATTTACTGCGTTTGTAACACCGGATGGTTTGTATGAGTTTGAAAGAATGCCGTTTGGACTTGCCAATGCACCTAGTGTTTTTCAAAGGACGATTAACTGTATGCTTAAGGGTAAGCAAAACTTGGCGTTGGCTTATATGGATGATCTATTAGTGACTTCACGTTCAATTGAAGAGGGTTTAGATAAGCTGGAAAAGGTTTTTCAATTATTAAGGTCTGCTCATCTAACATTAAATCTTAAAAAGTGCGATTTCTTTCAGACTCGTATACATTATTTGGGCTACGAGATTAGTTCGAATGGTATCCGACCCGGGGCTGCCAAAATTCAAGCTGTAGCAGATTTCCCTTTACCTAAAAATGTTCACGAGGTCCGACAGTTTGTTGGCCTTACAGGTTATTTCCGACGGTTTATTCAAAATTATTCTATGATAGCAAAACCTCTAACGATTCTTACAAAGAAAAATGTTTCCTGGTGCTTTAACGAACCTCAAATAAAAGCATTTAATGAATTAAAAAATAAATTAACCACCCGACCTGTTTTGGCATTATATGACCCTAAGGCTGAATTAGAAATTCACACTGACGCTAGTAAAATCGGTATAGGAGCAATGTTGTTACAACGGGTGGATTCAGATAAAGTATTCCATCCTATAGCTTATTATAGCCGTCAAACGACACTAGACGAAAGCAAATTACACTCGTATGAGTTGGAAACTTTGGCGGTAGTTTGTGCTTTGAATAGATTTAGAGTTTATGTTTTGGGTAAATCGTTTAAAGTTGTCACTGATTGTGCCGCTATACGCAGCACTATGACAAAGAAAGATTTAATACCGAGAGTAGCGCGTTGGTACATATTAATGCAGGAGTACGATTTTATTGTAGAACATCGCGATGGTAACAAGATGAGTCATGTTGATGCACTGTCACGCAACCCAAGTGACTCGGAATCCCATGACGTAGTAAAGGTGGTTGATGTTTTAAAAATAGATGATGATGCGTGGTTGCGCACAGTACAGGAACAGGATTCAGAAATACAAAGGATAGTTAATATTTTGAATGATTCAGAAACAAAAGACATTGTCGAGGTTCATAAGAACTATACTGTTAAAAATGGCCGTTTGTACAGAATAACTACTGATAAAAATGATGTAATCAATTTAAAGTGGGTAGTTCCAAAATCAGTAAGATGGCAAATAGTGCGTATGAATCATGACGATGTTGGTCATTTCGGTTTTGATAAAACTTACAGTAGGATTAATCAGATTTATTGGTTTAAAAAAATGAGACGTTTTATTAAAAAATATTGTAATTCTTGCTTAAATTGTGCCCACAATAAGTTACCAGCTGGAGCTAAAGAAGGGGAGCTTCATCCAATCCCAAAAATTACTAAACCGTTTGATACACTTCATACCGATCACTGTGGCCCCTTTCCCATTAGCAAGAAGAAGAATTGTCATATTTTAGTGATCATTGATGCCTTCACAAAATTTATTTATATAAAGCCAGTAAAAAATGTTAAAAGTAGTACTAGTGTTCAGGTATTTACGGAATATTTCTCGCTCTTCGGAGTACCACGTCGTCTGATATCTGATCGCGGCACTAGTTTTACGAGCAAAGAGTTTTCAGATTTTATTCATAAAAGGGGCGTTAAACATATCTTAAACGCGGTTGCCTCTCCCAGGGCCAATGGTCAGGTTGAGAGGTACAATCGGACTATTGTTGATGCAATAACAGCTGCTAATCACAATAAACAGGAAAATGAGTGGGATTTGTGTTTACCTCAGATACAGTGGTCTTTGAACAACACTATAAACAAATCCACTGGTCGTACTCCTTCGGAAATGTTGTTTGGGGTTCAAACCACTGGCGTTTCGGATAGTTTCATGAATCCACTTGTCGCGGAATCTCATACCCCGTTAGATCGCGATGAAATTAGATCAGATGCAGACTCGCGAATTCAAATAAGCCAACAAGTACAAAAAGAGCGTTTTGATAAGTCACATAAAAAACCAACTGTGTATAAAGTAGGAGATTTAGTTCGTGTAGAAAAAGATATTCGTACAGACCCTGGACACAGTCGTAAACTAATACCAAAATGTATAGGACCGTACAGAATTTCTAAAATATTAGGCAACGATCGCTATGAAATAGAGGACACTCCTATTACTAGGAAAGAAGGTTGCAAACCATATAGGTCTGTTTATGCCGTCGATAAGTTACACCCTTGGCTTGTTTTTAATCAAGATGCGATGTCGAGTGATTCAGAGTAATGAAGTCAGTATTATTATTGTTCTTGAAGTGATAGAATTGAGGTTAAGTCAAATTAACAGTGAATGTAGGAATTGTGATTTGACAATATTGCTAGTGTGGTCATGAATGCTAATTAATTTGCTAACGATGCCCCACTTGGGCAACACAGAAAAAAATATTTATCATATTAGAATTATGTCTACTTTAAGAATTTATTAAAGCGATATCTAATGAAAGAATTGTATTCTATGAATAAAGAGAATAGTATTGATAAGTAAATGCGAAAGAGTTTAAAAGAATGTTTGTTTTTTCTTATTAATTAACGTTGACGTGCAAATTAAATAAAGTGAACAAACTTGTTGCAATACAAGTGAAGTGTAGCGAGAAGATAGAGATGATGATGATGATAAATGATAATAAGAGATAAAAGTGAGTTACTACAAGTGAGAGTACTTGTAATCGATGTTTATTTATAAGAGTGAGTCACTACAAGTGAGAGTACTTGTAGTCGATGTTTAGTGATAAGAGTGAGTCACTACAAGTGAGAGTACTTGTAGTCGATGTTTAGTTATAAGAGTGAGTCACTACAAGTGAGAGTACTTGTAGTTGATGTTTAGTGATAAGAGTGAGTCACTACAAGTGAGAGTACTTGTAGTCGATGTTTAGTGATAAGAGTGAGTCACTACAAGTGAGAGTACTTGTAGTCGATGTTTAGTTATAAGAGTGAGTCACTACAAGTGAGAGTACTTGTAGTCGTTGTTTAGTTATAAGAATGAGTCACTACAAGTGAGACTACTTGTAGTCGATGTAAGTGGTAAGAGTGAATGAGTATCTAATTAATAGTAAGGATCTTGTAATATTTGTTTCTCTATGAATGACTTTTTTTTTTCTGCTTCCTTTTTCTCTCTTGTTTATTTTTAACTTTGTTAAACGCGAGGCCGCGTTTGACGTCAGGATTAGCCGAATGTTAGCATACGCAATAATCGATGGTCGTAACTAATATTATTTGTGGATTGCAACATTATTTTTAAATATTTAATCCTTTTTTAATTGTGGCAACCCTCGGATGACTTTTCAAGAAGGCGGGATGATTTTTCGTTTGCTGATTCTCAAAGTGGTCTCGGGTTAAAAAATTAATGGTGTTCTGTACCAATAAAGTGATTTGTACAAGCGAGACTTTAATTCTAACACTATACTTAACTAAAAATACAATCCTATGATTAAATAAACAAAGAAAACGATTGTAATCATTATGACTGTAATAATTAAATTAAAAATGAATTTATATTGCTACTTAAAATATAATACCTAAAAATTATAATTATGCTTACTGTAGGTTGGTAATAAATCGATTCGAATGGAATAAGCTGTAAAAAAAAACCGGTCAAGGGCGAGTCGGACTCGCGCACCGAGGGTTCCGCACCATCATAATATAGCTTCATAAGCTTCATTCGTATAAGTAGGACCTAAATAGTTATGTACCCAGAAAAAACTACAACTGTGCTTCACCCAAATCAACCTGCGAGTAGGTAGGAAAGAGGATATTTTGGTTGTGAACCGCGAAATGTTTTAATTTTTTTTTTTATTCGTCAGTTAATTTTAACATTGCGGTGTAGAGAATATTGCAGTTTTGGTCAGCGCCATCTATTGACAGATAAAGGAACTAATGTAATTTTTGTTGATTTCTGAAAAAGTATGCTATTTAGAGACATCGTTTTATTTTTCCTGTAATCTTTACACAAGCTTCTATCACATAGAATAATTTCAGATTTTTCTCTATGCAAACTTCGGAGATAAGGGGGGGGGGGGGGGACCGTATTTTTTTTACATTTTTTATCAAAAGTCGAAAACTATGCGAACTAAAGAAAAAAGAAAAATTGTTTGAGAATGTGCAAGCAGCGCTCTTTCATATGATATCCCACATGCCCTAGTAGCGGCATTTCGAATTTTTAAGACCACCTTTCAGTCCCTGTAGTAAAAAATAAAACTTTTTTGTTTCTCTCTTATTTGAAAAATAGTTGGGCAAACGTCATCTAAAACTATTCTAAATTTCAAGATGATAGCACTGATGCTATCATCTTGAAATTTAGAATAGTTTAGAGCGCTGCTTTTTTTTTTTCGTGTAGTTCTTGAGATATTCAGCTGTGACAGACAGACAGACAGAGTCACACCATAAGGGTTCCTTTTTACCATTTTGGTACGGAACCCTAAAAACGCAAAATGAACAACCATCAACGACGTCTGCCTCACGCGTCTCATGGTTGCCCGCGTTCGGGCCGCGCACTCCGCGATGGCGCATGGCGCGTCATTGCCTGGACCGCCCCTTCACCCCCGCTTAGCCCGCCGCGGCGCGGCGGCGCGGCGGCGGCGGCTGCGCGGGAGCGGCGCGGGCAATGCAGACCGTTCTCGAAACCAGCGGGCAGATCGCGTGGCACTATAGCGGCGTAGTGTTGTGTTCGTGGTTGTGTCGTCGAGATATTTGTTTATATTCGCGAATGAATTAACTGAACAACGGCGACAACATCTTTTTGATTCTTTGTTCCTGACGTCACAAAAATATATTGCACAACACTGCAATGCAGACGCGCGGGCGGTCGCCGCTCGTTGCCCGCGCCCACGCCGCCGCGCCGGTACCGCGCCGCTGTTTTCGAGGGCTGGTCCATTTGATTTTACGCATTAGATCCTGCAGCTCACGCGCTACCGCCGCCGCCGCCGCCGCCACGCCGATGCCCGCAAGATTCGAGGCAGAGGCTTTGTATTATTATATGGCATGTATTTAACGCGGCGACAATCTAATCTGATAGGGTTTTAAAAATAATTAAAATGGGTAGCAAAAATAATAGGTTGGCAGTTTACAGTGAAGTAACATTTTAAGTATAAAGTAGCTTTGTTTAAATTTAAATTGGCAGTGATTTTTTGGTGTAGCAACTGAATTTATTGTTAGGCGACAACTTGACGGCGGTTAAAAAGTAGAAAATAGGCTTTCATAAATTATACAATGAGGTTGTTTATACCTCATTGTATAATTTATGAAAGCCTATTTTCTACTTTGATAATTAGACAATGGTAAAAACATTTCTGCTAGCAACTTGAAAGTAGCGCTCGCCGGCCGCTGCCGCGGCACCGCTCGCTACGCTCGCTCGGCTCGCGCGTGGTTGGTCACAGTTTTAACCTTTTTTTTTTTTTTTTGACGCTGAGAAATGCATTACGCACGCCCGCTCGTCGGGGGACGAGACGGGGTATGTGGGACTCCCTGCCAAAATGGCAGTATACCCACTAAAACTCAGCGGAGTTCCCACATCGCCTTGATGGGAGGGTCATGGGAAACCGGCACAGCCTTTACGTCCACAACCCTCCCGGCGCATGCCCGCCTAGCTGGCGGGCCCCGCATGCCCCTCCGCCTGGGGGCGATATGGGAATGACCGGGAACACCTGGCCATTCCCGTCCGACACTGGTGGAGGCCTGTGCAATACAGGCAAGGGTGCCCCCGCACCTGTTGCCTGCTGGCCTCCACCTGGGACCCAGCGCCAGACGACCCCGCGTCCAGGCGCCCCTGGTCCCCCGCGACGGGTCAGGTCAGTGGCCCCGCCGCCTACCACTTTTCGGCCGCAGAGGATAGGGAGAGCGGCCAACGCAATACCGACACTCCTCTTCCTCTGCGGCCCCACCGCGTCCGCCATTCAACGGTGGCGACCCCGTCAAGGCCGCGGAAGGTAGGGAGAACGGCTCACCGCAACACCGGCACTCCTCTCCCACCGCGGCCTCCTACACTCAGCCGCGATGCCGCCCATTCGACATCGCGGCCCGCCTCAGTTGCGATGTCGCCAAAGCGGCACCGCAACCTACGGCCGCTACGTCGTCGGCTTAGCCGCAAAAGCCCTGACGAGCGGCCCCCTCCTCGGGTTCCTCTTAGCTTCACCGTGGCCCTCCAAGCCACGGCTACTGAGCCCCCCCGCCTCGACAATGCGGGAACCCACCGGGGGGGGGGGGGCACAGTTTTAACCTAACCTAACCTATTTCACTCAGTTCAAAATGCTTATATTTTCGATGTGGCTGTTTTCGTTAAATGTAATATGCATCTTTTTAATAAAGTGTCCGAAAATAGAAACCGGCCAATCGGGAGACAGTATAAAAATTTGCTAATTGTTAGTGGTTCCGTTACCGCTCTATTAAAGAAAATAGTAATAGTAATAGTTGGTAATATATTATCTTTGCCACCCTACTAACATTATTAGTCGCCAAGTCATTATTTATAGCTCCTTGCCTAATATTTTATTTGACTAGTATAGTTTATTTGCTACCTAAACGCAGCTGCTAGTTTTTAGTTTTTATAACACCTTTAATTTTGAACCTTACATAATATAATAGTCGCGAAAATATTTAATCGCTGGCAAGTTATTTTATTTGTTGCAAACATTTAGTCGACTTTTAAGTTATTAGTCACTCGGAAAATAATAAGCTTTATTATATATTAGTCTATGAGTGTCCCGCGGGACGTTACCGAGGTGAGACCTGTGCAAAATTTTTGCGCGCACGCTTCTCTTCTGCTCCGTAAATAATATTAATAGAAATAAAATAAATTGTAAATAATTATTGTACTTATATGTATAGACCACAGTTAAGATTTTATTTATGTGTTTATTTCTCATTATATAAATATTTTGTATACAACTTTTAAGACAATAAATAATTGTTTTAGATTTGTTTTGTGAAATCACACACTTTATACAAACTGAAAATGAAACTATAACTTTGTTATTTCATAATAATATAATACCATTTAACTTACGGTAATTATGCTAATTTTATCAGCGTTAATAATTGGCCAATATCTTTGGAATACTATTCAGCTTAGACTGTGGCGCGCGAACACTCGGGCTTCACGCGCGGCCCGACTCGATCTTTGCGGCGGTGCACTGTGGGGTGAAAATCGGCTTTCATAGACTTCGGGATTTCAATTAACAAGTGCCGAATTTTTTGCCGGATATAGCTTCTATTAGTCATTACTATATACAAAAATGACACCCGCGTTAATTCTGCTCAAGAACGAAGGCATTATAATTTTTTTACGAAAAAAAATTATGTAGCAAGAAGCATCTAAGTGCTTCATTTCTGTAGGTTTTGCTAAGCACAGGTAGCACAATGCATTTGATCTAGCTTCAGAAAGGTATGTGCAGACTTTAGCGTCGATCATAGTCATCATTAGTTGATGAGTCACTCTGTTACTATTACTGCTCTCTGTAGTGGGGATAAGGGCATTAATTTCATCATCCATTTTTCTTTTCAGCTCAACGACAACCGCTTCGCTCTCCTTTACAAAAGTAAATTAAACTGGACGACAATACAAAACAGAGCATGTTTATCTCCATCTGTCAGATTGAGTGGCACCAAGGAAGTCATGAAAATGCTTGAGTCATCTTGCTCACCCTCCATTTTCTGCTTGTATCGGTTTTGGTTGGAAGCACCATCAAATCCCCACATGGATATCAGCTTTAGCTGCTTATTTTGCACATCGTTAGAAAGTCTTTGAAGGATCCTCGTCACCGTGATGTCAAGTAAAGCTTGAAGTGTAATCCTAGCCGATGAATCCGTAACTGACACTGATTGCTTCGGAGGGTAGCAATCAAGCTTAGTTTTTTGCATTTTATAGTACGATGGATAAATATCCTTAGCACCTTCCCGAATGGCAGCCTCTCGCAGCGGAATATATTGCCACTTTGACAGTTTTAGTGAAACAAGCAATCCAAGCGCTTTCTCGGGCGTAAATATGACTGTTTTCGCTGATACTCGTATCTTAAACGTTTCATTAATTTTAACGGCTGCTACAGAATTTTTCATCATCATAATATATTCGATCACAGATGCGATATCTAAATGCCCTTCTTGTTTTAAACGTGCTGCCAAGGGCGGATCCAGGGGGGGGTCATGGGGGTCATGACCCCCCTGGGCTGAATCGAGGATAGGTCCTGGATCAATTTTATTTAGTGGTCCACCTAGGGGTGGACCACTAATTAAAATTGGTAAACATAATGTTTTTGTATATTTTTTTGACACAATATAGATTTTATATAACTTCTTGTGACTTGACCACGACTATGTGACCCCCCTGGCGCCAAAACTGGATCCGCCCTTGCGTGCTGCAGCTGCATATGCCAATTCACTGGAATCTTCGCCTGTATGATCATCAGATTTTCTCTTTTTCTGTTTACTTCCAAGATCTTCGAATGGTTTTCGGGACGTTTTTGCCATTGTTCCAACGGACGATGGTATTGACGGTTCTTGAGAGACTGAGGGTGCTCTTGGTATCTCATCAACAGTTGGTTCTTGATTAACTTAAGTTTGCACACAACTCGGCCAATCAATATTTGCTTCCAACCAATTTCTGTACAGTCTTCCGAAATTATCAAGGAATCGGTTGGATTTCTGCCACCTATGTAAAGCGGCTCGCGTAAATCTCCGACACAATTCAGAGTTACACGATCTTCGGCAGAAAGGCAATCGCCTATGCGGGATACAACTGCACTAAACAATACTTCATGATTAAATGAAGTACTCTCACTTTGTTGAACAAACAAGTTTAAATTGGTGATTAAACTTTCCACTCAAAGATTTTACAGTCGCAGATCAAAGATTTAGTGTTAGCTTTAGATTTAGTGTTAACTATCTAAATTAAAATCAAAATTTTAGCCCTTTTATTGCAAAACGCCGATAATTAGTTAACTACCCTCATTAGTTTTACAAGATGTGCTAATGAAAATTTATAATCGTCAATAACATTTCTTAGAACTCATAGCACAACTAATCAACAAATTAGCTTACTTATCAGAAAAAGGTGAATGTACTCCATAGTTGGCATTGTTGTGAGATATTGCAAATCATTAAATCACCTATTAAGACTTATTAGAACACCAAATGAGTGTATTTACTTAATCAGTTCTTTTCAGACTCATTAAAAGACTAAACAATTTGTAATTTGGTATTTTGGTTGTATGCAAAGTTTTAAAACTCATTTTGTGTTTATAAATATCTAGCTCAAACATCCCTATTAGCATTGCCGTTGGCTTCCATACGCCAACAGTTGGGAATGTATTAGCAGACGGTTAGTTATTCCAAACTTAACCTAAACTTAAAATAGGCCCATTGTCATAAATATGCACTATTTGCCCAACAGATAGCCAACGACGGGCCTGCTGTTACTATTACTACTGTTGGGTGATTTTTGTAGGGATTTAAGATATAATGACAACATTGGGCCAACTAACGCGGGCCTACTGCTTCTATTCCTACTGTTGGGAGATTTTTGTAGGGATTTAAGGTATAATGATAACATTGGGCCAACTAACGCGGGCCTACTGCTTCTATTCCTACTGTTGGGAGATTTTTGTAGGGCCAATTACTGCTACTCCAACGGGATGGTATTGAGCCAAGCATTTTTGTCAGCGATGTAATCCCCCAATTTATAATATGCTTGGCTGCATAGTGTGCGTTTTATACAAGTTTTAAATTTTGTTTCGTTCAATTGGAGTATGTGGGGAGGTATTTTATTGTAACATTTTAAACAGTACCCCATGAAGGATGAGTCTACTTTAGCCAGTCTGAAACCTGGTTGAACTAATTGGTCCCTATTTCTGGTACTATAATTGTGTCTTTCACCTCTTTTACTGAAAATATTTACATTTTTCCTTACGTACATGATGTTTTCATAGATGTATTGACGAGGTACCGTCATGACGTTAATATCTTTAAACAGTTCCCTTAGAGAATCGCGCCTGCGGAGGCCATATATTGCTCTGATGGCTCTTTTCTGTAGAATAAAAATAGATTCGATATCTGCAGCCCGTCCCCATAGTAAAATACCGTAAGACATGATACTATGAAAGTAACTAAAATAGACTAGCCTAGCGGTATCTACATCAGTAAATTGACGGATTTTTCTCACAGCATATCCTGCTGAACTTAGCCGCCCTGCAAGAGATGTTAAATGAGGACCCCATTGCAGCCTTGAGTCGAGCGTGATCCCTAGGAAAACAGTTTTATCGACGAATTCTAGTTTCTCCCTATTCAATACTATGTCACAATCACTACTTTTAACATTCGGTAAAGCAAATCTTATGCATTTAGTTTTTTTCCCATTTAATACTAAATTATTAGCAGTGAACCAATTTTGGACCTGCAATAGGGCGTTATTTACGTCGTCAAGATTTGATGCACGTCTATTTATCTTAAAAATTAAGGAAGTATCGTCAGCAAATAACACCATTTGTGCTTGGTTTTTTAATAAATGGGCTAGATCATTAATATATACTAAAAAGAGGAAAGGACCCAATATCGAGCCTTGTGGCACACCCATTTTTACTCTTAAGCCGAGTGAATTAACTCCATTTATTTGAACTTGCCCTCCACACACAACCACTGGCGAACCAACACAACACCGTTCGCGGCGTTCGCCGTGCGCGGCAGGTAGCTCGCGGCTGCCGCGCGCGGCAGTCGTCCAATCATAGCGCGGCCAGCCGCGATATTTTTTGAGTTGCCATAAGGATGCGCGTTAAGCCTGTGAGTACCATAATAAATAAATAAAATAACTTAGGTAAGTTCACGTGATTAATCATTATTGAGAATGTTTAAAAAAAATTAAGCACTGTTTGTATCCTAACATTTTTTGTACAATTTCAGAATTAATGCCTTGGAAGTTAGGTCGACCTTTGGTGTGGGATGCAACCTGTGTCGACACCCTTGCGCCATCCCATCTTCCTAGCACGGCGGGCTGTGCTGGGTCGGCTGCTGCAGGTGCAGAAAACCTCAAACGGCGCAAATATAACAACCTTATTGGGAGCTATATGTTTGAGCCGTTTGGGGTTGAAACTCTAGGACCATGGGGTCCGAGTGCCCACTTGGTTTTTCGAGACATCACCAAGCGGTTGGTCGACTCTTCTCGTGACCAGAAGGCTGGCCTATTTCTTGGCCAAAGAATCAGCATTGCCATACAACGTGGCAATGCTGCCAGCCTTTTAGGCACTTTTCCTGTTGACAGCGATGCGGACGAATTTTTTGATGCCCTTTGATCCTTTCCCCTCCCATATTTTTTTATAGAAAAATTACTGAATAATTTGAAAATATCTACTGGCAGCCCTATGCCTGTCTGTCAAAGTGTCAATGTCAAATTAACGGATAGACGGACTGTCATAGTCAAAATATTATTCATCGTCTAAAATAAAGCAAACTGTTTTAAATTTAATAAAAACGATACCTAAATGAAATTGTACGATGGATAGATTTGAATATATTGAAGCACGCCTATTCGAAGGTGAAAATTATCTCAAACGTGATAGAAATGTGAAGATATACGATGGTGATGATAAGGTTGTTTATTTTGTAGTTTTGGGGCCTATTCCGATTATTACTTATATTCATGGTTGTTTTTAGTATAATAGTGATAGCCTACGATGTATTTCTACTGCCAGTGTGTCACCAACAATGTAGTCGTATTGTAGTATCTTATAACTCAATTAAGTACCTGACCATTTCTCTTATTCTTTTACTTCATATAACTTTTTGTTTTAGACCCAGTTTACTGATGGAGAAGTAGTGCTAACTACTCACAGAATCTTATGGGGAAAGCCAGGAGATATACCCAAGGGACTTGTATGCCTTTCATTACATTTATATTATGTTTTTTGCATAGAAGAAGAGAGTGGTGGAGTGTTTGGCCTTGGAGGACCTAAAAGAATTTTATTACATCTAGGACCAGCTTTACCAGGTAATTAATAATGGTGTTATTTTTAATTCAACAGTAAAAAAAATTCAGACTAGTTATCCTGAAAATTGTTCACTTCGAACATCACTATTGTTTATTTACTGATAATCAAGTCATGTAAATACAATTAAATATGTCTTCTTTAAGTTGGTATTGCTGCTGTCTATACATCTTACACACTCTCAGTAGACTCACAAGGCAGTACTCAATTCCTTATTATACAATTTCAGGTAAAAGGCCAGGACCAGCAGTTGCCAGTCCATTCCATTTTGTGAAATTTTCTTTCAAGGATGGAATTGACCAAGTTTTCTATAAGGCCCTAACTGATGCTGTTGCTGCCAAAGCATGGGAAAGAGCAACTCCTATTGCTTCGCCGATAAGTGCAGCCAGCCCAAATGCATCACCCAAACCTTCAGTCACTCCTGTCAACTCCAAAATTCGCTCTGGAATAGTTGGCATTGAAAGAAGCATAGAAGAACAACATAGAGCTACTGATCAAAGCATTTCTGTAGCATTTCAAGATTTAAGAAAACTAATGGAAAAAGCTAAAGATATGGTTGCCATTTCGAAAAATATTTCTACTAAGATTAGGGTATGTAAGTGTATAGAGTCTGATGTTTAGCTGTGGATCTATTTTGTTAATAACTCCTAAAATTTCCCTATTACAGGATAAACAAGGTGATATCTCTGAAGATGATACAGTAAGATTCAAAGCCTACCTCATGAGTTTAGGTATTGATGATCCAGTAACCAGAGATGCATTCAGATCTGACTCAGACTATTATTTGGGGCTTGCACAACAGATTTCTGATATGATGATTGCAGTACTCATGGTAAGTCTAGTATGCTGGCATGAGACAAAAATAATGTTCTTTTTTTTTAGAGGTTTTTCCTCCTTAACCGGACTTTCTTGTGGCTGCCTTAAGCGAAAACTTAAAGCCCACCAAGTGCAAGGGCATAAAACTTATAAACCAAACAACTGCAGGCTAAGGGCACCCCCTGTTTTTTGCAAATTCTTTTGAGAATTATTATTAGCAACATTTGTTCAAGTTGTATTTTCGAAGTTATTCGAGAAAAACTGATTTTGCTGGAGTAACTTCGAAAATACTACTTGAACAAATGTTGCTATACTTGAACAAATTACAACTAACTTTGAACTAATTATCTGTAATACTCAATTTTCTCTAAGGCGCAATATTTTGCTGGGGTTACGCATACTCTGGAGTAGTATTATTCTCAAAAGAATTTTATCACACTTTATTATAATTGTGTACTTTAACATAATTATGGAAGTATTGTCTGCTTACAGGATTGTGGAGGAATTATGTCATTAGCTGATGTGTGGTGCAGAGTAAACAGAGCCAGAGGCTTAGAGCTCATATCCCCTGAAGACCTCCTGAATGCCTGCAAGTGGGTATAACTTCAACCTTTTTATTTGTGGTCATTTCCTTATTCGTCCACCCTTTGGGTAGAAAGGAGGTTTATGTCAGTCTTCTACCAACAAGACTTAATGGAGTTCCTTCTGCTATCGGCCGGTCAGATATTGTATATATATTGAGCAATCCAAACATGCAATATGAATCAAGCATGCTTGATTGTTTGTTCAGTCCCTGCTAATTTGTCCTCATTTTTGTCATGTTTGTGTAGAATCCTATAAAATGAAGGCTAACATTATTTATATGCCCTTTCAGATTGCTGCAAACAATTGGAGCTCCAATGTCTCTTAGAAAGTTTCCTAGTGGTGCATGTGTCCTGCAACTAAATAGTCACCAAGATGAAGAAGTAGCTAAGACTACTTGTGAATTGGTAATGACCATTATTATTAGTAAAAAAATATTTTATGATAATAAATTAAGTATATTAAAAAACCGGCCAAGTGCGTGTCGGACCACGCACAATGAAGGGTTCCGTAGTTGGGATGAATTTATCTCAAGAACAAAATTAACATGTAGTTGAAAAACATGTTTTTCTATTCAGAATGTATGGGTGAACATTTTTTTCAACTGTAAATGTAAGTTGGTCGCCAATTACTCGGTAAATTTTAAAGCCTACTTAGCTGTGATAGTTTTCCTTTTTAACTTCGTTATAATAATATATAGGTTCTACTGCCGTGACATTTGAATTTCTAACTAAAACCGTTTAGTTGGTAGAGGGGGGGGGGGGGACACTTGACTAACGAAAATTGGTATTTTAAAGCTTGTTAAGTCACAAACGGTTTACTTAATCAAAAAACGGTCTTCACAAACCAAGAAAGACCTATCCAACGATATCCCACAACATGGGAAGGACGAAAAAAAAAATATCATCCCACTTTCATGTAGGGGCGGTACCCTAAATAAATGTAAATAAACTTTTTCGGCGTCATTGACGTGTATACTCATGCCAAATTACAACTTTCTAGTACCAATACTTTTTGAGCTAAACCGCGGACAGACAGACAGACAAACAGACGGACATGGCGAAACTTAGATTATTTATTTGTCTAGATGAAGCAATGCAAACGAACGTGACGCCCGAAAACTGTCTCCAATTGCGTGATACGTGTGAGAACCGCTCGTGTACTTATTGTAGTCAAACTGTCAAGGTGTGCGTGTTTAGGGATGCCTGCTCCAAATTATTAACTTACCCTTTCTCCATTATTTAATAAGATGAAAGTTAAACAAAATTGGTTAAATAAAGTAAATATTTTGTAGATTAGTATTTTATTTAATTTAGTTACAACAAAAAATACAATGAAAAAAAAAACAGTAATTTATAAATCAAAACCCATCTCTTTTTGTTTATTTTCGGAACAGTTTTCTCTTTAATTTTATTGCCTGGGCATTATCTGATTTACAAATATGGTGACATCTTATTATTATTTTTTTAGAATGATGAACTAATGATGTTTGTATTTTGTCTCCCATAGTTTCGCCATAACTCCCTAGTAATAAACTGACAACAACACCGGCTAATCAGACTAACCTACAAAATAACGAATAAAAAATCGTGTTTTCTTAAAATAATAGTGGTTAAATAACAAAACCTACCGATGAAAAGTGATCTTGGTGTTATTATACGGTTTTCCCACATAATTACGACACATTTTGACAGCACAATAATTAATTATTATTCGTGAGCACGTTACCCATACGTGATTCAAATGACACTGACGTTTGTGAGAAGCGAGTCTACCAATTATAGTAGACTTAATTTGGGCCGTTCGGTACGGTCAATGTGTCATCTAGACAAGTATATGATCTAAGGCGAAACTATAAGGGTTCCTTGTCGACTACGGAACCCTAAAATGACAGAAATCAATTCTGGACAAACTACATACTGTGCAATTGTGCCTTAATTCAGTTACACAGTGTATAGATAAAAACTTGTAATCTGAAACAACCTTCAATCGTATAATATTTAATCAGCTTACCCTTGAAGAAACTTGGTTCCTTTGTTGATTATTCTAGAACAAGTAGGTGGTAAATTAAAAAAAAAAACTATCATTCCAGCTTGAAGAAAATGGTTATCTAACTCCTGTGAAGTTGTCACAAATGGCAAATGTGTCCGTCCTGCTAGCACGCGAGCGCCTATTCACGACTGAACGCCTTGGAATGGCGTGCAGAGACGAATCCATCGAAGGCTTGGCGTTTTATCCAAACCTCTTTTTAAGAGAAGCTTAGATATCAAATTACAATTATTGCTGTTACAAATATGTTAAGAGTTTATTACAATTATTTGCAATACTAAGGTGTTTTATTCCATAGGAAAAAAAAAAGAACAGTTTTCAAGCACATACAGGTTTTTATTAAAATTTATAAGCATGGCTTTAAGTTCACAAAAGCTAGCTTCAAGATGAAAGTGACAATCTATTTAAGTCTTATGGACTTACCTTATTTAATCCATCTGTAAACTTTCTCCCAAAATATTCTTAATCTTACATCAAACATAAATACAGTTCCATATTCTAATTTAACTTCTAACCAAGATATGATCAAAACATTTTTTTTTAGTACATTTATATCATATTATATATATTAGACCTTACATAAAATAGAAAATAGTTATTGAACCACAATTTATCAGGATTATACAAAAAATGTGAACCTTACATCAATATTTTCCAATAAATACAAAAATAAACCTGACAGTTTTAGTAAAAGCACACTTGTGTTGAGTGATCACAGATACATTAAACACTGAAGCAGTTATAATTTATTTAATTGTTGTCATGTGTTCATCATTTGTTGCACATAAACACTATTGACCTTATGTATTTAGTAAGTACTTTAATGAAGCAGTATTACTTATAAAATGCTCTTCAAAACGTAGTAACCTACATCTAAGTTTAAATCTCTACAACATGAATTTTAATACTGCATTTTAAGAGACTAGTCTAAAAGCCAAACTTCAGCATGAAACCAAAATGTGCCAGAAAAGAAAAAAAATCTAAACCTACAATTTATTTGTGTTATCTTCGGAATGTGTCAAAGACAGTATTTAATACTCAATTGCACTCTTAAAATCCTTTGGTAATTGATTTTGCATACCACAACGTTCCCAAGCCTTAAAGTCATCCAGTGAACGAATATTTTCTACAAAGCATTCAACTCCCCTCACAAATGGCAGTAACATTTCATCGTTTATTGTTTCTGAAAGACGATGTAGGAATGCTATATTCTTAGCAAGGCTGTCCTTAATCTTTGCAGCCAGTGGACGTTCAGTGCACTCCAGTACGGTAAGCTGTAATATTCAAAAGTATTAAGTTGGCATTTATGCTGTAACAATTTCATGTTCTTGTCTACTAGCGGATTTCTGTTGTAAGTTGGAACTATTTGGATCTTTGATTGTGAAAATTTCTAAATCTTAGGCTGCACTTGGACGCGTTTATGTACGAATTTTACCTGTGCGAATTATCCCGACCTTGCAAGTACTAAGGAAGCCCGCAGACTGAGTGCGAGTCAGTCGTACGTACACGTACGTGTAGTTCCGACGTCCGAAAACAATCCGAACTTGTACGGATTTTAAAATACTTTCGTGGGTTTTAAATTTATTAACTTGGTTTACGAACAAAAATGTTTGTGATTCAGACCTTCAGTGCAGGGCATGGAGAGGATGTCTGAAGAAATGGAAATGTCTGGTAAGTTTTATTATGTTTATGTATGACAAACAGATAGATTATAATTTATAATGTTATTTTGAGAAAAAGTGTTCATGCACCCACTCATTCGGTTCTACGACAGCGACGACGACCACGCTGCAGTCTCAGAGTTATAAAAGAATTATTATCTTGAAGATACAGTTGTGAAAAACGTATTTAGTGTGCGTACTCAATTCATACAACCACGCTTTTACGTTTACGTAGGATACTAATTTGCGTCCAAAGTGCACTAAGAAAAAAAAATGTGTATGCTATAAGAAAAAGCTAGTACAGAAATATAGAATTCTTACCTTGTCATCAACTACGGACTGTTGTAAACCAAGGTAAAGGTTTAAACACTCTGACAAACTTTTCACTTTATCAGGCAGGCGACCAGTTTTGTTCCTGGTGATGAGTAAATCACCAACCTAGAATAAACATATTGTATGAAATAAGACCACACTAATCCTCTATTGTATGTTTTTACTAAGTAAATGGTTATAATATTACCTGAGTGTCAAATACTGAATTCAATTTCACATTGTGCTTATGATACAAACAATCTGATATATTCCTAGAATCATGGATTATCTTCTTAGGTGTCTCACTTTGCAAGAGTTTCTTTAACCCAGCATCAAATGCATGATACTCCATAACTTTAATATCAAAAATATAAATCTGTACAGGCGTAGATAAGACCAGGAATGGCATTTTACATTTCCTCCCCATGCTGGCACCGTCAGTACTCAAGCCAATATAACTGAACTGGCTCAAGTCTTCTACTGCTTCATGGAAACTCTTATCAACTTGGTTGATGTAAATGTACTTTTTAGATGTCTTTATGATTTCCTCACATTCCTTTTCAGATATTTTTAAATGCTTTTGTTCATTTGGCTCTTTGAGTTTTACAATATCCCTTATATCAGAGTCGTAATAGTGAAGAATACCATCACTTAAGTCTCCTTTGGGTGAATCCTTAACATTGTAAAGAGAAATTTTTGACTTATCGTTAGTCATTCCATAAAACCGGCCTTCGTATATTTCACTGTTCTTAGTATGAACTTGTAATAGTTCACCCTTCATGTACAAGCTGTCCATTTTGTGATGAGGTAAATTGATATTAGTAGATAGGATTTAAAATATTTTAGTCCTTTTTGACAGGTTTTTCCGTTTTTTCTGTGTCACTATAGGCTTTGAAGATATAAAGTCCCAGGGTAAGATGTAGAACGACTACCGCAACTACAGCGGAATACACACTGCTCGTAATGGGCTCCAGTCGTAAAATTCCATCGAATAAGACAATCTTAGCAGTAAAGAATGACAGCACGGGTACCACAATAATGATCAGGCAGTATTTTATCACCGTCTGAAACACTTGGAAATCGGGTATCTCCTGAAAGAAAGATGTCATTTTGTAAAAATCACTTAAAAATACTTATTGTTGAGTAAGAGAAACTATTCATAATCAGTAATTTGTTGACTTACATTTGCACGTCCTTCAATCATCATAAAATAAAAGAAATTTAAGTTAAATTAATAATTGAAAAGCCAACGCCGTCAGTCACAAGCTGCATCGGTCGGTCACAAGAATGAATGAATGATTAGAATGGAAGAATTGATTTTCATCCTTTCATTCACTACAGATAATAAATTGAATTTATTGAAGAATGAATGATGAAACGTTTTATGAGCTATTGGGCTCTCAACCAACTCCAATGCCCAACATAGACTTAGTTCGGTGTACAAGAGAATCGGCACCACTGGTGCCGATTCTCTTGTACACCGAACTAAACTATCACTAAAATTCCTTACTTTTGGCTATGAGAATCTTAAAGCTATTAAATTTAAAAATAAGTTTAAATTCTCTAAATTTAAACTTATTTTTAAATTTAGAGAATTTTGTTTGCAGGAAAATTCTCTAAATTTAAAAATAAGTTTGACACAACTAAATCGAATTTGACAATCGGGACTCCACGTGGTATTTTTTTTTTTTTGGCTTCGTAACGTTGTACTTGTTTGCCTATGATTTTTTTTAGAGCCGGAGGCGCGCTTGGGGGGGCAGCCGCGACGTGTTTTTAATGGAGTTTTTCACTTTTATGTGGAAAAAAAAAAGATTACCTACATGTAGAGTAATAGTGGTTTAAGGGTTTCTAAAAGGGGGTCGAAATTTTCATTATTTTTGCGATAGGACGCCATTTTGAAGATATAAGCAAAAGAAAAGAAAAAAAAAAATAGGGATAAACACGAAATATTTTAAATGATACACCTATAGGTGGTAAAGAAGCCATGGAAATGATTTTCTTTTTTATTCTGAGTATATTATTTAAAATAAAAAAAATAAAAAATTACTTGATATGATAATTAATTATCAAAATTCACCGCGCTCGTGCCGCCACCCCACCGCACCGTTCCGCGTCTCGGCGTCGAGGCGGTTTATTCATAGAATAAGTAAATAAAGGATTTTTTCGCAAAATGTCTCAAGCAATTTTAAAATTATAATAATTATGTAAAAAAGTAATACACTTAGATTTAAAAAAAAATTCGCTGCTGTGGCTTTTTTACGACCTAAAGATGTCGCTCTTAAAATATTTCGTGTATGAATAGATACACCTTATATACAGTACTGGTTTTGCACCAGAAGTCGAGGTGATTGGTGTGAATTTTAGTTCATGAAAACTAATTTTATTCCACACCTTTTTAATCGCGATTAAAAATAGTCAGATTTAGTTAGAAAATCTAAATTTTAGTTTAAAAACGTCAAATTCAGAATAGCAAAATTGCCATTTTCACTAAATTTAAAAACTCAGTACCATCTTAGAGCTGTCAAACTAAAATATAGTAAAGTTGTGTCACTTTAGTCAATTTCAGAATAATGGTCGTTTGACAGGAATAAACTAAATTTTGGTGATTTTTAGTCTAGTTTAGAGAATTTTGTGACAAGAGAATCGGCACCAATGTGAGTCTTTAAACGAGTAATGTGCACAAATATCGAAATGAAGGAATCTATGCTTAATTTTATCTACGGAAAAAATACTTTTTTATTATTTTATTTTTTATGGAATTTTTATTTTCAAAATTTCACAATAAGAGACTTATTGAGATATTTTACAATTATTGTAAAAATAATGAAAAAAAAAAAAAAAAAACTGATTTTTGCTAAAAAAACATGTTTCTTTTCAATTGAGGGTAGTTTTTTCCCCAATTTTTGGACGCCTAATTACTTCCAATCAATATGGAGTTTGTTTCATCGTGATAGTTCATTTAGTTTAAAAGTTACACCGTTTTGTTTACACTGGGATCATTTTTTTTTTGCCGTAGATGAAATTAAGCATAAATTCCCTCATTTCGATATGTGCACATTATAAAGACTCACACTGTATAACCAGATTACCAGACTATTCATCATGGAAAAATAGGCCTTTTCCCTCAAAGCAAAGTGGTCTGTATTCAGCGTCATGAGATTGATAGGAAATGTTTCTCTTGGATACACCTGGAGGAACAAGACTTATATTGCACCCTTGCCAGACTAAACCTTCAACATGATCCGCGCCATCTACAGGTAACAACCGGCTATCAGGGCATCACCATGTGCGGTATGTTTTGAAGCCATTCTCCTAGAGAGGCGTGCAGTGTAGTCCCAAGCGATAACGTTACCACAAACCGTCAACATTAAAAAAAAATCGTTTGGAGAAATTTGACAGTTTCGTGTAGCTTGATGTGCGGGCCACTGTACATTGCGTGCCGCCCGCCAGCCCGCCAACGCCATCACTACCGCACAGTCTTTGTGCGGTTGCGGCTTAATCTGGGCCTCAAGTCTGCTATTACAATAGTGTCAGAATGGTCTCTTCATTGTGAGTTTTTGACAGATTTGCCATACAAAAACTGAATGGCGAGACCATTCTGACACTATTGTAATAGCAGACTTGAGGCCCTGGTCTAGATCATAGGTCAAGATTACCCTAAGGCGCGGGCCACATATAAATGGCGTCGGGCGCGGACATGGCACGGGCGGCTTCGGCACGGGCGGCTTCCTATTCCATTCAAATTTCATACAAAACACATGGAAATAAAGCGCAATTTAGGACACACGGTATTCGTTGCTCGGACGTGGTTACGATGACATACCGTGTGTCCTAATTGGCTTTACTTCCATGCGGTCTGTATGTTTGAATGGAATAGGAAGCCGCCCGTGCCATGTCTGCGCCCGACGCCATTTGTATGTGGTCCGCGCCTAAATTCTATTTACAGACGCAATGCTTTTTTTTCACGTTATCTAAATAAATTATTCATCATTTATCACATTGATGTTAGCATGGATGTTATCTTCGTGATGTTTAACACTTTCGCTGCTTCACGGTACTTGCACATGAAAGGACGATGTAAAATTATAGTGGGGTCATAATTATTTTAATATGCCCTAAAGTATATAAATATTTGAGCATCGGTTAGAATAGTGTCACACAGGTTTTGGTCACGCTTTAAATTAGTTATTTTTTTTTTTTCTTTCAAAAATGTTCAAAATACCATCTGGTATTCTGTTGATGTGTTTTGTAAGTACGTTTTCGTCGTCTATCATCTATTAATCGTTATTTTAACAGTTATAAGACTTGCATTTGTCCCACAGATCGGGTCAAATAGCACTCTAATTGATTTTAATGAAGTCCAAAAAAATATTTTACAGTGGAAGAACCAGAATTTGCTCAATCTTAGCGAGGTTAGAGTCCATGTTACTAGAAAATACTTAATTTTAAGTTCTATTAAAACAAACGTTTAGAATGTTACTGTGTTTAACAGATTGGAGTAACAACTAACGGTGGTTTTGACTTTAGTGATGTAAAAAACAAAATTTTACAATGGAAAACCCAAAAGCTCTCCGCTCTATGTCCATCAAATGGGTAAGTTTTTTTTCTGGTTGAAGACCTATTTTAGAATTACAGTATAAATTGACACTTCTCGAGACCCTGGGGTCTCGGAGCTTTGGAAGGCGTACGAGAGGCCGAAGCCATCTCGCAGAAGCCCGTTAGACGTATTTAATTAATGAAAAACCGGCCAAGTGCGTGTCGGACTACGCACAATGAAGGGTTCCGTACTTGGAAAGAATTTATCCTAAGAACAAACTTAACATTGTAGTTGGTAAACATAATCTCCCATACATTCCAACTGCAAATGTAAGTTTGTACGCACATTATCGAGAGATTTACCATGTAATTTTAAGACCATAGACTTCTTATAGATTTTCCTGTAATCTATAAGTATAGAACTATTTTCTGTATTTTTTTTCAAAATATTAGGTTCAGTAGTTTCGGAGATAAGGGGGGGAATGGTAAATTTTCGCCTATTTTCAATTATAACTTAAAAAAAAAAAAAATATATATATATATAAAAATATTTGAGACCCTCATAGTAAACCCTTTCATTTGATATGTCACACGGTACAGTTTGCAAAACTTTTATTTTTATTTTCTTGTTTGCCCCCAAAACTTACCTCAATATTCTTAATTCATTTATTTACGATTCACGTCCGTATTTGGGTCACTCAAATTGATATGTATACCAAATTTCAACTTATTCGGTCCATTACATAGATAAGGGGGGGGGGGGAAGGTAAATTTTCGTCTATTTTCACTTATAACTTTAATAAAATATATTTTAAAATTATATAAAAAATATGTTTGAGACCCTCACAGTAAACCCTTTTATTTGATATGTCACATGGTACAGTTTGCTAAACTATTTAAAAAAAAATCTTGTTTGGCCCCCAAAACTGACCCTAATATTCTAAATTCATTTATTTACGGTTCATATCCGTGTTTGGGTCACTCAAATTGATATATAAACAAAATTTCAACTTAATCGGTCCATTACATTCGGAACAAATTGGCTGTGATAGAGGGACAGACAGACAGACAGACACACGAGTGATCCTATAAGGGTTCCGTTTTTTCCTTTGAGGTACGGAACCCTAAAAACCGATAAATAAACCTCTTTGCACTATACAAGTGCACCGCACCCAAGGACAACACCCGGTTGGTGTAAGACTATTGCAGGATATGGAAACAAAAATATTGGATTATGGGTTTGGGTGGCTAAATGAACCGGTTATCTAGAAATATGGAAAGACTATGATGGCCCCTGTCTGATCGATGTTTTATATAAAATACACAGTTAAAATGGCAGGAGGTGGACCCCCGAAAACAGTCGCTAGCACATAGTGTCGTAGCGACAAGAGGGCAACATGTCCGACGTGCTTATGAGGAGGGGAGAGGTATTCCACGGCTATCAGGACAAGCCCAGAACTACGGTCAAGATCTCTACCAGCATTTTACAGTAATTTAGTTATTAGGTTATTAATCATTTCAGCCGAAAGACGTCTACTGCTGGACATAGGCCTCCCCAAGCACCGCCACTTCGACCGGTTCTGTGCTTCCCGTATACAGTGGATTCCTGCGGCTTTCATAAGGTCATCGGTCCACCTTGTGGTCCGTGGAACGTGAACGTGGTCGCTCACAATGGGCCTTATTAGAAGGCTAAAAGTCACCCAAAGGGCAATGGAGAGGGCTATGCTTGCAGTTTCCCTACGTGATCGAATTAGAAATGAAGAAATCCGCAGGAGAACCAAGGTAACCGACATAGCTCGAAGAATTGCCAAACTTAAGTGGCAATGGGCAGAGCACAGAGTGGCGACCGCGTACCGGAAGACGTAGCGTTGGAAGGTTATTAATAATGATTAGTAATTAGTGGTTTATTACAGCCAACAGCTGCAAAATTTATTGAATATCGTATGCAGCACGGCACAACCAACTAACGTTACCCTAAGAGATGCTTGCATCACATGCTTTTCGCGAGTAACATCGATGGCTGAGGTTTGTTTAATTTGCTTTGTAATCTTGAAGAAGTCACAAGTTTAGTAAATACACTTTCATACAATTTTATATTGCAGGGACCACAAGAGTTAAATGCGTTAAGTGTTTGCGCTGTGCAGTATTTTACAGGTGCATACACAGCTTGTGCTACAGCGCTTATGGTAAGGCTTCCGCTGTATTATACCTACCTACTATTACCACAGACAAACCGTGAAAACTATTTTGTGGGGCAGTTTTAATTACCTACACACGGCTACATATCAAGCTATATTTTTCCAGTATAAGCTGACCTCTCACTGTATGGAAATCCTATACAATGCGAGACCAGCTTATACTGGAAATTATAGCTTGATATGTAGCAATGTGTACCTACAAGTCACTGTAACTTTTTTAAAATAAATAATAGCAATAATACCTAATATAAAATGTCAATAATTGTTTTGTATCAATCATAGTGGGATTCAGCGGGATAATTGCGTAAGCGTAATAAACTAGCAGTAGGAATGGGTTTCATTTTTACAGTTCAACAATATTCATTGCTATATAATTAGGTTGTTTAGCAGACAATTTTAATGAACTTATAAAAAGGATTAAAAAAAAATAAACATATAGATTGCGATTCATACTCGTAGTGTGTGTTCACATAGGGTACAGAATAGGTTCGCAATGCTTCTATGATTAACTATGCGTCCTTGAATTTACAGGCTCTGTCTACTTCAGCTTTAAATGTGCAACCATCTGGGTGTTTCATGGGATATTGTGATTTTGTTCGCTGTCTTAGAAGAGCTAATTCTGTTAATTTGGTACGTAACGACGACTTACGTCCGAAGATTTTTTATCTTAACGAGATTCAACGTTGATTAAATAGCTATTCATAATTTTCAGATTACACAATGCACACGAGAAGCCAGAACGGGTGTAAATATAACAGTAGATGCAGATAACGTGCGATTTTATAAAAATGTTACTTCTTGTATATTGGCAAAGTCCAGGTGTGGTACATTTAACCCCATTACTGGGGAACCCCAACTTCCTGGTTATACTGCGTCAGGAGCAAGAATTAGTAACGCTCTTCAGATTTCAGATTCAGGAGAGCTTAGAGTTTTAGCCTTTTCTGCCAATACTCCTGTTAGCAATTCTTTTTGTACGATATCCCCAAATTTGACACAGTCAAATTGGCTCACAAACGTTTGCTAACTCCTTAGAATTTAATTGCGTTTTCTAGTTTTATATGGTAGTTTCACTACACAATTTATGTGAAACAAAAATAATTTATTTGCGCAAAACTCATTTTTTAAGATCTAGGATGTATGTTTCAAGTCGTTGTCATGCCGTTTCAAGTAATAGAAAAGTAATGCAAATGTCATTTATAATGACATTAAATGTCAATGTCATTGTAACTGACCTAAGCTGTGGACCTAAGTCTGTGACTGTGTGCAACTGACTGAATTCAACTGATAAAATTTACTCAAATTTTTATTTTTTACACTTGTTAGCTTAATAGTTACTTGTCTTAAATTGTGGTTCAAATCTTATTTGCTGTAAATATATATGCAGGTCTGTAAGTAGTCACTTTTATACTTTACTAATCTTCGAATTTTCAAAAGGTTGTTGTAGTCAGGCCCGAACCTGCAATGTTTTAGCGGTTAACTTTAATTTATGATAACTATACTTCATTTATTATAACATTAGACAAATAACTGTTCTCACCCTTTCGTTATTTCGATGTAAACGTTTAATAAACTCCGTTATTTCACGATAAATACAAAGCACTGTAATCTATTTACGTTTTACATTAAAAAAATAACTCGAAAGTGCAGTCATTTCAACAATATTAGACAATAACTGTCTTTATTTAGCCGTTATTTGTCTAATGATAAAGTAAATGGATTATAGATAAGTTCAATTATATTTTCATTGTTAGGAATGGTAGCGAATAGAGTTAATTATTCTGGTAGTTTGGTTATGACTAGAAACTAAGGCAATGAAACACTGGTTTGTGTTCATTGCCTTACCAGTTTTAATTTTCATCATTCATAATTTTCATGTTTGTATCTCAATACTTAATGTTTCTTTTGGGATTGAGATGCCTACATCCTGTGGTGGATGTTGTTGACAGGGATGATTGTGATTTTTGAGCTCAGTATTAGCTAAGTAGATATCCTTAGGTATTTTGTATTTAAAACTTGAAAATCAATTAAATTAAAACACAAACTACATCTTTATATTTTTACTTTATCTGTATTTCAATGATGGTGTGATAAGCGTTCCAGCTGGAGCAAATAATATAAGGTCAATAGATAAGATAAGGGTCACTGTGTTACATCTCAGACAATAAATGTTCTTTTAATTTAGTAAATTTCTAATATTTAATATCAAAGGTATGGTATAAGTTTTAGGTGAGATTTTAATATTTTGTTAGCTGTGGTGAATATTGTTCTGTCTGCTATGATACCTAATACATAGGGAAAATTCATACTTAATTAAATATTGAACAAGCATTAAAATTTATAAAGATTCAAAATAAAGTTATTATTATTAACTGACAATTCCATATTCATCATGCATCATTCGTTATTATTAATACTAGATGACCCGGTGAACTTCCTACCATGTGAGACGAAATTTAGATTTTTTGGCTGTTTCAATATTTTGATTTTTTGTACCGAGACAAAAAAACCATTTGTTCCCACTTGTTCTACTAAACAGTTCTATGGTAAAACTAATGGGATTTTTTTTTGCCAACATTAAAACACCCAGTGTCATAGTAACCATAATAGAATCCAAACAGGAGTTATAATGTACTGGATTTTATAATGCAACTCCTTTGCTTTTACGCGGATGATGATCCCTTCCTTACTCATCTGTTTGATGAGTAAGGAAGGGATCA
This sequence comes from Dryobota labecula, assembly GCA_947523025.1. NCBI lineage: Eukaryota > Metazoa > Arthropoda > Insecta > Lepidoptera > Noctuidae > Dryobota > Dryobota labecula. Next base: position 18,320,696 of record OX383287.1, on the reverse strand, counting down.
TCATCCTCCCTTCCATTCTCACTACTCAATTCGTGGTATCTTTATGAATTTCAAAAAAAGAACATTGTCACGCACGCGCGTTTCACTATACTATACCATAGCGTCGTATCCCGCCATTTTTGTTCGATATTAGTATTGCAAAAACTGTTTCAGAACCTTTTATAGAGGATTCATGTCATGGATGTAGATAAAGTCTTGTATGCAACTGTAATTAGGTATTAAAACACTCATGCGATACTATTATCACACTCGGCTTCGCCTCGTGTGATAAACCCACATTCGTGTTTTAGTACCCCTCATTATACAACAGTTGCATAAATAACTATTATGTTTTTGAATGAAGTGCTTATTTTTTTATTATATTTTTACGAAATTAGTTAATTTCCTTTTAATGTATGTTACACATAATGATTGAATAATATTTATTGTTTGTAAGTATCTATATAGGAAACAAACAAGTTACCTACTACATATCCCTCATAATATAAAGAGTAATGAACATTATAATTTTATATAATGTGCAAGTTAAAAAAATGATTTCATAAAGAGTTGTGAGAGTTGGCTGATAATTTTTTTACAATATTTATACTTTAATATTATAAATGTGAAAGTAACTCTGTGTGTCTGTCTGTCTGTATGTCACGTTTTCACGCCTAAACCGCTGAACCGATCGTCATGAAATTTGGCAGAGATATAGCCTGGGATATGGAGACGGACATAGGCTACTTTTTACGCGATAACCGACATTCACGCGGGCGGAACGGCCGGCAAAAGCTAGTTTTTAATATACTACTGTTTTCCCTTACAAAACAAAAAACAAAATATATTTTCTATGTCACTATAATATTTTTTTCATAAACAATGTATAATTTAATTTACAGTGTTTTATTTAGGTGTCCAATAATATTTAAGTTTACTTTAAACCTGATGTGAGGCAAAACTAGTATATTTGGTAATACATTTCTTAGAGTAGAACTACTTGCAAGTAAATGTTTCACTAGTTCTACTATTCGGAAATAAATCAAAACATATTACTAGTGATAACCAAAACTCCCATTAGTTCTACCGTAGAACTGTGGAATAGAACAAGTGGGAAGTTAGTTCCCATTAGTTCTACTATTTTGTAACACCTAATATCGTAGGACGGTAGAGTTAGTAGAGTCATTTTCGAGTTTTTGCGAAACTAACGCACGGTAATTGATTTTTATAAATATTTAAATAGATATAAAAACTAGAGACGAAACAGGTACAATAAAAACCTCTGATTAATTCTTAGATTTATTTTCAGAAATAGTTTTACAAAACTTGGCTTTTACTGTTTTAGTTTTCTTTTTAATCTTCTTTGTTAACTGAATGGAAGTATCGGAGTCAGAGTTGTCCGAGATAATATTGGTTTTGGCAATTTGTTTTTTTGACTGCACAGCAGTTGTTATGATAGCACCTTTTTTGAATCGTGACTTCGCTGCTCGGTTTTCCACAGAGGTCGCCTTTTGTGCTTGCTGGGTATTCCTTGGTATGTCCGTAAAACTAGTGTTATTTTGGTAAGGAGAACTGTCAGACTTATTTTTTAATCTGGAATAATATAAATCAATTCATTATTCCTTATTGTAGTCCAATCGAAAAGTTTATTTTTCTTGTTGATGGGCAAAATATATTGATGGGATCAATTTAGAACTAGGTATAGTCCATTTGAAATAACATTAGACATTTAAATAAGATTAGACATTTAAATAAGATTAGACATTTAAATAAACATTTTTTACAGTCCGTTCAACCGATTTTGACTTCATGTGTTATCCTTGACCAAAACCTCACTTTTTGGGCAAATGCTAGTAAATAATTAACAAAATATTATGTTTATAATAAATATTAAATCGCCGGGTTAAAGGCAAAACCGACTATCTGCCGAAACCCATTAACCCGGTTTGACCGGTTTGATTAATCCGATTATATTATAATCGGTTTTTACATTCGGTAACTCAGGAACAGTAAGTCCTGCGGTTTAGTTGGTTTTACCATTAGGTAAAGAATCAAATGTTTGTAAACGCACCCACGATACAGCAGAAATTCCTAGTGTGGGGCATAGTCTAAAAAAAAAAAAAAATGCCGATTCGAATGGTACTTACTTAAGGCTCCGTGCACGAAAAAAACACTCTTTTGTTAATTTCTTATCTAATTGTAAGAAAACTTAAAATAATCGAAATATTAAGTCTGTGTAACTATACAAGTATAGTTTTCATTGTGCTAAACCATTCGTGTCAGTCACAGCAGCTGTTAATAGTTTCATCATTTTTGTGCTCTCCAAAATATAGTTCTTTTCACAGTTGATTTAATTAATGAAGGCATTGTATAATCATTAAATAAAAATTTGATTATATTTTAAGAATAGATGAAGACTAATTTGTGATTTTTAAGTTTCTTGATATGATTTGCTAAATAATAGGAAAAAATATATTACTGACGGGGTTTAAAACAAAATAAAGATATTTTCAATATTATTTTTCTGCTATATTTTGTATGGAAGTTGAAAAAAGTGGTTCCGCCACATGCAAGTAGACCATAGAATGAGGTTGATGATATTTTTTAATGTTCAAAATCCAAAGTAGTTTCTTGTAGAATGATGATCAAATGTCAGTCTCGCGTCATTTTTCGGAAAACTTGTTGCGCATATTAGTGATTTACCGTGAATACTTAATTTATTTGAAAAATCCCTTTCAGCCACATGCAAAACAAAGAACTCAACTTTTCAAATCACAAATAAGTTTGTTTAAATTATTTTTGCCTTTCTCACAAACAGTGAACAAAATTGATCAAAATCAGTCGATTTCGTGCACGGACCCCTAAAAACGCAGATAGTCGGTTTTGCCTTTAACCCGGCGAAATAAGCATCATGAATATCTATTACAAATAATGTTAAATATCCATTGTGAAAGATGGAAGCAACTTGATACTCACTTTCCTTTTTTCTTCCAAGGTTTAGGTAATTTGTTCATAGGTTCTAAGATATCGTTCATAGAATTTGGCACTTTAAGTGTAAGCTTTTTGGTCTTGGATTTCTTCTTCTTTTTATCATCTTTAATTTTCTGCTGTTCACCTTCAAGTTCCTCAAGTTTTTTGGAGCAGGATCTAGGTTGAAAAAGTAAAAGAATATTAATAATCTTGATCAAGCAAAATATTTTTATAACTACTAGCTGCTACCCGCGGCAACGCCCGCGTTGCTTTTTCTAAAATAAAAGTAGTACTTATCATCAGCCGGTGAAAGTCCCGTCAAAATTGGTCCAGCCGTTTCGGAGATAAGCCGGAACAAACAGACAGATAGACTGACAGACAGACAGACAAAAAAATTAAAAAAGAAAAGAAAGAAAGAAAGAAAAAGTATTTATTGGGACTCATACAGGAAGAAGTAAGCGCGTAAGTACCTTATCACGCGCGCGTAGTGCGTAATGTACACACCACTACATATCAAGCTATACATCTCCAGTATAAGCTGATCTCTCATTATACGGAAATCCTATACAATACGAGACCAGCGTATAGTAGTTTTGTATAGCTTGATATGTAGCCGTGTACCTTATCATATGCATTTAGTAAAAAGCAATTACAAACAGACACTTCAATTTTGTTTATTTGTATATATAAGGAAAATATTGAATCGGTACCGTAATAAAGCTTCACTGTCAGTGAAATATGAATTCATGGCAAAACTTGATATGCCCCAAGATAGTGGACCTTTCTCTTCACTTTGAACACCCGTCCATACATTTCTCTTTAGTGTAGTCAATTTAACCTGTAGTTCCGATGGTTGAGTACTTCTGGTTGTTTTCACATCAGATAAGCACCTACAATTTATGTGTGAAATACTATATTGATCAATTTAATGAATATGTAACTTAAAAAAAAAGAATGAAAGCTTCTTAGAAGTTATAATAACTAGGCTTATGTTAACGTAAGATATGGGTTTGGGCAAGCAATAACTAAGTAAAAATAACACTTTATTTTAGAATAAGGTGGTGGTAGTAACAATAAGTTAGTAGAGTTAGTTTTCACAAATTAATTAATTTATGGACCATGACTGTCCCCACCCAGTGTCCCTTAAAGGGACAGTTAACTCTGGTAGGGATTATTTTAAGAAGGCTGATGTCACTACCATGCAGGTGCTGCAGTAAGGAGGCCGCTTTATATCGCATGATGGCATGGTAACCATCTGTGCGACCCTCCACGTACATTCCCGAAGCGTTACAACCCCATGGCAGTCCCAACAACGCAATGCAACGAGTCGAGCGCTAAAGGTGCCTACTTTGACGACCGTCATTGTCGTCCGATATGCTCGTGGCTAAATAATAAAAGCCGCACGTGTCAATCGAAGGTCAAGCTATGCTTGCCGATGTCGGTTCGTGGATCAGTGACCATCCATTACATATCGAGAACCCTCCGTGCTTCTGAAAGCACCTAAAGCCCTTTGTATACAGCACGGTTTCTTTACAGTACGGCGTATAAATCGCGTCGTGGAAAAAACGTGTCTGTGATGATGTGGCCAGACTAACGGTCAACGTCAATGCCCGTCATCGCCATAGACAACTCGGTAATTGTAATAAGTCAAATTATCGCGATAAGTTGTTTTGACGGCACGGTTGGCGCAGTGGTTAAGCGATTGACTGTTGCGCTGCGTGTCGCGGGTTCGATCCCCGCACGGAACAAATATTTGTATGATCTACAAGTAGTTGTTCCGGGTCTGGCTGTTTGTGTATGTGAGTTTAAATGTTTGTAAACGCACCCACGATACAGGAGAAATTCCTAGTGTGGGGCAACGTTTATATAAAAAAAAATAAAAAAAAAAGTTGTGGCTACAACGGCCTACGTCCATCATCGCGATAATCAACGGCGCTTCCCGTTGGTGTGGCCCCGACATCAACAAGCTTCCAAAGTGATCCATACAATACTGACGACCGTGCCTTCACACGGCAAATAAACCGTAGATTTCACGACAAGAAAAACGTTTGTGTACCTTTGTACACACGGCTACACATCAAGCTATACATTTCCAGTATAAGCTGATCTCGCATTCTATAGAATTTCCGTATAATGAGAGGTCAGCTTAGGCGATTATCACACTGCCACGTATCATGTTGCATCAGCATCTGAGTGAACGCGCGTGGATGCATTTTTTGTGTGTTGGACTGTGCGTGTTTTCTATACAAACGGAGATACTTACAAGCAACGTTAAAACACGCATTCACGCGCTACGCTGCGTGGTGCGTCAGTGCGTGTCAGTGTGTTAATCGCCTTATTCTGGAATTGTGTAGCTTGATATGTAGCCGTGTGTACACACACCTTTCGGCCTTAAGCCGTTGGTCCCGGCTGTCATTCGTAGATCTTTCGACAGTCGTTACTGGTAGTCAGAAGCCCAAAAGTCTGTCAACCAGTCCTACCAGGGGGTATCCTAGTAACTGAGTTGTGGAGGTCAGATAGGCAGTCGCTCTATGTAAAATACTGGTATTCAGCTGCATCTGGTTAGAATGGAAGCCGACCCCAATGTAGATCGGGAAAGGCTAGGCAGATTGATATTGTCGTCCGATAAGCTAAGCTTCTTACAGATTTGCTCGATTTTATCGATCTTTACTGTCGTCCGTTAACGATCGATAAATATCAAGGGTAAAATCGGTATTTGATAGACATCACTTGTTAAGCAGAAAGGACTCAACCCAAATTGTGGTCAGGGATGAGGTGTAAATAACAAAGAGGGCCTTACGGTTAACGGAGGGTACCAAGCTACAAGTGGGTTGGTTCCCAACATTAAAAAAATAAAATCAACCTTATCTTTGTAGAGTCACAGACCTTTTTTGCTGAGTAAAAGAACCAACCGTTAGGACCTCTTTGGTATATACAACTCATCTCTGATCACAATGTGGGTTGAGTCCTTTCTGCTTAACTACGTCCACTTATTGATTTATCAAAACCGATCCACAGTGGCATAATTTTTCCACTGCTGGGACACAGGCCTCTCTGTGAGAGGCAGTGGGCCGTATTCCACCATGCGGGCCCAGTGTGGTTTGTAAGATGTCACATGTCTTCGAATTTTTGGTTCTAGGACATGCCGGTTTCCTCATCGATGTTTTTCTTCATCGTTTTATGAGCAGTGGTGATGGAATAATTAACACAAAGTGAAGCGCGTCGGGCTGTGGTTGATGATGAAAGCGCTTTTCTGGGTTCACACCTACGACCTTACAACTCATAAGTCGCGGCCGTTATCACTATCACTGGGCCTCACCTTCTATAATGCACAGTGGCGATCGACAAAAAGTACGACGTCGACCGTTTGTTGCTTACACATTTAGGTACTGTGGCCAAGACATCAAGTTACCACAAACTGTCAAATTATCTTGTTCGATTTTGAACTAATTATCTACATTTTAAGGTTTAGAATCGTTTGGAGGAATTTTACAGTTTCGTGTAGCTTGATGTGCTGGCCACTGTACATAATTTTGTTTGATTACACGTATGGATCCTCAAAAATCGAACAAATCTGTAGGCACCTTAATTCACGACCAATATTTCGTCACTATAAGTAGCTAATGTACAGTCGGGGAACTTGGTGGATGAGCTGGTTGACACACACTAGCTACTTCAATTTGCTGCGTTATACATAGCTATTTCATACGACTGATAAAATGATGGCTGTGATATGAATTTACGGAAAATTTTAATTGATAGTGCAACTGCTAGGAATGTTTAAAATATCTAATCAAACTTTCAGACTACTCTAATTTAAAAGTATATTTAGTTTTCATACTTCGCTGGTGGTAAACACCTGAATTGATGCCATGATGCTGGGTTCAGTCTCGATTTCTCTGTTGTTTCGTTAAACATTGATACACTTCTTGGTCTTCTACATTTTAAGGTCTTCTCGGGGTCTGAGTGGTATGGAGAATCACTTGTCTGGAACGTTAAAGTACTGTTTTAATTTATGATACAAATGTCTATATCTATACTAATAATAAAGATAAAGACTTTTTTTGTTTATTTGTTTGAACGAGCTAATCTCTGGAAGTCGGATTTGAAAAACTCTTTATGCATTTGATAGCCCAGTTCGTGAGGAAGGCTATTTAACATTACGCTAGGACCCTTAAGAGCCGAAAAAATAAAAAAGTTGAAAGAACTCTAAGCGAAAACGATGCAATACGGCGGGCAGGCAATGCGATAGGGTGGGTTGGGGGCACAAGAAATTTCACGCGGAGAAAGTCACGGGCAAGCTAGTAAATGTATATAATACAAATTCCCATGCCAATTCTGGCTACGATGACTACTTTTGTTTTTGACGGCTATGGGTTACGACAAGCGTGTGTACGCTCTTATGTGGCTAATATAGGCTATCTTGGCTGTGAAGTTAACGTGCACAGTGCGGACACGTTATAATACAATTTTGGTAATGTAATTATAAGTTGTATGTAACCTAAGCATACTATAACATAGAAGAGGGTTCAGTGCTGCATAGAAAGAAATCTTTCTCTATGCAGATCAAAACCCAGAGGCAAGTTTCTCTAGTGATTCTAAGCGCCATTAAAAGGCATCGCAAAAATTTCACCGAAGATCCTTCGTGCATGTAAGCAACGCCCAGAAAAATGGCGTGATGTCAAGTTCGGGCACGAAATGTCTGCCCTCAAAGTAAGTCACGTGAACTGCGATAAAATTGAAGGTTACCGGTGCTTTTACGATTTTCAGTTCAGGTGGCATTTTCTTCTTCCGCCTTGGTTTTGGTTTGACCGACGAATGTATCAATTTTTGAACTCTCCTCATAGGACTTTGGTTTCCGTCGTAAGATTCAGCATCCGACGACATATCAGTCATTGCATCAGATGTTAAATCTATTGTAGCTCTTGATACCTGAAATTATTTAATACGGTTGGTCATTATAACTTTGTTTCCGCATTTTTTATGATTGACACGAATAACTTAAATAACGACCTGTAAAGTTTCCCGTTTCGTTTTCTTCCTTTCGATTCGTTTCATCTTTTCTAACCTTGGACGTTGCTTTCTAGGCTTCTGTAAAATCAAGATTGACCAATTATTACATAAGAATATTCATTAGTCAAGTACTTGCTGTAAACATAATAATTACAGTAAAAAACTTACCTCGTTTACATTTTTGTTGATATCAGGGAAAATTGGCGAAGGTGGTGGTGCAGGCTGTTTAGTCTTAGAATCTCTTCTGTGTCCAGCTTCTGAACTGCTACTTGATGTATCTCCTTCATCACTACAATAAGTTATGTTAGAACGCATTTTCACGATAAAATTATGTTATTATTATTCATATTAAAGTTACCTAGAATAATCTGATAAATCAATATTCGTTGGCTCATCTGCATTTGATCCTTCTTTTAATAGTCTGGTAACAATTTTTATTCTCAATCGCTCCTTGCTAGGATCTTCATCGCAGAAATCTAGCAACGTCTCGCAGAATGTTCTTCCTAGACTTTCATAGTCTTGGACAGAGAAATGTGTAGACATCCTGCTGCCCAACTCGGAACCTCCAAAAGAAGCTTCCATAGTATAGCTGTTAGATACTCCTAACATCCATACCACGACTCGACCAGTACCTTCTTTACTACGTTGTATTCTAAACTTGCAATTTTCAAATGAGAACTGTAAAACAGAAGTGATTAAAATCTCTATTAGCGCAATATATATAACCAAATTCGATTTTAATGTCGTGTACCTTATCGGCAGCGTTTTTGTGAAGCATCAAAGGGAATACTTGCTCTTGTAAACGTTTGTCGGTAGTTTTTCGGCTTTCACATCCATAAATGAATATATTGTGTTTACGGGAATGAGCGTGGAGATCGACATACATTGCTACGCCACATTCCTCCTGTAGTCTGACACACAATAATTGATTAGAGAATTACGTCGGATTTTCCTCCTGAGAATACGTAGGAAAGTTTTACGTAGAAAAGCTCCTTACTAACCTTCGTATCATCACTTTCGTATGCCAGACTGGTGGATATGTTTCCCTTATAACCGTTCGATATTGTCTATTCAAGTCCTTTCCGGTCAATGAACATCGATTGTTTCCAACGATTACCTGTAATAATAGAAAATGTATGTATGTTATGACAATGTCCGACACATTTTACTATGTATTGTTTGAAATATATTTGTCACTCACACCATCTGGATTCAACATTGGTACTAATTTGAATATAAATTTTTCCCTCAATTCACGAGCTTGATTCGAGTCTCCGGTTAAATAGTCCATGAAACCTTTCATCATCCAAGATGAAGGAGTTTCTCCAGGATGAACTCGGGCAGTTATGACAACAGCTTTCTTTTTCTGCGAAACCAATAAATAACCAAAGTTAATATTACGTTAGTTTAAGATTAGCAAATATAAAAATAAAAAAAACATAACCTTTTGCTCTAGTTCACAAGAACTTGGTGGGGCTGTTACAGTTAGATAATACACATTATTTCCAGCTAATGTTCTGCAAAGAAGCCTCAGTTTTGCATATGTTGATTTGACTGGGTGTGATTGTAATTTAGATAGATATTCTTGCAGATCAGAATATGTGTAAGGATAACAATGTGCTATGTACACAGCGTCGTCTGTGTGCGGGAACTCAATGTTGAAAGTTAATGTGTAACTTGGAAATTGCTCTTCTTCTTCAGACCTGTAAATAGATTGCACTGTATTAGTATTAACTTATGTCATTGATTTGAATAAAAACTAAGTTACTTACGTAGAATCATTTTTAAAGTACGCGATGTTATCGCCGCATCGCCTCCACCCGATCGAATGCAACTGTGCGTCCTTGGTTGAGTATAATAGAGGTCGCATGCCCTCGTTGTATAAGCTTTCGGCTTTTGATAAGTTCACTATGGAAAATCTGTAACATTTTGCGTGTATAATTTTTTTAGGAAATAACACGGAACGGTGAATCATGCAATCGGTATTACCTGTACGTCATATGCTTTTTTGTGTTCGTGACTTTAAAATAGAACCATTGCATATGCCTATTTGTATAGAGGTCAGTGCGGAGATGCAGTTCATAATAAGCTGACGTTATGCGTATTGCTTTGGCTAAATTTCCACTTTCGAAACGAGATTCAAATCGTAGCTCATCTTCACTGCCGTCGACGTCGACACTTGCACACGCTGATAGAAATAAGCGAGACCCTCCTACTGTAGAACGACTAAACTGCAACACAATCAAATAATCAGCCTCTTTTTATTTTGGTAAAAGAAATGAGTGTGTTCTTACTTACGTAATTTACGGCACTCATAGGATAATATTGGAATATAACTGTCCCTGCATCTTCACCGACTGGTTGTGGTTGTAGTTCTTTTCCTGAAGATATATAATATGGTTCTGGAGATGCGGGACTCCATACTAAGTGTTGTATTTTTTCTTCAACCACCTATTAGGAGTTTTATGTTATTATTACTCTTATTATTATATTACCAAGCGTGGCGATTATGGCTAACCCTTCCAATTGGGGGAGGCTTATGTCCAGCAGTGGACGTCTTTCGGCTGAAATGATCATAATGATTACTCTTATTCGTCCGTTCACTTCGTTAAAGAGAATTATGGAAATTCTGTCTTTGTAATGAATCAAGGGATTTAGCATCATAGTCAGCAAAACGTTTTGGACTTTATGATACAATCTTTCTATTAAAAATACGGACCTGTTGACTTGCTAGTCTATTAGCTCTCTGCTAGATCATCATCTGCCTACTAACTCGACAATTTCTAGCCTAACCAGATGTAGCTGAATACCAGTATTTTTCATGAAGCGACTGCTTATCTGACTTTCACAACCCAGTTAGTTAATTAGTCTTCTGTTAGATTGTCCTACAAAATTCCTAGGGTCAAGTTAAAGAAAGCGTTTATATGTGAATAAAATTCCACCTACTGAAATGTAATCTACAGCAGGCCTGGTGTAGAAAAGCCAAGAATCCACTTACTTGACATTCGGTTGGCCACCGAGGTGCTTGCTGCGGACAATCAAGCTCCTTTGGAAGTGCAAACAAATCTCTTGGTTCTCTTAGTTTAGCTGTCGTCCGAAATGTTCTAATGTCCGTATTTATTTCTAACTGATTCGTTTTAATATTGTTTTGAAGAAAGTTTGATATGAACGTACCTGCGTCAAAGAATACATCCAATTAGTTGCTATCAATGATATCATCATCCTCGTGAGTCCTACCCTGAACCTAATTCGTTTATGAAGACGCAGCATGCGTTCTCTCTTAAATCTGATCAACCTACTCCCTTCTAGTCATATCATTTTACACGCAATCTATCCATCGTTTCTTTGGTTCCCCTACTTTTATGGCCATTCAATGCTACATATGCAGGTAGGTAGGATTTCATGTGATCGAAAGTTTTAAAAGAGATTCAATAACAAATACTTAGGAGGGCCCGATACAATGACACCCATAGTTAGTCATAATAATGTGCATTGTGACCTAGTTTTCGTTGAAATTAAACGGTCGCCTATAGCATTCATGGCAGCTTGCGTATGTGAAGGCATTTCATGGTTCACAAATAACATCAATATGCACGCGAGTCGCAACGACGAATTAGTTAGCGGAAATGATGTAAGGTATCCAAAATACACAGCTTATTAAACGCATGCGACAACTATTACCTAAATTCGAGTAAGTGGGAATTATTGTAATGTCGGTCAATGTACATCAACTGTCGAAACATAAAGCACTGGAAGATAATAGACGTGTTGTTATTTTTAAATACTTTATTTGAAAAATATGCTCTATTTTGGCTTGTCAGTTGTACTGGTATGCGAAAAGGTATTGTCTTATTTTAAAGTACCGGGGCGTGTTCAAGTTAGTTAAGTAATAAACAAGTCAATTACTTGAAAGGTCAATTTTAAAATAGTTTTAGACTTTTTGTGCTGAGTACGTAAACCTACCATAAATGTTCAGGATTTACCTTTACTGCATATTGGGAATAATGAAGCCTGTAGCGATTTAACTTGCTCTATGTTGGCTATGAACAAATCATCTTGCATTACAGGATTTATCGAAGGAAGTGTGAGTGTTACCGTCGTGTTCTCAATGAACTCCCTTCTTTGTTCATCTCTTTCAATCATCATTATGTTTTCTTGAGCGCTTTCGAGTTGTTTCCACCATAACATGTTAAAAAAGTTTACGAAAAGCTACATTCGCTCTTCGCTAGCACAAATTAATCTTTGTCATGTGTATTTCTGTTATCGGCGATGTCGAGCGTTTTGTCACCATGGCTACACAATTGTTTGAATGTTAGTCGTCAAGTTAAAGTTTTTGGCGTGTAACCGGCGGGTTGCGCGGCGCTCCGAACTGAACTGACGACATCAAAAACAGGGGAATTCGCTTTCGGTTATTGGAAGACGATTGCCCCAGTAATGTCATGCTTCGACGGTATAAAGCTGATCAGGTGATTGGTGACGTCAAATGGTTATTCATGCGGAATTCGGTATTATGGAAATTTTGATGTTGGAAACCTTTGATAGAGGTCAAATATTGATTTGATTTATAGATGCTTTACAAATGTAATTAAGTGGAAGTTCATGAAAATCATGACTCACGACGATATAGGGATTTTATTGCTCGGATTAGCCAGGAATTACATTAAGTACTTAAACGTTTACGTTTTATGGTTTTCATGAGATCTAGCTAAGATTAAAGGAACTATAATCTGAGTATCTAATATTTAAATTGGAACAATTTTGCGCTTCTATTCAATAGATTCGGTAATGGAATTTCCTTAAACACAAGATATTAAAATACTGCAAATATTAAAAGCAATTCACATACCTTGGCCATTGTTATCAGGAACTTTTCCTTTATCTGTGACAGCAGCATCCAACTCTTCACTGTTATCTTCCATGGTGATGAGATAGCGAATTGAGTTACTTTGCGGAACATAGAAGGTTCTAATTACCATAAAATGCACATTGTTATCGTATTACGTAGGCGTGTGCCTGTCTGGGGTGCTTAGCTGTTATAAATTCCAGTCGGCACCTTTGTCTAGACTAGTCTGCTTGTAGTTAGGTAGAGGTATGGTGTTAGCTGTTTAAACCGTGCATGACTCTATCACATAGGTACCTTTTATGAATTTCGCCGAAAGTAGGTGATTCAGTTTTATGCTTAAGTGAAATGTTCTGAACGATAAAGTTTAATTGCTCATGGATTTATATTCCGGTGAACTGAGTCGGTATACTTGTTAGATTGTTCACCATCACTGTGTGATAACGTTTCTGCTGAAGGCTTTAAAGGTGACTGCACTTCTGCGAAGCAGGTGGTAACTTGTGGCGGTCGTGTGGAAAACTTCGTAACTGGCCTCAATCATGGCCGTAAACTTTAACGGCCTCGCAGACTTCAGAATACATAGATTTTCCTTCGAAATTTCAACAGCCATTGAACTTTTTTGTCGTCATTATTGAGACCCATAACTTTATAGGAATGTGACGTATCTCACGCAACTGAACTATAAATTACACATTTATTGTTGACTTTCATAAGGTATTCAATAAGATTGGGCATAAATGATGTACACAGGCAGCTTTGACAAAATCCAACACTACTTCAATTGTACAATAATTTGTATCAAGCCTGAGATATTAACTTAAATTGGGATTCTCTATTCTCCTTTGCTTCTCTAGCGCGTCTATCAAGCTACAGCCAATTACATATAGCTATATGTATGCAATAAAACTATTATACAATCGTTAACGTAACATGCAAGGATACGTCTTACGTGTATAATGGCCCATTCAACTTTTTATAATCTGTTTATCAAAGGTAAACAAACCGTAATTTGGAGGTTCTGGAATAGATAGTAAATAAATTTCGATGAAACTATGATATGTTAGATGCATCAAACTATATTTTTTGAGCTGATAGTCTATGATTTCTAAGTATCGCATTACTTTTTATTGTAATCGAAGTAAACGTACAAATCATATTTTTTTTTTTGTTACCGTCTGTCTGTTTAAATAATTGCATTGGCCCTAGGGGAGGATCGCGTGGTCGTCAATATTAGGCAAAAATATTTATTGCTACTCTATTGTCTGGGTTCTATATAATTTTTCGGTTTTTCGAAGAAAGCAATATTTGAGAAGTCAATAATAAGGCCCGCTCACTCAATTTTATTTTATGCTGCGTGTTTTTATTTCTGTCATGGCGTCTAATGTGGTTTTTGGAACATTGGAAACTAATAAAGTAAGACATTTACATAAATCGTCGATGACAGAATGTAGATTTTATGGCGATTCTTTATTTTTTAGTAATGGATCGGGCAAGCCAGATAACTAATGAAGCTTTAAAATGGACTTTCAACCCTATATCGCTTAATCAAAACCCTGATTCATTTGTACACGACATCGACACGAAGGAAAAATCCTGGTTGATTTGATTTTTCACAATATTATACCTACTCCACTACTAACTACATTTGTCACGTTCGTGCAAATGATATTTATGAAGTCGATATAGAGATAGATAGATAGAAGTTAGAAAACAAATGTATAAATCTGTTAGCCATTTATTAAACACTTGAAACAGCTATTCACAAGAATATACGCATAAAAGTACCCTGTAAAGTACGCCGTATGTTGCCTAGGCAACTTGTGAAGTAAAATCGATTTCATACTACCCGAAGAAAGTATTCGCAGATTTTTTGCTGGTAAGATTTATTTGTTTCGTTATTCATTTCTTTAATAAGTTAAGCACTAGATTTATGTTATCTCATTAGGAAATCTTAATATTTTTGCTTTTGTATCAAATAGTTCGATGAACTTTACTAACATGAATTTATGTTCAGTATGTCTGTTCGTTTATTTATTGAATATTTTTCTTATTAGTTTATATATTAGGTTGTTTATTTATCACCAATATGAAGTTACTGTACAATATAAAAGGCACATAAGTTTTTTTTTTTTTTAAACTGATATGGTTGTAGTATAAGGATTTCTTTCCAAAGTCAGTCTTTTACGGCTGCAAAAGTTTTTTCTCTGAACTGCCCCGCGTTTTTTGTCAGGGAATTTGATTGGTAAATAAATTGACCAACAACTTAAATTGTCCGGAAATTTTAATAACCACTGTCATTCATTGACACTCGTATAAAAATTTACTTGTATTGTTATTGGCTTTAACGAGGCACATTGTCGAAGTGCGTCCATCTGCTTAACAATTAGGATCCCTGACTGCGAATGGCCCATTTGGGCGCCAAATCCGACTAGACTCAACTGTAGAGGATAAGGAAATAATAAAGCAATTTTGAACCCTAAATATCTAGAACTATTTGTAGAATAATACCGAAAATAATCAATGAAATCGGCAAAACTCAATTTGGCACGATTTTATTTGATCTTCCTACTATAAAATATAGTTAGAAATTCTTACAACGAAATAAAATTCATTTAGACTTACGTTACAACCTAAACTACCTGAAATACGAACTATTTTATGGTTTAGTGAGACGCCATAAAGTTTTATTTTCAGGGGGCCAAGTCTACTAATGTACAATCGTTGCAATGGTCTCGCCATTGTGAGTATTTGACAGTGTTTGTATGGCAAATCTGTCAAAAACCCACAATGAAGAGACCATTGCAACGTTTGTACATTAGTAGACTTAGGCCCCAGTTTGGTTGCTTCGCTTTTTGGCAAGTTACTATGGTGCTTGAATTTTCCTTATTTCAATACATATCGACTTAGCTTCGAAAAATCCGATACCATGTAGGTACCACACGAAATTTTTCAATGACCAAAGCACGGAATACAAACTCTAATTTAAAAAAAAAATCGGGATGTGGCTGTGTCGTGGACACGGCCGTGTGTATTACGTGAATACGTGTACGTAACAGGTAATATCTTCGGCCAGATGTACTGGCGCCGTCGTTGATTCGCTCGGACGCCTTCATTCTTTTACGTTCCCGGAACCGCGTCACTCTGTCATAGTTATGGTGTTTTATGGATATCACTGGATTGCTCTTGAGAAGCCCTTTCCAACCGTATACTATCTCTATATTTTGATTTGGCTTTTTGTCGAGTTTATACTCGTCAAAAAATAAAAATAAAAATAAATAGTGATGCCGTCACTGCATTATTTATTTAAATTTTTAAATTTAACAGCATGTTATATTCACTATGACTATGTATTTCACACTAATGTTTTCTATACCCAATCGATATATCTTGACGAGAGCTGACGATCGAAACTCAAACGAACGTCGTAGCTTCTCCGAGACAAAATTTATAATATACGACCATCATCCACCACCACCACCATTTTCACCATCATTATGTGATCAGCGAAAGACCTCATAATGGCGCGATGCGGCAAAGTCACCAATGTAACTAATTCTTTGATGCTTTAGCTATCGAGTGGTGTAATTAAATTGTGGATGTAGATGATGATGATGTAGTTGCAACACGAAGCTGTGTCTCCCGATTTTGTTGTCATAAGTTTTCTCAATTGCCTCCCACTATGGAAGTAAATTTAAAGACGTATTCACGTCAAAAGTTAAGTATATGGTAACAGAAAAACGCTGCAAAGTTTTTCTAGCTTGGAAATAGTGTACCAAATTAGGCATTATCGCAGTTTTGGGCAAGTTCTGTCACTTTCACTACTTCAAACTGGTTCTATAGGAGAAAATGACAAAATAATTTAAACCTTGTCACATAGGACAGTTTATCGGACTGGCCTGTCTTGCTACTAAAGTGATTAAGTCATCAAAAACGTTTTTCAATTAGGTACTCTCTGTTCACTTGTCTATGGGAATGTGAGAACTACGTGTCTAAGGGTTGCGGGGTGATTGGCCGGGCCATGGCACTGCCTGGTGCGGATCGATTGACTGCTAGACGAGCCATCTTAAATTATAGTCTTTTGTCATTCATCAATCGCCCGTCGGCATAGCTTTTTATGTTTCGTGAATATTCATCTGATTTGTAACTACTAGTCAAAGGTTAATAGCAATAGTAGTAAATCGCTTGTACATTACTGAGGCTGAGGCTACATTAGGCCGCGACGCGACCTGCGACACGTGAGCGATTAAAACAAATAAACGAATGCTGACGTATATGGCTACACCGTACATCAAAGATTACTAGCGATTTTTGATTTATTTATGCGATGGGAACAACATTATTGTAATCACGGCATCGGCTACATCAATATATTAGCGAAAGTGAAGCGAATTTATTAGAAAATTTCTCACTTGCACGACTTGTTCAATGAATCGCTCTTGCTAATTCTTTGTGTAGCATGTGTACTGTAGACATGTCATCGCCGAATATACGCCGGATTTTCGCCGGATTTTCGCTTATAATGTAGCCATACCTTGTTTATCTCGTTTAGCTCTTCCAGTCGCATCCCAAATCGCTGCCTACTGTAGCCTCAGCCTTAGAGACTTTAGTAAAAAAATATTTACGCAATAATGTTACAAATTGGTAATCTGTGTGAAAATGTTATCTCCTGTACCTACTATTGGCAATGTAAGCGATTTATTGGTACCTTAGGGTTGGGATTAATTTTATCACAGATAACTCAAACGTGCGATGAGATACTGTTTCATAAATCTGAGCTTTCAAGCTTGGTATTTGTTATTAACTTATTACAATAAATAATCACTCGTGATCCCAGTTTCCGCTTCAAAATTCGATTACCGCTTTATACCCGCCTTATGTATGACGTGCGCTGAAATGTTCAGTGATTGGTAATGACATGGCAAATCAAATATACCTACGCTTTCTGAACCAGAATGGTACACACGCTACATATCAAGCTATTTAGTCCCCTTCTCATTGTACGGAAATTCTATACAATGCCAGATCAGCTTATACTGGAAAATGTATAGGCTTAAATCAACGGTAGTTTTATTCCGTTTATAGCTATTCGAATACTGAAAATCTTAAGCATAGGTACAAAGGATACCTTCCAAAGGTACTTAATGTTGTAATGGTATGTTAATTAAATGCACTCATTGATGCTAGAACGCTCCGTTTTCCACATAATGTCCATAGTTTGGAGAATATCAAGACTTTTTACGTAGTCATAAAAGTTTCAACCATTCCGTGCACGTATAAGTTTTCGAGATTGATGAAAGTTAAACAACAATGGGAATTAGAATTTTAACAGGTTTAGTTTCCATACTAGAAAAGTTTTAGCCCTATTACCATTATGTAGTTAATGTTATGGCAGCTAGTCTGCCGCACTAACGAAAAATGCAATAACTCGATTTTATCGCTTCCGAGACTGGTATTTTTGATTATTGAATTTGTTATGAAGTTTTAGTTATTGCATTCTTGTGTACTGAAAAACCGAGTTCCTGAAGGATCAATAAAAAGTTGCTTAGAGAGAGTTAATAGATTTCGATTCGCTGACTCCAAATATATAACTCAAAATTGTCTAAAATCGAGTTATTGCATTATTCATTAGCGCGGCAGTAGTGTATCTGAACGTTGTTTTGTAGCAGTAGCAGCTTACTGAAAAATATTGATAAGTTGCAATTATAGTACGTCTATTTAAACAAATAAATAAGTGTCTGTGTGTTATGTCAAAATAAAAACTTTTTACTAAATGCATATGAAAGTATATACGGTACATAAATCAATTTTTTTTTTTTAATTTTTTGTCGGTTTGTCTGTTTGTTACGGCTGGGCCGATTTTGACAGGACTTTCACTGGCATATAGCTGATGTTATAAGGGGCAGCAGATAGTATCTACTAAAATGCTAATTTTAATGTAAAAGACACGGGAACTAGACTCTAATCTAATCCTGGACTGGAATCTAGGAGAATGATTTGAGACAATGAAATAAGAACTCTCATTTGATCATGATGATTTCATTTGAGTACTTGCCTATGAAAAAAAAAAAATGATTGAAAATTGTTAGTGTATTTATCGTGTATTTATTTAGCCTGATCTCCTAATTTCATATATTCATTGTTTCCAGACATAATAATTTACAACAATGGGTCGGAAAGTGACAGTGGCGGTGACCACGCTGAATCAATGGGCACTCGACTTCGAAGGCAACATGAACAGGATCTTGCAGTCCATACAGGAGGCTAAAGAAATGGGCGCGCTGTACCGCACTGGACCGGAGTTGGAGATATGGTAATTTTATCCATCATTACTTGAATTGTGATGCTATTTACTAGACAGTCCCCGATGTTTAAAGTCCCTACGCGAGAGAAAAATCATCCACTGATCTGTTAATAATAATAGCTGATCAATAGGTCTGCTAACAGAGTTATTCCAGCTGGCCCGCCTCAAAAGTCTGGGACATGCGATTCCGAGATAAAAATAAAAATCCTCAACGGGGAAGCTCTTGGCCTTCATCTCAATGGTAAGTGATGATAAGATCGAAGGTGGAAGCGAGCTTCACCCGGAATCCTCAACCACAGTGGAACTGGCTATCTTACGTCTAACTGCCTCAACACAACAAATGCTGTTAACATTGTTATTATGGCGACAAACTTAGATGGTGGTAGCTAGCCAGGCGGACTTAGAACAAGCCCTACCACCAACCAAACCGAGCAGATTTTTTTTCCCCGCTGGCAATCGGATCTTTGGGTCTGAGTCAGGTGGTCTTACCACTAGACTACAATGGCAGTTAATTATTTTAGAGGGAACAACTGGAATAACTCAGGTTACATTTCTCACTTGCTTTCTGTAGTAGACCATTAACCTTGTTTAGTAGTTGTTGTGTATATAAATGCTGATAAGTCTTGACCAACGAGTTCTCATAGCATCTACTATACTAAAAAAAATAGATTTTACAGCTAGTTACCCCGAGACCATATATCTACCCGAGTCGCAGGCGAGGGTGGATAGTTAAGTCGAGGGGTAAAATGGGTCGTTTATGTCCGAGTTTATACACTGCTTTTCACTTCGATTGTGAGAAAATGAAACAGGCATAAAGTATACAACAATATTTTTTAATTTTCAACATGTGTCATTCGACTTGGTTTCTTCATACTGCTAAATCATAAAAACGTTTCTATGCGTTTTGAAGTAATAAAGACAACTATTTTATCTGGTTTTATTAAATTAACGATAGAAAACACGAAAGTGATATAAATTAAAGCAAATAAAATAAAATGACGACTTTAATCTGCGACGTTATTGTGCGTGTGGCTGTTGGGCCTGATTATCTTAGTCTTCGAAGAAGAAAAAACTTTTTGCTCTAGAGCATAAAAAGCGACTTTACATATGTCGCCTATACACAAAATAAAGACGAACTTTTAGAGCATGAGAAGTGAAAAAATATTTTTACAGTGGCTACAGCTGTGAGGACCATTTCTACGAGCCAGACACATACCTCCACAGCTGGCAAGTCCTTGCAGAACTCCTCAAGTCACCGACATGTAAAGACATGTTGATTGATGTCGGCATGCCTGTTCAACACAGAAACGTACTGTATAACTGCCGAGTAGCGTTCCTGAACAAAAAGATACTGCTCATTAGACCAAAGATGCTGTTATGTGAAGACGGAAATTATAGGGAAACTAGGTGGTTTTCGCCTTGGACCAAAGTAAGTGCTTTTCATAATAAAATATAGGACTTTAGATCAAAGTCATGAGGCTTGATACCAGATTGTAGTAATTTAAATAAACTGAAGGAAAAAAGCAAGCCCCTGTTAGAATGAGTTCTATTTCCTTGTTGAAAAAAGGTTTGAATTGACCTAATGTGTACTTGCTATATGTGTGTTGTTTGCTTGTGCTTTGGATTCTGTTGTAGCTTTTGGTGAAATGTATTTCCAAAGGCATGTATGTAAACTGTGTTTCTAATTATTCACTAAGGAACGACAGACTGAAGAATACTATTTACCTAGGATGATATCTGCGATAACGAACCAGTCGACGGTGCCTATTGGAGACGCAGTCATTGCTACTAAAGATACGTGCATAGGTTTTGAAATATGCGAAGAATTGTGGAATCCGCAGAGGTAAGACAAGTTATTTTTATCAATAGATGTTTATATACCATAAGCGCCATTAGCGGTCTAAAAAGATCATTTTTGTTTGTGGTACGGGAAAAACCGTAATATAATTATACGACTTCCATCAACGAAGAAACGGTGGCCAAGAAAGCTGAAGATACAATAAACTAGTTGTTACCAGTATCTCATCAATTAAAAACCTTGTTTCAATGTTTTTTATTTGTTAATATGAAATGTTTTAGTACGATTCTAATATTTGTCCTAAAATGGCAGCATTATTTTATACTTTTCTAATCCCAACCTATTTCCTTTCACGTTATAGTCGCCACATTCCGCTAAGCTTAGACGGTGTGGAGATCATATCGAATGGCTCGGGAAGCTACATGGAACTCCGCAAAGCGTACGTCACAGTGGACTTAGTCAAGAGCGCGACTTTCAAAAGTGGGGGCGCGTACTTGTTCAGCAATCTGCGAGGGTGTGACGGACAGAGGATCTACTTCAATGGTTGCTCCTGTGTGGCTGTTAATGGGGACATCGTCAGTAGGGGGTTGCAGTTTGCGCTCCATGATGTGGTTAGTATTTTTTGGTACAGTTTTTTTTAAAGTAAGTAATCATTTAATTACCAAAAACTAGGTAACATCAGTTTTGTTTCAATAAGGGATGGGTATGGCTATTATAGATGAGTAAGAACTCTGCCCTTCAAACTAGGATAATCCTGTATATTGAAGGACGTAGGTCCTTTTGTGGGATTGACACGTTTTTTTACCAAATATTTATAATTGTGTCATAATTCTGATGTTAACATATTAAATATATTGAGTGGGTGTAATGGTTATTTTTGTGAGGAATGATTGTGCGAGTGTGTTGCTGTGGGGTTTAACTGTAGTGTGAGTGTACTAAATCGAGTTACTTTTGAAGAGTTGTTGTAGTGGAGTCCGATTTTGTATTATGTCTGTGGAGACGACTTGAATATTCAATTCTGTCTATTCAAGGCATTAATATGTAGAAGAGAAACCGAGAAAATACCTGCATAGATAATATGCTTGTCGTTATCTCTTTCCCAAATTCCAGAAAGTAAAGCTTGATCACATTATTTGACTGCGACTAACTTTAGCTAACTTTTGTAGCGCTGTCTCATGTGCTTTCAAGATCTGGTAATTCTTTTACATACCTTAAGACTTTCAAAACGATCTGCATTTTGCTATTTCTAGGAAGTTAATATTTTACGTGTGATTTGTGTGTGTGATTTTTGTATCAATTTAATTTAATGTAATGGATGTTGTCCGAAAAATAAATGAATTATTATTATTTACACACATAAAACACCTCAAACGAGTCTATAAAGCTGTATATTTTCAGGAAGTAGTGACAGCGACGATCGATCTCGAAGACATTCGTTCCTATCGGACTCAAATCCGTTCTCGATCACACTTGGCGGCCTCGAACCCACCGTTCCCTCGCATCACAGTTGACTTCGCACTATCAGACGATGATGACGTGTATCTGACCACAAGTCCGCCTATACAGTGGAATTATTTGACGCCTGAAGAAGAAATTGAACTAGGTAACAAGAAATTGATCAGCCCGTAGACTTTGATTGCTAAAGGGAAGACTGTACTGACCGTTGCGTTGTTATTATCAAAATAGGTTCTAAGACCGCTTTGCGGCAGCTTGTGTGTTGGCTCGGAAAATTCCTTTGTTGCTATAAAATTATGCTGCCGCTTTGGATTATCCATATGTTTTTCTTTAAATCTTGTGCTTAGGTACACGACTTAGGGGTCATTCAATTATTATGTAAGCACGTTTTGATGACATGGGGGATGGGGGTCTGGATGGTAGGATTACGTCAGCAATATTTATTTATTTACTTTTCAGATTCAATTGCAAAATTTAATTGAATTTGATTTGAACAAAGATGGCAACCCAATGTTCAGGGATTCTCAAAAATAACTGATATTGCTTTCCCGCTCTCGCGCGATTTTTTATGGTTAGAAAAAACCGAAGTAGGGAATTTACTTAAATGGGCATTCAATTTCTTTTAGTCTATAAATTCCTTATTTCTAGACTCATGAATAACAGTAAAAAACCTGAACAGATTAAAAAAATACCAATGTTTACGTAAGCAAAGGGGGGGGGGTATGAACTTTGTTTACTTTTGCTGACAAGGGGGAGGTGGGGGTTCAAAATTACTAAAATTCTGCTTACGTAATACTTGAATGGCCCCTTAAGTGAACATTTTATGACGCAAGCTGGTAAAAACGCATGATGCTTTTGTAACGTGTCACTTAAGAGGGCGTACAACGGTCCACTAGCGCCACTCCTTAAAAAAAATATTATCTCGTGACTGAGAAGGAATTATAAATAACGGCTCAATAAGGAACCTCGGTAAGTGTGTCTAGAATTTTCTAATACCTTTTATAAAGTTTCATATTGAGACACGAAGCGACAGTTCAAAATACAATTCGATCTAAAGAACAGCGGCCACATTCCTCCCTAGATCGTATTTTGTTGCTTCGTGTCTCAATATGAAACTTTATAAAAGGTATTAGAAAATTCTAGACACACCGAGGTTCCTTCTTGAGCCGTTATTCATAATTCCTTCTCAGTCACGAGATAATATTGTTTTAAAGGACTAGGGCACTAGTGGACTATTCTGCCGCTCTAACGAAAAAGCAATAACTCTATTTTGCCGTTTCCGAGAATTGTATTTTTGATTATTGAATTTGTTATGAAGTTTTAGTTATTACATTCTGGCTTACTGAAAAACCGAGTTCCTGAAGGATCAATAAAAAGTTGCTTAGAGAGAGTTAATAGATTTCGATTCGCTGACTCCAAATATATGACTCAACGAATGTATAACTCAAAATCTTCCAAAATCGAGTTATTGCATTCTTCGTTAGCACGACAGTATTGTACGCACTCTTAATAGTTCATTATAAAACCAGATATTTATACTCAGGTCCTGCTTGCTGGCTATGGGATTACTTGCGAAGATCTGGTCAAGGAGGATTCTTTTTACCATTGAGTGGGGGCGTAGACTCCACTAGTACGGCGTGCATCGTGTTCTCTATGTGCACGCAGATATGTGACGCTATTCAGAAAGGAGGTTTGTACACTGATCTTGGAAATAAGAACTAAGTATTAGCGACGTGAAAATTAAGCGATAACACCAGCACGCTAATTGCGTATAATATCAATCGCAATCTGAATGATTTTGAAGGATATTGCTAATCCCTTGCTTCACATGTTCGAAAAACTTGCCTGTTCAACAACTTAAATAACGCAATGAATGTTGTTGAACTGTCAAAATGAAAGCCATTGCTACTGTATGTAAGTGTGTTACGCAATTACCCCGCAGATCACACTCAAATCATAGTTGTGTTGGCTAAAACTGAAGGATTATTGCATGTTTCTAGGCTCGAGAACTTGAGTTGGAATTTATTGTCACTATTATTTATTTATTTATTTATATAAAAATTGCTTGCTACACTAACAGTAAACACCAAAGCGTGCAGCAAGCCAACAACAAACAGTCAACTAAAAATATACACTTATGTATTATATACTTTATTGTACATCAGATTACACATTACAAAAGAAAAGAAAAACTTATACACTACAAAATATACAATGGGCGGCCTTATCGCATACTGCGATCTCTTCCAGGCAACCTTGGCATGGACAGTGAATTTCTGGACATAAAATGGGGTTGTCATTGGTGCAAATAAAAAGTATAACAGTACAATATCCTATAATTGATACACAGATATACATACATACTAACTATATAAGCAATGAAAATGAAGACTATAGATTACTACAGCTAACAACGAGAACAAAATCACAACGACAAGTAACGTTCCTTCACGAGTCTTAAACACGGGCAACGATTGCGCCCGATTGTGATTGTTTTATTAAGTTAGTGATCGGCGGAGGATTCGCTACTGGGAGGATAAGCTGTTGTGGCGCAGCCTGGGAGATGCCTATGTCCAGCAGTGGACTGCAATAGGCTGATTTTATTAACTTAGTGATCCGAGTGGTGTACTGCCACCATAGTTTATTTGTAGTTTTCACCACTTGGCAGCGGCGAGGTGTGATTTTTTGTAAGAGAAAACCCGAAGCATAGCCGGTTTTAACTTATTTATCAATATAGTAAAAATGAATTATTTAACTTAAAAATAAGTTTTTTTACTTTGCTGAATTTAACACCATCTATCGTCAAATAGCAGAACCAAAAAGACTATCACAACGCAAACAAAACTTTTAATGTTTTACAGAAATAAACTCAACTAAATCAGGTATTGGTGCCGATTCCCTTGTTTACAAACTAAGCAAAATTTAAGTTCAGTGCATCTTTTTCTTTCTATTTCATTAAGAAAAGGACAAAAGATAAATTTTAGTTTAGTCCTGTCAAATTAATCAGCGCTTGACGTAAATTGACGTAATTTTAGTCGGCAAGTTTTTAATCACGTCTAAACTTGTATGGAGCAGTGACTGGCGCTGATTATTTTGACAGGACTAAACTAAAATTTTTCTTCTGTCTTTTTCTTAATGAAATAGAAAGAAAAAGATGCACTGAACTTAAATTAAGTTTAGTTTGTGAACAAGGGAATCGGCACCATTATCATTCTAAAATTATTATCGGAATATAATGAATCGAATACAATACAGTTGAACAGCAGAAAACTAAATAAAATATGCAATATTCCTCCATCTCGTTCTCGCTGACGCATGTTTTCTATATCTGTCTCGATTGTAATTGTAAACCGTTGCACAGCGGCTTGCTCTCGTCCATATCAAGCGGTGACACGTGTCCTAAAGTGACGTCACGACGGGATCGCTTTTGTATGAATTTTAGTTCCCGATTATGACGTTTCGGCGCCTGGTTATTTAAGTTTTTTTTTTTGTTTTTCAAGCTAATAATAGGCGGTTTTGTTTTTGAGTGTTATGGTGAATTAAATACCCATAGTTTAACTATATTTTTGTGCAATAGTAGACACTATTGACTGTGCTATTTTTCAATAGCGGTACAGTTGCTCATCAATGCGAACGTCCGAAGGGAAGCCGGTAGGAATCGTGTTGTATGGTGCTTTCGCCACTGCTACTTGGGTTACTCGTTTATAAACCGACTGACCTTGTGAAAGCCGCAGAAATCCGCTGGATGCGGGAAGCACGGAACCGATGGAGGTGGCGGTGCTTGGGGGAGGCCTATGTCCAGCAGTGTACGTCTTTCGGCTGAAATGCTGAATGATGATGATGAAACCCGCTGAACAATAGCCACCTTTATTGATGTACTAAAACGCACGTTAATCTATAATAGTTTTGAAATATTTGCAGAAAGTCAAGTTCTATACGACGTCCGTAAAATCCTATGTCAATCTGACTACACGCCCTCTGACCCGATGGAGCTGTGCAACAGATTATTGGTAACGTGTTACATGGCTACGGAGAATTCAAGCCAGGAGACTAAGCAGCGTGCTTCACAGGTACTATACGTTATTACTATTCGGATATTGTTTTTTGATACTTCTCTAAATATTAGTGGCTAAAGCTGCATCCCTGAACACGATATAGTATATTATTGCAAAGGCCGTGAAATAGGCAATTGCACGTCGAGTATGAGTTTGAAGGCCGAGCCGTAGGGGATGACTTCACTAATACGAGACAGGCAATTGCCATTTCCGCCGAGGCATTTATAGTGCTTTTCTCAAAAGAATGCAGGGAAATAAAACATACTTTTTATTTTATAAGTACATTTAATTTAATTAATATTAAATCTATATTAATTAATTAAGTATGTAAATAACAAATCAAGACGAATTTTCAGCTTTGCCGCCAATTTTCTATGTGATAATACCTACTCATTATTTTTTATTATAGAATGAGATAATAATAATTAAGATTTCTCTCAGCTGGCCAGCGAGATCGGTAGTTATCACTTCCCGATAGTAATCGATGCAGCAGTGAGTGCAGTCATCGGTATATTCACCACCGCCACGGGCTTCGTACCAAAGTTCAGGACTAAGGGCGGCTGTCCGCGCCAGAATTTAGCTTTACAGAACATACAGGTAGCGTACTTTCAATATTCTCACATTATGGTTCAATTGAGAGGATGAATGAAAGGCGACTTAAAAAAGGTATTTACATTACAAGGCAGATGTGAGTGGAAACGCCGGGAGGGGACGTCCTAGGAGAACATATAGTGATCTAATTGATGTTCTTCAGAAAGGTCAGGTGCGTAGCACTCGCAACCGGCGTGCATGTATGACCAGATGTATGAATGTAAACGAAGCAAAAGGAGTATGTAAGGAGCGTAGCGGGTGGCACTTTATAGTTTCTGCCTACCCCCATGGGAAAAAGGCGTGAGTTTATGTATGTATGGTTCAATTGGACGTAGTTTAGCAGAAAGGACTCGACTCACATTATGGTCATAACTGAGTTGTATATTCCAAAGAGGTCCTTCGGATCATCAGGTGGGTTCGTTCCCGTCATTAAAAAATCAATCTTATCTTTGTAGTGTCACGGATCTTTTTTTTTCTGAGTGAAAGAACAAACCGTTAGGACCTCTGGTATATACAACTCATTTTTGACCATAGTGTGGGTTGAGAGTTCTTTCTGTTAAACTACGTCCAATTATAAAACAGAGTTAAAATAATTGTGGCGCTTTAGTAGTCTGCTGGTCGATTCTGTAAAAATCTCACCGTGAAAACTTAGGTGAAGTGATCTCGAAGTGAACTGTCATTCTTTCTGAGACTAGGGATTGACAGTATTGACAGCTCATTAATTCAAGCTCACTTCATCTAGGTTTTCACGGTGAGATTTCTACAGAATAGCACTGGTTCATGTCTCTAATTCTTCATTTTTGTTACGTTCGATAGCATCGCATAGCATCAGTGGGAACATTATAGGTCGATATGCCTATAATGTTCCCATTGCTGGGACAAAGGCCTCCTCTCTTCCAGAGGGAGTGGGCTATAATCTAACACGCGGGGTCGCGGGCCCAGTGCGGGTTGGTAGATGTCACATGTCTTCGGATTTTTGGTTGACTGAAGACATGACGGTTTCCTCACAATGTTTTCCTTCACCGTTTTGAGAGCAGTGGTGATGAAATTATTTACACAAACTAAAGCACCTGCTTGGGTTCGAACCTACGACCTACAACTCGTAAGTCGGGCCGTTACCACTGGGCCACCCCACCACTGCTTTCGTTCGTTCGATAACAATACCTAAATTGCCGCAAAACTATATGATTGTTTAGGCGCGAAATACACGGCGGTGCGGGCCGGGCCGGTCAATTTGACCGCGAACGATAGTGCACTGGGAATCCTATACTACCAACGCACATAGAGGGCAAAAAGACCGCGCCGCCGATGCCCGGCGTGCACTGGCGGCGCGGCATATCCGTGGCTGCCCGCTATGGATCACACAAACCAATTTGTATGCAGTAACGCAGCGGCTAGCTCAGTCCGCGAATTCTCTGGGTCTCCATTTCAATTCACTAGAACGAACGTCGTGAACTAACTGCCTCCGTTTCACGTGTGCTTTGTGTTCGTGGTGAGGGCAGCCGCGAGCATCGACTGTCAGTCGCGGTCTTTATTGCTTCGCGGTCAAAAAGATTGCCCCGCCCCGCCGTGTGTTTCTCGCTTTAAAGGTGAACCAGACTGTGGTCGATAGACATCGACCAGTCGATATTGATCGCCTTAAAACATCGATCGGTGGTCGATCGATAATCGGACGATGGTCGATTGAGTCGGCCGATGGTCGACCTACGATCAATCTATATGGACAATAGTTAAATAGTTGTTAAGCTACTGCATTAAAAAAAAATTGCGTCAGTAAACATTCCATTTTAAATCTTCTTTATTCAGGCCCGTCTCCGCATGGTCCTATCCTACCTATTCGCACAACTAATGCTTTGGGTGCGCGGCAGACCTGGTGGTCTCCTAGTCCTGGGTTCCTCCAACGTGGACGAAGCGTTGCGCGGGTACATGACGAAGTACGACTGCTCCAGTGCTGATGTTAATCCTATTGGCGGAATATCGAAGACTGATCTGAAGTCTTTCTTGCAGTATGCTAAGAACAGGTGAGAGAAAGGAAAATTACTGGTAATGTGTAATATTGGTTAGCCGATTGATCGCGCTTTTTTTTTACTGAAATGGACCTCGAGCTTCCTTTTGCCTTTGAGCAAATGCTTCCAACTCAAAAATCAACCCTGTACCTATATTCTTATTTTGAATATTATGGGCTTTAGGCATGGGCGTCGCCAAGGGGGGGGGGGGTCAGGGAGGGCAGCTGCTCCCCCCCTAGGCATTGAAATAAAATTAAGTCAAAGCCTTTTGTACAGACAAGTGCTCGTGGAGCTTTACACACTTGATTTTGAACCGTTATTAGTACAATCGCCGTAGAGGTAAGACTCGCACTATGTAGAGGTAAGACTGGCGACGCCCTCGGCTTCGGACAGAAATCAGTTCAGTGAGACAATTCAGTAAGTCAGGAAGACTTTTTTGTAAGTACATTATTTATTGTTTCTAGTGTTACTCGTTAAACTTTCCAGTTTGATGGCGAGAAGCGTTTGTTAACTGGTATAATAGGTACACAAAATCTATCAAAATCAACCTTAAAACTATCAACTAAGCACTTATTATAGTCAAGGATCAATCACACCGGAACGGACAGATCGCGGACGAGGGCTTCCGAGGACTTCCCAATACCCATTATGGATATCCGTTATATAACGACTTTTTATAAAAGTAAAAATAACAATAAATTTTTATATCTCACAGATTCTTCTTACCATCCCTCTCGGAGATCTTACAAGCGCCTCCGACAGCGGAGCTCGAACCGCTCGCAGACGGTCAGATCACACAGACAGACGAACAAGACATGGGCATGACGTACGCTGAACTGTCAGAGTTCGGACGACTGAGGAAGACGCAGCACTGCGGACCGTTCAGCATGTTCCATAAGCTTGTACATACTTGGAGTGACAAGTGTACACCTCAAGAGGTGAGATTTCGAGTTAAAAGCAGTCTTTTAGGTATTTCCCTGACTACTGCAAAAAGGATGGAGTTTCTTGTCATTTGTCTTTCATAAGTGCATTTTTACTTAGCTGTTTTTGTTGAAGTCGATCGCTATCATAGCGATCTAGTGGTATCAAGACACGTGGAAGCTGGTCAGTTAAAATTGATATGAAGCAGTTACCCGAATAGTTCTAGGAGTTACTGTTTACTGGCTGGCATTAAAAAAGATAGCATAATAATAATAATCCAATTTCGTAAACTATTTCGTCGAGCCAATAGTTTTCTTATCCTGCTTGCTGCTGTTCTTATTAACTGCTCCAGACCCACTTAAATCTTAGTGTTAATGTTTTCCACCCCGACCTGCTACCTCTTCCTACTGGCTGGCAGATAGCTTAATCATAATAATCCAATGTCGTAAACCATTTCGTCCAGCCAATGGTGTTCTTATTCTATGGCATTAACTGCTCCAGACCCACTTAAATCTTAGTGTTAATGTTTTCCACCCTGACCTGGTACCTCTTCCTACTGGCTGGCAGATAGCATAATCACAATTATCCAATGTCGTAAATCATTTCGTCCGGCCAATAGTGCTCTTATCCTATGGCATTAACTGCTCCAGACCCATTTAAATCTGAGTGTTAATGTTTTCCACCCTGACCTGCTACCTCTTCCTACTGGCTGGTAGATAGCTTAATCATAATAATCCAATGTCGTAAACCGTTTCGTCCAGCTAATAGTGTCCTTATCCTATGGCATTAACTGGTTATTTCGTCCAGCCAATAGTGTTCTTATCCTATGACATTAACTGCTCCAGAACCATTTAAATCTTAGTGTTAATGTTTTCCACCCTGACCTGCTACCTCTTCCTACTGGCTGGCAGATAGCTTAATCATAATAATCCAATGTCGTAAACCATTTCGTCTATCCAAGTCATAATAATCCAATGTCGTAAACCATTTCGTCCAGCCAATATTGTTCTTATCCTATCAAACTCCAAAAAGTACACAATTGACTTAATTTTACAGGTGGCAGAGAAAGTGAAGCACTTTTTCCGTTGCTACGCAATCAATCGTCACAAGATGACGGTCCTCACTCCGTCATACCATGCGGAAACCTACAGTCCTGATGACAATCGCTTCGACCACAGGCCGTTTTTGTACCGAGTACATTGGAACTGGCAGTTCAAAGCCATCGACGATGCTGTAAGTAAATGTTAGAGTAATGACTTACGTACAGAGCGTCTACGCTTATGTCAATCGTAACTAGAAGCCAAAAGGTCCTTGTAGTACACAAGGATCTTAGGGCGCCTGAATGACATTGACAAATACAATCAACAAACAATCACAACCACAATTTGGTGTCGTTGCTAAACATTTGTAATTGTAACATTTTCTTGTATTGAAAAAGCAAGATGGCTTTAGTTCCAATCTTGGCCGCATGTCAAAATAACCTTGTACGGTTGTACAATCACGGTCACGGACATCTGACCACTTTGATAACAAAATCCCGTGCACGCGATGACCACATCTGTTTACCGCCCCTTTTTACGAAGACCAATAAAAAAAAAACTTTTGTTTAAATAAATTTCTCAGGCTCTGTTACAATGATCACAGTTGTCTGATCACCTCAGCTGGTTATTTTACGGTCTTTTTTTTTTCATTTGCAAAAACAAGGGGCTCAGCAAAAATCTGATGCTGCGATGTTATTGGTTGATGAACGTGGGTAAACGTTACTATAGCGGCCGAGCGCTGCAAGCAGGAAAGTGTCCGCGATCGTATCGTGATCCGTGATATAGAAAGTACATTGGTCGCCTCACAGTACTGAGAGCGTCTCAAAATAAGACAACTCGTTCCTCTACCTGATATGATAATCAATGGCACAAATAGGAAAAGGGAAAATTACAGGATTTATTAATATCTCTTTTTTTCTTAAGACTGCGCCGAGCACACAGTGGAGCCCTCATCGTTTGTTCGGTGATTTCTTTTATTTTAGAATGAAAATGCAGAAAATAGGCACGTTAAGTTGTGCTTCACAAGACTATACGTTATTATTAGTACAAACAGTAGTTGTAAATTGTTATGTTTTATTGTAATCATCAAAACGGTAAATAGTGGCCACTGAGCTCCGTTTTAATGATTACAATAAAACATAACTATTTAAAACTACTGTTTGTGGTAATAATAACGTATAGTGTTGTGGAGCACAACTTAACGTGCCTATTTTCTGCATTTTCATTCTAAAATAAAAGAAATCACCGAACAAACGATGAGGGTACCACTGTGCGCTCGGCGCAGTCTTAAAGATAGAAGAGATATTCATCGCAGTGTTGATCTTTCGCCTTATCACTGCCTCTATGTTAGTTATTTCCCTGAAGTATGAATCCATTATGAGGGCAATCAACCTCATTAATTCTCGTCTCTTTATTGTTAGAACAATATTCATCATTTAAATGCAAATTGTGGTTGGTAATGAATTCTAACGTGTGTAATTAGTTCATGAATGCTGACAGATATTTTCCGAAAAATAAGCAAAAAGTTCAAAATGGTGGCTTATTACTTCAATGATAATTATTTTTGCCAGTTTCGTGAGTACTTTTTAAACTAAATATGTAATAATTTATTGGTTCGTTCATGATCATTACCCTACGAAAAATATTTTGTAATCATTAACGTATTTACATATCCCTTTGTTTTTCTTTCGTCAGGTAGCTCAGATGTCGAAAGACAAGCGAGGATCAAGCGACCGGCCTCAAGACGTCAAGTTAAGCAGTGCGTCCACATCCAACGTAAATTCACACTTTATGCGGGGAGATAGGAAGGGTGTCCTCATATAAATATTATAATTAATTAATTGACTCGCCATATAGTTGCAAATGGTAGACAATAAGCATTATCTAGACGTAAACATGACACATCGAGCTTTAGAAAGTGTTTGTCACACAGGTGACAGTGACAAAGACGGAGCTATTAACAAAGCCGATCTTATAGCCCAAGTGTGCACGGGCGATTTTTTCCCGCGGCAATTTTTTTCGTGCACTGGATTTTCAACGCACTGCTTAGCACCGAGGGTTGAAAATCCAACCGTTTAATTTTTGACGCGCTGGAATTGGGAGCTTATTCCACTAATCCCCCCTGAGAGAATCCCCCTCAGTGGAAAAAACTGAACCCTAAAGTAAAAAAATCACTTTCAGGGGATCTTGGAATAAGTTTTTTTTTTCAGTTCTAATTTCCCCCCCTTAGCGGGATTATCAGGGGTGAATTCTAGACTGTTTTCAGATTCCACTTTTCCTCCTAAGGGGGATTTTCAGGGTGGATTTGTGGAATAAGCCGAATTGGGGTGCGCTCTGTTGGATACTCAATTCTCGGCAGAACACCGAAAGTTGAAAATCGAGTGCGTGATAAAATCCCGCCGCTAATTTTTACGTCCGTGCCTACGTCGGCTTACTAACTCTCGATGTGTCATTTTAACGACCTGGTGCTAATTATATCTCTAGCCTGCTGCTAAAAGGGCCACTATCAATCATTTTTATTTTCAGTAATAAGCATTAGAACAACAACCAGCATTGATAGTTATTATTGACATGTTATATTGTAGAATGACAAAAATCTCTTTTTGTTATTTGATACAAATATGTAGGTTGATTTATAAATTAAATTCAAATTCAAGAAAAAAAAATGATATTTTTGAAAATCCTTTTGCTATTTAAGCCTTTTTAGCATTAACAAGAATCCTATGTTATTTCCACATTATGAATAAAATTTAAAAGGGCATAATTATGTTGACTTTGATCGTTTTAGTTCCGACTCTATTAAAGAAAAAAAGAAAGATTTTTTTTTATTCTGCACGAACAAGACACATAAAAACAATAAAACAAAGTAACTAAAAGCCTCGTATTCAAAACCTTAAATATAACAAAAAAGTTTGACAGTTGTCCATTGCTTGATGTCAGGCCAAGACCAAAGACAATAGATGTTGCGTAATATAATGCTTGAGCAGTGGTGGCCCAGCGGTAACGGCCGCGACTTATGAGTTGTAGGTCGTAGACAGGCGCTTTTGTGTAAATAATTTAATCACCACTGCTCCCAAAACGGTGAAGGAATACATCGTGAGGAAACCGGCATGTCCTAGAACCAAAAAATCGAAGACATGTGACGTCTACCAACCCGTACTGGGCCCGCGTGCTGGATTTCGGCCCACTCCCTTTCACCTAGAGGAGGCCTGTGTCCCAGCAGTGGGAACACTATAGGCTGATTATGTATGTTATGTAATCCAATGCGTTACTAGAGCAGTGTTTAAAAAAAAAAAACCCTATTGGCTTAAGTACACACGGCTACACATCAAGCTATACATTTCCAGTATAAGCTAATCTCGCATTGTATAGGATTTCCGTATAGTGAGAGGTCAGTTCATTCTGGAAATGTATAGCTTGATGTGTAGCCGTGTGTATTCTGCAGCCTTTTTAACACTTAATAATTTTTATGTAACAGTATGAAAGCACACACCACATTGGCCTTTTTAACATAGTATCTTTTGACAGATCGTCGTTAGAATTACGCCCTTTTAGCACACATAAATATGTCACTTTTTCAATAATTTGGCAGTAAAATCTCATTTTACCCAAAAACTTAGTTTGGCCGTTTTAGCACCAAGCCACAGGTATGTATACTGACTTCGCTGTTGTGCTTGACACTTAGTTAATTCGATATCGATAGAAAGATTTTTTTTTCAAAAAAACCCTTCAAAAATGCTTTTTTTTGTGTATACTCTAGTAGAGTATACATTAAAAAAATATAAAATACTCCATTTTAAAGTTAACTATTTTTTTTTTTGTTGAAAAAAATACTTCAAGATTCTCTAGTGTAAAGTTGCCAATATGTCGTTTGGTCAATATTGTCTTTCAAGCGTCGATATAATTAGTAAATAAACTTCGACCTAATAGTGTGTAGTGAAACTTGGACCTAATTAGTGGTTAAGTGCGATATATTTGTGGCTTATACAGGGTTATTGGTAAATCACTATCAAACTCTCAGGACTATATTACTAACATCATAAACAACAACCTTTGTTCTATGACTTTTATTATTCATCAGATTTTTATTTATCATATTTCATACAAAAAAGACATTATTTAAATTCAACGCTCTAAATGTTACGAACTCAGAAAGAAAGAAAGAGTATTTATTGGGACTCATACAGGAAGATCACATTTTAAACTAAACACACTCATAGTAACAATAATAAAAATAAAAAAATAAAACAAAAGTAAAATGAAAACAAAATCCTGTACGGGGCCAAAAGGCTCCTATCTCAGCATGATGCTGCGACATTTTTAAAATAAGTTTGCTGCGCTGGTATTCTGATAGGGCCTGCTGTGATGTCACGGACAGATACAGAAATAAAAAGTAAAAATAATAAAATAAAATAAAAAATAGATGTGTGAAATAACGTAAAATAAAAATAATAATATTTAATAAAAATCATTGGAATCCGCGTGGCAGTACCCGACGTAACGCGTAGCATTTATCAACAACGCATTACTAACATCATAATCAATTAAATGACTTAATAATTCATCAGATTTGAATTTATCAGACTTTCATACAAAAATAAAAATATTTAAATTCAACGCTCTAAATGTATAGAACAACGAAATCTTGAAGGTTTGTTTTTGATAAATGTGTTCTGTTTTGTAAAAAGTTGTTTATGATGTTAGTAATACAGTACTACAATGTTACCGCCTTACTTATAAACGAGTAATAAAGTTATACTATGAATAACTTCGGTATAACCATACATTTTTGAAGTTTATACCTAGTATAACTTTATTCCGCGTTTATAAGTTCTTACTTATTTAGTTTACTTACTTGGTTAGTTTTTAACCAATAACCCTGTATTTTTTAATAAAAGTTTGTAGTATGATGCAGTTATTAAAAGCTACTTTTTGAATGCAGTCTTAAAATCGAACAACTTATTGCTGTATTTGCTTTTAAAAACTTATCACTGGGACAGATGTTAACTACTGCTTTTTATTGTATCGTGTAGTTATATTCCGTACACTGAGAGAATGGTTTTTTGACACCTGTCAATTTCATACAAACGTATATGTGTTTTACGAATTTTAACTCTATTAGTTCCAAATCTTGTACAACTGACAGGTGTCAAAAACGTATTCTCTCGGTGGACGGAACTATAGAGTTAGCATTATTATAAAATTCTAGACCTATATCATAATTAAGTGATTGTGATGGTTCCTAATTATTATTATTATTAATACACACAGGACAATAACGGAGTGAAAAAATTGCTAATGATGAGCAAAACATGTCCCAATTTCTGCCTTAGCCTTAAAAATATATCTCCATAACTTATTCTTTGAATTTAAATTACGTGGAATTGGTTGAAATGAAATGATAAAATATTTACTTTTATCGATTTTATATTTTTAGTTTTTTAGCAAATCTATTGACATTTTTGTATTATATTTTGATAGTCAATGCATGCAAAAATATATATCTATGCATTGCATAAAACTATAAGATATTTTTATTATTAAATCCTTTAAGGATGAGTTTCGTATGGGATTTAATAATAAAAATATCTTGAAATATTCAGTGAAAATTTTCTATCAAAATATATTTTTGGTCTTTTATTTATGAGCTTATTAAAATAATTATTTTTAAGAGAAACGAAACGACACAATTAGTGTAGATAGCTTAGCCATACTTATAATTATTTCATAGGTATTGTTTATGACGTATTTACGTACAAATTTCTGTTAGTTTTTGTATTAATTCTTGCTACAATAAATTGCTGTTAAATGACTTATTATTCTTTTATTTACTAAGGGAATGGCTGGCTTTCCTCCAGTGGTGTGCGAGGGAGAGAAAAAGAGCTGTGCGTTCATATGTCTCTTTCCACCGAATCTAAGAAGTATAACAAAGCGAGTAATATGTGCGCGGACGCAGTGCGGTAAGATGACATGTCTGCTTTTACAACTACGTCGCAACCACAGGACTGTGTTCCGTCGGGGAACGTCTACCAAAACGTCAGGACATACCTTTACGTAATAAGTACAACAAAATGTCTTTAAGAATTATTTAGTAAGTAGTTTCTAATGAGTTCAGGTCATATAATTTATTTATTTGGTACTAGCTGCTGCGCGTGGCTTCACCAGCGTGGCTTTTTCTATACAAATAAATAAAATTGAAGCGTCTGTTTGTAATGTAACATTTTTTTTTAAATCCACGCGGGCGAACCCCCGGGCAGCATCTAGTCGAAAATAAAAGTAGCCGAAGTTACTCCTTATATCATCAGCTACCTACCAGTGAAAGTCCCGTCAAAATTGGTCCAGCCGTTTCGGAAATTAGCCGGACGTTTGGTCCGGCTAATTTCCGAAACGGCTGGACCAATTTTGAATTAGAAAATTCTAGACACACTTACAGAGGTTGCTGATTGAGTCGTTTATCATAATTCCTTCTCAGTCACGAGATAATATTATTTTTAAAGAGTGGTTCTAGTGGACCCGCGAGCGCCTTCTTAAAAGTCTGGTACTTAATAGGTAGCGGTTGAAATCTTACATGTTTTTGTCGGTCAGAAATATTGAACTTACCACCAGAACCTAAATCGCGCAAAAAGCCGGTTTCACATTCAAAGAGTGTCACAAAAATAAAACAATACACATTTACATATACATATTTATTTATTAAACTTACAACAAGTAGTTCCAACTCAATATTAATCATCATATCAGTCCATAAACTAGATCATTTAATTAACGATTATTAGAAATCATTGATTA
The DNA here is from genome assembly GCA_947523025.1 of Dryobota labecula. Classification (NCBI taxonomy): domain Eukaryota; kingdom Metazoa; phylum Arthropoda; class Insecta; order Lepidoptera; family Noctuidae; genus Dryobota; species Dryobota labecula. The sequence goes on along the minus strand of OX383287.1, from coordinate 18,282,938 downwards.
TTCCATGGTTGCTGCCTACGGCCCGGATTCCTCTGTCGCTGACGTCGGTCGCGTACCGTCAGTCGCGTAGCGCGCTGACCATCAGCGCCAATGAAAACATCCGTAGTGCGATACTGACCGCTCCACGGTACAGGCGTCTCCAAGTGGATTTGTTGTGGATTTGTGAAGCGGAGTTTGAATTTGGGATATTATTATGAACCCGTTTATAAATTGTTTAGTTGCTGCAGCATACTTACGCAAGCGGAGACGGCGTCAATATAGAAAAAAAAGATATCACATTCACCCAATTGTTGCTGATAGGGTGACGAATGGTGAATTTTCTACTTTATTTGAAAAGCTACGTCAGGACGAGGAAAAGTTTTTTAATTATTTTAGAATGAATGAATGAATGAATGCAGGACGTTGGCGCACCTCGGCAATCACACGTTCGGTATCAATGTTCATGGTGGCGGGCGACTGTACGCGCGCGTGCCGACGGTCGGGAACAGAGTGAGGACGCTCATAGCGTTCTATAGCGCGTCAGTCGACCGACGAACGCGGCGCTGACGAGCGAGACCGACGCGCGTCATCAGCGGCGCGTAGCAACTCGCGCGCCGCTGATGTCAGCTTTACAGTGTGGTGCTTCATAGAACACAACGTATATTCGTACGCGCGACCGACATCAGCGACAGAGGAATTCGGGCCTAAAGGTTCTTCTTAACGGCCGAACGCTGTAAAAGATTGAAATAATTATATACTTTTTTAAATATTTTTTGATATCAAACATGCAATGGCCAATTTCCAAATTATTTTCCAAATTATATTGTATTTATTTTAAAATTATAAAAAAAAATATATATCTGAAATCCTTACAATAAGTCCTTTCATTTGATAAGTCACACGGTACAGTTTGCAAAACTTTTTATTTATATTTTCTATTTGCCCTCCAAAAGTGACCCCCATATTCTACATTCATTTACTTACGTTACACGTCCATGTTTGGGTCACAGAAGTTCATATGTGTACCAAATTTTAACTAAATCGGTCCAGTAAATTCGGAGCAAATTTACTGTGACAGACACGAGTAATCCTATAAGGGTTCCGTTTTTCCTTTTGAGGTACGGAACCCTAAATATGAATTGTTTGTCAAATAATACCTATGTTATTAAAAAAAAGTTTATGGTATTATTATTTAGCAAACTTGTATTGTGTTGTTTATTGATGAAATGACAAATCTATTTTTGCCAATCGTTACTTGTCAAGAGACTATTTGTAAATTCGCACACAACACACATACATACACACAGTTAATATCCGTAGAAAATTGAATATCGTTACTTATGTTTAAATTCAAATTCAAATATATTTTTTTTTCTCTTCACAAACAATGACATCATAGAGACAAGTTTAAAAAACAATGGTGCCGATTCCCTTGTTCACAAACTAAACTAAATTTAAGTTCAGTGCATCTTTTTTTTTCTATTTCATTAAGAAAAGGACAGAAGATAAATTTTAGTTTAGTCCTGTCAAATTAATCAGCGCTTGACGTAAATTGACGTAATTTAGTCGGCAAGTTTTTAATCACGTCTAAACTTGTATGGAGTAGTGACAGGTGCTGATTAATTTGACAGGACTGAACTAAAATATAACTTTTGTCCTTTTCTTAATGAAATAGAAAGAAAAAGATGCACTGAACTTAAATTTAGTTTAGTTTGTGAACAAGGGAATCGGCACCAATAACTAATTTATTTTGTGCTGATATTCTAAAACTGGCTTGATAAAGTCCTCTGTTCATTGGGTGGCAGTGGCAAATAACAGCGGCCTATGAAATCATTTGCTATGCGATTTGACCATAAATCAAATGTTTTTGAAAGGTTAAAAAAAAAAAAAGTTTTTCCTTACTGGTAAAAGCGTTCGTGATTTCTTTTCGGCCTTTTTCCAAAAAGTCCCACAATAGGGTAATACCTTGTTCTATGGGGTTTGCTGAAAAATATTATTTTTATATAAGTATAGGCAACTATTAGATTCTAATACTGTTGGAAGGTACAGATGTAAGACTGCCAGACAGCTATGAGTGGCAAAAAGGACACCGTACAAAAAAGACCTATTTCTGAAACTCTAATTAACTCGATGCGCCATGATGAATTACTGCTGGGTACTATACACATTATAACCTACATTGATATAGTTGTTGGGGTACCTAAACCAAGTTCCTACAACGTATAGTCAAGTTATTTAAGGCGGTATGATCCGATAGAGACCACTCTTACTAGTTTTTTGAATCCATGGGAAACATAAAAAAACAGTGTTATAAAAATCGGAAAAGATATATCTTATTTAAGGATCTGGCGGAAATGCAATCGTGTTTAATAACACGATTAGATTAACTTTGCTGGATGGAAAAAGATCCCAAAGTTACCCCTTTTCGTAATGTTTAATCAATCTCATAGCTACAAAACAGACGGTTTTTTCTTTTTTTGTATGAATCAATGAAAAGGTAGTAAGAGTGTTTAGTACAATTCGCAGAGTTTGTCTTGATAAAATATGTAATTAAAATAATAATTACTCCCAAATGCGCGAGACAACCACTTCGCGAGCCTTCTACAGTCGGCTCGAGCGCTCATAGCACCTTAAAGAGTACTGAATTGACACCCTGAATTTTTGACATTGGCCTCTGTTCGATGCCGCTGGGACACGCGACGTTTCGAATGTTTGAAACCAATTTTTACTTTTTCGATATATTTTTTTTTTCCTTGAGTAGGTACCGTTAATCACGAACTTCCACTGCAAAACGCCGCGGAAACGTGGTGAAAAATTTCTAAATTGTCTACTCAATACTAGTACTAGGTACCTAGTACCTATTTCATGTATTATCAGGTGGACCTAATCCATACTAATATTATAAATGTGAAAGTAACTCTGTATGTCTATCTATCTGTCTGTCTATGTTACGTTTTCACGCCTAAACCGCTGAACCGATCGTCATGAAATTTGGCAGAGATATAGCCTGGGATATGGAGAAGGACATAGGCTACTTTTTTACGCGATAACCGACATACACGCGGGCGAAGCCGCGGGCAAAAGCTATTAATACATGAAATAGGTACCTAGTACTAGTATTGAGTAGACAATTTAGAAATTTTGGATAAAAAACCGGTAACCTCTAGGTTACCGGTTTTTTATCCAAGTAATCAGACAAGAATATATTTATGAATAGCTTTCAGTATTATTTTACGTACTTACAGGGGGCTTGGTGAGGGATCGAAGATGCGACACCGCTCGGCGCTGAAAATGTCCAAGTTATGTCGTTGTGTTATTTGTCTAATGGTCTTGAAGCAAGTTTTAATTTTGAAGGATTCAACTAATTATTGTTACCTATCTTAAGGTATTTTAGTTCTAAAATTGCTTATTCCAAATGCCTGATTACTTAATAATAAACATAGGCTTGTAAAAAAACTCCGATTAAATATCACCGCATAGTCGCATACTTATGCTTGAAGACATAAAAATACGGTTCTGGATCGCCGTCTAGATTGGAATAGCAAGGTCAGAGGAGCCTAGCCAAATACGCTCAGATGAGTTTATCAGAATAGCCATGTTTTTATCAAATAATAGCGACCTATTATAGGTATATAAAACTAGCTGGACCCCGCGGTTTCACCTGCGTAAGTTTAGATTCCGTGGTTTATAAGCAAAATGTTGCCTCTTTGGCAAGGATCTCCATTAAAAGAAAAAAAATATATATAGCCTATGTTACTTCCTGATAATTTAGCTTTCTATTGGTAAACAATGGTTAAAATCGGTCCTGTAGTGCTATTCTGTAACCATCTCACCGTGAAAACTTAGGTGAAGTGAGCTGTCAATAGTGTCAATCCCTAGTCTCAGATGGAATGACAGTTCACTTCGAGATCACTTCACCTAAGGTTTCACGGTGAGATTTTTACAGAATAGACCGGCAGTAGTTTCGAAGCTTATTCGATGCAAACAAACAAAAAAATCTTTCCTCTTTAGTATAGATATGGAATTTAATGCACTTACCTGCCGCTGGTGCTGCAGGAGAGTTGGTGGCTGGTGTAGCAGCTATAAAGAAAATAAAAATAATTGAATCATCACGTCACTTCGGGGTAAACAGAGTTCTGGCTTCTATACCTACGGCTATAAACTCATTCGGCAGTTGGGTAAGATATTCAGTCCTGTATGAAAGGGGGAAGAACCAACGAATGATATCTGGGTACCTACATACCGATTAAGTTTTAAAATGTTTCTATAACTCGATACAAGAGCCATAGGTTCAGGTAGTGAATATTAGGTAGCTACTTATTTCAAATGAAGGGAATGCATTGAAATTCTTTAACGCGTTTCTTTGTCCCGTTCCTAAAACTGATGCGTTATGAATGTTAAATGGTTAAATTCAAAGAATCAACAACTAGATGTTTTGTCTAGGATAAAAACACGCATAATTTGAACGCAGAATTGAGCAATACTATAAGACTGCAAACTGCATTATCAAATTCAATAATTTTTAAGTATGGGCACAGAGCCTAAAGACCAAGGTCTTCAATCAGTGCATCCTGCCTGTTATGACTTACGGAGCCGAAACGTGGACACTCACGGTACGGCTGGTCCATAAATTCAAGGTCGCTCAGCGAGCTATGGAACGGGCTATGCTTGGAGTTTCTCTGAGAGATCGAATCCGGAACGAAGTGATTCGGCAGAGAACCAAAGTTGTCGACATAGCTCACAGAATAAGCAAGCTGAAGTGGCAATGGGCCGGCCATATTAGCCGTAGAACCGATGACCGTTGGGGTAGACGTGTTCTTGAGTGGAGACCGCGAATTGGCAAACGTAAGGTAGGACGCCCTCAGGCTAGGTGGAGCGACGATCTTCGCAGGGTGGCTGGTAGCAGCTGGATGAGAGTTGCCGAGAATCGAGCTGAATGGCGTGCAATTGGAGAGGCCTATGTCCAGCAGTGGACTGCTATAGGCTGATGATGATGATGATGATGGGCAAAATAAATTCAATCTTGGGCTTTAAATGGTTCTTGGTGCCGTTGATTTTTTCGTCGCACTGAAAAAAATATTTTGCCTAACTACTTCGGCTATTTCAGGAATAATCAAAGTTTGACAAGACTTTATAAAAGTTAACTTGATTTAATAAAAGTGATACACAACAGCCAGCACAGGTTTTGGTTACATGTTGCATAAAGTTATGTGGTCACTTTTTTGTGTTACTCGTACATGTTGACGAAAGTTTGGTTATGTATAAGTAAACATTTTTTTCAGTGCGGGGAACTCGGCATTATAGCTAGCTGAAATCACAATTCAAACATAAATATTACGCGTCGAATACCAAATCAAAATAATAAAAATATCTTCTTATTTTTAACTTGGTTAACAATTTTGTGGCTTACCGTCGGGTGTAGCTGCCGGGGCTGCCGGGGCCGCCGGGGCTGCCGGGACCACCGGGGCTGCCGGGACCACCGGGGCTGCCGGGTCCTCCGGGGCTGGCTTAGCACTCTTAAAGGTTGAGAAAATTCATTAATAATATTATAATTTTAACAATATTATAATTGAATATAACGTTCTTAAAATGTTGTACTTAGTATAATAAAACTAGCTATTGCCCGCGGCTCCGCCCGCGTGGATGTCGGTTATCGCGTAAAAAAGTAGCCTATGTCCTTCCCAAAGTATACCTCTCAGCCAAATTTCATGACGATCGGTTCAGCGGTTTAGTCGTGAAAACGTAACATACAGACAGACAGAGTTACTTTCACATTTATAATATAATATTAGTATGGATAGTAACTTACCACGTATACAAACGCTGCAGCGATTACAAAAAAAACGATAGCGCACTTCATTTTTCCTTAATTTTTTTATCACTTTACTGTTGATACAACTTTAGCGTCCAAATTGGTACTAATCTGTTCGCAGCAGTATGCGTGTTTTATACAAAATCTGTGTACTGAAGAAATACAAGTAACAATTGACAGAGTAATTGGTACTCAAGTATTATTTGTTTGTCGCTCATTCCCTCCGCATCATTAACCTTTGTTAAGAGATCACTCACTGTCTATTTTTCCATCTCAATTCGAGCCATGTACGTAGGTAAGGCTGAGTTTACGTAGTACTAGAGAACCTATGGAGTTATTATGATCTGCAGATCTAGGAAAACGTCAGAACTCATACCCCATATACTCGCGAGAAATAAATCAGACTTACATAGGACAATCTTGATATTTATCTTTTTAGGGTTCCGTACCAAAATGGTAAAAAGGAACCCTTATGGTGCGACTCAGTCTGTCCGTCTATCTGTCATAGCTGGATATCTCAAGAACTACTAATGCTATTAACTTGAATTTGGAATAGTTTTAGATGACGTTTGCCCAACTTTTAAGCAAATAAGATTTTTTCTTTGTAACAGGGTTTGAACGGGTTTCTTAAAAATTCGATGTGGGGTATTCATTCTAAAGAAAAACGGCCACATTCCTCTAGATCGTATTTTGTTGCTTCGTGTCTCAATATGAAACTTTATAAAAGGTATTAGAACATTCTAGACATACTTACCGAGGTCGCTGTTGAGCCGTTTTTCATAATTCTTTCTCAGTCACGAGATAATATTTTTTTTAAGAAGTGGCGCTAGTGTACCCTTGTACGCCCTCTTAAGAAAGCAAAATATTTCAGAATGATTGAGTACACATTGTATACAATTTTGCATTTTTGTACACCTGTAAAAACTGTGAGAGTCGTTAAAATTTAAGTAGGTGAATTCATATCTTAATTTTTAAGAGGTATGAATGAGGAACAGGGCCTTTACTCCCCAAAAAAGGTTCGAGTTTGATTTTGATTCCGATTCGATTTCTAGTGTTATTTCTAGTGTTGGATTCAAGAGTATGGATCGGCATTTAATTCGAACCCAATTCGAGTGATTCAGAACTCGATGCTGTCGGCCTGTAAGGCCCCAGAAGCGAGTTCGAATCGGAATCAAAATCAAACTCGAATCGTTTTTGGGAGTAAGGCCCCAGGGTGTAAAGTTCACTCATACTCTATAGTAAAGGGAGGATCCTCCGACCAGACGGGTGTTGTGTCTGGTGGGCAACTGCCCAACGGTTGATGTCGGATATATGCTAGTCGCGCGGTAAACTCTGATAACGCGATACAGGATTTGTGACGTCAGGTCTTTGATGCGTAGTTCGCATGTGGCGTTGTTGATACCGCCACATTACTCACCTCCGGAGACCGGAGGTCGATAGTGGGCTGAGTCAGTGCATATGATGCTTGCCAGGGCCAGTTGCGATTCCAGTGAGTCGGTACCGGGTGCCGCATAGTTCACGGTGAGTCCGCCTTGTGCCCAAGTAAGTATGTCAATAATAGCACCACAACATTGTCTCTCTAATGTGAAGTCATCCTTATACCAAGAAAGACAACTTGTTAGTTATGCGACCGCCAATTTTACGCTTTTCAAAAACATTTTGCACACGTCCGCATAATTAGGAAACTTGAACTTGTATGGACAGAATACTTTATTGTTGTAGTTTTACTCATGGAAATGGCTGAAAAATAAATATAATGACGCAAATCTATTTAGATTTTTTGTGAATGAAAAACACACTGAAAAATGTCTAGCTATTAAATAACATGAAAAAAAAAACATATACCATTTTTTCGAAATCTTTAATGACAGACAGACATTTCTACTGTACCTTCTTACGTAAATTAGTAATACCTATATGATTTTAAAAGAACCAAAAGTCTTTCACTTTGACCGGATCAAAATCAAACTCAGGGGGAGTTAAACTAACGTTTTCAACTTTGTGCACTTCTTTTAAATTAGGAAAAGCCAGCTGAAGCTGAACAGTGATGTACACGAACGTGGAAGCTGCAATTGTCAGTACAAGGCCAGTGTTGAAGGAAAACATACCGTATATGGAAACATTGGCATCTCTTACTTCCAAAATGTTTAATATGTCTTTCGTCAGTCTGAAGTTTTTAGCTGAAAAAACGAAGACGTAATAATAGTTATACATTCTTTTGTTATGCAAAATTAAATTTACCAGAACTGTCAAAGTAAAGAACGCATTTTTGTCGCAAGATAATTAGTGTACCTATTAGATTTAAATTACCTTGAAGATTTAATATTTGAATTTTCTATAAAAAGTCATACGGTCATCCTTCTTAATAAATAATAATAATTCTTAATAATTTAGCAAAGACGAGGGTAATCGTGATGACTCTTGCAGATTGTAGACATGGCTCAGAACAAAAGCGAGATGGCCCTATAATTCTTAAAGAGGGCATTGTCGTCCTTCTTAAAGCAAAGTATCACCACACATCTGTTCCCTGCCTGTGGCGTTTTGCCCTCGAGTATGACGAAATCCAACAGTTTCTGGAGGGCCTTAAGGCGTTAATGATCGGTGCGAACGTATCACAGGACATCCAAAATTGAAAATGATCAGGATATGGTGTGGTGTTCCTTCTACCATGTTGGTATAGTCGGTGACCTGAGATAAGTATCCACTTCAACAACTTTTCTAGGTAGGGTGGATAGTTATCTCGGGTCACCAAACGTACTTATACCCGAGGTAATCATATTGTACTAACCAGAAGTATTCGGCTTTAATTGTATATAAGCGCAGATGAGCTTCATTTGTTCTATTTGTCCGAAGAACAAATCTGACTGAAAGCTTATTGTTAGTAAGTGAAACCAACTCGCGCCTGACCAGCCTAACATAGCAGTCGCCCTCATTATCATTGTCTGGAATATTATAAATTTATGCGTTAGTAAATTATAAGAAAATTCGAAAAAAGTGAAGTACAGTATGATTTCATAAATAAGTGGTTATACATACGTCAGACGTTTGAATATACATAATAAATGTTTGAACTGCCACCAAAGAACCGATTGCGATCGTTAGTACAACTAAAACAAGCTGAAAATGTAAAACGCGTTACTATTTAATCAAAGATTGCTGGGATATTGTAGTGAGTGATATTTTAATAAGAAAACTTACAGCAAAACTGAAGCAATTCTCTATTCGTCGTAATAGATCAAAACACATTTTGAGAACGACACAAAAATCTTTAGTATCAGGTCTAGTATGGAAAGTCACCCGATCATCATATTCATCCTTCCAAAACAATGTGTGGAACAGCCATTGTTTCGGAATGTATTCCATTTTAATCTTTGTTATTTTCATTAAAGCTACATTTAGGAATCGACTTCTCGTTGTTAGAAAGGAATATAAGTATATGAAGAAACAAAATTCGTCGTAAGCAAAAAACATCCAAAGGAAGTAAAAACTTCCCACCACATGTATCGCGATGGAAACGTGGAATACGTAGTACATGTAAGCCACGACGAACACTTGAGTTAATCCTATCGCGGCCACTATTACTCTGTACAAGATGATTGATATGTGTCGCATAAAGGCAGTTTCTTCAGCTCCGAGGATTGTGTCAATTTCGATAGCGTTCAGCATTAAGTCCAAACCTGCGTATTGGTCACCAAAAGTAATGTCGGAGATAAGTAAATTTCCAAATATCGTAAAATGCAATATTACTATATACTCGACTGTACTGAGGTACGTTTCTCCCGGGTTAGAGAACCATAATAGGTAAGATGCACTGGCGTTGGCGTAGATTAAAACGAAAATGTTGTACAACTTTGTGTTTCTTTTGACAATTTTGCCTTTTCTAATCACAAACCGACAAAATCCAGTTATTTCTAGTATTCGGAAAATTCTAATGAAATTTTTTACATATTCTTTCATTAGTTGATTTCTAATGGACACATCCATTTTGTAACGTCTTGAAGCTTTGGAGCAATAACGATGACTGAGAAATTGGAATCAAAATATTATTGTGTCATCATCATTATGAGACATATCGTACCCTCCGGGGTTAAATCAGCTTCGATCAGTTTTACCCCAGAGTCAAATTAGGTACTATCTTTGATCGTATTGGTAATTTTAAAATTACGTAAAATGTGATATAGATATTTAATTGATTGTTTTTTCCTGTTTTCATTTTGGAGTATAGGTAATAAAACAACAGAAGTTTTATTGATGATATATTGCTTATCAATACAGAGTAACAAATTGTTTGTTTCTTAAAATACAGTTTGAAATTGTATCGAAATGCTAATAAATGCAACAGACAAGTATGTATAACGAAGGCATTGCGCTATCACAAATGTTACGGACCGCGTCGACGCATCGACTAATGATAAGCCAATCTAAAAGTTCAGATCTATTCAATCTTACCAATTGTACAAAATATTTTAACAATATCCTTTTAAAAAATCTCATAAATGCTAAGTAGGTACTACTAACATAATTAGTTAATATTACTTTCTCAAAATTTTACTACTATTTTCTAAATTTAGACATATTTACAATTCTTTAAGTACCTAATTTATCCACAAGCTTCGCTGTGAAAGCGCAAATGTATCAATTGAGCATCATAGTCTTTTATACCCTCTTTCAATAACTCGGAAGCGCTTCATCAAGGCGACCTTGATGTCTAATTAAAATTACAACAATTGACGCATTAAATAACACATTTACACAATACATGATTCTCACACACACTCACAGCACAAACTGTAACCGATCAATATTATAATTTAAATAATATAAATACTTCTAGAAATGCAGTTCAACTTGGTACGACATGTCGTGACGCCGCTACGGGGCGACACTGTCGAATTTAAAAAATTTGGACTTTATTAAAGTACAAAACAAAAAACAAACATAACATTTTTCTATAGTTACAATACAAATTAAAATTGTGACATAATTTGTGTTTTAATTTGAGAAATAATTAGGAGCTAGTATCACTAAAACGAGGAAAGAGATTCCTTACCGTGGATTAAATTTATACCAAAGCATAAAAGCTTTGATATTTTGTTTATGGGTCGGACAAGAAGTGTCATCCGATCCATAAATCGCTTCATTTCAAGTCAGCAACGTGTACATCGTATCTAGCACCATCCACTTTTACTCCATCACGACTATCTCGCTTGTCTGTCCTGGCTGGTTTGAAATGAAACTTACAATCGATTTCTATGAGACAATCGGACTAAAGCTAAATTTTAGTCTAACATAATACTAATCTTAAACATAATCCCGTACCATCACCAAAGATTGCACATAATACCCGATACTTTGATTTTTTAATTGCAGTCATGCCTAACTATAGGCCAGTGGATTATTTCACATTGACTGTTAAAAAATTAAGGTATTTTTTCAATGGAACAAAACATGGATACTGTTCCGTAGTTTAATACAAAAAAATCTGTATTATCTAAAAACACGGAATGTCTACAATAGTAGTTTGGAAGACAAAATCAATTACATAACTAAGAGGAATTTCGAGTGTGCAGGCTCAAATTGAACTAAATTAAGAACTGGGCTTTTTGTAAAATATTGTATACTTTTAAAGCGGACGGAATAAATTCGTAGTGTTAAGTACATTTAATTATGCCATTTTCAATAGATTTGATGGACCATGTTTTTGAAAAAATCCGATACCTTAATTGGTACCTGTTGTTTGAGACTTGTATTCATTAAAGACAAATTGTTCTTATGTATTGGACGTGGTAGTCATTGCATTACGAAGAGAAATACCCATAGTAAGTCTATGTTTAGTTTGATCCATAGTAATAAAATATCCTTAATGATTGCAAGTGCTAATTATAACAGTTATGAAATTATCATTAATGTATGTTTAATTGTGTACTGGCATTGGCAGCTGTCCTAAGAGCTGGTTCGCGAACGTCGCGTTAGTGAACTTGAAATGTCGTTTGTCGTAGAACTTGAGCAACGCAGGGGAATAAGGGTGCTGTTTCTTTAGATGCATGTAGTGTTCTTCTGGTTCTGATGTTGTGTGTCCGCATTCTTCACATACGTACATCTGGAATTAATTAAATAGATTTTATTAGTGACGATATTCGGGTACAGTTTTTTTATTACATAGTCTACGTTCTTATTTTTTAGAATAGCAAGCATAAACTTAAGAAACGAGGCGTCCGTGTGATTTAATAATCTCTCATTATTTCAACTTTTGAGTAGTGGGAGTGACGATGTTGATTATACTTATGCTATGAATATGAAGAACGAAGGTACTCATTGAGATACGGAATTTATAAAATAGGCAATAGAGGGGTGATCATTACCTTAGTCCTCCTTTCTTTGTACGCGTAAGTGTGTTGAACTCCGTGTACTTTCAGGCAGTGGGATTCCAGAGAGCATCTTTGGGTAAATGATTTCTCACAGAGGTTGCATTTGTAGGGTCGGACACCGGTATGCGTTCTCGTATGTCTTTTCAGATCGAACGTGTCGTTGAACCCTTTGCCGCAGAAGGTGCATAAATATCGCTTCACATCTGAGTGGCATTTCATATGTCGGTTCAGCAGCCTCTGTAAAGTGAAGTTCTTGGAGCAGACCCTGCAAACGAACTTCGTGGGATCGTCTTCGCTAACTAATACTTGTTTATTCTTCTCCTCTTCTCGTTGTCTCGCGTTGGCTTCAGTTGCTAATGGATTTTTGACACCGTGTCCACCATTAATGAATTCCAACGGGAGTTCTGCTGGTAGACCCAACTGTAATTAAATAGAGAAATTATAAGACTTATGTTCTAATTACATACATGTGAAGATAGTAAAAATGTGCTTCGAAAAGGGTATTGTGCCAGAAGAAAAGGACGAAATTCATTATTGAATTATAAATTGACTATTGCTTCCATTGCGACACGAATACAATTTCAAATGCAGTAAGTTAAAGCATAAGTTGATTTAGGCTCGGCGTAATAAAATGTATTTTATTACAACTTCTATGTCGTATTTTTATTTATTCGATGACATAGAAGAAAGGAAATGCATTAAAGCTTCGCCTTAAAATCAAATAATGCTTACCCTTTGTTGCAAGATATGAATTTTGCCATCACCGGCAGAGGCTTTCTTGACACTTACAGCAGCAGCAGGACTGAGGGATGCGTTCTCGATGTGACTGCTCCCGTCAAGCGAGTTGTTCCCGCCGGGCGACGGCAGCGACGTGCCGGACGGCGAGTCCAGGTCAAGAGAAGGATGACTAGTGAAGGGGAAGCCGGGAGACAGGATTTGTTGTCTTTGTTGCAGTTGCACGTGAATTTGTAATTGTTGCATTTGTCCTTCACCGTGTTGTAGAAGCGCTGGATTCAGTTGCATCAATAAATCTGCTGGCCGTTCTTTTGCGAAATTGTAAGAAGAACCCTGGTTTTCTTGGCTGGCGAATGCCAAATAGTTGGCCTTTTCATAGTATTGTCTACTTAAATTAACTTGTTCTGCTAATGATTCAATATCAACTGGATTGTGTACTGAATCTGGGGTGATAGATGATGATTCTCGGATATCAGAGTCTGTTATTGATTCTACATGGTTGTTTAGTAAACTAGCGAAGTCCTCGGCTGAGTCCGAAAGGTTCCCTAATATTCCTTCATTTGGTCCGGGGAATGTCAACGTATTGGCAAATTGATAGTTATCTATTACATCTTCACCCATATCTACTACCATTGACTCGTCGAAATTACTTCCATAATTGCCAATAGCGCCTATATTTTCTAGTTTACTTTCATAATCTATTTCTTCATCTTTTAGCGCTAATCCATAGTGAGCATTTTGCATTAATGAATATTGTTTACTTTGTTCTGGGAAGTTTGTAGCATTGTCGTTATTTTCACAGTCCATATTGAATCCATTGATAATATTGAATTCATTAGAGAAGTTGCTGTTGGCATTGAATGAGTTTTGGCCGCCTTTTGTGGATGGCCCTAAAGTTTCGTAGAAGGGAGGAAGACTGCCCGTAGGCGGGCTGTTAGGTCCGTAGTTAGATCGGCCATCACGCCCATTGCCACCACTTCCTGAACCGCCTCCAATCGCTCCACCACCACCGGATGAGGGCGCTGTGCCGCCACCACCAGAACTAAAACTACCTGTACCCCCACTACTTTGTGAGCTGCCACTTGAACCAGTGTTTCCGGTTGATCGACCGTGACCAGCTGCGGCACTAATGATACCAGGGACTTTATTCGCTGGGCAATTACGAAGGACAAAAGATGGCCTAGCCAAAATTCCATTTGCGATTTTGGAACTACTCGTTCTTCTCTGTTCCCTTATTTTCTTTTCCGTTTCTTCGTCTTCTGATTCGCCACGCTTTTTCGCAATGGCGTAATCAATGGGCTGGTCTTGTTCTGGTTCAGGTGTGGGCAATGTTGGCGGTATACTAACGTCAGATAATTCTTTTTTCCCATCACGAAATTGTGATTGTGAGGGTGTTCTTTGTATAACTGATACTTTTTGACATGTAACACTGTTGTCAATGCCAGGGGAAGGAGCCGATTCTGGCGATGGGGTATTTCTGGAGGGCAGCACTACTGGATCACTATCTAGCTTATCTTTTTCTTCTTTTATTAGAGGTTTGTCTTCTTTTTTCTTATCTTTTGCGAAGACAGGCAAGTATTGTTTACGTTCTGCTTGAGTAAGAACGTGTCCTCTTTGACTGCCATATGGGATATCACCTCCCAGTATCGATGATACAAAACGAGGTTCTTTTGAACGTTTCTCTCTTGTATTCTTTGCGCCATTGCTTTCGCCGAACACATCTCGCTCTGAAATAAAGAAAATAAATAATTAAATTTCGGCTAAAAAGTAAATAAATGCTTTGAGTTAAGTATTTCTATTAAGGATAGGTTAGTAAACATGATATCAATGAAGATGACGATTTATTGAAGTAATCGAGACAAAACGAGTTATAATAAAATAGTAACTATTCGTCCTCGGCTTTTTACTAACGTATTCATGTGGCGTCGGAGGCATGAGGCCTCGTTGACGTCACTGGTATGTGCCTCCATAACGGTAATACTCGCCTCCACATACACGCTCACACCGTTGTATATGTGTGTGTGTGTATATGTTTTTGTGTGTGTTTGTCGCATTATTGTAATTGGCGCGCAAACACAGCATGTGACAAAATCAATCTCGACCCAAATCTGCCATCCATTGACCGTAGTTTTACTTTATCATTTAGTCATAATTTAGTCTGTGCTGAATGTTTCCTGTCTGTCATCATATTTTACTTTCATCTTGAATGGCAGAGTATAATTTATAAGCTATCATTATTTATTTTATGATATTTCTGTAGGTACTGACAATCTATAAATAGCCTAAGAATTTTAAGCTTTTTAGAAACGTTATTATATTTTGAAATCAATTTGTTATGCAACGCTATTAATTAAGAGTGAATTTAGAATAAATTAAAGGAAGTCGACATTTTTGTAGAAAAGATCCCACTATTATAGCAAAATACGCGTAGGTAGTCAGTGAAAGTCCCAAGGTTGGGCCAAACGAGTTTCTTTGCCCTTTCTCGGCTTTTGTTAGGGACCCAAGGACGACCCTGTGCATTGTTGGGGCTCTTTTTTGTATGAGCTTGTAATTGTATGCGTCTGCGCGGCCGGGCGTGAAACCTGGACTCTCATTTTGAATCTCATCGTCCATAGGCCACAATTTTGTATTGCTTTCAGTTTGTAGAAGGATATTTTGTTTGGTCTGCGTTGACAAATTTTATAGCGGCACTTAAACCTCGTAAATATTTTATGTTTGCTTTTTGTACGCTACGCTCATTCGTTCGTCGGTTTCTTAGAACTGTCCATAAGCCGTCCCTCGCTATTGGGTAAGCTTTGACCTACAAGGGACTTTGAATAATTTATTATAATGCAGTCCTTGTAGAAATTACTGCATGTGCATGCGTTTGGCGTAAGCCATAAAAGTAACCGATATTGGATTATTTAATCATATTGAAGTTCTCATTTAAATGGCAAAAAATACAAACAAAATGTTCATTTAAATGACGATTAAATAAATAAAAAACAAAAGTTTATTTAAACGATAAGCCCTTGCTGCCCATTGTTTGTTTTATAGATTACCTCGATTATTAACAGCATAAAAATAAAACTAAAGAAAAATTAATGATTCTTTATTTGCCCTAGCCTTTTTTTTTTAACCATATTGATGAATGCAACTAAACCTGACAAATGTATCGTACCTACACATAAGAGGTAAAGGTTTTCGAATAAATATACGTTTCATATAATTCTCCAAGAATGTAAATACACATCAAATATATGTATTTGCACTGTAAAAAAGAACGTCGCGACTTTGAAATAGCTCACGAATTTGGAATAAAATTCGCTGCAGATGGAGTGGAATGCCGTAGTCGGCACACTTTATATGGCGAAGATGGAAATGATAACGTTTTAAATGTGTGACAGAGATATATTATAGCGGTGTGAGGTATTGCTTAATGCAAATTAGCATCTTTACGCCAATAAAAATAGAAAAAAAGATTAAATGAACTGTATTTTTTCAGAACTCTTGCACCCATGCATTGTAAATAGTAAATTGAATTAAAGAATTTATTTTGCAGAGAAATTACAAACATATTATAAATTTAAAATATATAAATCAACGTCAAAGAAAAGGGATAACATAAAAATGAAATCAGATTAGCCTAATGATTGATACACGAGTAGTTTTGCTTACATCAATGTTATACAATTTAGTATACCTAAACGAATCAAACAAAAATGAACGATGTTAAGTTAATACAGTACATGCCCTCTAGACAAGGTTGTGTTACAGTTTCAATTAGTACAAAATATCAGCTCGCTATGGAGATATACACACTATGTTAATTGGAGATACCATTTAGAGTTTATCATGCTATAGCCAAAATTATTCAAGTATTTAGCACGAACAGGCTTGTTCTTCTTTATTCCGGTATATAGAACAGAATACTCTTTATTGCACACCCTACAAATTACAGAATTATATGTAGAAATTTTATAAGGGGTGACACAATGGGTGGTCTTATAGCTAAAAGCGATCTTTTAAAGACAACCTTTGGATGGATTTAGGAGGAAGTGGAGACAATACTGCAGGTAGTCTTCTGTGGTGTACCATTTACATATACACGTTCTTAGTGTGTTTTGCTTTTAATTTGCACTTTTACAGTTAGTATGATTACGTAATAAAAGGACCCTGATATGAAGAAAGTACATAAACTAAATTTGTATGAACTCAACTGTTTGATCATTGAATATTCATTAAAAGGTAATCTATTGAACTTTAAAATTTGAATAGAATTTAGTTCGCGTTCCTAATTAGTTTGACTTTATAAGGTACCGAAAATGCAATAGGTAATCACATTTTCGCGCTATGCATTTGGTATTTCGAAACCAGACTCCGTGATTAATATTCCAAGTGTTCCTACGACCTGTTATCACGTAAGAATATAATGAGGAATGGCTTTAAGCATTATTAATAATGAAATAGGTAATAATGGACGTGTTTTGGGCGCATTCCGAATAGTATTATGACTATTTTGAATTGAATCTGTATAATTTCAGACTGCTTTCAAAGCGCTTCGCAACTATTCAAAGTAACAAAAAACCTATAGATTTGAAGACTGTTCATAATCTTCTTTTGTTAATACTCTCTGCAACAAAATTACTTTTTGAGAGGTAGGTAAATCGAAGCGTCTATTTTTTCTGTTTTTTTTTTTCGAGAGGTCAACATGGTAAATGTATATTAAATAGCTGAATAATTCGCAAATGATTTCAATGTTTTCGCGTTACTATGAGATTTCCATCAGTACATGTTACTGCCGTGTTTGTACGTGTTACCGTACATCGCTTCCACTCACGGTCATGGTTATATCAGCACTTATATGATCACCGTTAGCGTTTCGTGCTGACGTCATATTCGCTGATTGATATGTTATGTTCTTAGTTTTTAGCTTAATGCGTCATTCGCATTTTTATGTCAGTCTAAGTGATGAAAACTTAGATTGAGTTGCGCAAAACAAAATTTTTTTTTAATTGAGTTTCAACACTGTGGTAAAATTTTAATATTTACCAGCTGTTCAAGTGTTCTGTTATGCCATTTGACAGGTATTATAAACAAAACCCTTGTTCTCGCAGCGATTAAAACAAACAGTCACATGAATCACAATAAGTACCTATATGAGTTACACATTTAAATAGCGCGGTTTTTTATTCTAAAACGGTAAGTCAAGGCCTCGTAATTACCGCGTCCATATCTATTCAGTTAGTCTGTGTTTCCTGTCGAGGAGCACTGTGCTTCAACCTTGAATGCGAACACTCATTATTTGGCCATTAACGGCAGCCTTCTCCGCATCACATTTTGGCAATAATTAGCGATTCTCGAGCGGCCGACTTGTTATAAGACAATTTGAGCTAAATACGCGTGAGCCGTTTGTGTTTGTAATGATCTTACGTAGGCACAGCTCTTTTCCTTGTATATCGGCAGAATTCTAATGCAAAAACGTGATCATCATGATGAAGTATGAAACCTTATTCGACCAACGGTTTCCTGTTGTTTATCCTGCACACATTACTCTTTCTTTTTGTTATAATACCAGTACGTTTCCTATCGCTTCTATTATTAAGTTAACAAGTCGGAAACAAAGAAATTATTTAAGATAATGGTGCCGATTCCCTTGTTCACAAACTAAACTAAATTTAAGTTCAGTGCATCTTTTTCTTTCTAATTCATTAAGAAAAAGACAAAAGATAAATTTTAGTTTAGTCCTGTCAAATTAATCAGCGCCTGTCACTACTCCATACAAGTTTAGACGTGATTAAAAACTTGCTGACTAAAATTACGTCAATTTACGTCAAGCGCTGATTGATTTGACAGGACTAAACTAAAATTTATCTTCTGTCCTTTTCTTATTGAAATAGAAAGAAAAAATGCACTGAACTTAAATTTAGTTTAGTTTGTGAACAAGGGAATCGGCACCAATGAGTGCTTATTGCGATTTCACGGTCGTTTATAAGTATTTGGACACAATTATTAAATCATGTTTTGGGTAACGCATACCTGCTTATTAAATTACAATTGTAATAATATCAAGCAATCACGGTGTTACTATGTAAAGCATTAATAACCTTAACACATTTTGCGGCTTGCACCATTACGATTCGTGTTCCTAGTAATTATCGACACATTAATCATTGACAAAATATTATTCTAAAATGATTAATTATGGGTTGTTCCACTGTTATGTTACACTGTTACAATTACAATAAATGTGCGTAACAATAACTAAACCTTCGATGGTACTTGTACACACGGCTACATATCAAGCTATAAATTTCTAGAGTAAGCTGATCTCGCATTGTATAGGATTTCCGTACAATGAGAGGTTAGCTTATACTGAAAATGTATAGTTTGATATGTAGCCGTACTTTGGACCTATAACTGGCTATATTTGATTGATTATATTGGGTACAATTTTTTATCTGACAGCTTTTAGACGTTTTTGAAAGATACCTTGAATTATTTAGCTAATAATAATTCTTTTCTTGTACAGAGGCCAGAACATCAAGCTACACGAAACTGTCAAATTACTTCAAACGATTTTAAACTTTAAAATATTGATGATTAAGTTCAAAATCGAATGAAAAAATTTGACAGTTTGTCGTAACTTGATGTGCTGGCCACCGCACATAGGTAAATCACTACAATTTGCAAATTGACTTTTTACCCATGATTTCGCAACGCATTATGACTTATTGGCCACCCAAAAAGTTAAGTTGAAAAATTACATTTGAATAATGATTTATAATCTGCAGATGATTTTCGCGTATTCATGGTCTCTATGCCGTACACATTATATTTAAAATGTAACATGATATATTATTAGTAGGCACACAGGCACGAAGGCACAAAGGCACACATGGAGAGGCGGCAGTAACTTGCCCGAGGCATTAATAAAAACTAGCGAGGCAGCGGGGCGGACTAGTATGACCTTGCGGCCGGGGTTATCGGACGCTGTTAGCATTTAACGCATTATAAAATGTAAGACAGCTATGAAGAACCGCTCCGGTCGGAGAGCACATAAAATTCCGTTGAAGCCTTTTTTTCCATAAGCTTAAGTACCGATACCACACGGTACATAGCTGCGCCCGCGCCTGCCGCAGTGAAGAATCGGTTAAAAGGTCGGCTCGAAGGACATTTTTTTGTTTTGAATTATTTCTCGTGGGCGCGACCGCATGTGGTCCGTTCGGACCATATGTAAGCGTGTTACAGACTCACAAATCTGCAAAGACTCCAACGTCTCTTATGCTCGAAGCATTAATGATTTAGGAGCCTTTACAGCTGCAAGCGAGTTAACTTATGATCAATTCCTATAATTTACGGTCCGTTTTTGGTTAAAATTAAGAAACAAAGAAAGAAAGACATTTATTCGTCGGATATGGTAGGTACAAGTTTGTTAGTGCAGTTAAGTTCAGGACACATCCGCCGCTAAAAGCGGCATAAGAATATTTATACTATTACACAGGGCCATAAAACCTAACTTATATACTACATTATATACTCGATAATCAAAACAAAACACTTAGACTATATACATAAATCTAATATACAATATAAAATAAAAAACACATCCCAACAACAAAATTTGTATTAAAAAACGAAAAAATAACTAATATTATAATCTAAACCCCTAGAATCAAAAAAATATTTTACTGAATAAAAATTATGATGGAGAAGCCATGTTTTTAGACTTTTTTTTGTAGTAATGAAATGGTAGTATGGTTGTAATTTTTTATGGAAATAAGGTAGCTGTTTCTGTAGTGGAGAGTGCTGTCCTGTTACAAAATTGTTTTTTTAACTTGGTGGGGTCCCTTTTTGTAAACCTATTGTTTTCGGCTACTGTGGAGAAGAAGTGTGAATTTTTCCTAACAAATATGGCCGTTTCTAAAATGTAAATAGAAGCTAGCGTTAAAACTTTTTAACTTTTTTTAAATTGGTCTACAGCTTTCATATGGAGGTGCCCCAGTTATTGCTCTCAAGCATTTTTTTTGCGCTATGAAAGCTCTTTGAAGTTGTGATGAGTTACCCCATAGAAGTAAGCCGTACCTCAATACAGACGCTACGTAGCCGTGATAGGCGTTGAGTCTTGTATCTTTACCAACAATGAAGCAAAGACCTCATAGGTTTACATAGTATACCCTCCCATAAGGAAGAAGCTATCACAGGTAGAATCTATTTATAAGTCCAGTTTGGCAATAAAAAGGTACCATAAGTAAGCGAAACGATTCGTTTTCCTTTAAAGAAACCGAGCATTAATGTTCGTCTATCTTAAAAATAATTTCGCATAAACATTCACGTGTTATGTCTGACATTGAAGGAAGGAAGAAAAGGCTGTTAGAGTAACGCGATTGTTTCCCGCGCAGCCTTTGTTCCGTTCGCACATGCGTTATCTAGCCATGAATTGGTACAGTCTAATACGAATACCTACCTACCCACGCCTGGTACGCCTACTAAAGTAATTATTTAACCTTCCGTATATTTTTCAATACCACTTGATACACAAAAAACCGATTCTAATACGTCTCTTAGACCAAACGGTCGCAAAAACTGTTCAACGTTTTATTATTATTTTGATCACGGCGTGAATCACAACCAGATCTGGCGAGGGTTAATGACCCAAATATGTTTAGCGAAGTATTCAAGGCTAGAGCCAACTAATTCGACTAGCTAATAGAAAAAATCCGGTATCTTAGAAGGCGATCGGTTAGCTTGTTTTCGTATGTCCTCTGTATCAGGGCAACTTCAACTTTATTACTGGTTTACTCGTATCCGTTAAAACAATTACCGTTATTCAAATTTTCAAAGGTTCGGTAGTTGAAACAAAACTTAAACTTTAAAATATACGATGATCAAATACTTATCGTTTAGTTGGCTGAAAATGGCGATGTTTCAGAAGGAGCTGCTTGCTTTGGGACAGTCAAATAGGTCAAGTGATCCTTGAATTAAAATGTTTGGCATTATGCAGACATAATAAGCCAATAAGAATTTTTGAGGCGTATGTTGTTCGGTTGCTATTCGTATTGTGAATCTCAGTTAAGGCCCAGATATATGACAGTGACCTTGAGTGTTTAGCTTGCGTGTTCTGTACTGAGCTCACGTAACGCGTCGTACGTCCAGCCAGTAATAGGACTCGCCCATCCAGGAGCGCTGTCCCAAATAAGACGCACTATTAATTTATTATACATAAAATAAAAGGTATTTTAATAAAACACGTATACTAAAAGATCAATAATTAAATTATCTTTGAAAAGGTGAAGGTTTCAGAAATATACGTTTGATAGATTTTGCGTGATTTTTAGTTTTTTATCCGCGTTAGACATAACTTTACAAATTAATTTCACTATGTATTATAAACATAATCACATATTAAGTTATTGAGAAAATGCTCTAATTTAACATATATTTTTTTCTAAATCATTAACACTACTCATTTAGACGTGATCTTCAGTATAAAATCGTTAAAGTCGGTTATCGTCGCCTTAAGTGTTTTCATGTTTTCATTTAGTCTAAGAACATGTTGTAAATGTCACTTTGGCTTTGGTACCTAATACGTATCCGTGAGTATGTGTTGTGTAGTAGGTACTAGATCGTGGGCGGTCCGCAGCAAATTGCTCCAAAACACACGAAATGATAATCTTTTATTGCGCATGACACAACAATGGAGGAGATGACCTTACGATCGCGATTTAAGCCGCGGTTAACCGCTCGCTATTTATTTTACTTATATTTTTAACGACATATTTTTCTTGCGTCCCATTTACATAGAAACATTTTCTGTTACTCTGAAGAATCTGAGTGACGTTTGAAAAATGATTGTTTAAAGTAACAAAATATTTTAAAGTTACGGTAAGGGATAAAGGTGACATTGTTCTAGGTGGTCGTAAATTTTTGAGATAAATGGACGGTGCTTTCGATGACGAATATAGTTTTATCGAAAATACCATATGGGCTCTACGTATCTACCATAAACGAAACGCTACCTCCATTATGCGTATCGTATCTTTTGACAGGAATTGATTTTATATTATGTAGGTTCCTAGTATGTACAGCGTTATTTAAATGCAAATGGAAAAAAGTGATATCATCTTTTAATGCGTGGCGTAATTTTCCTCGCGTTAGCATGTGTTCTGGTCTACAGTTCGCGTGCAGACCAAGATATTCAGTGAAGAAATCATATAATCTACTAAGCACGTTTTGTGTTAGAAGCATTTAAACACAACAAGTCCCCAAAACGGCCAGAAAATAAGTAAAAAAGGCTGTTCTGAATTCACATAAAGGTGGAACAGAGCACACCATAAGTAGAAGGTAGATAACCGAACAGACCAACCGTTGTTAGGGATAGTCGATGGTTGCTAGTAAGATTTATTTTCCACGTGTCCTAAGTTTACCCAAGCTGTGCAACACTGGAAGTGGTTGAGAACACATTCGCACGGTGTTTGCGCGTGCGCAGACTCCGGAGACTCGCGGACGAGGCTACGTCACTCGTCTGTATTTGTTGAAATTACCGTTTAACATGCCAATTGTTTATTAACATTAGTAGGTATGTATTTTTGCAATGAAGACAGAAGGCGACATTAGTAAATTCTTGGAAGAGATTTCAGCTGGTTTGGTCTTAAATAAATTACTAAGCGATATGTATAAGATTAAAGCTCTCTGGATGCTGCGATCCTGATCAATTTGATCCATTGTTAACCTTACTGATCAGTTGATGTAATTTTGTGGCTTTCCTGTACGTTTTTGTCCAGTCGATTGGTTGCGACTTGCGACTGCATTGTTAAAAATGGCTAAGTTATTTCTTTAGACGTGCTTTAAAAAACGAAATGGTTTAAAAATAATAGTAATTACAACTTTTTCCGAGTATTGCTCCATCATAATTAGATTCCCGTTATCGTCTATAGAGCGCATATAATCGTAGAACTGCTTTGCGGTTTTTCTTTGACGGCGTTCGCGTAGAATTTTATAATATCAATCACGCGAGAATCGACGCCGAGTTTTATTGTTTCCGCAATATAGGCGATTGGACACAAGCTGTGGTCGCCCGCACCCCGCAACCCGCACTAGCTCATGACAGATGATTTTGAATTATTTTTTGTGGTCATACTGGACTTGCAATTTTTTTGGATGATGGGGAAATAAGGATCGAATTGAAAGTGATCTGATATCGATTAATACTATTCTATAGTACTCCTTAAATGACTAATGCACTACAACCCACTAGTTCTAAGATCTATCTATGAATCATGCGTCAATTACACAAGAAAAGCGGTGACTTGCTCGTGGCGACCTTTTTATCAAAATTGCAAACAAAGTTTGGTAAACATGAATTCCTGTGTTCTTATTAAAATATTGATTCTCCATATATATTGAGCAGCGAGTCCGCATTTTCCTTTAAACTGCATATTTTCATGAACTACTATGAAAAACTTGATGTCTGACAACTTAGTACAAAAGAAAAGCAGATGTGCAGTAGGAAACAGGTTAATTCGCAATTAACATCGCCCGTATCCATCACGCACCACCATGGAGTATTTGTGAGGACATGTGTGAGACCATTCCTAGAACAACAGGCAACTCACGTGCACATCTTTTGTAAAAAAAGAAGAAGAAAAAATATGGCGAGCCCTTGAGTAACCGTCACTTAAGTGCGCCGTCGGATGTTGACTCTTTAAGTCAATTTCCTTGTAGTATGTACTCGGCACTTCTCGTGGTTTATGTTTCGAAATAAGAAATGCGTTGGAGTATATTTAAAGGAGACTTAAGCTTAAAGGATGCCTTATATGGTTCTGCCTTGACCGACTAACTGATGAGGTCTAGGTTATGATGTTAGTCTGGTTAATGGGTTTAAGTTCTCGTTTGTCGTAGTTTTTAGCTCAGAATTATTTAAATAGTGACCTCGTTCAAGCTTATCGGGGTTCAAATATGCATACTCATTCACAGTTTGTGATGAATACGGAGCTGTATTTAATACGTTTTTATAAGACCATTGAGCTCAGCAGGGCATGTTATGCAATGCTAACTAATAGATTCTCAGAATTAATTTTGCACTAGCATAATCCTTTTACGCATTAACAGAAATGTCCACCACGGCTGTTGATCGACAACTCAAGTACAAAACCCAGGGGGCTCCATGCGCAAATTGGCAAAAAGCAATCGAGTTTTCACAAAAACTTCAGTTAAATATAAATATTTACAAGTAAACGGCATTGCTGACGATTTGAACACCATTAATAACAATTATACCAACCAAAGTCGTTCCGAGAACAGATTTTGTGCGCCTATTCTGAATGTAATCGCTTTTTTTATGATCGCCAATCTTTAAAAAGGCAAAACCTTAAAAAGGTAGCTGGAGTACAATGGGTAAGGATACAATAGCCACGGCCACATGGCGAAATACGTTTCTTCTTTTTTGGTAACTCGTAAAGATGCAGATTTACTGTTCACATATATTATGGCAACACGCGATAACGCATGCACTTTTGTTTTTATTTTCGGTCGCGTTTGCCTTTGCGCACATGATTTGACTGTGCATATAATTTGTACTGATCTCATATTCATTTTGATTTTGTTACCGATTCGGAAATGTGTCTTTATTTGCGAGTCCAAGAGAGACTGGCTGATTGACAGACAATGCAGTCTTTTCCGTAGAATCGATTATGGTCATAAGGGGTGAGCAAAAAATATAATTTATCTAAAGTTTACTCTCGGAGCAAGTCAACGTGTTGAAGGTTGTTTGCAACGCCGAGTAACTGATACTTCTGTATGAAACAAGACTACATTTTTTTAAGTATAGAAGCAAGTGCGTATTTCAATAAAGGTTCAATACAATCAATTTAAATTGGCACTCATCCAAATACGATTCGTGATCCCCACCACAATAGTTTTATTAAGAACAATATATTTTAAGAGTACAGTTGGGTGCATCTCAACGCGATCCCTTGGCCTTAATGCGAGAGTCAACAGCATTTATGTTAATTGATGCGCACGATTCTGAAGTTGTTTAATTAAACATATTATGTTCTGAGTACTTACTTGCTTATTATATTATGGTGTACTATTTATTATAGTATTTCAATACAATGACCGTGTTAGCTTTAAATACAGCGGAGCTGGTTTAAAAATTACTGTAAAGGATTTTTGTATAGATTTGAATGGCATGTATGTTTGGGTCGTTCATTACAACCTAAGATATAGTTTTTACTTTTTGTAGTAATAAGATGTCATTCTAATGTTAACTACAGATTCAGATTTTTATGAAGCGCTAAACAATCTCGCGATATTCTAATTTTCTAACGATTTTTGTAATTTGCAGCTGTTTGTCTGGGTGTATGTTGATTAAAGTATGATTCGCGACGCTTACAAATATGTATTTACATAATTAGAATCACTAGAATCTGTAATACAACTCCTTAAGTTAATATAATCCTAAAAAAAAAATGTGCGATTATATCCTAACTATATAATATAATATATATAATCCTAACTCATATTATAAATGCGAAAGTAAGTTTGTTTGTTTGTTACCTTTTCACGCCTAAACCATTGAATCATCGTGAAATTTTGCATATACGTTGTCAGGTGTACAGAAACGGACATTCCTTCCATCCCAAACAAAAAAAGTACTGTTCCCGAGGAAAACAACAATAACGTTCTTATGATAATAGATGACGTGTATTTCGGATCATAATTGAATTATATTATTACAGAAACTTTAGTAGTGTGTTTTTAACCCGAATTGATTGTAAAGATCTAAATTAACGCCAGTAAAGCCGCGGGTAAAAGCTAGTCTATTATAATTGAGATTACAGTACGCGTCAGTTTAGTACTCTTGTGTAGGCGTAGTGTATTGACGTCTTTCTACTCCGATCGGATTGGCAATCGATCGTACGGCGGCAAACCGCAGGGTCATTCTTAATTATTCACATGACTGCCGTGTGTAACGTCACACATTATCGTCTTACATCGATAAATAGTACTAACTTAATAAAAAATTACTATTGCGTAAAAATTGCAATAAAATTTCAACATCATTGGAACAAATTGCTAATATCACGATAATTAAATTGGTACTTCTGTTGTTCTTTAATGTCTAAAGAATGTGGGAATTGCATAATTCATTAAGTTTTTGGTAACGGGTATTGTTAATGACCGCGGAAGGTCGGCAAGTTAACCGTACGGTTCTCACGGCAAGCGCTGCGGGGGCGGGGGCAGGTAGTCGGGGCTATTAACTATTAATATCAAGAAAATAAACTAATTAATGTATAAAACCCCTCTAGTTACTGACGCCGATATTATTAGAATAGTAGATTCGGGATGGCAGGCGGTCAACTCGTTGAAGTCTTTTGTACTGAACTGTTGTAGTGCTACAAAGTCATGCCTTTGAATAAATTTATTATTATGAAACAATACTTAATTGTTTATTGTGTAACACAATTGCACAATAAACTGTTTATATTGTGGGTTTATAATTTTCTACTCTTTTTATATCTACATTTTAAGAAAACTGTTTTTTGTTTTTATCCACAACGGGGGACTTCTTTGCCTTAATCTCAACTGATGGTAAGCGATGATAAGATTGAAAATGCAAGCGACCTTCGCCTAGAATCTTCAACCACAGTGGAACTGGCTATCTTAACTCTTAACTACCGAAACACAACAATGCTGTTAACATTGTTGCTATGGCGACAAACTTAGATAAGATGGTTTTTTTGCCGTCCATATTAAAATACCTATACCACATAATAGTTACTACAAAATACCCTCTATTCAAAACGGGACTGCTGTATTTAAAATATTTAAAGTAAGCAATAATTCCCTATTCACTTAATCATGTGCCAATATAAAGGGCGGCAATGAATAAATGTCTATATATCGCTACCGGCCCTCTTGCTCCCCATCTTTTATAGTGCACATTGCTGCAGGTTGGGGTCGCGCGACCTTCGGGCCGACTCATCCGTGCCCTTTTACCCACAGGTGCCAACACACCTGTAATTACTTTATTCGTACTCTATTTTTAAAGAATTTTAAAAGATAAAACTAAAAATTTCCCGTCAAATGTACCACATGCGGGCTTAACGGTACACGTTGACTCACTGTTTTGTATTTAGATAGTAAAATTGTTTATATGCGAAACATGTTCCATAACCTGTGATGTTAAACATTTATAGTTCGTAGAAGTCAGGTAATTTGCACCATTTGATGACAATATTTAAAGTTGTAAGGAAAATTAAGTGTCCGTACCTACTCCGTACCTAGGCTTGCCAACCTTAATGCATGAATTTACCGGGACTTTGGCAACCAAAATGCGAGACATGGCAAAAAAAAGCGGGACTCAGCTGTCAAAGTATAGGGAGGCGAAAAATACAATTAGAAATAATTTTAAATGGTTTTATTGAATTTTTTACTTTGGCATACAACTTCAAAACTTGCAACATAACACAAGTTGAAACTGTAAGATAATGTAATCAAACATAATAGTAATCACTATAACTTCTGCCTGAAGCTTTAACCGTAGGTACGGTAAAACGGGACAGTTAGCGTCCCGTACTCGTCTTTTGCGGGACGCATCCTCTAAAGCTCTAGAAACGGGACGTCCCGGCTATCGCGGGACGGTTGGCAAGCCTATCCGTACCGTACCATCTACAAACGAAACAGAAATTGAAGATAACAATTGTAATCGTTTGATAATTGAACTTAGAAGCGAAATGTATGCAGATACGGGACACGTACGTTACACAAGTTAATTATATTGAAATGGCAGTCGAGATTGCGGTGACTAACCTAAATACAAAGCGAGTGGCGATGGCTGGCGGCCGGAAGTCGCGCCATTGTCCCGCAACCATTGACACCTCGGTACCCATCATCCGGTCAATTCCCGTACCGTGTGCAGTTCTCCATTAAATACAAAAAAGTTATTATGGTTGAAATTTTCAAGTGCTAACATCCCAAAATGTTGTTCGACCGTCGACTCTTAAAGCTCAAGGTTTCTTACATGATACAACATGGCATTATTAAGAAACTACTTAATCTTTGACTAAATACCATAAATTCTATTTGAAAAGACAGTAAAAGAGCAAAACAAGAAGTGAGCGACGATGAAAAAACGATGAGAATAAAGTTGTCCGCAATGACATTAATGGTTTTTGAAAAAGTTGTGCCATAAATTAAGTCTACAAGCATAATATTATAAAAACAAAAAGGTCTAGAGTACCAAGTCCTATCTAACTTGGATTCTCACTTCCCTGGAACTGTTCCAAACACAGTACTGTAATTTGAATAACCTATTCAAGTAGCTTGTGGTGAACATTTGGATTCAAGTCACAGACAAGACGATAAGATCGATAGTAGGCAAAAGGATTGATCAAGTATCATCATAAATTTATTCAGGATATACTCAGCAGACAAGATACAATTTTGAGTGTGAACATTAAGGCAAAATTTTAGCACATCTATGAGAGTAAACAATTCGTGGAAAAACGTAATAACACGACAGTTATATCAATGATTCACGCTTGGTAACTACCCGAGACCGTTAAAATGTGCAGTGACGATAGCGGACTGTCCGTCGATTACATTTTTGTTTATCTTAATCTGCTAAAATGCACAATAAGGATAATACGATTTAGAAAAAGAAGCATAGGTATCTAAGATTAAGTAAAAAATACTGACTTAAGAAGATTGGTCTTAAAAAACTCCCTAACAAACTCCAAACGAGTTCTGGGGGAAAACTTTCAACAGAGTTATTCCCAGAATAACATTAAGCAGGAGAAAAGTATGTCGCTCAATTTGACAAAACCAACGATAGATTAGGATCACCAAATACACACAAATGATCGCAGGTAGACATTTGTTGCCGAAGCGGAGCCGAGAACTGGATTCTGTTGAAGTGTGAGTATCTTTTTTTTGGGCGAGCAAGTGGCCGTTAAGAAGGAAATGATAAATAAAAAAAACAAAAAAAGCTTTGATCAGAACGACAACGATGACGACTTGGATAAATATGAGACGAATGAAAATAATATTTGAAATGCATTTGAAGAAAGTATGCTACTAAATGATGCAACTAGAAAATAATTCAAGGTTAAAGTCGAGAAAGATGATTTCAAAATTACATAATTTAGGATGAGATGACTTATTTGACTGTTGTTAGATGAGATTGAAAAAAAATATATGTAGAAGAGAAAATAGATACTAAAGAGTAAGTGCTAAATCCTGAAGACTTACCGATACAATCCTTATCTTTCTTGGAGAGGAGTGCAATGGGGCCATCATCAAGCGGAGAACCGGGGCAGAGCTGGTCGGTCTTGCTAGCGAGCAATTCCAGCCCTTCCTGCAACCCCAGTTGCTGCTCATGCAGCCGCTTCTTGATCAGGAAGATTTTCGGCATCTTCGGGCGCTAATAGACACTACATACACTCGATCCTTCTGTTCGTCTATGTCACTTGGTCTTTTAAAATTCACAAATCAGCATCGTATCACACTGCACGTTAAGTTTCCTCGCGTTGTTGATGTTTATTTTGTGCGTACAAGTTAGCGGCACATGTGGTACCGTTGGCCGCTGCGAAAGGACTGAGAGCTAGTGTGCGGTGCCCGCGACACCGTTGCCCGAACAGGTCCGCCCCCGCCCGCGCCGGCGCCGCCCGCCTGGCCCCGTGCGTCCGCGCACCGAACCACACCGGCACCTCCGCACAACCATCGCTCTTGCACACAGCCACACGCACCAGTAAAAGTGCTATTTTGTGTACGCCAGTTGTTGCTTGTTCTATCTCACTTTGTTCTAACACAGTTTTTTTTTTATAGCCATCCTTATAGATAAAAGGAAAAGCCATAATGTACGGTACTCTGTTTTCTTAAACCCAACAAATATTCTTACACTTCTAAGCATGAAATTGTTTATAAAGAATGCAGAAACGTTCATACATAACTCATACTTAGGCACTTTTGTGAATACAGACATTTGCATTAAAATTTGTGTCAGTTGAATCACCAAATGAAGCCTTCCTCCAAACCTTTGAATTTTCAAGTTCTTTTTTAAATTACCATTGCACGGACATATAGCTGACTAATAATATAATTTAACATAGGTAGATATTGTTGTAAAATATTTATTAAGTCTTACATATTCATGCTTAGTAAAAATAAACAAATAACATTTTATTTCAGGTAAGGACCTCACAACGTCTGCTGTCGGCAGCCTTTCAATTAACAGGGAGATTTGCAAAACAATAGAACCCCAACGGGCAGACAGTAATCAATATAAGTGAACGGGGATTTACTAAATGGTTATGAAACAACGTCAATTAACTTTACAGCTTCAGTTGTTTAAACGGACTTTGAAATTGTATTGTTGTGCTCATCGCAGTGGAAGTGTCGGCGCCTTTGGGATTCATGTCACATGTTCATGACGCCATCCGGATATTTTATTGCATCGCCTTTAACAGTTATGTACACAATATTCTAGTTTGTCGGATGCCGCTTCCAGATTACTCATGCCGTTTTTATATTTCTGAACACCTTAGTACAATTCATGTACTTCTTTCATTCTCATTTATGTTTCCGGCAGTTTCCATACCAGCGGATATCTGGATTATTGGGATGGTGTGCATTTAACGTGTTTCGCTTATAATGAAGATGTTTGCAACAAATACTTTCATAAATAGAAGAACCCAAATTCGTAGATAAGAATCTAGAGGTTTATCGGAGCCAAAGAGATTAAGTTCCACGATATCCTTACAGTAATCCCGAGAAAACGGGATTTTGTGTTTTTTGTTAACCAAATCTTAAGCACGGTACAAAGAAAGTGATTATTCATTTAAGACTTGAGAAGAATAGTAAGATTACACGGCTTGATGAGTTTACTCTAGAGCTGAGGCAGGTAAGTTTCATCTTTAAAAGTAATGTCTGTACTTTTATCTTTAAACAGGCGCAAATTCCATTTCCTCCCGTGGGTGTCGTAAAAGGCGACTAAGGGCTTACTAGAGAATGGGCAGTAGCGTTCTCTATGCATTTTTAACACCAGACTGCCGGAAAAGGCTAGGCAGATTGACTGCGATAGCCAACCCAAGCGTGGCGATTATGGCAAACCCCCCTTTTGCTTGGGGGAGGCCTATGTCCAGCAGTGGACGTCTTTCGGCTGAAATGATGATGATGATGATGAAACAGGCGCAACACGCGACGTGACACAAAGAGACCACTCGTCGCGCGGCACAGTGTCTTTGTGTCGCGTCGCGTGTCGCGCCTGTTTGTAGGAGTCTTTAATTAATGTCATGATCCTCTCTATTTCTATAACGGCTTATGGGCTTATCAGAATTTCTCATGTGTTTTATACTATTTTAACTGTATTCAAGTGTTTCAGGTCCTATCCTTGTTTAACCAGTGTTTGTGGATTTAATAGTGACCCGTGCCAAACACAAAACGAACAGTTATCTTGGAGTAAGTTAAAATAAAGGCTCCTGCACACTGGCGCGACTTTGTGGGCGCGACAAGGGTCGCACTACCTGTCGCGCCCGCGATATCGAGCCAGTGTGTAGGAGCCTTAAAGGTGTATTACCGCTGTCCCAATCGCCCGTATCTCCATTAATGGTAATTCACATAAAATGGCGAAACTAATGGTTCCTCTTAAGTAGGTACTGATTTTAGAAATAATAATTGAAAAAATCAGTACTTAAAGAAAATGGAACCTTTTTTTTTTTCGCCATTTTATGTGAAATATAATATGCATACCATTAATGGGGACACGGGCGATGGGGACAGCGGGAATACACCAAAATAATTAAAAAAAAAGAAAAATAGTGCTTCAGACAGACTAAGCCAAAGAGTCCTAAAATGATGATGATAATAATGATAATGACAAGAAGTCATGTGATTTAAGTATAGGTCGGTGGAAGGGCCCTCCTCTCCGACATAAGGGAAGTTCCCTCCTCTTCGAAGATTACGAGTTATGCTGGAGTAACATTGAAGCTACGCGATTTTCCAATCCTTGACAACTCCAGAGGGTCGATAAGCTGGTGATGCCTAACCCTGGCGTTAGTGCTAACCGCTGACGCAAGAGGACACAAGCCTGGGGATAATATTACCTTCGTGTTACAGAAAATGTCATTATCTTCAGAAAGCCTTTACACTCCGACGGCTGGTGGCTCTCGGACCTCTTTATACGACCTGCTCCTCCGAGTTCGGCGACTTGGAAGCCTGACTCGAGGCTTCCCACCAAGAAACCCCTGGACCTCTCACTCTTAAGGACCTCCAAACGTTTCTCCTCCCCGGTTTCCCTGGCCTCTTATATCCTTCAGTTAGGACCCTCCAGTACAACCATTCGGTAGGGCCTGATAAATCTAATTGTTTTTCTCTATCTAATTTTCTTTTTAAGCTAGGACTCCTCCAGTTCTGATGATAGGTATGTAGGTGGTAGTTCTTTCTCTGACCTTACATTTTTCCCTCCCGGAAAAATGTAACGTTACATTTATATGGATTTATTTAAATAAAGGAAATAATGATAATAATCATAATCAGCCTATAATGTTCCAACTGCTGGGACACAGGCTTCCTCTCGATGAACCAACATGCGGGTATGGTGCGGGTTGGTAGATGTCACATGGCTTCGAACTTTTGGTTCGAGGACATGCAGGTTTCCTCACGATGTTTCCTCTCAAAGAATATATCCTTTTATTAAATTTTATATAAATATTAATAATAATTAATACGATTATAAGTGATACAAGATATTTTTCGAAAACATTTCACCATAAGAGCTTACTTAGTCTTACTAGTGCAGGTGTAGATTTTCTCCTTTTTTTTTTCAAAGCAGTTTCTGAATAGTATAGATAGGTTTCATTCCTTTATGATCATGCGGACTAGAAATCAAAACGTCTATGCCAAGTATTGCAGCCTTTATTGACTACACCCAAAGTCTCTAATTCAGATAATTTATGTAAACAAAGTTATGTCAAGAAATGTCGATGTCAAAATGACAGGACAGTGGTGCAAAACATTTTATCATATTTTTTTTTTTGTAAATAGTTATCGCTAAAAATAAAGTGAATTAATTATAAGAACTATGCAAACAAAATACCGTTGCCAAACAATGTTTTGTGTAGTATGTTGGAGACACGGCATATGATCGTCATAATCAGCCCTTTTAAGTCCAGTGCTAGACGTAGGCCTCCGAAAATCGATTTCCACTAGAAACAGTTTACAGCCGTTTTCCTCCACATTGTGGTTTGATAATACTACTTACAATATGAATCTATGAATGTGAGTTTTAATATTAGTGTTGTTAAAGATGTAAAAAATTTGAAAATGTTTGTATCTCCTGCGTTGTAACTAGTATCATAAAATATTTTATACCAGAAAATCTCCTTTTTTTAATAACTTTGTTTAAAATCGATAATTTATAAAAATAATTACGGTATGATTATTTTTTAATTATTATTTCTTAAAATCAGTATGTACAAGAAAATTAAACTTCTTTTTTTGCCATTTTATGTGAATTTACGAAGATATCTTTTTGTTATGTTATCCCCTTTGTTTACATAAATTATCTGAATTTGAGACTTTGGGTATAAGAAGCACAATGCCTACCTACCTTGCAATATGTCTATACAGTATTTGAACTAAACCTTATTCTGACTATGAACCAAAATGCCTACTTTGCAATATGTTTATTATTTTAGGAGAAGAAAGGGAGTAACGTTTCTTGTCGTTGTGCGGTCAAAGTTCTAAACTAACCTAACCTACCAGTTCAGAGACCCTAATGTGAGTTTATTTTTACCATCTCGACTACTTAGAAATTATTGCATTTTAGGCATTTTGCTTGTTAAACATTTTGATCTCTAGGTGATTTACAGCTTATGCAATTTGCTATGTAGAAATTAATTTTAGGCATTTTGTTTCGTAGACGAATTGAAAGTTAGACACTCTGATCATAAACCGTTTCATTTAATGACTGAGTAAATAAAAACCTTATGAAAATAATTGTATAGAAATTAAGCTTTAACAGTTCAGAGAATCACCTGAGGTCCATGTCTAATGTTGAGATCGTTAGTAATCGAATCAATGCTATTTTCATGGTTAAAAAGGCTTCATTTTACTGATCATAAATCATTTTTTATTAAAAAAATGTACCTAACGACTCCATAAAGTGGCAAGGCCTTGTTTACACAAATAAAATAAAACTGTAATACGCTACCGAATTGGTCCCATCGGGTTTTTTAGTAAAAAATGGTAGCGATTTTGCGTTTGCGCCGACTGCGTGAGTTTTTTGTTGGTCCTTATACAAGTGATCGTTAAATTGCTGAATTTATTTTTAGATTGTACTATGACTATTATAGAGTTCGTTTTGTCTGTATTTAAAAACCAATAATCCGTTCATTGATACCTCGTTTGCATATTTTGTCATGACTGTGCTTAAAAATAGAGTTTGTTGCCCGTGGTACTACCATTATTACTACCAGTAGTACCACGGGAAAAAAAATCCCGTAGTACTACCAAGCGATCCAGTAGTACTACGGGAGGTTTTTTTTTACCCATGGTCCTACTGGATCGCTTGGTAGTACTACGGGATTTTATTTTATATACGTGGTACTACTGGTAGTAATACTGGTAGTACGACGGGCAACAAACGAAAAATAGGCTTTAGAAATAGCTAAATATGACATTAATTTAACAAAATATGTATAACATAATTCTACAAAATATTTCGTTGTTTTTGGAACTTATTTAATACTTCATGAACAACATCTCAACATTGATGGTTAAGTGGTTACTGGTTAGCTACAATGTAGGGCAGCGCGGGTTGTTCAATAATCGTGTTGGGCTCAACAACCATTGCACGTGTTTGGGAGTCGTGCGCCGGCGCAGCTTCGTCGTGCGAGTTCTCTGCCATTGCCGAGATCACGCCAAAGACGTACTAAGTAAATTATCTTATTTTGGATGTGATAATTGACAAGTATGTATACAAAAACGCATTCGGTTAAAAATTCAGTTGTGTTGGTATAGAATTTTTAACTTTTTTCAGATTGTGTTTTGGTGGTTGCGACACATGATATCGTGAGGACAGTTTGGAGTATGGATGAGTCGAGGAAAACCGGATGGATGGATTACGTGGAAGATGATGTGACCAAAAAGCGGTTGAATAAATTATAAAATGATGGCTAGCGGTGAATTCAGAGATCAGGCCCTGACTCCAAATAAATTGGGATAAAGACAAGAGGATGTTGATTACTGATGTTGGATGGATTTTATTTAGAGAAAGACTTTAGTCAAAAACAATGGGTGAAGTCTTACTCTAAGTAAAATCTAGTTTGTGAAAATTTATGGAAAATTATTTGCACTTTCATTTTAAGTGCACTTTCTTTTAGGCAACGCCGGTTATACCTAACATTTGTGTAAGTTGTCTTTTGTTCCTTAATCAAAAATATTCCTTAATATGCTTACTTTGAATAATAATAAATAATTTCCGTCATCTCATATTTTTCTTCATAGATCGCGGCATATCTGAGCGACGGGCGCCCGGACGGTGCGTGTGCGTCGATTGCGCAACGATTGGCTGCACGGCGCGCGCGCCGGTTCCACGCCGGTAACCCGCCTCAAGTTCTCGGCAACGATAACCTCTTTCATGATCAAAGAAGTTGTAGCCAGTATTGGAGCAAATGTTTTAGAATAGGTACGCCAACATTTGCTTTGAATATATTTGAGATTTTTTTCCATCATTGCAACGCAAAACAATTCTACTGTTTCTTAAAAATCTTGCAAGTGCCGATACAACATTTGGCTTCTAAAGTTCCTTATTAGAACTATACTCATTAGGATAACAGCAAAGTGGGTGAGAGATCAATCACAAAATTCGACTGTCAGAAAGGTCACGGTAAAGTTATCTACCAGTATTGTGACTCGGCCCTGTTCTTGAAATAATTACCTACAGTCGCGCGGTACGTAAACAAATGTTAGGGTTGCCCACCTGCAGTATTTTAATTTCGTCAACCTACTTGAGTTTCTTTCTAGTTTTATGATTGTGTGCGCTACCTACAACAATCAAAACCTCTGACAACCTATAACAACCTATAACAAAATCTAACTTAAACAGTAAATTATACCTAATATAAATCTTACTAGGTAGGTCACCTACCATTTATTACTATCATTTATCATTTCATAATTATATTTTGTCTAATTCAATAAATATGTAAGTGTCTAAGTACGTACGTAAGTAAATAAAACTCAAACTCAAATCATTTATTTCAATTAAACCATTTACAGGCACTTTTGAATTGTCAAGGATGTCAATAGATAGCCTAGCCTAGGAAACGACCTGCTAGTTTCGTGTGTCACTTTTTTCACCCTATCCACTTATTTATTTATTAATCCAGGTATTTTACTCGGTGGAAAAAGCGAAATACCTACCTATTAAAAAAAGAAACAAATTACGTATTAGTTGGTATATAAAAAAAAATCTAATCTTACCTTTCAGAGTTTCCAGGTAATTTAAAAAATGTTATCCCTGGGTGCGTTATTGAAGAATTCAAGCAACCAAAAACAGCACAATATAGTCTACAATTGCTTTTTGCCATATTAAGTAAGTACTTGTACTTATTTCAATGAATATTATTTTGTCACAAATCGCACGCTTACTGCTTACAAAACCATCACACCGTCCGTTCGTCACTGCGGCGCATTCGCGACTGTTTGTATACCGAGAGTGTACCGAACTCGAGGCGCGTAGGTATGACTCGCGTTCCAACCGTTTGTATGAAGATAGAATACTGTAGATATTATTACCGTGGTAAGGTAGCCCAGTCTGAAACAAAATTGACACGTAAACATAAGTTCACCACCACTTTCCCATGGCGGTAGGCAGAAACTACAGAACGCCACCTGGTACTACTCGTAAACAAAACAACTAAATAATATTCTTTAAAAATAATCAAGTTTAATGTTTATGAAGTATCAGATGTGCGATGTTTCCCAAGACGTCTTGATTATATGAAGCTTCTGCCGCGACTTCGTCCGCGTGAAATTTCTTGTACCCCCGGCCCACCTCGTCGTCGCATCGCATTGCCTGCCCGCGCTATAACTTCGTTTTCGCTTAGTGTTCTTTCTTACTTCTTGGCTCCTAAGAGTCCTAACGTCATGTTAGCCTAAAGCCTTTATCAAGAATCGGGCTATCAAATGCAAAAAAAAAAACTAATTCGACTGGTAGTTAGAGTTTAGCGCGTTTTTCATACAAAAAAACAAAAACAAACTTCAGTTTTATTACATTATTATTATTTGGATAAGGATTAATACCATGTTTATGAAAACACCTTCGCAAATAATGCATTATTTTATAACAAATTTGAATACCATTAAAAAAAGTTATAATGAGCCAACCTTAAAAGATGGACATTATGCGAACGCGGACTTTTTTTTGAACTTTTTAAGAGAAACAATTCAGTCATACATGATTGTTACTTTGTTGCGTAACTTTAACCGAATACGCAGCGCACGCAACGAAAGCTCTCAAAAGGAATAAATGTTCCCCGTTTTTGCAACATTTTTCATTAATGCTCCGCTCCTATTAGTTGTAGCGTGATATTATATATCCTATAGCCTTTCTCGATAAATGGGTTTGAAAAAATTGAATAATTCTTTTAGTATTCTAAAATAATTATTTAATTCGAACAAGCAGTTACTGAGATTATCGCGTTCAACCAAACCAACAAACAAACAAACTCTTCAGCTTTATAATATTAATATAGATTTATGAAAACATCCGAGTTCACATGGCCGAGTTCTTGAAATTTTCGGAATCAGTGCTTTTATCGTTTTTTTAACAATAATAACGGTTGAAATTAAAACCTGTTATTCTAGATAATAGGTACATTTATTTTATACTAGCTTTTGCCCGCGGCTCCGCCCGCGTGGATCTCGGTTATCGCGTAAAAAAGTAGCCTATGTCCTTCTCCATATCCCAGGCTATATATCTGCCAAATTTCATGACGATCGGTTCATCGGTTTAGTCGTGAAAACGTAACATACAGACAGACAGACAGACAGATAGACAGACAGACAGACAGAGTTACTTTCACATTTATAATATTAGTATGGATAATATAATCATACGAAAGTGTAGCTAATCCCTCGTTGACTCATATTTTCAAGGTTGGTTGGGAATAAGTCTTAACTGAAATCTGAGATTTTTTTTTAAAATCTTTGACGCGCTCTCCTGTAAAGTTACTAAATATTAGTTACAATGTTATTCCCTGCAGGTGTCGATGTTATATACATAACTAGCTGTTGCCCGCGGCTCTGCCCGCGTGGATGTCGGTTATCGTGTAAAAAAGTAGCCTATGTCCTTCTCCATATCCCAGGCTATATCTCTGCCAAATTTCATAAAGATCGGTTAAGCGGTTTCGGCATGAAAACGTAACATACAGACAGACAGACAGACAGACAGACAGATAGACAGACAGACAGACAGAGTTAATTTCACATTTATAATATTAGTATGGATATTTTTCTTGTAAAAGTTTTTACACTTATTTTTTTAAATACATGCAAAAGTGTCAATAAGAATTCGGATTTGAATTTTTCATAGATCACGCAAAGATATTCTTGAGTTATTTAAAGCGCCTTTATTGGAAATAACGTTAACTATACTCTATTTATTATAACATTAGACAAATAACTGTTCTCACCCTTTCGTTATTTCGATGTAAACGTTTAATAAACTCCGTTATTTTACGATAAATACAAAGCACTGTAATCTATTTACCATTTACATTTAAAAAATAACTCTAAAGTGCAGTAATTTCAACAATATTACACAATAATTGTCGTTATTTAGCCCTTATTTGTCTATTGCCTAAAAAATAAATTGAAAAAAAAAAAAAACAATTGTAGTTGGAAATGTATTTTAATAAATATATGTATAGTAAATGGAGTATAAGTACATTCTACAAGATTCACCTTTGCTTTGAAACGAACTCGGTGTTCAATCATATCAGATAGAACGTCGGTTTGACTTCATTCCACGGTGATCACAATGATATTCTTCGACGAATCTTGACGGAAACTCTTTTTGCACTTGACAGGCGCACACGCATAGCCATTGAAGCCAAGCTTGATCTTTAACGTTCGATTTAGAAAACAATGGACATGGCTATAAGCATTAGTACCTAGTTTATTAGCTTTAATGTAGCTGACTTCTACGCTACTATGTTTAAACGAATCTGTAGTTTGCACAAGTGTTTCAAAATCTGCCATTCACCTTTCAGTTCAAAAAGAGTCCACGGATTGGTCTTGTTTTGCATTCATCATCATCATCATCATTTCAGCCGAAAGACGTCCACTGTTGGTCATAGGCCTCCCCCAAAAGGGGGGAATTTGCCATAATCGCTACGCTTGGCAGGTGGGTTGGCGATCGCAGTTTGGTGTTAAAAATGCATAGAGAACGCTGCTGCCCATTCTCTAGTAAGTCCCTTAGTCGACTTTTTCGACACCCACGGGAGGCAATGGGGAAATGTTTTGCATTACAAGGTATGAATGTTGTAGCGTTAAGCTCTGGCCTAAGCTGATACATACTATAAAGCATCATGTCGAAGTGAATTTTTGTCAAATATTTAAGGGTGGTGGGATCTTCAGTCCAATTAAGTGCTGCGGCTGTTCAACTAAGTCTGAAATCGCCAACCCGTCTTGAGCAAGCGTGGTGATCAATGCTCGTGCCTTCTCTGTATGAGAAGAGGCCTTTGCCCAGCAGTGGGACAGTTATAGTCTGGTATTATTAAGTGCTGCGGCTAAGAAAAGCAAAGGAGGATCGAAAGATCCAAAACAAGTTGTGGCAGACATTGAGCAAAAAGTATTGGCACACGATAAGGACTTGAGAACAGTCTAGCTACCTTTTTAGAACAGTAAGCAGCTGCAGCTGGTTTCTAGGCTTCCTGCCAAGACCGCTATATTCCGAACCAGACGAAGAGCAAGTAAATAACATCCCGTAGTAGCAACGCTTCGTCTTCCATCAAGTGTGCCGTGTAAATAGATCGCGGTACAACGGTACCACACCATGTATTCTCGATGATTGCCC
Organism: Dryobota labecula; assembly: GCA_947523025.1. Taxonomy (NCBI): domain Eukaryota; kingdom Metazoa; phylum Arthropoda; class Insecta; order Lepidoptera; family Noctuidae; genus Dryobota; species Dryobota labecula. The sequence goes on along the minus strand of OX383287.1, from coordinate 18,241,978 downwards.
TGAAGCACGCGCGTGGCATCACAGGGGAATAAATTGCAATAGTATTAATGTTTTGAACCGGTCCACTGATTACAACTCAAGTGAACACTCGTATTATTCAATTGGTCGCACGAGCCTGCCATTTTGTTATGAAGTGTTGCATTCGTTTATGTATGACTTGTATGAGTGATGTTGTTTGAACTTGTTTTTTTTAAATGAAATTTTTAATATTATTGAGCTAGGGCGCTTATTTATACAGTGTTCAAATATGAATTCAGGGTAATCAGTTGGTATTTCGCAATCGATTACTGTTTGTTAGGGAAGTTTAGAACCTAGACATTTCCTATTTCAAGTGGACTAAAATGGGAGTTCAATTTTGACTTTGGATGCTTTTAAAACAAATAATTACAACGAATAGTGCCCTTTGTAATAAATTCTAAACCTTGCACAATATCACCAGAATAAAATAAAATTGAAGTGTCTGTTCGTAATGTAAAAAAAAAAAAAGTTAAACGTCTTAAAAAAATACACTACAAAGTGAAAAATTATTTTAATTTCGGAAGTCGGTGTCTTTGGATCTGTATTTTAGTTGTTTGCCACCGACTTCCGAAATTAGAGTAATTATTCATTCATGTAGTGTTTTTTTTCCCGGCACATTAATAGATACTACCTTTCTTATCCTCAAAATCAATTGAATTAGTTTAGTTTATGTGAATATTTATATATTTTTTTACAAAAGTGCACTTTACTAATTGTAAGTAACTACTATAACATCCATAATGGACGGATGGATGACCCCTGTAACACAGGTTTTCCTAGCATAGGGGTCATTGATCAATATTTTGTGTCAGGCTATTCCCATGTTTAAATTAAGTGTCACTCTGTATGTGTACTTTTACGTCAAATAAATATTATTATTATATATATATTTTTTTTTAAGTCGATATTTTTTTTTATTAAAATGTTTTTTTTTTCACTTTATAGTTATTGTACCTACCCCACACCAATTCTACTTCCACTACTTGCTATGTAAACAACAGTGACAGGAAGTAATCAAACTTAAAAAAATGATAAGGGACCACCGCGCAAGCTTCTTCTACCAAAGGAAAGCAGAATTTTCACAATTGACGGAGAAATCGGTGAAATTCCTATAAAAATTGAAGATTTCCCTCGATTTCTATGGGATCCCCTTATCAGATTCTGACTTGGTAACAATGGGACCAAAAGAGCATACCTTTTCAAACAAAGAAAGAATTTTCAAAATTGGTCCACGACTGACGGAGAAATCGGCGGACATACATAAAAAAAGAAAAAATACATACGCTACGAACATAGAACCTCCTCCTTTTTGGAAGTCGGTTAATAACAGCATTTTACTAAATGCATATAAAAGTATATACGGTACTGGTAACAAAAAATATGTTAAATTTTTTTTTATGTCTCTCTGTCTCTTTGTTCCGGCTAATCACCGAAACAGCTAGACCAATTTTGACGGGAATTTCAGTGGCCGGTAGCTGATGTTTTAAGGAATAACTTAGGTAATTTTATTTCAGAAAAAGGCACTTGGGCGAAGCCGCGGGTACCAGCTAGTATATTTATAAAAATGCTTATGACTGGAACCGTTTTAGGTATACCTAATAAGTTATTGAAAATAAAGGTGGTATCCAAAATCAAAAATCTAAATCAAAATATTTTATTTCACATAAACCTACATGGGCCTCTATGTAACGATGAGAGCTAGGTGCACGGTTCCAATTAGTCGTTTCCTATGGAGAAGAGCCGGCAAGAAACTCCACGGTTACTCTTTTAAAAATAATTGGCTTTACAATATTATCAAATAACAGTGTTAATAGGTATGGGAGGACAGTGTAGGCCTTTCAACGATTACTAGGTACTTAACAAAATAGAAAAGTGCCAACAAATCTGCACTCTACTAGGCCTACAACGTTCTCACATTCACAACACAGTCAAATAATGAAAAGATTATGTCAAGGAAGTATGTAAAAAAAAACCTCTTTATTAACGTATTTAAAAACGTCTTTATTTTGGCACGTGTTAAAGAATATACCTAGTTAATCGAGTATTAACTGAAGTTAATAAAACCGTGACATATTACTTTGAACAGCTGTTTATTCCTATTTATATTTCGCTAATTAGAAGAAAATTTAATATAAATATGGATCTAAAAATACAAAAATTTAATATTCAAGGAGATATTTTCGTTTACGTTTCAGGAAGTTTCAGAGATAATTTTAATATTCTTAGTTTTTAAATAATACCAACTGATAAAACAACATTGTTTGATTAGGTACCGTCTATTTATACTCACCTTAACGTACACCAGCTGTAAAATGATATAATTAAATGGCATCTTAAAAATTATGACCAAACGGAAGACTTTTTGCACATACAGTCGTTATATCTGACAAAGTAATAAAAAAAAAACAGCATGCCAACTCACCCATTTTCACAACATAAACACCCCACACTTCACACACACCACACAGTTCACACACTTCACACACACCCCACAGTAGTTCACACACTCTCACACCCAAAAGTACCTAAACCTCTCGTCATCAAACCGTCTTTCTACAACTAAAAAATAAAAATAAATGTAGTTAACGTTTTTAAATAATAATTTTTTCTTGTTTTTTTTTTTTTTTTCAAATTAATTATTTCACCTAAATAAATGAAATTGTTTGTTTTACTTGGGTTGGTACTTGTTTGTTTTTCCACAAAACAGGGAATCCTAGTGCAGGGTCCAGGGAATTTGTAAAAATCTACCACCATTAATCTAGCATTATCGCAGTGATAGGATATTCGGATGATAATTCATTTATCCGTCATTGCGCCATTTTTAATTGAAAAAAAAAAAAATCGTCTTACCCTATGTGGTATTACAGTGTGTGCACGTTAATTATACAAATTACACGAGACAGGACACGGACGTAGGTCGTAACATCGCCTACGTGATTCGTAGAGCGTTATCACCCGCACTGAGTTCTGAACTGTGAATATTTTAATATGTTTGTCAAAAACGTCATCGTACCTAAACTAGTCTTGATTGCATGTTGTGTCAATGGTAGTTATTTTCTAAATAGCCATGCAGTCGTAAGTCTAGTATATTTATATATGTACTTATAGAGGAATGAGGAACAGGGTGTAAACTTCACTCATACTCTATAGTAAAGGGAGGATCCTCCGACCAGACGGGTATTGTATATATGCTAGTCGCGCGGTAAACTCTGATTGCGCGATGCAGGATTTGTGATGTCAGGTCTTTGATGCGAAGTTCGCATGTGGCGTTGTAGGTACCGCCATAGCCTACCTACGATTATCTATTTAATACAATTCTTAAATTCACTGACAGATATCGCACAGCATAGACCGCTGTGGTTACAAGCATGAAATTCTGCACAAGAGGTGACGATAACGTAGGTGAGCAGTTGAGCAGAAAGGGAGGAATTTTGCTCTTTGCTCGACGTCAAACTCTTCACTGTCACTTGACATTCTTAATAAATTTATTTAAAACTGAACAAATTTACACTCGACGAAGATTCAGAAATTTTCGCGGTCAGGTTTTTCTTCTAAACCAGTCATAGATTAACAATTTAAAACACATGGCGCCACTTTCTTTGCGGAAAACCATGGAACTAAAACTCTCAACATTTTCGCAATGAAGATGGTCCACACTCCACAGATAATAGTATATTTACTGACTGTTTGAGTTTGTCTATGTCTCATGAAGGAAATTAAAAAACTAATTACTTTTCACTCCCTAGAGACTTAAAGTGGTCACTTTAGTCTAGCTTCGTAGGGTTATATTGGCGTACTTTTAGAGCATGAGAAGTGAAAAAGTAACAAGACAGATAATTATAACAAACGTTGCTAAGCAACAAACAATCGACACAATATGAAGGTTGTATAGCTTCACATAAATACACACACATAATTTGTCCTTGCTGTCGCTCATCCGCCATAATGTTTGGGAAAAGTTCGGAATCAAATCCGAGATAGATGAGTCAATGTTTTTCGTATATATTAAACAATTATAACTGTTTTCCTTAAAGTTGCATCAATAGCACATATTCTCGGAACTGGACTTCGAATTCGGGATTTTGGAAGTAATTACCCGCTAAGCAAAATCATGCCCAATACCTTCGCACTAGATAGCGGAATAACCAACCTATTAAGTTTTTAAACTATCCGTTATACCGAATGTACGCACGGCTACAAATCAAGCTATACATTTCCAGCATAAGCTGACTTCTTACTGTACGAAAATCCTCTACAATGCGAGATCAGCTTATACTGCAAATGTATAGCTTGATTTGTAGTCACGTGTTTTAGCAGCTGGGTAATTGCGTAACACACTAACTGTAGCAATGGGTTTCATTTTGACAGTTCAACAACATTCATTGGGTTATTTACGTTGAAATGAAATGAAGTCGTATATTCTGTAAATAGGATATCGGAATCACTTTTACACGTCATATAAAAAATATAAAAACAAGCTTGGTGAAGTCGACATTTCCTATCTGACTACCCCTGAGAAGAAATGGCGAAACAAACGCAGGGGTCAAGGTCTCTTTTAAAGTCCAGACATAATCTTGGTCAGATCATGTGAGGACCATATAAATCCGTGTCTGAAATGGTCTTTTGAGGAAAGAACCACACAATTTTAAGTGGACCTGTCCAGTCAGTACAAGCATTTGTCAGTAAACGTGTAGCTCAACTCAGGATTTAAGGAGCTCAACGACTTGACGAACAATATCAAAGAAAGGACATTTGGGTAGGCCGCATAAAGTACTCAAAATACCAAAGAGGAAAAAGAAAAAGAGATAATCTTAAAGAAAACAAATGACCCACATAGTGCTCACATTCACAATAATTAAAGTAATAAATATGTAATACATTGGATTAGCAATATCCTTCAAAATCATTGACTGATAGTGTGTTACGTAATTATTTGTGCATCTTGAGGATGCTATATTTCCTGTCGTCTGCAACTACATATATTTTGGAGCTATTATTTTATAAAAAGAAGCGTCTTATTTATTTTATAGAGAATGCTAAGTCTACAAATGCATACAATTAAGTCACAAATTCAAATTCAAATTCAAATGTTTATTGCTCAACACAGTACATAATCATACATTTCTAGATGTCAAGTGAATGCGCAGTCCACTGTGTTGCACCAATTCAGGCATGCAAAATTATTATTAAAATTATAAGCACCATTAAAATTATACCATTTCATAAATTGACAGTTATACAATAATTTCAAAATAGTACCATACACAATGTCATAAATTCAAATCAATAAGCATGTAATGTCAGAATATATAATGTCATGATAACTAAGTAATGTCTAATACAGTCATCACATACAATAGCATTGTAAAAAGCAATGTCTTTCTCGACTCGAGAAGGCCACGATCTAAAAATACCGAGTAAATTGCGTATTTACACTATTTATAGAAAGAATATATTCAATAAATATAGACAGGCCGTTTTAAATGCTAAACGGTTGTACACATTTACAAAAACTGCTCAGAAAGAAAAGTAAAGTTGAAAATAAAAGTAAAATCGATTTCAATAGTAATGGAAAGGGCAGCTTGTATGGTAAAAATGGTAATTGTTTTGAAAATAACAACAATAATGCATTTGGATATTTTAATTTTGTGTAAAATTAAATAATTGCTGAATATTGGTTTCCCCGAAGACCAAAACGAGGCAAGGTGCATTTTCGTAATCACGCTTGGCAATCAAGTTGGTGATTACAGAATGTTGTTTTAAGTGTATAGCAGGAATCAGGATGCTGCCAATATCTTTAAAATCCCTTAGTTACCTTTGACTACAGGAAGTGTGAGCGATAAAGTGGTGTTTTCTTGTCTGCGAGAAACAACATTAACATGCTTAGGTACCTATTTTATTAATATTTAATGCTAAATGTAAGAAGTGTCTACGGTGTATAGTTAGATCTAGTGACATGAAACTATCAATCATATTTCGATACCTTTCAGGTCCAGCAGTTTGAATAATACATATATGAAACAAGTCGTATGACTAATTGAAGAAGTTTAGAAACATTGTTTCATGTTTGTGTCACTTTGCGCAAATGCGGAAGTAGGATATATCGATATTGCATGTTCATGTCCTGTGACCTAAAACACTGAATCTATTGCAACGGTACTTCGCTGATAAATAGCTTTATTTATTCATTAGTAAAGCCAGTGAACACACCATTGTGTGCTTAGATATTTCGCCGTAGGATTATTAAAAGCATCAATTTACTACCATCATCTACCGGTGTAACCATCTATTTAGAAATAACTATTATGACTATGACTTCTATTGATGGCTAATACCTGTATCGAAATGAAAATTATATTGTTGTTTCCATAAAAACTTAAAGAATGTTGTAATATTCTGAGCTCGAGTAGAGTTCTACGACGTCCATAAGTTCCATTAAAAGTTCTATTGTGAGAACTCTTCGTTACGTGAATTAAACGTCAGAAAATTCTCAAGGCATGTTCACGTGTAGCTAACTACCTACCTACGTATACCGGTTGTCAAAAGGCTGCGTGGTGCGCGGGCAACGGCGGGGCGGGCTGCGGGGCGCGCGGGGCTTCGCCGGGTACAGCGACCGCAATAGCGATGGTTGCCGCGCCGCAGCCACCATTGCCAAGATCACGGATCGCGCATGCGCGGCGAATGTCAGCCACGTCACGATCGAGCTTCGTGCTATCGCGATTGGATCGTTCGGATTTAGAACTTGGAATACAATCACGATTTAACTATCGAAATTTCTTGTTGGTTGTACTTTAAAAATAACTTGATGTCATTTCCTCCTCTAGAATGATAATCGTAGCAGTATCTAGCGTACATGCAGTAAATTTTTGGGCCACTTCAATTTATAAGTCCTACTTCAGGCATAATATTCAAATATGTACCTATGTGCTTACTACAATGAATTCATGAATTTGTTTCTGGTAAAGTTATTCAAGACGGCCACGAAACAAGTTGGGAAATGTTTGCGTGATAAATTCATCATGATACGAAACTGGCTTCAGTATTACAAAACTCTGTATAATTTTAGCCCTTAAGAATAAGAAATCTGCCGTCTATATTCCCATGCAATGTTACTCACTTGATCTCACAGCAATTTCATTTTAATCAAGCACCAATCACGCACGGTTCCCGTTCCCCAAACGAGTAGCTATTATGCAACCGTCTCACATAGGCACGTACTTTTTTGCCCGCCATCCCCACGGTAAATAGTGTCCCAAGACTCCTGACGAGCTTTGGTTCGCGTTGTCGCCTTGTATGTATAATAGCCCTTGCCCTATCTTTATATGGGCCGAGCCGTAGCCTCCCGCAATCCTCATTCAGTTCACGTAAGGTAGCGGCCCTAAGGACCGGGTTTTTGTAACAGCGCAACAGGTAGAAAGGAAAGGATTGCGAGTGCAGAGCGAGAACACATGACATCATCTTCATGTCTGTCTCGCTCGGCGCGCCGGCGCAGGAATGCCGGACGATTTGTGCTTGCGCATAATACAGACGGTTCGTGCGACCACTGTGTAGTTATAGTTGTGTATAGCCGAGCATAACCAACACACACTGCCCTAATGCGTACGGGTCATGTAGCGGGATTTACAGAGTTTAGCCAGTGAAATTTATATTGAAAGGGAGTCTGATGATTTTCGAACATTATCGCCTTTTTTGACTTTATTTGTTCTATTTTAGAAGCTTTCAGTTTTGTTAATATTATAAAAGTAAGGTAAATTTTTTTCTTGATCCTTGAGAACTACGTTTTACATATTTTCAAGTGAATTCTCGATGTGTTGAAAACTTAAATAGAAGGTTCAATAAGAATTTGTTGTATATTCATACTTATTATATGTGTACCTGCTAAGATACAAAAAGTTATGGTTGTTGTACTCTTTACTCTATTCTTGTAACAGTACTTTTCTGATTATTGCTGTTCGGTTCTATTAATAAAAATTAATACTTCCCTTAATATTCTTTTAATAAGATATTTCTTACAACGGGATTAATATAAGACCCACTGAAAATTGGCAGCATAAGCTTTTAGTCACTCATCAAGTCATCACGTTTAGCGCAGTTGCATCTTAATTTAATGCAGGTGTACTATTTTCATACCGATATCCTATTCCATATACAAAATATGTACAAAAAAGATGGAAATAGATTTAAGGGTAGTTAGGTACTTTGCTCGATCTTCCGCGCACGTTTTCTTTAATAAAAAATGTTTTTTAGTCCCTAGATCTCTATCTTGGAGCATCACCAAAAATATCTTACCCTTAATTTACAAGGGTCCAGCAGGAACTACACAAAAGATTTTTTTAAACAGACATCTGACTGTCCTCGAAAAGTTCGCAAAAAAACCCCTAGAAACGTGACTTCTTATTTATACGTTAAATAAATAAAGCGACTTTGCGTCTAGAATATTAAATAAACAGTAAAACCGGTACCTGAGTGTATGTAAACATTGTTAAAAAACTTCATTTCGAGGCGATAATTGAGGAGAATCCTGTTGAATCAATTTACGGAGACCGATGCCGATGTGGCAAAAGTCGTTTGGAAGTCAAACGCTATGTTAGTCAATATTGAATAAAAAATATAGTTTGCCAAAAATAAACTGAAGAAGCTGTTAATTGAATTAACCGGCTGTATTATAAAGTGCAATGTTTTGACTATGATGTAATTTGCGGGTCAAAAGATGACGTTGTCCAAATGATAACGATCAAAAACAAGACTTGAATACTTGTTTAATTTACCAAAATGAAGGTTTGAGTACATAACGACAAAAGAAGACGTTTGTGTTGTTTAACATTTATTTAAATTAAAGGAAGGAATGTATGTTCATACGTCTCTTCCGAGTTTTATAGATACCGAAAGGCTTTACTGCTGTAGATAAGTCCGAAAAATAAAAATATTCAGGCATCGGTAAAACCTTCTTGAAAAGGTACCTATAAGGTTTTGTGGAAATGAGGGTCCAAAATTACAGTTTTGTTATTTGGAGATGGTATAAGGGACATTGTCACTTGGGATTCCCTTGGCCCCAACCGGAAACCCTATGAGTCCAGCTATTGTTTTTTTATATGTCGTTAATAACTTACTAATAATAATATAATAATAATAAAGTAATTTATTTCTCTCAAAAAGGTACAATTTTGATTCATAGCATAAGTTACATTTTCCGCTATATCCTTTGTGAGAGCTGGAGTCTATACTGGGTTCGGGACCTGTATGACAGATCTCCAGGCTCACACCCTTAAAACACAATATTAATTGCACTTACGTACTACAACATTGAAAACTCCAAGTACTGAGAGGAATAGAATTAAGACAATACAAAGACTACTAGACGATTACCATAATTTACTGAACTTGATCAATTAAAAAGGCTTCGTTTAAGTAAGTAATTAAATCAGAACAACTTAACATTCAGATGTATAGCAATTTTAATTGTAATAGTTAATTTAAATATATAGGTACTAAATTATAAATATATAAATTAAATATAACTAATAAATAAGCCATTTTTTTTTAAGTATCCGTGGAGTTTCTTGCCGGCTCTTCTTCATAGGAAACGACTAATTGGAACCGTGCACCTAGCTTCTGACGTTACATAAGTGCCCATGTAGGTTTATGTGAAATAAAATATTTTGATTTTGATATCATATTTATAATTGGGTACAACTTACATTAATTATATTATTAAGTTCTTTTCATTTTATAATATAAAACGGATCACTTGTGTAGTTCGTAGCACCGCGCACAGTAGGCATTCGTAGTAATACTGATAGGTACACATAATTAAATCCACTAAAATAGATTAAATCTAAATCTAAAACTTCTAAGGAATAAAGGCTCATTTACTTTTTTTATATTACGCTTCGGACTACGATTTTGTTATTTATGAATTTAGGAAAAAAAAATACTCACAATTTTATAAAATAAAGTATTTTGATTTTTTATTTTCATTTGATGAGGACTTTTTTTTTAAATGATTTCATTTTGTTTTATACCTATATCATATTAAGTTAATTTTACTTTACCAACACATCCCTATGTGATTTTAATAGGTATCTTTACATCTAGATCTACAAATATCTGGATTTGAATGCGCTGTATTATTCCGGAAGGTTTATGTGTATACCTGTGTACCAGTATCTATTTATATATATAAAAATCAATTGCCGTGCGTTAGTATAGCAAAAACTCGAAAATGGCTCGACCGATTGTGATGAAACTTTGGTAAGTTGTTGTGTGCGCGCCGGAGAAGATTCCTAACAAAAACGAAAAAAAAAAAAAAAAAAAAGATTAGAAAGGTACTGCAACGCTTTAGCTAGAATTCAACCATCCGTGCGAAACAGGGGCGCGGGCGGCGGCGGCGGGTTTATTCCAATAATCCCCCTGAGAGAATCTCCCTCAGTGGAAAACTGGACCCTAATGTAAAAAAAATCACTTTCAGGGGGATCTATGGAATAAGTACTTATTTTTAAAATTCTAGTTTTCCCCCCTAAGGGGAATTATCAGGGGGGAAGTCTAGACTTTTTTTTATAGATTCCACTTTTCCTCCTAAGGGGGAATTTCAGGGGGGATTTGTGGAATAAGCCTTATAAACCAAGATATACGTAGGTTTGTATGTATGCACGCTAGATGTGTCTGCGTAGCAAAGCACTACGAGGTGGTAATTATATAAAATGTGCTCGCATATTTTACAACAGCTTAAGAATTTACACTTATGACTTAATTAAATATGACGATAATACGAAGGTATGCCTTTAATTAAAATTAAACTGAACATATATTCGTGTCGGTGGTAATGTCGGCCGTTTCTTGGGTAAATGTGTTACCGCTGAGTCGCTGGTCACATAAAAAGTTTCCTCCGAGATCCGGTCTCACTGGTCCGTAAGATCGACGACCTCAGGTCGCTGTTTGACTTATGGAAATAAGTTTTCTTGCCTCATCTGTCTGATAGACTTTGATGGTTTTAACAATATTTTTTAATTTTCATTATTGTGGGAACTCTTTGGTGCGACCTGTTTTTAACTGTGTCATTATTTTTTTCATGTGTTGTGGATCGTTATTATAACATTTAAGTTTAACATTTCAATTTGATTTTTCTTTTTCATTCTCATCTTTAGCATCAGATTTTGTATCTATAAATACAATTCCAGTCTTGCCAAATCCCTTAAAAATGTCATACCTACAAAACCGTTCTGTATCTTACCCTAAAATGCTTACGTTATATTAATGCGCTTTTTTGTTGGAAGCTTCTAGTGGTTATTTCGCATGCGACTCCTTTCTTCGGCCTCTGCGCCTGCGCGCGCGCTTACATCAGTGACGATAACGTTATGAGACTTACGCGACCGGTTACGAGCCAGCAGACACCGCAGTTCCACTTTTGTTATATTCCCCATCATGCATTAAGTATAATGTTTATATAGCTTTTATTTATTTTATCTACGCCCATGCTATAAATCCTCTATAAAAGTTTCTGAAACAGTTAGCTTATTGCCAACATTAAAACACCCAGTGTCATAGTAACCATAATAGCATCCAAACGGGAGTTATTATAATGTTGTACTGAATTTCATAATGCAACTCCTTTGCTTTTACGAGGATGATGATCCCTTCTTTACTCATCTGTTTGATGAGTAAGGAAGGGATCATCATCCTCCCTTCCATTCTCACTACTCAATTCGTGGTATCTTTATGAATTTCAAAAAAAGAACATTGTCATGCACGCGCGTTTCACTATACTATACCATAGCGTCGTATCCCGCCATTTTTGTTCGATATTAGTATCGCAAAAACTGTTTCAGAACCTTCAATAGAGGATGCATGTCATGGGTGTAGATAAAGTCTTGTATGCAACTGTAATAATTAGGTATTAAAACACTCATGTGATGCTATTATCATATAAACCCACATTCGTGTTTTAATACCCCTTATTATACAACAGTTGCATAAATAACTAAAAGATACAAACATTATCGCAACTAGTCGATCGTCGTTGAGAAAGTAGCGCAAGACTTTTATTAGAATAATAAATATTCAAGTTTTAATCAATATCAATTTTTGTTGTTAGAAATAATTTATGATTGATACTGTTTGCTAATAGGGTTATGTGTACGATTGTATTATAATGTACGGAAGGATATCGATCGATGTACAGGACAAGCAGGTGCAGATTCATAGTTGATGCTAAACTTAGCACCTTTCTTTCTTCTGTTTTTTTATAAGAAATTCCTTTCTAGCTTAGCTAGTTCCGATGTGTTTCATGTTTATTTTAGGCCTTGAGCTAAAAATACCATCTGCAAATATAAAAATGTGATAAGGATATCAAAGTTTTCATAAAAAAACTGGAAAACAATATTATAATTAACTATATTTAACTGAAGTTACAAAAGGAGAGCCGACATTAAGAAGACAGTAAAAGAAAAGAGCATATAGGTTGATACCTATGCATTCATAATATAAATACACGCAGTAAACATCAAATTGTGATACCCAAATTTAGATTAACGTAAACTAGCTAGTCATTTCTTAAACACAATGGTGCCGATTCCCTTGTCCACAAACTAAACTAAATTTAAGTTGAGTGCATCTTTTTCTTTCTATTTCATTAAGAAAAGGACAGAAGATAAATTTTAGTTTAGTCCTGTCAAATTCATCAGCGCCTGTCACTACTCCATACAAGTTTAGACGTGATTAAAAACTTGCCGACTAAAATTACGTCAAGCGCTGATTAATTTGACAGGACTAAACTAAAATTTATCTTCTGTCCTTTTTTTAATGAAATAGAAAGAAAAAGATGCACTGAACTAAAATTTAGTTTAGTTTGTGAACAAGGGAATCGGCACCAGTATCCACTTTTATAACAAGTTGCCAAAGTCGGTTACAGAACTTAGCGATGGAAAATTCAAAACCTACATAACATGTGTCTTTATCAAAAAAGCATATTATAAGATTAAAGACTACGTTGAAGACAAGGAAGTTTGGCATTAATTCCTTCTGCACATGTGGCTTTCCTGGTACCTCATAAACGTCATAACTATGTAAATTTTTATTAACTATACCTACATATATTTACATTTACGTACTCCCTTGACATAATCTTTTCGTTATTTGACGTTATATACCTACAAATCGAATTCTAACTCTTTGGTCTTTGCTCTCTCTGGCTTTTGTGGACATGATATTTATTCAGATTTGTTACTGTAGTCTTAATGGCAATCATGTCATTTGTTTAAATAGGTCTTCATTTTTATATATATATTAAAAAAAAAAACTATAGATTCTTTTCTATTTTGTGAATGTGAGAACGTTGTAGACTGTAGATTTGTAGACAATTTTATATTTTGTTAAGTACCTGGTAATTGTTGAAAGGCCTACACTGTCCTCCCATACCTATTAACACTGTTATTTGAAAATATTGTAAAAGCAAATTATTTTTAAAAGAGTAACCGTGGAGTTTCTTGTCGGCTCTTCTCTATAGGAAACGACCAGTTGGAACCGTGCACCTAGCTTCTGACGTTTCATAAGTACGCATATAGGTTTATGTGAAATGTAATATTTTGATTGATTAATGTATTTCAGGTTTTGTCACTATATTTTTTTTTTCAAAAGAGCGGGAATATAACATAGATGCGACATAGCCGGCAACACCTAACTATTACAAAGCAAGCGATGTTGCAATTCAAGAGCCGAGGCTGCTTTAGCGGTCGCGCTCGGCGGTGCAGCACGATCTGGCGTTCCGCTCTGCGCGGGCGCACGCCCCCCTCCCCACGTCTCCCCCCATTTCTTGCTGCCCCGCGGCCCTGACCAAGACACAGACCCCACAGAGGCGAAATGTTACGAAATTGACTATCGACCAAACGAGTTTGCGTCTGTAGTGCAGGGCTACAAGACGATGTCGTAAGTGTTCAATGGGAATTGGGAACGGTAGTCTAGTTTACTTGCATATGCCAGGTGCATCGTGTTTCCACTTTTAGAACGACTCTTTTATGACGTGAATGAAGATATCTTAATAAAGATCGGGCTAATTGTGTTTTGATTTACGACGGTCAAGGGTAGAATTTAAACTGTAATTTCAAGAATGCATGCGTGGACGCCACTTTGAGTTTGTAAACATGAGTTATATTATAATATAAGTTATGATTTACTAATTGTACTGGCAGTTTTATTATGGCATGTTTTGCCCCGTAATCTTCCCGTAAGACCGTCATTACAGGTGTGCAATTTATCTTCTATACTCATTACGCGGATGCAGTAACTTGGATGAGCTCGGCCTATGTTTATTATTTATGTATGGCATCATGTTCGTACGTACGTCTCATGGAAAATTATAGCTGTAGTAAGATGTTTTGTAGAAAAATATAGTGTTTAAATTCCCGGACTAATAAAATACGAAACGGCGTTAAGCAATGAATTATAATATCGTAAAATTCAAGCAGTTAAATTTATATGTCTAGATTTTTTTTGTTGTTAAACTACAAGCACCCGATGCCTATTATTACATATTTATACGTCTACATTAAAGTGAACTTTAACTGGAATAACATAACGATAGAAATCCATAATAAAACATTTTTACACAGTTCCGCAACACATAAGAATTAGTCCTACTTTTATCGACCTCAATTAAAATTATTTAAAAAGAAAGCTTCTTAGCAATACGCATAAAACAGACGACAGGACAGACATTAAAATGATCTAAGGTTTTTATTGGGAAGCAATTAGAAATATAAGGTGTCCAGTAAAAGTTGACATCTCAGGACAGTGCTGGTTGCGAAGAAAACTGTCAAATAAAAAAACATTTCTGTTTAATTCCTTATTTGACCGAGTGCCAAGATACTGTGGGCGCTCTGCAATTACAAATGCCTTCCTAACATGGCTATTTGTCAGTCGGTACAATTAGCTTTCGTGTCACATAACAAGGGGCTTGTGAATTTAATCGAGACTGTCATCAAACACTCCACCTGCTGATTTATTTTTTCGCAGCTTTTTGTGTCATCGGATAGGCAGAGAGTGATTAAAAGTTAAATGCCAACACTTTTGTCCTCTCCAGTGACTGTTTTATAATTGTTTTAATTAAGGTGTTCCATAATAGCGATGCAGTTCATGCAGTCATGCAAGTCGATACGAGAGTAAAGTATATAAATAAATGCGTAGGAAACTTTAAGCTTATAGTCAGTTGTAAAGAATATATGTACAACAAAAGACAGAAATGCGGAAATCTGTTAATTGACACTAGATTTTCACAGTATTTTCTTATTCTAGATTCTACACTATACAGGGTTATTGAAATTGGAAAAACACAACCTTGTAGGACTGTATTGCTAACATCATAAAAGACAACTTTTTTTTTATGACTTTTTACAAAACATTATAAATTTACCAAAAACAAATCTTCAAGACTGTGTTATTCTATACATTTACCACACTGAACGTAAAAAGGAACAAAATCTTGTACTTACACTATTATCAAAACAAGATATCTTCCAGCCAGATTTGAAGTAGCTACGTTGAAAATTTTATTTATAAGGTCGAAAAATCCAAGTAAAAGTGTATTTTTTTTTTGAAAAATATATAATTAGCGATTTTTTTTGAACTGTTGAGAATATCCCAACTATTCGATTTTTAAATGATACGTAGCCACCTCCGCTTTACCCCATTTGCCTTTGGACCACTACGTTTGAGACACGCTGTATAATAATAACACACCGTAGATGATAGGTTGTTAACCCATCAGGTACGATCACCACAGTAGGTGTAGGTACCATTAAATAACTCGTTTCCTTTACTTGACATTTAAAAATAACGTGGGAGGACAGCTGACGTACTGTATGTTTTTCTTTCACTGTTGTAACGCAAGGAAAATATATGGTCTGACCATTTCTTAAAGTAGAACAAACTTACAGTAGGTACTTGTCTTTATTTATTTATTTAACAATTTATGTACACACATATAAACAGACAAGAAGAAAGGAACAGAAAAATACGTATACAAAGGTGATGCTTATTTCTAATGAAATATCTTCCAGCATACCTGCGATAGGAAAGTAGATATAGAGATGTAGACAACGTGTGTAAGTGTAGAAGAGAAAAAATGAAATAAAAAAATATACATAAAATCAAAATAGCTATACACTAATATAAATACTTATAAACATACAATAAGAGAATATACTTACAAACATACTTCTAAAATAAATATCACTCAAATATATACTTAGAACTACAATGTAGTGGAAAATAATAAATACATAATAATATGCAACTATGACGAAGTAGAAAGATAGTGATCCTTTACTCTTCTTTTAAAGGCTGCAACAGTTTGGCAGTCCCTAATGTCAGGTGGCAGTGAATTCCACAACCGAGCCGCGTGCACAGTGAATGAGTAGGAGTAGAAGTCGGATGAGTGGGGAGGGAGTCTAAGGAGATTTCTAAGATGCGACCTGCAAGGTGCATCTGAAGGACGATCGTAGGAAAAGCGTTGTCGCAGATAGGATCGCGTTTTAGGGTTGTGAAGGATGTTAAATAGCAGACACAATATTCGAGTGTTTCTGCGAAGTCGAATCTTTCTGATCTGATCTTTTTTTCTTTTAATTAATTAATAATATTTATTTATTTACATCAGACATAGTGATCTATATTTTTGTTTGTATACTTAAGAATTATGTTAGTAACCAAATATTCAAATACACACTTCAGTCATACTATTATAACATAAGAAGAAGTACATAAATAACACACCCACATAAATATAATCACAATCATCTTTGAATTCATTAAAAAGTTTAAAAACATCAATATTGCGTGAACATTATTGAATTGGAAGGGGAATGTTGAGGATGTTCTTTAGGTAATATATTTGATTCTTAAAGTTACAGCATATCTATCTATACTCGTAGGATTCGAATCATAAGATCAGATATTTATTTAAAAAAAAGCTACTATTCACTTAATTTGAAAAAGTTTTTAAACTGTCATGGTCACTAATATTATTATTAACACAAACGGGATATTCACCATGTTTACTATATAATAAGTTTATAGTAAACATGGTAAATATCCCGTTTGTGTTATTATTAATTTGAAAAAGTCTATCGTAGACCTAGTCCACGTCTGTACATAGGTAGTACACACGGCTACAAATCAAGCTATCCATTCCATTATAAGCTGATCTCGCATTGTATAGGATGTCCGTACAATGAGAGTTCAGCGTATACTGGAAATGTATAGCTTGATTTGTAGCCGTGCGTACCTACCATCGAACAGGAGGTGTACTTACTACATTTTATACATAACTGAAGAGGCAAACCGATTTTTGTTCGTACAATATCTGACATAATTATGTATAGCGTACCCTGCGGACCTACTTATATTTAAGCGAAGATCACGTTAGCAAGAATATATCGCACCTTTGGGAACAAAGCGTCACTTCTGCAAGTTTTTGCAAAAACAACTTAAATATGCAGAAAAACCGCGATTATCGACTTTATATACACAGCGCGCTTGTCCGTGAAGAACTAATCAATTTAAGACTGTGTGAATCGCCTTATGACTCTAAAACAGTACAGAGTTAGGTATTAAAATGGTAAAAGAAAATCTTTCCTGTAAAGTTGGAAAACATGCAGAAATGACCCTTTGTTCCCAAAGGTGCGATATGTAAATAAGAACGAAAGCAATTTTCAGTTAATAAAACGAAATAAATACGACAATACCTCCAGTCCAAAAATACAACAATGTGTTACATTTTAAGATTATATCTGTACAACTTAACAAATTGCGAAATAACAAGCAGCTGGTACTGTTTTAGTATTTCCTTTATATCCTTACTACATGGAAACCATGTGTAACATTAGGGAACCCTAAATCGCTGTGTCAAACACTCAAACCAGACTAACCTGTGCCTGTTGGCTGTTTCACTTGTGTGATGGTTATCACAAACCTTGTGCAGGTGCTGCGTCGATGTAGAATATGATTTTGTCAAGTTTTTCGACAACGCGTGCGCGCAGATTGCTTGCATTAATTATTATGGCTTCATATAAAATTATTGCACCTGCTTTTGGCAATAAACTTTAATGTTAGGACAGTAAATTGGTTATGTCAATTTATTTTTAGGATCTAAATATAAAAATATCTTGGAGCATGTAGGTACTAAAATATTGTTTCTCCACGTTATTTAATTGAAGTTATTACGATTAAAGTAATAACGTTACTAATATGGTGTTATCAAATCATACCTTTCTTCTGTGGGAGATAGTGTAAAATATTAACTGCAGTACGTCCTCTACTGATGTGTAATGTGAATTTGATAGTGTTCAATTACTCCGTGTCTATCATTAAGGACCACCGTGGAGTGCTGACGGGTTCCTGTGATTATCACCACAATGTTTGTAACTACACGCTGCGAGGTGAGGGTTACATTAATTTCACAGTTTCAAACTATCTTATCTTCCGGGTAATGAAATGCGGGTAATTTTTCAGTGACAATAATAAGAGTTCGCGAATTTAGTTTTGCAATTTAACATTGCGACTGAACATTGTAATTATTTAGGTAGGCAGGTCTTTATTATTTAGTACTTTATTTAGAAGATGAGCAAAACCGAATTAAATCTATCTCTATTCAAATATCGAGTAAAAGAGCATTACCTTTCCTCTCAACTGTAAGTATTTTTATGTATATATAGATATACAACATTAGTTTTAGTTTATGCGAAACCCGAAACACGTGTCTAGTATTTTTATGTAAAGAATTTATGTACAAAATTTCAAAACTGTATCATGAAAAATAGCAACGTTATAAGCTTGTTATGTTACCTGGTTGTCCGTACAAAAACATGCTCACCACGCGGCGCACCCGCGCCGCCCGCGCCTTTCGTTCATTAATAATAATATTAATTTGGCAGTAGGTATCTAACCGCACGACGATTGTATTGTAATTAACTGGTGATAACATTTTCCATCACACTTGCAGGCTTTGGACTTTTTCGTAATGGTCAAGTACTTAGTGTCGCTCGGTGTCCAACTTGTAACCTTTTTTAAATATTTTTGGGAAAAAATATAACATGGTATAAAAACTATTGGAATCGATTCAGTTACTTATTCTGAACAAACTATATTCAGGTTTTGCATATACTAAAAATAATGTTGTATATAGATATGTATTTATATTTCTTAGCTTTATTTAAGTATATGTTATATTTAATATTTTAGTTTAAGACTTCGCATATTCATATTATTCTCTTCATGTTCTCACACACTATTGTCTACATTTCTTTTTCATTTCTCCTTTCGCAGGTCTGCTGGAAGAAATTTCTTAAGAAATAAGCAGTACCTTTGTACTGAAATTATAATTATGTCGTATCTCTATGTATTTAACTGTGTGTACATAAATAATAAAATAAATAAATAAATAAATATACTGAAATTATAATTATGTCGTATCTCTATGTATTTAACTGTGTGTACATAAGAAATAAAATAAATAAATAAATAAATACAAGTGTGATCCTTCATTCGAATTAGCTGAAACATTTAAATCAAGCCTTTTGAAATGTTTCAAGGAAATCAATGCATTACGAGTAAGAAAAGTCTTCCAGACTAATTAAAGTATTTTTGCAACTTCGTCGAAGGTTTTGATAAGTCTAACAAAAACGTCATGAAAACAAGACATTCTAATGTTTAGGTTGTCATTATTTCAACTGAAAATAAAGACGCTAAATAAGCAACAACATTCACCAACCTGTCGCGAAGATGGAACTGAGTCACTTCCAAGTAAACGTCAATTGTACACGCAGAGTTCAAAACAGTTGCCTACAACAAAGAGGTGCCATGCATATTTATGTTTCGCGCCCCCTTTACTAGCGTCCCGGCTGAATTGCGCCCGCGCCGCTGTGACACCGATTCTGAACATTCAAGATGCTTCGACTGTATACGCAAACGTTGATCACTTTTGGACTTTGTCACAATGCGTCTCAATTGAAGTAGGAGTCTTTGTTATGTTGGCGACATGTTTTTTTCACGACGCTTTTATTTCCGTTAAATTTGACAAGGTTCTAAGTATGTTCTAGTTTTCATAGGTCGACAGCACCGTCCTACAGGTAAATACCTATAAATCCTTTGTTTACTATTTAGGACGGATAGGAACGTTTAGTTACAAGTTGATATGTGGAGCAATGTCGGTGGTGTTGTTACATGTTTTTAGGGTAAGGAATCAATTAGATGGATTTAAAGTGTAATGAATTTTATTACAGACACTGTTATGTCACGTTAAATCTGTACTAATAATCGAGGATTTTATAGAGGTAAAATTTGTTTGCAAGTTCGTATGTAATGTAGGGGGTAATCTCTAGAACTACCAGTCGGATTTGAAAAATTCTTTTTGCATTTGATAACCCAATTCTTGAGGAAGGGGTTAGGCTATTTAACATCACGCTGTGACCCTTAGGAGCTGAATAAAAAGAAAAAACGGTAAGTGAAAACAAAATAATGGTGCCGATTCCCTTGTTCACAAACTAAACTAAAGTTCAGTGTATCTTTTTCTTTCTATTACATTAAGAAAACGACAGAAGATAAATTTTAGTTTAGTCCTGTCCAATTAATCAGCGCCTGTCACTACTCTATACAAGTTTAGACATGATTAAAAACTTGCCGACTAAAATTACGCCAATTTACTTCAAGCACTGATTAATTTAACAGGACTAAACTAAAATTTATCTTCTGTCCCTTTCTTAATGAAATAGAAAGAAAAAGATGCACTGAACTTAAATTTAGTTTAGTTTGTGAACAAGGGAATCGGCACCAATATCGCGGGCGTGCTATGGGTCGGGGAACAAGAAATTTCACGCGGACGAAGTCGCGGACAGGATCTAATAAATACTTTTCTATGATATGTAGAAAAAAGCGGTTAGTTTTTCTGAAAGACTGAATTATAGATAGCTTTTCATATTTGTTTAATTTGACTATAAAACAGTGTGTATCGCTTCAAATCTATCCTTTTCATATTCACACAAACGAACTATTAAACTTCGTAATGCTATAACAAATCAGTAAATACATAGATATTAAATAAGAAGAAGCCTGTCATACAAACATTACCTGTTAGGTTCAAAAGAGGCAGTTATATTGCTCAAACATAAACCTATTCATGATCTATTCATTATAGCGGGTGATACAGCAAAATAACCACTCGATCATGCGTAGATCAAAGTTTCTTAAAATCGTAAAGGCTCTTACGGGTTCCTATTTTAAAAGCAATCATTCCTTACCAGTGCAAAGTGATATCTGTGTGTGCAACATAACCAAAGGCGCGTGCTTAAGCGCCGATCGCGAACGAACAAGAACCGCTGCGGCAAAGCTCTTCCGGAGACCAAAGTGAGTTTGCGTACCGCAAAGCCGAACACACCGGTGTACATCTCCCGCCTGCATTACACCACTAAGGCGGAGGATATCGTCGAGTACATGCGCCAAAGGACAACGTACATGCCGAGGGTGGAACGATACGGTTGGCGCAGTGGTTAAGCGATTGACTGCTGCGCTGCGTGTCGCGGGTTCGATTCCCGCACGGAACAAATATTTGTATGACATACAAGTAGTTGTTCCGGGTCTGGCTGTTTGTGTATGTGAGTTTAAATGTTTGTAAACGCACCCACGATACAGGAGAAATTCCTAGTGTGGGGCAACGTTTAAAAAAAAAAACATTACAATGAATGACTGGTATCGCACCGGAACGTCAACTTCAAGGCGTTCATCGTGCGTATACCGAATCTGTATCTGCCCATCGTCATGGAAGAAGACTTTTGGCCGCAGGACGTGGTGTTCCGTCGCTTCCGCGGACAAGTTCCACAGGACAGCACAAAGTGCAGCTAGGGCAAAGTGAAGTGCAGCTACTAACATAGTCTTAAGCCTTTTTATTAAGACAAATTTTATAATAAAAAGAGGTATGTTTAGGTTAAGGTATTTTTCTATAGGCCTGTGTTGCCTGAAATAAATGGTTGGTATTATTATTATTATTTCCTTTATTCCAATAAATACATATAAATTATATTTTTAAATATTAGAATATAAAAAATATAAAAAGCATTATTATTATTATTTATTATAACAAAATGAGGGCTACGGCTACGAGTGTTACGCTTTTTTCTAGCACATGAATATTTATATGAGAAATTAAAAAAAAAAAAGTGTGAAGAGGCAACGGGTTGCGGTTTAAAAGAAGATGTAGTGACAAAAATTGAAAAGAGTATGCTTAGATGGTTTGGTTATGTTGAGAGGATGAATGAAAGGCGACTTACAAAAGGTATTTACAAGGCAGATGTGAGTGGAAACGCTGGACGCCCTAGGAGGACATATAGTGACTTAATTGGTGATGTTCTTCAGAAAGGTCAGGTGCGTAGCACTCGCAACCGGCGTGCGTGTATGACCAGATGTATGAACGTTAACGAAGCAAATTGAGTATGTAAGGAGCGTAGCAGGTGGCGTTCTATAGTTTCTGCCTACCCCCATCATCATTTCAGCCGAAAGACGTCCACTGCTGAACATAGGCCTTGGCCTTGGCCTTGGGTGTTGCTATAATCGCCACGCTTGGCAGGCGGATTGGCGATCGCAGTATGGTGTTATAAATGCATAGAGAACGCTGCTGCCCATTCTCTAGTAAGTCCCTTAGTCGCATTTTACGACACCCACGGGAAGAAATAGGGTAGTGCTATTCTTTACGTTCGGCACCACACGGCACGGCCTACCCACATGGGATGAGTTTATGTATGTGATAATGTAATGATTGTTGGTAAGATTTTTTCTAACCAATTTCATTAATTAAATCAATGCTTTTCAAGTAATTAACTGCTAGTAACTTAAATTTCGAAATTTCGAAAAACGAATACAAACCCAAACCAGTCTATACTCCATTTATTATAACATTAGACAAATAACTGTTCTCACCCTTTCGTTATTTCGATGTAATCGTTTAATATACTCCGTTATTTCACGATTTAAACAAATATCTGTAATCTATTTAACATTTACATTAAAAAAATAACTCTAAAGTGCAGTAATTTCAACAATATTACAAAATAACTGTCGTTATTTAGCCGTTATTTGTCTAATGCTATGGTAAATGAAGTATAGCTATAATTATGTCTTAACTAAACTTCTGGAAGTCCTCACTGCAATGTTGTAAATGTAGGTACCTACACAAGTAGGTAGGTACTATCGCAATCTCTACAAGCAATGCTGTATTACGGCATGTGACAGGTGGCTTCGAATCTTAATTTCAAATCGTTTCCGACATGGCCAGCGCGAAAATGGTTAAAATATAATAAAAGTTTACAATGTAAACGGGAAGCGTGAAAGTGGTTAAATATACCAAAGTAAACATTTCATAACATTTACGTTTTTTATATCATTTGCGGTTTTTTTTTCAGTTTCACGATTGGAACTTCATGTCAGCCGAAAGACGTCCACTGCTGGACATAAACCTCCCCCAATTGGGGGGAGGGGGTTGCCATAATCGCCACGCTTGGCAGGCAAAAGTCAAAAGTCTAAGTCAAAGTCGAATCATTTATTTCAAATAGGCACGACGATGCACTTTTGAACGACAAAAATTACATGAATAGTTAATTGATTCTAGTTGCGCCTTCCAAAAGGTACTCGTAGTTATGTATGGAGAAGAATGGGCAAGAAACTCCATACTTACTCTTTTAAAATGTTAACAATAGTTTATATACATTCATTAATAATTATAGGTGAAGACGATGTACCTAGATTAAAAATAAAAATTACGTACCACAATTGGTAAAAAGAATGAAAAGTGAAATAATGATAGAAAAATTCATAAATGCGATAGGTACATGGTGCTCACATATTTACAAACATTGTATATGATTTACCAAAAAAAAAAAACGTAAATAATAAGTCAGTGTGTGAGTTAAATTTATATTAATCACAGCAAATAAAATTAATATCATAAAAATTATAAATTATACAGTTAAATTAGCGACCAGTTTGATTTTGTCTAGACTCTCAATTGTCCTATGGAGCAGGACTCGCATGTTTCCAAGCATTCTTATCTTGGTTATAATCCTCTAATTTGTAATAGCTTGTTTACAAAGTGTGCTTTTTATATGAGTTTTTAATAGGCGGGTTGGCGATCGCAGTCTGCTGCCCATTCTCTAGTATGTCCCTTAGTCGCCTTTTACCCACGGGAGGAAATGGAGTGGTGCTATTCTTTACGTCCGGCACCACCCGGTACCGGTTTTGATTGGAACTTACCCATTTAAAATTATCGGCAAATAAACATACTCCATAATGTAAGTGTAAGTTTTATTGCCTGTGGCATACAATCAAATTGAAGCATCAAATTTAAATTGGCGTCTGCTTGTTGACACAATTATGGAGAATAATTTAATTTAATGTTCTGTGTCTCGTAATGTTAATTACTTTCCATACCTACTTTTGTATTTAGATAGAATCAAGTTTTACTAGTTCTGAGCAGACGGCTGTGCTGCTGGGGAGTTTGTCGCGCTACTTCTCAGCTAAAGCACTAGGATGTGGTAAAGGGCGTGCGTTTTGGGGGACTATCTTATGTAATTTTTGCACATTTTTACATACCTTGCATCTATACAGATGTTTTTTTTTTTTTTTTTTTTGTTAATTGCGTCTCACAGTTCAACCTAAAGGGTTGTCTACTGCTTAACCGGACTTTTCTGTGGGTGTCTTAATAAATTAAGGCTGCAGTCTTGCAAAATTCACTCGCGGTGAGTTATTTGCACAACTTTGTATTATTTTTTTAAAACAAATTAAAGAAATAACATGAAATATTATTATTGCACAGAAATAAACATAATATAAGTAAAAGCTAGTATTTTTTTTTTTAGTACATCGAGGTGGATTATGTTAGGTAAATCAAGCGTTGAATACAGCTCTTTCTGCCCAACAACATATCGAGGTATGTTTGTGCTCCTACTTTAGGGTAATTAAGAATTATTAAAAAATATGTTTAGCGCATAATTAGCTGAACATTCTCGTCTTCAAAATGCGCTGATTAGTTTTTCTAATTATCTTTCATTTTCTTATTTTGCTGGGCACAAAGTCATCAAAATTCTCTGTTTTTATCTCTTAATAAACGGTTTGTTTCATAATAACAATGCATCATATGTATGTAATAATTAGATTATTTTGATGCCAAAGGTTCAATAAAGCAAATACAAATTATTTATTTCTGTGCAATAATAATATTTCATGTTATTTCTTTAATTTGTTTAAAAAAAAAATGCAAAGTTGTCCAAATAACTCACCGCGAGTGAATTTTGCGAGACTGCAGCCTTAAGGCCTCCAGTCAGGGCAGTATACACAGTTTTGATGGTGCAAGTTTTATTGTTAAGTACTTTATAAATGGTAGGTACGTAAAATGGTAGGCGCCTGTCTGGGTTCGAACCTACGACCTACAAATCGTATGTCGCGGCCGGTACTACTGGACCACCACGCCTCTTAAAAGTTAGTTACGCAGCTTAATAACGAATTTTTTTTCCCTCTTCGGATGGTGCAGAGCTATCAGTCTTGCTAGCTCCGGAGGAGAGTATCAGCAGAAGCTGTAGGTACTATCACGGACATCCGAATCGGACCACCATAAGGACTATTCTTGCTTGCAGCGCTCGGCCGCTATAATAATGCTTACCTACGCTCGTCAACCAATTTATATACCTATATATAAATATTTTTTGGTTTTCAATAGTATCACAGCATTAGATTTTTGTTCCCCTAGCCATTTGTTAATTTGTTCTGTTTGCATTTGTAAATGAAAAAAAAAAGACCGTATAAACCCAGCCGAGGTGGTTAGATAATGTCTGTGATCATTGTAACAGAGCCTGAGAAACTTATTTAAACATTTTTTTTTTATTGATCGTCGCGAAAAGGGGCGGCAAACAGATGTGGATATCCTTGAGCACGGGATTTTGTTTTGAAAGTGTGCCGATTCAAATGTCCCCGATAGTACGTGACCGCATCTTAAATACATACCTTTTCAAGTAAGTAAGTATAACGGCAACTTTGTTTGTATTTAATTGTTTCTTATTTTGAAATCGTTTCCATTGTAAACATATACTTAGTTTTACAATGTGTCGCTGCAATTTGACCTACCGCCTTGACCCCTTCTGCGGTTAACAATTTGATCTAATTTCTAAGTATCTACAGAGTAAATATCACAGTATTGTATATTCAAACTACCGTCAAACTATTGTGTGTGAGTTAAGTTTTTGAGTTTGGAATAATCAGATTCATTCAGATTTCACCATCGCCCTTTTAGTCCTGTCATATTAGGGTTTCACCTCAGAATGAGAGATAATAAGTTGGAAACTCATATACATCTTCATTTTGCTGTTCTAAAAATTGTCATAAAATCTCGTCTGCGTCGCAAGTTATCCAAGGTCAAAGGTCACAAAAATCGGCTTCTCTCGATTATCTATGTTTCTAGAGCTCCAATGATGTTAATATCTAAAAGAATTGGAGAGCATAAAATTTGCGACAAATTTTGTTTCAAAAATTTTTTCATGCGCTCAACCGTTTTTGAGATGAGGGCGGAGAGCGCGCAGCGCTTAGCCATACATATTGTTATGGAAGTTCAACTGTAAATCTCGGTGAATACAGTAATTTTATACCCTGTATAAAATTATTAAATCATTAAAGTATCATTTACAATGAATAATTTGTATTATTTATTAGTTAATACATTGTATTTAGTAAACCTTTTACATACATACAATACATTCATTTAATAAGACTAACCTACTTTGTGTAATTAAAAACTCATTAAATGGAATACTTAAGTATATATTAATTTTATATTTATTAGAAAGTAGATTTTAAGTAAATATATTTTAATTGTATCGTTATTCAGCAGCTGTATATTTCTTACAATTAATACTTCTGTTTCATTGTCATCATCTTCGTTGTCCTGAATCGTTGTTGCCAGGGCTTCTAGAATTTTCGGGTCAAATGCACTCTTTTCCTCGGGGTTGCTTTGCAATGAAACATCATTGAGGCCAGCTTGCCCATTACACTGGCCACAAGTTAAAGCGCATTGCAACCCCGATGTTTTGCACCCGCAACGTGGCTTACATCCATTCTTATAATTACAAATTATAGTATTAATTAATTCATCTGGAGCTAGTGGTAATATTGTTTCATTGGCTAGATTCTAGGAATTCATTTTGCAGCACGCAACCCCATTCCTGGGGTTCTGAATCATACCATTACAATTTTTGAATGTAGGGCTGAACGCCGCGCGCTCTCCGCGCTCTATCTCAAAAACGGTTGAGGGTATGAAAAAAAGCTTGGAACAAAATCTGTCGGAAATTTTATATTCTACAATTTTTATAATAGATGTTAACATCATTGGAGCTATAGAAACCTATATAATCGTGTTTTTTTTTGTGACCTTTGACCTTGAATACTCGTAACTTACGACGCAGACACGAAATTTTATGAGACTTTTGAGGCAACTTTTAGAACGCCAAAATGAAGGTATAAACGAGTTTCCAGTTTATCATCTCTATTCCAAAGTTGTTCCCTTTTCTTTGCTTATTTGACTGGACTATGTTATTACTGGACTACTAGCCGTACTGCAGGGTACCATCCGCACTTGGTTGATATCCCGTCCAGTCGTACTCAGCGCTTCTCCGCCACATTTATTATGCGCACAGCCAAAGTGTGGAACTCTCTGCCAGCGTCTGTGTTCTCATCCACATATGTCATACATCTGCCTTCAAAGCACGAGTTAAAAAGCATCTTTTGGCCACGCTCATTCCATCATAGATCTCACCCATCGCTTCCCATCAGGCGAATCGACGACAAGAGCAGGCCCAATCAGCAATAAAAAAATATATGAAAAAATTAAGACCCAAATCAACCATTGATTAGCTCAGTTGGTGTAGTAGCAGTTGCTGAGAAATTGCTCTTTGCTTTATGTGATTCACGCCCGGCTTCTGAACTGAGATTTCGAAGTTTAGATTTCTTGTCAAAATCTATTGTAGCATTGCGTAAAGTGATTCCTTCGGAATTCAGAACGTTGCAAAAAAACGTAAGATATGTTGAATTTCGCGGGCTACATAATTTATAAGGTAGTAATCACTAAAGTAGAGTTTGACAAGTTCACAATTCAGAAATTAGGAGTATGGTACGATTCCTTGTAAGAAACATCAACGAATAATAAATTGTTCCGAGTTTGGTTTATGCTTTTGAGATTCAAGGCTCCTACAAACAGGCACAACGGCACCGCTCTTCGCGCGACACGCGGTGCCTTTGTGTCGCATGCGATTATTTCGCGTTTCGCGTCTGTTTGAAGGAGCCTTTAGTCATTAACGTAGTCACGATACCGAACAAATCATACTATCAGTTATTCTTTTCTAGTAGCAGTAATTTTCGCTAATACTTCTGTTAACCATTCATAACAATTACCAGACAACAATGGCAGCTAGTGTACTTGTCTGTTTCTAATTAGGGCATTGCCTTTTATCACGATTCAATACGCGGCTCATGAATATCAAATAGTTCATATATATTACTAAAGTATTGGGTAGCTAAAAGGACTTGTTTTAACATATTTTTGCGAGTTTTGCTAGTATTAAAAGAAAACAACTGAAATGACCCATCTTAGGGTCGGTTGTTTCAAACAGTTCGTTAACGTAACATACGTACGTCAAATATTAACGATTACATTATGATGTTTAACGTACGTCAAATACAAAGCGTTGTTTCACTGCATAAAAAAACGGACGTCAAACTTCAAATGTCGAAAAATTAAATGACGTTAACTAGTGGGTCACTGTAATCGTTATTTTAACGAACGTCAAGGGCATAATTTTGTGAAACAACGGTTTGACGATAGTTAGCGCCATTTATGACGGATACGCGTGCGTCAAGTGTACGTGAAACAACCCGCCCTAAGTATTCGGACAACAATTCTAGCAAGTGTAATACACTCAAAATTAATGAATTTGTATTCATTTATGAAAGTTCCTGTAAAAATCTGCCATTTTTCCTGAAAGGTTACGGGTTTTAGTAATTTAGCAGGCATGATTACGATGGAATTCCTATATAAGATAAAAAGGTTCGTATCTTATTAAATAATATTTTTATCAGTTGACATATTTACCTTTATGACCGTTAGAAAAAACGCCCAAAACGTGAACTGAGTCCTCTGGATTCTTGTACAAAACTCTTCCTCTAATAAAAACCGCGCCGTTTTTACATACATTACAAATAGGTATTTTATTTTATGAAATGCAGTGGTCATTGGCCTAGCTGTGCCAACGACCCGTAGGGATCAAGCGCGATGATTGACCGCCGTGACGTCGAATGTCATGACGAAATAAAACTATTGCGTCGTAGTGATAATTGGTCAAGTCACACCTTAATATAGGCCTTTTTTCGACCATCCTTCTTGATGTGATTAGTGAATCTTGAGTCATTGATTCGATCAGCTATTTTTTTAACTATGAGTCAGAGCCTTCGCTCGATATTTACAAACCGACATGATATTCATCTAGCAATATGAAGGCAAAGTTTATATCATAAACACCTATATCTACTAAGTGGCGCGTAAGTAATCACTTGGTCTCCGAAGGCTATATATATATTTTTTTTTGTAAATAAGAAAAATCTTTCTGGTTATTGTTAAATTATTTATTCGGACTTATAATTTTTTCTCGGAACATCTTCAAATCTCTCACAAATATACGCTGTAAAGACCGTCTACTGATGCCCAATTGGGTAGCATTTCATCTGGTTGATGTTTTTGGGCCGATTTGGAGACTTGCATCCACAGCAGCGATATTCTCGGCAGAACGACTGCTGCGGGGGCGGCCATGTCTAAGGCCCGTAGACTAGATTCAAGCCATTTGATTGGTTGAAACTAGTTTTAAGTAATGCTTGAGTATTGAGTGACGTTCTGTGTAATACGGGACTAAGACTATCCCGTGTTGAGCCAGTCTCCAGAAGACGAGAAGCCAAATGCCGCAATGTTTGCGCAGTTGGTGTTACACGACCACGATGGGAATTGATGACGAAATTCACGATGGGTTAACACCACTGACCGATTATTATTGGTTAAAAACAATGAGACAATTATTCTGCGTTCTTGTAGAGTATACCGCATTATGATTTTACGATGTGTATTTTACATTGGCGGACTTCACAAATGTCAGAGCCGCAATGACTAAATATTCCATTTTGTTTAATGGGAGCATCTTCCAAATAGGTGATAACTTATGCGCCACCTAGTGTATTTACTCGGCCGTAAGGTAGTTGGACAGATCACGCTCTCTCTTTTCGTAGGTATCATGAAAGGCATCCATCGCATTATACCAAGATGTGTTATGCATTTTCCTCCAACACAATACTTAAAACTTAGCATGATCACCAAAATTTTCGGTCAGCGTAGTGATTCACCAATGTCCCACGTGACCTCTCGTAGGGATCTACAAGAAAATCGCTGTTACGCACTATCCGTTTACTGGCCGATTTGATTACACTTTGCCCTCTAAAATATAAACCTTTATTTTAAACAAGGTTTGAAATAACGGTATATTTATATAAACAAATTACTCGAGCTTTGCAATAATAATGTTGAGATCAATAGCCGTAACAAAATCTAAAGAATGCTCATTGCGTGCAGCCTAACAAATACTTAAAACTTTAATACATTCTTGTACTGCAAATTAGCTGCCGTCTTGAACTGTAGTATTTGTTATAGTCACGCTTACATTGTAAATAGGACATGCAAATGAGGGATGCGATAAGTTATGTCACTCCTTGGGTGAAATAGAGCGTGAAGATAGCACAACTTGTTTTTCAGTATTTAAATAAAAACTTTTGAACAATCCTGTTTATGACTCAGGATTGTAAATGTCTAGCAGACTGATTTTGCTTAGCGTTTATTGGGTTTTTGACGAAGTAATTATGTTCAGATACGTTGGTACAGTGAGTATCTTTGGACAGTGAATGGTTTTATTTATTTTAAGTAACACTACGACTTGAGTTAAATCTTTAACCCTCAAGCGTCTCAATTATCAAGCACTAGCTTTTGCCCGCGGCTCCACCCGCGTAGAGGTCGGTTACCGCGTAAAAAAGTAGCCTATGTCCTTCTCCAAACCCCAGGCTATATCTCTGCCAAATTTCATGACGATCAGTTCAGCGGTTTAGGCGTGAAAACGTACAGACAGACAGACAGAGTTACTTTCACATTTATAATATTAAGTACATATATATAATTATGTATATATATATTAGTATGGGTGGATAATAATTAATATTCAATTCTTTATTGCATTCCATAATGTATGCTTAGGTTGTAAACATTAGATTAAGAAACAATCGTGGAGGGTTGTCGGGCACAGCAAAAGAAAGATAGTAGGTAGAGATGACGGCTTATTGTTTATCTTATAATCCAATTTATTTAAAAAAGAAATGTGTATTTTATATGAGTTTAAGAGATTTATAATCTAAATATTCATTATCAGTGTAAAACCATTTACTTATCCAAAGTTATTTAATTTATTTGTGAATAGATGGTGTTTTTTTCTTTTCTTATCGATTCGGGTAACTTAGAATATATTTTTATAGACACAACCAGAGGGCTTGTTGAATGTATTTTTAAGCGGGATGTTGGTAAGTTTAGTCGTGTTTTGTATCGAAGTGTGTATCTTGTTTGTATGTCTTCTCGTTTAGTGTAAAAGTCTTGGTAAAAGTTAATTAAATCTTAAGACAGATGATCGATTTGGAATTATAGTTCGATGATTCTGATCGAAAACTTTATACACAAACTTATGTAGCACAAAATCTACACAAAATTGGCAGTGAGTATGGTCGCCGGCCGAAATATTAATATATGCCTGATTCTTTTACTGAATTAGCAACTGATTCTATATGAAGTTGTTATTATATTGTAATTTACGGTATTCACTAAATCAACTCAATCACGTGCCGTCATTTATATTGAACAAACTAATAAATAAAATAAAACACGTGAGCGAGGATAAATATACTTGGTCGCAGTCACCGTTTCATGCAAAAAATTAGACACACGATAATTGACGACGCAAACCTTCGATCACACCCATGTTCCGGACACGTATCTTCAACTACCTACATACATCTTGATAACATAAAATTGTGCAACATAGTGTATAATCCATTTACTATTATAGCATTAGACAAATAACGGCTCATTAACGACAGTTATTGTGTAATATTGTTGAAATTACTGCACTTTAGAGTTATTTTTTTAATGTTAATGGTAAATAGATTACAGTGCTTTGTATTTATCGTGAAATAACGGAGTTTATTAAACGTTTACATCGAAATAACGAAAGAGTGACAAAAGTTATTTGTGTCATGTATAAATGGAATATAAAAAATGGTTACGAGTACATTGAAAAACAATACATTTTACTAGAAAATTACAAATGTGGTAACTTTCATTTTCTGTTTTACGAGTAATTTACAAATCTATCAACAAATTTTTAAATTATCGATACAAATAAATAACATGTAAGTGCTAAAAAACTAATCACATGAAAGTATGTACGGTACTTATATATAAAAAAAAACTATTTTTTCAATTTTTGTTTGTCTGTCTGTTTGTTCCGGATAATCTCCGACACCGCTCGACCGATTTTGACGGGACTTTCACTGGCAGATAGCAAATGTTATAAGAAGAAACTTCGGCTACTTTTATTTTAGAAAAATATACGCGCGCTAAGCCGCGGGTAGCAGTTTGTTTAAAACCAATCAAGACTTAACCGTTAAGTCGGTGAATTGATAAACACATTAATTCAGTATAAAAACATTTGTACGAATTATACATTTCGTTATATCAGACTTTGCGTTTCACGGAAACATAGATAAGTTTCAGTTTTGTGCAGTGTCGGATCGGAGCAAGCGCGGGGCCCGTAGCAAATTCTATCGAGGGGCCCTTGATCTGCTATGGGTTCTCAAATATAAAGTGTATAAAGTGGTAAAAAAAAAAAATCAAGCCACGTTTATTTGCCATCTATAGGTTACAGTTTTGTTGGTTTTTAATAGTACAGTAGATTACTATAGGCCCTGTTGGGCTCTGACAAGTACAAAAAGCTAGAGATGAAATTGCCCCGACAATTTATTTTAAACTTTGGAATTTTATATCTGGTCTGACAAGCACTTTACCACCTAGCGTAATACATCTTTTTTATAGAAAATTAAACGTAAAATGTTTCAAAAGTTATTAGAGGCAGTTGGACATACCTAAATTGTCAGTTTTTCTTCCATCGCGGCATAACTATTATTGTTTAGATGAAACAAAACAATCTCCGGGTTTGGATACGCGGGGCCCCCTTTTGCGCAGGGCCCGTAGCATTTGCTACTCTTGCTACGAGTTAATCCGGCACTGGTTATGTGTTTCAGCAGCTATTTGAATATATTATTGACTTATTTAAAAACAATTAAATGTATTCAGAACGAAGTTGAATAGGTTAGTTAGGCGATTATTGCATGAAAAAAAAAAAAATATATTTATCTCAGCTAGGGCATGCAATATCGGAAGGTTCTCAATTCCGGAACTGAGTTCCAATACTGGAGATCTCATTCCGGAATTCCGGATCTGGTTCCGGAATTGGTAACTTTTAAAGTTTGTTTCAAATCAAACAAGATTTATAATTATATCAGTCTTTTAACTCATTTTTAGTAACAAATTAAACAACTATCCCCCTTATTACTCTAATTAAACATTGGCCGTCTAGCGGCTTGTGGAAAGTTCCACAGACTAGTTTGGTTGCGTTTAGATAAAATAATAATCAAAATATCAAAAAATTATGAATATCGGAATTCCGATATTACTTCCTCTCAATTCCGGAATTGAAATATCAGAAAAATTGTTACGGAATTCCGGAATTACGAAATTTCGGAATTCTGGAATGCATGCCCTAATCGCAGCCTTTCAAGCGTTGAATCACGAATGATAAAAAACTGAAATAGCAATGCACTGTTGCTAATGTTAGGTCCCTTTTTCAACGAAATAAATTTGGAACCGATGGGCCATTGTCACTTTGTAAATAGTGCGTTAAAAATCTAGCTGGCCACGTCGATTATAAAAAAACAGTAATGGATGCAGGCATTGCACGTTCGCACGACAATGACCGACGGAAGCCGAGCGTCCGGTGTCACCTGCGCCAGAGCACTTCCCTACGCAACCTGAATTATTTCTAATTAATTGTTTGTCTGTCTCTGTAGAATATATTATAACTTCTTGACGTAAATAGAACGACGATCAGAATCTGATAAATGTGTGTTAGGACGAGACATGTGCTGCTTTCATTTTTCCTTGTCTTGTTTGCAGAACATATTATCATGCAAAATCGGCCTTAGAAATGTAAAATAGGATAATTATGTTTCGAGCTAGGTTTTCGTTTTCATATCTTTAAATCTATTTATATGAATTCTATTAAAATAACGGGATTAAAATAATGTTAGTCTGAGCTGTTTTTTTAATTTATAAATTAGCATTTTTGTTTTTTTTTATTTTGACGTAATCTGAACTGATTTCTATTAAAAAGAAAGCGATCATCCTTATTTTCCTCTTGGCGACACATATTTTAATATTTAGAGAGACTGAATTGAATATTTCGATGGTCATTGTGATTTTCATAAAATTCATGAACACTGACTTTTTTATTTTATTTTGTCGGATTATACTGCGACATTCTGACTTACATTTATTATTGAAAATATTATAAATATTTTTATGGTAATCTTCTTATCATCCTACGCATAATATGTTGTTTACCGTGTGCCTCAGAATAATATTCAATTTCTTTCTGGTATTATTTTATTTGATCAGAAATTGCATTATTTATTTTATTTATTCATCCAGTTTCGGACAACAACATAGTCCATATTGTTAGTGAAAAATACCTTATAACTAATGTTAGTAATACAAAACAAACAACAACACAACACCGGCAACACATACCGAATTAAATGTCCGAGGCAGGTTGCACAGAGAACGATCAAGCAAGAGATCAGCTACCTAGTTGACCATCCTCCCCACAAAATGCCTCAAAACAGGTGAGTAAGGACTCTCCGCCACTAGTTTTAGGATACTATTGTTACTGACCCGCGTTCGATGCATCAGTGAAGCAGCTTTTTTGCGCATGACTGCGTGGAAACCGTCGGTTCGGTTTTGCGTAAACATCTCCGATGCACTGCAGAACCGGGGCAGTCCCAACAGCATCCTAAAAACATTATTATATTGGACGCGTAAGGCATTAGCATCAGTTTTGCCAGTAGCATGCGAAAATTTATTTTAAACGCAGTTATTAATACTTACATCATTGAATTAAAATGCCTGCGTCGACATTGATATCAGATAACGAATTATTGCGGAATTTGAGACACAAATCTGAACAGAAAATAATAGCCATAATGTTTCCCACTGTTGTGAAACAGGCCTCTTCTCTTGCATGCCATGCTCTTATCTTGCATTGACATGCCGGTTTCCTCAAGAAGGTTTCCTTCACCGTTTTAAGTGGTGACAAAAAAAAAAAAACAAAATCAAAATATTTTATTTTACATAAACCTACATGGGCACTTCTGAAAAGTCAGAAGCTAGGTGCACGGTTCCAATTAGTCGTTTCCTATGGAGAAGAGCCGGCAAGAAACTCCACGGTTACTCTTTGAAAAATAATTTGCTTTTACAATATTTTCAAATAACAGTGTTAATAGGTATGGGAGGACAGTGTAGGCCTTTCAACAATTACCAGGTACTTAACAAAATAGAAAAGTGCCAACAAATCTACAGTCTACTAAGCCTACAACGTTCTCACATTCACGAAATAGAAAATAATGTATAAAAAAGATAAAACAAAAATATATGTATTAAAATGAAAACCTACGAGTATTTAAACCAAATGACATGATTGCCATTACAACTACAGTAACTAATCTGAATAAATATCATGTTCACAAAAGCCACTAATAAAGAATTGAAATTCGATTTGTAGGTATGTAATGTCAAATAATGAAAAGATTATGTCAAGGAAATAAGTAAAAAAAAAAAAAGAAAACAAAATAAACATCATTATTTGGGAGCAATTAATAGACATTTATATAGTTGTGCCGTTTATGAGGTACCAGGGAAGCCACATGTGCAGAAGTAATTATTGCCAAAGTTCCTTGTTCCTTCAACGTGACACAATTATTTACACAAATTATAGCACCTGCCTGGGTTCGAACACATGACCTACAACTCATAAGTCGGGCCACTCCTGCTCTAGTAAAATAAGAAAACTGAAAATTTTCTGAAACGATACGTTTAAATTCTAAGTAATATTTGAGGAAGACATGGTTAACGAAACAATATAATGGCACTTTTCTACTCAGTCTCACGATTCTCGTTATGAGTCACAGTTCTCAAGTCCGTGTGATGACCAGCAGCAATTAAGTCCAAGGTTTCCCATGAAACCTTATCGTTTAAAAGCTCGCTTAGATTCTAATCATACGAATTATAACGAGATCATAATACTTGTGAATAATTCACTTTTAGAACCAGGAAGTTAATTTATTAGTTAAAAGGCAATTGCGAGAAGAGATAAGAAGTTAAATGATCAGATACAGACGAGATTTAAAAAAATCTAAAATAAATTTGTTATTATTATTGTATGTTATTAAATTAAATTATTATATGTCATTCAATTATTACTAACACTAGTTTGTAAGCTCGTAATTGTACAGGGTGGGCCATCTAGTGTTTTAAATTTGAATTGGCTACATAGACTAAAAAAAACTACTGATAATTTTTTCTAATTTCTGGTTTTATTGGAAAGGTTGAACTTTATCATTTAAGAATGGAACACAGTATCATTCATATGACTACGACGATTGGCTCGGCAGTACCCCATCCGATCAACCCAATTTTTCAGTACATTTTCGATTGTTTCGGCTTGAATCTCTTCAATGGCAACTTCGATTTCGTGTTTCAACAATTCAATTGTCTCTGGATGGTTTGCGTAACATTTATTCTTAATGTTTCCCCACAGAAAATAATCCAAAGGGCTCAAATCACAGCTCCGAGGCGGCCAATTGACATCAGCATTTCGGTTGATTATTCGATTTTCAAAAACAGTGCGCAAAAGATCGATGGTTACGTTGGCTGTGTGACATGTGGTCTTGTTGAAACCAAATAACGTCCATGTCATTCTCTTCAATTTTTGGAAACAAAAATTAGGTGAGCCTGGCACGGTAACGCTCACCGTTGACGGTAACGGCGACTCCTTGCTCATTTTCTAAGAAATTATGTCACCGACTTCCGAAATTAAATTAATTTTTCACTTTTTAGTGTTTTTTTTTGGAAAGTCGGTTGTTTTTTTGTTAAAAGTTTTGTATATGTTTGACATTTGCAAAATGGCATTTGCAAAATTTCTGAAAATCGAAAATCGCGCACTGTTTTTGAAAATCGAATAATCAGCCGAAATGCTGATGTCAATTGGCCGCCTCGAAGCTGTGATTTGAGCCCTTTGGATTATTTTCTGTGGGGAAACATTAAGAATAAATGTTACGCAAACCATCCAGAGACAATTGAATTGTTGAAACACGAAATCGAAGTTGCCATTGAAGAGATTCAAGCCGAAACAATCGAAAATGTACTGAAAAATTGGGTTGATCGGATGGGGTACTGCCGAGCCAATCGTGGTAGTCATATGAATGATACTGTGTTCCAATCTTAAATGATAAAGTTCAACCTTTCCAATAAAGCCAGAAATTTTAAAAAATCATCAGTAGTTTTTTTTTAATATAAGTAGCCGATTCCAATTTAAAACACTAGATGGCCCACCCTGTACAATTACGAGCTTACAAACTAGTGTTAGTAATAATTGAATGACATATAATAATTTAATTTAATAACATAAACTATATACTAACTATATATATTAATTACGAAAACAGAGCTTTGATCTTAGTTGTTAGAATATATGATTTAGGTCTTGTTATTATAAGACGGTGCAGATGTTAAATGTTAATTTAATGTTAGCCTATCGTAGAGATTAACTACATGAGATACACCCAAATCAGTACATACTAGATAATCAATCAATCAATCAAGATCAATCAATTAAACCTTTCTAAGTCCATTGCTGGACATGTGGACATGTGTGTTACCTAAGTGGCTTTAGATACTGATCTCCGCTTATTATGTTTTACGTTAAGAAGTGGGTTTGTTGCTCATACAAAAAGTCTGTAACTACATGACAAAAAATAATAGATTACTAAGGAGTCTACAGTCTTGTCGTTATGTACGATAATTGCAAGATAGGTGCTGGTAATAGTACATTATGGTACAAGTGTGTAATGTTGGTGATTACCGCTGAGTCGCTATTAAGACCCGAGGACGGTAATCATCAATACACACGTGTGCCATACGACGTTTTTCAACACACTTGTGAAGAAAATAATAATAAAAAAACATTTAATTTCGACAGTGAAAATGAGTTGTGAAAAAATTTTCGGTATGGCGGGAAAAAATTTATCAGTCTTCATATGCACGCGCATCTTAGAATGGCGATCGGCCATAAGACTAAAGGAATGAGGTTTTTTTTTTTGGCTTTGCGCGGACAGATTTTAAGCCACGTACAAAATGGTGAATTTAAAGTTTTCATTATTACAGAGAAAACAAAAGTTATATTTGAGTGAAAGTTTTATTTATTAAACACTTACAAGTTGAAATTATCCATTTAAATACGAAGTTGCATGAAATGAGCAAGCAATAGGTACATTAATTTATTTGTCCTATTGAACACGATCTTTTTTGTATCAAAACTTTTGTAAGAACAAAGCAACTCAACCAATAAAATAAAAATAAAAACTCTATAACTCACTTGTGAATAATAGCAATGAAAAAGTCACAGTTTGATTACAGGTGTCAATAAGTGCCTAATTGCGGTGAAATTAGAGCCACTTTATGAGCAAGTCTGTTGAAAATATATATTTTAAACTTAACGGGGCCTTCGTCTCACCTGTTAAGGCCGAAGGTGGAGGTTCACCCGAAATCCTCAACCATAGAGGATATACATATTTTACCTCTCACTGCCGAAACTCAACAAATGCTGTTAACATTGTTGTTACGGCAACAAACTTAGATGAAGTCAGTTTGAAGTGATCTGCCAGTAGTGTCAATCCGTGGCATCGGGTGTATTAAAAAACCGGCCAAGTGCGAGTCGGACTCGCGCGCGAAGGGTTCTGTATCTATAATGAATTAAAGGTAAATTGCGGCTTAAGATTTATGACGTATAAAAAAAAAACTACTTACTAGATCTCGTTCAAACCAATTTTCGGTGGAAGTTTACATAGTAATGTATGTACAGACGCCAGCAGGTCAAGGGACCCGAAACTGTCAAATTTTCGCAATCAACATGAAACCTTATACTGTAGAGATAAAGTTGAAAATCTATTAAAGAAATTTGACAGATTGTAGTAGCTTGATGTGCTGGCGTCTGTACATCATATATTTTTTTTAGTTTTATCATTTTCTCTCTTATTTTAGAAGTTACAGGGACACACACACACATTTTACCACTTTGGAAATGTTTCTCGCGCAAACTATTCAGTTTAGAAAAAAAAATTATATTAGAAACCTCAATATCATTTTTGAAGACCTGTCCATAAATACGAATGGATTTGATGAAAAAAAATTTTTTTTTGAGGGTTAGTTCTAAGTATGGGGAATCCCCAAAATTTATTGTTTTTTTCTATTTTTGTGTGAAAATCTTAATGCGGCTCACAGAATACATCTACTTACCAAGTTTCAACAGTATAGTTCTTATAGTTTCGGAAAAAAGTGGCTGTGACAAACGGACGGATAGACAGACAGACATGACGAATCCATAAGGGTTCCGTTTTTTGCAATTTGGCTACGGAACCCTAAAAAAAAGTTTATTGATACAAAATACTTTTGAATACAATACCAATACATTTCACATAGGTACATTGGATTATGGGAAAAGGCTGCACAAATAGTGAAAAACCCTGCCTCCTAAACTAGGGGAACCTTGTGATCTAGGAGTCAGTGCTCTACTGTCACTTCGTGTACAAAAGAAAGCTTTGTTTACGTGTATTAATAAACCCATAATGACCTGATTTAACTATGAATATGAATGTGTGAGAATGTATAAAGGGGGATGGCTGTATGAGTGGGATGGGGTGTGGTGTGGTGTAGTGTGGTACCTTTTTGATCATGCTGACTAGAAATGAAAACGTCTATGCCAAGTATTGCCTAAACCTTATATTGACTAGGAAGCACAATGCCTACTTTGCAATATGTCTATACAGTATTTGAACTAAACCTTATTCTGACTATGAACCAAAATGCCTACCTTGTCCTTGTCTATTATTTTCGGGGAAGAAAGGGAGTACCGTGTTGTGTGGTCACAGTTCTAACCTAACCTAACCTACAGTTCAGAGGACCTAGTGAGTTTATTTTAACCATCTCGACTACTTAGAAATTATTGCATTTTAGGCATTTGGCTTGTTAAACATTTTGATCTCTAGGCGATTTACAGCTTAGGCAATTTGCTGTGTATGCATTAAATTTAGGCATTTTGCTTCGTAGACGAATTGAAAGTTAGACTGTGATCATAAACCGTGTGGGGTTGCATTCGTGTAAGGTGTGTTCGTGTGATGTTGCATGTGTTTCTGTATCCGTTTTCGTAGAATAATAATGATTATTACGTGCCAACATTATTTTAGAAATAAGGTCTTCTGTACAGGAATAGTCCTGATTATACGTACAGCCAGTTTTGTAATTTGAAATGAATGATAGCTCACTTCACCTATGTTTTCGCGGCAAGATTTTTATAGAATAGACAGGGCCTCAAGTCTGCTATTACAATAGTGTCAGAATGGTCTCTTCATTGTGAGTTTTTGACAGATTTGCCATACAAACACTGTCAAATACTCACAATGAAGAGACCATTCTGACACTATTGTAATAGCAGACTTGAGGCCCTGGTTGTAATACGTTTCACGTATTATCATTTAGTCGTAAAGCATATAAGGATATAAGTGAACAATCGTAAAAATAGTATCAAGAGTGAAAATGTTGGATGCGGGCACCCACACGACGCGACGGAAGTAATGTATATGCAGATATTAAACTATGTACCTACATTGAACTAAATAAGTTCGTGCTACGCATTATAATTAGGTGCTTTGTCTTTGTAATTGCTTTGTTTTGTTTCAACAATGTATTCGAGAATTTGGAATCTTTATTGTTAAAGAAATGTTGAGACATCTGTCTCATTTTCGGTTTTACTACAAAATTTTATTATAAAATTTCGTCGTTTTCATAGTGTGGCGTAGCAATCCTTTGCATTCGTTCCCAGTTCAAACGGTCTACGAGTTTTATTTTGTAGTGTTGGTTCTTAATTACTTGTATTACGTCATCTGCCAATAGGGATGTTTAGTCCGACAGTCAGATAATAAAAAAAAATATTAGGCACGTATTTTTTGCTTTATTATATTAATAAAAAATGACTTAGATAAAACACATTAAATTTGGGGAGCAGGGGCTCGTTACGTTACAACTAACAAATGTCGTATAAAATCTAGCACAGAGTGACGACTTGCACATTTGAACTCAATGTAGCGCCCCAATTTTTTGATTACGTAAAAAAAGAAAAAATACGTGTCCAATATTTTTTTTTAAATTTAACATCCCCATTACATGCTTATCTAATAATAATTTAATCTTATTAACGTGAGGAGAGAATGAATTTTGTTTGAGGTTGGAAGTGAATGTAACTTAGTTCTGGAAGCAGTAGACAATTACGGAATAGATAACCGTTGAAGACTGTTTTAAATTGCAACAAGACCTTGATCGATTTTCTGCCTATTGTCTGACCAATAAACTACATCTAAGTTTATCCAAATGTAAGTATATTTCTTTTACCAAAAAAATTAATACCGTTCAATTCACATACTCTCTCTGTAACACTTCTCTGGATAAAGTTTCCCTAATTAAAGATTTGGGTGTACTCTTTGACTCAAAGTTACACTTTGATGCACACGTTGATCACATCACAGCCAAGGGTTTTCAACTGTATGGCTTTGTAAGGCGAAACTGTAACTTATTTAAGAAACCATCTACATTCTTATTACTGTACAAAGCACTTATTAGATCTCAACTGGAATATGCCACTTGTGTATGGAACCCCATCTACAATAAATATAGTGACCAATTGGAATCAGTACAACGTAAATATCTTAAGTTTCTTAACTATAAATTGTTTAATAGGTGGTCATCATATCACACTCTTCTAGCTAAATTTTCCTTATCAACTCTTAAAGTAAGGAGACTGTATCATGATCAAACGTTCCTTTACAAGATTTGTCACAATAAATTGGATTGTAATAACCTAATTAACCAAATATACCTTCGCATACCTAGTCGTTCCCATCGTATTCGTGATACTTACACTCACAGTCTATTCGCACCGAAGCGGTGCAGAACCAACGCAGGAGAGCGAGCTCCTTTACGTCGACTAATGAAAAGTTACAACGATGATTTTGCTGATATTGATATATTTGCATTGTCACTTGCACAGTTTAAAAATAGTGTTTACAAAAAATCCTATTAGTTTTTAGTTATATACACACGTCTAGTTTGTCACACGGTTTTTTTACAAGACACAATAGTTGATCTATGATAGACAAATTGTTTGCTAAGTTTGCTTGTAAGTTGCTCAAACTATTTTTACTGTTGGATTAATTTGTGGATAACGATGCTGGTTGCGTGATTACTTAAGTGTTTTATAAAATATCTGTACCTAAATGTTAAGCATTATTGCGCAATTGTTTGTTATCCTGAAGAAATAAAAATAAAAATAAATAAAATAACCCTTTAAAAAAAGTCTACAAAACAAACCGCAGATTATGCACATCATATTATTGTATTTATTATTTTATTGAGTATCATTTGAAATGCAGCCAATGCGTGAACTTAGTAATTTGTAAGTACATATTTAGTATTTAATCGAACCGAAAGTTCTTTCAAATTCAGTTTAAATATTTTAAACTCTTGAATTAAGAATTCACCTTTAGTGTACCTAAAGTACATAACATAATACAAAGGCCTATGCCTTCCTCCCATACCTATTAACACTGTTATTTGAAAATATTGTAAAAAAAACAATTGGAATCGTGGCACCTAGCTTCCGACGTTTCATAAGTGCCTATGTAGGTTTATGTGTGTGAAAGAAAATATTGTGATTTTGATGATTTTGAAACTGTTGTAATGTGGTAAAATTTAAAAGTACCAGAAATATTTTCGTAACAAAGATCCGAATAACTTGCAGTTCCATGGATAAAAAGTTTGTTTATCTTAAGCGTACACTTAAATCTGATTGTACCGGCTGACTTATATTACTGTCCTGAAAAAAATTGTGTAATAGCTGGACGGAGTAGAAGCCTATGGCATAGATATTTCCTTTTTCTATAACATAGAAAGAAATTGATATATCAATAAATACTACACATTTGAAATAAACTTTTCATACTAGAACAATACAAACAGAAAATTTTGAAAAAAAAAAAAAAAAAAAACGCATCCTACTAAATGCGCGGAATTAATATTTGGAACATTTACAGTCTCAATGGTTCTAAGCAAATATTCTCGTGTATGGCTTCTATTCCACTTACACACACACCCCCACACACTCCACACACTCCACTCATACACACACACACAACACTCCATATCCATCTATACTCCATATTCCAGACGGTATTTTAAGTCACTCCAAACACAATCGCAAGTTATTGCCAATAATTTAAGGGTTAAAGTTGAGGTCCCTTAACGGTACGAAAACTTACGATTATGATCATTCAGTCATGAATATTTTGTTTATTATAGCGAATTCATCATGCCAATTAATATAAAGCCAATCATTGTAATTATACTCTATGTATTTATTTGAATATGCAATAGTGTTAATTGTCTACCCGTTGTTAATTATAAGATCCTTGATTGTATCTCATTATCTCAGTCACAATTCCGGACTTATAACTAGAGATCGGATATTCGGATGCATATTCACCTAAAGTTGAGATGTTGGCTAATATGAAATGCGCTTTTGTATCGAAAAAACCCCGCGGTTCTGGGATCTACAAGTTTAGGTTTCTGATATATGTTTCTGGCATATTTACTTACTTTCAAATGTTGGTAAAAATCCCAATTCTAAAAAATATGCATCAGAATAGTTATGCAATCCAAGAACCCCGGGTATTTTATTAATAAATATTTTTTGTTAGAAGTCTCTTAAATATTACACACTCGACTAGTTATGCATTCCTGTTGTTCCTGGCAGCACGGGTTTTTTTATACAATAAAAATGTTTTAAGAAGCCGCTTTCATACTTTCATAGCTAAAAATTAACTTTAGGTAAATATGCATCCGAATATCCGATCTCTACTTATAACTCACCATAACTTGGCAACAGGCCGCGAAGTTAACTGTAAACTTGACTTAGCCAGAGGATTGTAAAAAACTTAATCGGTAACAACTGGAGCGAATCAGGTGAGCGCACTAATTGTGGAACGCCAATTAAAAACAATATTGTGCAATATTCGATAGGCGATAGAGTCACGGAACATGATGAAGTCACTTACCCTACATCGTTCATGACCGATGTTATTCACCGGAACATTAATTGTTGTGAATAGAGATGTGCCCACGCATGCCCGAAGAGTCTAATGACCACGAAATAACACGAACTGTATGAGCACATCGGCTTACAAGTGAACATGTTTTTATAAAATTGAGAGATATGGTACTCAAGTGGCTTCTAGTCTGCTATGTTTGCATAAAAAATATTCAAAACGTTGCTTGGGTCTC
The DNA here is from genome assembly GCA_947523025.1 of Dryobota labecula. Classification (NCBI taxonomy): domain Eukaryota; kingdom Metazoa; phylum Arthropoda; class Insecta; order Lepidoptera; family Noctuidae; genus Dryobota; species Dryobota labecula. Next base: position 18,197,037 of record OX383287.1, on the reverse strand, counting down.
TAATAAAACCACTTCTATTTTTCCTAAGGTTGTCTATAAATCGCTAACCTTAGCATACCAGTGATCAGTCATGATTCAGAGATTTCATTAGGTGAATGAGCTGCGCCTTTCTCTGGACATTGATGTAGGTACAATAAAACTTAATATGTTTTCCCATATTATTTCGGAGATACAAAGTAATCACCAAGGGAAAAACCAGAAATCACATAACGTAAGCATGGTAATTTCCGAGTTACCGGTTTAAGTTTGAGTCTGAAAATAACTTGGGAAATGGATAGAATACTCGTAATTGAGATGAGAAAAAAAGACTTGAAAAATATAATACGCAATTTTTTTTTTTCTAATTTACTTTGTGCCCCATACTAGGAATTTATCCTGTATCGTGGGTGCGTTTACAAACATTTAAAGTCACATACACAAACAGCCAGACCCGGAACAACTACATGTAGGTCATACAAATATTTGTTCCGTGCGGGAATCGAACCAGCGACACGCAGCGCAGCAGTCAATCGCTTTTCTACTGCACCAACCGTGCCGACAAGTTGATGTTGTTTGAAAAATATGAACACTGAGTCATCAACAAAGTTATTGCACATCCACGTTTGCGCCTCCTAATAGAGGAAGAGATTCTGAGTTAGGGCCGCGATAAACTAATTTACAGCTTACTTAAAATAATTTAAAAATACAAATTCCTCAACATCAACTAAATCTGTTTATAGCAATTTTCGCCCACAGATTAATGGATAGAATCATCATAGTTTACGAAATAGTTATGTGCTTAGATGTCAATAATGCTATGTAATTTAGTGGCATGCTTCGATTTGCTTCGCTCAACTAAATTTGGAATAGAGCGAACGCCACACATTCTCTCGCGCTCATGTTAGATAAAGCTGCCATTGTGAGATGGTAGTTTGGAAGTATGGTCATTGTTGGTGGCAGCGCGCGTTATAAAGTCGTTGGATTGTGGCGAAAAGAGGTCGCGGGGGCGCGGGAGGGGACGGCCGTTGACCGACGACAACCTTATTGCGTTGAGCCATGAGCCAATGTCTAGGGTAAGGTCCTCGGACCCGAAGTGGAGTGCTGTTTTCATTGGTACGCTTCCGTGGGCGGCTCGACACGGTTCGGTTTTTTCAACATTTGCAAAAAGAGGTTGCATAATTTCAGACCATAAACGTTGCGAGCTCGTTTACTTTGCTAATATTTGACACAAACATATTTTTCACGTGTTGAGAATTGAGTTTAGTTTGCTTTTTGCTAATGAATATTCATTTGCATATGAGTTCTCAATTATAGTCATAAATAGGTACTGAATTATCTGGGTACTTGTTTTAGTTTAAGTAGATGACAATGCTTTCAGACGTACCTAATTGTAATGTGTGTTATGTATTTTTTATTTTATTCAGTATCTTTTGAATTAAAATTAAAAAAATATATTAAAAAAACTCAAAAGTATTTGAACTACGTTGTTGCGTGCACGACGACATTCATTCGTTTTATTTCTATTAAGCAATTGACTTTTGCAGCTTTTTTTCTCAAAATTACGAATCAAAGTATGAAAGCTCGCGAGCTTTTTATATGACGGCGATAGTTTGGCCATTCGCCTCAAGGCTAGATGGTTCCATTCGAGAGTGTAAGAGAGGGTAATGCCCTCCGAAGTTGTTTGTGGCAAAAAATGGGGACACTGAGAGACCGGCTCACTTATTTTGGTTAAGTTATGAATCAGCGTGAGAAATAATACTAAATTAACAATTCGATTTTGTTATTTCCATTCCCAATGCTTATGCAAGTGGAAGAAAGTTTTATTTAAAATATTGGTTTCAGATTGTGTGTATAGCTCATAATTGTTTAATAAAAGTTCAAAGCTACCATTACATAGTAAATAATAAATACCTATAGACACCAACAAATACAAATACATTATTCAATAAAAGCTCAGATACATACATCAGTGTGCTTGCTTAGGACGTCCATCAGGACAAAAGGGTGTGAATTTATAAATTTATCCATATCTTCGCAGTAAGCTAACAAAGGACTTCAGGGACTTGGCCATGCAAACCAAAACGGAATTTCAAAATCATTTGGAATTTTAAATATGCCCCACTTTCTGCCGGGATTCAAATTTTTTAATATATTCGTATTTCTGTACAGTGTTTACTCTTTTTCATGGTACCTACTGTAGAACTGTAGAGGTACAGACTGGACGTTTTTAACCGTGAACATTTCGCTATCAAGTTATTAAGGTAAAAATAGCTTCCTATTCAAATAGTCTTCATACAAAAACATTCATCGCTTAGCAAAAACATCTCGCCGATAAAGCAACAATTGATTTTTCACACCAAAGTCCGTTAAGATGCAGCGATTGGCACCGTGCCTTAACCGCAGCACTTCTATACGAGTTTTAAGCCGTCTGTACACCCCATTAGAAATTCTTACTGCGACCTATTAATACGAGACTTCGTTGAAGAGTTACGACAACGAACTTAAAATCGAATTCAACATGCAAACCAAACGTCCCGAGATTGTTGTAAACAAGAGCGTGCCAAAAACCTTGATTTTGATTTGGGAAGTCAGGGGCGAGTGACTCGCCACTACTTGGACTTGTTTTCTTTCTTACATGGAAAATTTATTGCGCAATAAGGGGTGCTACACACTTGTTAAGGTCCGACATTTGATTCGGTAGTATTTGTTGAACAAGAAAGCCGACCTGAAGCAATTAATACATAGGTATATTCAGATTTCATTCGGCTTGTGTCGATCGAAAATCTCCGTTCGGCATCTACCCTTTCTGAATCCTGTTTGGGTCGGCTCGGCACTATTCAGGCTAAGCCGAGCGGCTTTCCCCAAACATATATCTACATACATTTTATGTGCCGCCCGGCTGTGCCGAATCATACCGAGCCGAGCAAGTGTGAGCACTCCTTATTGCAAAGTTTCAAATAGTCTGAATTTTGGGATTATTGTCATGTCGGGACAAATAAATATTACAAATCAAAACGTTAATTTTTATTATTAAAATTAAAACAATGAAGTACACACTTATTTTTTTGCCCTTTTCTTTTAGAAGGCGTTCAAATCCATACTAATATTATAAATGTGAAAGTAACTCTGTCTGTCTGTATGTTACGTTTTCACGCCTAAACTGCTGAACCGATCATCATGAAATTTGGCAGAGATATAGTCTGGGATATGGAGAAGGACATAGGCTACTTTTTTACGCGATAACAGACATCCACGCGGGCGGAGCCGCGGGCAAAAGCTAGTGTTTCTATAAGGCAGCAGTCATCGGTATAAAAAGCAGCCTGCTCAATATCATTTAAAATATTAAGTACGTAAGACACCGGGTCAGCGGGATTGTCTCCGGGTCAGCGGGATTGTCCGAAGAGGGTGCCGCTGCCCCGGAACATAAAGGGCCAAGGAAGGAACATGGGTGGGTTTTAGTCAGTAAGAGTGTGACACTCCCTTCCGCTCAACCCAGAGCGGGAGGCATCATTTGATGATTTCCCATCCTCAAAAAAAAAAAAAAAACCACGTCAGGCAACAAGGAGAGCTTTTTAACGCGCGTCAAACGAAGCTGTTTGTCGGGACATTTTGTATTTTGTCGGGACTCGGGACATTATATGAAATGTCGGGACAATCCAGATGAATTCCGACTATCTGACAACCCTATAATTATGTACCTTAGTGATTAAATAAATGCCATATAGGGTATATTCAGGATTAGTATGAATTAAAGCCGTTATAGAGGTATGAGGAACAGGGTGTAAAGTTCACTCATCCTCTATTGAAACGGGGGGATCCTCCGACCAGACGGGTTTTGTGTCTGGTGGGCAACTGCCCGACGGTTGATTTCGGGATGTTGTATATACAGGAAAAGGTTTTAATCAGTGCGCAAATTTTGACAATTTAAACTTAAATGTGTTTTATTATCCACCTATTTCTTATTTTGATATGTCTTAGTACAAAAAAATGAAGTTATCGTTAACGAAAGATGTTTATTTTGAAACTGGTATAATGGATACTCGTCGCGCAATGCGCCGGCCGGCGCGGGCGGCGCGGTCAGTGAAGTGGAACGCAGTAGTAGGTACCTATCAGCTGTGCGCTCGCCCATTGATATTATTACGAATAGATTGTATCCATATTTTACTAATATCTGTTGGACCAAAAAAAAAGTATTGATCAAATAATGGAAATGTGTTATATTATTGATACTGAACCACCAAAAAAATTTGCGTCTGGTTAAAAACTTATCCTGTATGTTAGTCATGCGGTAAACTTTGATTGCGCGATGCAGGATTTTGATGCGTATTTCGCATGTGGCGGTTTAGATTGCCACACCGCTGTTAAAGTGATGATGTCGATATTAGATCTGATACTGCCACCATTCATACACCATTGTTCCTATAAGCTGTTATTACCTACTGTAGAAGATAGAGATACCAACATCTGCCTAGTCTTTTCCCAACTAAAAACAGGTGTAAAAAAAAAAACTATGTTGGAATCGGCTTCCAGTCTAACCGGATGCAGCTGAATACCTGTATTTTACATGGAGCGACTGCCTATCTGACTTCTACAACCCAGTAACTGGGATATACGATACTGGTAAGACTGGTTGTCAGACTTTCGGGCTTCTGACGACCCGTAACGACTGTCAAGGATCTACAAATGACAGCCGGGACCAACGGCGTAACATGCTGTCCGAGGCATGGAGGGGGACTTGGTATGTAAAGATGATCATCCATCCACGGATCAACCGCGGCAAGCGTAGCTTAACCTGATCCATCAACCCGTGTGGCTGTTATTACTTAGCCACAAGCCCCTCCACAACTGTACTGTAGCGCTGTACAAGATACAGAATTAAATTATGTTTAAGAGTCGTACACCGATAATATTTTATACATGGTTGACCGCAATGATCCCCATAGTTTACTGGCAGTAAACCAAATCTCGGCACTTTTATTAAAGTGTGACTTAATAAGACAAAATTAAGTGCAGTATTAATTACAGTAAAGTATGCGAAGATTAAAAATGTTTATAGGATACTAAACAGTTAATACAAAAGTTATGTATCGCTATGAAACTAAGTTAGTAGAGGTTTAAGTTAATTGAGGTTATATCGTAGCATACCATAATAGCCTATAATGTTCCCACTGTTGGGACAAAGACCTCCTCTCTTCGAGTTCCCAGTAGGCTGTAATCACGTGGACCAGAAAGAGAGAGATTATCAAAGCATATTTCATATAAATATAGGAGTTCATGATTTCTTCTTCTTCCGCCCGATCATGACCTATGCGAGTCCAGTCTTTGCACACGCAAAACTCGGTCACATCCATAAGATGCAGACCCTCCAAAACCGTTTTCTCCGTAAAATCACGGGAGCCCCCTGGTTCGTTCTAAACCAAAAGCTCCATAAAGACCTCAAAAGCACTACTATAGCTCAATTCATGAAGCGCATTTCAAAGCGCTTCTTTGATTCCGCAGCCACTCACAGCAACACTCTAGTTGTGCAGGCCGCCAATTACACCCCCTCTCGCAGTAAGACCCGCTGTCCACGGCATGCACTGACCGACCCATACGATCCCATAACTTTCCTCCAGGAGAGCAGTAGGGAAACAAGTACAGCTCGCAAACATAATACACGACCATCATTTCGACCTCGCCGCCGAGGCCCATCACGAAATCCCCGACTAAATAGTCCTCCGCGACCCTTGCTCGTAAGCGAAGCGCCAGTCCGCGCCATAGCTGAGCCTGTAGCTTTAAATTCCCTTGATAATAATCATAGCTCTGATTTTATCCAGCCACCGTCGGTCCTTGCCATCCTCCCTCCGACTCTGCCCTAAGCCGAGGTTCGTACCCCACAGGGTGCCCTTAGCGCGCAGTCGTTTAGTATATAAGTTTTTGCGCCCTGGCTGGAGGCTTTAAGTTTTAGGAACTTAAGGCAACCACAGGAAAGACCGGTTAAAGAGTCACGACCTCTAAAAGTTATCTCGGAGAAGCCCTAGCAAAAAAAAAAATCTGCTTGTTCTTCTCCGCTTCGCTCTTGACAGAGGGGTCGTGGTCACAATGAGTTTTGTCCAATCGCAGGTGTTGTCGTAACATGCCTCACGATCTCCCTCCATCTGGTTCTGTTAGATGACATTCTGGCGCATTCACTAGCAGAGCCAGGTTCATGATTTAGAAGTGTTCAAAAGGAATAATTGCCTGTAAAATAATTTCAATACACATTTCAATTTATATTTTACGTCATCGACGACGAAAATGCGATGTATGAAGAAACCAACCTACGTAGGCCCGATTATTATTCCGTGTAAACATTAACATCTGTAATTTATTGACCGAACACACCCACTCTTTGTAAACATTCGCTCACTTCATACTGTTTATCAGTCATACTTCACTGTTGTAATATTAATTGAAGCTATCACACACAACTTTTTAGGGTTCCGTAGTCAACAACGAACCCTTATAGTTTCGTCATGTCTGTCTGTCTGTCCGTGGTATAGCTCAGAGACGCTTAGTACTAGACAGCTGTAATTTGGCATGGGTATACATATTAATCACGCCGACAGTAAAACAATGAACACTTGAGAAAAAAAAAAAAAATTGTAGGCACGTAAAGTGGGGATGATTTTTTTTTCTCGTCTATGCTATGATAAGGGGTATCATTGAATAGGCCGTTCAAAAATATTGCGGATCTGTGACAACCATTTTTAGATTCAGGGATCCGTTTGCGTAATATTAAGCTGTGCTAATTTTTGTTAGAGTCAAGTGTCTCCCCTGCCAGCTAAATGGTTGACTGGACAGGTCCACACAATCTGTGTGGTTCTTTCTTTAAAATACCATTTCAGACACACAATCTACACATGATCTGACCAATATTATGTCTAGACTTTAAAGGGGACTTTGACCTCTGAGTTTGTTCCGGCCTTTCTTCTCAGAGTAGTCAGATAGGAAATGCCGACCTCATCTAGTTTAAAAAATATGATTGACGCGTAAAAGTATTTGTACAAACCTACTTATAGAAATAAAATCATATTCCTGTAAGAGAAACAACAGAGAATCAAAACAAGGTGATTTTTGAAAAAATTGCTTACGTGACTAATGAAAGACATCAACGGGAGCACCAACTTAAACGTGTACCTACCGATCATGAGCAAAAACCTAAATAAAACTGTTGTATTCAAGTCGCAGGCTGTAGTGGCGTCTTACAGTATCATATGCTAATGTTCTTAAGGTTATAATGCCGGAATCGGAATATTTATGAACAAATTGATTGGTTGATTGGAAATGTGAGTGGAAACGCCAGGAGGGGAGGCCCTAGGAGGACATAAATATATATTGACCTAATCGGTGATGTTCTTCAAAAAGGTTAGGAGCGTAGCAGACTAGATGTAAGTCATAAGTCATTTATTCATTTGTTTAATATAGGTATGAACATTAATAATGGTATAAAAAGATAATAAAGAGTGCGCTATGTTATGCCAGAGAGCGTACAAATGTTTATAATCAATAATATTACAAGCAATCACAATAAAAACACAAATTAACACAAATATAATCACACATTTCATAATACGAATTCATGAATAAAAATTATAACAATAGAAATCAATGTCATAAAAAGAAAAAAAAGAAAAAATAAAATGTCAATACAGTACATGTCAACACACAGACTGAAAACAAATAATAATAAAAATAATAGTAAGACTATGTCAATATACAATGCTAATGTCATTATGCAGTACTAATGTCAATAAACAATGCTAATGTCAATATACAATACTAAAGTCAATACTAATAACAATAATAACTAATGTAGACTAGATGTATCAACGTAAACGAAGAAAAACGAGTATGAAAGGAGTGTTGCAGGTGGCGTTCTATAATTTCTGCCTACCCCCATGGGAAGATGGCGTGAGTTATGTATGTAAATTGATTGGGAAAAAACAAGTTACTTATTGCGTAAGTAAAGAATGACTTACAACTCGGTTGCGACTAAAGCTGCTTTCAGACTACGCTATAATATAATAGCATATTTATAGTATATAGCTCATAGCACAACAATATCGCGCACCATACATTGTTATGGACACGTTCACACTGTACTGTACTATATATTAATGGAATGTATGGTGCGCGATATTGTTGTGCTATGAGCTCATATATATATATTGATATATATATATATATTTCAGACTACGCTATAATATAATAGCATATAGTATATAGCTCTATACTATATGCTATTATATTATAGCGTAGTCTGAAAGCAGCTTTACAAGTTGTAGGTCGTAGGTTCGAACCCAGGCGGGCACTTTGTGTAAATTATTTCATCACCATTGCTCTCAAATCGGTGAAGGAAAACATCGTGAGAAAACCGGAATGCCCTAGAACTAATAATTCGAAGACATGTGACATCCAGCAACCCACACTGGGCCTGCGTGGTCGATTACGGCTCCGTCCCTCTCACAGATACGAGGCCTGTGTCCCAGCAGTGGAAACTAATAAAACACATGTTCAAGAAATCTCATTAGAAATTTCATACACAATTGAGACTTTATTAGGCACTGATTTGTTTCAGCAATACTAATAAGCCTCGGTCCCGCTTGAAATTGTACTATCGATACACTCAAAACGAGCAAATTATCGATCATTATTTTAACAAAAATATGCATTCGGTAATCGGTTTTCCACACGGTTATGTGAAATAATTGAATAACGTATAGCAAGCAATGATTGCTTTAGTAATGATATGCGATAAGAATGTTATTTTTATTTAATAAGGTACGGACTTTTGCAAATTGAAAACACGCAACGCGTTATTTTCCTAAAAAAAATTACCTGGATACCTATTAAGGTGTCTACATACCAGTGGCGAGGCTTGACATTTTGTAGGAGGGAAGCCAAAGAAGAAATTGCTCAGTTCCATAAATAGTCATACATTTATGACTATTTATGGTCATAAATTCAAGTCATCATAAGATTTATGGTCATAAGTCAACATTGATTTATTTACTCAGAAGTAAAAATCATTGCTTTACTGAACTTAACACCATCTGTTGTCAAGTAGCAGAACCAAAGAGACGATATCAAAACAAATAAATAAATAAAAAACAACTATATTTTACAGAAATAAACTCAACTTCTAATTTTAAAATTATAATTGGAACAAAACGAATCAAATAAAATCCAATTAAACACGTGAAAATCAAATAAAATACGTAATATTCCTCAATCTCGTTCTTGCCGACCCATGTTTCTGTCTGTCCCGGTCATAACCCGATGTTACTTTCGTCCATATCAAGCCGTGCCACGTTACCTTAAGTGACGACGTGACGGGATCGCTATTGTATGAATTTTTAGTTCTAGATTATCACGTCGAGGTGCCGCCGCCGGCTTTAGAACAATTTGTGTTGTTGTTGGAATTCAAAGCTAAGAATAGACGTTATTGTTGTTTGAATATTATGTACCTGTAGTACATCTATATTATTTTGCACTCGTAGACACTACAGGGCCTCAAGTCTGCTATTACAATAGTGTCAGAATGATCTCGCCATCACTACATATTATAAAACAAAGTCCTCCGCCGCGTCTGTCTGTCTGTCTGTCTGTCTGTCTGTCTGTTCGCGATAAACTCAAATACTACTGCACCGATTCTCATGCTGTTTTCACCAATGGATAGCTTGGTTCTCTAGGAAGGTTTTAGTATATAATTTGTTATGTTTTTGTATGCATTTTTGTATGAATTAACGATATTTGTTGGAGGTGTCGGAAAAAAATAAGCCGTCTGGGAGCTTTCAACGAAAACGCTGTCTAAACCCTTTGAGATATAACAAAATAATGTATGGTGGAATTGTGTATCATAAAAAGGTCTTCAAAAAAGTCCGCGATGGCATATGTCTATCTCTTAAGGATAACATACTATATCCATTTTATTGACTTTTTGTAGGTATTTGTTTGCCGAATTTTACTCTTGGAAATACGATTACGATAACAATACGCTATAATATCAGTAGCTATTAGCCAAATTATGTTCGTAGATAAATAAGCTAGCTACTTACGTGTATTTCAAACAGTATACAAGAATATTTATCATAAAAACATTACTAAATACGGCGGCCTTATGATCAAAATTTGTGCATTCCAAAACTTTCGTTACTTTTTCACTGACATATTTATCACTTTTCGATAAACTAACACTCAATACGAAATCTACACTTATTTCTCAGTAATTCTGTATAAGATTCTTCTAAGATTAAACCGTTTTCTCATTGAATCCATTACTTTACGCACGTATAACCTTGATGAATGTTTACATTAAGCATCGCATCACACCGCCACACGACCACAAAGTATAGACGTATTTTGTTTTCTTTTTTCGTTCGTTTAGTGGTGTTCCCGCTAAAATGTCAACCGGTCAATTATTAGTCGATTAATCGAATTCTACATCCAGATCGTGTTGCAAGTACAAAATAAATGTCTAATATTTCGTCCAATTGCGAACGTGACCCTGAGAAAAGTTAGTACTTACGTGAATTATTCTAAAATTATTATTTGTGTCGCAATTTTATTTCGTGTTGTATTTGGTACAATTGATTGCTTTAAGAATTTGAGTGAAATTTCGTATTTTGATTTTGTGTTTGTTATCTTTAGGTAAAGACTCATTCACGTTCAGAACATAAGTACTTTTACTATATTAAATCATTTGTTTCGGTTTCTATTCACATAGTGTTCATGAAGAAACCATAAAACCATAGTTATTAAAAGTTTGATGTCAAGCTCGATAGATGGCGTTGACGTCGAAATAGATCTCGCTATGGTTTCGTTACCGCGATTTGGTTGGGGTCTCGCAATTTTAATTAAATATACCAGCTTAGATCAGTACACAATTGTGGTTTTATTTTCAACCCTATTAGTGTGCACATTAGTTCGATAGTTCAACTCATTACCAGCTCGGTAATAAACACATAGTGAGTCACATTAAAATTAATATTAAGTTAGAATTTTGAGATATAGCCTGGGATATGGAGAGGGTAGTACATAGGGTACTTTTTTATGCGATAACCGACATCCACGCGGGCGAAGCCGCGGGCAAAAGCTAGTTGTGAGTATTTGACAGTTTTTGTATGGCAAATCTGTCAAAAACTCACAATGAAGAGACCATTTTGACACTATTGTAATAGCAGACTTGAGGCCCTGAATGTGGTATTTTCTAATATTGTCTGATGGGAAGCCTGTAGGAATGGAGTTATTAGCGCTCTACGCCTCTGCTACATACGTTAATTTTCTTTTAAAAATGATTTAAATAAACTACTATAAAAATGCTTATAGGTACAATAATTATGATAAATTAACTTTGATGCTGACCGCCACTTGGATTTCCTTTAATCATTTTAATTCATAGGTTGTATGGAAAAGGCTAAGTTATAATTTTAAGTCATCAATTAATATTTATAAAACCAGTCTGTTACTTAAGAAACCGTAACAAAAACTACAGTTTCTCAGGGACATTCGGTTAACATTTACATAATTGTCTAACCAGTAGTTGTAGTATTTTCCTCAAAAGATATCGTGCCTACTGAATATTCGAAATTCATTGTCAATTTCCAGTTAAAACTGACAATTTACTTGAAAAAATAAAAATAAAAAAACCTACGGTTGAGTTTTAATTGTAAAAATATATCGGTCAAGAACAATCAAGATGAACATTTTTATACACGTGGGTCTTAACGAGTATGAAAAATGTTGGAACTTGATTTTTTTTATTTAAACGGGTGTTTTTTTTAGCTAGCCCCTTTACTAATAAACGTTGTATAGCGTCTGTATAGTTACACAACGCTTTGTCTTCTTCTATCGAAAGTCAAATTATTGACGAGTGAAAGAGAAAAATCGGTGTGTAACTATACAGACGCTATACAACGTTTATTAGTAAGGAGGCTAGTGTTTACCTATGTATGTATATTGGTATTAGTAACTACTTGTAAACATATACTGTCTTTCCATCCATAATTAACTCTACAATGAACGTTGGTCAGGAATATTGGTTTATTTTATTAGGACAACCGAAGAATACTGGTTTCTGTCCTCTGAAGTTAATAAATACTACTTTTTTTTGTCTTTCAAGCTATTTATATGAGAAAAGCTCAAGCCATGGTGAAAATAATGGTGTCTGGTCCAGGTCTTTCTAGTAATCTGGTGAAGGCTTTAAAGTACATTCTAGTTGTAATTGTTGTATGTTTACTGTTGATATAGGTAACTGTGGCATTATATGATATTACCGCCCCTTTATTACCAGACTACAAGACGTACTGCAGAGCACCAGGCGTGATTGGTTGATATCCCGTCCAGTCGTACTCAGCGCTTCTCCACCACATTTATTATTATGCGCACAGCCAAAGTGTGGAGCTCTCTGCCAGCGTCTGTGTTCCCTTCCATATATAACCTGTCTGCCTTTAAAGAAAGAGTGAACAGGCATCTTTTGGGCATGCTAGTTCTATCATTGACCTGATCCATCGCTTTCCATCAGGCGATGTTGAGGTCAAGAGCAGGCCCAATCAGCAATAAAAAAAAAAAAAAAAAAATTGTGTAACTAAGGCATTTATAAATAAAAAATAAATAAAAATAAAAATCATTTATTTCAGACAAAAAAGTCCATAGGGAAGGCAAGGTTGTTAGTAACAAGAAATTTTGCTTATAACTACCCAGATAGCATTCAAGTTTGCTGCAAGGTTGTTTTTTATTTGATATTGAGTTGTTACGTCAAATTTGTCGTGGCAAATTTGTTTCAAATTTGTTTCAAATTTGCTGTATACTTCCAAATGTAAAAAAGATACGGCAAGTTTGTTTTAATACTGTGGCAATCTTATTAATGTAAGTATGATCTGTCAAGTTTGATTCATTATTACTATAAACTTGTCACGTTAAACGTTACAGTCATCAATATAACAACCATAAAATCCGGCCAAGTGATAGTTGGACTAGCTCATCAAGGGTTCGGCCTGTACCATAATCATCATCCATCAGTTCCGAGTCAGTGGGTCATCTTAGGGGCGGAGTTTTAGGAGTTGGAGTATACGGTTAGGGGCACTATGGGCTAGGGTTGCCAACTTTTTTTGACAAATAAAACGTATAAAAGTGGTTTGGATAGGAAAAAAATAAAGTATTAGGAAGAAAAAAAAGTATATTTCAAATTTTATGTTTTTTTTGCTTTAAAAACGTATTTTTGTGTGCTTTTAGCACATGATAACAATTTCTGGTTATCTTTAAATGTTACAAAGCTTGTTTGACAATCAATATTTAAATTTAAATAGATAAACAATTCGTTTTTAATTAAATTTATTGATGCTCTATTTCTCTCTTCTCGCCACTTCAGATTCATTACAGAAAAACTCTTTCAGTAAAAGCTGAAGTTGCAGGAACGGAGAGTAGGTAAGAAATATTTTTTTTTATATTTGGTAAGCTATGAGATGCATTTTTAAGTATATATTGCCATTTTTCTACTGTACTTTTCACTAAAAATTCTTGATCATCATTAGTGACTTTTCTTTGGATTTCTCTAAGTCTTATAGATTCGGAATACATATCGTCCATCTTAATATTTAATCTGTCTTGTAATTTGGCCTTTGTAATAACCATTTCAAAATGTTCAAATTTTACCTCATTTTTCAAAGACATGTTAGGAAGTATTGAAAGCCAGTTATCTTCGCTAAACTCAAACCATTTTATCATATATTTTAAGCTCATATCAATAAAAAGCGAAAAGTTACTGACAACTGTATTGAATGTTTCGGGTGATGACTTTTGAATTTTTTGTAATCTCTATCTCTCTATATATTTTAGCTTTTTTAGGAGTCACTGGTGTGTCGCTATCAGAATTACTCGTCATTTTCAGCATTAATATTTACTCGTCATTTTCAGCATTAATATTTACTTTAAAATGCATTCTTCACTTATAAACAAAACTAACGGACCAGTTTTGTACAATTTCGTCGATAATGAAAGACATCTGTGACAAATGTCACAACTGACATCTAACATTTCGTTCAGTAATTAAAAATTGTTTCCATTATCCGTTTTAAATATTTCGTTCAGCAATTATGAATCGTTAAGTACCCATAATGAGTATTTTGTTTTACGCACCACAGTAAAGGTTGACAATAAAGTATTTTTGCATACTTTATTTGTATGTAAAAGTATAAAGTATAATTACCAAAAATAAAGTAGGATACGTTATTATAAAGTATGGTTGGCAACCCTACTATGGGCAGCAAATAAATCCAAAAAAAAAAAAAAATTCGTAAAAATTTATTTTGGGACTTAGTAAAATTTCGTTTTTTTTTTTTTTTAATGATAATTTGCAATCTTATTACAGTACCAGGTTGACCTTGACCATAAAACCATTTCGGTTCTGAAAAGCAAGGCCCTACGACGCACCGTTTCCGAGTTACGAGCTTTTTTGTTTCTTGTTAAGAGGCCGTGCACGAAATCGACTGATTTTGATCAATTTTGTTCATTGTTTGTGAGAAAGGGAAACATAATTTAAACAAAATTATTTGAGATTTGAAAAGTCGTGTTCTTTGTTTTTCATGTGGCTGAAAGGGATTTTTCAAATAAATTAAGTACTCACGGTAAATCACTAATATTTGCAACAAGTTTTCCGAAAAATGACGCGAGACTGACATTTGATCATCATTCTACAAGAAACTACTTTTGATTTTGAACATTAAAAATTATCATTAACATCATTATATGGTCTACTTGCATGTGGCGTAACCACTTTTTTTAACTTCCATACAAAATATAGCAGAAAAATTATATTGAAAAAACCTTTTTTTGTTTTAAACCTCGTCAGTAATATATATTTTTCCTATTATTTAGCAAATCATATCAAGAAATTTAAAAATCACAAATTAGTCTTCAGCTATCCTTGAAATATAATCGAAATTTTATTTAATGATTAAACAATATCTTCATTAAGTAAATCAATGGCGAAATAAACTATACTTTGGAGAGCACAAAAATGATGAAACTATTAAAAGCTGCTGTGACTGACACGAATGGTTTAGCACCATGAAAACTGTACTTTTATAGTTACACAGACTTAATGTTTCGATTATTTCAAGTTTTCTGACAATTAGATAAGAAATTGATAAAAACGAGTTTTTTTCGTGCACGGACCCTTAAGCCAACAACCACAGGGAGTCAGCTTTCGTATCTGCCAATGCCAACACTGGCATTATTTGCAAAAACGAAATACTGCTCTACAATAGAAAGTGATAACAAGATCAGTGATGTCACATGCCCGGTTGAACAGATACCCACCATTTCGGTAAATGCAGATTCGAGATAAAGAGCTGTGATAATTTTAATGTGCATTCGAATATTGTAAAGCAATTATTTAAAACAGTTAAAATCCTTATTTTGTGTTTCAATTTGTCGTACAATGCAGACTAAAAGAAAAAACTTAGAACCAAATAATGATTGTATGGCGATTTTTTTTTATGAAGTGGCCACACTCATTTCTAACATGGCGGATTTGTTTCTGATACTTTTTGTTGTAATTGTTCCCGTTTTTCCAAATCGTATTTTCTGCCGGTTTTACATTGTTTGTGAATAATTGTTGTCTTAACCACTCTGAGATATAGACTCTACAGTGCGAAATTGACCCTATAGTGTTGTGTTTTCAAACCTGTTGCCATAATCATTACGAGATAAACTCTACAGTGCGAAATTGACATGAAAACTTTAAATTAAATTCTTTAAAGCTTGTGAAAACATAAATACAGATTGGCTAAAGAGGTGTGAGGATCATTACAACCCTAATGATGAACAAAATTTTATCTAGCACAATTGCTATAAATATGCCTGAAACGGTTTTGTAAATTGAAAAACCAGGAGTTTGTTGAAGAAGCCTCCAAAAAGTGTATGAAAAGAAAATTGCATTTTATTGGACTAAGTATCGTCTTGATAAAACATCCCTACTGACTGATGGTAAGTTTGGTTTGGTTAGTAGTAGCCGGGTCCGCTGCGGCATGTTTTCGTATAATGCTAACAAAATAACACGACTTTCGATAATAACACATTATTCGTTCGCAGTTTGTTTGCAGAGTCGAATGGATAACACGTTATGTGTTAGAAAAACACTAAAACATACCTCAGCGGACACGGCTTTACAGTGTGGTGATCATTTTAATCAATTAGAGCTAATGCAGACCCCCTGAGAACTTTGTATAGTCACATAACCTCAAAAAAATCCCAACTTACCATAATCTGATAACAGTTTTTGTCACAGATGGCTGCTAACTATCTCGCAATGTGGTACGATTCCCTAATTATAATACCAGCCAACATACATCCCAATGTAGGGCACGGGCCTCTCAGAGAGAGGGAAATTACTGTATGCCCACAGCTGCCTGTATAAACACCTCAGGTACTCGGGTTTCCTAATGTTTCCTCAAAATTTTCTTCATTTTTAGCAAGCTGATGCTAACAATGTTGTTAACAATTCCCATGTAAAACTGCTCCAATTACCCCTAATTTGTATAAAATTCGTTTTTGGAATCATACAGCTCTTAATTTTGTAGGTTAGTACTCGGCAAAAATGTCTCAAAAACCGTTTGTACAAATGTCGAGACAAGGCCTGTTAAAGAGCATTAAAAGAGAAAATATGACATTTGCTTCAGCAACTAGAGGTGACAACCAATCAGAAGAAGAAATATCATACTCAGCTACAAAAATAACATGACAGCTACCTACAGTGTCAGCTACCTCCATACAAAATTTTATCAATATTGGTCCAGCTGTTTGAGTATGAAGCACATACGCAAATACCCTCACACACACACACACACATAAACTTTCGCCTTTATAATATTAGTGTGATGTATGCAGTATTCAGAGGATGTTAATGATATTTTAATTTTAATATTTTTGTTACAGACTGTGCTACAAGCAAACAATTGGCAATCCAGCAAAGTCATCTCATACAGATGGTGACTGACCTGTCAAAACAAGTGTCAGAAACTAACAAAAAAAAAAATGGACCTGATTTTAGTGCGGCCGGAAGAGCCATTAACTTCACGAAGGCATGATCCCTTTTCACTGCCACAGTTTTTAACAAACCTGCCAGTAAATGACGATGACAGTTTCTGTCATTTAAATGGACAATTAAAAATAGTGACAATCAACAGGCAATGGTAAGGGTGACATTTTATTAAATACACTTATAATAATGTTTAATATTAAGGGTCAATTCAATTCCATGCCATTTTATCTGGCTTTTACTTGAGTAATTGCACAACTAACTATTGACTTTGTATGTATAAACCTTATTTAACAAAAAAAAAAAATATATATATTTATATTTATGATGCACCCAACATGTATTTATAGGTACCATATATATGCCATTACCAAAATTTTTCTCTTGACAGGTATTGGCAGTAAAAACCTCCGTCCTTTCACCACAAACATGCTGAGAAAAATACTGCTGGATGCAGTAGTTGAGCAATATTCTCTGATGGGAAAACAAATGAAGAACTCAAAAGAAATCATTTCTTGACACAGAAACTTGCAAATTAATATTTCGTAAGTACCTACCTATTTCGGTAGATCTGTTTATTTTTATTATTGTTTTAATTCCTACATAACCAACAGTCACATTACGAAACATGCTGCTTATTGTCAACTATCATTACTATAGCCGTTTTATTTATATTTTCAGAAATGTGTAAGAAAGTGCATGGAACTGCTACTGACGATAAGCAGAAAGAGATAATCAGTGACTGGCTAAACCAACGCAAAGTGAGATTGTCAAGAAGGTAAATTACTCTCTTCTTATAATAATACTCTGTAGAGCGGGTGTAGATAGTCTAGTGGGGCCTTTGGTACTGGGTTCGAACCCCGGCGCTGACACCAATGACTGAAAGTTGTATAGGTAGTTGCATACATTTATTTATTTCATAACAAGACAGCTCGTTCAGGGTGACTGTAATTGTGTTGTATTTCAATGGTACATTAATTTAAAAGTTAGTTTCGCAGGTGTTTATTGACTAACAGCCATTTTATTTCATTGTTTCAGGGCCGAGAGACAAAAACAAAATCAACTATGATGCGAGTTTAGTTTAGTCCTTTATAGTTCCTACTTTTTTTTTAATACAATAATATTTTTTTTAATAAACCCATTCAATTTTAATTTCAATGGATTTCATTTCATACTTTAAATGTCGTCAAGTTTTTTGTTTCTTCATGAGGCCTACTCGCAAACGACGACACAATTTTTAATTTTTGTCGTAGTGGTTTGCGTTCGCGAGTAAGCTCCTGATAAACAAACATTATACAAGTTTCATGGGCGGAAACTAGACATTTGATACAAGTTTGATACAAACTTGCCACAAGTTTGATAGAAACTTGCCACAAGTTTGATACAAAATTGCCACAAGTTTGTCAAGTTTGCATTGGCAAACATTATGCAAAGTTTGAAAGAGGGAAACTAGACATTTGATACAAGTTTGATACAAACTTGCCACAAGTTTGTCCCTTGCCTCGTCAAACTTGATGCAAGTTTGCACATTTGATATTTCTAACTTGCTGCAAGTCTGAAACAAGTTTACACTGCTATCTGGGTAGTGTTAGTAACTAAAAAGTAAAAAGAAGATATTAGACACACCGTCTACCCCTGCACAGTAGGCTCATCGGTCTCGCAACACATGGAGTTCAGTGAACCTACTGAGCAGAACAGTATCGGTTCTCTCGCCAATCATCCTTAGGACGCTATTCGGGCTCCCCCGTACTCGTCGCACCAGCGATGCCACTTTTTTACGCATAATAGCGTAGAAGTCATCTACGCTGGCGTCAGTAAACATGCCAGATGCACTGCAACAACGAGGGAGCCGAAACAGAGCCCTGAACACATTATTATACTGGATGCGCACGGCATTGTAGGCTTTTTGTGTAAAGTTTGCCCACAGGCTGCTCGTGTAGAATGTCTGGCAGAATGCCTTGAACATTGTTATTTTAACATTGTTAGTTTATAAATTAAATATTTATCTTATATCGTGTCACAATGTTAGTTACCATACTCCTCCGAAACGGCTTGACCGATTTTTATGAAATTTTATATGCATATTCAGTAGGTCTGATTTTGTTTTTTTTTTTTTAAGTTTTAGTTAGGTAGGGTAGGGTAGGGTAGGTAGGTAGGTAGGTAGGTAGGTAGGGTAGGGTAGGGTAGGGTAGGTAGGTAGGTATGTAGGGTAGGTAGGGTAGAGTAGTGGAGTTTATACTATAGTTTTTGACAGAACGAAGTCTGTCGGGTCAGCTAGTTAATTGTATAAAATGCCTGCAAATTGGGTCAATCTAGCTCAGGCGATAAGCTGCCTGTCGCTGTCTGAAATGCACTTTGAATACCAAAACAGAATCTAAGTTGTTATGCGCAGCCCCAGAGAGCGTCACTTAAATCTCTGCTCACCTCATTATGGTCGGACGGGAGATACATAGATACAACATTAATGGCCTTCGGGTTAAAACCCGAGAATGTCCTAATAGCATATTTTTTTTACCTGTCTGCAAATTGTGAGAATTTGTTGTTTTTTTCTCAGATTTGTTTTTTCCTGTTTTTTGAACGGTAAACAATTAAACATAATAAATTATAATTTGTGGTGTGTTGTTATTAAAATATAAAAGCATTTAGCTTCATTTATAAGTACCTACTACAGTTGCATTAGGTACCTCCTAGGTGTATAATCTGCAAATTGAAATATACCAAATTAAATATTTATTTACCAATTTATTTATTTAATACCTTAAGCAAACACAATGTACAGTTCGGACTTAATGCCATAGACATTTTCTACCAGTCAACCTTTGGGTGATGCAAAGACAAACAGTGGTAGTTGCAAAAGCGAGAATTTAGGAATAAATATTTATATAAATATAAAGATACCTATTCAAAACTATAAATACAATATTATTGTTATTATTTTAGACATTATTTTTGTACCCTATCACTATGTTTTTATATTTAACCCAAAGATTAACTGGTAGAGAATGCCTTGTGGCATTAAGTCCGCCTATGTATCACTATTGTACATGAAGTTTAAATAAATAAATAAATACCTACATCCTATTATATAAAAGCACAAATAAATACACATAAATATACTAAAACAAATAAGACAAACAATGGGAAAACATTACCGTTGTGATGATACTGCCAGCTTCTTGCGAATATGCTCGCGAACTTTTACTTTAAAAGATAATCAGTTGGTTGACATCCTGATTTCCTGAGGGAGCGCATTCCACAGAGAGATAGACTGTATGAAGAAGGAAGAGTGAATGAAGTCTGTGCGGTGAGTGGGACATTGAAGAAGACGATTGTGAGATGTATGTAGATTTCTATTGGGGTTGGCGCAAATGTAGTGAAAGTGGGTAAATGGACCATTTAATAAACTTCCAGAAGTTAAGACATGAAGGTATGTTTTTAATTATTCTGACATGAGCTTTTGAATCATAAAAGTAAAGTCTGATGTTACTTATACTTTATCCTGTCGCCAAAATTAAAATTAATTAAACCTGTCTTTTAACTACAGAAAATAAATACAGCTCAATATAAAAACAATAATAAATACATATAATTTATTCAGCTCAGAAAACACGTATTGCACTACTTATTATTTCAAAGAAATATTTTCGGTGCTTCAAAATCTCGGTCGCGTCAGGACATAAACAACTTAGTTTATATGTTAGCGAATAAAAACTTTATGCGTTACTACGCACACATACACAAGTATCATGGACATCAAGATAGTGTGATTTTAAGCTTTGTCTGTATAGAAATAACGTTGGAAATTAGTAATTGAATTGAATAACCGCGGGAAATGTAGGGTTGGCAAAGTAATAACGGATGTTTTTTTGCTGGAAAATTCTAGAATATTTATTTTTGATGATACGTGATGTCTTAGTGGTATTTATATGAAACACGGTTTATTAATTGTTGACATTATAGACCAAGCCCTATAGAAGGGCCTTGTATTTCATTATTTCTTTTTTTTTCTATTTTTTTTCTTGTTTCCACTAATTTCTAACCAAAAAACCCATAAATCCCATTTATATCCCATCAATAACTATCATCCTACTATAACAAGGAAGTACGCAAAAAAAGAGACCAAGGTAGGCAAATTACCTTCATGAAATTGTGTAAGCTTTTATGAACTATTCGTTGCATTTGTGGATATGACATTATTTAGATTTGTTACTGTAGTTGTGTCATTTGATTTAAATGGTTTTTTTTTAATATAAAGATTATTTATTTATTTATTTGGTAAAACATGTTACAAGATTACAGACTCAGGTCCAAGTTATTGCACAATTCAATTGACATAAAAAAGACATATTTACAATAAGAAAAATACGCAAAAATTACTAACAAAACCAGTACAATTATTTAAAATGATTTCCTATTTTGTGAATGTGAAAACGTTGAAGGCCTAGTAGACTGTAGATTTGTTGATTATTTTCTATTTTGTTAAGTACCTGGTAATTGTTAAAAGGTCTACACCATCTTCCCATACCTATTAAGACTGTTATTTAAAAATAATGTAAAAACCAATTATTTTTAAAAGAGTAACCGTGGAGTTTCTTGCCGGTTCTTCTTTATAGGAAACGACCAATTGGAACCGTGTATCTAGCTTCTGACGTTTCATAAGTTCCCATATAGGCTTATGTGAAATAAAATATATGGATTTGATTTGATTTGTAATGCACATTTCTCACAATTGAAAATCATAACAATATCGAACGACGAATCGATCCGATCAACTAATACATTAACCACCAACATACCCATGAAAAATTTAATATGCTAACGTTACTATTTCACAGATTTTCCTTTCCATGTGTTTGAGGCCCTGGCGTGTGCAGGCTAACGGTATCGCTCACGTGTCTCCGCGAAGCCATCGACCCTCAGCGGCCTCCGCGCAATACACTCTTACACCACACAAAACGACTTAAAACACACACTACAATCAAACAAAATTAGACCTTAAAACAATAGTGCAAAGCGCATTTCGGTTCGAACTCATACTGTTAAATAAGACATCAATACCATTCATAATACAAGTCGCTTCAACTGATCGCTCGAACATAAATCCTTACATAACTGATTATAAAGCGTATTGATCACACAACAGAGTCGAAAATCCTTTGATCTTTGTCGAAGTCTCAAGAGTAAGGATCAGTTAATCTAGTTATTCATACATTTATGTACTTCATGTATTATTTATACCATATTACAATCAAATGAAAACAATAAGAAGGTATTTCCACAATATTATTTATTATGACGCAAGAGAAAACTCTAGACTTAGGTAATAGAAATATTATAATGAAAACTAAGGTAAGTAATTTATTAGATGTACCTTACGGGGGAAGCGCTCCGTGCCGGACGGCGCGTACCTACGTGTTTCACGCGCGCCTCAAAGAGATGTCAGCAACGACGAGGGGGCCCATTAGGGCCCAAGCCTGCCGGGTCAGCGGGATTGTCCGAAAGGTGTATCGCTACCCCGGAACATAAAGGGCCAAGGAAGGAACACGGGTGGGTTTTAGTCAGTAAGAGTCTGACACTCCCTTCCGCTCCACCCAGAGCGGGAGGAGTCATTTAATGATTTCCCATCCTCCCAAAAAAAAGGGGGTAGCGCTAAGGTAGCCCGCAAAATTCAAATTTTCTTACGATTTTTGCAATTTGCAGCTCATTGTCTGGGGGGATGTTGATTAAAGTATGATTCGCGGCCGTAACAAATATGTGCGTACAGAATTATAATCATTAGAATCAGTAATACAACTCCTTTGATCCTGAATATGATGTCATGAAATAGTTATTCAATAGGATTGTATGAACTTAGAGTTGTATTGATAATTTTTATGACTGTAATTCTATAAATAAATATTTGATATGGCCGCGAATCATATTAAGATCAACATAAAACCTGATACTGACTTGCAAATTTCAAAAAACGCAAGTTAATCGCGTTATGTCGGTTACCTTGGTCCTCCTGCGGATCTCTTAATTTAAGGCCTAGATATATGCCAGTGACCTTGAGTGGTTAGCTTGCGTGTTCTCTATTGAGCTCAGGCAACGCGTCATACGTCCAGTCAGTAATAGGACTCGCCCATCCAGGAGCGCTGTCCCAAATAAGACGCATTATTAATTTATTATACGTAAAACAAAAGGTATTTTAATAAAAAGCGTATACTAAAAGATAAATAGTTAAATTATCTTTAAAAAGGTGAAGGTTTCAGAAAAATACGCTTGATAGATTCGTACGTTCACTGTTTGTGGGATTTTCTGTCGCAAATTGTTACTAATTGTTCATAAATGTAAAGATTGTGCCATTCCTGATTAATTATGGCTTAAGATTTTCAGTAACAACTAAAGATCTAATTTCATAGCACTTGGAGGAAGAATAATATTTGTCTGCTTAATACTTGCCAATTTTAGGAACATTATAATGTAAATATTGATTTGATATTTTAAAATGTAATAAAATAAACAATTTATAATGTAATGAGTACTTAAACATATCCTTAACATATAAAATAAAAGTACTGACAGGACCTTAATCAACAGTGGCGCCATCTGGTGAAAACGATAGCCCCATTATTTATTTATCCACAGATAATATATCCAATGACTATCACTAAGAACATGAAAATTAATTAACATTCATAAGTATTATATGTTTATCAAAAAAATTAGTAACATTAATTGCTATCAAAATATTAATTGGCTGTAGGTACTTCTAGAATACAATAGAAAAAGCAAAAAAAAACATCAAATCTGCGTACCAGTCCCTGAATGCGGAGACCAGCCCATTAAATTACCATAACCTGTCAAATTTTCTCGTTCGATTTTGAACTGAATCATCAACATTTTAAAGTTTAAAATCGTTTGGAGAAATTTGACAGTTTCGTGTAGCTTGATGTGCTGGCCACTGTACAATAAATATAATACATCCTGCCAATGAATCTATTGTAATGCTCACGATAAGAAATACATGTTCAGGAATGGATTTGTGTACCATTAAAATTACTATTATCTTCTCTTACGGAAGTCCCTTTCCTTTCTTACTTTCCATATAAGGAAACCTTTTTTAAATATAGCAACTTATACCAAATGCGGTTTCGTTACGTAGTTCCACAGTGACAAGTACCTTAATTGTCACCTTAAGGATTGATGACTATTTTATAAAAGGTGTGCTCCAAAAATGATTAGACAGCTTACAAAGACAGAAAAGTTTACAAATCAGGTTTCTGTGAGTTGGGGGAAAAAAAACAGACTTTTACATCCTTATAATGTAAGTACAGAAAAACTTATGAAACAAGTGTTAGTAGAAAAAAAAAAACCTGCCAAGTGTGTGTCGGACCATGCACAATGAAGGGTTCTCTAGTTGGCATTAATTTATCCCAAGAACAACCTTAACCTTAAGTTGGTCGATTATTACTCGGTAACTTGTAAAACCTACTTAGCTGTGATAGTTTTCCTTTTAACTTCGTTATATATACTACTGCTGTGATTTTTTTTCCATATATCCAAGTAAAACACTTAAGCTGGCAGGGGGAGGACACTTGACTTAAAAAAAAAAATTGCATTTCAAAGCTGAAACGGCCTATCCAACGATACCCCACACCGATGAGAAAAAAAAAATATCATCCCACTTAACGTGTAGGGGACACGTAAAGTGGGATGATTTTTTTTTCTCGTGTATCCCATTGTATGGGCCTGTGGCGTATAGTTGGATAGGCCGTTTAAAATTATTGCAGGTTTGTGAAAACCATTTTTCGATTCAGGGATCCATTTGCGTAATATTAAGCTTTAAAGTGCTAATTTTTGTTAGAGTCAAGTGTCCCCCTCCCCCTGCCAGCTCAATGGTTTTACTTGGATATGTAAAAAAAAAAAACACAGCAGTAGTTTTGTATATAACGAAGTTAAAAGGAGAACTATCACAGCTAAGTAGGATTACAAGTTACCGAGTAATAGTCGACCAACTTACATTTGCAGTTGAAAAACATGTTCATCCATACAGAATGTATGGGAGAACAAGGTTTTTCAACTACAATGTTAAGGTTGTTCTTGGGATAAATTAATCCCAACTACTCAACCCTTCATTGAGCGTGGTCCGACACGCGCTTGGTCGGTTTTTTATGTCTAAGGTGCAATATCGTATAGTTTATTTATAAGAACACTATCTGTTTCATTCAGTAACAACTAACTACGAGAACCTAGCTTATTTATGGTCTATTCCATCTCCTTGCCTAATGCGAACAGCTATAACGGTTAAGTAAATCGATTCAATATCAATAGCTGCAATTAATGTTTCCTATACAAACAAGTTAGTCATCACACAGGAAAAACTAACATTAAACCAGCTGCGTTTTTCCCTTTTATATACAATTGACCTTTAAAAGATAAATGGAATGCTCTACACGTTATTTTATTACCCGCATTTCCACTGCAATATCCGTAAGCAAGGAGATTGTCATTATTTAAGATAAAATATCGCATGATGATCGCATTCAAGCAGGGGGCTCAAGTCTGCTATTACAATAGTGTCAGAATGGTCTATCATTGATTTCATAATTGTTGATTTTGACAAGTTTGGTAATCTACTAATATAATGGCGTCATTATGACTTTCCAATGGTCAGCCACTGACACTCCATTGAAAGAATTGGTAATCTCGTACATAATGACAAATGAAACTTCCTACTAAACTTCCAACTTCCTACTACTTCAGAATGTTTATAACACTAATAAATAATATGTAAAAATATATATAAATGAAATCTAGCATGAATAAATGTTAAAAATGCCATTGTAATACAATTCTATTACGAGACCATTGACCGACCA
The DNA here is from genome assembly GCA_947523025.1 of Dryobota labecula. Taxonomy (NCBI): domain Eukaryota; kingdom Metazoa; phylum Arthropoda; class Insecta; order Lepidoptera; family Noctuidae; genus Dryobota; species Dryobota labecula. The sequence continues at coordinate 18,171,138 of OX383287.1, read as the reverse complement.
ATGATCGACCATTATGAATTTAGCAGATTACGAACTTTTAGCAAAATGACAATGGGATCGTGTTAGAGTGACGAATTTATAAAAATAGCAGACTTGGGCCCCTGTTTGATTTACAAAGTTCACCAAATACTTCAATTTCATTTTTCATTAACTATGGATGATTTCAATAGTACATAGATATTGTATCGTGTGGTGCCGGACGTAAAGAATAGCACCACCCCATTTCCTCCCGTGGGTGTCATAAAAGGCGACTAAGGGACTTACTAGAGAATGGGCAGCAGCGTTCTCTATGCATTTTTAACACCATACTGCGATCGCCAACTCGCCTGCCAAGCATGGCGATTATAGCAACCCCCAATTGGGGAGGCCTATGTCCAGCAGTGGACATCTTTCGGCTGAAATGATGATGATGATGATGTTTTCGATAGCGATCATTCTTTTTATTATAAGAACTGACTTTCAACCTATGACAAACAGAAAATGAATTTTAATTTAATTTATTCAAATAAGAGCAAATCCTTAGGCCCAGCGCACACTAATCATCACTTCAGCCGAAACACGTCCACTGCTGGACATAGGCCTCCCCCAATTGGGGGGATTTGCCATGATCGCCACGCTTGGCAGGTGGGTTAGCGATCGCAGTATGGTATTAAAAATGCATAGAGAACACTGCTGCCCATTCTCTAGTAAGTCCCTTAGTCGCCTTTTACGACACCCACGGGACGAAATGGGGTGGTGCTGTTCTTTACGTCCGGCACCACACACCACTAGCGCTTTTTTTTTAGCGCTTTTTTCTAGCGTTTTTTTACCGCACAATCTTTGAAGTATGGAATGTCGAAGACGTGCGCGCATTGCGATGAGAAAAACGCATACGGGTACAGTGAGTCTCCCGCTACAAATTTGCGGTGAGTCCACGTCCACCGCACGTATTTCGTATTCCAAAGATATATCTATAAGTAGTACTGCGCACTGCAGTGAAAAAAAAAACGTATTGATACACCGACCAAACAGTATTATACAAATTAGTTATTGGATACGCCCCCTAAATTATAATTATCTTAAGAAAAAGTAGACCTTAATAGACCTTAAGTCAAAATCAAAATATTTTATTTCACATAAACCATGGCATGGGCACTTATGAAACGTCAGAAGCTAGGTGCACGGTTCCAATTGGTCGTTTCCTATGGAGAAGAACCGGCAAGAAACTCCACGGTTACTCTTTTAAAAATAATTGCTTTTTACAATATTTTCAAATAACAGGGTTAATAGGTATGGGAGGCAGGTGTAGGCCTTTCAACAATTACCAGGTACTTAACGAAACAGAAAATGGTCAGCAAGTCTCTTCTACTAGGCCTTAAACATGACGTAAAGAAAGGCTGTTAAGGGATGCGTCCAAAACTGCTACTCTTATTTTTTTTTAACTTGAATTTTTTTCTCCGCCAGTGTACGGACCCGTGATTGCGTTTGTTACTCCGTACGGTAGAAATAACGCACTGCATTCCACGGCACCGCAGTGCACGCTAGCCCTTAATAAAACACGTGAAAAACAACGTACGTGGAAACGTGACAAAAGAAAAACATTTGCAAGACGGAGATTTGTCCAGAACGGTTAATTCAACATTTATTAAGACTTACAACATTATCAATAACAATAGGAAAAAAAATGACTTGGTAATAACTCATACTTCTGACTTTGTTCATTCTTCCTTTCATATTCAGTCTATTCTTCTCTGGAATGCGCTTCCTCTGGATATCAGGACGGCCGCCAGTCGGTATGCATTTAAGCGGAAATTGCGGAGTTATTTTCATAACAAATAGAGTAGAGTCAACCCAATCATCTCTTCCCCTTGAATTTTTATATATATATATACATATATTATATAATAAGTAGGTATTTATACGTTATAGTAATATGTATGTATGTCTATTATAAGTTTACTACATATTTATGTACTTGTGTATCTATTGTATTTGTTATCTTTTTAATATTTTTATTATTATTATCTCCTCTCCTCCCTATTAATTAGAGCACCTGCCATCTTATCTCTTCACTACCCTTGGTTGACTGGTAGAGAATGCCTATGGCATTAAGTCCGCCTTTGTACCTTATTGTGTGTGAGAAGTTTAAATAAATAAATAAACCACAGACTAGTGAATGTAAACCTGCGTCCTTACTGATAAAACATCATCTTCCTGCCCTTGTCCCATGTTACTTGGGGTCGGCGCAACACGTTTTCTTTTTCCATTCTCCCCTGACAACCGTCACTCTATCATTTACTCCCTTCTCTTTCATATCATTCTTCGCACAATCCATCCATTTTTTTTGTCCTTACTGATAGAACGTGACCCTATATTTTTTTTTTTAATTTGTGGGACGTTCTGGCTGAGACGGTTCGTTAGGCAACGCCGCGGGTGACAGGTAACAGCTGATTCAGGAAAAACTTAACGAGCTATGAGCTTCCATTACTTTATGATGATGCTTGAATTTTTAAAAGTGGGTATTGTATTATGTTAATAATAATCAGGGAATTATTTGAAGACATAAAAACGTTTACAAACGTTTTGATGACGTTGTACTTGAGTCATGAGGAAACACTTTTATCAAACTAGGCATTTTTACACCTATAGTGCAAAATAAAAATGATTTCACAGTCGATGTAGCCCAACACTTAACATGTATCACATCTAAAAATAAATCACAATAGCGACATTGGGTAGATCAAACAGAATTTAATTTCACCTCATTGGTAAAACCATAAATATTTGGGGAAAAAGCAAAATTAAAAATTAAAATAGTTCAAATTTAGAATTTCTGATCTGCGAAATACATCGGCAATACTTTCGAGTCACGTGTTTCACGTGCGGATGGCAGTGGTCTCTAAGGTTCGCTACTTTCAGTTTTTGAAAGTAGCGAACTGATGTGCGAATGATGATAGTATATGTGACCGAAATGTGAGTCCATCAAATCTCCTCACCCGCTTCGTCAGACCAAGCAGTCCGGTTAAAAAGTCTTTTGTAAAAGTGCCAATTTAATATAATACATATAGTACACTGAAAAAAATGTTTACTTATACATAACCAAACTTTAGTCAACATGTAGGTAACACAAAAAAGTGACCACATAACTTTATGCAACATGTAACCAAAACCAAAAGGCTGTTTTGTATTTTATAGACAAATCACTTTTATTAAACCAAGTTAACTTTTATAAAGTCTTGTCAAACTTTGATTATTCCTGAAATAGCCGAAGTAGTTAGGCTAAATATTTTTTTCAGTGTAAATACTAAATAGGATCATTCATGAAGTTTTTGTATGGAGATTTTTAGGGAAAAACTTTGTTTTTTTTTTTTTTTTCATTCAAAATTTAGTTACTGATCAACACATATTATATAACGGTTTTTATAAGCATCGGCAAAATAAACGAGAAAGTAAAATTTTACATTGTGACAACCCTGTCCAAAGATAATAGGCACGTTTTATTATGGTCATTCAAATTTCCTGAAGCTTACTTTGTTTTCAGAATATCAACTACTTACCAAGGGCATTTTCACATCGCGAATTATATGTCTAGACTTAGGCCCGTATTACAGAACGTCACTCAACACTCAAGCATTACTTAAAACTAGTTTCTACCAATCAAATGGCTTGAATCTAGTTTTAAGTAATGCTTGAGTATTGAGTGACGTTCTGTAATACGGGCCTTAGATTAAGTATAATATACTGTTAGACATTAGACATTTACTTTATAACTAATTGACTGACAAACCCAATCGACACAGTGATTAGAAAGAAAGAAAGAAAATTTGCTTATTCTGCACAAACAAAACAAAATCAATCTGCCTAGCCTTTTCCCAACTATATTGGGGTCGGCTTCCAGTCTAACCGGATGCAGCTGAATACCAGTATTTTACATGGAGCGACTGCCTATCTGACCTCCACAACCCAGTAACGGGTAACACGATACCCCTTGGTAAGACTGGCTGTCAGACTTTTGGGCTTCTGACGACCCGTAACGACTGTCAAAGATCCACGATTAACAGCCGGGACCAACGGCTTAACGTGCTTTCCGAGGCACAGAGGAGTCTCGGTATGTAAAGATGGTCACCCATCCACGGACCAACCCCGGCAAGCGTAGCTTAACCTAACGGATCGACCCGTGCGGCTGTTATTACTTAGCCACAAGCTCCTAACACACAAAACATACATTAAAAAAAAAGCCTCGCATTTAACCAATAAAAGTTTGCAAATTTAGTCCATTGCTTGATGTCAGGACCACGCGACCAGGGCCTCAAGTCTGCTATTACAATAGTGTCAAAATGGTCTCGCCATTGTGAGTATTTGACAGTGTTTGTATGGCAAATCTGTCAAAAACTCACAATGAAGAGACCATTCTGACACTATTTTAATAGCAGACTTGAGGCCCTGGGACTATTATTACAATGAGTTGCAACACTGGCAAATGACAACAAACAAACAATCAAAACAAAAACAAAATGCCGCTTTCTGACCTTACATTTTTCTCCTCCCGGAAAAATGTAACGTTACAATCACACAGGAATAGGATAAGCTAAAACAGCTTCAACTTTACTACGAGCTGATCCTAGTAAAATTGAAGCTATTTTAGCTCCTACTCCTACGTCTAAAAAAGAAGTAAGGCAATTCTTGGGTCCATGTAGTTGGTTTCGCCGTTTCTTCTCCCCAGTTTCCCTGGCCTCTTACATATATCCTTCAGTTAGGACCCTCCAGTTCTGATGATAGGTAGGTGGTAGTTCTTTCTCTGACCTGACATTTTTCCCCTCCCGGAAAAATGTAACTTTACAGCGTGCAGAGTGGAAAAATAACTATTTTTGTAACATACAAACAACAAGAACAATTAAGCCGTGCGTCGCATTTGTGCAAGAACTGCTCAGCAAAATGCTGAAGCTACTTTCTGTCTAGTACTCGTATCTACACTATGTGTTACCCAAATTGCTAGTAGGCACTTAAATAAGCTTTTAAAACGTTAAAAAAACCACTTTCATCTGAAGGACGTACTTTTATTAGCTGAATTATTTTCAGCAGTGGCTGCAGTCAGGTCCTTTAATGGAGCCGGATATCAGCAATTTATTTTGTGTGGGTCAGCAAGTTCTTGTATAGTTGAACCTGACGTCCAGGGGGCCAAGTCTACTAATGTACAAACGTTGCAATGGTCTCTTCATTGTGAGTTTTTGACAGATTTGCCATACAAACACTATCAAATACTCACAATGGCGAGACCATTGCAACGTTTGTAAATTAGTAGACTTAGGCCCCTGATAATAGTCGTTATGTCATCACCATGACTGTATACAATTTATTAGAACCAAAAATACGTTTATAAAATCTGTTAAACAAAATTTTGAATCTGTAACAGGTCACTGAAAAAGAATCAGTCATTCGTTTACAAGTGACCAAGGCCTCAAGTCTGCTACTACAATAGTGTCAGAATGGTCTATCATTGATTTCATCATTGTTGATTTTGACAAGTTTGGTAATCTACTAATATAATGGCGTCATTATGACTTTCCAATGGTCAGCCACTGACACTCCATTGAAAGAATTGGTAATCTCGAACATAATGGCAAATTAAACTTCCTACTAAACTTCCAACTTCCTACTACTTCAGATTGTTTATAACACTAATAAATAATATGTTAAAATATATATAAATGAAATTTGGCATGAATAAATGTTCAAAATGCCATTGTAATACAATTCTATTACGAGACCATTGACCGACCAATGATCACCCATTATGAATTTAGCAGATTGCGAACTTTTAGCAAAATGACAATGGGATCATGTTGGAGTGACGAATTTATAAAAAAAGCAGACTTGGGCCCCTGTTTGATTTACAAAGTTCACCAAATACTTCAATTTCATTTTTCATTAACTATGGATGATTTCGATAGTACATAGATATTGTACCGTGTGGTGCCGGATAAATAAATAAATATAACGAATGGTATCTGGACGTCAGGTTCAACTACCTATGCAAGAACTTGCTGACCCACGCAAAAGAAATTGCTGAAGGACATGAAGATTTCTAAATTATGAAAAAAAAAAAAATGTTAAAAGCTATAACTTCCAAGATTTCTTTTAATTCTATGTCATGTCATGTCATTGAAGGAAAATATATGAAAAACCAAGTGTCTCAATATGAAACTTAAAAGAAAGTGTTAGAAAATTCTAGACACACTTACCGATACAGTTAATTGAGCCGTTTTTCATAATTCCTTCTCAGTCACGAGATAATATGTTTTTAAAGGAGTGGCGCTAGTGGACCGGTGACAACCCTCTTAATGTTGAACTACGTCTTGAAAAAAAAAAAGAGGATATTCCATTTTATTGATGTCAACTAACTACGCAACTGTCACTCGTGCTTTTCCATGCCACCACGTGTTCGTTTTCATTTTAACATTACAACATATATTGTACAGTGGCCAGCACATTAAGCTACACGAAACTGTCAAATTTCTCCAAACGATTTTAAACTTTAAAATGTTGACGATTAAGTTCAAAATCGAACGAGAAAATTTGACAGTTTGTGGTCACTTGTTGTGCTGGCCACCGTACGTAGTGTCTGTGCATATTGGTCGACCCATTTCCCAGATTTTTCCTTAATGGATGAACTAGCTAATTTTAAAATTTACAGCCAATGCATTTCCATTTAGTTCCATTGTTAGGTTTTCGTTTTTGATTTTACCATTGTTTAATAGACAGAATAGTTAGTATGGTAAACTTGATTTGAAACGTGACAAAAACAAAAGAAAATGTTCTAGATCTCTAGAATTTTCCATTGACCTCACGTTTCGTTTACCGTTATCACATCGCCGTGTTATTTTTGTCAGTGTCCTTCGCGCAAACTTATGTTAGATTGCATAATGACGTCTCATAGAAGAGCTATGTACATATAGTAACATAATTCTGAAAGAGGCCAGTCACGTGGATATTACCGACCCCATTTGTACTGATTTCGGCTATAAATACTTATGTAATGGATTCTGTCAACAGTAAAATGGACTACCAGGCCGAACGGGTGAATGGAAAATTGTTTGTAACTTGCTGATGCTCAGTGTAGTCTACTTTCGACGGGAGTTTTGAATAATTAACCGACGTGGACCTATTTGTACAATAGTTTCATCATTTCATAAAATATAATATGTTTGAAATGAAGTTAAATTGTTTATTATGTAAATAGGTTATGGAAATAGGTTATGGAAATAACTTTAACACGTCATACTCGTATAAAAATAAGCTAAATGGAGTCGACATTTCCTATCTGACTATCTCTGAGAAGTAATGGCGTAACAAACTCAGGGGTCAAAGTCTATATTAAAGTCCAGACGTAATCTTGGTCAGGTCATGTGAGGACCATGTAGATTAGTGTCTGAAATGGTTTTTTGAGGAAAGAACCGCACAGATTTGAGACGACCTGTTCAGACAGTGCATTTGACAATAATCGTGTAGTTCAACTCACAACATAAGGAGTTCAACGACTCGACGAACAATGAAAGGAAATTTCGGTAGGCCGCATAAAGTACTCAAACTGTCAGACCATCATTAAAACTAACGGAGAAAGAAAAAAAAAAAAACCACAGTCCTCACATTCACAATAATTAAAGTTATATAATAGGTACTTTACAAAGTAATCATGTCATTTTGTAAATGTGCATATAAAACTGGTATGTAATGATGATTTTGCATAATAATTAAAATGTCAAGTTTTACGGTTTTATCACAGAGCGAGCAGCTCAAGCCCAAGATTTTTTGTCTTCTAAATAATCAGAAATTTTATAGTACCTTTCTTTACAAAGTTCGGTTTTTTTAATAGAGTTTTTAAATCGTTTCAAGGGTAAGTTTCGAATGACAATGGGAAGGTTGTTGTAAGAGCGTATACATTGACCCATGAATGAGTTGCCTACTCTGTGGAGGAGAGATGTACTACAGCAAGATTGTGTTTATTCCTTGTATTTAAACTGTGAGTACCAGACATTTTTTTTAGTGCATACAATAGGATTTCAAATATATATTGTGAGGCTACAGTCAGAATATCTATTTCTTTGAATTTTTCTCAAAGGGAATCCTTTAGTTCGAGGCTGTAAATGGCTCAAACTGCTCTTTTTTGTAAAACAAAGATAGTATTAATGTCCGCACAGGTTCCCCAAAGCAGATGTGACATAAGACTATGAAAATAACTAAAATTAACAATACTGGCTGTATTTGCATCAGTTATCTGTCTAATTTTTTTAACAGCATAGCCGGCCGAACGAAGCCTTTCTGACAATTTAACTCTCGCGGAACTACCGATTCTTGGCCAGTTTGATGAGAAAAAGAGGGAAAAGCAGACAGAAACAAAATAATAAAAAATACAAGAGCATATGAAAAGCAGATGTCATTTAAATAGCGAATGGGCCTTTGCCCATTCGCTTGTACCACAACCACACCACATCGCAGCGACGAAATGTGGGTAAGTAGTGGTTACGTGTGAATAATGTCGCCGTAACTTTTTGCAGTTGCGTTGTGGTTGCGTTGTTGCTAGCAGTTGCGATGTGGCTACGTTATGGCTAGTGTTTGCAGACAGACAGATCGTTGTGGTTGCGTTGTAGCTACGACGTCGCCTTGATGTGGTCGGTATTGCCCACAATGTTGATTTTGACGGCTAAATGTGGTCCGTGTGAATAGAGTATTCATTTTCAAACAAATTAGCGCCCGTCCACGTGGTGTCGTTGTGGTGTGGTTCTGGTTTGGTTGTGGTTCATGCGATCGGGCCCATAGGCAATATGTCTGACTGAAATCTGTCTTGACTGTACTGAAAGTGGCCTATTGGTGCTGTTAAATACTGTTGGCTGCTTGAAAAATAAAGTGATCTGCTCTATTAGTTATTACTATCAATTTAATTATCTTTCTCCGTATATTTTAATATTCATAAGTTCTATTTATATTCATATGATGTATATCCTCATATTTCACGTCACATAAATATCCTGTCAATTCGTAAGAACTTGTTCGTTAATAAATTGGCAATTTACTAACTGCTTTTTTCTCCATATCATAAACCATGTTTATTTATTGCGAATAATAATGGTGTATTTTTTTTATTTGAAAACATCACCATTTCTTTTGACATTTGTATTAGTGGACGAAGTTCAGCTGTGTGAGCCGCTGATGTAATGAAGTAGTGTTTTCTTTAAGTTTCAATTGGGCTATATCAAATGGAAAGACCGACCGGAGTGTGGAGTTGTGGAAATCTTACATACATCACTTATTGATGGATTGTGTTCGATATGAGATAGAATTGATCTGTTTGGGGTCTTGAGGTTGAACCGACTTGATTTAGAGACATTCCATAAAACTTCTTTCTCAGTCAAATGATCATACGAAGAGTCTGTTAAGGTCATGGCCCAAATGTAATTCGTTGCGGTGTGTAATTAGGGTATGATGGGACTGTCATACGAATTGCGGTGATGAAAGTCTCTTACTCCTTAAAAGAACCCAAAGAATAAAAAAATATAATTTCAGAATCCTTATTTGGTTTACACACCGAAGTTAATGAGGATTATTGCGCTTGAATTCGCCGCTAGAGGCGCTAGTGTAGAGTGAGGTCTCTAGAAATGTCAAATGCGATACTGAACGTTCACTGTTTGCGGGATTTTCTGTCGCTAATTATTCATAATTGTAAAAATTGTGCCATTCCGGATTAATTATGGCTTAAGATTTTGAGTAACAGCTTAGGATCTAATTTTGTTGCACTTGGAGGGAGAATAATTTTTGTCTGCTTTGCCAATTTTAGAACATTATAATGTAAATATTAATTTCATATTTTAAAATGTAATAAAATAAACATATAAAATAAAAGTTCTGACAGGACCTTAGTCAACAGTGGCGCCATCTGGTGAGCACGAAAATGGTAGCCTCCATTGCTAGATATTGCAGTCGTCAGTGTAAGGCATAATATCATTCCTGCGGTTGGAATCCGCAAGGGTGCGAATGACCGGATTAAATAAGGAAGCGATCACGCGAGGCCGCCGGGCGTACTACGTAGGTCTAGTCCGTGAGAAATGAAATGAGGTGCAGGGTCTTGCCAAGATAGATCCCTTGATAAAGACTATTGAGAAAGCGGACTTGGATAGTCACCAGCTAGTGGGCAGGATGTTCCTAGAGGCTCAAAGCTACAGCTACAGAGCTACAGTCTCAGAGCATTTAAACAGAACCCGGAAGGCATCAGAATGTATTGGTATAAAAATGTTCCACAATAACCCTTATAACGATATATTGGGTGTATACCCGCTGTCCCTACCGTCCGTGGCCCCATTAATGGTAATTCACATAAAATGGCGAAACTAAAGATTCCATTTTCTTTTAAATACTGATTTTAGAAATATTAATAAAAAAATCTGTACTTAAAAGAATATGGAACATTTTTTTTCGCCTCTTTATGTGAAATATAATATGCATACCATTATTCGACACGGGCGGCGGGGACAGCCGAAAAATACCCGATATTGTCGAAAGATGAACTCATTCATTCATTCATTCATTCACGGGCGGCGGGGACAGCGGAAAAATACCCGATATTATCGAAAGATGAACACAGGGTGTCAATCTCATCATACAATGAAACCCTGTTCAATCAGATTCCCGGCCACAGCAGGCGCGGGCTTGCGGACGGCGAGCAATGGGCAGTTCGCTGTCCGGTAAGGACCAGGCCTGGGTCGACGGCGCGTTGTGTTCCACGCGCGCCTCAAAAAGATGTTAGCAGGAACTGACGGGGTCCATTAGGACCGATACCTGCCAGGGTTGCGGGTTTGTCCGAAAGGGATACTCGTACCGTGGCCCTGGCACACAGGCAACTGAAGGAACACGGTCGGGTTTTAGTCAGTAAAAGTCTGACACGTCCTCTCGCTCCGCCCAGAGCAGGAGAAGTTATTTAATAATTTCCCACCCAACAAAAAACAAAAAATAAAAGCCGTTTACTTCACTCCTATCACCATTTGATAGAAAAATGATTGAGCATACATTTATGTCTATTATTGTTAATTTTGTTTTGAAATTATCTCGCGTTTTCGATGTTAAAAACAGAGGAGGAAAAAACAAAAAAAGAAAAAAGTTTTTTGAGGAGCTCGTGGCTAAGTAATAACAGCCGCACGGGTCGATCCGTCTGGTTAAGCTACGCTTGCTGGGGTTGGTCCGTGGATGGGTGACCATCTTTACATACCGAGACTCCTCCGTGTCTCGGAAAGCACGTTAAGCCGTTGGTCCCGGCTGTCATTCGTGGATCTTTGACAGTCGTTACGGGTCGTCAGAAGCCCAAAAGTCAACCCAAGCCCAAGTGACAGCCAGTCTTACCAAGGGGTATCGTGTTACCCAGTTACTGGATTGTGGAGGTCAGATAGGCAGTCGCTCCATGTAAAATACTGGTATTCAGCTGCATCCGGTTAGACTGGAAGCCGACCCCAACATAGTTGGGAAAAGGCTAGGCAGATTGATATTGTCGATGTTAAAAACACTCCTCTTAATATTAAAGTACAATTTTACTTTGAATTAAAATACGTATTCACCTTGATCGATTTAGGGATGAGAAAACAAACATTTGTTACCCAAATTCATGTATCATCCGATATAATATGTTGATTTCAGTTTTCGTCTGTATTCGTGGAAATAAACCCAAGGGATTTTTGTGTCACTCCTTTAGCAGTTACTTATGAAGTTGTTGTCATTTTCGTTTCTTTCTATCTGTCTGTCTGTCCATCTGTCACAGCTGATTTGCTTCGAATCTACTGGACTGATTCATTTGAAATTTGGTACACATGAATTTCTGTGACTCAAACACGAACGTGTTACGTAAATAAATGAATTTTGAATAAGGGGTTCACATTTGGGGGAAAAATTAGAAAATTAAAAAGAAGTTTTGCAAACTGTACCGTGTGACATATCAAAGGACTTTTTTATGATTTAAAAATAATTTGTTTTAAAGTTATTTAAGAAAATAGATCAAAATTTACCATTATCTCCTAAAATATTGATTAAAAAAAATAAAATACAGAGAACAGTTCTATACTTATAGATTAAAGGAAACCCTATAAGAAGTCTATGGTTGACATGGTAAATCTCATCAAACTTACATTTGCAATTGGATTGTAGGGAGAACATGTTTTTCAATTATAATGTTAAGCTTGTTCTTGTTTCATTATTTAAATACACTTCAATTCTATTCCACCACATTGGTAGAAGCCATGTGACTTGTAAGAGCGAATTTTCACCGGGAGAGCAGAATCCACCTGCAAGTATATCATGCGTCATACTTCGGTAACTATCCACCTGTCAGGCATAGTTTATAGGGTTGACCTATATTGAATAGTGGCCATCGAGTAACTGCCGTATTAGAACGAAAGAGATGTCAAGATGAAGATGAATTTGTTTTTTCCGCTTTTATATGCGTAGAGCGCCTTCAAGGAACTTTAGGCTCCTGAATGTCATATTTAGGGATACATCCGATACCGATGCCGATATATCGGCGATACTCGAAGTTTGCCCATATATTGGCATCGGCGATATTTTTATGGCCGATTCAACGATACTTTTCTCATCAATGTTATTTTTAATTACTAAAACTATTAACTGATCTCAACCTGCCTATAGTTTTGACGGTTTTATTTAGTTTGTCCTGTTATTTGTTCTTTTTTATTAATAAAAAAAATAACCTGACTGTTTTATTTATTTTACCTTCATTTTTTAATTCAATAAGCGTGGTATCGGTATCGTATCGGCAAAAAGGCGTATCGAGGCATCCCTAATCATATTATGCTACTATTAAGAACCCCAAGCAAGGAACATACATAATAAATTCGGGCCTTATTTCCATAGGGGTAGGCAGAAAATATTCCTGCTACGCTCTTCGGCTTATTCCACTAATCCCCCCTGAGAGAATCCCCCTCAGTCGAAAAAACTGAACCCTAATGTAAACAAATCACTTTCAGGGGATCTTGGAATAAGTTATTTTTTGTTTTTTCAATTCTAGTTTTCCCCCCTTAGCGGGATTATCAGGAGTGAATTCTAGACTGTTTTCAGATTCCACTTTTCCTCCTAAGGGAGATTTTCAGGGGGGATTTGTGGAATAAGCCCGCTCTTCACATACTCCTTTTTCTTCGTTTACGTTCATACATGCACGCCGGTTGCGAGTGCTACGCACCTGACCTTTCTAAAAAACATCTCCAATTAGGTCACTATACGTCCTCCTAGGGCGTCCCATTCACATCCCGGCGTTTCCACTCACATCTGGCTTGTAAATACCTTTTGTAAGTCGCCTTTCATTCATCCTCTCAACATGACCAAAACATCTGAACATAATCTTTTCAACTTTTGTCAATGATGAGATGTTATCCTAATAACAATTACTTATGACACTTGAGAACGGGACCAATTCGGATTAGTTTTAGGAAATGCCTTGTGTTTTCTGGAATATTAGGTACTACGATCGATGGAACATAATTATTTTGTTTCCGAGTAAAGATCTTAAATAACGATGGTTGTGGCTTTAGAAACCTGTAACATGCCGTCAGTAGGCTTTTTCGTTAATTTTCGAAGAAGTATTAGCTGGACAAACTAGACTTATGACTTTAGTAATTAAGAACGTGTTCCTAGATCTCGAAATCTACGTTTAATTATTATCAAAAATTTGCACCTGCAATAACTTTTTCAACAGTTTACCGTATTACCTAGCATGCTTACTAAATGAGCAAAATAACTTTATAAACACACAGGCATTGTTCATATTTTACACAATCGATAGTGAGTGTGGTCGGTAGATACAATCATAGTAGGTTAATATCATAGCAGTAACGTTTTTTGTTTAGTGCTTGATGGATAGGCATATAATATAAGATTTTATCTCGACAAAGCTATTTGAAATTGCAAAGATAAACAAGAGACAACTAATGGATTTTTTTAATTCCTTAAAAACGCATCGGAAAAGGTTAGGGTTTATGAATTTTTGAAATTGGTAGGGAATAAGAGAGAAACAAAAGAGATTTTAAATGTCTATGGTATGATTTTAATGTTTATGCATACCGTTACATAATAAGATACAATACATAACTGGCAGTTTACGATTCACATTCGAATTTCGAATTCACCACAACACGTATGTCCTTCAGTATTGAATATGTCCTGCGCTGTTAGTGTTACCGTTCGTTTCAAATGTCCGGCTAATACAAATAAGATTGTGTCTTAGATTGACTTACAAATTGATCTAGCGCAACTGAAAAACATACAAAAAATCTGTTATAAATGCTGTGTAATATTAATACCAATGAGGCGTTTATCGCTGATGTTCAGAATATCATTGCATCATCAGTTTTTTTTTGCGAATTTGATGTCTCGTCTCGGAATGTTTCTCCTATTTTTATGAGTAGGTAGGTGGGACTAATTTTGCTTTTTCCATAGATAGAAATGGTTTTTTTTTTGAGTTAGGTTGAAAGGCCTAATTCAAGAGTATAGTGCTATAAAAATAAAAAATAAAACATTATTTATTTATTTGCGACTTCTACTTGTCTTCAATTAACACTAGTTATGAGAAAATAAACCATTTTGATGGCCCATGGCTGATGCTCAGGATGCGCCGGACACATGGAGGCTGTTTTAATTCACCCCTTTGTATAAGATGTTATAACGAATTAATTTAACAGCTCAAACCGACGTTAGAGCCATCAAACAGCCTATTAAGGCTTTAGAAGTTCACACGAAGGCACAGGTGCTACGCTTCCATTCATCTCGTTCGTTCCCACGACCGAGTTATATTCATCCATTGTTCACCCCCGCAATTCATGCACCCCATTCAAAAGGTTGGGGGTGAATCTCGTACAGGTAGTCCGTACAAGGTGTTATAAGAAATACGTTATGACCGTTGGCTATACCACAGCTGAATACAGATAGGACACTCCGCAGTTTAGGTATGAAGCTAAGGTATGTTCTATGTTAGAGGGTTTGGTTTTCGCACTTAGGCCTGCGTTCACCAACATTCAAACCACCGGTTAGGTATTTAAACAGTTGGTTTATGTCAAATTTCCTATGAAATGTTGAGTAAACAACTGATTAAATAACTAAACAGTTGATTTAAATGTTGGTGAACACAGGCCTTAGTCCTTAAGATCCGTCGGTTAAGACCGTCGGTGGTTATTACAACCAAGCCCACCTCCTTACAGAAGTATGTGGCGGACCCATCTCACTGGGCCAATTCAGAAGTATTGACGCGCGTCGCCGGTATAAGAGTGACGCGATAGAGAGGCAACCTGCAGGTGAATATACATAGTTATATTCACCTGCATATAATATGTTATGTTATTACCTACAGTTGTAAGTAATAAGCGTTGTGCGACCTGAATTGCACTTTATCGTGTCGTAGTAAGAGTCGCTTTTTATTTAAATGGTTTTGCGGAGTGTCTCATCTGTATTAATCTGTAGCTGTACGTTATAGGCACAATACGGTAGTCAACGTGGATAATAAAATGTGTATTGGAGTACATTTGAAGGCTTTTTTGTACACTCTTAAGGATGGGCAGTAGCCAACGGTTATTGAAAGTTTGTCGTTTTTTCTTGCAAATAAATTTTGATGGTATCCTGAGAAATTGCAGGCCTTAGCAATATTTTTTATAGTGGGTTTTAATTACAGAGATAAGCAATCTTAAAGTTTATAAGATAATTATAGGTTATTCAGGTCATTAAGAAGCATAAAAGTGTTTTAACAGATTGCCACTTTTATCAAATTGCTTAAATAATACACTTATATAAAACTTACGTCACTGTTTTCAAACCACGTGCTTTGAGTGCGAGAACCAGTAAATGTTTGAATTACAAAAAAAAAAAAACCATTCAAGAAGTTTGTGATAAATATTCATGTAATAATCTATGAAAAAAAAAAAAAATTGAAGTATCTGTTTGTAATGTCAAAATAAAAATAAAATACCTTTTTTTTTGTTTAAATGCAAAATTATGAATACGCTATTTATAACAAAAAAACTATTTTGAAATGTTTTGTCTGTCTGTCTTTGTGTTTGTTCCGGCTACTCTCTGGAACGACTACACTGGATTTTGACAGGACTTTCACTGCCAGTAACTAAGGCTACTTTAATTTTCGACTAGCTGCTGCATCCGCCCGAGTGGATTAAAAAAATATTGTTACATTACATACAGACACTTCAATTTTATTTATTTGTATAGTTAAAGCCACGCGGTCGAAGCCGCGGGCAGCAGTTAGTATTAATTATAATTGAATAAAATAATTACCGTCAACTGTGGCATTTTTACTTTCCATAAGTAACTTGACCCATGACTACTGTACTTAAATATCTCTCAATTACTAAAAATCTGTTACAAGTAGTCAAATAAAAATGTTATAGTGATTATGTAGAGTTAATTTAAAATGATTGTGTTGATTGTATTTTTAAGAAAATTACCTACGCAAAACCAAAGATTCTTTCATTTTTAGACAATTTTTCAAAATCTCCACTCATCTTAAAAAGTGCTCCTTTTGCGAAGTGCACCAATTGAGAAGTGCACCAGTTGCGAAGTGTGCCATATGAGAAGTGCACCAGTTGCTAAGTTCACCATTTGAGCATGGTGTACAAGTTGAGATGTGCACCAAATGCGTCAAACCCAAATAGTCGATGTTTCTACTTTTGTATCGCTTTGATATTAAATGGCGGCAACAGATTTTTAGTAATTACTCATTGGTAAAGTTGTTCAAGGAAAGTAAAGATACCACAGTTGACCGGTATATTTAGAAGTTCTGTAGACTATATCATTCCAGGACACTATGATTTGTATGTGCTGAATGTTTTTTTTTTATAAAGCACAAGGAAGTTGGCAACAATGGCTTGTTGAAACGGAAGTATATCGGAGCTAAATGCGGCGGCCATTATACAGCCATTTTAGAAAATGTACGCACCTTATATTTTATACGTAAATAAATTGACCTCGAATGTTTCGTTTGACTGTCATGGTGGACGTAGGCCATGGACAAACTATCACTTTTGCAATATTCTAAGGTAATAAATTGGCTACACTGTCTGTCTAGTTTCTAGTTATGTATTTATTTGTTTCAGCTTGCTATTGTGAAATAGAAAACACTCAGTTCCTTGATTAGAATATTTAATTAATAAGAAAATTACAAAAAAGAGACACACTGCATTTGCTACGTCTACGTAGCAAATCACACGCGCATGCGCACTGCTAGGGACTGCCTAACCAAAAACAAACCAGCATAGAGCGGGGATACAAGTTTCGATTCCCGCTCAGAGTAGTGCTGCACCATACACGACGTTTTCTGTGTAAATTATCTAGTGCAGAGATGTGATCACTTTTAAAACAAATAAAAACTATTATCTCATTAAGCATGTTACAAAACTTTAAATAAGCTTCTCTTTTAACGGTCACTTTAGTCTTAACTATATGATAATATTATAGATAATAGTAGTTCTAATAGTAATTAAACGCTGTTTCATCAGCAGTGATAGGATATTCGGATGCATCTTTATTTACCTACCTAAAGTAAATTTTTGGATTAGAAATTATGGAACCGGCTTTTTAAATAAATTATTTTCTTAATATAATTTCCGGGATTCCAGAAAATCCGGCAATGCTTATCTATGCGGATTTATTCGGATACATGGTAAGGAAGCGAGTTCTAAAGTATGTAGGATCACATAACTATTGGTATCCTTGTTTACTTGAAATTCATTTTTAACCCCGGCGCAAATATATTATGTGTATAATATATTGTGTGTGTGGTCTAGGAGGAAAAAATTCACAAAACTCAAGGCACCGAGTTGTTTGTCGCTATGTGGAGAAAATAAAAGAAAACTACTTATCCTGACGTTTGCTATGCCAATTTGGGAACCTACTTTACAACATTAGCTAGCATTTAATTCTATAGTCAAAAAGTACTAAATTTATCAACTTTAGGATCGCGAGACTTTTACGATCGATACAAAAGTGCATTCCATATTTATGCCAACACCTAAACGTAAGTAAATATATATTCAATTCTATAATGAGAACTCTAAATGTATCGATCCCGGAATCCCGTGATTTTATCGATACAAAAGTGCATTCTTCCACAATAGGCAACACTTCAACTTTAGGGAAATTTTGCATCCGAATATTCTATCACTGGTCATCAGTTAGATTCTTATCAATAAAATATGACAAATTTAAGAAAACCGTATTGATTTATATTTAACAAAAATAAATCCCCGTTTCCATTCAAAATGATAGCTATAAATATACTCCTCAAAAAACGCAAAAATTAACCGCCCACCAGACTTAAGCCGCGACTTTAAGGCTCGTACAGACTAGTGCGATATCGCGGGCGCGACGCGACACTAGTAGCACAATTTCTTTGTCGGTGCCTGTCGCGCTCGCGATATCGCGCGAGTCTGTACGAGCCTTTAAGTGGACGCGCGACGCGACGTACAGTAAATATGATCCAACAATTATTGTTTACGCACTATAAATCTCCCAGTATCCATGTTGTTATGCGGCCGAAATGCCATAAATCCTTGTGTATCGTAAACTTTAATTTAATAATTATGAACGTCATGACGCGGAAATCATGAAGCTGGTCGTGATACCTAGCTATATAAAATGGGAATGATTCGCGTGGAACAATGGGTCGGGTTATCGAACTGCAATAACATTTCGGTGAAGGTCCCAAGTCTGCGAGGTCATTGCTAGATGCTGTTTTGCCGCGTGATTTAATTCTAATTCGCGTCGGAAATTGTTTTAGTTTTAAATATTTAACTGTTAGTGTCATTAATTAGGCGATGACTTGCAAACTATTTATGCATTACATAAAAAGTAGGTGCTTATTGTCTGGTTCTTTCCATAAAAGACCGCTTCAGACACGGATCTACATGGTCTTCACATGATCTGACCAAGATTATGTCTAGACTTTAAAAGAGACTTTGACCCCTGAGTTTGTTTCGCCATTTCTTCTCTGGGGTATAGTCAGATAGGAAATGTCTACTCCATCTAGCTTATTTAAAAAACTTTTTTTTTATATGACGTGTAAAAGTGATTCCGATCTTATTTACAAAATAAACGATTTCATTTCATAATACTCATTAGTACAAAAAATCGCAATTAAATCTATGATTGAATGATAATTTTTAGAGTTTCTTAAGTACAACTTGCAGCACTTGCTAGAAATAATCTCTAATATTTTCATGTTAGCTGCAGAGTCCTGTCAATTTTTTTTTTGTATCTGATTAGCTTCCATAATTGAACTACCATTTTTTTTAAACCGCTTATCGAGAATTTGTCTTCATACCATTTTTTTTTATTTCATGAAACATCTGTTTCATGGATTGAAATTGCGGACACGCAGTGACCAAGCATGGTAATATACTCGTATCAATCACTTATATATTACCAGGATAAACACTCCTTCCTACCCTGTAATATGGAGAAGCCTTGAAAAATTACAGGCAGATAAATCTAAATGTTCAATCGTCACTCAAAAATAGAAATGAAGAATGTCAGCAGGCTAACATTCAATCTTTTTTAGTCAATATACACTCCTTCTTACCCTGCAATATGGAAAAGCCTTGAAAAATTACAGGCAGATAAATCTGAATGTTCAATCGTCGCTCAAAAATAGTAATGAAGAATGTCAGCAGGCTAACATTTAATCTTTTTTAGTTAAAACTCCTTCCTACCATGTAACATATTACATGGTAGGAAGGAGTGTATATTGAGTGTATATTGTGTATATTGAGAAGTCTTGAAAAATTACAACCAGATAAATATAAATGTTCAATCGTCGCGCGTCGTTCTAAAATAGAAGTGATGAATGTCAGCAGGCTAATATTTAATCTTTTTTAGTCAATATACACTTCTTCCTACCCTGCAATATGGAGAAGCCTTGAAAAATTACAGGCAGATAAATCTAAATGTTCAATCGTCGCTCAAAAATAGAAATGAAGAATGTCAGCAGGCTAACATTTAATCTTTTTTAGTTAATATACACTCCTTCCTACCATGTAACATATTACATGGTAGGAAGGAGTGTATATTGAGTGTATATTGTGTATATTGAGAAGTCTTGAAAAATTACAACCAGATAAATATAAATGTTCAATCGTCGCGCGTCGTTCTAAAATAGAAGTGATGAATGTCAGCAGGCTAATATTTAATCTTTTTTAGTCAATATACACTTCTTCCTACCCTGCAATATGGAGAAGCCTTGAAAAATTACAGGCAGATAAATCTAAATGTTCAATCGTCGCTCAAAAATAGAAATGAAGAATTTCAGCAGGCTAACATTTAATCTTTTTAAGTCAATATACTTATTAAGACTAAAGATTATTGACACTTTAATGAAACACGATATTCTTTCATTTGGACTGGAATGCCGATAAATAATTGTATGCCAATTTATTTAGATAGCAGTATATAAATGGTTCGCATATAGATCAAAGGTGAACGGGCTCGATTCCTTGTAAACCATCTTGCGTTTCATGGAAATCAAAATTTATTGCCGTAGGTGCGCGTATGATCAGGGCTTACTCTTTGTTTGTTCGTTTTCTTCGGTTGGCGGTTTGCTAGCTTGCTTGTATACAGGGTTATTGAAAAAAACTAACAACCTTGCAGGATTGTAATATATTACTAACATTACAAACATCGACTTTTGTTCTATGAATTTTTATATAACATAATACATTTACTAAAAACAACCCTTCAAGATTTCGTTGTTCTATCTATACCCAAAGTCTCTATCTAGCCACATTTTGGATGAAAGCGGCTGTAAACTGTTTCGATTGTAAATCGATTTTGGGAAGCCTCCGTCTAGCACTGGGTGATTATAACAATCATATACCGTGTCTCCGATACACTACACAAAACATTGCTTGGCAACGGTATTTTGTTTGCATAGTTCTTATAATTAATTCACTTTAATTTTATCGATGATTATTTATGAAAACATTTAATGATAAAATGTTTTGCACCACTGTCCTGTCATTTTGACAGTGACATTTCTTGAAATTACTTTGTTTACATAAATTATCTGAATTTGAGACTTTGGGTATAACACATTTCAATTCTGTATTTTGTTGTACCTACCTACGCCTCCGGTGCACTGTCGCCCCTTACTTTTGCACTAGACACGGCAGTTTGTTTTGCTACGCGTAGAGTTCGTAAAATTTAGAGCGTTGAATTTAAATGTTTTTATTTTTGTATGAAAATATGATAAACTAAAATCTGATAAATTATTAAATGTCATAGAATAAAAGTTGTCGTTTATGGTGTTAGATATACAACCTGTTTTTTTTTCATATCCCGTCACTCTAGAGTTATATTCTATAAGTAAAAATAATACAAAAAGTCCTAGATTATGTGGTCCAAATATGCATAGTTTCGAAGATAATTATCATCAATCATATTAAGTTAGGTCAAAAAAATTCACCCGTGTGACGAATTTTTACTTTTGCGACGTTGCCAAACTGATGAAACTGTGACCCTCGATGTTTGTAGGTATCTAAGTTTCATTGATAAATACGAGTAATTAATTTTCATTCAAACCAATTATTAATATTTAGCTATTAAGCTAAGAAAGTAACGGCGCGGGCGGTGCTCTGCCCAAGCCGGGCAGACCCCCACTATATGCTCCACCGTGTCCTCCACCTTGTATAGTCTTGGGAGGTTGTTAGTGTTTTACCAATAACCAACCAATTTTGAGTTTATCTTGGACATTACTGACATCGGTGAAGGAAAAACATCGTGAGGAAACCTGGACCTTATAGTTAATATAAGTCTGAAATCGCCAACCCGTCTTGAGCAAACGTGGTGATCAATGCTCGTGCCTTCTCTGTATGAGAAGAGGCCTTTGCCCAGCAGTGGGACAGTTATAGGCTGGTATTATAACCAATTTTATTTATAACACCTATTTTTAACAAATAAAACGTTGACTTTAATTTTAACCTGAATTATTCATTCAGCTAATATACTGTAAGGAAGGTTAGCTAAAAATGTAAAAAATATTTCGTAGGCTAAGATAATTTTCAATTTTAAAAACGTCAGTAATATCGAAAGTGAAGTCTATTTTTAAAACTATAATTTCCCAGTATCACTAAAGGAACATCTTGCAAACCGTCCCAATAATTAAAAGGCTAAAAATATAACCATCAAATGCGGGTGGTGCCGTAAACCTACCTTGTATATTAATAATGATACGCATATTAAAGACAGTCGGCTTGCTAACCTAAAGATAATAACGTTATAATATTACATGACAGTTTTAACCTCCAAAGGTGAACTTAAATATGCGGGACGGAGTTAATATGTATGTACCCGACTGTACCCATTTAGAGCTTGCCTGTCAAACGTGCACTCCCACTTAACAAAGGCATTTGTTTAAAAAAAATATTGCGTCAGTTTTTCATTGTTTGAATTTTTTGGATTACAAGATATATTTTAGTCGGTTAGTTAGTACGAGTAGATATAACTTACGTAGGTAATTTAAACTGAGCACGGAGTTGGTCAGCATTGTATTATCAACTGCATAACTATTAGAATAAAAATTCGTACCTTGGGACCAGAGTCAAGGATCAAACAAAATGTATTTAACATAGGATAGTAAAAGAAGAGCTTTTCCAAATGTAACAGCGCGCATTAAGCTTCCTCTAGAATTTTGTTTTACAAGACCTTTATACTAAAACCTGAATGTTTAACTTTAAAATAAAGCGTCAGTACCATTATTAGGCTAGGCGCAGTCAGAGATTATTTCAGGTCAAAACTACCTTTAGGACCAGAAAAAAACTTGCGTTTGACATTGACACTAAGCTATGCTTACAGCTAAGCTTATCGAACAAAATAAAATAATCTAATCACAAGGCAAGTCCTAATAAGAACTGAAAGGAATGTCCTTTAGAATAGCTCAGGTAATCTGGATTAGGTCACATACAACTGGAAGCGTCAAGGTTTGCGGTCAATCGTGGGCGTATAATTACTATATATTGAATGTTAGATGCTATTGTTCCGAAGTGACATTTTGGAGTGGCCTCAATTATATAAACAATACTCGAGCTTTGATTTTGACATGTTTTTCTATGGTAATGTATGTTATTATTAATGTATAATTGCTGTGTACCTGGATTGAGACTAATATATAGACTAGGTTTGTTTGGCTGTTTTTCTGAGTTCAGTTTAGTTTGAGTAGGTTTTGACGTGAATACGTCTATAAGCTTCCGTAGTGGGAGGCAAATCAGAAAACTGATGATAACAAAATTGGGGGATACAGTTTGGTGTTGTGACTACATAACTATCATCTACATCCAAAATTTAATTACACCACTCCATAGCTGAAGGATCAAAGAGTTCGTTACGTTGAGTGAGGACTATGACGTATTGCGCGCAGCGGATGGAGAAGCGCCGTCATTTTGAGGTCGTTTCGTTGCGTCACATAATTTCCGTTTAGAATAAATTTTGTCTCGGAGAAGCTACGACGTTCGTCTGAGTTTAAATTGTCAGCTGTCGTCCAGATCTATCGATTTCGCATAGAAAACATTAGTGTGAAATAGATATAGTGTATATGTATGTAAGTGGTACACCACTAAATACCTGCAGTATTGTCTCTCCTTCTACTTTTTGATCCATCCAAAGGTTGTCTGTAAAAGATCGCTTTTAGCGATAAGACCGCCCATTGTGACACCCTATGTAACAGTTCTACATTTATATCTGTAATTTTTATGGTGTACATAATAAAGAGTATTCTATTCTATTCTATTCTATTCTATAGTGAAAATAAATGGTGTTAAAGTAAAACTCAAAACTCAAAGCATTTATTTCAATTAAACCATTTACAGGCACTTTTGAATTGTCAAAGAGACGGTCAGTTAGTCAGAGTCAGCAAGTTGAAGCTAGATGCCTATTCCAATACGTAGATCACTATGGAGAAGAACGCACAAGAAACTCCAAGGACACTCTTTTAAATCAAGATATTACATAATCCTGGGTACATTATTCTTGTTGCTTCTATATGTGAGACAATGTAAAAACTAATAAAACAATTCAAAATATAAAATTACAAATTAAAAATAAGCCCTGGCAGTCAAGAGATGACCAGTCCCAACTGACGGCGCCCGTTCACGAACATGACGCATGGATCAGCACCATCCAGCTCAACCATTTTGTAGGGAACCGAATGATCCAACACACGCGCCACCATCAGTGAAACATTTAAGTGAGCATGACATACTCTCAACTGCCATGCTCTTTCAAGTCAACATAAATCATAATAACATAGTAAACGACTCCATGGTATTCACATTTACAAAATTGAAAAAATGCTGCTAAATTATACAGAACTATAGTTTGCAATGTATTTGAGAGATTAATAAAAATTTACTACCAAAAAAGAAAATAATTATTATCTATTGGAGTATTCATCAATAAAAACATGCTTAAATAACAACAAAATAAACATTAAGTTCGTAATGTCAGAAAATAAAATAAAATAAAAAAAGGGGGAAGCAACTTCCAAGTATTCAAATTTTATCTAGTGAGCCCAAGTGGCAGTGGAGCAGGACCAGCATTTAGCCAAGCATCTACGATATAATCATCCAACTTATAATATGCGTGTCTGCATAGTGTGCGTTTTATGCACGTTTTAAATTTCTTCTCATTTAGTTGAAGAATATCGAGTAGTATTTTATTATAACATTTTACACAGTACCCCATAAAAGAAGTGTGTACTTTAGACAATCTGAAGCGTGGTTGATCTAATTTGTTCCTATTTCTAGTGTTAAAATTATGCCTGTCACTTATTTTACTAAAAAGATGTAGATTTTTTCGAACATACATAATATTTTCATATATATATTGACAAGGTACCGTCATAATGTTAATCTTTTTAAACAGCTCTCTCAGAGATTCGCGTCTGCGGAGGTTGTAGATAGCTCTGACAGCCCTCTTTTGCAGAATAAAGATGGAATCAACATCTGCAGCTCGTCCCCACAGCAAAATACCGTAAGACATGATGCTATGGAAGTAACTAAAATAGACCAGTCTCGCGGTATCCACGTCTGTTAATTGGCGGATTTTCCAAACAGCGTAAGCGGCTGAACTTAGCCGCCCTGCAAGTGATGTTAAGTGAGGACCCCACTGTAGTTTTGAGTCAAGCGTAATCCCCAGGAAAACCGTATTTTCGACAAATTCTAGTATCTCCTTATTCAATACAACGTGACATTCATTACTTCTAACGTAAAAAAAAAAATGCAATGTCGGCCTATACTCGTCAAAAATTAAAATTAAAATATAGAGATCATATACGCTGTACAGTCTGGATGCGTAATGCGGAGGACAGGATGTTCTGGCGCAGCCAGGGAGAGGCCTATGTCCAGCATTGGACTGCGATAGGCTGAGTTGATTGATTGATTGATACGGATGGAAAGGGTTTCTCAAGAGCATTCCAGTGATACACATAAAACATTATATGACAAAGTGAAGCGGTGTCGGGAACGTTAAAGAATGAAGGTGTCCGAGCGAATCAACGACGGCACCAGTAGATATTCACGTAAAACACACGCTCATATCCACGACACAGTCGCACCCCATTTTTTTGTATTTTATTAGCCTCTTTAATAATGATCATCTTGCGGATTCTTTCGTTATTTATATTAGATCTGACCTCCTCTTGATTATCATATAAAATTTATATTAAACATAGCGTATTACGCCATAATTTTATTTGCTCAATTTACCTTAAAAGGTGAATACTGGCGGTTTTTAGTACTGCACTCAGTTACCACTGCGTTCGTGGTCATATTAACCGTATTAAATGTGTATTTTTATTATTATTGCTTGTAATTTGAGCTCCATAATACGTACACTGACTTTTGAAGAGGCACGGGAAAATTGTACTCACAAATACACTTGAACTCTTGAATGTGTTAATAAATAAGTAGGTACATTTTTATAATTAAAGACTATTTGTACCTACTGAGAATTTATTCTTCTTTATAAGAAACTTTTGAGACGAATGAAGAATGATGAAAGTGCATATTTTACAGCATCGTAATCTCAAAAAAAATCTTATTAATAATCGAAATAATAATAGAGAAATAATAGTAGTAATAATAGAGCCCATTTTACAAGAGGAATTTCAAGTGTTTGAAGATCGTGAAGTTTGGTCCCCCCAGTACCTAAGCAAAAAGCTTGGGGTGAAAATAAATAATGTGTACGAACACGGGCCCAGGACACCTGCGGTCTACAATTATTGGCACTATCTATACAAATAAACAAAGACTCGACTAAATGCTTTCATTTGCATACATTCACTTTAAAAAGACTAATAATAATATTGAGTAGATTATTTTTTATTATGTGTAATTGATGTAGCAAGGGTTTGGTATCTTGGTTGGTTCCGTCTACATCTGAATAATTACTTATTTAGGTGTGTTTAATACAGTGTTTGTTAAAAGAAAAATTGTTTTTAAAAGAATACTCAATCGTAGAGTTTCTTGATAGATAGATAGTTCTTGTGGTAATTGTAGTTTCTTGCCAGTTATTCTCCATAAGAAACTTTTGACGTTTCATACGTGCCTATGTAGGTTTATGTGAAATAAAATATTTTGAATTTGTAAACAAACAAACCAAGGCCAAGTACGTGTCGGACCACGTACAAGGAATAGTGAATTTTCATCTATTTTCTTTAAAATAACTTTAAAACTGTTTATTTTAAAATTATTAAAAAAAAAAAATACTTGAGTCTTGAGATTCTCAAGTATATTTTTTTCACAGTAAGCCGTTTCATTTGATATGTCGCACGGTACAGTGTGTAAAACGTTTTTTTTTTCTTATTTGTCTCCCAAAATTGGCCGCATAATCAAAATTTATTTATTTACGTTTACGGTGTTTGAGTCATAGAAATTGATATGTGTACCAAATTTCAACTCAATCGGTGCATTAGATTCGGAGCAAATTGTATGTGACAGACAGACAGACATACACACAAGTGATCCTATAAGGATACCGTTTTTATTTGGACATACGGAACCCTAAAAATAGTGTTGTAATGAATAATTAATATTTCTTTATTACCGTCTTCAGTCCTTATCGAAATCCCTATGCAGGTACCTATATATAAGTCTCTCACATGTGTTTAATTAAGTAAACTGTTTAATTTGCATAGTTAGCATCCAAGCGTTTCTAGTTAATTATTATTTTAATCTTGTCTAGATTAAAATAATAGCCCTAAAAGTGCTAGTAATTCGGGTCTCGAAACAACTTTTCATACAAACAAGATTTACCTACAAAATAATACATATCGTGATGTGCAAAACACTTAACTGGAAATGCAGCTTGTATATTTTTGGAGTATTATGTGCTATTCGTCCATGAATATTAAAACATAACATTCAGAATATATTAATGTCTACATAAATGTCGAGCATTCACCCCACAGATTGATATTTAAGACCTTACAGCGCAGAGATTCGTGATATTT
Organism: Dryobota labecula; assembly: GCA_947523025.1. Lineage (NCBI taxonomy): Eukaryota > Metazoa > Arthropoda > Insecta > Lepidoptera > Noctuidae > Dryobota > Dryobota labecula. The sequence continues at coordinate 18,143,618 of OX383287.1, read as the reverse complement.
ATAACACCATCAATATTCTATATTAATTTTTATTGAATACTTAAAAATGAGCATGAAATACAAGTTAATAGTGATTAGTTCGATCAGATTATAATCATTTTCAAAAATAAATTACTGTTAAGATAACGTTAATGTAATTAAGACATTATTCACCGTGTTCATCACTTTGAACTCCATAGTCTCACTAATCGTAGAAAAGTACTCGATCTTTGTTTCCTTTAAAAATTAGTGACATCTAAAATAAATACTGACCTTCTATCCAAAATATGCATTAATGTCCCTAACAGGTTACCACGGTCATATATCTACAATCTGTTCAGACAATCTTTGCACAAAACCAACTTAGGTGACAACTCACCCCTTACGAGGTCTACCAAATTGTATAACGCTGTATGCCACAAAGCTAAGATCGATATCAAGCATGACAGTCTTAACACTTATAAAAATAAATTATATAAGCACTTTCGGTTCGTTCAACAATCCTCAAACCAATCCTCAAATCAATCAATCCTGTAATGGTAGATGTAAGAAGATAAATAAATAAAAAAATAAAAAAAAATAAAAAACAATAAAAAAAATTGTAACTTTAATTTTTTTTAATTATTTAATTTAATTTATAATTCAATTTTAAATTATTTATTTTATTTTTTATTCCTACATTTTTAATTTTTAATATGATTAATTAATTCAGATATGATATTATAAATCAAGTTACGCTTGGTTTTACTGTACTTTTGTAATTTTTGCATGTAAATTTTTAAGGCTTAGAAAAATAATAGAATAAGAATTAGAATTTTTAAGGACAAAGTGTATATAGTTTTTTTTTATGTATTTCTAATTTTAATTATGTATTCAGAGCATGTGTACTTGATAATGTGTAAGCTGTGGTTACCTTGATTGATTGTGCATTACAGGATAATGTATTTTATACAAGTTTTTATTATTGTAAGAGATAATTGTAACGTATCTCGTTGGTAATCCTTAAATAAATAAATAAAATAAATTATGAAGACCTATCGAGTGACTAATTGAAATCATAATTATCAGTCTATAATGTTCCCTGGACTGATAATGCCCACACAGGCCTCCCCTCTTCGAGAGGGAGTGGGCTATAATCTACCTCGCGGGTCCAGTGTGGGTTGGTAGATGTCACATGTCTTCGAGTTTTTTCTAGGACATGCGGGTTTCCTCACGATGTTTACCTTCACCATTTTGAGAGTAGTGTTGATGTAATTATTTACACAAAGTTGCGGCGGCATCTATAACGCCACATGCGAACTACGCATTAAAGACCTGACGTCACAAATTCTGCATCGCGCAATCAGAGTTTACCGCGCGACTAGCATATATTATACAACATCCCGACATCAACCGTCGGGCAGTTGCCCACCAGGCAAACACCCGTCTGGTCGGAGGATCCTCCTTTTTCTATTGAAAAGGGAGGATCCGTGAACTTTACACACTATTCCTCATACCTCTATAAGTTAAAGCTAACTCGTAAGTCGGGGCCGTTACCACCTTGACTACCACTGCTCTGAAATTGAAATAGGAATAGGGAATAGAACATGGTACAAGGCTTATTTTTCAATGTTCTTCACAAGATTCCATAATTGCAATCATATTACCTACCTATTTATTATGTGATTTCTCATCGATTTCCGACTCTCGGGTCAACAGTTTATTAATGAGTTTTAAATAACTAATTTAGTGAATTATTAGGTACTATTAATGGACTGACGAGCACTTTAATTACAGTCGTAAATGTTATTATTTCTCTAATAAATTAAATCAGAATCATTACTTCAATTATGGATGTCTGAGCTAATAAAGGTGGTAAACTTATTTGAATCATCGTCGCTCACGGCCATCTAAATCTAAATAATACAGCCATTACATTATTGTGACCGCTTAAGTTATTACACAACAGAAAATATAGAAAATTAACCGTGTTGTTCCGCTTTAACGTATCCGATACTATTGATGTGTAAAACTGAGGTGCCAAACTGTCACGTGAAAATTCACGTTACAGATTATTATTATACAAAAACCTTCACTTTGGTTATTCACCTCGCATTCGACAAAACACGAAATCTTACTGCTATTGATACTAAGTCGTTTATATAAATAGCAATATAACACTTTTTGTAAGCAAAAATCAAATTAAGAAACCACAAACGGTTCAAGACTCCATTTAGTAATGCCACCTAGAGACTAAAAAGTTAAACAAAACCCGACACGCAAGCTTACAGCACACAGCAAAATGATTGTGCGGATGTATGCGTCTACATTCAATTCTATTCACGCACACAGACACCGAGACATAGAAAAACGAACATTACGTACTCACACAAACACGAATCGTTACAGCCTCTTACGTGAAGAACGTAAGCGACTGCGGAACTCAAGATGGCTGACATTGGCAATGGCAGGTCGTTGACCCAGCGCTCGCGCAGCCTTCAAAGCTTAGATCTAGCATTAGAGTGGTTGTTATTTTCTGTCGTGTTTTTATTTTATTATTGGATTGTTTTGTGCGCCGTATGTTTTTTGTTGCGCTTAGGTTTTGAACAATAATTTTGATTTTGTTATGTAATAAATTACTTATTGATTTGGAGTGATTCAAAATGATTTCAACTGATTTTCATGTAATGAAACTGTTCAACGTACGGGATTGTATAGGCTATTATAATAATATTAATTTATCAGCGTAGGAAATTGTCGATATTTAAAAGTATGTTATCGTTTCAATTCACGCACGATTTCGTCTGAAACTCTTGATAACCATAATTGACTGCAATAATAAAATGAGTTTTATCAGGTGCTCAAATAATAATAATCATATGATTTAAGTTTATGACATACCAAATGAATACTGATAAAACTTTTTATTTGAGAAATATAAATTGTTTGTCGTAAGTGTGGCCCATTGATCGTCCAACATGCAGCAGATGTGTCCAGCCCAATTCCATTTAAGCATGGCAGCTTTCCGAGTGACATCAGTTTCCAGTGGACACGACATCGTGGCAGGCCCAGACGGAGATGGCGGGATAAGCTGGAATCCTTTAATAAAGATTGGTCCTTGGCAGTTCTGGACTGAGAGGCGGAAAGGTCTATGGCAGTTCTGGACTGAGAGGTGGAAAGCTCTTGGGACAATAATGGCCAATAAAAAATAAAATAATAATATTTTTATTTGTTCTTAATAATCCTTACCGAAATGAAAAGTTTTTGTGATCATGTAATAAAATCAATCAAGGCCTATTCTGCCTGCGCTTGTTTTGAATAAATGACTTTTGATTTTATTTATTATTTTGTTTATTTTTTGCGAATGATTGAAATGAAGTAGCAAGTTAAATAAATCTTTTCCAATCTCTTCTTTGAGTTATGAAGTTACTTATTTGTGTGCTTTTCTGAATTACGTAATTTACAAACAAGCAAAACAAATCTCAACTTTTTAACATTATAAATCTGAACTAACGAAATACATAGTTACAAAAGAGAACATCCGGATTCAGAAAGTCTACAAAAGTAAGAAATATCAGAATAGACTGTATATTAGCAAGGCATGATTCCATGAACATTGATCGTTGCGGTAGTGGCTCCGCGGTGCGGCGGGCCGGCGCAACCGCGGAATGTAGCTCAAACTAACGGTGCGTGCGCGCGCCGCGAAAAAACTCAAGTTCACTATCACGGAAGATTGCGCGCCGACGACGCCATTACCGCTCGGTTACGTTGTCGCGTCGGCTACTAGGCATTATGCCACTATGTAACTATGCATTCATTGCATAACGCGAGCTATATAATTCACCACGCATTTTACATTGAATCTAGACTGACAATTATCGCTTCTGCACGTTTTATATCATTGTTTAGATGCGTTAATGTGTTCGTCTTTAAATTATTATTAGGTGCGTAGAATTTATTTTTCGCACGAGGTACAGTAGCTTACAATGTCACTAGCTTTTCTAGAAAATTTATCGGGCAACTTTTCACTTCCGCAATGTTGACTGCTCTAATAATAACGCAGCAATACAATTAAAAAAAATATATATATTACGGCTGTAAAATAAAAAAAGCATCAGGTATTTCAGAAATATTTGTTGTATTCTTTTTTTTTAAACGTTGCCCCACACTAGGAATTTCTCCTGTATCGTGGGTGCGTTTACAAACATTTAAACTCACATACACATACACCCAGACCCGGAACAATTACTTGTAGATCATACAAATATTTGTTCCGTGCGGGAATCGAACCCGCGACACGCAGCGCAGCAGTCAATCGCTTAACCACTGCGCCAACCGTGCCGTTACATAATGTCAAAGATGCAATATTATGGTCGGTAGCAGTATACAACCTTTTTAATCTATACAAATAAATAAAATTTAAGTGTCTGTTTGTAATGTCAAAATAAAAGCTTTTTACTAAGTACCTAAAACAAAAAAGCAACTTTTCAATTTTAATCGGTCTGTCTGCCTGTTTGTTCCGGCTAATCTCCGAAACGGCTGGGCCGATTTTGACGGGACTTTCATTGGCAGATGGCTGATGAAGGAGTAACTTAGGTTACCTTTATTTTCGACTACCTGCTGCCCCAACTTCGCCCGCGTGGCTTTTTCTAAAATAAAACATTTTTGTCAGCTGTTTTTTTTTTGACATTACAAAACGACACTTCAATTTTATTTATTTTTTTAGAAACGCCACGCGGGCAAAGTCGCGGGCAGCAGTTAGTTTTAAAAAATTAAATTAAAATGGTTATAAAATGTTACGAGGATATTTCATGCCGTGGCTAATATAATAAGATTAGCCAGTCAGGAAGGTTGATACAGTAATGTGACAACGATTCTCATAGTAAAAACAGTGTGAGTCTATATAATGTGCACATATTGAAATGAGGGAATCTACGCTTAATTTTATGTACGGCAAAAATATAAAAAAACTAAATATTTTATTTTATTTTTTATGGAATTAAAAAAAATATTGTTCTCAGTGTAAACAAAACGGTGTAACTTTTAAACTAAATGATCTATCACGATGAAACAAACTCCATAATGATCGGAAGTAAATACAAAATCCTCATAAAATAAAAATTGGGGAAAAAACTACCCTCAATTGAAAAGAAACATGTTTCTTTAGCAAAAATCTGTTTTTTTTTCATCATTTTTTACAATAATTGTAAAATTTCTCAATAAGGGGGTGTCTTATTGAGAAATTTTGAAATAAAAATTTAAAAAAGAAAAAACTTTAAAACTAAAAAAAATTTTTTTTCCGTAGGCAAAATTAAGCATAGATTTCCTCATTTCGATATGTGCACATTATAAAGACTCACACTGTATGTTTTAACTCGATTAAACAAGGAAGAGGAATGCCCATAAAAATATGATCTGGCTTTAATTGGTAGTACAGAAACTTTTTGTTGTATACCGTTATTGGGTAGAACAGAGCTGGTAGGTAAAAATGCTAATTGTGTAGTAATCACAATGAGTATTATACGGTTCACATTGACATTAGATTCGCTCTCGTAATAACCGACTGTTAATTACTAGAAGCATCCGGTAGGCTTATGAGTTATGATTCACTAGCTTTTGCCGGCGGCTCCGCCCGCGTGGATGTCGGTTATCGCGTAAAAAAGTAGCCTATGTCCGTCTCCATATCCCAGGCTACATCTCTGCCAAATTTCATGACGATCGGTTCAGCGGTTTAGGCGTGAAAACGTAACATATAGACAGACAGACAGAGTTACTTTCACATTTATAATATTAGTATGGATGGATATTATTTTTGAAAAAATCTGTGTTCTGTTTGGAAAACGCAGTTTTATTAGTTCTACTCGTATAAATATTGTAACGTTACATTTTTCCGGGAGGGGAAAAATGTAAGGTCTGAGAAAGAACTACCACCTACCTATCATCAGAACTGGAGGAGTCCTATTACTGGCTGGACGGACGACGCGTTGCGTGAGCTCAGTACAGAACACGCAAGCTAGCCACTCAAGGTTACTGGCATATATCTGGATCATAGGTACCTTTGTTCCTAGCTTAAAAAGAAAATAAACAAGTTAAGAGTAAACAATAATTTTAATAAATAAAAAACAACAATTAGATAACTATCATATTAAATTTATCTGGCGCCCAACTTTAAGATAAGATAAGATCATTTATTTGTCCAAAAACTCCCCTTTGTTACTAAAACTCCCCTCTTAAAATATTTCCCTGGCCTCTTTTATCCTTCAGTTAGGACCCTCCAGTACCCATTCGGTAGGGCCTGATAAATTTAATAATACTCGTATGATAGTTATCTATTTGTTTTTCTTTTATTTATTAAAATTATTGTTTACTCTTAACTTGTTTATTTTCTTTTTAAGCTAGGAACAAAGGTACCTATGATCCAGATATATGCCAGTAACCTTGAGTAATAGGACTCGCCCATCCAGGAGCGCTGTCCCAAATAAGACGCATTATTAATTTATTATAATAACAAAAATACATATTTTTTTCATATTCATATTTATTGGAAAGCAGTAGATTAAAAAAAAAAAAACTATTTTGTTAAAAAATGAAGGAGTGAAATGGTTTCATCTCAACGATTTGGAGGTGATTTTGTGTTTTTTTTTTTTTTCTTAATATGTGATACCGATAGAAAAATTATGGCTAAATCAAATTATGTATAATTATCATGTAGATTACTAATAATTTTTGCAGATGTAATTTCTCTGTAAATGCCGACGAAAAGTTGCTTCATCTGCATACTTTTTTCAAGCTTTTCTCGACAGAACAGCCTTAAAATGGAAAATTACACACAGACTTGTTCATGAGTTCATCTTAATGTTAATCAAGCAGAATGATGTCAGATACCACACAATAGGCTCAAATTAAATAAAGAACATCACCATAATGACCTAACAAAAAACAATTCAAAGTGTTTAACGTCTGAAGTGGGTGGAAAAACGATGTTTCTTTGATGAACTTGCAAGCATACTTTTGCATGATTCCGATTGTTCAATACAATGTGAACATATATTTTGATATTCTAAAATATTATAGATTAATGTAATTAATTACAGTAACCTATAATAATTTAGAATCTATAAAAAAATATATTTGTTTTAATTTTCTTATTTTTTGTGTGTGCAACATTAATGTGCCTAAAACACATTTATGTAGTGTGGCAACACACCTTTATTCTTCTTGTCGCTTCGATATAAGGTCGTTGAGTGTAACTCGCCATTGTTTTTTTCTTTTTGCTAACAAATAAATAAGTGAAATCCATATTTTATTGTCCATCTATGTTTTATTTCAAACACCGATAATCTTCAACACTGATGAACAAACAAAACCTGTTCAAAATTTTGCAAGTTTGGCTTTACTATCGGTACAATAATCACTCCGTTTTCAAAAAAAAGGGACTGGTTATAAGATGACGAACCCCGTACCAGCAACTAGTCGTACTTGACGCATAATATTATCTTACATCTTCTATTACCACTGTTATGACGTGAGAACCTCGATTGTTCCTATCGCTGCTACAAGTGTGGGTAAATCTGTTCACTCTTCAATGCCAATGGCGACTAAGTACGCGTTTATGGTGCCTCCGACTGCGGCATTGCTTGAAGGCATAATCTTTGGGAATCATTCGACTAGTTAGACAGACCGTCAGGTTTATCATAGGCTCAGAAGCCTACACTATTTCCTAGAGGGTTAGGTTCGTTTTTCAGTATTTATTTATTGAGCGAGAGTACACCAACGACGTATTTATAAAGATAGTATTACTTAATTATGTCTCAGGAAGGTTTGATTTTAATTAGGGATGCCTCGATACGCCTTTTTGCCGATACCGATGTTCTTATAAAAATATCGGTGATATCGATACCGATACCGATACGCTATTGAATTCTAAAATGAAGGTAAATAAAACACAAGTCAGGTATTTTTTTTAAATTACCTAATATAAAAAGAACAAAAATAACATGACAAACTAAATAAAACCGTTTAAAACTATAGACAGGTTGAGATTAGTTAATAGTTTTAGTAATTAAAATTAACGTTGATGAGAAAAGTATCGTTGAATCGGCCATAAAAATATCTCCGATGGCGATACATTGGCAAACTTCGAGTATCGCCGATATATCTGCATCGGTATCGGTATCGGATGCATCCCTAATTTTAACATTGATAATTTGTTCATATTTAATCAATTCATGCTGAAAAATGGAACTACAAAACATTTTGGTTTTGTTTCAATTGGTCTGAGGTTTATCTCCTTCATACTTTTCTGTGACTCAGGTCAGGTTGAAGTGACGTGAGCTCGAAGTTGGATAGGTGCAGATGCATTATATTTCCACGAGAAGTGGCAGATTGCTAGAGTATCGCGTCAGTACTGTTACCATTTCCGCGTTGCTCCACTTTTGCTACTAGGTTGAGATAATAAGCTGCTCAGGCATTCTGAATAAATAAAAAGGATATCTGTGCTGGTCCACGATTTTAAAATGTCGCGATAAGTCGAGACTGGAAGAAGTAAATGATAATAAATGGCTGAAAATAAGAGTGGGAGACGAAAATAAGCCAAGCGTTAAGCAGTTTATTACAATAAAGCTATAAGAGTATAGCTTAAATCACGTATTCAACAACCATAACACACGATCTATTGCTGCAATGATTCAATGTTCCCAGAGTCACCAATTACTTTCGTGACAGAACTCTAAAGAAATGTATACCATACTTATTAAATAGTCTACCGGCAGACATAAGGAGTGAAACAAATGAAAATAGATTTAAAAGTAAGTTAAAAAAATATTATTTGGATATGTGTAATTAAGTATTATTGTCTAGAGACTCACTGACCCCACAGTCAAACCATTGCAATGGTTTTGTGGGGCTAAGTTTATAAGTTAGGTACTTACCATGTTAAATTAATAAATAAATAAAATAATAAACCAAGTGAATTTATGAATCGCAGGTTTGATGATGACAATTTTCAAATCCAATTCATCAAATTAGTTCCAATGCCTTTAAGTATGTCTAGGGCAAAATAAACAATTGTAATAAAATTATGTAACAAGTGTTTAACAATACGTTATTGTTCCAAAAATAGTTACAACATATATGAATGTGATAGTGAATGAAATTATAATTATACAGTTCAATAATGTAATAATATATTGAACTTGATATAGTTATGAATGATTTATTGTGTTATTGTTCCTACTTACATATATAAATAATCTAACATTCTGTAGGTGTTTTATAAAATATCCGGTCGGTTGGTGTATTTTTAAGTCATTTTGTATATAGTGTCAATGTTATTCACTTGATAGCTTCAAAAAGATCTCAAAGTTATCAATGACCTAAAAAGAAGACTAGATAACGTCACAAACAAAATTAAACTTTAATTAACCATACAATCAGATAAATGATATGCCAATACAACCTGCTATGATTAACATTCGATAAAGAATATCTATTTACTTTGAGTAACTATACACGACAGAATCATTAAAAGAAGATCAGACAAAAAACTGGCAAAAAAAAAACAATCACTTTCGTTCCATTGTAAAATAATAACTCAATACAGAGATCCAATCCGACTTCTTTGAAACAAATGACCGTGTTGCACCTGTCACCAATTTTCGACCATAAAATAATACAAATCAGGTGCCTTGTTTTAGAAGATTCATTACCACTGTCGAATTTTTGTCCAACATTTTGGTGTTCCAAGCGCGCCTTTAAAATGGACTTAAATTGTAAGAACCCAAAATCTCTTATTCCGTAACATTGTGAGTTCTAATGACCTATATTTGTAACATATGGGTCGACAAGGCAGCTGATGGTAGGTCAGGAATGGGTTACTAAGGCAACAATTTCGACTGCTATTATCGACTATCGGTTTGCTTTATTTTTTGGTCTGAAGGGATTGCTGCGGGCGTCCGATGTTAATAAGGTGTTCAGTTTCTCAAACTTTTGCACCTTGTGTAATCAAAACTTGGGCATCTAAAAAGTTTATTGAAAAAAACAGGTTCAACAGGTGTGGGAAAGGGTTTGCTGATTTTGGCTTCTATTTTCTTGTCCGATATATTGATTTACGATATTATGTAAAGGAGGTTGTATTTCAGTTACTTCATACGCAAGGTGGTGTTTTACAGCTCAATATTCGCGAGAGTGATTTATTCTGTTATGCAATTAATTTCTTATGTCTGTTTTGTTTTGATTTCAAAGGTGTTTATTACTTTTCCTGTTAAGGGCCTATACTACCTCAAATGGTTTCGCATGTTCCTCCGTTTTGTCGAAAATACTGCAGCATATATTTTGAACTAAATATATGGTAAAGTTGAGGATTAATGATAAGTACTATTTTAGCCGAATACACGATTCCATAAAATTTTCTCGATAGAAAAAAAATCCAAAGTTACATCCAAATCGAACAATATACCGCTGGTATTCAAATAATACTTCAAATTAGATAATGAAACTTTGCATATTAACTGAAATAACTATAAAGCAGGTCTTATGTTATTAACTTTTTTTAAATGGCCTTTATTTTCACCGTAAAAATAAATTACCTAAACTATCGGCGCCTTGGAGCCTTTTCCCTGCCGCCCTGTCTCGCTTGCTCGCGTGACCGGTAGCAATAGTATGCGAGCGAGATACAGAGTGAGGTGGCGCTGAGGTTGTATAGACTCTTAAGACTACAGTCTTGCAAAATTCACTTGCGGTGAGTTATTTGCGCAACTTTTTCTTATACCTCGAAATGTTGTTGGGCAGAAAGAGCTGTATTCAACGCTTGATTTACCTAACATAATCCACCTCGATGTACTAAAAAAAAAAATACTAGCTATTACTTATATTATGTTTATTTCTGTGCAATAATAATATTTCATGTTATTTCTTTAATTTGTTTAAAAAAAAAATACAAAGTTGCGCAAATAACTCACCGCAAGTGAATTTTGCAAGACTGCAGTCTTAAAAAAAAAGAGTTTTAGTAGTGTTGAAATTGGATCAAAGTTACCTTTAAATGCCGTGGTACGGCCACACATAGAAGACGATAACAAAAAAATTACTTGCTGATCAAAGACGTACCGGCTATACTAATTAGTAGCTTCTGATTAATTATAGAACAGGAACACATTTTTTGCATTTTAACTGGTATTAGTTGTAAATAGATTCAAAACGACAATAATATCGAAGGCAATTCCTATTAAATTTAACGAACTCGCTTCTAACGTCCAAACGCGCAAAAACTTATTATACATAGCCTTATGACGAACTAGACATGACAAATTACTCAGGCATTAAGTACATCAGATAAAAGGTACATAAATCGATGAGGTTAAAATGTCAAAACCTTTATTAATGCTCTTATCGACATTTTTATTAATTGAATTTCCTTTTGCCTTGCAATGTATTTAAGTTATCCACCTACCTAGTAAAAATGAGGCCGGGTTAATGGAGTGAATAATTGTTTCGGAATACAATATTAATGACATACTCGTATATACATAATAGCTATATTTTCTTTAGCTCAAACTAGCGGCCCGCCCCTGCTTTGCACGGTTTTTACGACTCGACAAAACATATTATATTTCTTATTATATCTAAGTTAAATACTCGTATTAACGTATGGTATAGTTAGACCTTCCCGAACAAAATAATCTTAATAATTTTGAATACCGAATAAAAATGCGTCGCGACGTTTGTAAAAAAACGTTACACAGACAAACACGAAAAGCGACTTCAATTTTTACTTATTATTCATAAAAAGAACTTTGACCTATCTCGGGACCCCGGGGGCCAGGAGATTTAGAAGGTATACGAGGGGCAGAAGCCAACTTGCAGAGGCCTCTCAGACAATTTTAAATGCAATGAGGTACTAACCGCCAGTTATCCCTGTTTGCACTATGTAAGTGAACTCAAGGACAATTCCCGGTTGGTGCAGGAGTATTGCAAGATATGGAAAAATACATACATTGAACTATGGGTTTGGGTGGCTAAAGTGGACTGGTTATCTAGAGCTATGGAAAGATTATTGCCCCTGCCTGACCAATATTTTATATAAAATATACAGATAAAATGTCAAGGGGTGACTTTCATATTCAATAATGGGCCCCCGAAATCGGTCGCTAGCACATAGTGTCGTAGCAACAAGGGAGCAACATGTCCTGAGGAGGTGCTTGAGGAGCGGATAGGTATTCCACGGCTATCAGGACAATCCCAGAGACCGGAAGATGGTCAACATCCCTACCAGCATCTAACTGGAATATATAATTAATAATAATATAATATGTATGTCATCATTTATCATAATTTCAGCTGAAAGACGTCCACTGCTGGACATAAGCCTCCCCCAATTAGGATGGGTTTGCCATAATCGCCACGCTTGGCAGGCGAATTGGCGATCGCAGTATGGTGTTAAAAGTGCATAGAGAACGCTGCTGCCCATTCTCTAGTAAGTAAACCATTTACAGGCACTTTTGAATTGTCAAAGAGACGGTCAGTTAGTCAGAGTCGGCAAGTTGAAGCTAGATGCCCATTCCAATACGTAGATCACTATGGAGAAGAACGGACAAGAAACTCCAAGGACACTCTTTTAAATCAAGATATTACATAATCCTGGGTACTCTAGGGACTCTAGTCTAGGTCTGGGTGACAGAGACAAAGTCTACGATGGAGTGAGCTTACCCAGAAGAAGCCTGTTCACTCTCACTTTGAATAGATTAGGGTTGTATGCGTTCGGAAACACAGACGCAGGTAGAGAGTTCCACTCCTTTGCTGTGCGCATTATAAAAGACGTTTAAAAACGCTTATACCCAAAGTCTCAAATTCAGATAATTTATGTAAACAAAGGGGATAACATAACAAAAATATATCTTCGTAATGGTAATTCACATAAAATTGCGAAAAAAGAGGTTCTATTTTCTTTTAAGTACTGATTTTAAGAAATAATAATTAAAAAGTAATAATACCGTCATAATTTTTATACATTTTCGGTTTAAAAAAAAGTTATTAATAAAAGGAGATTTTCTGGTATAAAATATTTTATGATACTGGTAACATTGCAGGAGATCCAAACATTTTCAAATTTTTAACATCTTCAACAACACTAATATTACAACTCTCATAAATAGATTCATATTGTAAGTAGCATATCTAGCCACATTTTGGATGAAAACGGCTGTAAACTATTTCGATTGGAAATCGATTTTGGGAGGCCTACGTCTAGCAGTGGTCTTAAAAGGGCTGATTATGACGATCATAGGCTGTGTCTCCGACATACTACACAAAACATTGTTTGGCAACGGTATTTTGTTTGCATAGTTCTTATAATTAATTCACTTTAATATTATAGATTATTATTTACAAAAAAAAATATGATAAAATGTTTTGCACCACTGTCCTGTCATTTTGACAGTGACATTTCTTTGTTTACATAAATTATCTGAATTAGAGACTTTGGGTAGGTATAGTCAATTTGATATAATTTTTTCAACATTTTAGCATTAATGAAAAATCACCGCCTCATCCACCATGCTATAGATCTTCGTCGGTGCATCTGCACGGTGCATCGTAGGAAACGCATCGCACTACGATATTGCACCTGCGGCATGCTCCCACGCTCGTGCGCTACCTATTACTGTATACGACTGTACATTGTTACTTGTTACGTAGGTACGAACTGTTTGACTTCTTGCCTCTGTTCGACTAGACTTGGGAAGATCTCACGGAACTAATTAGAATAGGTAAAATAGCAAACAGACTATAGCTGAAACCTTTTTAGTACCTACATAAACAATTTTTTTCATATATTTTACTAACTGATTTTGGCTTAAGAGGTGACCGCTTTCTTAAGGTAATGTCATTTATCAGTATGAAATTCGAATATTTATTGTTTGCGTTGTAGAACATACTCGTATCATTATTATTAGCGTTTAGAATGATTAAGTTCATCTTTTTTACCCACGACGGAACGGAGACGGTATATGCGTTTGGGGTTAGAGGATGTTTGTGCAAATCCATGTTGCCATTTTTCTCTAAAAATACTAGGCCGATTTTGATGCAGTTTTCAGTTATGGGTTCGGGTTTGATTGGTGCATGTTCTTAGATAGGTGTTTCAGTGACAAGTCACCAGGGGGCCAAGTCTACTAATGTACAAACGTTGCAATGGTCTCTTTATTGTGAGTTTTTGACAGATTTGCCATACAAACACTGTCAAATACTCACAATGGCGAGACCATTGCAACGTTTGTAAATTAGTAGACTTAGGTCCCAGGAGGCGATGCAGCAAACATTGTTTGTGTTATTCCATGTTGCCATTTTTCTCCAAAACTACTAGTTCGATTTTGATGCAGTTTTCAGTTATCGGTTCGGGTTTGATTGGTGCATGTTCTAAGATAGATGTTACGGTGACAACTTACCAGGGGGCGCTGCAGCAAACATAGTTTGTGCAAATCCATGTTACCATTTTTCTATAAAACTACTAGTTCTTAGGGTTCCGTAGTCACTGTCTGTCTGTCTGTCCGCGACTCTTAGTACTAGAAATCTGTTATTTGGTATGGGTATACATATTAATTACGCCAAAAAAGTGATAAAATATAATCTTAAAAAAAAAAAAAAATTGCGTACCTCCACTACACGTCAAGTGGGGATGATATTTTTTTTCTCGTTTATCCCATGGTGTGCGGTATCGTTGTATAGGCCGTTTAAAAATATTGCGGGTTTACGAAAACCATTTTTCGATTTAGGGATCCGTTTGCGTAATATTAAGCTTTAAAGTGATAATTTTTGTTAGAGTCAAGTGTCCTCCCTGACAGCTAAATGGTTGTTTGTGGATATGTAAAAATAATCACGACAGTAGTATAATTATGTAACGAAGTTTCAAAGAAATCTATCACAGCTAAGTAGGCTTTACAAGTTTCCGAATAATAGTCCACTACTTACATTTACAGTTCAAAAACATACATGAACAATTGAACATGTTTTTCAACTACAATGCTAAGTTTTTTCTTGTGATAAATTCATCCCAACTACGGAACCCTTCATTGTGCGTAGTCCGACAAGCACTTGGCCGGTTTTTACTGTATCATGTAGTTATATTCCGCTCACTGAGAGAATAGTTTTTGACACCTGTCAATTTCATACAAACGATGTGTTTTACGAGATTTAACTCTTCTCTTCGTTCCAAATCTTGTACAAGTGACAGGTGTCAAAAAGCATTCTCTCGGTGGACGGAACTATAGAGTTAGCAATATTATCAAATTCTAGACCTATATCATAATTAAGTGATTGTGATGGTGCCTAATTATTATTATTAATACAGACAGGACAATAACGGAGTGAAAACTAGTTAATGATGAACAAATCATGCCCAAAATTCTGCCTTAGCCTTAAAAATATATCTCCGTAACTTGGCCGGTTTTATCGTTTTTTATATGAAATATTTATCAGGCAAGCTTGTTGTGTGATCGTTAGGGTTAGTCCCTAACGATTTTACATGAAGCATGCCTCAGGTACAGTCTTTATTTTTAACCAGACATAAAGAAAACATTACTGATTATCTGCCTTTTCCCGACTATGTTGGGGTCAGCTTCCAGTCTAACCAGGTGCAGCTGAATACCAGTATTTTACATAAAGCGACTGCCTATCTGACCTACACAACCCAGTTACTAGGTAACACGATACCCCTTGGTAAGACTGGTTGTCAGACTTTCGGGTTTCTGACGACCCGTAACAACAATCAAAGATCTACAAATGACAGCCGGGACCAACGGCTTATCGTGCTTTCCGAGGCACGGACGGGTCTCTGTATGTAAAGATGGTCACCCATCCACGGACCAACCGCGGAAAGCGTAGCTTAACCTGGCCGATCAACCCGCGTGGCTATTATTACTTAGCCACAAGCTCCTCTAAAGAAAAGATTACTAACATCTTAAATTCTTAAATACAACAGCCTACGCTATAATTCTAACAAATTGTCTTCTCAACTTAACGCAAGCGTTCCACTTAGGGTAGTAATGCGTATGAAACTTACTGGACCTGACAGTCACAGTTAAACTTAAGCCGATTTTACAAACAACGTGTCTTTCGCAATGCGCCATTACTTTGTATAACAGGAGTAAAAATTTGTTTCACAAGTAAAGAATAAGATCATCAAGACATCGGATTATATGTATTTGCAAGTTTGCATAATATGCAAATGCATAAAACGCTTTTTTATTGCATTTTTGCATATTTTAGTACTTTTTAATTAATAGTGCTTACAGGCGTAATACTTTTAATTACTCAAAGTTAAATGTGTTAGGCGTCTTGTATTACGCATAAGACAGTTAACGCATTTATCTATATTTATAAGAAGTTTCTGCAGAAATAGCGCCTTTCAAGTTCGGTCCAGTAACGTCTGTTGACGTAGACGTCATTTTCTGCCTATAAATTAATATTAAAATTATAAACGTCACAAGTTTGCTCTAGAACATCTAGAAAATATTTAATTGTATATTGACACAATAGTTATTATTAGACTAGACTTTATATAAAAATATATTGTGAAAATAAATGTAAATTCTAATACTAAATAGTATTTTGGTTGTGGATATTTTGTGCATATATATCGCCCTTTTTTGTTCATATTTTGGCATTTTGATAGTGCATGCAGGGTGTGGCGTAAATAGTGGTCCAACGTTTAGCGGTTTATACACCATATATTCAGTTATCGCATACCACAATTTAAACGAAAATGAAATATTGACACCTTGGTTTACTAATTTGGCTGTAATTTCTATACGTGACATTAAAGTATTATAAAAAAAACAAAAAAAAAAAATGACGTTTCTAGAAATTACAGCCAAAATTACTAATTTGGCTGTAATTTAGTAATATATATATATTATTAAATAATAATATACAAATAATAATAATAATTAATAATATACAAGGTGTTTTTTTTATATCCCATAACTCTAGGGTAGGAATTAGACTATATCAAAGAATCTACTGGCATATATGAATTATTATTTAATTCAGTTTTTTTTTATATTCGGCAAAGTCACGATTATTAATGTATATGTACGTACAATTATGAAACGCCTTACGTGAAATATGACAACGTCGTATTTTCTTAGCTTTAAATATTAGTGATTGGTTTGAATGAAAATGAATTACTCGTATTTATCAATGAAACTTAGAAACCTTACATACATCGAGGGTCACAGTTTCATCAGTTTAGCAACGTCGCAAAAGTAAAAATTCGTCATACGCGTGACAATTTTTGACCTAAATTAATATGATTGATGATAATTATCTTCGAAACTATGCATTTTTGGACCACATAATCTAGGAATTTTTATATTATTTTTACTCATAGAATATAACCCTAGAGTTATGGGTAATGAAAAAAAAAGACACGTTGTATTATTCGGAGACCTATAAGAAATTGTTTAAGTTGTGATATGCGATAACTAAAAATATGGTGTATCGACCGCTAAACTTTGGACCACTATTTAACGCCACATCCTGTATAATCCGATGTCTATCATCACTATCATTAACAGCCTTGTTCCACCTACTGCTGTGTGAAGGATTCCTCCCTTTTGCGACATGCTTCCTTCGTCTATGCTGGTCTCATCCCTCATCCAAGTCCTTCTACTACTCACTTTTTCTACTACCGGTCCTTTGTAGGACATCCACTATCTAGCTAATGCTCTACCAACACTAAGCAAACATTCAGTAAGGATTCTGCTTCATGTCCCATCAGTAGTTACCAGTGTTAATAATACATTGTAATGTATGGTAAGTCATTACCGACAAAGTACATACTGCGAGTAAGATGTAACATAATTTCTAATTGATACATATTGAGGGCGATATTTAAATGTCACTGTTTGTACAAATTAACATTAATTGTAGCTTCCTAGCTTGATATAAATAAAGCCTAATTGATAGCCTGTGTGTGTCAAATAGGTAGGCACAATGGTATCGCGCAAGGTGCGTTTATAAATAGGTTGACATTTAGTTATTCGCCTCGGTTCTGCACATAAGTTTATGGCTCTTATTTATTTAAAGATCAACAGGAAACTAGCCCAAAGTTCAAATAGGAGTGCAGTGTTTAAATATAGTTGAAATTATTGGTTAAAAACTCACTCGCTTTGAGTATATTTGAAATGCACAAGTTTTCTCGTTATATGAATTGAATAAAAAGTTTGTTAAATACATACCACAAAAATTGGATTTTTTACAAGGCCTTGTAAAAAATCAAATTTTTGTGGTATGTCATTTTATTTATGTATATCACTTATTTGGTCATCATCATCATCATAATCATTTCAGTCGAAAGACGTCCATTGCTGGAGATAGGCCTCCCCCAAGCACCGCCACCTCGACCGGTTCAGTGCTTCATGCAGCCAGCGGATTCCTGCGGCTTTCACAAGGTCATCAGTCCACTTTGTGGGAGGCCTTCCTACGCTACGTCTTCCGGTACGCAGTCGCCACTCCAGAACCTTTCGGCCCCAACGGCCATCTGTTCTGCGAGCAATGTGCTCTGTCCATTGCCAGTTAAGTTTGGCAATTCTTCGAGCTATGTCGGTTACCTTGGTTCTCCTGCGGGTCTCTTCATTTCTGATTCGATCACGTAGGGAAACTCCAAGCATAGCTCTCTCCATTGCCCTCATTTTTGGTAAGTAATCTAAGAAAGAAAAAAAAAACGTAAATACTTTCTGAGTTTATCTTGGAAATTACTGTCATCGGTGAAGGAAAAACATCGTACACTCACCAACCCGTCTTGAGCAAGCGTGGTGATCTATTCTCGTGTCTTCTCTGCATTTGAGACCTTTGCTTTAAATTATCCATACATGATAAGTACTATCAAGGTTTTAAATATTATAGAAACTATATTTGATGTGACCGTTCCGATATCGTGACAAATCCGAACAAATAATTTTGGGGTCGAAGTTATAAATTAATTTAATGACGATCACCGTGATCAAAGATTATATCTCAGAGTGGATTGCCGTGCTTCCATATAATTTTATACTTTACGAGTCTACGGGACCACCTTGTAGCGATAAAAGATGAAAGATAATGTATTAATTGTTTCACTTAAAAGTACACTCAAAATGGTAACTGCACCTATATTGCAAAACCAAATAAAATATAATTGAATAAAATTCAATTTGGATTTCGGACCGAATTTATGTGACGGGTATCTCTATATTTGGCCTGTATCATTTTCAACATGTTATTGATATTATTATTATTTATTATGCGGTACAGAAAAGAACCTCAATGCACCTTAAATCTCAATATTTCTCACGGTCAAACCATCAAACGCTTTCACAATTTTTTTGAAATCATATCCTCATAGGTTTTTTGCTTTCAATAACGAACAAAAAATTGGTAAAAAAATCCCTTTCGATTTCCGCTCAGGCGCCATCTGCTATTATTCTTGTCATGTGTTTGTTTAGATTACTTTTTTTCCTCTACCCGGATTTCACCGGAAGTTGCCTCTCAATGAATGTGGTTTAACATTTAATTTTGTGCATTATAGTGGGCTATGGTTAAAGTATTCGATAATCAGTATGAATGGGATGATTGGATCGCTTAACATAAGATATTATGTGATGCGAAAACTATAAAGCTAAATTATGGTACTCGTATCGGTTGGAGGAAACCATCTTTTGTTTGTGAGTTTATGATTATGTTATATTTTATTGATAGCTACTATAACATTAAATTGTTTCCAATCAGGTACTATCGCGGACAGCTGAATCTGACTATCGTAAGGACTATTTCTGCTTACAGCGCTCGGTCCTCGGTCGGTTTCTCATCCTTGGGTCTTTTATTGTTCTATTCCTATTGATTGAAAAAGGATGGTCAGACATTACCAGGATCATTGTAACTGAGGCTGAGAAATTTGTTTAAACAAAATATTCCTATATAATTTTGTTTTATTGGTCGATGCAAAATGGGGAGGTAAACAATTATGTGGGCACCGTGAGCACGGAATTTTGCTTTGAAAGTGAGCCAATTCGGTTGTCCGCGATGGTACATTCGGGGTTTCTGGTTTGTTTATGATCATGTCGTGTCTGCATCATATTTTCATTCCCATTAGACTTTTAATTGTTTTTATTTACCACTTATTAAACTTCTTAGCACTTTCATATCTATATCAACTGTCAGCATAACTTATTCAAATTACTAGCTCCATTAGAATAAAACAATGTGTTCAATTATGTATGATATGCTTGTATTAGGATTAATTTTAATCACTGTTTTACGGTCGAACCATAATAATATTATGTTCTGCCATGACACGTGATCTGATTTTGGAACTAATTACAGTTTCACACTATTGTTTGACTGAAATACTAATGATGTCGACATGGTTCCTAATTGTTCTTTAATTTTATAAATAAATATACTATGAGTTACACGCTTTTGTGATAGCAGTTATGAGCACTTTTATGTTGGAGTTTATTATTATACTCCTCACACTTAATAGTCCATCCAGTCCAAAAGTCCTGGCGGCAAACGTCAAACTAAAAAATAAATAAAAATAAATCCTATACCTACGTATTCTGTTGTACTTACCGGTAACACAGCTCCATATACCATTGTTACATCAATAAAGATTAAACAATAACCGATTCTATTTGTGCAGTCTGGGCTCCCAATACCGAACCATATCAACAAAGCATTCAAACGCTTTATGTAACTCCGTCCAAGTCCAATAATGGGTCCTTCTTCACCCGTCAATGTAACAGTTTCAAAGAAAGTTTTACGGCCGAAGATAAACGTTGAACGTTAGTTTCTTTGCGTAAACAGGTAAATATTTTTATTGCCTCACAAAAAATGTTATCATCAAAAGGACCGCTCTGAACTTTCTTTCGGACAAATTGTATGATGTGATAACAATGTGAGAGATAACATTTTTGTGATTCAGACGATGGTGCGTTTGCACTTATTTTAATTGTTCGCATTTTTATGTTGAATTCCGAGAATTACTGTTAGCAGATTTTTTTTTCTGACAATCGTATTAGCTAGCGCACTGACTGATACAGCAGTGCGATCATATTCTAGTGCGATGTAAGTTGTTACATATGATGTAAGTTGTAACGTAATCTGTTATTAATTTTCGGATTATTAATTAAAACATTTATTTATTTGCAGAAAAAAATGTTTATTTATTTATTTTAAAATGTATGTACACACATATAAACAGACAAGAAGAAAGAAACAGAAAACTACGTACAAAGGTGATGCTTATTTCTAATGAAATCTCTTCCAGCATACCTGCGATAGGAAAGTAGATATAGAGATGTAGACCACGTGTGTAAGTGTAGAAGAGAAAAAATGAAATAAAAAAATATACATAAATCAAAATAGCTATACATTAATATAAATACTTATAAACATACAATAAGAGAATATACTTACTATATACTTCTAAAATAAATATCACTCAAATATATACTTAGAACTACAATGTAGTGGAAAATCGGTAGTGTTCGGGGCTTAAGGGGCCGTGCACGAAATCGATTGATTTTGATCAATTTTGTTCATTGTTTGTGAGAAAGGGAAAAATAATTTATACAAAATTATTTGTGATTTGAAAAGTCGTGTTCTTTGTTTTGCATGTGGCGGAAAGGGATTAAAAAAAAAAAAAAAAGTATTCACGGTAAATCACTAATATTCGCAACAAGATTTCCGAAAAATGACGCGAGACTGACATTTGATCATCATTCTACAAGAAACTACTTTTGATTTTGAATATTAAAAAATATCATCAACAGCATTATATGGTTTACTTGCATGTGGCGGAACCACTTTTTTCAACTTCCTTACAAAATATAGTAGAAAAATAATATTGAAAAAACTTTTTTTTTGTTTTATACTCCGTCAGTAATATATTTTTTCCTATTATTTAGCAAATCACATTAAGAAATTTAAAAATCACAAATTAGACTTCAGCTATCCTTGAAATATAATCAAAATTTTATTTAATGATTATACAATATCTTTATTAAGCAAATCAACGGCGAAATAAACTATATTTTGGAGAGCACAAAAATGATGAAACTATTAACAGCTGCTGTGACTGACACGGATGGTTTAGCACCATGAAAACTGTACTTTTATAGTTACACAGGCTTAATGTTTCGATTATTTCTAGTTTTCTCACGATTAGATAAGAAATTGTCAAAAAAGAGTTTTTTTCGTGCACGGACCTTAAGACAAACACAAGAACCACAAATTCAATACTGAGTTCTGTGTGGCAATATTTTTTTTATTTTAATTTTATTATTACTTTATTGGGACATAAAACAGTTACACATTACAATTTAAGTGTGACAGAATAACCTAAAAACTAGGTAAACGCAAAACCCACCCACACACCCACACAAATGTCCGCGAAATAATGGTTTCTAGATAGGTACTTAGTTTTATGCGTGCGTTGCAAGTACTCATACATATTTTGGAATAATAGGTGTAACATGGCTATTCATTGCCATCAGACTACGAGGCGCTATCTGTGAATGATATAAGCCGTAGCTCATAAAATATGTGCTGAACAATAAAATTGTATACAGCCACTTACGCTGTATACAATTTTAGTAGCATTTTGTCCATATCTAGTGTATCTAACATAAAAACAAATATTATAAAAAACTTTTTATTCAAAAAAGAAATTAAAGTTATTTTTCCCTTTTTAGTTATAGTATCTACCCCACGCCACACCGATTCGTATAACACTACTTGTTATGTAAACATCAGTGACAGTAAGTATTATAACATCACCAAGATAGACAGAGTGGATTAAATCTAAAGTCAACTCACACACCAACATACACACACACTCCACATCCACACACTACTTTCACACAACACTTTCAATAGCTTAAAGTAATATTAACCGATTCACTGTCCACAAATTAGACACAATAGTTAAACAATCAACGTGAATCATATGTGATTCATGTGACAGCGAAAGTCTTAATAATGTAATTTCTGCATACTCAAAATTATCGTGTTCATTGAAAATAATGTAAGGAATTGGGAGAAGGTGCTGAAATCTGACATACAGGTTTTTACCTAGTTTGGGTTTCAGAGGCTTCATAGGTTTTTGTAGCTCTAATTTATTTCAATAAAGATTTATTATTATTTTATTATTATTAAATACATATTATCGAAGCTAACTCAAAAACTATCCAAGCAAAATTACTACAATTTATATGGATCTAATGCGCAATCTCCTCCTCCTCCCTCTATCAAATGAAAAAGAGTTTACAAAAACAGTACACAATTGACAAAAATATCGATGAACATACATTAAAAAAAAAAAAGACATAAACATCCGAATTGAGAATCTCCTCCTTTTTTTAAGTCGGTTAAAAAGAGAACGTGATAAAAGTTTCTAACTAAAGGATATACGGGAGTAAAATTACTTTTTTCAACTTCTCAGCGGTTCATCATTTCAGCCGAAAGACGTCCACTGCTGGCCATAAGCCTCCACCAATTGGGGGGAGGGGGGGGGGGGTTGCCATAATCGTCACGCTTGGCAGGCGGATTGGCGATCGCAGTATGGTGTTAAAAGTGCATAGAGAACGCTGCTGCCCATTCTCTTAGTCAATTTACGACACCCACGGGAGGAAATGGAGTAGTGTTATTCTTTACGTCCGGCACCACACAGTACCGGACGGTCCCAGCGGTTCAATGATTTGCAATTATTTTTTTAGCCTTCGTTCAAGTTAACCTTTTTGGTGCGAATTCTGGAATATGAAGAGTCACACCAATATCACATTTACCGGATGCAATATAACCCTTGCACACAAAAACTGAGAAATTACGTTTATACGATAATAATCTCACAGTTTCCGAAAAAATTAGTAAGAAATAGAGAGTTGTTTCCTGCCCTATTGATCAAAATGATGTGTGTATGGTGACTGTGATTGGCGCGGGAACTCGGGACAGTTAGAAAAAAAAAGAAAGAAAGAAAGATAATACGTTTATTTGCGGCAAACATAACGCAGAGAAAGTACACAAACACGAAAATAACAAGTTGGGGGAAAATATGCGCCACATCCACGCAAAACGGCAATCGCTCAGCATAATGCTGCGACCCTATGCGAGACAGAGCCCCAACAACAACGATCAACTTTACTGAAAAGGTATGTATGAGATCGAAAAATGTGTGTTTGATTGAACTTGTATAATATAAAAAAAAAAACTGCTATAGTTTAAATTATTATAAACTAGGAAATATTTGAAACGAACCAACAGTTAAAATATTTTATTTATTTCAGTGTTATTTCTCCAAAAATTTTATAAGAAATGTTGTTTTGGCATATACTCGTAGGTATATAAAATAATATCGCACACAAATTCAAAGAAAAAAGTAGATCCAAGTCAGTTTGTTACCGTGAATTTAGGATGTGAGGTCTACATTAGTGTTAGGAGTTCAGTCGGTAGTTTTAGTATGCTAATTTATGATTACATTATATTATTGCTTTAGATTACAAATTCAAAATCATTTATTGGTGTGATTTTTGGTATATTTTACATGAGATCTTCTTAATAAATAAATAGTTCCTCAAAAATCTACCTTAAAGGTTTACACTCTTTAACATAATTAGTAATTATTATTAAAAAAGAACAATCAACATATTAAAATAAAATAATTACAACGAAACACAACATAACTAAACTTAAGAAAGAAAAAAAAAAGCAAGCATAACAATAACAATTGAATATACATATAAATAATGAATAGAAATATAGATAATAATATGTTGTCAAAATTAAATAAATATCAGTGTCAAATAACTTACAATTTATCATTAAGGAATTCGTCAACAGTATAATATTTTTTTTCCAATAATAGCAATTTAACAGCTTTTTAACAAATAAAGCAGTCTCAAATATGTATAAGCAGGGTAAAGTCATTATTTTTAACAATACAAAATAAGGTTTGCAACTATCAGTTATTTTTATACCGGTAATAGCTCTAATGCAGCTCGATTACTTTTAAAAATGCATTCCAATTTTCAATACAGGGTTATCCTCATGAAGCTAAGCGTTTAAAAAAAAACTTTAATACAATGTAACAGTTTAAACTGAAACTAGAACAATGAAAAAAAAAAAAAAAACACATTTGTGATTTCAAAAAATTCGTAATTTCAAAATTTTATGGCCACCCTAGAAATAAGGTTTCCGAAAAAAGGTTTGTTGTTGCTAGGAGCGCATCTGTCAAGGTTCCCACGGGCTGTAGGAAAGGATTGTACCCCTGTCAAGCTTTGATTGTTCCAAATGCGATACTCTCAGTTTAGCTTACCTGCGCAACTCACGACATGACCCATTTCTTTTTACGACAAAAAAAAAAAAAACTATTAATTTATAATAATTAGTTTTTATCATTTTTATTATATTTATTTATTTATTTCTGTAACAGTTTTTACATTGTATCGAAATTTTACACAACATTTTATAACAATTAAAAATTAAAAGAATTACAATATAAATAATTATCATAACATTAACCAAATAAGAAATTAAAAAGTAAAAAAAAAAAACTAAGAATAATACCAAAACAAATAAAATAAAGATTTCACTATTATATTTATGACAAAAATATGATCTAATGTCAATAAAAACAGTGATGTTATAAATGATATGTCAAATAAATGTATATGTGTGTGTATAATTTAATTCATGTGTATTAAACACATGAATTATTAAACCAATGTGAAGCAACTCTGGAGTGCACGTCTCTTTTTTAAGGAAATTTCTCGCCGACTGGTCGACACTTCACGTGACCAGAGGGCAGGCTATTTCTTTGGCCAAAGAATCAGCATTGCCATTCAACGTGGCAATGCTGCCAGTCTTCTGGGCACGTTTCCGAGTGACAGCGATGCGGACGAGTACTTCGACGCCTATTAAGTGTCCTTTTTGTTTTTCTTTGTATTTTTTTTTTGTTTTTTTTTTTTGTTTTTGTTTTTATATATATAGTTTGTTAGTCTTTTAGTTCTAGTGTATATAGACTGTGTACTTGAAAATTTAAAAATAAACTCTGGATTGAATACCTGAAAATCAAGAGTTTAAGAACATTACTAAGGAGATGAAACCACTTACGAGTATAAATACCATCTGAAGAAAAGACATCAACGCATTTTTAGTTACGCCTTTTATATTTTGAAATACGGCTTTAATTATTTTATCTTATTAAAAACTAGTATACGCTACAATACGAAGAATACAAACAATTATGTTTTAACTAAAAAAACTTCGTGTCATTTTAACTACCTACCTATTTTGTGCACTTGAACGAGTTTATAATATAATATAATTTATTTTATAGAAAAAAGTAATTTTAACACATTTTTAAATAAGTTCAGCGACAATCTAATGGCAAACGGTCACAGTCATTGTGAAAAAAAAACTAAATGAAATTCTTGCGAACCAGTTCACCTAAAATTATTTGCATCTGCTTTTTAAATACCGGATGGCACGAACGAGAGCATTAAAATTGCTTTTTATTATACTTAACCACTGTCTTCGTAACCAACATTTTAGGAAATGAATGCGGTACGTAAAACGATACATTGTTAGCTTACAAACATTAGCCGCAAATGCCTTTAAAATTAGAAAAAGTATGTGTTTTTTTAAATGAAATAAAGATAGGTATAGTCTGTCCCAAAATTACCTGAAGAAATAAACAAATGAATCAGAAAATGTACCAGTGGATGCTAATTTGTAGTCATCATTTCATCATTTCAGCCGAAAGACGTCCACTGCTGGACATAGGCCTCCCCCAATTGGGGGTGTTTGCCATAATCGCCACGCTTGGCAGGCGGGTTGGCGATCGCTAATTTGTAGTACCACATACATATCTAGTGATTTGATTTAATTGATTGAATTATTAAACAAGAAATTGTAATAAAAAAAAATATATATATATGTTTATTATTTGACAATTGAGTTTAATTTTATAACCTCAATTTTCGATATTTCCTTAACAGTTCAAAAGTGCCCGTAATTGGTTTATTTGAAATTAATGCTTTGAGTTTAAGTTTGAGTTTGAATTGGTTTATTTGAAATAAATGCTTTGAGTTTGAGTTTGAGATTGAATTGGTTTATTTGAAATAAATGCTTTGAGTTAGAGTTTAAATTGGAATTGTTTTATTTGAAACAAATGCTTTGAGTTTGAGTTTGAGTATCGTCGATGATTTTTCAAACACAATTTATTAATGTAAATCAAACAGTCATTGTTGGAAAAAGTGCTGAGATATAAAGTTGAAACCTTCTAATTATAGATGAATGTGTTATTAATTTCCTATAGTGAGTAAGAATTTAAACTGATCTGGGTTTGTAAACATTTTTATCAGACACTTTTGCAAAAGACTGTGTTAGGCCCCTCGCCCACGGCGACTTTTTGTAGCGATGCAGTAGCGATGCTGTCGCACGTTGGCATCGATACAGCCGCGATGCGGCCGCTAGCTGTTTGCCCTCACGCACACCACGATTGTCAGTCGCGATGCAAACGCAATACTGTCGCGCTTCTGTCGCGATGCAAAACGATTCAATTCGAAAAATGCCACAGTTGCACTGATGCTCGGTTCTCCACTCACACGCCACCCTCCTTCCGTTCTGTCACCGATGCCGTCCGACACGGTCGCGCGTTTGCATCGATACAGTCGCGATACTGTAGCGCGTTAGTAGCGCGTTGGCATCGCTTCTGTAGTGCGTTGCAAATGCGACTAACGCGCGTTAGTAGCGATGCTGTCGCACGTTTCGTAAACGCGCGACAGCATCGCTACAAAAAGTCGCCGTGGGTTAGGGGCCTTAGCTATCAGCATTGGCCATAAATATAAAAAGTAATAAACATAGTTTCTGTCTCGTTAATTTTGTTATCTTTATGAAGTTAATTTATTTTTCCGCCGGCAAATTACATTTGGATGTCTACACTGCGAGGTTGAATTATGTAAGATTTTATGTTACTCGAAACAAAAAAATCCTTACGTTTCATAGCTTCGTAATTTAATTCCACGTAATACTTAAAAGAAATGCATTCATTATACCTACTGATAAAACTATATATTTACGATAACCATGGCCAGCTTAAGTGAGATTTCAAAAATGGGTGTTCCATGGTTTTCTCTGTGCACCATTTGAAAATATTGTAGCCACGACGTTATCGACATCCGAATACATTGAAATTTTAATTTTATTTTAATTAATTACTGTAAAAGTCATCATCATCATTTCAGCCGAAAGACGTCCACTGCTGGACATAGGCCTCCCCCAAGCACCGCCACTTCGACTGGTTCTGTGCTTTCCGCATCCAGCGGATTCCTGCGGCTTTCATAAGGTCATCGGTCCACCTTGTGGAACTGTAAAAGTGTATTTTTTTTATAATTTTTTAATTTTACTATGGATTTGCTCTTGACTCTAGTCTAGGTCTGGGTGACTGAGACAAAGTCTACGAAGGAGTGAGCTTACCCAGAAGAAGCCTGTTCAATCTCACTTTGAATATATTAGGGTTGTATGCGTTCGGAAACACAGACGCAGGCAGAGGGTTCCACTCCTTTGCTGTGCGCATTATAAAAGACGTTTGAAAACGCTTAGTGCGAGTTGTAAGTAAATAAGAAATAAGTTAGTGTTGGAAGTAAATTCCTATAATACGCTACAAAGTTGTGTCTATGTAAGTCCTGTATCTTAAGAACCATTGACTCCCAAAATGCAAGTTTGACTTAGTTTGGGAATCGGTAAATCATCAATTATGTGCTGCTGTACAACCATCAACTTGATTAAATTGTACTGTACATAGATTAAGTTTTTTTTTTTGAACTTTGAGAGTGAAAATAAATTTATTATTTAATAGCTTTTGCCTGCGGCTTCGCTCGCACTAAAAAAAAACTCTTAACACACTACTAAAGTTTCTATAATAATATAATTCAATCATGATTCGAAAGACACGTGGCGCCATCTATTATCATAAGAACGTTATTGTTGTTTTCCTCAGGAACAGTACATTTTATGAATGAAAGGTACCCTATGTCCGTTTCTGTATACCTGACAACGTATATGCATAATTTCAGGATGATCGGTTCAGTGGTTTAGGCGTAAAAGGTAACAAACAAACTGACAAACTTACTTTCGCATTTATAATATTAGGATTAGGATTATTATGTTATTATTATTATACTCCCGACAAAATAACTATTAATAAGATAAGATAAGATCATTTATTTGTCTAAAACATAAGTATACACACACATGGCATGCAGGATGTTACATAAAATTATTTTACAGTCATGTTTTGCCTTATAGGCGTACAAATATAAATAGGTAGGTTATTTTTATTAGTAGGATCTAAACATCAAATAAAAGTTTCCATTATTAATGAAAGTATTAATCTTCGCATGTGGCACATTTACATTTGTGCCAATCCCGCGGACTGATTGTCTGGCACAATGGTTAACCCTTTAGCGGTTTGTGCAAGCACACCACATGACTTGCAATACTCGTATTATCTTCGAACCGCAGCCGCAGATTGCACAGATTGGTCACAAATGCATGTTACGTTTTTTTTGCGTGTTATAAAAGTACTGCATTGTGGCCGACAGATGATTTCTGTTCCTGTGTTAATGCGTGCTACTTACGCCATTATGTATTTAGGGGTCAGTGGGGCTTAGGTTAATACAGATACATTGTAATGTTAGCCCAAAAACGACGCGTGACGTGATCAAAGTTACGATATTATGCAGTGTCAGTTTTACAAATATTGTAAGCCTGCAAAATACCTACAATTTTCCTTAGCTATCAAATATCAATTAAAATAATCTTATGTCAATAATAATCTCACTTTTTATTGTAAAACGGCACCCTATTACTAAGACTCCGCTGTCCGTCTGACTGTCTGTCCGTTTGTCACCAGGCTGTATCTCACGAACCGTGATAGTTAGACAGTTGAAATTTTCACAGATGATGTATTTCTGTTGCCGATATAACAACAAATACTAAAAAATAGAATAAAATAAATATTTAAGGGGCCTCCCATACAACAAACGTGATTTTTTTGCTCGGTTTTATAGATAATGGTACGGAACCCTTCGTGCACGAGTCCGACTCGCACTTGGCCGGTTCTTAAATTAAATATGAAAAATACACTTATGAAATTAAAAAAAAAAAAAACAGATTATAAAAGAACTCATGACACATATTGTTCTACCTTACTTATTTGCTTATCAAAATATCTACAGAACCCTCTTCTCCATCTCGTCACATCCACATTTGCCTATAACATTATTGTGTCAAATATTTCAATAGCTTCGCAATTGACAGGAGCACATTGCGTGTGTTTTGAGACGTCTGAGTGAAGCGCAAATGTTCACAAGGTGCATACGTGAATTGTCACTTTTAAATGATCAATCATTATTTACTTTTATCTACACAGAATATCCAAATGTTTGCTGAAGACATCTGTGGATTCGCGTGGAGGCTCGAATACTTTGGAAGAATGACGGAGTAAAAACCGATATTTATGCTGATCGCCTGTATTGAGTGTATTGATTGTTTATCATTTACTTAAGACGGAGCAGTAACGCAACTGAATCGTATAATGTTTTGCTACATTTTTTATGTTTTTGGGGACGGCATTTCTTAACTGGACTTTCCAGTGGATGCTTCAATGAGTTCAGATCTCCAGCCAGGGCATAAATAACTACGGACTACGACTACGCGCTAAGGGCACCTGTGGGTACGGATCTCGGGTTAGGGCATCGCTGGGGGAAAGCAGCAAGGAACAAGCTTGATCGGAAAAAGAGTATTTGGGGACTTTAAAGTAACAAGGTTAGCTGCGCGGGTTGGCTCTAGCAAGGGTCGGGGCAGAGATGGACGGGGAACGGCGGTGTGTTTCTGTATTTGTGGACTATGCTAGTGGCCCTACTACTCTCTTGGAGGAGAGGTATAGCGTCATCGCGAATGGAGAGAGTATTCTCATTGCGAACATAGAACCTGCTCCCGTGACCTTTCTTAAGAAACGGTTCTGGAGGGTCTGCATCCTAGGAGATAGCGTGGCTTAACGTATGCGAAGACGACGCGCAAGTATAGGTCATGATGGGACGGATGACCATGGTATGCGCAATTTGCACTTGAGTGACAATTTGCTATGTGCAGTCAAAATGAATTATAACCTAGTGAGAGCGAACGCGGCAAGCAAAGAGTTTTACATTCGTGAGCAGTGTTACATCGAATACATCGAGATGCTGAGTGGGATCGCCAGGAAAATGGGTGGGATTCATCGGAGCGATGACATCGAAGTTGAGGGTGGTACCTAGGTTGAACACGACCCTACCACTGGTAGAAGTCGTGCTGCTGTTCCAAGCGGCATGTTTGGCATTGAGATCTCCCGCCAAGATGACGGAGTCATTCAGACCGAAGAGGGCATTGTTGCTGCAGCTTAGAGGGAACGTTATTAATAGTACTATACCTATCTTTACCTCGTGATCGTGTACAATCAAAGGGTTTCTCAATTTGTTAATCAAACTAATTGGTGGGATTATCTAACATTTATATGTAATTTTTATTTTATCATCCGGTCAATTTCTGTCAAAAGCATACCAATTGTTAACCCTATCTGGCTAGTCTAGAAGCCTATAGAGGTAAGAACAACAGGCTGTATAGTTCCTTCATCCCCCATAGAAAAGGGAAGATCCTCCGACCAGACGGGTGTTGTGTCTGGTGGGCAACTGCCCAATGGTTGATGTCGAGATGTTGTATATATGCTAGTCGCGCGATAAACTCTGATTGCGCGATGCAGGATTTGTGACGTCAGGTCTTTGATGCGTAGTTGGCATGTGGCGTTGATGATCACACGAGCCGAACCGAAGTTAGTTGTTAATGGGTTAAGCGATGACGATCGCTCTAAACTTCGTTAAACATTTGCCACCGCCACGCCCAAAATAACCTTAATGTGACTTAGCTACTTATGATCCAACTGTCATGCCACAATGGAAGTCAACCGGTTGCTGCCAGCTTCCGCCCATTTCGATACAAACTATACAAGTCAATC
Source organism: Dryobota labecula (assembly GCA_947523025.1). Classification (NCBI taxonomy): domain Eukaryota; kingdom Metazoa; phylum Arthropoda; class Insecta; order Lepidoptera; family Noctuidae; genus Dryobota; species Dryobota labecula. Next base: position 18,111,583 of record OX383287.1, on the reverse strand, counting down.
GTTCTGACCGCGACTCCGTGACATTTACACACCGGATATTTTAATAAACACATTACCTACTTGTAAGGTACTAAAAAATAACTTGTTTTAGTTAAATAAATCAGTTATAATATATAATACCAATATTTTTTTGCTAACTCCGGGTTTCTGGTATCTTAATCAAGCCACTGGATGGCAATAATTGCTAAACCAAGGCAGGTTTACCTACTTGTAATTGGTTGAATGGAACACTAAAGTTTTCATATTCCTTTCCGCTAATCCAATCTTGGTCTCAACGCTCCCATGCTCCGAATTTGCAGAAATTACAACAATTTTTGCAAATCATCTGAAATCGACTTACGCGGTGTATCATTTAACAAGTTTAGAAGATCTGTCTCTGATAAACGGGAGTACATATTCTAACCAAAACTTTTTTATTTTTTGTAAATTCATGTTCATATTCATATTTAATCATAATATTTAATCTTGGATATCATTATTACACACACCCTTTTTCACCTTCCACCTTTCGTGATTTCATTTAAATATTTTTGTTTAGTATAATTCAAATATCCACTTACTTTAATTTTGTTTTCTTATTCAAATTGTATGTTTTTATTATCTTCATTATTATTATGTTTTGTTAATTAAGATGTTTTGTGGTGAATGCTGTGTACACCTATAATAGGCATACATACTAGTACTTTTAATATTTTATTGTTCATTTTTAATCTTTTGTATGGTCTGCTGTTGGTGTACCAAACAAATAAATAAAGTCACTACTTGCCACTTTATTTGTCATTAATTGATTTGGCAAAATTTACTTTATTTTGGCATTATGAGTAGAAACATTTTTCATTAAGTCACTGCACTTTCTTCAGCTAGATATGTGGATTAGCTATATTGCTGTCACCGAACTACTACTTAACTACCTTTACCTTATTTTAATTGTAAGATAGTGACTTTTAGTATCTGTCATATTTTAATGTATTTTTTGTGACAAATATACATTTTTATTTATTTATTCCTTTGTTTGCAGTACCCTTGACGGAATAGAAAAATAAAAAATTGTCAAACTTATGTGGCAGTGGGCAGGCCACATTGCTCGCAGAACAGATGGCGGATGGGGCCGAAAGTTTCTGGAGTGACGACCATGTACCTACCGGAAGACGAAGCGTTAGAAGGCCTCCCACAAGATGGTCCGATGACCTTGTGAAGGCCGCAGGAATCCGCTGGATGCGGAAAGTACAGAACCGGTCGAAGTGGCGGTGCATGGGGGAGGCCTATGTGAACGGTTTTCGGCTGAAATGATGATGATGATGATCCTTGACGGTATTTAAGTCAAAATTGTTGTCTAAGCAAATTGCATTAACGACCATGTATGTTATATTTATTCTGTCAAAGATAACTTTATCTCGATGATCGTTTTGTTTGAGTCCAGTTTGTGTGATAGTGGATCCACACAGCACGGCGGCATGCGTCAGCCTAGCCGCCGGCTTTGTGTGCGGCAGTCGAATCAAAGCAGGCGGGGCCGCTGGCAGCGAGGGATCAGTTCGATCACGGCTTTCGTGTTTCCAATTCTTCATTAGAAACCCTCAGAAACAATTCAAATTTTGAACGAACAGTTCTTCGGTTTATATCATCCATTCTAAACTCTTGAAACATTCTGGAAACTTCACGCCTATTTCGTAGACTTGGTCTCATCCAAAATCATCTTTAACTATTTTTTTTTCTTTTGTTAGAGAATATACCTACACGGCTACACCAAAATTGCAGCGGCAATTGCGATGTTATCGTTCATTTTTGTCTCCAGTATCTGCGAATATCTCTTAGTTCACCGAAAGTCACAAGACAACTGAGGTTTCCACCTACATGTGGAATGCAATAAAAGTAATGAGTATTATTTATTTATTTATTTATTATTTATTTAATACATTAGCACAAAAAAAATTGTACAGAGGCGGACTTAATGCCATAGGCATTTTCTACCAGTCAACCTTTAGGTGGTGCAGAGACAAACAGTGTTAGGTGCAATTACGAAAATTGGGAGATTAATTGTATTTAAATATAGGTATATTCTTAAATATACCAATACCTTAACTATAATATATAAATATAAGAACAAATAAATACATATAAATAAACAAATGTACGAAAACTAATGAAACAAACAATGGGATAACATTTCCGTTGTTATGATACTGCCAGCTTCTTACGAATGTGTGTATTGAGTATTGAATATCGATTCATAGCCGGTGGCACTTGCCGGCGGCTTTTTGGCGGCTTTGCTTGTGGTCAAGCCGCCGCCAGCAGTGCCGTCGGGCTGTGTGGATACACCATAATGTGGGGTGAAAACTGGCTGCGGCACAAGTGTTATCCTAAAAAAAGGTTTTCGTTCTTAAGAATACTAGCAATGCAAGTCAAAATCATAAATGAGGTTTTTGACTGGTGGAGCTAATTTGGATGTGAGCCTGTTCAAAATTATTCTGTAGGAGGTTCCTCGTTCCTTACGAAGTGGATATGTTTCCGTGCCAGTCAAATTTTTGATTATATTTGATATTTCGTCCCTTAAGGCCAAAAGTGTTTGATAATCATTATTATTCTTTTTAAGAAAATTATTTTAGAATATTGTCGAAAGACGACGGCTAAGATCACATGCTACTGTAACTCATATCTACAAGAATGATCAAATCTTTTACTCTGTGGTAAACACGGCTACACAGCAAGCTATATATTTCCAGTATAAGCTGATTTCGCATTGTATACAATTTCCGTTCAATGAGAGGTCAGCTTATTCTGGAAATGTATAGCTTGATATGTAGCCGTGTGTACATTGTTAAATGTTAAATATCTATTAAATAATATGTTAATCGCACAAAGGGGTTCAAAGCTAAAGAACTAAGTTATAATACCTTTCACAATAGCGTAGGTACTAAAGCTTTAAACATTATTTCTATCTTCATAGCTCATTAGACTCCTCCTTAACGTTTATAAATGTACGTTGCTTTAAGTTAAAATACATTTAAATGTGGTTTTTTAGGCTTTATCATCACTTACCATCAGGTGAGGCGAAAACCTTGAGCTTCTCGGTTCAGGATAAAAAAGTAATATATTGTTATGCAGACGTTTATTATAAATTAACTTTAAGAGGGCATATATGGGTCCATTAGGGCCACTCCCTTAAAAAAAATATTATCTCGTGACTGAGAAGGAATTATGAAAAACGGCTCAACAAATACCTCGGTAAGTGTGTCTAGCATTTTCTAATACCTTTTATAAAGTTATTCATAATTCCTTCTCAGTCACCAAACAGATTCCCTACTACTGAATTATATGCGGAATGCAAATTACTTACTGTGAGACAGCTTTTTGTCCTTCGAGCCACTTTCAGAAAACATAAAGAAATCTCAACATCAGATCCTACTAAGCGCAAAGCAAAAAATGTATACAAAACTACATTCGCCAGGCGCCAGTTTTACGTTCTAAGTTCATTAATTTACAAAAATATATCTAAATCCATCCAGATAGCTGGGCTAAATCACCATGAAGTTAAGATTAAACTACAAAATTGGCTACAGGATCAAGACTACGCTCGAACAGAAGAACTACTACACCACCAGCAGTAGGCGTATAAATATATAAACCTGTTCTACTGTTGTTTGCAATTTCTCATTTTATTTGATGCATATCAGCAGCACATATGTATACAATACAATCTCAAAACTCTCCATCACACCCTCACGCAAACGCCAAACACTAGTACACACACTTCTACATACTCACCCTCGCATACATACCCTCATTCTAACATACACTACACCCTTACTCTAACATACGCACACATATACACTTTTCAGAAAAGTCGTTTTCAGCATACCTTAATGTTCCTACGTTGTTAATCCATACTTCCATACTAATATTATAAATGTGAAAGTAACTCTGTCTGTCTGTCTGTATGTATGTTACGTTTTCACGCCTAAACCGCTGAATCGATCGTCATAAAATTTGGCAGAGATGCCTGGGATATGGAGACGGACATAGACTACTTTTTTACGCGATAACCGACATCCACGCGGGCGGAGCCGCGGGCAAAAGCTAGTTTTAATATAAATATACTTTGTAACCTGCAATGGCAATGACTATTTTTGTAATGTTGGAACACAATAAAAAGGTTTTTGGTACCACAGCAACAGCAGAACACTGACTCCTAAGTCCCACAGGATCACCTAGTTAAGGAGTTCAGGGTTTTCCTTATGTCCTTTAGTTAACCAAGTTATGTATCCTAGTTTTTAAGCAATGTCAAAGGTTTTTGTATCAATAAAGATTTTTATTTATTTATTCATATTTTTTTTAAGGAGTGGCCCTAGTTGACCCATATGGGGCCCTCTTAAGCAAAGATTATTACTAAAGGGGACTATAATTAGCGCAGAAATTGCTCCATACCAGATACTATCCAAAATCGATTACTGACCAATCACAGACAAATAGTGAATGTATTGGTACCCGGCTTACGTCAAGTTGAAAGACCGATTAAGATGTTTATTTAGCCTTAATTACCGAACAAATACTCCATCGGCATGTGTATTGCGATATGTTTGTGGTACATCGTCTGTGGTCCTCTCTTGTGGGCAAACATATGTATGGTATTTAGTAGCCCGATGCTAAAGGAACAATGGCGGCCGCTGTTCAAGCTTTACTAGGAAAATAGAGACTAATTGGCTGCTGAACTATGTAGCAGCGGATTAGGTACAGTTTAAGATCTAAAATTGTTAACGAATTTTCCGATCCAACGGCATAATATTGTCGCCTAAGAGTGAAAACCTCGGGAATGCAATTTTAGTCATTTTAATTTAATTATATTTTTTTTAAAAAAAAAACCTTGCAACCTGTAACGCCATCTATGACGAGTTTGAGTTTGACTAAAAGACACGTATTCGAAGAACCTGTGGTAATAAAAATTTTAAGGCACAGTTTTTCCTTCCTCCTGTAAAGTTGCGTTTTTCGCATATACGAGGTTTTCACTCTTAAGGCGACGATATGTGGTTACTAATTTCAGAGGCAGTGAAAAAAAAAAATCTTTCATTTTTTAAAGTCTGGTTTGTTCTAAACCAAACTTCATAAAATTAAAGATTATTTCTACTAGAAGTTAAGTTTAATAGAAGCTTTTCTAGCTTTTAGGTTTTTCTGTAGTTTTTTGTTTGGCTTGCCATATTGTAATTCTAATGAATGGATACCTTGTTTGGGTATATAATAACAATCTCAGACAGGATACGTTCCAAAGGAATGCGTCTGAGTCTGTAACCGCACCTAGGAGCTAGGTATACAGTATCCCATTCATTCTCGGATTATTCCACTTCGTCCCACAAATCTGCCCCACCAGTGGCACAAAGTGGAATATTCACAACTTTAGCGTCCACTGTGTCCCACTAATTGATTTTGGTTGGGCAAATTACACTCGCATAAACTATAAGTTGACTTTTGCCCATTAGGGCTGCCACGGCTTGATTTTGGTGTTAAATACCTCAATTATCTTTTCTTTTGGCAGCACTAAGCGCTTCATGTTTCTACATCTGTTATTTTATGTGATTATGTTACTTAAACTAGCAAATAATTTTTTATCAGTGACCTATAAGGTCATAGATATAAAAAAGTTTACGTGAATTAATTTATGTGATAAGTGGTATAATATAAATCAGTTATTTTAAAGTAGATAGTATGATATTGAATTTAATTCTTCAATACCAAATCATTGAAAATCTGTGCTTTAGTTCATTCGTAAGTCTGTGAAGTCCTCATCAACCATTTCATACTCCTTTGACAAAATGTTATAAATGTGTTACTTATATGAAAAATCTGTCTATACACTGTCTGTAATAGTTAGTAAAAATGTGTTAAATACTTGCAGTGATTTTAAAGTAATGAAGTAGTAAGAAGTAGTAAGATGATCTAATATCATCTTGATTCATAGAAGAAAATGTGTGATTGATATATTTTTAATTATTTTTTTTTTTTTTTTAATGAATGTTATAATTTTTTACACCAAATTCAAACAGTGGCAGCCCTAGTGGACAAAAGTCAACTCATAGTTCCTACGGGTGTAATTTGCCTCACAAAATCATTTAGTGGGACACAGTGGACGCCAAAATTGTGAAAATTCCACTTTGTCCCATTCGTGGGACAGATAGGTGGAGCAAAGTGGAATAATTCTCATTCTCGAAGCCTTCGAAACTTCTTCAGGTGCTCTGCTCAGAAAATACTTGTATATTTTTCTAAGAAAATGGTATCTTATTTTAAAGTAACAGTCTGAAGAATATCATGGTCGAGCGTCAACATTGTATATATTTGATTTAAAAAAAAACGCATGAAAAATATTTCTCTAAAGTACTTAATTTTAAAACTAGAGATAATAAAATATCCTAAGATCAACATCAATTGAGTACTCTCTAGGAGTTGTTTCAATAGTATTTTTTGCTGTACAATCAATTTCCGCGACTTGACTTTGTCCTTTGCGGTGAACAGGTGCCTCTAACTAGCGATGAGATTAGTGTGGATACAACTGGTAGAAGTATTTTTCCATCTGTATTTTTAAATTTCATTAAGTCCACTCTTTGTATTGAAATGGTTTATAACGGTATTGTAACTGAGTTTGAATTTGATATTATGTTAACTGGTAATTGTACTGTATTGTTTTTTTTTTTCATACGTATTAATGTAATGCGCATTTTCACTATACCACCCATGAACATACACCCATATATATGGCAATACCACCCATGAACTCCACGAGACAGGCTCGACCTAGTGCGGAGTTCATAAGCAAAATGCTTCCTTTGCGTCATATTTGTTTTTTGTAAACCTAGCTACTCGTATTAATGTAGATTCTAAGGAATCGCAAACACTGTTTTAGGCAAATAAACATTATTATTTATTTGCTTTTATTTTTTTGAAAACACAAAAGCTTTAAAACATCTCAGTTACTGGTGAAGATGCCGAAACAAAATATAATTTACACAATCCAACAGAAACTGAAGATACCGATGACCGGTATTATTCACACGTATTTTTAGCATATTCGTGTACGTTCGCAACCTTCAATTAACACGAGAATATTTCCGTAAAAATTATATAGTCATATCCACGCTATTTCGTCGTCTATTACAGCGGGGTGAACGGCCTCCCTTGTCCTCTACGAGAGCTGTAACTCTTAGTGGCCTCTCGCAAGTCCACAGTTTACTTTGTTACTTTAGTGCCGCACTTTGAACCAAAACGATAGTTTCAGACGTCAAACTGCCCATTCAATACCACTAAAGAAGATATAAAGAAGCTTTAAAAAAGACTTTATAAAATTATGCATCTACTTTGCACAAAAAGAAACAAAAAATTGAATGAAAACAGTCTAGACCACTTAAAGTTAGCTTCACTAACTAATCCACGTCACGAACACGTCGTCCACGACACACACACAGACGACGTTCACGTCTCGAATTCTTTACGACTGTAGTCAAAAACCGCATTAAAGTGACGTAGGAGGTTGTACTTATTTGGTGCATCAGTGTAATCTTAGAAGTCGTTGGTCACATTTAAGATGGAAAATTTAGAACTATCGATATCGAGACCATTAGCATAAATCTATGATATGAATTTAAAACTCGCTAAACAAGATTCTAAATCGTTTCTTTGACCATTTTTATTTGTAACTAAAGAACCGTTACTAATTTATTTCATCATTTTTATACCGATACTTCTTGTTTGCCTCGAAATAATAGATAACGCATAATCTTATCTACAGGGTGGCCAATTTGGAAGTATACAACTTTAAATTTTGATAATTTTTATTGCAAACGAAAATTAGAGGATATTTTTCTATAATTATTTTACTCAGGCTTGGCAATTTTATACGAAAATTAAGATCAGCGTAATCTCCTCCTTTTTTATACTCAAAAATGCGATCGCTTTTCATTGTTTTTTATTAATTTTTCGCATACTTTGTTAGTTATCCCACTAACAAAGTCACAAATATTCTGCTTTTTGTAATCAAGATTGACCACGAGACGTCCCTTTGGATAACCCAATACAAAAAAGTCAGGACATGTCGCGAAATCCTCAATGATCAAAATGGTATTCGTTATCTACTCTTATTGATTTGTCAGAAAATTTGGTTCGTTTTTAAATTCGTTTAAGAACTTCAGGATAAATTTATTGAAAGTGTTGCGGTGGTCTTATAGACTGTGCATAACGAATATGCCGCATTTTAACTAAATAATAAACACCAAACAACTGCAAAATTTGGCTTTAAATCAGAATGGGGGCTAAAAAATGTTGTATACACCTTAATTGGCCACCCTATACTGATAAACTATGTCATCGAGTACACTAGAGCTACGTGAACAAACTTCGACATATTATGGACAGTTTGAGAAAACTATAAATGTGGTGCTAATGTGTAACTATCTTAAATGGCAAAATAAGACTACTACAGTGACAATGCTGGTATCTTATCTGACTAGCTTTTTCTCTACTATGTTGAGGTCAGCTTCCAGTCTAACCAGACGCAGCTGAATAACAGTATTTTATATGAAGCGATTGCCTATCTGCCCTCCACAACCCAGTTACTGAATAATACCATATCCCTTGGTAAGACTGGTTTACTGACTTTCGGCTTCTGATGACCCATTACGACTGTCAAAGATCCAGGAATGACAGCCGGGAACAACGGCTTAACGTGCTTTCCGAGGCACGTAGTGGTCTGGGTATGTAAAGATGGTTACCCATCCATGGACCAACCGCGGCAAGTGTAGCTTAACCTGATCGATCGACCAGTGCGGCTGATATTAGCCACGAGTCCCACAATGCTGGTATCTGATCGTAAGATAAATTCAAATAATTTAACGCGAATTGTAATTTGGAGGAGGTACAAAATACGGTGTATTCTCGTTGTCCCCATCACCCGTGTCCCTTAATGGTATAAGCCATCAATGGCTTCTTTGGTTTTTATTATATAATATTTTAAACTCTGCGATTTACATTTTGAACATTAATAAAAATAAAAATAAACATAAAATGGCGAAACTAAATGTTCCATTTTCTTTTAAGTACCTACTGAGTTTTTTATTATTATTTCTAAAATCAGTACTTAAAAGAAAATTTCGCCATTTTATGTTTTTTTTATTATTTTTTTTAATTTTTTTCAAAATGTAGATCGTGGAGTTTAAAATATTATTTAACAAAACCACAGAAGCCTTTGATGGCTTATTTTTGTGGCTAGTGAGTTCGAAAAAATATATATCTATTATAGGTAGAAACAAGAAACAAGTTGATACGATAGGTTTGTAAGTTTTACATTCAATTAATATTTTATATATGGCTAGTGAGTTCGAAAAAATATAAGTATCTAATATAGGTACTACAAAGAAACAAATGTAGACGGTAAGTTTGTAAGTTTTACATTCAAAGAATATCTTAAGTCTTTAATCGTCATATTCGTGTGAATTACCATTAATAGGGACACGGGCGAGGGGTACAGCGGGAACACACCAAAAATATTGGCTTTTTGTGCTAGTCATTTGTCATAGTTTAATACCCACTGGATACCTTGTAATGGTTGTTTATTGTTTTTGCTGTAGGCAAAACAGTGGGTATTTTTCACAAAACAGTGTCGATCGCATCATAATCCAATAACATAACACTTGAAAGCGAACTTAACCCTAACCGAACTATACCGAAATAAGATTTTCTTCAATACCCATGCGCTTTTCTTGTTCTTATCGAAACCATTTTCAGAATTTCGCAACTCTGTAATAGGAAAGCTTTACACAAATGCAAACATACTCATTTTTGTATTGTTGTATCATCTTTTGCATTTTGTTTCATCTTTTTGCATGTTTTTTGGGGCTAATATGTATTTGTCTGTTTTTAGGGGTCTGGCGCTGTATGCCGAGACCCGAACTAGGACGAGTCCTGTATAGGACTCGTCCTAGTTCGGGTACAGATGCTCCGATGTTATACACTTTATGTACTAGCCCTTAAGTATGTGTAATCCATTGTATTATTTTTAAAGAAATAAAAATTATTATTATTATTATTTACAACCTTATTTGTATTTCTCAATTGCAGTCTTCTAACGGATTTCAACTGTTTCGCAAAACGTCGGGACGAGGTTTACTAATAAGATGATGCATTTTTTTATTTCATATTTTCTCGATATGCTTCCACAACCCAGGCGATCAATCTGCTGAACGTCGAACGCCCTGATTGCTCAGGAGCCGGATGATGACATAATATGTATATTTATAGCAGTAAATCTATATTTAATGTTTGCATTAAGTTTAGGTATCAGTTTTATGTAATGTTGTTGGCTTGCTGCGCGCTTTGGTGTTTACTGTGAGTGCAGCAAGCAATTTTTATATAAATAAATAAATAAAAAATGACAGTCAGCGGCACTGACTGCCCATCCTGCATCGGACATAAGTACATACATTTTGTCACTCATGAAGACTCTTCAAGTATAGGTGCCAATTAAGTTACGTCATAATATCCTTCTTCGACATTAACACTGTGACGTACTGAACCCGTGAACTAACAAATAAACGGGATAATAAGTGGTATCTGTCTTTATTATTTCTTACCACGAAATCCATTACGTCACAACACAGAAACCAATATGCCGAAGATAAGATTATCAAGCATGGGATAACTTTGCTTTAAATTGCGTAACTATTCTTCAAAATCTAGATATTGCAGTGACGTCATCACTATCATCATATCCGGCGCCTCAATCGGCCTACCATAATCATGAACGTTGGAAAATGAGTTAAGGCTCTGGCTCTCAGGGATTGGTCTTTAGGCCTCTGCGACTCATTGCTGACCTACTGACGGAGTATTGACCCCCACGACATTCACTCACACAATTTTGTTTGCCATTCATTCTTACATAGTTTTTTTTTAACGAAATTGTTGTTTACTTGTATTAAAGCCTGTTTTTCCTGAAAGCTTTGTCAGTGATGTGGTGTCATAACATAATTTCCGTTTATTGTGGCAAGAAAAGTATTGAGTTTGGAATGTATCAATTATCATAAACAGATTAAACGCTCATTCAACTCCTTAAAGAATGGAAAAATTACGGGAAAGGGATAAAATTACGCCAGTGTAATCATGATGTAGGAAGAAATGTAGAATACAATAAATTTGGAAGGAGCTATAACTTCTGTATTCTTGTCTAAGTAAATAGCCTGGTTTTTGTTCCCTATTTTTTGTAGCATCAAATATTTCACCTGTTGTTATCAAGACAAGTTTATTTTAATAATAAGTATAATAGTGTAGACTCTGTACTCTTACGGAGTGTTTAGTATTAGTTTAATTTTGGAAATTAACTGTTATTCAGGTGGCTTTTGAAAAGATGGTTTTAGAAATAATAGACACACACGTACTTACTTATTATATTTCACCAACACAGAAAATTTAATTGACTTTACTTACAATCTTTTAAAAAACACAAGCTTTCAGTATTCGTATCCAACGTCCTAAGTACGACCTAGCTCACAGGACTGGCACGACCACCCAGTGGCGTTTTCCCGCCATTCTCATTCCCGCCTTTTCCGGCAAATCGCTGTCATTGGTTAATCGTGCCATCTACGAACTGAGTCGGTGTTACCATAGACAAAACAATATTTTTAATATTAAAACAGATTTAATTTAACATAGCTAATTGAATAAAATGCAATATAAAATACTATTGATAACAGTAGGTACTTACATTCAATTATAGGTTTTGCTTCTCTGTAACTATTTAGGTACGTATGTACCTGTTTACTTCACCATTTCACTTAAGAATTGAGTCCACACTATGTTATGCCGGTTATCTGGCATTGTATCAGTAAAAGTATTATCATATTGTGACCTCATATCAGTTATGTCATGCTATTTCGGTCACTAGCGTGCTGGTCAGGCATTGTCATCAACACCGACCGAACCTTTTTGGGAGTGATTATGTAAGGCTGAGGTTTATAAGACGGCCATGTCATTAAATTTACATGTTCCCGTCCAGAAAAATCTTCTTTGTCACTAAAATGTAACCCTTTTACAACTGTGATTGTCATAGATGGCCAAATGTTTAATTTGATTCTGAACAAAATATAAAGTTTTTTTATACATACCTACTACAATATTTGGGTCATTATCAGGACACTCATTATTTGGTTGACTTCGGTGGCAATTTTTTTTACATTTAGGAATAAAAAAATAAAAACCGGAAACTCACAACAAATAATAAACATGGTAAATATCCCGTTCGTGTTAATAATAATACTACTAATATGTTTTAAATTAACTCTAGATGTGATATTTCATGTTAGTTACGTCTAAATGTAAAAAAAATTTGCCAACGAAGTCAACCAAATAATGAGTGTCCTGAGAATGACCCATTTTCTGCATGTGAATAAAAATAAAAAATAAAAATAAAATATAATTTATTCAAGTATAAAGTAAAATTATGATTTAGATTAATTACAATCGAGAAACATTTTATTCTAACTGTAATGTAGACCTGCCTGATCTAGGTTTATTAAAAACCTGTGTTTCAGGCCATCAATTTACATCAAACATTTAAAGAGAAGACAACAATATATTTATTACTTTAAAACTAGATTATGTAAGATAGATTATGTTTAAATACATTAACAAATAATATTAAAGTAAATAAAGTGGACACCATTAATATTTAGGTAAAGGAAGAGACTTATATTAGAGTAGGTAGCTAGAGATATTATTTTAAAATTTCTAGTAGTTTTTCCGTGTCTGCGTAATTGAGTTTTAACAAATATTCCTGTACCAGTAAATTACACCTATTATAACTTAAACTATAAATCTTTAACACTCTGTTAAACTGGTTATACAAGTAGGGCCCTAAAAATAAATAAAATCGATTAGCAAAAGCATGTTTAGTCTGAGAGTTAGCACAAACCAAATCTTTTCTTCTCCTATCAGAAGGTACTGGGTTAAAATAGAGTTCAGTGTGTTGGAATAAAACTATATTCAAAACAAATAATTGACGTACTGTTAGCACCTTACATGCCATATAAAGCTGGTGTGTAGGAAATCTAAATGGACGAAAAGTAGCAACCTTTAAAACTGCTCTTTGGGCGCGTTCTAGGTGCAGTAAAATTGATTTAGCAGCACCCCCCCAGGATGTTATGCAGTAGGTAATAATAGATTGACCCAACGCCAAATAAACCTGCCTAATTAATTTAAAGTCGGCAATGTTACGTAAATTTTTAAAAATGTATATTAGTTTACGCACTCTGGTGCATAATAAATCGATGTGTTTGCGGAAATTCAGGTTTGTGTCAATCGTGACGCCTAGATATTTGATATGATCGGTTTTAGCTAAAGTGGGACAAGTGCATGCAATGTCAGCATAATGTAAATTACAGTTGTTATGCGATTGAATGTTTAGATTAGTAAGCGTTGGATTAGTGTTTCTCATTGTAAATAATAGGTACTTGGTTTTATCTGTATTTAAAGTTAAGAGATTTTTATGAAGCCAATTAGACACAGTATTAAAACCATTCTGTGCTACCTCATAGACCTCGGCCTTTGATTTAGCTGCGAACAGTAGAGCTGTGTCATCCGCATAAGACATAATTACACCCTTTTGTAGTGTCAAATTGCTCAGGTCATTTATATATATTAAAAACAAAGTAGGACCCAAAATACTGCCTTGTGGGATTCCATAACAGCTATTCTTAAGTTCAGAACTAATGCATTGACCTATTTTTACACACTGATGGCGGTCGGTAAGGTAATCAGATAATAGTTGCAATTGTATTCCCCGTATTCCCAGCATTTCCATTTTGTATAAAAGCAAAGTACAAGAAATTGTTTCAAAAGCCTTGGCAAGGTCTAAAAATATCCCTATGGTATACATGCCGTTATCCAAATTTGTGCTTATAAAATTTGTCAGATGGTGAACAGCTTGGCTCGTTGACCTTTTAGGCCTAAAACCAAATTGATGATCAGAGAGTAATTTACTACTTTCAAGATAGTTTACTAATCTTCTGTTTATAATTTTTTCCAAAATCTTTGAGAGCCCTGTTAGAACTGAAATTGGCCTGTAGTTATTTAAACAATTTTTGTCTCCAGCTTTAAACACAGGGGTGACTACGGCTTTTTTAAGCAATTTAGGAAATATACCTTTTGTTAAACATAACTGAAAAATGTGAGTCAAGGGAGGGGCAATGACGTATTTAAATCTTTTGAGTATGCTATTAGGTATGTCATCACATCCTACGGCACAAATTTCCTTTAATCCATCTATTATACTTACAACCTCATTAACATTAGTATCTAATAAGACAAAAGAGTTTCGTGCTGCATATGTGTTAGTTTGGCTTTGAATGGAAAAACATCTATTAGATAATAGGTTTTTTTCTGCTATGTTTTTTCCTACGTTAATGAAGAAGTTGTTAGCTTTATTTACTGCTTCGATAGGGCTTAGCTCAGAAGATAAAAGATCAAGCGCAGTTTCGGGATTTTTTGACCTAAAAGTGTTAGTTTTTATGAATTTCCATATAAGTTTACTGTTTTTACCTGCTTTCTGAAGTTGACTTTGATCATATTGGTTTTTTAGCTTTTTCAACAGATTATTACAGAAATTTCTATATCGTTTGTAAGTAATTGATAGTATTTCATTATCCGGTGCGTTTTTTGATTTTTGGTGAAGTTTGTCTCTATGTCTGATACAGCGAACAAGTCCTGGCGTAATCCATGGTTTAATATTACTATACTTTCTGGGTATTACTTTAGTTAAAGTATTTTTCCTTATCGTAAATTGTAACAAATCGACAAAATATTGTAGAGAAACATTTGGATCATGTGAATTGTAAACGGGGTCAAAATTAATACCGCGTAGGTCTGTTTCAAGACTCGTCATATTGAGTTTAGTATAGCTGCGCATGCAATTATTTCTAGGTGAGGATATTTGTAATGTTAGTAAAACAGCTTGATGATCGGTTAGTGACGAATTAGTAACCAATGTTTTGGATGGACATTTCGATTTTATAAGGATATGGTCTAGACAAGAGCCGCTCTGGTGGGTTGGGTGATAATGAGCTGGTAATAGTCCATGAAATGAGCAGATATTGAGGTAATTATGTGAATAAGTATCCATTTTTTCGGCAGCAATGTTTATGTTGATATCACCTATCAGTATGATATTTTTAAACGAGGATAATTTTCCTAAGTTACTGTTAAGCGAATCCAAAAACCCATCAATACTTTGGGATGGAGGCCTATAAATAGCCATAATTACTGTATCAGGAATAATTTTAATTACTAAGCAATTGCAGTCTAGAAAATGGGGTTCATCTACTAATGTTCTTAAATTATTTTTAATATAAACCACTATACCATCATTCTGGTTGAATGTTCTAACGCTTTTGTGAAGATTAAAGCCCTCGAGAGATGGTATATTGGCCGTTTGTTTGGATAACCAACATTCTGTTAGAATGATAATGTCGCAGCCTATATCAAGATTCTGTAACAAAACTTGGAAACCGTTAAAATTTCGGGTTATACTGCGTATATTTTGTGTAAGTATAGTCAAGGTTTTATTTCCAGTATAGACTATGTTTTTGCACTCCTCAACATTACAGATTATAGCTTCAGACACGGAAAACCCATCTAGATCACAGATTAGCTGATTGGCCATAAAAATAAAATAAAAATATATGTAGAAGTTAACCTACTAACTATGTGCTTAATTAACTTGTATTCGGCGGCGCTCTTAGGCGCCTTCATAGTCAATGGAATTAATATAATTATCTTCTGCATATTTACGTGCTGGGCAATTTACATCACCAGTTGGATGATCATCTTTCCTCTTGAAGCGTTTGCAGGTCGCACAATGAGGCGGAGAGTCTTTGTTATTGCAGTCCTTGAAAGAATGCCCTGTTTCGCCACAGAGGTTGCAGGTAGGGCTCGTTTCTCTGCAAAATTTGGCTGCGTGTCCGAACTGCTGGCAGTTAAAGCACCTGGTAACAATAGTGAAATCTTTCACTGGACATGATGTCCAATTTATAAAAATTCGGCCTTGGTCCACCATAATTTTCCTGATATTAGCAGGAACTTCCAATATATAATTACAAGTAGGACGATCTTTCTTTCCTGATTTATGGCTCAATTTAATACTTTCTAAAAAGGACTCACGAGTAATGTTCGGCAGTATATCTGTCAAGTTTTGGACGTAAATGCAATCAAATACCTCTTTTTCAGTCAGGGCTACGGGGACACCAATAACAGCAATCCTAGGACGGCGTTTGGATGGTTCTTCAACTGTAAGGCCTGAGGAAACTAGCTTCTGTGAGCGTTTTAGTTTGTTAATGTCATCTTTGTTATCCGTCCTAATGATGACACCTCCGTTTCTAATTTTCCTTAGCCCACGAACATGGAGTTTTAATTCCTCAGGCGAGATAATTTTTTGTATCAAGGACTTGGTGTCGTCACTGGTTTTGGTTTTATCGCTGGGATATATAGCAACCGAACTGAGATTTGCTGGGCGAATAAATTTATCAGAGCCTGTCTTCACCATGTTAGCGTAGGAAGTGCTTTCTGGTTCGGGTCGGCTCATCTTCGTTTCCATGACTTCTTTGAACTGGCAAAGGGATTCCGCAACATTCTGCTGAACTTGAAGGTGCTGGATGGTTGTGTGCGACTGGATGGACTTCTGCTTCAGGGATTGGTACAACACGGCCATCTGAGACGTCCCATGGTTGACTCTTCGGCAGAGATTGGTGACACGGAGTTTTTGGTCGGAATTCATTTTTCCCTCCGCTACAATTGAGCAAATTTCGGTCAAAATTGTGTCGATGGACCCAAGCCATCTCTGAATCTCCACCGTAGTAACGACTTCAGTCGGTAATTCGTTCTCTGTGGCTGCTGGCGGCGGTGGTTCCCTTGTCTGGTTTTGAGGGGCAGGCGATGGCGTCGGTGGGGGACTTCGTGGTAACAATTGACTGCGTCCGAAGGGGCTATCTCCTGGGTTAGACATACTGCTAACACAGGAAACGTTGATTGTCTATAAACTATTTAGTTCATCTTTCACAACGCAAAAAAGTTGTTAGTCACACTTTTCACTTACACAATAAACTGACTCCGCAAATTATTGCAATAACATTATTCGTAATTACTTAAATCAATATCGTTATAATCAACGCAAAAAAACACGTCTGCTTAGAACTGTAATCAAATATTACACTATGATACTATGATAATCATATTTAAGTTTATCATTATTCATGTAAGGAAAAACTTGTGTATCGGAATTTCACATCTTAGTGTCCTCAATTCTTTTCCTTGTAATCATTTTTGAAGAATATCTGTTTTGAGTACGTCTTTGTTGACAGACATGAGGGCAAAGGTTCTACTAACTGTTAGTCAAAGGAGACTTTCGTTTACTTCGTCATTAAACGTGTCCTAAACCGCGATCCCCCAGCTCTTATTAAAATGCTTTTCTCCAACATTCTTGTGTTTTTTAAAAGATTATTCCTGATACCTACTGATAGTGAAATACTGCTGTTGAAATTTGTTGGCAAATCTAATGTTAGCTGTTGAGAATAGTAAACCGAAATATTATCAATTTTTCAGAAGCAATAGGTTCCTGCAGTTCATCGCAGTGATTGCGTAACTTCATGTATTCGTGTTCAGAATGGTAGGAAAGTTGCGTTTAAAGAATGGCAGGGTGTAGAAAACGGGAATGATAGTTTGAAAGAAGATAAAAAGAGGATTTATAAATAATGGAATAGAAAGGCAAAAAAAGTGGCAGCATAGTGCTTGATAGCGCGCTTCTCCCGGTTTGCTCTAACTTTCGGTATCTCGGTTCACTCGTAAAAAGCGATGGCGAAGTAGATCGGACGGTTAAGCATAGAATTAACATGGATGGATGAAATGGTGGCAGGTCACGGGAAGAATCTGCGACTCCCGAATTCCCCTTAAACTTAAGGATAAGATTTATAAAACAATAGTTTGACCTGCTGCCTTGTATGGATCAGAATGTTGGGCCACAATTGCATGCAGCTAAGATGAGAATGCTAAGAGGGATGTGTGGAGTTACGCGAATGAATAGAATAAGAAATGAGTATATGACTGATAGTGATAATACATACTGATGCTGAAATTTGTTAGCAAATCTAATTTTAGCTGTTGAGAATAGTAAACCAAAATATTACCAGTCAATCAAATCATTTTGACTTAGGAATTGACAGCAGCGAAAATTGAATAGGCTTTCAAAAGCCGTAGTTTCCTGTCGTTCATCGCAGTGATTGCGTGACTCCATGTACTCGCCATTGAATGTAGGTACTCGTACGTAATGATAGTTTCATTAGATGTAATCTGCGCATTTTTCCCTCTGGCTAGTAATCGACTACGGCCACAGTGCTCAAGGCAGGGCCCCATCAGATGACCCACATTGCTGCCGGAGTATTGACCTCTGGCGATGTATAAATATAAACCAGTCCAGATTTTTCTGAAGCACATTTTTGAGAGGCTGTATCTGTAATTAACTTATGTGTAATGTAAATTTGCATTAAATTATTCTACGTTTTTCTATCTAAGACTGGACAGACTGGAGACAGTCTTTACCTATCAGAACTGTAAAAAATTTGGAATGAGAGTACAAGTTGTGTCAAGTTTTTTGGTGTGTCTATGTAGCATAAAAAACTAGTCTTAAATTGAAACACTAATGAGATCAATCTTTTACTGTATTCGATTATGCAAATCTTTTTCAATTACATGATTAATCTGGTAATCTTCGGCAGTTTGCAATTTCAATGATGGGCAATTAATTTAAATGGATATTTTTAATTCAAACCTTACTAATTTATATCAATAAATCAAGAACCCCCGTACGTTATTATTAGTGTGTTACTTGTTTTGTTAAAGTTCTATAGTAAATTAATTATTTTAATTGTAATGTGTAATTCTTCGCGTGTATTACTGCATTCTTTAGTCGCCATAAAACATCAAATTAAATTGAAATGTGGTGTGGCGGTATCAACAACGCCATATGCGAACTACGCATCAAAGACCTGACGTCACAAATCCTGCATCGCGCTATCAGAGTTTACCGCGCGACTAGCATATATACAACGTCCCGACATTAACCGTTGGGCAGTTGCCCACCAGATAAGACATCCGTCTGGTCGGAGGATCCTCCCTTTTCTATAGAGTGTGAGTGAACTTGACACCCTGTGCCGCATACCTCTAAAATGGTAAATAGACATGTCAAAAACTATTTAGAGAATTTGACGATACCTACAGCATTACGGAATGATGAACATTACTTGGATTTATTTTGACATGTTCATTATGAGTGTTTTTGTGTGTTTCTTTATATGTTGAGTTCTTTAAAAACATTTCCCAACCTCGTTCATTATTCTCAAGCCAACATGACCCGCGATGACCACTTAATTTAGTTGTGGGAACTTCCACAGATCTTTGAAGTGATAAAAAATTTGATTTCCTTTCGTCCAAAATAGGAATAACGAATTTAGGCACCGCTGCGTTAAGTATGGTCTCATCTTATTTGGTCGTCCCAGTTTGTATGATGACATTACATATTTGTGGTAAGTATTGCTTGTAGGTGCCTAGATGTGTCATGTACGAAGTTCAAACAACGAGTTAGTGGTTCGTCACGTCAAGTTTGTCTTGGTTCTTTGAATTTAGCACGTATCTGTGTCGTCGTGACGTAGAGGTCGAAGACATCTGCCGCTTTGCTTTCTCATTAGAGCGTTACATTTCTGTAAGTGTCATAATGTCTGTATTGGACCACAATTTTCAAGTATTGTTTTAGCTTTTAGACGAGAATGTTTTAAAAGAATATATTTACATTTCACACTATAAGTTAGAGTTAGTGAGCAATCTCTATGTTTTAGAGCTAATATTATATTGTTTGCTCTATATAACAAGTTAGCTCACGTATGTTTATTGTATGCCAAGGCTTTTGCTTCTAACCGTATTTAGATGAAAATGTGTAAAGTCTAATTTTATAGTCGACTATTATTGTTCCTGACTTTATATTGTATGCCAAGGCTTTTGCTTCTAACCGTATTTAGATGAAAATGTGTAAAGTCTAATTTTATAGTCGACTATTATTGTTCCTGACTTTATGATAAGAGAAAAGAGTCTTATTTCTTTATAACTGAGTATCTTGAATGCCTTAAATATGTACGTGTGTTTTCAATGATGACCAGTGTCAAATATGGCCACAACATTTCCTTATTCCTCCCACAATCGATTCACGAATGCACTGTGTGTCATACCAATTTTTTATATCATTATATTTACTTCAAAAACCTAATGTTAAACATTTAAATTAACATGAGCACTGGTAACTACGTGTTGACGTCCCGTCGTGTTCTCCTTAATAACCATCTGAAGTTTTAATATACATTACATGTGTTATTAAGTCGAGCTCGTTACAGGCAATACATGGGCAGTGTTGGCATTTTCAAAGGTACTTGTTAAGAATCAACAATGTCGTGGGGCTAGTATTTGCGGGACGAGCAGGATACAAACCGGTCCGGTGCAGCCCTCCTTGTAAAAACTAACATCCTACCAGTACCTACCGGCTCGATATCTTGTTCTTTAATAGCGCAAACAACTGTTTCAGTGAATTTCCCGGAAAATGACTTCTGTTTTGCTTTTCCTATTTTCCAATTATTAGAAAATTTAATTCAATTTATAATTTAGTGTTTTAAAATTATTTTTTAGTTTTTATGACAATTTAATAATGCTTTAGCTTGGTTTAAATACCTATATATTCACTGTTCTTACCTATATATTTGTATACCACAAAGGCCGAGTATGACGGATCTTTTTTGTTTATGAACAACCTGCATGTATGTATACTCATATTTCTACGAATAAATGTCTTATCTTATCTTATCCAATATTATAAAATGGTTTTCTTCAAGAAGGATAATATTCTGTAGGTACACATGGCTACATATCAAGCTATACATTTTCAGTATAAACTAATCTTTCACTGTACGGAAATCCTAACAATGCGAGATCAGCTTATACTGGACATGTATAGCTTGATATGTAGCCATGTGTACCTACAGTATTATTATTATTTGTAAGACACACTAGCGGCTAATTAGCTGATGCATGTGTTTCAAATAGCTTGGAGATATTTAATCTGTCCAATCGGTTCTTGAAGCAGTTTAGTGTGGGAGCCGTCACAATATTTTCCGGGAGCTTATTCCATGCTGTTACAACTCGGTTAGGCAAGAATTGCTTCAAACAACAAACTCAACTTCCACAAAAAAAAAAATCTGCTTTCCCACAGTTTTAGGGAATGTCCACGCAAATGTTTGTTGGCATTCAATGTGTAAAGGTCTTGCTGGGTATTTCGTAGTGTTTTGTATCTTGTACGTCTCAATGAGCCTACCCCTTTGTCTACGCTGCTCCAGTGTGATAAGCCATTATCCTTCTTAAAGAAGAAAATTAAAATGATGTAGTTCTCTTATTCCTTAAATGTATCACCATTTGGTTAAAACTTAAAAGGCTTCATAGCTTCTATCAGGTACTGGTACTTTTTCTGAATTTTTTTATGGAAAACTTAACACAATATAGGCAACTGTTGCAATATGTAAATGTATGATTAATTCACACCCAAATTACAATAATAAATAGTTATACTTCATCCTATATTTACTTAACTTTAATGTACGTACACACGGCCACAAATCAAGCTATACATTTCCAGTATAAGCTGACCTCTCATCGTACGGAAATCATGCAATGCGAGATCAGCCTAAAATGGAAATGTATAGCTTGATTTGTGGCCGTGTGTACCTCTTAGCACCTTTCTCGCTTGACAAGATTTAAACAAACATTTTTATGTTCGCCTGGAAATAGTTCAACACTTAATACAGCTTGACTTATCGACTTTACTTAATACTCAAGTCGACATTTCTAACTTAAGTATTGCAACATGTCCATACTGGTTCTTCACGACAAGTTATCTGTAAGTTCTATAACTTAACAAATTAACTGATATCCGTGTAGTAACTAAGAATTAAAATTGTAAGCTGTCAAGGATAAGAAGAAGATAAATAAAAGAGCAGATGCTGGTTTAATAAATTTTATTAGATACAAAACCAATTAGACCTATTTTCAGATAACGGCGCCGCAGGAACAAGATGGATAGACGAACTGAAATGGGTATAGTGTCAAAGTAGGGAAATGGAGAAAATTTATAGGGAAGAT
This sequence comes from Dryobota labecula, assembly GCA_947523025.1. Classification (NCBI taxonomy): domain Eukaryota; kingdom Metazoa; phylum Arthropoda; class Insecta; order Lepidoptera; family Noctuidae; genus Dryobota; species Dryobota labecula. Next base: position 18,089,341 of record OX383287.1, on the reverse strand, counting down.
GTTAAACATACATAATACATACAGGGTGGGCCATATCAGTGTTGGCGATTTAATTCTTCAATTTCTCGGTAACGCGCGGCGCGGGGTGGCGGGGGGATATGTTGTTCGCTGCGCCGCTTCCTGGAAATTTAGTCGCCATGGAGCCGTACACGGGAGTGCAGCGTGCATTTTGTGTCCGAGCGTATTACGAAAACAATAAATCAGTGATTACTGCACGACGTTTGTATCGGCATGAACACGGTTTACGCGATTTAAGTGAAGTTCCAAGCGCCAATGTGTTACGAAAATGGATCAGAATGTTTGAAACAACCGGCTCAACAGTACCAATTACGGCTCGTGGTCGCCCAGTTTCTGCAAAATCAGCCGACATTGTGGAGCGTGTTCGTGTTTCAGTTCAGCGAAATCCGCAACAGTCAACACGTAAGAGAAGTCAGTCTTTGGAAGTCAAAAGAACAACTTTGCGATGGATTTTGAAACGTGATCTGCAATTGAAGGCTTATAAGATTCAGATAGTCCAAGAATTAAAACCCAATGATGCCAATAACCGACTTAACTTTGTCAATTTGATGCTCGAGCGGTTCAACAATTTCAACAACGTGATTTTTAGTGATGAGGCTAATTTTCACCTTAATGGCCATGTGAACAAACAAAATTGTCGGTTCTGGTCCGAGACTAATCCCCGACGCTTGCATGAACGTCCACTTCACAGCCCTAAGCTTGTCGTGTGGGCTGGGATAACGTCAACCGGTATTATTGGGCCATACTTTTTTGAGGACGAAAGAGGGTGAGCGATGACGGTTAGAGCTAACAATTATTGCAACATGATAACAGACTTTTTGGTGCCAGCTTTGCAAGAACTTCAAGGCAATACCTCGAGGATGTGGTTTCAACAGGATGGGGCCACATGTTATACGGCTAGGGTATCCATAGAGCTGCTGAAAAATGTTTTTCCCGGAAAACTCATCTCGAAAAGGGGGGATATTGAATGGCCCCCACGTAGCCCCGATCTCTCTCCATGCGATTATTTTCTATGAGGCTACCTCAAATCGATAGTTTACGAGAATAATCCGACCAATTTAGAGCAGCTGAAGAGGAATATTATTCAGGAAAGTAACAAAATACCGAGAACAACTTTTCAACGAGTTTTCCAAAATTTGCGACTTCGGTTCCAAGAGTGCCAAGCAGCCGAGGGAAGCCATTTGGACAACATTATTTTTAAGTCTTAAAAATTCCTATGCTTCTACTTTTTAACAATACAAATATATTTGTGTTATGTTTCGTAGTTTTTTTTAAATCGAATATTTAAACCGCCAACACCCTTATGGCCCACCCTGTATATACATACATAATCCCACGCCTTCTCATGGAGGTAGGCAGAAAAAATAGAACGCCACCCGCTACGTTCCTTACATACCTCCTTTGCATCGTTTACGTTCATACATCTGAGGCCCTAGTGTGAGTTTCTTTTAACCATCTCGACTTTACGCATCGACCGCATTCGGCGTTCCGATTGGTCTCTGATTGGCCCTTTACCAATCGGAGTGCTGAACGCGCTCGATGCGTAAAATCGCGATGCTTAAAATAAACTCACACTAGGGCCCTTGGTCATACACGCACGCCGGTTGCGAGTACTACGCACCTGACCTTTTTGAAGAACATCACTAATTAGGACACTAGATGTCCTCCTAGGACGTCCCCTCCCGGCGTTTCCACTAACATCTGCCTTGTAAATACCTTTTGTTAGTCGCCTTTCATTCATCCTCTCCAACCAAACCATCTAAGCATACTCTTTTAAATTTTTGTCACTATATCTTTTAAATCGCACCGTTGTCTTATCACATAATTTTTCAGCATTTCCACAGTATTTATTCTACTTTCATGCTTCTTTTGCTACACCCAACATTCACTTCCATACTTATGCGTAGGCACCAGCACACCATTTTGAACAGCCAGTCGAGCCTTTTTGGTCATCGAATGGTTGGTCACAATTGCATGTATAGCACCATTCACTTTATTTCCCGCATTTACTCTCCTTTCTACATCTTCATCAATTTTGCCATCTCTTGTAAACTGACTCCCCAAATATTATACATACTCACTTACTTGCTCCACATTCTTATAATTTATTTTCAAATCACACACCGATATATCCTCTTCTCTTTCAAACACCATGCCCTTCGTCTTATTGACATTTATATTCATCCCTTTCATCGTATATGCTTCATCCATCACAGTTCCCATGTCTTAAGCATACGTCATCGTATTGCCTCAGTTGCCACACTGTCTTTAAGTGCCATCTAATAAACTTTATGATCAGAGTGTCTAAACTTTCAATTCGTATACGAAGCAAAATGCCTAAAATTAATGTCTACACACCAAATTGCCTAAGCTGCAAATCGCCTAGAGATCAAAATGCTTTACAAGCAAAATGCCTAAAATGCAATAATTTCTAAGTAGTCGAGATGGTTAAAATAAACTCACACTAGGGCCTCTGAACTGTAGGTTAGGTTAGGTTAGAACTGTGACCACACAACAGTCACTGCCAGAAACGGTACTCCCTTTCTTCTCCTAAAATAATAGACATTCTGCAAGGTAGGCATTTTGGTTTATAGCCAGAATAAGGTTTAGTTCAAATACTGTATAGAAATATTGCAAGGTAGGCATTGTGCTTCCTATTCAATATAAGGTTTAGGCAATACTTGGCATAGACGTTTTAATTTCTAGTCAGCATGTTCATAAAGGCCTAATAATAACATGACTTCAGTGCAAAAGCCTTCTGAATTCCTGAATACTATATTTATTATCATCATCATCATCATCATCATGTTGTGTTTACTTCGTAGTCAACAGTCTAGATATCACAGTTCCTCTATATCCTCAATTAAGGCATTAATTAGATCACTTTATCATTTGGTAAAATGATGCACAACCACGTTCATATTAACCAGCTATGTTGATTGCAGAACGTATAAATAATGACAGTCCACAATCTCCAAGCTAACGAAGGATAGAACGCCTATTTCCTTTACAGGATGTTGTTACACGCGCGGGATATTTATGTAGACACCCGCTTTATTTTCCTGATCTAAATATAATCAAACATTCTCATTAGTATTGATGGTCTGGTTCTTACGACGGAAAATGTGTAAGATATTTTCTCGAACACCAGGTAATTGGAAGTCTATTTGAAAAGTGTGTTGTCAATTTTTGTTGACAACTAACCGCAGCAGCTCTTTCAGCAGCAGCAGCATTTGTGATAGACAATTTAGAGGTTAGAGTTTTGATTAGGTATTCAAAAACCGGGGGCTCATCAAGCTTTGGCCTTTTTATTACAGTGGTATTCCGGGCCATTGTATCCGTTATATGGCGATATACTCCTCCTATATCTACACTAACCTAAAACTGTCTCCGGTAAACTGTAATAAGTTCAAGACAGCCACCGCCCAACCTTCCGGGGACCACAGGCTTGACGGCAACATTACCCATACAAACAAACACACTACAATTACATGAACTGTACAACGTGAAAAACTAGTAGCTACACTACCTCTACCTAGCTACCTTAAACAATTGATGACTGCAATGGAAATGATAAATGGCAGCGTGGGTAATAACAGCGGCAACGACATCAAATCACTAAGTAATATAACATTGCGCTGCATTACACAAGTGACGGTAATTTTGCGACGTAGATCGCGGCCAGGCGCGCCGCTTGCGCACTTCCAAACATAGAGTATAGAAACTTGCAGTACCTACTTCTAATTCTGATGTAATTACGCATAGCTAAGTGTAGACTTCGTGCGAGCATGAAAATGCGTTTGAGCGTGTGCATTGATGCTGGGTAACTTTGGTAAAAAACACTTCATCGTGCCTGGGCAATTGGCAATGTGTAAAGATCGACAGATCGTATTTTGACTCCACATACCAGTGTTTAAAACATTTTCAATCCGTATATAAATCTCAATGCATCCGGGATAAATCATAGCTATTGCTGATGGTTTTCCCACTGCCAATATTAATCTACTGTGGCAGTTCTTCACAGCCTTGTCAACGACTTCTTCTCGCCCTTGGTTTCTGAAAGCCTAATAAATTCATTGTAATCTATTGTCAAACATGTCAAGTGACTTGATTGACTATTGTTGTTGTTGCTGTTATTGCATTCAAGCAATCTTAACAGGTTAGATTTGACGGAAGATTTGCTGTTTAAAGCCTTGGTTAAGTTTTCAGAAACCACAGTTAGGCATAATTAATTATAGTGACAGTTTGCAGCTTGCGGGAGCTTGTCGATAGCAGTTGACCCTGAACCCAGCGCATTCTGTAATAAAACCAGTTGTAATGAAGAATTATAAGAGCATGGAAGTTAGAGTTAGATTTCATGGCTACCTGTATTAGAAATCGCCATAATTTCTTGCGCAGTCTAAATCTAACCTGATCCACAGAAAAGAGCCAGTATAAAATAATGCTTTTGTCAGCTACCAAGTCGCCAGCTTTTTCTGTGTGTGGTGATAGGTGTTGGTGTAAGCACAGCCGCATGAGACGTTTCTGCCTTTCCATGCCTTGGTTATTGCAGATGTCCAAAGACAGTGGTGACCACTTATCATCAAGTTGGCTGCCTGCTTCTTTTTAGCATGTCGCAATCTATACTGAGACAGCCCAGAATTTCATTCTTGTAACGGTCAGGTATCAGGACACGCAGGACATGATGTCAGGTGCCATGATGCCCCATCGTCGAGAAAGCATGGGAGGCAGTCACCTCCTTAATGCTCGCGAAGGAGGAGGCGGAACGCGTGAGGGAGAGGCAGTCTATTCGCCCTCACGCAACTAGTCACCGCAGGAGACGCCCTGGGCGGCAGGAATCGATAGCCGATTCCCAGCCATCGTAGGCGCGGGCTTGCGGACGGCGAGCAATGGGCAGCGCGCCGTGCGGTAAGTACCAGGCCCGGGTCGACGGTGCGTTGTTTTCCACGCGCGCATCAAAGAGATGGCAGCAGGAACTGACGGGGTCCATTAGGACCGCTGCCTGCCAGGAGTGCGGGTTTATCCAAAAGGGATACCGTGGAACTGGCACACAGGCAATTGAAGGAAAGAAAAGGAAGGAAGGAAGGATTTTACTCAGTGAAAGTCTGACACGCCCCGCCAAGAGCGGGAGAAGTTATTTGATAATTTACCACCCAAAAAAAAGGTGTCCCATCGTTTGTAGAACAGCACCATATTTGCAATCCACCTGCTTATTTGTCACGAAATAACAAAATTAGCCGTAGTTTATACGAAGAAAAACGTCAGTAGAATGCCTACATGTATATTTTTTGTTTTAGTCTTTGACAACAGAGGCGCGGCGGTGGCGGGCGGTGGGAGGTGGAAGTTGCGCGGGAGTGGAGCGTACCGCTGCGCTGTCACGGTCAAGGACAGTATTAGCTGCTACGGACACTATTATGATTACACTTGTCGTACTGTTTTATACTACTGTTATGTGCGCATGTTACGTACTTTTAATTTATTACTAAGTTGATTCGTGTTTTAAGTATAAATGTGTTATGTATTACGTCTTGTACGTATGCTTTATGTAAATGTTTATGTTGTTGGTACAAGAGTTATTGAATATGAGCAAGTTGTATGTTATATTTAGGATTTGAATGGGAAAATTGTCCTGTGACTTATAATAATATATTCTTTATTTCGTACTACAAACTCAAACTCAAATCATTTATTTCAATTAAACCATTTACAGGCACTTTCGAATTGTCAAGGAGTCGGTTAGTAAGAAAAATGAAGCTACATGCCCATTCCAAAGTGTAGTAGGTACTTATGGAGAAGAACGGGCAAGAACCTCCATGGACACTCTTTTAAATTAAATTGTTACAAAAATATTAGTTACATCTATAATGTTGAATTTATAACTAAATGTGAGAACGATGTTAGTATACATACAAGCACACACAATAGTATTAATAACAATGACTTAAAAATTTACTCCTCCTACATTGTAGAAGAACATCGTATGTAAGCCAATGTGGTCTGAAATCGTCAATGTGATATGCAATAATGGAACAAGCTTGATAAATTTTGGTCAATGTTCCCTTCTTATTTAATTACTAGCGATCCGTCCCGGATTCGCACAAGTGCAATGCTGATACTAAATATACTACAGAATCCGCCGGTTCCCCGGCCGGTACCGCCACAACCGCTATGTCCGTGCATTTTAAATCTGTAATATCTTCGAAAATATTCATTTATAATACATGCTGTAAAAGGCCATATTGATCTATATTAAATGCAATGTATTTAAGGTACTTAATTGGATAAGGATTAATGCTGTATTGCTTAAATCGCTTCGTAAATAAGCCTTTATTTCTCGTAAAAAGTAAAGGATAAAAAACGGTTATTGTGGGTTATCCCTAAGAGATAGACACATACCATCGTGGACTTTTTTGGATACCTTTTGAAGGTGTACAATACTGTATTACATTATTTTGATCTATCTCGTAGGGTTCAGCCAGCGTTTGCAATGTCAGCGCAAAAATTGTGTTTATTTACGACACCACATTAGAAACCTCTAAAATTATCAGTGTTTCTCTACTATATTATGCATGTATTATACATATAAACCTTCCTCTTGAACCACTCTATCTATTAAAATAACACCGCATTAAAATCGGTTGCGTAGTTTTAAAGATCTAAGCAAATAGGGACAGACAGCGGGAAGCGACTTTGTTTTATAAAAAAAAAAAAAAAAAACACATTTATTTCAGGCAAGTTTTTTACACATACACCCATAGTATTAGAAAAATTAATTGAATTAAAAATGAAATAGATATTAAATTAAATTATATTAAATTAAATTATATTATATTGAATTAAACTAAATTATTATTATTGCATTATACATCAATTAATTATACTATGTAGTGATAGTGATTGTGATAGTGATTTATAGGAAAGTTAAAAGTTTAATATCTATTTATTTTACAAGTAGCGGTACCATGTTGCGGTTTTCCTGTTGATTACAATACCATATTTTTCTAAGAAAACAAGGAGGTAAATTGATCATAATATTTACGTACATAATGTCACGCCTTCTTTTCATGAAGGTAGGCAGAAACTATAGCCCTAGTAGCATTTTCCGTTGGCATTTAGTTGGGCCAACTTCAGAGGTATGTGGCCCAACCAAACGCCAACAAAAATGCTACTAGGGCGAACGCCACCACGCTACGTTCCTTAAATACCTCCTTTTGCTTCGTTTACGTTCATACATCTGAGGCCCTAGTGTGAGTTTATTTTAAAAACGCGTTCAGCGCTCCGATTGGCCTCCGAATTAGTCCTTCACCAATCGGAGTGCTGAACGCGGTCGATGCGTAAAGTCGAGATTAGGTTTTAATACTTTATTCTCATAAAGACAAAAAGAGCCACTTACATGAGAACATAAAATGACATAATAAACTTATTCTAGGTAACGGTCACCGACACAATACAATAGGCTTAAAGTTATTTTGCTTTTAAATTGGTTGGGTTACAAGTTCAACGATTTTAATCAAAACTAGTAGGCTAGTAAAATTGTTAATGAATTGTTTCAATTATGTAATTCGATAGTTTTTTTTTTTAAACCGCTGAAAGAGCTTACATTTTTTATATAGGATGGTAGATTATTGTAAAATAGTGCACCTTCATAGCTGATATTCTTTTTAGCATAGTTTGTAGCATAGAGATGGGTAAATAAACTCACACTAGGGCCTCTGGTCATACACGCACGCCGGTTGCGAATACTACGCACCTAACATTTCTGAAAAACATCACCAATTTGGTCACTATAATTATTATTATACTCCTAGGGTGTCCTCTCCTGGCGTTTCCACTCACATCTGCCTTGTATACCTTTTATTAGTCGCCTTTCATTCGTCCTCTTAACATAACCAAAGCATCTAAGCACACTCCTTTAAATTTTTGTCACTACATCTTCCTTTAACCCGCAATGCGCAACATTTTTTTTACACGTTGCCCCACACTAGGAATTTATCCTATATCGTGGGTGCGTTTACAAACATTCAAACTCACATACACAAACAGCCAGACCCGGAACAACTACTTGTAGATCATACAAATATTTGTTCCGTGCGGGAATCGAACCCGCGACACGCAGCGCAGCAGTAAATCGCTTAACCACTGCGCCAACCATGCCGTCATTCATAGACACACACATGCTTCTAAAGATTACAAATATTTTCAGAGAATGTCACCCGTGCAGTCAGACAGAAGCCAAAGTGATTCTATGAAATTTTTGCTATACCAATTTTTAACACCAAACACCTCAAACTAAGTGGATGTAAAGGTGAACAATGTTCCTTACAGGAAGTGACGTAAGATCTCATTAAAATCCTATTACGCTATGAAGCAATTACAATAATCCAACAGCTAAGTATGTTTCAACCATAACTTTTTTATAGTTTGAAATAAATTGAAAATAATTTCAAGCGATGATTTTTATGTTTGACATAAAAGTACCGCTTTTAGCCTATGTGTTAATCTCAAGTCGTAGCTGAGATATTATGAACTCTTTTAAAGCCTTATTTCTTTATTTTCCCGTTTTTTTATATATTTAATTAATAATGTGAATGGAATAATCCTCAAGCTTAATATACAATAGAATAAAAGCTTTTGTTGTACAAATCTTTACAGAATCTATGATGGTACAGAATCGTTAATGATTTAACGATTTAAGAGTAAAAGATCGATGATCGATACTGAAATAAAATATTTTTAGTCTACAATTAATACATATATTACACAGCAAGACTTGACACTCTTATAACAAGAGAGCCAGGGGATTCATTACGATTTATTACTCAAAACATAAATCCCCCAGCTATTCAATGAAGGAATAAAGAAAAATCTTCCTCAACTTTAAAATAAATCTAATACCCGTTAACGGTATTGTTTGAGACACAGTATAGTAAAACTAAAGCTTGACTCTAAAAACCTGACCCAATTGCTCATAATATAGACTTATAGTCAGGTCTTAAGACTCATCCTGAAACGATAAACCTCGTCACCCACCATAAAATACCAACTTTTTACTACCACGGCAAGTAGACGCAGTTTCCGGCAAGTGTGTGAAGAACTGGCTACAACTCTACTGTGACTGATAGAATTAACATTTGATGGTAATCGTTACGTACTAACGACTACATATTAAGCTATATAATTCTAGTATAAGCTGACTTTGCTTTGTTTAAACTTTCCGTACAAAGAGAGGTCAGCTTCTACTGGAAATCTACGTATAACTTGATGTGTCGTCGTGAGTACCTGCTATTCCCATAGCAGGTACTAAGAATCTCATAAGAATTAATTGTTTTTATTCATACGAATACCGTTAACTGTTCACTAGATTTTACGGCGTTGATTCATATTAAGTTAGTAGTCAATGTTCTTTGGTTTTTTGTTTGGTAAATTAATTTCGGTAGAAGCACCTGCCGTCTTTGTTTGTTAGAGACTAGCTTGGTTTTAGATGTCTGATGATTTGGCTTAATTTACGCTTTGAATTAAAATATCAATTTAAACTTGCTCATGTCTATTCGGTATCTACTGTCGGATCTATTTTGGTAAATTATTACTTTTTACAAAATCTTTAACGGTAGCTTTGCATAATGAAAATATTGATGATTATGACAAAATAATGAACCAAATAAGCAACTTTTGTAAGATTGATTTTTACCACGAATGTACCACAAATTGTACCTACCTACTCTGAATGGAAAACCACCACCGGAAATGATCAGCCCTAAATCAAGTCGATGACATTTTATTGATAGAGAATGGAACGGAGCTTTTCCAGAGTCGAGCGAGGTGCTTTGTCACTTTGTGGTCATTCATAATACTTTTCGAAATAGAATTTGTACGATACAAGGCTTGCGGTTTCGATAAAAATTTCATGTTGACTGCTTGGTCCGAAAATAATTTAAAATCTATCCACATCTTTTTCAACAATGTCATTTTATTTGTATTTTTGATTATACATTGGAAAGAAGTTTTGGACTTTGCACAAGTCATTTTGCACACACAAGACCTTGTGTAAGCAAAATGACTTGTGCTAAAAAAAAAAATTATGATGATGAATTTGTCGGAGTAAACTTGGCAGGAGTTATTCTTTAGGCTCTGCGATAGGCGTTGACTGATGAAGCCTTGTGAAGCTCGTTAAATCATGAAACACAAACAATAATTGTAAAAGGTTAAATGTTTTTTTAACAATTGTGGCCATGAAAAACGTAAGTATATATTTATATAAAAATTAAATTAGGTCATACATTATTTACATCATATTAAAAGCTACAAACACTTTCAAATAACCCGCCCCTAACTGTTCCCAGCGCAAAAGTGCCCAAAACGCTTGCTACATTGCCACGCTGGATGGCAATGGCTAACCTCTGCACTAAGAACGAGCCGGAGCGGAAGTCACCCGTTTTGTCACTTATCAAAGGTTAAATTAAAAATACAGAGGCAGATACAACCATATTTTCCAGTACCTATCCTTAAACCAATATCCAATATTATTCATTCGAAAATCATCAATTTCATTCAGTTTGTTTTAAAGACAAACATTTAATAGACTGGAATACTTTAAGAGGTAAGTAGGCTGGGAGTTTGTGCCAAACTGTGCAAATTGAAAATATTATACTCACTCATTAGGCGTTATATGGGATACTTGAAACATTAAAGCGGCACAAATATCTCATTTCAATTATTTTCTGCAGGAGGACCTTATTGTGCTGTCCACGTTGACTAATTGACGGGTACTTCACAGTTCAATTTTTAATGGTTTTTATTTACAAATGACTGGTTTCAGTTAATAAATACGTCGTAATTATGCGAGTGCTGTGACCCCGTTCGAGGCGCGGAGACGCGGAGAATCGGAGATAAAGGTTGGTCCAGTCGTGGGGCACAAACATAAGATCTGTCAGCAATCCATCAGTTCGTTTTTGTTGCCATTCAGCACACGTGTGGAGGCGTTGGTACAAATGGCGTTACACAATGGCTAACCTTGGGCTTGAAGTTCATTAATGGCACACTCGAGCACTTGATCCAATTTGAACGGACTTTTTTTTACCAAGAATACGAATAACATGGTTATTAGTAATCAACGGCTATTGTTTGCGGTTTTCATTGTTTGGTTTGTTTTTACATAAAAAGAACTGATTTTCCGACGTGTTACTCGTATAGGGTCATCTGACGCGCAAAGACAAACAAGAGCTAGCACACCTAGGAAAGATCTGCCCAACACTATTCAACCGAAATTAAAAGTTGTCAAACATAGCCCGAGGTATCAGTCTGTATTTTTATACAACAAGTTGCCTATAGATTTCAAAACCATATACAGTGTTAACTTATTTAAAAGCAAATTGAGGACCTATTTATTGGGGAAAGGCTATTACAGTATCAATGAATTCCTAGATGACATATGACATTGTAACATATGATTGATCGTACTAATTTGACATTTATTATTTATGATCTCTTATTATTATTATTATTGGATTGTTGATTTTCTTATTATTATTGTACTTGAATTTTTAATTGACCGTTATTGTTTTTATTGACTTTTATAAATGTATTTAATGAATTTTATTTTAATTGCAATTGTATAATGTTACTTTTTAAATTTTCAACACAATGTACCTATATTTTTATGAAATAAATTACTTATGACTTAAGACTTATCTACAAACTTACCTCGTAAGAAAAATCTACTGTAAGAAAATATTAATTTTATTACTTAAGTAATAATTATTTTGTCATAACGTATAAACTTGGAAGCTTAAGTTCATTGCTGTAATAAATTTTAATAATACCCATTACTTTTGAAAGATTAATCAAATAAAGTTATAGATGTAACGAAACAGAAAACATTAAATAACAATATTTTTGTTCAAAAGCCTTGGCCATAATATGTAAAATAACAAGGTACTAAAAATGCGAATTGGCTAAGACCAGTAACATAAACTTAGCTGAAATTAATAGCTCGTACAGTTAGATGGTTTACAGCAGATCTATTGCTTCATCATAAAGTATCAAGTCAACGTTAATAATCTTCGCCGCTAACTTAAATCGATCCTTAAGGCGCGGTACGAAGCAAACCTTTAGGTATTTCATAGCCGGAACAAATATGGTCGAAAATGGTGATGCGTTTGGTCTCGTGTCTGCCAATATCAAAGTTATATCAGTTTTTTTTTTTTTTTTAATACACCAATAGGTAAATAGAGATCGGATATTCGGATGCATATTCACCTAAAGTAGAGATGTTGGCTAATATGGAATGCGCTTTTGTGTCGAAAAAAATTCCGCGGTTTTGGAATCTACAAATTTAGGTTTCTGATTATAGAATCGTATGTATATTTACTTAAGTAAGTATTCCTTATGGAATGCAGTTTTGTATCGATAGTAAACTCCTAATATTAAATAAATATGCATCGGAATAGTTAGATATGGAATCCAAGACTCCCGGGTTTTTTTTTTAATAAATATTTTTTAGAAGGCGCTTACATATTACGCATTCGACTAGTTACGCATTCCCGGTGTTCCAGGCATCACAGGATTTGGTTTACAATAATAATATTTTAAGAAGCCACTTTTATATTTTCATAGCTAAAAATTTACTTTAGGTAAATATGCATCCAAATATCCGATCTCTACCAATAAATTAAAACATTTTTACGTATTTTTTTTTCTTTATTTGATTAAATATCCTTTTTTATGGTTAAAAAAAAAGAAAAGTTTTCCTTCAAAATATTGAGCATTTTGAGACGAAAAAGTTATTTTATGCGCGATTATTTCTATAAAATATTTTAGTATAAGTCTTTTTTTTTATACACTTGACTGCACTCTGTATTTTTTTGGGTATGAAAAATATATATAACAATACGGCTAACTGTGCCACGAAAGAGGACGTTTTACGGTGTCCGTTTGGGTAGCGCCTTAATTAACATTCATGCAAAATAAATAATATCTGTTGCAGGTACCTATATTGATAAAATGGTTGAATTAAGAAATCTCTAGAAAATTAAGTGAAAAATATTGTAAGCCGCTTTAATTTTCCACGAAGATCAATACTGAGGTTCAATTCTCTTTATTATAATTCTGTAAAGCCATATTTGTTACGGTCTCGAATCATATTTTAATCAACATACAACCTGACTTGCAAATTGCAGAAAATGTAAGAAAAATTGAATTTTGCGGGCTGCCTCTACGCATCTCCCTTAAACCATATTCAAAATGTAGCTGCTACATAATACACGGTTTCATACTATAATAGTACATTACTTATCAAGGTCTGTAAAAGAAAGAAAGCCCGAAATCGCAGGTATTTGTGACCCGAGCCGCAGGCGAGGGTTGTAAATATGTGATAGAGGGCTTTCTTTTTTACTGCCCGTGGTGAGTACACAATTTTACGTCTTCACCTGGCCATAATGCGAGTTTTACCGTACGCATAGCGTGCGGTAAAACTCACATTATGACCAGCAGTGCTATTCTGTAACCATCTCACCGTGAAATCTTAGGTGAAGTGAACGTGGAGTGAGCTGTCAATAGTGTCAATCCCTAGCATCAGGTGGAATTACACGTCACTTCAAGCTCACTTCACCTAAGTTTTCACCGTGAGATTTTTACAGAATTGCTCTACCAGGTGTGACGTAAAAGTAATTGCTGAACTAAGTTTACAATATTACACATAAATAGAAGTGGATTTACATTTAGCTTTACAGGTGGTTATATCGTAATATACATGTAAAACGTTTAAGAGCGCGTAATACGGTCCACTAGCACCACTCTTTCAAAAAAATATTATCTCGTGACTGAGAAGGAATTATGAAAAACAGCTCAATAAGGAACCTCGGTAAGTGTGTCTAGAATTTTCTAATACCTTTTATTACGTTTCATATTGTCAAAGTCAAAGTCAAATCATTTATTTCATATAAAATGCACTTTGAACGTCAAAAATGATATAAATAGTTAATTGATTCTAGTTGCCCCTTCCAAAAGGTAGTTATGTATGGAGAAGAATGGGCAAGAAACTCCATACTTACTCTTTTAAAATGTTAACAATAGTTTTTATACATTAATTAATAATTATAGGTGAAGACGATGTACCTAGAATAAAAATTACTTACCACAATTGGTAAAAACAATGAAAGTGAAGTAATGACAGAAAAAATAATAAATGCGATAGGTACTGAGAGCCGAAGCAACAAAATTTAATCTTAAGAAAAGCGGCCACATTCCTCTTGATCGTATTTTGTTGCTTCGTGTTTTAATATGAAACTTTATAAAAGGTATCAGTAAATTCTAGACACACGAGGTTCCTTATCGAGCCGTATGTCATAATTCATTCTCAGTCACGGGATGATATTTTTTTAAAGGAGTGGCGCTAGTGGACCGTTGTACGCCTCTTAACGCGTTTGTATGTTATGACATGTATTTACACATACAAAAACAATCAAATTCAAAATATTTTTTGTCACATAAACCTACATGGGCACTTATGAAACGTCAGAACCTAGGTAAACGGTTCCAATTTCGTTTCCTATGGAGAAGAACCGTTAATAAACACCACGGTTACTCTTTTAAAAAGAATTTATTTTTACAATATTTTCAGATAACCGTATTAATATAATTATTTTTATTATTTGTTATGATTATTCCACAAATCCCCCCTAAAAATCCCCCTTAGGAGGAAAAATGGAATCTATAAAAAACAGTCTAGAATTCACCCCTCATAATCGTGCTTAGGGGGGAAAACTAGAATTGAAAAAAAAAAAAAAAAAACTTATTCCAAGACCCCCTCTGAAAGTGATTTTTTTTACATTAGGGTTCAGTTTTCCTCACTGAGGGGGATTCTCTGGGGGATTAGTGAAATAAGCAGGGGTCAAACTCAAACTCAAACTCAAAGCATTTATTTCAAATAAACCAATTACAGGCACTTTTGAATTGTCAAGGGGTCGGTCAGTCAGAAAGATGAAGCTAGTTGCCCATTCCAAAGCGTAGTAGGTTCCTATGGAGAAGAACGGACAAGAAACTCCATGGACACTCTTTTAAAACAAAATATTGTTACAAAATATGGGTTACATCATTCATGTTGAAGTTATACATGTGAGAACAATGTAGAAAGACGTGCACGTTAGAAGCGTCCGTAATAGAAACAATTCAAAAATTAAAATAAGCCGTGGCAGCTAAGAGATGACCAGTCCCAACTGACGGCGCCCGTTCACGAACATGACGCATGGATCAGCACCATTTAGCTCAACCATTTTGAAGGGAACTTAATGATCCAACACACACGCCACCACCAGCGAGACATTTGAGTGAGCATGACATACTCTCAGCCGCCAGGGCACATTCAAGTCAATAAAAGACATATTACCCGGTAAATGGTAGCTCTATAGTACATAGTACTCACACCTGTGCTATGCAATTATATAATTCAAGGACATTGAGTTTATACAATGCAAAAATAGTTTACAATCTTCAGCAGCTCCAACATGATTGTCAAATGTTAATTAACTAGCTGAGGTTGTGGAGCAGGACCAGCATTCAGCCAAGCATTTTTATCAGCGATGTAATCCCCCAACTTATAATATGCCTGCCTGCATAGTGTGCGTTTTATACAAGATTTAAATTTAGTCTCATTCAGTTGAAGTATGTGGGGAGGAATTTTATTGTAACATTTTAAACAGTACCCCATGAAAGATGAGTCTACTTTAGCCAGTCTGAAACCTGGTTGAGCTAATAGGGTGAATTCTAGACTGGTTTTTATATATTCCACTTTTCCTCCTAAGGGGGATTTTTCAGGGGGGATTTGTGGAATAAGCCGTTAATATGTATGGGAGGAAGGTGTATGCTTTTTATCACATTGAAAAACTACACGCTTTGAACAATTATCATAATAAAATTGGCGATTGAAACTTGGCGGAAAAATTAGCAAGCAGGTGTAGTAAATAATACTACCTAACTGCCGCATACAGAGGTGTCCTTTAATAAAGAGTGTAAGTAAATTTACTTTACTTTAGAAAGCTCACTCCATCGTAGACTTTGTCTCTGTCACCCAGACCTAGACTAAAGTCAAGAGCAAACCAATAGTCAAAAAAAAAAAAAACAGTCATTAACTTCTATTTAGGCTATCAATCTTAGCAAATGTCAACAAAATTGTAATGATCTAAATCTGTCATATTTTTGATAGACAATATTCCAAGATGTAAGCTATTCTCAATCCGCGAGTGCGACAGTAAGAGAGCAAAAATGCTAATTAAATTACAGGCAAAGTAGAATCTCAAAGGAATGCCTTGTCTTCTCGCCAAGCGACGATTAGATTCCTTTGCATTTATAAATATTTCATGAACAACAAACTCATTTTATTACTTAAATCCGACTGTATTAATTGGACGCGGCGATACTGATGTAAATTTCAACGGCAAGGCATTGCAATCAAAGGGCAGTAGTACAACAGTTCATTGAGTTCTAAAAAGAGATGATTCCTATCGAAGAACCAGCTAAAGGTGTCGAGGACCTTGAAAGTCTTTGAGAAAATTCTAGAAAAACACAGTATTTAAATAGAAATGTTTACCAACAATCAGTTCATAAAATTCGAGGGAGTTATTGAATTAATCAGTGGTATTTCAATTGCTAAGCACTTTGGTACGTCTGCGCAATTATTATTTTTTGTATTGATAAGCCATTTTACTCCGATTTTTGGAGTTCTATTAACTACTACTAATAAGCAAGTATGATTGTATCTACTTTTTATTCTAATTCTTTAAATAATACATATTTTGTCAATTTTAGCGACGCAGCGAATAAACAGGTATGACGCAGATACACGCTGTATTATGCGTGTCACGATATTTCCCAGTGAAGGGTCACGGAACATCGGGTTCATCACGACTCAGATTATGCGTAAGAACTAAGTGATAACTGGAGCTTCATTATAGTACTCTAAACAATTAAATAACAAGCAGAATATTAGGGGTAACGCAGGGGTTAAAATCTAATGTCAAGTTAATGATCGGGGGCTCGAATTGTAGTTGGCAATAAAGCTGAGCCCAAACCAACACGAACAGAGTAGAGAGAGTAGTATATTGTTTTTACCTCCCCTTGATCCCGGGCAGTCAACCCATCTTCCAACCTACCACAGCAGTCTTCAATTACGAGTATCGTTTAGTTAATGATACATTAAAGACAGTCCTGCCTACTCCCATGTACGTACGTTTGAAAAATTAGACTTCTGCTAATTTAAACCTCTTTACGTAACGCCGTTCTTCGATTTATTAAGAGCAGATAAATGCTCGTAATTTGCACAGCTGCAGTATATTGCTCGCGGCTCCCGTGCATAATGTATGCGTAGGCAAACGATTGACGGACGACCAGTCGTTTTCATTTATACATCTGGTCTTAATTGCTTCAAAACTATCTGTTATGCTAATTGAATCAATATGGCACGTGCGTTAACTACCTTTTGAAAATTAAAATCTGCATTATTTCGAAAGCATACAGGAAATCGCAATAAAAAGGTTTTGATCATAATTGTGCTCTTTATTCGCCGCCATTCATATGAATGCAGCATGTGATAGTTTTTTCTTCGTAACGACTCGATTTGAAAATATAATCTCAAAATAAAACTTTTATCGTTTCCCTTCTAAACAGAAATATCTGGCAATCTTTGGACAGGGTAATCATTAATTTAAAAAAGTTTAAAGACATGGGACTACTTGCTAATTCTTGAGATGAGAATTCTTTTGTAAGATTATGGAATAGCTTTTTAAACATATTATTTTACACTAGAATAAATGAGACATGGAGTCTCATTTATTTTAGCGTAAAAGAAAGAGTTGATTTGCCTATATTCTACCTTAATGGGGTAATTCCAGTACTGTTGAATCTTAATTTTAATTAAAATGGACGTAATTATAATTTAATCTCAACTCGTAATTATATTAAACAATTCTTGCGGGATTTACTTACTAAGGAACGAGTAAAATACATTATGATATCTTCATGCATCTCTGGCCTATGCCGCAAAAATATATGCAGCATAATTATGCACCAAATTTATACATGTAATGTGCATATTAAAATAAGTTATACATTTTATATTTCATATTTTACATGCTGTAATACTTCAGCCGCTACATACCTAAATCACTACATTATACATGAAATGTAACTACATGTAAATTGTTGTACATGTATATTATGTGTAGTAAGTATATGTACAACGAAAATTATTTAACACTTTATTACTTTTACATAACATTCACGAATCACTGCTGTTCAGCATGTCCCCAAGTAAATAGGTAGACATGTTTATCTTATTCTAATGTAAGTCAAAGTCAGAGAAATTAATTATTTATCAATTTGACTACCGACTTAAATTGTCGGTATATTTGAATCCCAACTGTCATTCTTTGACAGTTTTATGAAATGGCTGTCAATCAATCAACTCAGTCTTTCACAGTCCATTGCCGGACATAGGCCTCTCCTAGGCTGCGCCTCGACTCCTTGTTCTCCGCCTTCCGCATCCAGTCTGACCTAGCCACCTTCTTAAGGTCGTCGGTCCATCTAGCTGGAGGGCGTCCAACACTACGCTTACCGATACACGGTCTCCATTCCAGGACTAGTCTGCTGAACCGGCCATCGGTCTTTCGACAAATATGACCCACTGCCACTTCGCCTTCAACTCCAGTTCTTTTTCCGATAATTTAATTCCTGATTTTATCCTTCAAAGGGACTTTGAACATAGCCCACTCCATAGGGCGCTGGGCTGAAATAGCTGTAAATTAACATAGTGCTTCAATTTGATGGTCAATTAATTATTATATTTCCTTGACTGCACAACGAAAATTATTTAACACCTTGTTACATTTACTTAACATCTGCAAAACGATACACTGCTGTTCAGCATGTCAACAAGTAGACATGGCATGACGAGATGAGTTTGTGTTATTTTAATGTCACATACATACATGAACGAACCGAATTGTGTCACTGACTCTACTCTTTGCCTAATCGGACATGTGTTATATATGCTATACTGTAGAAGTATTATTATTATGAATACGATGTTATTTCACAGGCAATATTTTTTCTTAATACCGATCTTCTTTTGTTGCGTGTGCAGATGTGTTGGCAGTGTTGTCAGTCTAATTGGATCTTAAATAATTGCTGGCCTTTATATTAGTAGAAAACGTGACACTTTCAGAGAAAACCGTTTGAACCATTGAGGTTCGTCGTACCTCGTACAGGACAATTTTCACGAAAACGTAGATTAGTATGTTGCTTGTTTCCGAATAAAAAAAAATGATTATAATCCGATCCAGCCCGTCCCTTGCTGTCCTCCCCCAGCGTAGCCCTAAGCCGAGGTCCGTAGCCCCGCAGCACCCCCCTGCGGGCCGCATCCTCTTAGCGTGTAGTCGCTTAGTTTTAAGTTTTATGCCCTGGCTGGAGGCCTTAATTTATTGAGGCAACCACAGGAAAGTCCGGTTAAGCAGCAGACAACCTCCTAGGTTGAAATGCAAGACCCAATTATTAAAGAAAAATAAAAATATTATGTATTGTCGTCTGTAGTTCCGTTCCTCGTTTCCGAATGGTCTACTGTTCAGACAATATTCATCGTCTTAGATAATATTGCTTCTTGTGTTTCAGATCCTTGAACGAGCACATCCCTTGAAATTTAGAAGGTCACATTAGGAAAAATATTGTGTAATAATCGGGTTCGGTCATATCAAGCTGATTTCAGACTACGCTATAATTTATAATAGCATATAGTATAATTATCTCATAGCACAACAATATCGCGCACCATACATTCCAATAATTTATAGTACAATACAGTACAGTGTGAACGTGTCCATAACAATGTATGGTGCGCGATATTGTTGTGCTATGAGCTATATACTATATGCTATTATATTATAGCATAGTCTGAAATAAAAGATAAAAGAAAAGTAATTTCATAGCATGTTGGCGCGCTGGACCATTTAAAATAAATACGTTAATCATACTTTACAAAGAGTTCAGACTAAAAAACAAATAAAATTTAAAAAACAAATTAAAAAAAAACTGCTAGACCTAATTTTTCTTAATCTAGAACATATTTCAATTCGTTACACAAATTGACCTTGAAAAAACCTGACCTTGAGCACAGTATAGGAAACAAAACGGCATATCTATTCTGAATGAAGGCGGTCCGTTGGTCGTGGTGTAACGCGAACGATAGGCCAAGGCCGTGTGACATAACACCTTACGTGTCGCGCCGTTAGCTGCGCACGCGCACCGCTACGCCGCCGCCGGCTTTAACGACGAGCACAACTTTTTATGTGTATACACTTACTTGCGGAGTTGCGGCTGCTACAGGTTCAAAGTTATTTATAAACTTGCATTTTATTTTTATAATGTTTTAATATTGAACATGGCTGGTGCTGTAATAGGCGTAATAAAAATAACATTGGTTTCTTTTTTAAATAATTTTGCCCATAAGTTAACTGTTCTATTTACTTTCATTAATTCCTTTAGCAAAAAAAGACGTGTGGCACTCGGGGACTGCCGCGGTAAAGCTATTGCATAGCATTTTGTATCAACTTATGCAATTATAATTATTTATTTATTTTATTTATGCAGTATTTCTTTTTCTTTGATATTAATTTTTTTTTTTTTTTTCGTTGCGGAATTTCTGGATTCGGTCCCCGCGCTTAAGGCCCGCGATAGAAGCTATGCAATAGCTTAAAAACAAAATAAATAAGTGCTGAACGTCGTAAAAGTGTATAACTACGTAAACAAAGTCAAATACTATTCAAATATAAGCATAATAACAACTTTAAAATAGACGAAAGTATTGAACCTAAAGTAATTTTAAATAAAAAAAGAGTGACAAACTGTTTTGACAGCGAAAAAATTCCATGTACATGAGTCATTTCCAACCGTCTAGTCAAGTTTAAAAATTGTTCAACTGGAATGGTATCAACTATTTGGCAAGCTTTAATTAAGTCATTGTAGCCTTGCGGTGCAACAGGGGAACTGAATGTACTCGTAATCGACTGCTCGTGAGTTCAAACCCCACTATCAACAATCACTTTTTGTGAAGATCATAATTTAATAAACTAATATTTATAAGAATAAAATACGGAGTACACAGAAAAAAGGAACTGCCAGAAATTATTAGATCACTAGAGGGTACTGGTGTAGGAAAACCGTCGGAGTGGGGAGCGTGAGGTTTTTTCGTTACGGAATTTCTGGATTCGGTCCCCGCGCTCAAGGCCCGCGATAGAAGCTATGCAATAGCTTAATAATTATTGTGTACACGGTTTAGTGCCGTTTACACAGAGTTTTATTTCAAAATAACTGTAATAAAGTAGTGTTTAGTTTAACAGATAGAGCAGTCTTCAGAGCAATCAGTTAACATCCTTATTTCCATTTCTTATTAGTGAACGAACAAATCTTCTTCCTCATTGATAGTAACATAGCGTGATGAGAATTCGAATCTTATCTGACGATTAATGGTTTCTAACTGTTTATCAGTCTGTTTCATAAAGATTACTCGGAAATTACTCATTTGAATGGATTCATAATTATGCGTCATCTACGTGTCATTCCGACATTGGTATGCATATTTTTCCGATTTGCATTTTATAGTGAGAATTAGAATATAGCCTTGGGGTACCTATCCAGGTGTGGTGCTGTAGTTTTATTTACCTGAGATGAATGGTATCCCTGAAAATATACTGGTTCAGTTGATCAACTTTTCGTGGTACAGTCTATATAGCGATGTATATTATTTTCATCTGAAAACCTACTCTGAGTTGTTGCCAATTATAATCTTTTAGTATTATACTATACAGGTTGTACACACGCCTACGATCTATCATTGTACGGAAATCCAATAAAATACGAGATCAGCTTATACTGGAAATGTATAGTTTGATATATAGCCGTGTGTACCTACGTAATATTATACTTCATGAAGAAATTCATTTTAGAATATTGGAAAATAAGAAAAGGCAGAAGCAAAAAAAATCTATCTGCCTAGCCTTTTCCCAACTATGTTGGGGTCGGCTTCCAGTCTAACCGGATGCAGCTGAATACCAGTATTTTATATGGAGCGACTGCCTATATGACCTCCACAAACCAATAACTGGATAGCACGATACCCCTTGGTAAGACTGGCTGCCAGACTTTTTTTGGGCTTCTGACGCCCCGTAACGACTGTCAAAGATCCACGAATGACAGCCGGGACCGACGGCTTAACGTGCATTCTGAGGCACAGAGGAGTCTCGGTATGTAAAGATGGTCACCCATCCACGGCCCAACCCCGGCAAGCGCAGCTTAACCTGACGGATCGACCCGTGCGGCTGTTATTACTTAGCCACAAGCTCCTCAAGAAAAGGCAGAAACAATACAGAATTAATTTCCCGGAAAATTCACAGACCCGTGCTATTTAAGAACAGGTGCACCAGGCACGGTAGATGGAATGGAATTAGGGCGATAGGATACCTCAATCAGTTTGTAAAACAATATTGTAGAATACATAGTTAGGGCTTAAATCGAGAGTCCTCCGTCACCCCAATGCTGTTAATTCGCCTTTCTACACACTGGTGCCGATTCCCTTGTTCACAAACTAAACTAAATTTAAGTTCTGTGCATCTTTTTCTTTCTATTTCATTAAGAAAAGGACAGAAGATACATTTAAGTTTAGTCCTGTCAAATTAATCAGTGCTTGACGTAATTTTAGTAGGCAAGTTTTTAATCACGTCTAAACTTGTTTGGAGTAGTGACAGGTGCTGATTAATGTGACAGGACTAAACTAAAATTTATCTTCTATCTTTTCTTAATGAAATAGAAACAAAAAGATGCACTGAACTTAAATTTTATAGTTTAGTTTGTGAACAAGGGAATCGGCATCATAGTTTACCTAACAGATACCTATAGATATCCTCCATATTTATTATATGCCCTCAGCCAAAGTGTGGAACTCTCTGCCAGCGTCTGCGTTCCCTTCAACATATAACCCATTTGCCTTCAAAGCAAGAGTGAACAGGCATCTTCTGGGTACGCTCGTTACATCATAGACCTTATCTATCGCTTTCCATCAGGCGAGATCGAAGTCAAGGGCAGGCTCGAGATCAGTAATAAAAAATTAAAAAAAATATATATATTACATTATATTATGTACAGATCATATTATATTATTTTTAATTGGGTTACTATGTCTGTAAGCAATGATCCAGTAACATATTTGTCCAAGATTGCCATCTTTGAAAATATTATTATGCGCGCGCGAGTCAAGCCGTTTATACGTTTTTATTTACGTCGTATTTTACCGCTTAGCCGTGTCTCGTAAAGAGGAAAATTTACAAAGATAAACACGGTGATAACGGTAAAAATGTGAACTCAGCAATTATACCATATCATCTCGCTTCAAACCGTTTGTGGTAGTAATAGAAATGACCGGTAACTTGATTTTTTTGCTGGAAAATGTTATCATTTATCCAGGCTTCATATCCGTAGTTATTATGAGCAAGGTTTTAATAAAAAATAAAAAAACAACTTTGTCTCTGTCACCTCTGACCTAGACTAGAGTCAAGAGCAAACCCATCTAAAAATAAATTGTATTTAAATGCCTTAAAACTATCATTACATGTCACACCTAATGTGATAGTCAAGTCACACACAGAATTAAAATTCAAGCTCAAAATACATCTCAAGATCATAATGATCATTGCTTGTACTCGTAACACAGTGTAAACAAATAGTACTTTTGCGAATTCACCCCAGTGACATGTAAATATATCAATTTCGACGTGAATATACATAATTGATGGTGTGAATTGCTCGAGTCAGAGGGGTTTTGGCCAGCAAGTTGGTCCTGGCTGATTGTATGACTGGCAGTGGCGGGGGCCGTCAAAGTCAAAGCATTTATTTCAAATAGGCACATAAATGGTACTATTGAACGTCAAAATTTACACGGAAATAAAATTGATTCTAGTTGCTCCTTCCAAAAGGTAGTTTCGCATGGAGAAGAATGGGCAAGAAACTCCACCGTTACTTTTTAAAACTGTTTTACAATAGTTTGTATACATCAATATTATATCATTACATGTGAAGACGATGTACCTAGAATAAAATTACTATACCACAACAGGTAATAACAATCAAAAATTAAGCATTGACGGATAAATTAATCGTTGCCTCCACACGGTTTGGTACGTAAAATTGCAAACGCTGCAACACTCTCGGGTTGAGCTACGAGTAGGTATAGAGCTCAACCCGAGAGTGTTGTGTTGTGTTGTGTGTAGGCCTCGGAGCAATAATGGCAGTAATGATTGTGGTGGATAATGTAATGTTCTTCCTTCGAGACGAATCCTAAAGAAAGAACCTCAACATCTTTGCTGTTCCTGGTTTGTAAACGCTGCGGGGTTAATCCCTTACCATCATGTAGGTAAGTCTAGTTCGACTTGTTCACATTCTCTACTACATATAATACAACTACGGCGATTAAAATATTATGCCATTATACACTGATATATGAACAAACATATTCCCATAATCGCTTCTTACGATACATGAGAAAAATAGTGGGATATCGCCTTATAGCTTCCCTTATTGCTTCCTATAGCTTAATAAATCTTAATGATAAAACCGCAAATGCCGACACATTACGCCGTCGTTACGTCTCCGTGTCGTACCGCGTCGCAACGTCGCACGGCGGGAGCCAACCAACGGGACCGCCAATCAGAGATTACGTAGAAAATAGCGTGTCTTCACAAATAGAGATTCAAGCCGCATATGTACCAGAACATAAAATTAACTAGAAAATATAATGGTGTTGTTTCAAGCTTCAGTATAACCATCTCACAAATTTTATTTTGTTTCCTACCGAAACTGTGCGAAACTGTATCCATAAGTAGTAAAACCCAGGTTGTAGGAATTTGTATACTGTATTGTTTAGTAGAAATAAACTATTATACATATTTCATGTTATCTTAACTAGGATCTCTATTGCAGTACGTTAGAAGAACGGTTTAAGACAGTCGGTTTCCTTTTGACGTCATTGTATACGTTTTCCGTTGAAGTCGAATTGCTTTTATCAACTGACCAATAAAGAAACTAAAATAAAATAAAATTAATATTACCTGTTCGGTCTACGTAGCTACAACACTGAAAAAATATTTAGCCTAACTAGGTACTTCGGCTATTTCAGGAAAAATCAAAGTTTGACAAGACTTTATAAAAGTTAACTTGATTTAATAAAAGTGATACACAACAGCCAGCACAGGTTTTGGTTACATGTTGCATAAAGTTATGTGGTCACTTTTTTGTGTTACATGTTGACGAAAGTTTGGTTATGCATAAGTAAACATTTTTTTCAATGAATCTATACTAATATTATAAAAAGCGGAGAGCGAATTTTGTGAGTCTGTGTACATGTGGAGAAAGAAAGAAATAATGTAAAATATTTTATTTGGGACGCGCACAAGAAATACAAACAGTAAAAAATAAAATAAATTGCATTTAAAACTAACAAAATGTACCCTGTACAGACTAACATAATAGAAAAAGACCTGTGCGAGGCCAAAAAGGCCGCTATCTCAGCATAATGCTGCGATATTTAAAAAATAAATACCGCAACGCTGGTATTCTGATAGGGCCCGCAGTATGCCTACGGTTATTATTATTATAGCTATCCGAAGAGAGCTACTCTTCTCAGAGCTATATGAAAGTACGTTTTTGAAAACGATCGGTTCGAATTTTAGGGTTCCGTACCTCAAAAAGGATCACTCGTGAGTCTTTCTGCCTGTTACAGCCAATTTGCTCCGAATGTACTGGGCCGATTGAGTTGAAAGGTACAAATATGAATTTCTTTGTCCCAACCACGGATGTGCAACATAAATAAACGAAATTTGTAAATTAATTACAATAAATGAATACGGGGGGCAAATTAGAAAAAAAAATGGTTTTGCAAGCTGTACCGTGTGACATAACAAATGAAAGGGCTTATTGTAAAGAGATATCAGATATATTTTTTTATAATTTAAAACAAATACTTTTAAAGTTATTTAATAAAATAGATTAAAATTGACGAATACCCCTTTTATCTCCGAAACTAGTTAGTCTAAATTTTTTTAATAATTACAGAAAATAGTTCTTTACTTATAGATTTAGGTAATCTCTAAGTAAAAAACAGGAAAACCTATAAGAAATCTATGGTCTTAAAATAACATAGTAACTGCCGAATACTCAATTCAATTTTAAGTCGCCGTTAAGTCTAATGCTGTCTCTGTCACTTTAAACTGTTTTGTAGCGACAGAAACACTTATAAGAACGTCTTAAAGTTAAGTAACGTTTGAGTATTTGGGCATAAATCTCTCAATATCGTGCGTACAAACTTACATTTACAGTTGGAATGTATGCAAACTCAAGCTCAAACTCAAATCATTTATTTCAATTAAACCATTTACAGGCACTTTTGAATTGTCAAGGAGTCGGTCAGTAAGAAAAATGAAGCTACATTCCCATTCCAAAGCGTAGGTACCTATGGAGAAGAACGGGCAAGAAACTCCATGGACACTCTTTTAAATTAAATTGTTACAAAAATATTAGTTACACATATAATGTTGAATTTATATCAAAGTATTGCCCAACCTATTACATGCGGTATACCACAAGGCTCAATTATTGGGCCCCTGTTATTTTTAATCTATGTTAATGACATATGCCAGGTGTCTTTACATGGCGAAATTAGTCTATATGCAGATGACACATGTATATTTTATTATGGTTCCTCAATGAAAGAAATGATGGACTGTGCACAGTGGGATTTAGACAAATTACACGACTGGTTCCAAAATAATTTACTCACAATCAATATTATTAAAGACGAGCTATATTATATTTAAGGCAAAAAATAAACAATTACAAAACTGCCCTAAGCTTTATATTAATAAAATTCAATTGAAAGAATCGATCGAAGAGAAATACCTAAGGCTAATTTTGGACAGTGGATTAACATGGAAGTCGCATATAAACAAACTAAGATCTACGCTATCGTCACTATCAGGGCGTCTTTACAGTGTTGTTCGATGTTTGCCACGACAGGTTAGACTGAATATCTATCACTCCCTCGTCAGATCGCATCTAGATTATTTAATAGAAATATGGGGTAGTGCAGCCAAAACTAACCTAAACTGCATCCAAAGAATACAAAACAAACTAATAAAAATCTTATTTCATTATGACTTTCTCACACCAACAGATAAAATTTACTCCGAAACTAAATTAATGAATATAAAACAAATTTATTACTATAATACATGCATCTTAATAAAAAAAAAATAAAGACAAAAAGCTACACTCGGAACTTATTTTTAAAACTAACACCGAAAAAGGGTTAAGACCTCTCCTTAGCGCTAATGATATTTGTCTCCCGAGAACACGTGCAAATTACGGAAAGAAAAGTATTACATACGGAGGGGTTCACATGTTCAACAAACTACCAGCAGAAATAAAAACCTCTAAAAGTTTGCAAATATTTAAATCACAGTTAAAATGTTTTATTATTGACAAAATTTAAATCCGGCCCTGGTTTGTGTCTTCAATTTACCCACATTTTGATTTTTGTTTCACATGAATCTTGCTGCTACCTTCAATGTCTTGTTATGTACGTTAATTATTGTTGTCTTCTTTTAATATTTGTGCATGTCGTACTAGTTCTGCTCATGAATGTCATCATTATTATATAGTTAATATTTCTCATGAAATTTGTAGTAAATTTCTTTTGAGTAAATAAAGATTCTTTAACCACATAACTTAATGTGAGAACGATGTAAAAAAAAAAAAAACACGATCCAACACACGCGCCACCATCAGCGAGACATCTAAGTGAGCATGAAATACTCTCAGCCGCCAGGGCACATTCAAGTCAATGAAAGACATATTACCCGGTCAATGGTAGCTCTATAGTACATAGTACTCACACCTGGGAGAACTTGTTTTCAACTAAAATTTAAAATATGTTCTTGAGATAAATTCACCCCAACTACGGAACCCTTCATTGTGTGTGGTACAACACGCACTTGGCCGGTTATTATCTAAAAACACAGAAAACATTACATTTAATTAAGGTGTGCTCGTATTTCGCAAGTGATGACAAATCGTAGGTTTAGTAATAACTTCGTTCGTGATCAGACCATCACTAGAAATTAATGAATGGGTTGAAGAGCTCTGCCATAAAATGCCAATCAGCTCTGCTGTTACCAATACGGCGTTAATAATTCACACCTACAACACACACAAACAAAACACAACACACTTAAAAAGAAATAGGCTATAAGTATAAGTAGCATATCTAGCCACATTTTGGATGAAAACGGCTGCAAACTGTTTCGAGTGGAAATCGAATTTGGGAGGCCTACGTCTAGCAGTGGATTTTAAAAGGGCTGATTATGACGATCATAGGCCATGTCTCCGACACACTACACAAACCATTGTTTGAAAACGGTATTTTGTTTGCATAGTTCTTATAATTAATTCACTTTAATTTTATAGATGATTATTTACATTAAAAAAATATGATAATATGTTTTGCACCACTGTTCTGTCATTTTGACAGTGACATTTCTTGACATTACTTTGTTTACATAAATTATCTGAATTAGAGACTTTGGGTATAGGACTTTGCAGCTGACTAAATTTCATGACAATTAAAGAAATAAAAAAAGAAAACAATTCTTCTTCTTCCTGCTTTTGTCCCATATTACTCTGGGTCGAAAATGTTTTTAATTCTTCACTTTCGTTCTCCACTGTCAACCGCCATCTCTCACACAATCTATGCATCTTATCTTTGGTATTTTCTGTTTTAGTCGGATGCCCATAAATCAAATCAAAAATGATTCCCCGACTACTGCTGATTTATTGCATAGATATCTATATCAGAAGATAAATTATGTTTTTTTTTTAATCTGTGAAGACTCGATGACCTTTGCGAAGTCGTTGGTTATAATATCACGGAATTAATATAGTAGTTTTATTTTTGCACTAGCCTTGCAACAATGGTTAATGGTTTATATCATATAATCGCGTAGGTCGTGTGAGTAATGGTTTTATTATAGGCTGTCTGCAAACGCCCTCTCGAGTAACCTTGTTTTAACATTTAAGGTCGTTATAAGTGATCTCTCTGGTAAATCTTTATATTGTTCATAGTACAAGACATAAAACGTGCGTGATGAACTGGACTGCGAAAAAAAAAACAATTTTTTTATGGGTTTTTATTATGACACCATTTGTAAGATAAAGACAGACAGAACACACTAGTCACAAAAAATCGGCCAAGTACGTGTCAGACCACGCACTATGAAGGGTTCCGTAGTTGAAATGAATTTATCCCAAGAACAAACTTAAAATTGTAATTTTAACTGCAAGTTAAAGTCGGTCGACTATTACTCGGTAACTTGTAAAGCCTAGTTAACTGTGATAGTTTTCCTTTTAAGTTCGTTATATATACTGCTGCTGTGATTTTTTTCACATATCTAAGTACAATCATTTAGCTGGCAGGGAGGGGGACACTTGCCTCTAACAAAAATTTGCACTTTAAAGCTTAATATTACGCAAAGGGATCCCTAAATCGAAAA
Source organism: Dryobota labecula (assembly GCA_947523025.1). Classification (NCBI taxonomy): domain Eukaryota; kingdom Metazoa; phylum Arthropoda; class Insecta; order Lepidoptera; family Noctuidae; genus Dryobota; species Dryobota labecula. Next base: position 18,059,690 of record OX383287.1, on the reverse strand, counting down.
ATGGTTTTCACAAACCCAATATATATAATATTTTTGAACGGCCTATCCAACGTTACCCCACACTATGGGATAGATGACATAAAAAAAATATCATCCCCATTTCACGTGTAGCGGAGGTACCCTAGATAAATATATATTTCAAGATTTTATTTTACCACTTTGTCAGCGTGATTAATATGTATAGCCATACGGGCAGACAGACAAACGGACATAGCGAAACTATTGCAACTATTACATTGTTTACTACGGAATCCTAAAAAAGGCTTAGAAAGAGCTGGCCGTCCAAATTATCTGTAGAACCTGTAGTGCTTTCCAAGTAGGGATACTTGGAGAGCACTATGCAACAATGTTGCTGATGTACGTACAGACGCCATGGCCAGCACATCAAGCTACTACAATCTGTCAAATTTCTTTAATCGATTTTCAACTTTATCACTACATTATAAGGTTCAAGGTTGATTGCGAAAATTTGACAGTTTCGGGTAGCTTGACCTGCTGGCGTCTGTACATACGTGTTATACAAGTATATTCTTGTCACGAAACTAACCTTTCTGATATAGGTAAGGGATAGATTTCAAGATTTCATTAATGTGGGAATCTGTGTGCATGTCCATGTCTCATGTAAAGCTAATCTTTTATGTAATTAGAAGAAAGATATAACTACTAAAATGCATTTCTTATTTCTGAATGCGGATGTTGCCAATACAACCGTTCAAGCTTTTAAATAACCAAATAAAATACCATAAAGATAATGTAACTTCCTCTCCGAAAACTTAAATTACAATGACTTCGTTCATTAATTTCCTGCGGGAATCTTATAATATTCAAAGGCCAATTAATAGAAACTTAATAATCGCAGGCGTCATCCGGGTTACACTGCATCTATTAATACTCGACGTCCCGAGTCGTGATAAGCCGGTCGGCTGTCCGGTTTAACCTGTACCGCCGCGCCATCCGCTACCCACTACTTGCGCTGTATCCTACATCATTTTCTTTGAAATTTCGTAAGATTACCATCTGAATGGCTATTCTAGTCTGCATTAGTGTTGCGTATAAAAACGGTAAAAACATATCTATGCATTTATGCCATCGCCGCACAGTGGTTCGAAATCGACGCTCCGTGGACATTGAAATCAAAATTTCTTTAGACGAGAAATAAAAATCGGAATGGCTTTATTTCAGTATTATTTATAATATTTGGTAATATGACAGCTATAGACAGCACCATCTCCGAAAAAAAAAATATTTAATATTTTTTTGTATGAAGAAAAACACAAAAGTCGTTTTTTCTCATAACTTAATAAAACTTAAAGCCTGCGGCTTACATGGGGTGTTGTCCTACATGAGGCGATTCCGAAATGCTATAACACGCACACCCATGCGCGCCGCTTCACTCACAGCAGAGTGTTGAATTTCGAGAAATTCAGTTAGAGATTTTTACGTTGATTTATGTGTGATCTTGAAAATATACAAAGTAATTGACTTTAGTTTGCTAATTTGATTAGTTATAATGAGAAATAATGGAATATACAATATAAAAATACTAAAAAAAACACTCAAATTGAGACTTACAATATAAATAGATTTTGCAATCTTTCTTATAATAATTTAATTCGGTGTTAGTAGATACACAGTTTGACTTCTTAATTAACATTTAAAAAAAAAAGTACAAAAACTTATAACTAATACATAAAAATACTAAGAATAAGCAATTGTATAATTGAGAAATATATAAAATTTACACAAAAACATCAAACATTAAAATTTTGTCTACTGAGTTTCGTCATCGCTATCAAAGAATTCAAAATCAGAATCCATCATACTTGGCACCTCAACAAATTCAATGTTTTCCTTATCCATGGTATCCGGGTCAATTAAAAGAAGAGACTTCATTTCTTCAGTTAAATCATTTCTACTCTTATTTGTCAGTTTAGGTCGAATGCTTGACAAATATGGGTCTGAGGATACGATGAAACCATTAAAGATGTCATGGTTTGTCGCTCTGCGACAAAATTTCCGCGTATGATGTTCCCTGAGTTTTCTAAAATCTTTGTTTCGGGCCTCAGATGCCTCTTCTGATAGCTTTCCTATAGGCAAAATGTTGAAATGTTTTATTATTTCAGCTCCATGCAGCAGAAGTTTGTGGATACTGGAAGGCATGAAATACCAGCCATACAGTTCCACATACAGCTGCGCAGTTTCGTCGAGATAATTGGCAAACAAATCAATATTAATAGACTGTCCTGATGATACAACACGGAGAATAGTTGCGAATTTTTGGATGAGCTCCTGACTCAATCCAGTGATATTTGCAGTCTTCTCAGGACACTGGAAAAATTTTCTAGCCGTGTTGCCATCATTCGTGGTCCCAGCACCTTTATATAAAAAATACTGATATGAGAACATTATAAGATAAGTTTTATAGTATTACACTAACTAAAAAACCCTTTGATATTATACAAAATAAATAAATCAACTAACCTTGTTTTACGATATCCACCAGGAGTCCCATTTCCTCTCGAAATTTTCGCTGTATCGTCTGTTTGCGACTTTTCAAAGCTGCTTTACTAGCTTCATCTCTGGCTTGCCATTTTTTAAAATCTAATCGGTAAGCGATATGCAGCAGGCATTCCATGGATCTGATCCATGCATGCAAAGTCGACAAACCGTACTTGTAAATATCAGATGATACAGATTTCCTAAAATATGAATAAAAAGGTTAAAAGTGTTTTTAAATAAGAACAAAAAAAAAAAAAATTAACATACATTTCCAATATTCAACTTACATGTGAATCTTCTCCAAATCATTCATTTCACTTGGTACAGCTTTACAGATGTCACATGTTTGCGTCGAGGTTTGTGACAGGTGAGACGTTATTTTGCCATCTATCATGGTCATTAACATTGAATGTTTAACTTGTATATTATTTTCAATGATAGATGGCTTCAATGCTTTAATTTCAGCATCGATCAAACCCATTTCCTCCTTCATGTCCAACTTATTTTCGCTGACAAACTTGAAATAAATTGGTCTGCAAAGCATTGTAGAAGAAGGTTTTGGGTTTTCCCAGACCAAATCCTCACCACACATCAATTGCAAGGGTACAAAAGAGCTCATAAAAACACTAGAGTCGTCTTCATCTGCATTCATGCATTGCTTGTAGTTGCTTTGATTTGATGCACCATCGAAGCCCCATTTGCAGATTAAGATCAGACTTTATCTTGCAAATGGTCCAAGTTTAATGTTTTGGCAAGTCGAGTGACAGTGATGTCCAAAATAGCTTGAAGTTTTACTTTAACTCCTCGTTCGGTCACTTCAATATCGCTCTCAGGAGGATAGCATGCCTTCTTGGCATTTAAAACCGAATAATATGATGGGTACAAATCTACACCACTTTCTTTCGCAGTTTCCCTTAAAGTTATATACTGCCACTTCGACAATTTCAAAGAAATAAATATACCCAACGCTTTCTCTGCTGAATACTTGTTAGTAGTTGTCTTGCCTTTCAAAAAATTCTTGATCTCTGCTGCTTTTTCAGGATGCTCGGTAATATATTTTATTAAATCTTTCACGTCCTCATTCTCCTCACCACATCTCACTGCAGTAGCATATGCAAGTTCCTGAGAGTCGTGCGTTAAAAGTTCTTCTATTCTTCTCTTCTTCTGTTTTTGGCATAATTCTGAGAAAGGTTTTCTTGGGCTCCTTTTTAGTGTTGTAGTGCTAACAGTACATGTAGTTACTTTGGACGTGGATGCACCATCATTTATACCACTAGCACTTGAGGTTGAAGGTTCAACAGTATCAGTAACAGAGTCGATTGATACCAATCCAATTTCTTCACTTTGTACAAATCTGTCTTTAACCTCTCGTATGTCGTAATTAGAGACACAATTAAAAACCTATTGTGTCTCGCGTAGATCTACGTTCCGGCATATGAAGGGTTAATGAAGTTGGGCCATTTGATCTCTTTTTCTAGCCATGTCTCATACTTCTTGACAAATGTATGCATTGTTCGATTACACGATTTCCAATTTCTATGCAAAACACACATATACACTTGACAAAACTGTTTTAATTTTTTTTGTTCTTCTTCAGACAAATTTGTCGCTTTGGTTAGAAGTGCTTCTAACAAAATACTAGGCTGCGAAAAGCAACTTTTTGTTTTCACAAATATGAATATGTCCAAATTTGTATAAAATCCTTCCATGATAATAAGTAAGTACGTAAGCAAGAAGTTAATGTTATAGCGCGAACAGTTGCTGACAAAAACTAATGATTTTGACGATGTTGTCCCTATTTATATAAAAGTACCCTCTTAATCGTATCTTAATTAATAGTAGTTAGTTAAACACTTCGTAAAAATAGCCCTTAACTAATGTATCTTAACTCGTTAACAATATTTGCAACATGCACTAATGAGATGAGACTAAATTACCATCATAAGTTAATTAGCATGCATTAAGCATTGATTTCCTGCTAAACTTGAGATTACGAACAGCTTACATCAAACAATCATTACTATGTAATTATCGTTGCCCATTGGTATGTGCACCTATCCCAAAGATATCAAATAATATAGTATTAAATTCCTTCGAGAAATCCACTGAATTTCTTGAAGTTCATTACTCTGCTCTGAGTGAAGTGGTGAAATAATATATTTCTCAATTATACAATTGCTTATTCTTAGTATTTTTCTGTATTAGTTATAAGTTTTTGTACTTTTTTTTTTTAATGTTAATTAAGAAGTCAAACTGTGTATCTACTAACACCGAATTAAATTATTATAAGAAAGATTGCAAAATCTATTTATATTGTAAGTCTCAATTTGAGTGTTTTTTTTTGTATTTTTATATTGTATATTCCATTATTTCTCATTATAACTAATCAAATTAGCAAACTAAAGTCAATTACTTTGTATATTTTCAAGATCACACATAAATCAACGTAAAAATCTCTAACTGAATTTCTCGAAATTCAACACTCTGCTGTGAGTGAAGCGGCGCGCATGGGTGTGCGTGTTATAGCATTTCGGAATCGCCTCATGTAGGACAACACCCCATGTAAGCCGCAGGCTTTAAGTTTTATTAAGTTATGAGAAAAAACGACTTTTGTGTTTTTCTTCATACAAAAAAATATTAAATATTTTTTTTTTCGGAGATGGTGCTGTCTATAGCTGTCATATTACCAAATATTATAAATAATACTGAAATAAAGCCATTCCGATTTTTATTTCTCGTCTAAAGAAATTTTGATTTCAATGTCCACGGAGCGTCGATTTCGAACCACTGTGCGCCGCATGCATATGAATCAAGTAATGTTGCGGATTTTTTTGGAGAATCTAAAGTCCGAATATGTAATCATGATATTCCAAATGTACGGATTTTATAAGAACAATATTGAATTTTGGATGTTTCCAGTCCATACTGAAGGAAAACAGACCACAAACTTGCGACTTCAGGCAGGATTATGTGATGAAATAAACAAAACATAAACCAAAGTAACGACATCCTTATTATACCTTAATAATCGAGCCAACAGCTCATCGACTACAAACTACAACTACAAACCATTAAATATAGACAGTAAATCAAACATCTTACTTAGCATTACCTCTACACATGACGTATAACACATCGAGCAGTCTTTAAAACGATATACGGTAGCTACATCTACAGCCATAAAGCCTGATAGAAGCGAGCCAGATAAAGACACAAGTTAAGATGTCCACAGATTGCACCAACACCATCCATTACAGACCAGCTTTATTGGCTCAACTTACTAAACAGTTAATTTGTGACCGTTTTACTTAATGTAGAATTGTGAATTCGCAACTCAATGTCTGCTTCACAATGAATATGCATTTCTGAACATATTTTAGATGTTTTTATATTAAATAGTTTATATTCAGTGGGTAGTTTTTGTTGTGTTGTTTTTGTGAGGTTGTTTTGTTATTTTTGCTGAATATAAACTACCGGTGATAAACATACAAATATGTGCTACGATGAGCAGTCAAACCAATATTGCTATATATAGGGTGTATCTATTCAAACACGAAATATTTTAAGAGATACACCTACAGGTGGTAAAGAAGCCATAGAAACGATAAAAAAAAAATAGAGTATATTATTTAAAAAATTTAATAATTTAAAATTACTTGATATGATATTGAATATAATTATCAAAATTCACCGCGCTCGTGCCGCCACCTTCGCCGCGTCCGGGCGGGTCATTCATAGAATAAGTGAAATTTTGGAAATGTAACTCCTTTGCAAAATGTCTCAAGCAATTTTGAAATGATAATAATTATGTAAAAATATGAAACACTAAGATATTTTTTTTTTCTCTGCTATGCCTTTTTTACCACCTATAGATGTTCCTCTTAAAATATTTCGTGTATGAATAGATACACCTTATATACATATAATCTCGCATAGCATTGCATAATAATCCGATCCAGCCCATCCCTTGCTGTCCTCCCCCAGCGACGCCCTAAGCTGAGGTCCGTAACCCCGCAGGGGGTGCCCTTAGCGTAGTCGCTTAGTTTTTAAGTTTTATGCCCTGGCTGGAGGCCTTAATTAATTGAGGCACCTACAGGAAAGTCCGGTTAAGCAGTAGACAACCAACTAGGTTGAACTGCGAGAAGCCATTAAAAAAAAAAATGCTTTGCTTACATTGCTTTGGGCAACAGTGATGACAACAGTATTTTGTTATTAACACCCAGAACGCAGCTGCCTAACGTTTTTCTATTATAATGAAAGTAGATAAATTATCAAGACTGAAAACAATATTAAAATGAGATAAGGTAAGACTATTCTGAATGACAATGAAATGATAATCGTCTTAACAGCTTGAGCTATGGAAGAAGAAGCTAACAATTCCTAGCCTTACACATCAACAACCAGAATAACTAAGATTTTAGTTAGGGAATACTTAACAACGAAAACGTTGCACATAAAAAGATCCTTAGATAAACACTAATTTGACATGCGAGAGACGAACGATGAATGTTAACAACAAACAAATAGACAATTAAGATTTACTAAGACACTTGAGGTTTCTGAAGACGGTTTGTCCGAAGGTAAATGTGTAGCCATTAGCCCCGTTTAGTGCCAGAATAAGACTTTGTAAACAGTTCGAGCTACCGCAAGATTGTTTGTTGAGTCTCCTTTGGAAATAGGTTGATAATATGCAGCTTATTCAGGTCTGTGACCTTTGGAATTGAAATCGTTTTATTTTTATTCGTCTTGAAGTAGATTGCTGAGTATGCAATACATATACAATTGCAATTATACAATTATACATACCGAACATGGGTGTCACCGAATACGAATATTATGCCGAATATTCGGCATAATTGATTCCCTTACGTGAACAGTATACAGGTCTGGACCCTCCCGCCCGCTACCCCCGCTGTACCAGATGTTGTTATTGCATCATCATCCAAGGAGTACAACTTCGCCCGAAACAGCTGCATACTTATATTTTGTTTTTAATAACCATCTTTATTTCTACTGTTATTGGAAATGAAGCTACAGTGTCGACAAAAACATAAAGATGCACTGTGAATTACTTATCTAATAAAAATAACACATTTAACACTCAACTCATGATAAATCATACACGGCTCAATACAATAAAAACTTTGAGTAAGTACCACTTTACCGAACATTCGGCGATATAGCCGAATATTCGGCCGAATACAAATATTCGGTAAACCTGCCAAATATGCCGAATACCGAATATAAAACGAATATTCGGCCCATCCCTAATTATTATTATACAATTGCAAAAGATTTCATTTCTAAATAAGTGTGGTGCTTACGAATTTTCATTAAGTTTAAGTTTTTTTAGTGACACGTTTGCTTTAAGTACAAAAATGGTATCTTTATCACTTATTTGTACTTTTACCTTAAATTCTGTCCTCTTCATAAAATATTTTACCAGCACCATTAAGCACAAATACCAATCCCTCTTACATAACCCTTGACAACCACAACCGTTTCCAGCCCCAGCTGTCCTTAAAAGCCTCAATTGTCCTTGCTCCTTAGTCCCAGTAGCGACAACGTAGATATTTGGCGATAAGTACAGTTACTTATCGATTCGGCATTGTCTCGTCCTGGCATTCGAAGGCACCAAGTCGCACGTGCCTCGAATTTCGTTGCCACAATCGTGAGAACCGACTGTGAAGTAACGTATGTCATGGTAATGAGTATCTGCCCGCGAACTTCGATTCTAACCTCGACAACGTACTTGTGTCACGCAATAAACTATTTCGTTCTAATTTTGAATTCTGTAGTGGATCGTTGACTTGGATTTGGTAATAGCCTATCAATAAGAGTTGGTTTTCATAGAAACCAACAGTCGAATAGGTTTATTTGCGTGATTGTTGAGATATAGGGCAACAAATTTCCCTTTTACCACAGCACCACTTTTGTTAGCCCTCAGAACAGCACCATTTTTGAAAAGGCTTATTGCAGGGAAAGCAGCTAGATATACTGCTGATTGTATGTATTTCTGTACTATTTGCATTTTGTCTATGCTAAGTGAAGGCTTACTTTCTGTCTATTAACATAATGATGATACTTTTATAAGTTACGTCTTATTCAGAACACTTTTACAGTTATCCAATTAAAACTTAATAAAGTCTCATCATTTTACATAACATAAAAACATAACATCTTTTATCTTACATAATTCAAACGAACATGATGAAAAATTATAATGAGAAATTAATTAAAAATGTGAGTGTGCTCTAGAACCAGTAAAACTTAAGCATAAGTCCCAACAAGGTCCCGGCCTAAAAACCTAGGCTGAGGAATACGTAAATTTTAGTCTAAGTAGATCTATATAGTTCGTACAACACGTGCAGAGACACGTGACCACTCATAACAAACCCGCTGGCCATCCTTTTAAATAATACTGCGAGCCACGCGAGCCTCATCCTTTTAGTCTGTGACCCATTTCCATTTAGGTATGACTATGATAATCATTGTATAGTCAGCAGCACACTCTAATAATGATAAGATACCAAAATGACATAAATCTTCTATAACATTAAAACAACATTAAGTCGTCAATCTTGATGTAGCGTAGCGTAAGCCCACAAATTATGGGAGTATTTTGTTGGACGTGATTAGAATTCTAAGCAAAAATTTTTGTTACAACAGTAGAAGCGGCGAATAGTTTTTTTTTTTTTTGCATTTGAACGTGTAGGTATTGTGAATTTGCCTAGTAATGAGGAACATCACACACTAGATGTGTTGCGGAAGCTGCGCTCGATCAGATTTAGTACGGATCTTTGTTGTAACCCATTCAAATGATTCTGTACTTTTATTTATATAAATATAACGTGTGAATGCTATCGCTTTTGAAGGCCGTTCGAAAATTTTAGCATTTTGTAACAATGGTCAACCACAATAGCACGAACGAATGCCATCATTCATTTGAATTCATTCATTGACATTGGCAATGATACCATCTTATCTAATACAGTTACAGGTTTTGACTAGCATACAAAGGCTTGAAATGTAATCCAGTTTTTATTTCACTTCATCATTTTTACTGATCCTTCTATTTTATGTTATTCGATGCAGAACGTTGGTGGAAATCAGGAGAACTTATAAATAAATCCTTGGGAATTAATGTAATACTGCGAATCGAAAATTCAAAGTGTTCATTCTATTGCTCTCTTATGAAGCTTCGCATAAGTTTGTGCGCTGAGCTCTTTATAAAAGCGGTAAACATCTCTGTCGCGCTAACGAAGAATACAATAACTCGATTTTGGATCATTTTGATTTATATAATTATACTAGCTTTTTCCCGCGGCTCCGCCCGCGTAGATGTCGATTACCGCGTAAAAAAGTAGCCTATGTCCTTCTCCATATCCCAGGCTATATCTCTGCAAAATTTCATGACGATCGGATCAGCGGTTTAGGCGTGAAAACGTAACATACAGACAGACAGACAGATAGACAGACAGACAGACAGACAGACAGACAGACAGACAGACAGACAGACAGAGTTACTTTCACATTTATAATATTAGTATGGATAGTATGGATTATATACTCGGAATCAGCGAATCGAGATCTATTACAAAAAGGCGCGACACGCGACGCGACACAAAGACACCGCGTGCCGCGCGACGAGTGGTCTCTTTGTGTCGCGTCGCGTGTCGTGCCTGTTTGTAGGAGCCTTAAGTAACTTTTCATGAATCCTTCAGGAACTCTGTTTAACTCGATTTTTTTAACCTTCACTAGTTCATGAGATACATAATACAGTTAGCGCGGCAGTAATTTCTGACATGTAGCGCTCATCAATAAATTATTTGATAATTTTAGCATTCGGAAAGGTATTGTTTGGTATGGCTGCTAAAGATTTTTGATACCTTAAAGTCAAATAAATTCTTAGCTCATTTTTAGTTCACTAGTCACCTAAGCAGTAAAATTCTCATTTTATCTTAGTCCTGCAATTCGCAGATGCCTTTTTAGGGCCTTGTTACACTGGCAACCAGCGTGATTTCAGCGAGGCGATTGTTCAACGCGCTCGCGGCGTATGCGTCGCGAGCACGCCACGTGAACGCAACGTGTTTGCTGCGTTTGCGGAACGAGAGCGATTGACGTTACTGTACAAGAGAGAGAGTGAGACAAGCGAGTGTAAGATTTTGTAAAAACGCGGAGATCACGTCGCGTAGGTGCAGCTACCTCGTTTCGCACCCGCGGTGAACTCGTTGTGCTTTCGCCTCGCTTTAAAATCGCTCGCAAATCGCCAGTGTGTTAACGCCCTAAAGGCGTTACTGACAAGCGTTTACTTGTCTTCTTTTGTTCAAAACACAAAAGGTTACACAAAAAAATGTAGCGCTGACTAACTAATGCAAAACCCTTACGCAGAAATATGCACAACTAAAACTACGTAAAATTACCGCAATTCTGACTATTGTTAGTTTTGTAAGAAACAAACGGAAGGTCTCTCGGTTTCGACATATTGTCCAACTAACTTTAATATTGTGTCCCTCGAAACAAAAGGGTGGAATGAAAAGAAATACTCTCCCTTTAACTTTCTATTTCACTGCACCATATAATTTATTGCGTCTGAACTGTTACAAATATAGACAAAAGTGGTGCATTTGTTTTCTCAATTTTAATTTTAACTGTTTAAAAAGGTGGCTTTGTAAGAGTTGTCAAAGGAATTCGAAAAATAAAGGCATATACTGTACACGGTACTGGACAATGAATAAGTTCACTTTTGTTTATCACTTTCTCTATTTTTTATATAATATCCTAGTAGTTGCTTTCGCTAATGAAGCCTGTGGCTTGTTTATCTAAAAAGGACCCTCTTTGAAACTCTGAAGCCCATATTTCAACGGAATTCTCGCCTTAATGAATAAATTTTCCTTGATATACATATCTTCACTTAATGCAATCAGTATAATCCATGTACTTTTGATAATCCAACGACAGAGCCCTGTAGTTTAGAGATTACAAAAATTAGTAGAGATAAACTTCTCGCGAGCCATGTAAGCTACCCACGCAAGGAATATTGCTAAACTAAAATAGTATGCGAACATTTTTGAGCTCATATCATTACATAGAAAGATTCAAGTTTTGAGAGGCCCATAGGTATAATCAAGTACACATTTATACATAAGGGAATATCTCAAAGATAGCCAGCATTCATCCCTTTCACACTTGTAGCACTCTCTATGGGTGAAAGAAGATAGCCGATAGAGCCGGCTCTCACGTAAGTTGGCCAAAGTGAAATGACCGCTGTTGACCATTTTGGCAGTTGCGTCATCCATCGAGGCTTGAATTCAAAGTTTTTTATTACAATACATGACACGAATGAAGATAGAGACAAGATGAAAGCAAATTATGTTTAGACATAGAAATAGTTTTGAGCATACGCTTGAATAAGTAATGAGGTTTAAAAAAATCAAATACCTACACGTGGCCAAAATTTTGTGTATTCTGAAGTTTGTTTAAAAGCAGCTGAATTGAACATTTTACTATAATGAAAAAATATTACTGAATCAAATAGGTACACTATGTAATGGTTCTACTTACAATAACTTAAGTATACCTACTTAAGTTATTGTTGGTAGAAGCTTTTAGCAGTCATGGTAATAGATACAAAGACATTTAAATGACAAAGGTGTTATGTAGGTAGTGCGAATTAGTCACATCTGAATAAATTCTTTATCTCAAAAACCGTGTTTTTAACTACGAACGCGTTCAAGTTCAGCGACGAACGCGCTATAGACGCGGTTAAGGAAGGATGAAGCCGACCTACTTGTGGTTCCCTGACCTCCGCCGCAGCCTAGCACTGTGTTCATTCTCGCTCTTGCATATACAGTGACACCTACTGCTATCTCTGTCACTCCCGGAATATTTTCGCAAACGCATTTGGAAAATGGCGCAGCGCAGAAGCGCGGAGGCAAGTTGACGAGCTGCGTGACAATGAGGTTTTATGGGCTAAAGCTATGACTGTTTTGTATTCGGAATAGATTTGTGGAATTTTAGTTTATGTAGATAACGAGTAGACTGGACTGGAAGTATAATTGAGTCTTCATAAATTATTTAGATAATTTATAGATATTTATGTCCGGTTCTTAGAGATAACATAATATAACATGACACGGGTGTTTCGGGCGGTTCCTGTTTCGCATTACGCGGGAGGAAACGCCCGGCTTACCACTGTGTGGATCGCCCGGAGGTCACGGTGGAGCATACGGTGGAGGTCTACCCAGCTTGGGCAAAGCACCACCATGTCCCCATGGAGGCGATCGGCGGCGGCGAGCTCTCGCATCCGGCCCTGGTCCAGGCCATGGTCCGGAGCGAGAGTGCATGGGAGGCAGTCACCTCCTTCTGCGAAGCAGTAATGCTCGCAAAGGAGGTGGCGGAACACGTGAGGGAGCGGCAGTCTGTGCGCCCTCACGCCCTTAGTCACCGCAGGAGACGCCCTGGGCGGCGGGAATCGGTAGCCGATTCCCGGCCACCGTAGACGCGGGCTTGCGGACGGCGAGCTATGGACAGCTCGCCGTTCTGTAAGGATCAGGCCGACGCGCGACGGCGCGTTGTGTTTCACGCGCGCCTCAAAGAGATGTCAGCACGCACTGACGGGGTCCGCAAGGACCGTTGCCTGCCAGGGTTGCGGGTTTGTCTGAAAGGGATACCGTGGCCCTGGCATATAGGCAACTGATGGAACACGGGTGGGTTTTAGTCAGTAAAAGTTTGACACGCCCTCCCGCTCCGCCCAGAGCGGATGAAGTTATTTGATAATATCCCACCCAAAAAAAAAGGCCAAGCTGGCTAAAAAAACAAAAACGAAATCTAAACTGATAAAAACCAGCTCAGACAAATCGTGTTATACAACATCTGTACATTATAGGTGCTTAAATTGACGTGATAGAATGTCAATAATAAAACAGAAAAATACCGCGTTAAATCTCGTCAAAGGTCATTGACACTTTGCTTCGAAAATGGCGCGTTTCGCGAACTGCTTACTGTCTGTATAAAGTATTTAGTAATTTGACAGCCTGCATCCGGTTATGTAAATGAAATGTATTAGTAAGTATATGAAGTCAATGATGTATAATACTTATTTGAATATGAGATTTTTATTAAATTGCTGACCCATGTTGCTCTTGAATACGATTGTGGTCATGGTCACGGTCACTGGAAATTTACATTATCCAAGTGCAGTATTTGTGCTTTCTGTAAGGTTTTTCTGTATCTGATTGCAAATCATAAGGAAAACCCAGATATTGGATCGGAGGTGGGACCGCAATCTCTTCGAACATAACCAAGAATATACACCGATGAAGGCACTTATTATCAGGCGCCAGACTTGTTGCATATCGGTATATCCTGTTAATGTATAAGTATAGGAAATACTAAGGCAGTGACTAAAAAGAGTCATTTTAGCAATTTTACAGGGGAGAAGTGCTTTGTAAGTCTTGTAATTTTAGTATATAAATTTTCTTTACTTAGGTATATAAGGTGTTTACAAGGCAATACAAATCCTGGATTTAGCCATTGTGTACAGAATTCAAAGAATTTCGCATCATTCTCCATTATTTTACAATATGTTGGTACGCCAAAAAAATACACAACAAGGCAAATTATTTATTTATTCCCGTGTCTCATCGAACTCTTCACATTCAAGTGACGACGTAAACATCTTCACGCCGTCGATCACAACAGCATCAGCCAAAAACGGGACAAAGGCTAAAATAACATAACTTAGCCATATAAAGAAGGACACGAGCGCACTGAATTTCATTTTCTAAAACCCGATTACACGGGCGAGGTGACGCAAGGCGGCGGAGGTCGGCCGCGACACAACACTCGAAAACGAAAGGTGTTCGAAACTGAAATCGAAGGGAGTGATCCCGTTATCCTGTGCCGGACCGCGGAGATGGAAAGCTCCCGTTAAAGCGTTAACGTCATGCGATACAATCATGCAACAATGACTCACGGCTCATGCTCCGCTGTGACTCCCGCGCTCGACTCTGCTAGGCACTCCTTAACTGCTCTAACTGTACTCCCTTGCGTCATTCTCAAGGACGTTTTGACTTAACCCACTTCGTACGTGGGCTTGTATTAAGTGGATTTGTAGAAACAAACTCATTTTCTGATGGTCTTCGCGTTTTCGATTATAACGGTAGTTTCCTCGTTCGTACGCCACTCGTAAGTTGTTATTTTCTTGCGATTAGGTCACACGTTGCGGTAATTTAGCTTGGTAAATTCTACAATATCTTTCAGGATCTTCTTCTTGTAATCAACTGCTGTCTGTTTCTGTCTATCCTGCTATATGTACATATTTTTATGAAAATTTACTTCGCATTAATATATTATTACAAATTCAAATTCAAAATATCTTTATTGTGGGCATAAATGTTTGTTCAAAAAATTTTACGTGTCTAATATTTTTTTATTATCTGATTGACGGACTAAACAGTTTTTCTTGTTTTTTTTACCCAGGACACATCCCTATTAAATCTAGTTAGGCATATACCTTATACCCGTTCTTCTAATCAATGTTTAGCAAAACCGTTTTATAATTTATACATTTAAAAAAAAAAATTGTTTACTACTTCATAATATCGGAATTCGGAAGGTATTCAGATATGCAGGATTTTGTATAACGACTCGAGTAGAGTTCACGGCAGACTTACATATTTATTAAATCACAAGTATATGTTCAGTGTGGTGCCGGACGTAAAGAATAGCATCACCCTATTTCTTCCCGTGGGTGTTCGTAAAAGGCGACTAAGGGACTCACTAGAGAATGGGCAGCAGCGTTCTCTATGCATTTTTGACACCATACTGCAATCGCCAACCCGCCTTGCCAAGCGTGGCGATTATGGCAAGGCAAACCCCCCAATTGGGGGAGGCTTATGTCCAGCAGTGGACGTCTTTCGGTTGAAATGATGATGATGATGAAGTATGCATGCATAATTTGCCTATAATGTTCCAACTGCTGGGACCAGGCCTCCTCTCGGTGAGAGGGAGTGGGCCACCACCACGCGGGCCCAGTATAGGTAGGTAGGTGTCACATGTCATCGAAATTTTAGTTCTAGGACATGCCGGTTTCCTCACAATGTTTTACTTCACCGTTTTGAGTGCAGTGGTCGTGAAATTATTTACACAAAGTAAAGCGCCTGTCTGGGTTCGAACCTACTACCGTAGCTTGTAAGTAGCGGCCTTTAACATTGGGCCAACACTGCTCTCGTAATAAGCATACGTAAATATACGATAATACGATCATTTAACACACAAATTTTAAACACGTGGCGGCATGGAAAAGCACGAGTGACAGTTGCGTAGTTAGTTGACATCAATGAAATGGGATATCGTCTTTTTTTTTTCTTTTTTTTTCTTTTCAAGACGATGTTCAACGTTAAGAGGGTTGTCACTGGTCCACTAGCGCCACTCCTTTAAAAAAATATTATCTCGTGACTGAAAGAAAGAAAGAAAGAAAAAAGAAAACTATTTTATTTGGGACACGCACAAGAAATACAAATAGTAAAAAATAAAAAATTACAGAATTTACATTGTAAACAACAATAAAAAATATAATAGAAAAAGATCTGTGCGAGGCCAAAAGGGCCACTATCTCAGCATAATGCTGCGACATTTAAAAAATAAATACCGCAGTGCTGGTATTCTCATAGGGCCCGAGAAGGAATTATGAAAAGCGGCTCTATAAGGAACCTAGGTAAGTGTATCTAGAATTTTCTAATACCTTTTATAACGTTTCATATTGAGACACGAAGCAACAAAATTCGATCTAAAGAAAAGTGGCCACATTCCTTTAGATCGTATGTTTGTTGCTTCGTGTATAATGAAACTATTTAAAAGTAATTAGAAAATTTTACCGAGGTTCCTTATTGAGTCGTTTTTCATAATTCCTTCTCAGTCACGAGATAATATTTTTTTAAAGGAGTGGTGCTACTGGTCCGTTGTATGCCCTCTTAAGACGAATTCGTTATAAAATATTGGGTGTTGTTGTTTAGGTGTCGTAAAATTTTTACCCATCTTACCTCACAAGGACATACCCACCACATCTACCTTACGCCTACTACTTAATCGCAATATTCGACATTTCCTCTTCATGGAAATTACTCATATGCTCGCAAAACACAGAAACTGCGGCACAAAAAACCCCCAACACTCTAATAGCACATCTAAACAATGTTGAATAGATTTAGGATTGTCCACACAATTCTTTCACGACGGCAATGGCATTGAGTAGCGTGTTCCACTTTAATATAACGGCACTCGACGAGTCCTGACCAAAACACTCCGACGCGGCCAAACGCGAATATATCCGCTAATTAACCTGTTTCACACTCGGAAACTCATTATGAGGGCTTTAACCTTCATAGTTTTTCACATAATAGGTAATTAAATCGTGTAACAAACCGCTGGCATCTAGTCTGTTATTATCTTTAAGTGCCGATGTGAACAATGAGAAGTTCTAGGTTATATTTTGCGGTGCAAGTATGACGGTATTTTAGGTTCGTTAATTGATGGAGCAATGAACTTTGTGGAAGTGAGATTTCGGTGCATTTGGGCTTGTTGGAGAAAGACCAAAAGAAACATCATCTTCTTATTTATGACTAAATACTAGGGATCGCTAAATGCTAATTGGCAGACGTTCTATTCCACGAACCTGAACCCTAGCATATTCTGTTCTATCATCCTAGGATATTAAAAATATTGGAGTTGGCACATGGAATGTTTATATCTCTAGACGCCATCTGTCGATAGTTAAAGCAGAGTGGAATAGATAAGAACGACTTTTGGAAGTTGAAAACTCAAGTTTTGGTTTATAGTTGAACTTGCACGAGCTTTGAATACTATCATAGATGGTACAATGTTTTTAATTTTGAATACAGTTTTAAGTGTTTTGAATTTACAACAGGAATATCATACGTTTTGACAATATGCGACATAATCTGAATTTAGCTTGACTACTACTTTACTTTACTTTACTGGGTTAGTTACCACCTAGCAAGCAGTAACCAAAAGGACCCTTAAAATTAAATCCTAGAAACTTAATTGGCAGTAAACTTCACTAAGGCAAAATTTATATTAATCATTTAAGTGATGAGTTCAATAACCTCACAAATTGAGTATGTTTGATTTACGTATTGGCGTTGTAAACGCCTGATGGAACTTTTATTTCCTTTCTGATTTCCGAGATCTGCTGCCAACAAAATGACGCTAGGCGCTATTATAAACATGTCTATTCCTCAAGATGACACGTTAATTCACTGTTCTTACTTCTGACTGCTACCTCATTTTTTTTGAACCTATACTTTCCGAGGACTACCTATAACAGATCATTCATACAAAAATTTTCTCAATGTGGAAGGTACTGGACCCTTACAATTTAATTTAATTCGTGGGAGCTTTGAGAAAATGAGATCAGACAGTGGTGACGTTCTCTTGTCACAAAATTCTCTAAACTAGACTAAAACTAAAGTGACACAACTTATAATAACTATATTTTAGTTTGACAGCATTAAGATGGTACTGAATTTGACGTTTTTAAACTAAAATTTAGATTTTCTAACTAAATCTAATTATTTTTAATCGCGATTAAAAAGGTGTGGAATAAAATTAGTTGTCATGAACTTAAATTCACACCAACACCTCGACTTAATCGTGCAAAAACAGTAAAAAAAAAAATCTTTGGTTTTGCTTATATCTCGAAAATGGTGCGGCCTATCCCAAAAATAATGAAAATTTCGACCCCCTTTGTAATCGGCAAACCCCTAAAACTCAACATGTCGGTAATTAAAAAAAATCCACACAAGAAGAAAAAAAAATACCATATAAAACACGTTGAGGCTGCCCCGCTCATGCGCGCCTCCGGCTCAAAAAAAAATTCATGGGGTACGGCAAACAAGTACAACGTTGCGAAACTAAAAAAAAAAAAATACCACGTGGAGTCGCGATTGTCAAATTCGATTTAGTTGTGTCAAAGTTATTTTTAAATTTAGAGTATTTTGTTTGCAGAATAGCTTTAAGATTCTCATAGCCGAAAAGTAAGGAATTTTAGTGATTTTAGGTGATGATTTTTTTAGCTTTAGTGATTTTAGTTAGCTTAGTTCGGTGTACAAGAGAATCGGCACCAGTACGTGTAGTGTGTGTATATAGTGTGTATTGTTTACTTAAAAAATAGACTACTGAAATCCAGCTCCTCTATTATGATTTAATACACAAGGAGCAGTTGCTGAAGGATATTTTTGAAAAATATGAGACTTCACAACAACAACTAAGTGACCACTTATTTGAGGCTAGGGAACTGTTGGATTTGGTGAATTGCAATGCTGAGAGGTATGAGTCTCTGACAAAATAACTTCTTATGCAGCTTTGCCAACCAATGACTACTCAGTCTCAGCTTAACTTGCCCCCTCCGGTGTTAGCTCTTCCAGCAGAGACCTGTGTTAAAACACAGAACAATAAATGTATTTTTTTTTTTGTGACGAATTAGTTTTGGTCTTTGGAAAAATATTACTCAATTAGCTTAGCCATATTTTTACCAATCATGGTTATCATAACATAAGTTTTAAGCAAATGATTACCTATGAGAATTGCAAATACAAATCTAAATAATTATTCTACAATGGTTTTGTTCTTAGGAAATAGTACTGGTATTACCAAAAAGAACATAGTGGATGGTGTGGAAACCTTATTAAAGTTAAATGTAGGAAAGCTGATGTTGTGTGCTTTTCCTTACCCTGATACTTTATCAGCTGATGAAAATATTTATAATTATATATGTTGTCATAGTGATAAATTGAAAAGAAAAAAAAAGGGTCTGAAATGAAAATGGGCGTTCCTCAAGGTTCTATATTGGGTCCATTCCTATTTTTAGTTTACATTAACGATTTACCCCAATTACTTCAAAATCAACCGAACATGGTGTTATTTGCAGATTACACATCATTGATTTTTTTTAATAGATCGACGGTCACAAAAACTGGACGACATGAATAACTTTGTTTTTCAGGTCCAAAATTGGTTTACGGTAAATAATTTGGTACAAAAAGCAAAAAAAAAAAATGCATTCGATTTAAATTACCTAATGTTAGAAGTAGCGAATGTGACATCATGTTGAATGGAGAAAAACTGGAATTTATTAATCAAACGGTTCTCCTAAGAATCACGCTAGACGAAAAATTACAAATGGGGACCTCATATAACATCTCTTGCGGGGTGGCTAAGCTCGGCCGCTTATGCTGTTAAAAAGAAAGATAAGACATGACAGCTATAGAAACCATGCGTTTGGTCTATTTTAGCTGCTTCCACAGCATTATGTCGTATGGCATTATTCTAGATAAGTACATCGTCTATAGATATTATAATTAATAATTAATGTACTTATACAAAATATTGTTAACATTTTAAAAGAGTAATTATTTTTGTAATTTTTGTCGCCCAAAAGTGCCTTCCTATTTGAAATAAATTATTTGACTCTGACTTTACTGTCACTAAATAATGAGCACTAGGTTTTTTCTTCAAATCCTTTTGTTGCTTTTTGGTAGAGGAGCCAACTTAGCGCTAAATTGGTATAAGCGCCATCTACACGCTTTTGCTGGCAACCCTACACTTGTTACCCAAAACTGACCAACATCGCGGAAAAAAGAAACTCAACGCCGGCAATCAGAAAGCAACTAGTCTGTATGTATATCGAGAGATGTCGCTGCAAGGAGCAACTATAAAACGTTGACGTCATGACAAAAGTCAAGACTTAAACTAATTTAAATATAAGATCATTGATTTAAATTATTTTGTTTATAATCTAATCCGTCCACCGAGAGAATGCTTTTTTGCCACCTGTCAGTTTCATACAAACGAATAAAGTGTTTTACGAATTTAAACTATATTAGTTCCAAATCTGGTGCATCTGATAGGGGTTTCAAAAAAGCATTCTCTCGGTGGACGGAATAAAGGTCAATTGGTAGGTAGTACTTACCTACAAGTGATGGGAATATGTATTAGGGCATTGACTTTAGTTCTATTTTGAGATTTATTCCGATACACAACCTGTTCGGAGCTTTACGCCCAACGACACTTCACGAGCCTTAATAGATGAGACAAAATAAAAGTATATTTTGATATGCGAGCAGTAAGTGTCTCAATCAAAATGCCCAGTTGCAAATACCTATATTGAATAAACAAAAGAGATACACCATTTAACATAATATTTGCATTCAGAGAAACATTTATGTCAATTAAGTTCTCTATGCATCTTCTGTATCTAAACATAATTATTTTATGATAAAGTCACTTTTCATTTTCTGTCAGTGTGACCGTGTTGTTACTTATAAACTACGCAACGGATTTTGATGCCGACACCGAATACGAACATTCGGCCGAATGTTCGGTAAAACTTTTACCGAACCGAATATTCGGCATAATTGATTCCCTTACGTGAACAATTTGAACTTCAAACTTGTTCACGCTAAGCGCGCGGATTGGCGCCGGACCCTCCCGCCCGCTACCCCCGCTGTACCAGATGTTTTTAATTGTATCATCTAATAAAGGCTCGTACAGACTCGCGCGATATCGCGGGCGCGACAGGAACCGACAAAGAAGTTGTGCTACTAGTGTCGCGTCGCGCCCGCGATATCGCACTAATCTGAGCGTGCCTTAAGGAGTAAAACTTCGCCCGAAACAGGTGTATACTATTTATATTTTGTTTTTAATAACCATCTTTTTTGTCTACTGTTATTGGAAATAAAGCTACAGTGTCGACAAAAACATAAAGATGCACTGTAAATAACTTACCTAATAAAAATAACACATTTAACACTCAACTAAATCATACAAGGCTCAATACAGTAAAAACTTTGAGTACCACTTTGCCGAACACTCGGCGATATAGCCGAATATTCGGTCGAATACGAATATTCGGTGAACCTGCCGAATATGCCGAATACCGAATATAAAACGAATATTCGGCCCATCCCTAGTTTTTACAATCACTTCAGAGAATATAGTTCGGAAGGTTTATTTATTATACTTACATCATATTAAACAGCAGTGATAGCCTAGAGGCGTGACCGTCGGACTGACAAATCATGGGTCCGAGTTCGAACCCAAGGCACACACCTCTGAATTTTCGGATTCATGTGCGTCATCATTCATCATCATTTCGGCCGAAAGACGTCCACTGCTGGATATAGGCCTCCCCCAAACACCGCCACTCCGACCGGTTCTGTGCTTCCCGCATCCAGCGGAGTCCTGCGGCTTTCATAAGGTAAGGTCCACCTTGTGGGAGGCCTTCCAACGCTACGTCTTCCGGTACGCGGTCGCCACTCCAGAACCTTTCGGCCTCAACGGCCATCTGTTCTGCGCGCAATGTGCCCTGTCCATTGCCACTTAAGTTTGGCCATTCTTCGAGCTATGTCAGTAACCTTAGTTCTCCTGCGGATGTTTTCATTTCTGATTCGATCACGTAGGGAAACTTCAAGCATAGGCCTTTCCATTGCCCTTTTGGTGACTTTTAGCCTTCTAATAAGGCCCATTGTGAGCGACCACGTTTCAGTGCCATATGTCATCACTGGCAACACGCACTGGTCAAAGACTTTCGTCTTGAGACACTGCGGTATGTGGGACGAGAAGATATTGCGTAGCTTCCCGAACGCTGCCCAGCCGAGTCGGATTTAACGATTGATCTCTTTCCTCTTTCATGTGCGTATTGTATATTTATCACTTGCTTAAAAAAACGGCGAAAGAAAACATCGTGAGGAAACGGCATGGATGCTAAGTCAGCGGCCCATGGGCGGCATAAAAACTCTGACACCATGTTAGTCACTAACCACACGAAAAGAAGATCATATTAAACTAACGAATAATAAAGAAATTTCGGTGTTTCTTCAAAACGTAAAAAACCGTGCTAAGCAGGGGCGCGTCGTTAGTGTCCTAGTGTAGGTATAATAATAATGACCTTAGTTATTTTCCAGTAGTAAATAATATACATGCTACCTACTACTATAATTGCGTTTAAATCGAACTCGTTTAACTACAGGTTTTCCTAGCAGTCTTGAACTTTTAACCAGGGCACACGCCAAACTATGCAACCAGCCAAGTGTGATGTTATAGATTTGTTAAAGATTCTATGTTAAACTTTTCCGAATCTTAAAGAGATTTTCATTATAACATCGGACTTTAGTTAACTAGTGTTTGGTACAAACAAGATGATGCCAGAATTCGGGAAGCGAAAGATGTTGTATCCATATATTTATTCTATTTTAGGGGTTGAGAGAGTCCCTGAAAATTGTTATGCTGCTGTTTTTCAGATTTATGATTATATATTCAAAGTCAAAGTCAAATCATTTATTTCAAATAGGCACGTAAAAGGCACTTTTGAACGTCAAAAATTACAAAAATAGTTAATTGATTCTAGTTGCCCCTTCAAAAAGGTAGTTATGTATGGAGAAGAATGGGCAAGAAATTCCATACTTACTCTTTTAAAATGTTGACAATAGTTTGCATACATTAATTGTAAGTGAAGACGATGTACCTAGAATAAAAATTACTATACCACAATAGGTAAAAATAATGAAAAGTGAAATAATGACAGACTAATAAATTCGATAGAGTGGTGCTCACATATTTACAAACATTGTACATGATTTTCCTAAAAATTTTACATAATAATAGGTCAGTTTGTGAGTTATAGTATATTAATCACAGAAAATAAAATTAATATCATACAAATTATAAATTATATAATTAAATTAGCAACCAGTTTGATTTTGTCTATTGAGTAAGTAGGTAGGTAATAGTTAGGATGCGGTGTCAGAAGACCTCGTGGTGCATCCTGGGTACAGGCGGTGGTCTCTTCGTGGAGTTGGAGATGAGGGATTACTGCCTGTAACGAACTTTTGGACGGGGGAGGGGGGACCATTTGTGGTCAAGAGGTTGGTCATCCAAGTGAAGGAACAGTGGGGTTTAAGTTTGTAGGAGTCCGCTCTACCCAGACGGTGGGTATCCAGGGCCTCAAGTCTGCTACTCGTATTACAATAGTATCAGAATGGTCTATCATTGATTTCATAATTGTTGATTTTGACAAGTTTGGTAATCTACTAATATAATGTTGTCATTATGACTTTCCAATGGTCAGCCACTGACACTCCATTGAAAGAATTCGTAATCTCATACATAATGACAAATGAAACTTCCTACTAAACTTCCAACTTCTGACCGACCAATGATCGACCATTATAAATTTAGCAGATTACGAACTTTTAGCAAAATGACACTGGGATCGTGTTGGAGTGACGAATTTATGAAAATAGTAGACTTCGACCCGAGGAGGTTTTCCTTACCATTAAAAAAAAAAAAAGTTGGTAGTAGTTAAAAAATATTATGCATAGGTCCCATATTGACCCCCTAAGCTGTGAGTTTTAGTTACGTAATATCTAACGCGTAATTATGTTGTTTATGTTATGTAAGTATAGTTTTTTGACGGTAGCATTTTGTATCAACGATTAGGGTGAAAAGCCGTTTTATAATAGCCAAGGTGAACAGGGAATAAATTATAGGTTTCCGTTTGCTTACGCACTTTATAATGTTAGGTACCTACAGATCAGGTCGACGTAGGTATATTTCCATTAAAGCAATCTGTTTTCGCAACAATCACAACAAAAATCAGTATAATCAGCGACAAAAGTCGCAAAACACTTTTAAAAACCTTAATTGTGTCGCTTAACTTCAAACTCGGGTAAATCCAATTTTGAGAATTTTTAAGATTTTGGTACCAAATTAAAGGCCAAAAACAGACTTTTAAAACAATTTTATCAGTTGTATAAAAATCCGCATAGTTCTTGGGAATAAAACCGTTAAAGTCATACATTTTTATCTAATTCCGATAGATCCATGAGACAGTTTTATTCAAATGCAGATAAGTCCATGAGAGCTAATCAGCTAACCGCGTTTGTTCAACATGGCGGTCAGTCGACGTCAACTCTGCGACATTAACACCGTACGCTCCAGTTCTTTATTGTTTCTTTTTAATCATAGACAGTTCCCATGGATACTTCCATTAAAATAGTTACACCGAGCAATGCCCGCAAGCGGCCTAATATAAAAATCCACACTGAGTTTTTTCAAAGATAGATAAATTGCATTCCATTAGATCAAATGAAGGTAAATCCAATCTTAATTTTACATTTTTGAAAGAATGTATGGTTATAATACTAAATTTGCTTTATAGGATCGTTACCTTCAGTATTGTTGACATAATAAATAAAAAACCGCCTTTTAATTCATGGAATTAAGACTGTTATCACTTTTTTTTAATATCTCCCAAGAGGGTAAAGTAGATTTACCCGAGTTTGAAGTTAAGCGACTCAATTATTATATTTAATTGAAATCGGAACAGAAAACGAAAACAAAGAATGTTAAGCCTTAGCTATTATATGAAATACTATGTGTCGAATAGTTTTGTGAACAAACCCACAATATTTTTGAACGGACTATCCAACGATAACCCACACCAAGGGAAAGACGTCTACAGTTACAGGTAAAGTTTACGTGTAGGGGAGCTACCCTAAAGAAAATTATATTTCAAGATTTAGTTTACCACTATGTCGGTGTTATTTATATGTTTACCCATGCCAAATTACAAGCTTTCTAGTACTAAGAGTCTCCGAGCTAAGCCGCGGACAGACAGACAGACAGACGGACATGGCGAAACTATACGGGTTCCTACGGAACCCTAAAAAGGAAGAAATGTTGTATGGTAATCTCGGTAATCTATAGAAACAATAAAATTTAAGTGTCTGTTTGTAATATAAAAATATCAGCTTTTTACTAAATGTGTATGAAAGTTTTTGCGGTACTTAAAAATTGACTGTCTGTCGGTCTGTCTGTCTGTTTGTTCCAGCTAATCTCCGAAACTGCTGTACTGATTTTGACGGGACTTTCACTGACAGATAATCGATGTCATATGGAGTAACTTAGGCTACTTTTATTTCAGAAAAAGCCACGTGGGCGAAGCCGCGAGCAGCAACTAGTATTATTTATATTTTGTGTTAATTAGAAAAGTGATTCTTTTTTATTATTTATCTTGCTGTGTGTACACACGGCTACATATTAAGCTATAGATTTCCAGTTTAAACTGATCTCGCATTGTATAGGATTTCCGTATAATTTGAGAGGCCATTCTAAACTGGAAATATACACGTGCCGTGCGTGCACGTGTATAGCCGTGTGTACTTTGTTAACGATGGAATAAAATGATATTATAATTAAGGGGTGTCTAAACACGGTGTGCAAGGTGCGCGGCAGCTACGCGCGGCATTCGCAAGACACAAATTTGCCGCGCGACTAGTTTATACCTTCTGCGCGGCAGTGCTGCGCGGCATGTCTGAGTCACGCCGCGCTCTTTATTTCGTATTCAAACCACATTGAAAGCGGCCGCGTGTGTTGTAGCTCCCTAGTATCCCATAATGGACTATATGAGAGCCATAAATATTTCAATAAGACGAATTGCTGTTTCGCTATCCATTTTACTTGCTAAAATACGTCCGTCCACACACAACCACTGGCGAACCAACCCTACACTGTTCGCGGCGTTCGCCGTGCGCGGCAGGTAGCTCGCGGCTGCCGCGCGCGGCAGTCGCCCAATCATAGCGCGGCCAGCCGCGCGCGGCAGCCGCGCGCGGCAGCCGCGCACGAATGCCGCTTTATGTTTGGTCACACCTTTAGTATAATAAATGACGAGCTATTAACACACCCTTGTGGTTTGATTAGCCATGCACCCTTATTTGAGGAGTTACATTGAAATAAGCATACAAAGATAAAAATAATGACTATAATTTACATTACGTAATCGAGTTCCAGTAATATGACGTCAATCGGAAAGATCTCCTTCGCCATGCGTCATTTAGATCAACTTAATTGCCTTGTTTTTAGTTGTTTTATCTTGTTGATATCATTTTTGTTGTAATTTTTTTCGACAAATCGTTTTAAGGGTTCCGTAGTTAACAAGGTACTCTTATTTATAGTTTCGCCATGTCCGTCCGTCCGTCTGTCTGTCTGTCTGTCCATGGCTTAGCTCAATGTAGCTTTCTAGATTCTTTGTACAGTCAGTTACCACAATTAGCTGACCCCCCCCTTGCATAAATGGTTGAACTTTTTTAGAATACGGATCGATAGAATTTTATAATTCTTAATTTAATTTAAATACCTATACGAAATCTACCCAAAACCAGAAAAAAAAAATTAAAATCGTACGATTTGTAAGTAAAAAAACCTCAATCATTTGAGCAAAGGGGGTCAGCTAATTGTGGTTTCTGACTGTACTAGAAAGCTGTAATTTTGCATGGCTATACTCATACATCACGCTGACAAAGTATTAAAACAAAGTCGGGATAATTTGTTTTTCTCGATTATCCTACATTTTAGGGTGTCGTTGGAAAGGTCGTTCAAAAATATTGCCATTTTTCGATTCAAAAAATGCGAAATTTTAAGCTTCAAAGCGCAAATTTTTGTTAGAGTCAAATGCCTCTCCCCGCCCCCCTGCCAGGTAAATGGTTGATTTTGGATCTGTGAAAAAATTCACGGCAGTAGTATATATAACGAAGTTAAAAGGAAAACTATCACAGCTAAGTAAGCTTTACAAATTAACGAGTAATAATAGTCGACCAACTTAAATTGCAGTATCAATTTGTGGGAGAACAAGTATTTCAACTACAATGTTAAGTTTGTTCTTGGGATAAATTCGTCCCAACTACGGAACCCTTCATCGTGCGTGGTCGGACACGCACTTGGCCAGTTTTTTTATAATACCGTATCTCTACGTAGACGTCGTGGTGGGGCTTACGCGCTCCTGAACTCTAGGTCTGTGCCGGTAGAATTATGTTCGCACAAAAATGGTCTGTGGTGAGGAGCCATACTAAGGCCTCTGCCTCGAATCTTGCGGGTAGCGGAGCGGCGGCGGCGGCGGCGCGGGAGCGGCAGGATCTAATGCGTAAAATCAAATGGACCGGCCCTCGAAAACAGCGGCGCGGCAAAAGAAGTTGTTCATGATGTTAGTAATACAGTTCTGCAAGTTTGTTAGTGTTTTCCCAATAACCCTGTATAATAATGGTCTAGTGTTACCATTATTCGTTTAGTCTTGGGTCAGCAGTGCCATTCTGTAACCATCTCACCGTGAAAACTTAGGTAAAATAAGCGTGAAGTGAGCTATCAACAGCGTCAATCTCAAGCATCAGCAGTGCTATTCTGTAACCATCTCACCGTGAAAACTTACGTGATGTGAGCGTGGAGTGAGCTGCCAATAGTGTTAATCCCAAGCATCAGGTGGAATCACAGGTCACTTCAAGCTCACTTCACCTAAGTTTTCACCGTGAGATTTTGACAGAATTGCACCACACCCGGTCGATTCTGTAAAAATCTCACCGTGGAAACTTAGGTGAAGTGCTCTCGAAGTGTACTGTCATTCCATCTGAGACTAGGGATAGACACTATTGACAGCTCATTAGTTCAAGTTCACTTTGCCTAGGATTTCTCGGTGAGATTTCTACAGAATAGCACTACAGGTGGAATTACACGTCACTTCAAGCTCACTTCACATAAGTTTTCACCGTGAGATTTTTACAGAATTGCTCTACAATTCTCCTTGTGAAGTCATAATGAATTATGACCTGGCACATACCTACTTATACAATGACATGCAAAATATATCACCACGTTCCTAGTACTGGAACTTTTTGATTAGTTGTAAACATCCAAGTACATTACCATTACGATTATGTTACTATTTATGTATTATAATTTTATGTGACTAGCTTTTGCCCGCGACTTCATCCGCGTGAAATTTCGGCCCACCCATCGCGTCGCATCCCGTCGCTCGCCCGCGCTATAACTTCGTTATCGCTTAGCGTTCTTTATTTATTTATTTAACTAGCTTCTGCCCGCGACTTCGTCCGCGTTAAATTTCTTGTTCCCCCGACCCACCCCGTCGCAACACATTGCCTGCCCGTGCTTTTACTTCGTTTTCGCATAAACTTTCATTCAAAAAATATTGTGTTCTAGTTAATAGGAATGTAATTCTTCCTCAAGAATTGGGCTGTAAAATGCAAAAACATTTTTCAAATCCAACTCGCAGTTCCAGAGATTAGCGCGTTCAAAAAACAAAAAACCGGCCAAGTGCGAGTCGGACTCGCGCACGAAGGGTTCAGTACCATCCATA
This sequence comes from Dryobota labecula, assembly GCA_947523025.1. Taxonomy (NCBI): domain Eukaryota; kingdom Metazoa; phylum Arthropoda; class Insecta; order Lepidoptera; family Noctuidae; genus Dryobota; species Dryobota labecula. Next base: position 18,030,967 of record OX383287.1, on the reverse strand, counting down.
CACATCCTTATCCTTACTAATATTATAAATGTGAAAGTAACTCTGTCTGTCTGTCTATTTGTCTGTATGTTACGTTTTTACGCCTAAATCGCTGAACCGATCGACCTGGGATATAGAGAAGGACATAGGCTACTTTTTACGCATAACCGACATCCACGCGGACGGCGAAAAAAAAAACGGCAAAAAATCATGTCCGTTGTATGGGAGCCCCCCTTAAATACTATTTTTTTCTGTTTTTTTTGTATTTGTTGTTATAGCGTCAACAGAAATACATCTTATGTGAAAATTTCAACTGTTTAACTATCACGGTTCATGAGATACAGCCTGGTGACAGACGGACAGACAGACAGACAGACAGACGGACAGCGGAGTTTTAGTAATAGGGTCCTATGGGACCCTATTACTAAAACTCCGCTGTCCGTCCTTTGGGTATGGAACCCTAAAAACGAACTCTTAAGCTTTAGAATAGACTACCTCGCAGAGTTGATCATTATTTTGTTGCGGAGTTATTATAAAACAGTTATATCTCCTAAGATATTCATTGAAATTAAATGATGTAAGGGCAACTTTGTTCAAAATTAAATACTTGTGATGAATAACGTATTTATTTGGATAAGGATTAATACCATGTTTATAAAACTCCTTCGCAAATAATGCATTAATTTCGAACAAATTTGATTACCATAAAAATGGTTATGGTGAGTCAATCGTAAAAGACAGACATATGCTATACCGGACTTTTTTTTAGAACTTTTAAAGAGGAACAATTCCATCAAAGTCAAAGCATTTATTTCAAATCCATACTAATATTATAAATGTGAAAGTAACTCTGTCCGGCTGTCTGTCTGTCTGTATGTTACGTTTCCACGTCTAAACCGCTGAACCGATCATCATGAAATTTGGCAGAGATATAGCCTGGGATATGCAGAAGGACATAGGCTACTTATTTACGCGATAACCGACATCCACGCGGGCGGAGCCGCGGGCAACAGCTAGTAGGCATATAAATGGCACTTTTGAAAGTCAACATTTACACGGATATAAAATTGATTCTAGTTGCCCCTTCCAAAAGGTAGTTTCACATGGAGAAGAATGGGCAACCTTCCTCGATAAATGGACTATCCAACATAAAAAAATATTTTTCAATTCCAACCAGCAGTTCCTGAGATAAGCGCGTTCAAACAAACAAACAAACAAACTCTTCAGCTTTTTAATATTAGTATAGATTGGTCATACAAATAGGTGTCTATAAACTTGCTATTATTTATAACAGTGGGTACTTACAATACTGGGCTGTGTTAGGTAGGAACTGTTAATTGAATTCTAACGACGTAGGTTGATGCCGACCCAAAGTTTGGCTCCCATATCTAGCCGCATATTTAAAAACCGAAGTAGGTTCGTAGTTCATCATCCAGTTCGTAATTCCAGCAGTGGACGTCTTTCGGCTGAAATGAATCATCATTTCAGCCGAAAGACGTCCACTGTTGGACATAGGCCTCCCCCAAAAGGGGGGGAGTTTGCCATAATCGCCACGCTTGGCAGACGGGTTGGCGATCGCAGTATGCTGTTAAAAATACATAGAGAACGTTGCTGCCCAATCTCTAGTAAGTCTCTTAGTCGCCTTTTACGATAACTACGGGAGAAAATCACCCCATTTTCTCCCGTAGGTGTCGTAAAAGGCTATTCTATTGCTATTCATAACGTCCGGCACCACACGGTACAGGCTAATATTACGCCTACAGAAACTGAAACTTTCAAAACATTTCGAAACTCTCCATTTCTATAATATCTCTGACAAAATGACCTTCAAAAGATTAAAAATATGCGAATATATTGCTTGTGTGTCACATACGTATTAAAAATGTCATATTTCAGGAAATTAGCAATATATGACATTGTCATGCTGTACCTACCTGTAATTTTTTATTAATTGTGCAGTCAGGCTAACGGTTGAGGTCAGGGTTAATCAAATACTTAATTTTTTTTAAAAATATTTTTACTTAGATACGTTGTATTTTAAAGTCCCGGAAATACAATATTCGCATCACGTTTGTACACTTCTTTTGGCGGTTTTTGCTGTTCACTCACGACGGCGACGCTTGCGAGTGCCTCGTGTATGTATTAACTTTAAATGCACTCCCGAGCTCCTAAGGCAAGCCACCATACATTTTTATATGTATGGGCCTAAAACATCAAAATAATGATAAGTCAGAGTAAAAGTTTTTATACAGTTTCGAAGCTCACATACTGGCCATCATTTCTGTATCACCATTGTACCATCGATACCTGAAGACTTGCGGCTTCATGCGACGTCCAGAAGGACCACAAAACTGGGTTACTATAGCACGACTAGATCGGTTTATCTTTATCACCAGCCTGCATAATCGTCACCTGACCTCAGTACAGGTCCAAGAATAGCTTCGATACTTTCATGGACACACTGTTTGCACTCGAACTGTCAGAAGGAGACCCGAAGAACGAGGCCTGAAACCTCATATGCCAGGCAATGGTCTCAAACTGACATGAACTCACAGAATGGCGCGCCTACAGTTTGCACGTGAACATTTGCATCGTCAATGAAGCCAGGTTCTTTTTAAGGATGAAACCAAGATAATGCTGTATGATAGGTAATGATGGACGTAGAAAATTCTACCGAAGACAGGGAGATCGTTTTCAGCAATGTTGCATTGAAGAGAAGGTGAGTTGATGGCGGTGGGTCGTGGACAGTCTGGGGCGGAATATCAACCGAAGGAAAAACTCGCCTTGAGGTTGTGACGGCACCACGGTGGCCACCACTAAATACCGACCGATACATTCGTCAATTCCTAGAGGCTCATCTGATGCCATATGCTGAGTTTGTGGGCCAGGGTTTCATTTTTATGCTTGACTAGCTACTGCCCGCGACTTCGTCCGCGTGAAATTTCGGCCCACCCATTACGTTGCATCCCGTCGCTCGCCCGCGCTATAACTTCGTTATTGCTTATATAATATTAGTATAGATAATGCAAGAACGCAAACCGCAAGAATTGCTCGAGAATATCAGCATGTCGTTAAGATTGCATGGAATGACCAGCAAGAAGCCCTGATATGAATCCAATAGAGCACTTCTGGGATGAGCTGAAGAGGTGTATTCGAAATTACCAACCAGCTCCAGAAACTTGGCAGAAGCTGAAAACTGCCATCTTGGAAGCGTGGGAGAACATTCCACAGCACGTCATAGTGGTACTATTCAATTCCATACCGAACTTCATGACGGCCATTGCAAATGCTCTTGGAGGTAACACAAGTTACTAAATAAACGTTATCTCTATGTCAACCATTGTTTTCTTCAAAAATTTCACGCTAATTTTGCCCCTGAAGAACGCAAAAATACGACTAATTGCAATTGAATCATTTTTTTATTAGTATTCCGATTTCGGAACAATGTCAAACGGAAATGGTAGTGAGTGACTGGCTTTAAAACCACTTTTTTTTCTCTTTGTACTACCGGTAGAACGCCCCCTATTTGGATTTTCGGGGGTTATTTGGAATAAAGTAATTGTAAGATTTGAGTTGACATAAATTCTGCCAAAACACCATAGACAGCTTTTATTTTATTTCTGGTCTTGTTTACTTTTATAATTTTTCGTACGAAGATCACAAGTTCGAATTTATGTCAACTCAAATCTTACAGTTGCTTTGTTCCAAATAACCCCCGAAAATCCAAATAGCCCCGTTCTACGGTAGCATTATTTAAAAAGATAGACCTTTTAACAAAAATATGCAGGGTGGCTCGATTCATTTGTCCTAGATTGTATTAGAAATATTGGGAACCTCGTGTTATCAGATAACCTACAGTATAAAACATTGCGAACACCACAACTAAAGAAACTACCTATAAGTGTGCAATTGTATAACAAAATGCACTCTGAATAAAAGGCAAGGGTGCATGGGCTAATAGATTTATGTGAAGCCTGAAGCCCACCCTTGCAGCTGAAATATATGTAATGTACCGTGATCATGTACCTACGTTGTGAAGTAGCTACGTGATGCTGCCACATGATGGCGACCTTTCACTGAGGACTTTATAATACATTGAAGTCCATGGAATAAGAAGCATTAGGTAAATGAGAAGTGACTTTAATGATACAAAAATATTAACAGCCACATAGCTTACATGATTGTTGAATCAAAAACATGGTGCAATCCTGGCAAGTAAATTGAAACAATGGTCACATTGTCTTTACTAGAATTAGAATTCCAAATTGCCGGCTAACACGTAAATAACTTGATTAATTAGTAATCAGACGAGTTTTTTGTACATCAATATCTAATTCAGTTTCACATATTTGGTAGCATGGAGTAGTCGTTTTTCTGGAAGCGACGAAAACCATTTTCGCATTACACACCGGTTTTTCATTCACATCGTCGTACACAAATCCTAAGTTGAACGACAGGCCTGGAGGAATCCTCTTACATCGAGAGAGGGTCAAGTTCGTAAACCTGATTTGCTCCAAATCAGGAATAAGTTTGAACAGTCTTATGAACACCGGCTCCAGAGTTACATTGCAAAACTTAATGTGCTCCGTTGTGATACCCCCTCGCTTGTATTCGAATCTGAATACAGTCGGATAGGACACAAGGCGATTTTCACAGATATATGACGCAGTTTTGTGAAGAGGACTGGAAAAATATTTGGATATTTCTATGAACCTTGCAACTTCAGCCTTGAAAGCTTCATTTGAACGACATTTAACTGGAGCTTCTTCAACGAGTTCAGCTTTTATTTCCTCCTGGACTGGTTGTAGGTTTGCAATTACAGACTCCGATGGTATAAAAGATCCCAAACTTGGCATCTGACGGTTTTTCCTGCAGAGCGGAGATTTTTTTCTCCCAGGTTTTTGATACATTGCTATTTATTTATACTGGGTCCTAATTTAGATAATCGATTTTAAGCACGTTATCTACACAGACAATTTAGTTTCATTACAAGCTCCTTAAATAAAAAATATATTAATATCTAAACTTGTGCTCTGTGCGACAAGCCTTTTTTTTTTTCTATGAAATTGACACATGTCTCATACCTACACTTGCTGACAAAAGAGGTAGTAACAAAAATTAATAACTTACTTTCTACGCAGTTTAAGAGAGTTTCGGTGTTTACTTATACAATGAACATACCTATACTCCATTTATTATAACATTAGACAAATAACTGTTCTTACCCTTTCGTTATTTCGATGTAAACGTTTAATAAACTCCGTTATTTCACGATAAATACAAAGCACTGTAATCTATTTACCATTTACATTCAAAAAATAAATCTTAAAGTGCAGTAATTTCTACAATATTACACAATAACTGTCGTAATTTAGCCGTTATTTGTCTAATGCAAATGTAAATGGAGTATAAACACACTAATTATTCTTTAGTTCCTTAAAAATGTGGCTAATTATAAGGCCTCTAGCAAAACCAGCTAGGGTTTTAATGTGGAGGTGAGTTTAGACTATCATGTTTCCTATTTAAATAAACTAGGCTAAGCCATAATGAGTAAAGCTATACAGGGATACTATACTAATATAGTATGTCATTGCGAAAGAGCACAAAAAAAAATATAGCAGTCATAAGGACTACCGACAGAAGTGAAAACTCAAAACTTTGCTTTGGAAGTCTGGCGCATGTCGTCACGAGCATGTCGCTTATTTCTGTGAGGCGAACCCTTTAATTTTTTCCCTACCAAAAATGCAGCCACAGTAACCTCTGCGCTGCCACCGACGCACGATGCCGCCGTGGAAATGGCGAAGATCTTAAGAAGAAGAAGTTATTAAGAAAATGCTCTAATTTAAGTAATATTTTTTCCAAATTATTAACACTACTCGTTTACACGTGACCTTCAGTATAAAATCATTAAAAGTCGGTTATCGTCGCCTTAAAGGTATGAAAATGACACAAAAGTAACTCATAGTCGAGTTACTTTTGTGTCATTTTGAAACCTTTCTGAAGACTTATCTATGGACTACAATGTTAATAAAATTGTTATCGTTACTTAACTATAATGTTACTAATATAAATCTACCCTCAAAAAGAGAAGTTTTGTTACACAAGATGGCGCAATGACGAAGACAATGCACAAGAAAAAACAAGGTACTTGTGTTATAGAGAAACTCATCGAAGGAAATACGAAATACACAAATATTTATATGTGGGGGGCCGATTAGAGCTGAAATCTTCAACGTTGAACATTTTACTGGATGTTGATGTGTTGCGGGCGAGAAGAAAAGTCTGCAGCTGATCATTGATTTTTAGGTTTTAATTGAACTTGAAGTGCGCCAACGTCACATTTGCGTTTCGTTGTCAAATGACATCCTGTACTCATGACCCTTCCGATATTATTGTATAATATCGTCACTATCAGACCTGCTCGACAAGATTTTGGCACTAAGACATTTTTCAGTTGACTCGACGGGATGTTGCAAATTACGTCATTAAATTCAGAAATTTTAAATTTATAAAAAAGCCCAAAAAAAAGTAACCGAGCGAGGGATGAAATATAAAATCTATGCTCTTATGCATGTGGGTTATTGTTGGATCTCATAATTAAAATGATAAAGATGTTTTTAAGTGACTTTGATTTTCAAGAGAATAGTGAATTGTCTATGGGATATTTTCGGTTATAACCGCAGAATTAACTTTGATTTTCATAGTTTTTTCGAGAAATACAAACATAGTTTTGCAGTTGATGAAATTAATTATGCGCATGCATAAGCATTAATTTAAGTTATTATTATGTTATAATTTTTTCATTTTTACATATTTTTTCATACCAACTTGGCCGGTTTATTAATTTTGTGAGAATATACCACAAAAAAAAATCTTTTACTCATGTAAACTAATAGAAACAAAAACTACCAAGCTCATACAACTAACGAAAAATATTGACATGTAAAATTAATTGTCTGCGGAATACTCAATTTATAAAATTAATATATCTTATATATAATTACACAAATTAGACGAACAAAGTTTTGCTAAGTACCTACTACTGCGTTCAGCTTCACTGACCGCGCCGCTGGCGCGTTGCGCGGCGAGTATCCATTATACCAGTTTCAAAATAAACATCTTTCGTTAACGATAACTTAATTTTTTTGGTACTAAGACGTATTCAAATAAGAAATAGGTGGTTAATAAAACTCGTTTACGATTAATTTTTCAAAGTTTGCGCACTGGTTAAAAACTTTACTTGTATAGAAACAATTCGGCGCGAAATTCAATAAACGTAGCCATGGTCATTATGTCCTCTCTTTTGACTCCGTTATAATTATTCTGTCAGAAAAACGATTTATATCACATTAGAAAAGTATAAATCATTATTTAAAATAATGCTTATTGTATTTAACGCTTAAAACAATTTTATTTCAATTTACAAGAATCGATTTCTGATCGTCACGATAGTTACTCGACGTCAGCTCAATCAAAATTAAAAAAATCTAATCTTTTGGCAGAACCCCTTTCGCAAATTATTACATGAAAAAAAAAAAAACTATTTCGATCGGCGATTTTGAACACAAATTGAGTAGAGGTAATGAATATTACGTGTTATTGGACCTGTGTTTGTATATTAAGTTAAATAATAACAATAATTTATTTAATTCAGACATCTAAAGTCCATAGACACACACATACATTTAAATTAAAATTATACATTATAATTATACTATTTTAAACAGATAAACACCCAAAATAAAATCGTGATCAATAAAATTTCAATACTCTGTTCATTAAAAATAATAATTAAAATTGTAAAAATGTCAGAATTGTAAAATGAAATGTCAAAATATTAAAAACTATTCATCTATCAAAAATAATAATATTTAAAAAAAAAAAAAATATTTAGGCACCAGACCTAAATCATTTTTTTTTTTAAATATTATTATTTTTGATAGATTTAGGTCTGGTGGTTTGGTTAAGATCTGGGCATTTTCTTGTTGTTTATAATATTTTGAACAGTATTTAGCACATTTTAAGTCGTATCTACATGTGTGTGTGTGAATTTGTGAAAAGTAAAATGTAAACACGCACTATTGGCGCGAAACTTCGACTTTAGATATCAAAAAACTTCATTACCACTTCTTATTTAACTTGAACAATGCATGAATTCGTCAAGTAATTAAATAATGTATTATTCACTGCCCCTGTAGTGGAGTGTAAATGTTCAAAATTCTCAACATTTTCATTAAAATGGCGATAATCGTTTGCAGACTCGGATTTTATAAAGGTAAATTAATAAACTTGCGCACTAAATATGAAAGATTTAATGGCGTTAACATAATTATGAGTTTTTTATCCAACTCTCTTAATTAACGTACATTCATAAGATTTGATGGGTAGCATAATAAATATTATTGCGGCGCGTAGGTGTTCCACACGCGCCTCAAAGAGATGTCAGCAACGACGAGGGGGCCCATTAGGGCCCAAGCCTGCCGGGTCAGCAGGATTGTCCGAAAGGGCCAAGGAAGGAACACGGCTGGGTTTTAGTTAGTAAGAGTCTGACACTCCCTTCCGCTCCACCCAGAGCGGGAGGGAGGGAGGGGGTCATTTGATGATTTTCCAACCTCAAAAAAAAAGCACATTAATGATTGCATTTTCGACCGTTTTCGCACTGAGCGTATGTTTACTGTAGACGCGTAGAAGCCACGAAGGCGCTTTGCTACGCAACGCAAACACCGCGCGAAGGTTATCGTTTCCCGAATCTTCAGGCATCTAATAATTAGTATGTTTTATGCTACCTATCTGTTTTTGCGAATATGAAGTAGATGGGACTTCAGCACTAGCACGATTGATTTACATAGATCATGTAAGGTCGTATGTTTTATGTCGAATTAAATACGCACAATTTCTTAGAATATCAAGAAAAAATTGGCCAAGTGCGTGTCGGACCACACGTAGTTGTGTTGTGTGTTGTATCCGTAGTTGGGATGAATGTATCTCAAGAACAAACTAAACATTGTAGTTATATGTACATTCCAACTGCAAATGTAAGTTTGTACTCACAATATTGAGAGATTTACCATGTTATATTAAGACCATAGACTTCAAATACAGATAATAGTTCGTTACTTATAGATTACAGAAAAACCTATAAGAAATAGGTTTTTCTGTAATCTATAAGTAACGTACTATTATCTGTATTTAAAAAAAAAAATTGTATCAGCAGTGTCGGAGATATGGGGGGGAATGGTCAATTTTCATCTATTTTCTTAATTAACTTTAAAAGCATTTGTATTAAAATTAAAAAAAAAAGTATCTGAAATCCATACAATAAGTTATTTCATTTCATATGTCACACTACAGTACAGTTTGCAAAACTTTTTTTTTTTAATTTTATAATTTGCCCCCTAAAAGTAAACCTATATTCAAAATTCATTTATTTACGTTACACGTCCGTGTTATGGTCACAGAAGTTCAAATGTGTACCAAATTTCAACTTTATCGGCCCAATAGATTCGGAGCAGAGAAGACCATTTCAGACACCAGTCTACATGGTCTTCACATGATTTGACCAAGATTATGTCTGGACTTTAAAAGAGACTGTGACCTCTGAGTTTGTTTCGGTCTTTCTTCTCAGAGTAGTCAGATACGAAATGCCGACCTCATCTAGTTTTAAAATATGATTGACGTGTAAAAGTGTTTGTAAAAACCTACTTACAGAAATAAAATCATTTATCATTTAGACAGACAGACAGACGCACGAGTGATCCTGTAAGGGTTCCGTTTTTTTCCTTTTGAGGTACGGAACCCTAAAAAATATCCATATTAAATGTAAAGTACCTTCCTATGTTAACGCTAACTGACCTCAGAGGTCTGTAGATTTGATTTCCTCGTCGGAATATAATTCATATGGCCTCTCCCTCCCGATATTTGTTCCAAATCTGGATGGTACACATGTGATTTGTATTAACAATGAGACTCGTGATTATAAGACATAGGTACTTTTATAAGTCCTACGAATTACAATAAAAGATTGTACAGCTAGTGCATAAAAGAAGCCATATAACCCCAAGTACGGCTCGGGTGGATAGTTAAGTCGAGGGGTAAAATGGCTCGTTTATGCCCGAGTTTTACACTCTGCTTTTCACTTCGATTGCGAGAAAATGAAACAGGCATAATTTTCAACATGTGTCATTCGACTTCGGTACTTCATACTGCCAAGTCATGAAAACATTTCTTTGCGTTTTTAAATAATAAAGACAACTATATTATCTGGTTTTATTAAATTAACGATAGAAAACAGGGAAGTGATATAAATTAAAGCAAATGAAATAAAATAACGACTTTAATCTGCGACTTTTTATTGTGCGCGTGGCTGCTGGGCCTGATTATATTAGTGTTAGAAAAAAAAAATGCACTTGAGCATATAAAAGCGACTATAAGTTGCCTACGCACAACATAAAGACGAACTTTTAGAGCATGAGAAGTGAAAAAATTGTGTTCATGACGTACCTACTGCTGGATAGAGACCTCTAACAATTTATTGTAATGTACTGTAAGGGTTTGTGACCGCATACTCTGTATCATTTTGAGAACGTTAACATACTGAGTTTACACTGTGTGTATGTAAAATTGGTTTGACTTAGCGGAAATTATATTACACGCTTGTCGTGCTGCCTAAGCGTGCACATGTCAACAACAAAAAAAACAAAAAAACGGATTACAAAAAGAAAAGTATAAAGTCAAAAATATAAATAATAATAATAAATTCTTTATTCAGAGTAACCATGAGAGTCTTACAATGTTAGTAACAATACAAAAAAATATATATGAAGTCGTATTTATCTTTGACTTTTCAGCTGTGGTACCTAACATACACAAATCGGTATACCACTACTAGCTATATAGATAACAATGACAGGAAGTTATTATGACATCATCAACATACACTATAAGAGTAAAAAATACGTATTATTGAAGCTTACTCAAAAATTACCCAAGCAAAGTTGATACAAATTTTATGGAACTAACGCGCAAGCTTTCTCTACCAAATGAAAAAAATATTTTCAAAGTCAGTCGACAATTGAGGAAAACATCGATGAACATACATTAAAAAAAGAATACAGACGAATTGAGAACCTGCTCCTTTTTGTAAGAAGTCGATTCAAAGAAGGTACAAGAACGTAGCCAAACCTCTTGTTTGCTCTTACAAAACTGTAGTCAAAAACCGTACCTACATGTAGATACAGTCACGTACTTTAATTGATAAGCCACTTGCCACTGTTCGTATTTTAGCCGTGTAATGCAAATCGGGTTTAGTCAGTTATACTCGTACATCCGGACATGGTAAGTCATACGACTTCGTATTAAAAAGAGTGAGTACCCAAAGTCAACCAATTGCAGGTCTAGCAACCGTAACCTAGCGACAACTGTTTTAGTGTATCGATAGTAACGCTAGCGTACGGGGAAATTATGATTGGTCATTTCAACATCGGAAAAACTCGGAGCCACGATTCTATCCGAACGCGTAGCAAGGTGACTTTCATGAAAATTATGATTACTGTTGCACAAAAACCTTTAGAACACCTAACTGCCGCCATCTTGGAAGAATTGATTATGAATTTTATTTACCTACTTTTCCTGTTTTTTAGTTTAGGTACGTTATAGCAAAACTTAAAAAAAAATCTTACAACTTAAAACTTTTAGCTTAGCACGAGCTTAGTACATTTTAAATGTCATAAAACGTGCTAAGCTAAAAACAAAATAACCTTTATAAAATTGTTTTATTTCGTTTGTCTATCAATATTGTTGGACTGACTTACTACTCCTATAGTACGACTATAGTATAATGCTCCTTGGCTGTCTATTCCAGCTTGCAGTCGTAATTGCATGGAGTTAACCAATCTAGTTGCCAATATCAGTCCCTCGCATGTTTTCCCATACTTCTTGGCAATGTTAAGCCAGGTCTTCTTTTCTTCGTTCATTAAGGTGATCCCATCGCTGCACCAATAAACCCCACAGATTTTCTATGGGATTCAGGTCAGGGGATTTACCTGGCCATGGAGTCACAGTAATGTCTGGATGTGCATCAAACCAGGTGTTGACAATCCTTGCTCGATGTATGGCACATTATCGTAAACAAAATTAATATTTGCCATTTCGTGCTGTGGATACACAATCCTGTGCTCAGTATAATGCTCGATGACCTCAGTAGAGCTTCCGAAAGAGTGGGTCTTAGGATGAACATGGACAAGACAAAGGTCATGTCAAATGCCCATGTAACACCCACTCTCATGAATATCGGAAACGCTACACTCAAAGTTGTTTACCTAGGACAAACTGTCCAGTTAATTAGGCTAAAATTCACCCAAAGGGCAATGGAGAAGAGATCCGCAGGAGAACCAAGGTAACGGACATAGCTCGAAGAATTGCCAAACTTAAGTGGCAATGGGCAGGGCACGTTGCTCGCAGAACAGATGCCCGTTGGGGCCGAAAGGTTCTGGAGTGGCGAATGCGCAAAAACTTGCCTACTAAAATTACGTCAAGCGCTGATTAATTTGACAGGACTAAACTAAAATTTATCTTCTGTCCTTTTCTTAATGAAATAGAAAGAAAAAGATGCACTGAACTTTAGTTTAGTTTGTGAACAAAGGAATCGGCACCAATATCTACCTATTGACCTATTGGAGATTGACACTGAATGTTAATTAGCGGGGCTATTTTTCTGATTGCGAGCCCAGAGTCGTAGTATTAATTCCGAAGTTTTCAATTTCACGTTTTGTAAGGATCAATGACCTTTTTTACCTATTTTTATGTAACGATGAGGGAAGTGTTTTGATAAATTAAATTAAAAATTGTAATTAAGCATTGACATTGGCAAGTCATTGGGTACACAACAACTATTGTATACCAAATTACTTGTCATTACGAGTATAAAGGTGATCGAAAAACAACCGGTTGGTACGTTCGTCCTCACAGAAATGATTAGGCGTTTGATCATCTATTTTGTTATTATTCACTATGTCATCTTTACGTCATTATACCTTAGGGGCCTACCTACCTTTTTATAACCTAGCTAGGAGAACAGTGCTCACCAACCCCTAGTAGCATTTTTGTTGGCGTTTGGTTGGGCCACATACCTCTGAAGTTGGCCCAACTAAATGCCAACGGGAAATGCTACTAGAAACGTTTATAGATATAGTACTTGTTTTGTAAAACTGTTTTTTATTTAACGTGTACACACGGCCACAAATCAAGCTATACATTTCCAGTATAGGCTGACCTCTCATTGTACGGAAATCCTATACAATGTGAGAGCAGTCTAAACTGGAATATATAGCTTGATTTGTGGCCATGTGTACTTTGTTTTTGAGTTTATAAACATTATTATTATTATAATAATAAAGTATATACTAAAGATACTAGCTTCTAGCTTCGACTAGCTTCTGCCCTAAGGTAGTTCCAGAGATTAGAGCGTTCAAAAAAAAAAAAAAAACGAAACCAACTCTTCAGCTAACTAATAGATCAGTGTCCCGACCAGTAGGTAACTCCTACAGCAAGGTTAGATGCTTTATCCTGAACTAAGATATAATAATTACTGTCGTGATAAACAATCCATGCACGAGTGCGATATGTACCATTACCGATGAATTTCAAGTATGGGTTCAAGTATTATGTAACGCAATTTTTGGAGATTGTTGACCCTCTCCCCCCATGTAACGCGCCGTAACATTTTTCTGTACCCCCCTCCCCCTAGTAAAACGTTACGTAACCACCAAATGACCATTTTTACGTAAAAGTCACAATTATGTGTAGTAAACTACCGGAAAGTCGCTAAAATACCTTTGTTAAGGCTCGTACAGACTAGTGCGATATCGCGGGCGCGATGCGACACTAGTAGCACATTTTCTGTGTCGGTGCCTGTCGCGGCCGCGATATCGCACGAGTCTGTACGAGCCTTTATTGTTTTAATCGTGTTATTATTATTTATTAACATTTTAAATGTCTTGTTTTTAACAGCAAGAGATTTCTAATGTTTTTATTTTTTTTGTCCTAATACATTTTTACTACTAATCATACATTGGTGCCGATTCCCTTGTTCACAAACTAAACTAAATTTAAGTTCAGTGCATCTTTTTCTTTCTATTTCATTATGAAAAGGACAGATGATACATTTAAGTTTAGTCCTGTCAAATTAATCAGCACCTGTCACTACTCCATACAAGTTTAGACGTGATTAAAAACATGCCTACTAAAATTACGTAAATTTACGTCAAACGCTGATTAATTTGACAGGACTAAATTAAAATTTTCTGTCCTTTTCTTAATGAAATAGAAAGAAAAAGATGCACTGAACTTAAATTTAGTTTAGTTTGTGAACAAGGGAATCGGCACCACTGTCATCGTATTTTAATTACGTCGTTTTCTTGACTTGACCCTGTCCTTGCACACATTTTTGCTTTATTCACCAATGGTGCCGATTCTCTTGTCACAAAATTCTCTAAACTAGACTAAAAATCACCAAAATTTAGTTTATTCCTGTCAAACGACCATTTCCTATTCTGAAATTGACTAAAGTGACACAACTTAACTATATTTTAGTTTGACAGCTCTAAGATGGTACTGAGTTTTTAAATTTAGTGAAAATGGCAATTTTGCTATTCTGAATTTGACGTTTTTAAACTAAAATTTAGATTTTCTAACTAAATCTGACTATTTTTAATCGCGATTAAAAAGGTGTGGAATAAAATTAGTTTTCATGAACTAAAATTCATACCAATCACCTCGACTTCTGGTGCAAAACCAGTACTGTATATAAGGTGTATCTATTCATACACGAAATATTTTAAGAGAAACATCTTTATGTCGTAAAAAAGCCACAGCAGCGAATTTTTATTTTTTTATCTAAGTGTTTTATATTTTTACATAATTATCAAAATTTCAAAATAGCTTGAGACATTTTGCGAAAAAATCCTTTATTTACATATTCTATGAATGACCCACCTCGACGCGGTGACGCCGAACGGTGCGGTGGGGTGGCGGCACGAGCGCGGTGAATTTTGATAATTAATCATCATATCAAGTAATTTTAAATTATTTAATTTTTTAAATAATATATATACTCAGAATAAAAAAAAAACATTTTCATGGCTTCTTTACCACTTATGGTACGGTGTATCACTTAAAATATTTCGTGTTTATCCCTAATTTTTTTTTCTTTTCTTTTACTTATATCTCCAAAATGGTGCGTCCTACCGCAAAAATAATGAAAATTTCGACCCCCTTTTAGAAACCCTTAAACCCCTATTACTCTACATGTAGGTAATCTTTTTTTTTTTCCACACAAAAAGTGAAAAATTCCATTAAAAACACGTCGCGGCTGCCTCCCCCCTGCGCGCCTCCGGCATAGGCAAACAAGTACAACGTTGCGAAGCCAAAAAAAAAAATACCACGTGGAGTCACGATTGTCAAATTCGATTTAGATGTGTCAAACTTATTTTTAAATTTAGAGAATTTTGTTTGCAGAATAGCTTTAAGATTCTCATAGCTAAAAGTAAGGAATTTTAGTGATAGTTTAGTTAGTTTAGTTCGGTGTACAAGAGAATCGGCACCATTGTTCTTCTCATACATTCTCCTATTCTAGCGGTTTACTAATAAAGCTATTAAAATAAAATAACAAATTTAGTTTTTATTAGTTTATTTTTACCTTCGGCAATGCAATTACAAACATAAACCTGACTGAAATAAAATATATTAATTGTATATTAAGAATACGATCGAACGAAAACGAAAACATTTAAAATAATATCAGTTATAATTAAAATAAGTAGATTGTAAAACTACTTATTTTAATTATGGCTGATTTAATTTTGACCCAGATATATGCCAGTGACCTTGAGTGGTTAGCTTGCGTGTTCTGTACTGAGCTCACGCAACGCGTCGTACTCCCAGCCACTAATAGGACTCGCCCATCCAGGGCCTCAAGTCTGCTATTACAATAGTGTCAGAATGGTCTATCATTGATTTCATAATTGTTGAATTTAACAAGTTTGGTAATCTACTAATATAATGGCGTCATTATGACTTTCCAATGGACAGCCACTGACACTCCATTGAAAGAATTGGTAATCTCGTACATAATGACAAATGAAACTTCCTACTAAACTTCCAACTTCTCACTACTTCAGATTGCTTATAACACTAATAAATAATATGTAAAATTATATATAAATGAAATCTGGCAAGAATAAATGTTCAAAACGCCATTGTAATACAATTCTATTACGAGACCATTGACCGACCAATGATCGATCATTATGAATTTAGCAGATTACGATCTTTTAGCAAAATGACAATGGGATCGTGTTGGAGTGACGAATTTATAAAAATAGCAGACTTGGGCTCCAGGAGCGCTGTCCCAAATAAGACGCATTATTGATTTAATAGACATAAAACAAAAGGTATTTTAATAAAACACGTGTACTAAACGACCAATAATTAAATTATCTTTAAAAAGGTGAAGCTTCCAGAAAAATACGCTTGATAGATTTTGCGTGATTCTCAGTTTTTTATCCGCGTTAGACATAACTTTATAAATTAATTTCACTATGTAATATAAACATAATCTAAAATATTCACATATTAAGTTATTAAGAAAATGCTCTAATTTAACATATATTTTTTCCAAATCATTAACACTACTCGTTTAGACGTGATCTTCAGGATAAAATCATTAAAAGTTGGTTATCGTCGCCTTAAAGCGGGGATTTGTCCATATTGGCGCAGGATCGAGTTGAGTGGAAAAAGGAAAGGGAGTCCTTTCCCTTGCAGTGGGACAATACAAGCAGTTTTTTCTTTTTTCTTTTTTATTACTTAGTTCAACAACCGACAAGCGGTGAAGAGTTGACTGATCACTGGATAATCATTATAATATATTCCAAAGACACGTTTGACTTGTTTATATGATAAACTAGCTGAAACCCGCGGCCTCGCCCACGTGGATTTTACTAAAATAAAAGTAGCCTAAGTTACTCCATATAACACCAGCTATCTGCCAGTGAAGTTCCGTCAAAATTGGCTCAGACGTTTCGGAGATTCGCCGGAACAAACGGACAGATAGACAGATAGACCGACAGACACAATTTTTTTTTTTAATAGTTTTTTTTTGTTTTAAGTACCGTATATGCTTTCATTGGCTTTTATTTAGTGAAAAGCTGTTATTGTTTTTGGCATTAAAAACAGACATTTAAATTTTATTTATTTGTAGAGATATATTAATGAAAAAGCAATAAATCTCTAAATAGGTAATATTAGATCGATCCGCAACCCCCGATATTCAATACTTTCTACATTCGCAGATTGCAATTTGAAATTCATTGGCAGCTAGCAAAGAACCCGCCGACGCCTCACAACTTTCTTTTGAACCGCACTGCGGTGCTACGTACTTTTATAGGTATCGAATTTTTCGTAGGAGTTTCAGAAATACTTGGATTTTTACTAATAAAAGCCAAAGCTTACTTATTGATTTCCGGTACCAGTCATAAACTTACGGCAGCATGTAGTTGCTTTGCCTCGATCTTTATTTTCAGCTTGAAGATAGCAGTGATAGCCTAGTGGTGTAACTGTTGGACTGCCAGTAATGCTATTCTGTAAAAAAAACTCACCGTGAAAACACAGGTGAAGTGAGCTATCATTCTATTGATGCTAGTGATTGACACTGTGTATTGATGCTCACTTCACCTGAGTTTTCACGGTGAGATTTTTACAGAATAAATCGGTTGGTCATAGGTCTCGAGCTCAAACCTAAGGCACGCACCTCTGACTTTTCGAATTCATGTGCGTATTGTATCACTTGTTTGAAAAACGGTGAAGGAAACATCGTGAGGAAACCGACATGCCTGAAAGATATTTCTCGACGGCATGTATAGCCAAGTCAGAAGCCCATGGGCGGCATAAAAACTCTGACACCTGGGGGGCGGCGGGAATCGGTAGCTGATTCCTGGCCACCGTAGGCGCGGGCTTGCGGACGGCGAGCTATGGGCAGCTCGCCGTCCGGTAAGGACCAGGCCCGGGTCGACGGCGCGTTGTGTTCCAAGCACGCCTCAATGAGATATCAGCACGCACTGACGGGGTCCGCTGGGACCGGTGCCTGCCAGAGTTACGGGTTTGTCCGAAAGGGATACCGTGGCCCTGGTACACAGGCAACTGAAGGAACACGGATGGGTTTTAGTCAGTAAAAGTCTGACACGCCCTTCCGATCCGCCTAGAGCAGGAGAAGTTATTTGATAATTTCCCGCCCAAAAAAAGGTTATGTAGTCACTAACCACATGAAAAAGAAAGAAAGAAGCTTGAGGATGTTTTTTTAACAGTTGTCATGCTAAATAATAACTAGGTCAGTAGTTCGGTACGACACTATTAAGTTATTTATCACTTGCTTTCTCCCCGTTTGTGTCGTAAAAGAAGACTAATGGTATGTTGAGGGTAGCTAGTAGAATATACTTACAACAATATTCCCAATTTATTTGATCACTAGCTGCTGTAGTTTATTTGATCACATTTTAACTGAGTGTGTCTGTTACGAGGAATTTAGAAATAGCTTGGATGGTAGAATTAGAGAGGTAGGTTACTGTAATAGTGCTTTAATCGTGCCATTGTCTGATGCCGCTAAAGTACTTTACAAATTAGCTATGCTAAGGTTTTGTTAAATGGAAATTGGTATGATTTTGTTAAGCAAACCAGGGCGGCATAATCGCTTGCGCGACCAAGCCCTTTCATTATGAATAAAAATAAAATAAAAAATAAAACCAGTTTATTTGATCAGTAGCTGCTGCCCGCGTGACTTTTTCTATAATAAACGTAATAAAGTCGCGTCAAAATTGGTCCAGCCGCTTCGGAGATTAGCCGGAACAAACAGACATCAGATAAACATACAAAAATGTTGAAATTGTTTTTTGTTTTAAGTACCGTATAAACTATATTTGGATCCAGTAAAACGTTGTTGTTTTGACATTACAAAAAGACACTTCAATTTTATTTATTAGAAGAAGAAGATAGAAGAGAAGATAGAAGAAGAACAAAAAGACGTAGAAGAAGATAAATAATTTGAACATAATCGCTCCATATTGTTCCTTGTGCTGATATATCATCATGAGACTGTAAACTAGTGGTAAGCATTGGGCTTTCATTAACCGAATAATGAACGATCACAGATATTATTACAACGTACAATCACACTGCAGACGGATTCCTGATCTATTTATCTTTTTACATTAGAAAGAAGGACGCTGCACATAATCCTGAATTCGATTTTAACAACACCCAAGAGCAAAGAGTTTATTGTCCGTATTTTATGGGACCTTCACGACCAATACATTACCGGACAAATGAAAAATTGGTAGGTCCATCAAGTTCCCACAAACTGTAAAATTGTCTCATTCGATTTTGAACTTAACCCCCAACATTTTAAGGTTTAAAATGGTTTGGGGAAATTTGACAGTTTCGTATAACCTGATGTGCTGGCGGCAGCCCTTTTTTTTTTTGACATTTGACTGAAAATTAATGTTTTGCGAAAAAACCGCGTCGCTGCTGTGCAGAGTGCGAAGTAGTCGCAACAGGGATGATTCCTGGGTAACAAAAAAAAAAACTGTTTAGTCCGTCAATCAAATAATAAAAAAAATATTAGACACGTATTTTTTGCTTTATCATATTAATTAAAAATGACTTAGATGAAACACATTAAATTTGGGGAGTGGGGTCTCGTTACGTCACAGCTCAGTATAGGTAAAAGAAATCTACTGAGAAGTGACGTCATGCCACATTTGAACTCAATGTATCGCCGTAATGTTTTGATTACGTAAAAAAAGAAAAAATACGTGTTCAATATTTTTTTATAATCTACATGAACGGACAAAAAAAAAATTTTGTCGTCATCTCTACTATTTTATGAGAGCTGAGGCGGAGAGCTGTACTCCTAATATCAGACACTTCATGCGGACGTAGTAAACATGTTTTCTTGTCTGGTCTTCCTCTGCGTGGGGTGCATTATTTTATTATCTACAATAATAACACTAGAATATAATATGTTTTGTAATACTAACACAATATGGATCTCTGTTGTCCGAATTAAATGATTTGAACTGAATTGAATTGAATTTGCGTTCTTGTAAGTTTAGGTAATAAATACCCGTATCTGTACAGAAATAACTTTCTATCACAAAAATAACTACGACACAATATTATTCCATGTTTTTCACACATTAAACTATTTATGGGGAAACATAAAAATCAACACGTGAGTTAAATTATTTAAAAAATAACGTGACCATTAGTATTATGGGGTGTCTTATATGGCGCATAATTACATGTAACGTTGACTCGAGCGATTATTTACGGGTGGTCATAAATATACAGGGTTATTGGTAAATGTTCAAACATGAAAATATAGTATCTATCTGCATATAAAACCTACGAAAAATCGAAGCTTGTTGCACTTTATTAATGTACCGTAGTGAAATACATATTAGCAATATGGTATAGCGGTGGTCCGGGTGTGCTGGACATCCACACGGGCGTAGCTAGGATTTTGTTAAGGGGGGGGGGGGGGGGGCAGGTGTAGACAAACCAAGAATATATCTAAGGTAAATGCTGCATGAGCAACGGGGCATGTTACGTTAAAAATGTAAAACAAAATATCAATCTGTGAATTTATTTTACAAAAAAAGTCGTCGACGAGGTTCTTCACAAAACCATTTTAACACCTCAGATTCAATTGTATCCTTAGTTTTTTGTACCATGGTTCGGTGTACACTGAGCATGCATAGGCCGTTCAAACGATTTTTAGTCATCGTTGATCTCAGCCATGTTTTAACACGACGCAGTGTAGAAAAGGATCTCTCTATGTTACTAACTTCGTTTTGTTTATTAATAGGCTACCTACGTAATATTACTTTACGGTTTGTGAGTATTCCTGCATCTTCTAGGGGAAGAGGGCAGCTGCCACCCCCCCCCTGCCCGTACCTCGCTACGCCCTTGGACATCCATCTAAGTAACGACACTGATCATGATTGTCAAGGTATATCTGGGATTTTTATAGCACTAAGTTGGTATTAAGCATGTTTTTTGATTTCCTAAAAACACTAACACACTCGCACTAACACACTCGATGGACTTTTTGTGATGTGTAAACAGCTTATGAACTGGGGCCATCTTGGATGTAGCGTTCGCTCGGTTCGCACGTAAGTTGGCCACAGTTCTTATCCAACCTAACTTATTTCCCTAGTAGCATTTTCCGTTGGCATTTAATTGGGCCACCTTCAGAGGTATGTGGCCCAACCAAACGCCAACAAAAATGCTACTAGGGTTGGTTGGGATGTCCTAGCTTAGTTACTGTGACCAACTTTTGAAAAGGCCAGAAAGTTAAAAATATGCTCATTTATTTATAAAAAAGGCGATCATCATAAGAAGATTAATAAATTTTCGTATTTTGTATACTTTGTATTAAGCGCAGAAAGTCCCCTGGTATTAAGACCACAAGGTGCAGTGGATGCATTTGAGCAGAAACATTGAGTTCCTAGTATTTAGTGACGTATGTGCCTAACTTAGAACCATCCTTTTTTCCTTGATTCTTGATTCATTCACTCCTACTTCTTTGTATTTTATTTTACTGATGGTATTTTTACCATTCTACATTTTAGTATTTTCTTCATTTTTTGCGAAAGATGAAGCCCCAACATTTTCAGTGAATAAGGAAGTTGTGAATATTATACAACAGTTCTTCATGTTTTTGTTCTAATTATTTGAGACGTGCTTTGATCCAAGGTTGTTACAAATCCTTTTCCTAATCTTGCAAAGTCATAGTATACACAACAATTCTTTATGCTATTAACTAGCTCTAAACAATCAAAGTCATATCAGTCCGCAAAAAAACTGATGAAATCACGTCTTGAACCAGCAAAAAATAACACCTACGTTAAAAAAGGCGACCAGGGGCGTCTTTTCCTGTGTGCTATAAATAGAACGTAATACTATCTATTATCTGCCAAGCATAGAGATAGGGCAGTCCCCCTGTTGACCGCGACCTCTTTAAACGCTGTTAGGTTAGGTTATGGTTTAGTAACAGTAATGCCTATGAGTGCGAGATAAGACGCACAGTAGATATGAGCGCCGATGGGTATAAGGTCGACGGTGGCGCGCCGACTTTTCGGGGTCGGCGGCGTGATTTTTAAAGCATTTCATTTAACGTAATGCTTTTTAATTACTGGAAATAATAATATAAAATACATAATAGTTTATCGATCACAAATACTTTTATTATTATAGTGAAAAATAGTTCCAACAGTGTGTTTATTCTTTAATTTTAAGAACGGTGTTACAGATACTATATACTTTTATTTTATAAACGTCCACATTGTGTTCGGACTCTGCTGATGACGATGCCGACGCGCCGTTTTGTTTGCGTATATGAACTCGTTCGTACTGACTTAAGGGGGATGCGCTAAGGTAGCTCGTGAAATTCTTATGTTAATTCCTATGCATATGTTATTTATTATTTATTATTCTTAAAGTTATTATCCTTATTATATTATTCATATTATTATTTATTATTCTTTATTCTTCTTCTTCTTATTTATTCATATGCTTAATGCTTATGCTTATGATTTTTGCAATTTGCAGGTCAGTGCCAAGTTGTATGTTGATTCAAATATGATTCGCGACGCAACCAAACAACAACGCAACGGCGCAACAACGGTGTGGCGTGCGATGCATTTCATATCTCAAGGGCAATGCACTAAGAATCTATAGAAAAAGACCCGGGTGTTCTAGAACCTACGCCATACAATCCCGAAGGCCACCTTCTGACGTCAGTTGCGTGGAAATGTACCTACAGACACAAACATTAATTATATCGATAAAAAGCGACTCAGTTTAACTTGGTTTATTTTTAAACCTTGTTTATCGACATAACGAGTTATTTCGGTTTGGGAAGAGGTTGATTGCGAATAAGAGGTTTTACTGGTAGCTTCGTGGTTACAATACTAGGTTTATAAATAAATAAGGTGCGATGAGCTCTCAAAAACTTCATGTTACTGCGCAGGACAATATTTTAGGTCATCCAAATGCAATGCTGCACTAAGACAGCATCACCGCAAGTTGGAACAATTTTCACAGTTTCTTTTAAAAACATAATCACTTCGGTATCAGACTACAGACGGCATCCCAATGATTGTTTACTGTAATAAGTACTATGACCTCAGGTATTCAAATGTCTCAAAGGTACAATATGTACGCATGAACAGCGAGAGTAGAGTGGTAGTAGTAGAGCATGACCTAGGACTGCCAAGAATGCAGGTGTAAAAAACCCAAAAATAATAACGTGAACACACCCGTAAGACTGCAACAAATATGTAGACGCCAGTTTAAAAACGATATCAGAGCCTAACGTTAACCAGCGTCGGAAACAAACTCAAAACAACTTAAATGAGACTATATGCTCTGACGACATAAGTAAACTCGGTGATAAATTATATAATAAACCAAGTTCAGAGAATGACAATCAACCTGAACTCACACTACATAATCTGAGCGAAATAATATCCTTAAAATGAAAAGAAAACTATACATCAATAATACTGGGAATAAAAGCAACAATCCAACAAAAATTTATAAAGCCATATTAAATTTAAAGGAAGACATCAAACAAGACACAGGCACTTTGTTCTTACAAAACGAGCAACGAAAGACTGACATAGAGAAAATTAACATCCAGATTTAAAAGACTAAACTCCAAGATCAACCAAACGACCCCTATAATACCTACAACATGTACCTGAGGATAATTTTAAGAAAATTGTGTTATACGGACTTACCGAAATCTACAAACAGCCTGAACAAGACCTAAACGAAAAAATCAGAGCTATATTTTCGGATATTTGAGGAGTAGACCTATTAGGCGACATTGAGGATACCTATAGGATTGGAAGATATTATAATAATCGAAATCGACCAATGGTAATTGAACTTATGAGCAAAAGAATGCCAAATACATTATAGAAAATAGCCGATATTTTTAAGGAATCAGACTGTATTCTTCGGAATTTTTAAACGAAGAAGCAAGGAATGAGAGGAAAACCTTGCGGGATAAAATGTTCGTAGCACGAAATAAAGGACAGCAAGCTGTAATCAGAAATAATCAACTGTGTATTGATGGGAAACTTATAAATTACAATGACGAATTAATATCATACTCTCCACTCACAAACGAAATATAAATAGAACAATCGCACATTTTGAGGAAACGAGGAAGGAATAGATTTCAAAAACAAAGAGAAACATTTTAATATTTTATTTCAAAACATCCAAAGCCTATCTAATAAGCAACACGTAATGGAAGCATTTATCAACGAGAAACAGGCATATCAGGCTATACGTATTACTGAAACATGGCTTCCAAAAGATAAATTAAGCGTGATTGACTTTAGCGGCTACAGAGTCGCAGCATCCTATTGTCGAGAAAACCGTGGAGGCGGTGGAGTTTGCATCTTAGGTACTAGAAGAACACAAAGACTACATAGAAAGATGTGACATAACCGAGATGTCATTTGAATATATTTTAGAAGTTTGTGCAATTGAAATACCTAACGAAAATTTGCTGTTAGTAACAATGTACTGAAACAGAAGAGCTCAATCAAATACTAGCGGATGTTAACAGTAAATATATGAAACTAACACAGTCATCGGTGGTGACTCTAATATGGATATTTTGAAAAATAACTCTAAAGTTAATACTTTCTTAGACCGTATGTCCGAATATAAATACACACAGTACATACGAGTAAAACATCCGACACACATGACACAAAAAGCGTCAGCGTGCCTAGACCTAAACATTAAAAGGATCGGATTATGTATGTCTGTAGAAGAACTGGGTTTTTCAGATCACTGTGGTACAATAATATAAAATTTAAAATACCGCAATGACCATTTTTTATTTTTTTATTTTTTATCTAGGGCATCTCAGAGTGTAACCACTAAGGTTCCGACTCTTTAACCGGACTTTCCTGTGGCTGCCTTAAGCTCCTAACGAAACTTAATGCCTCCAGCCAGGGCGTAAAAACTATAAACTAAACGACTGCTGCTCACTAAGGGCACCCCCTGTGGGGTACGAACCTCGGCTTAGGGCAACTCAGTCGGAGGGAGGGTGGCAAGGGACCGATGGTGGCTGGATAAAATCAGTGTTTTGATTATTATCGTGGGGAGTTTGGATTACGTGCTGCTCAGCTAAAACGCGTGCTGGCGCTTCACTTACAGTCAAGGGTCGGGGAGGACTATTCGTTAGTCGGGGATTTCGCGCGGCGCCTCGGCGGCGAGGTCGGAATGACGATCGTGTATTGTGTGCTCTTATTTTGCGAACTGTACTAGTTTCCCTACGACTCTCCTGGAGGAGAGTAGTGGGGTCGTCTGGGTCGGTCAGTGACCGCAACGGCCAAAGCAAATCACTTGGTATATAGTAAAACGGCTGTATAACAAATATAACATTGAAAGTTTCTAATTTGCATTAAAGTCAGTTAATTGGAGAGATATCATTGTAGAAACTAACGACGCAAATCAAAATTATAATGTTTTTAACGACTTATTAACTAATATACTAAACGAAACTATACCAAACATAAAAACGAAACTAAAAACATATTATAAAAAAAAATATTGAGTACCTATCTAAAGGTATAAAGATCTCATGCACCAATAAAAGATTATTAAAAAAAAAATAAGTATTAGGTCTGACAATCCAATCATTAAAAAATACTATAGGAAATACGGAAAAATATTAAAGCTATATATTAAAAGTCAACATCTAAAAAACAGCATTACATTAAAAAGGTTAAATTGTCTCAAAATAAAGTCAAAGCTATGTGGAATATAGTGAATGAACGTACTAACAAAAAACACTTACAGATAAATGTAATATACAATTAAAAATTAATAATACTTTAGTTTCAGATCCAAAACAAATAGTAAACAAATTTAATAACTTCTTTGCATCAATTGGCGAAGAGACCGGCCGTGAGGCCAAAGGCCAGCCAGTATTCAACCCTTCTGAAAATACTCTATTTCTTAGCCTTACTTTTGGACTGTCGAGAAACGTATAGGATAACACAAAATTTTGAAAACAAAAAGAGTCACGGAATAGATGAACTACCCCCATCTCTGATTAGACAATGTGCAGATGAACTTGCTAAACCCTTTTGTGTTTTGAAAAAAACTTTTTACAAAAAAAAAACAACCGACTCCAAAAAAAAAAACTAAAAAATTGAAAAATAACTTAAATTTTGGAAGTCGGTGTCTTTGGTTCCGGGTTTTCGTTTTTTGCCACCGACTTCCAAAATTTAAGTTATTTTTCAATTTTTTAGTTTTTTTTTTTGGAGTCGGTTGTTTTTTTTTTGTAAAAAGTTTTTTATTTTTCACTTTTTAGTTGTGGTACCTACCCCACACCAATTCGTATGGTGACAGTAAATCTTATAACATCATGAACATATACCGAGTGCATTAAATACCAGCTAAATTAAATCTACTATATAAAAATAAGTCGGGTTTTCCTTCCTGACGCTATAACTCCAGAACGCACGAACCGATTTAACCAATTCTTTTTTTTTAATGTTCGTTGAAGTCCAAGGATGGTTTTAAGATTTTTTTTAATTTTTTTTATGGTTTTTACGAAAAATTAGGGTAGGGTAGAGTAGGGTAGGGTAGGTAGGTAGGTAGATAGGGTAGGGTAGGGTAGGGTAGGGTAGGTAGGTAGGTAGGGTAGGGTAGGGTAGGTAGGTAGGTAGGTAGGTAGGTAGGTAGGTAGGTAGGTAGGTAGGGTAGGGTAGGGTAGGGTAGGGTAGGGTAGGTAGGTAGGTAGGTAGGTAGGTAGGTAGGTAGGGTAGGGTAGGGTAGGTTAGGTAGGTAGGTAGGTAGGTAGGCAGGTAGGTAGGTAGGTAGGTAGGTAGGTAGGTAGGTAGGGTAGGTAGGTAGGTAGGTAGGTAGGTAGGTAGGTAGGTAGGTAGGTAGGTAGGTAGGTAGGTAGGGTAGGGTAGGGTAGAGTAGTGGAGTTTATACTATAGCTTTTGACAGAACGAAGTCTGTCGGGTCAGCTAGTTAATTAATAAATAAGCTGTTCCATAGTAATGTTTACCTAGTGTTCTAAACTGTATGGTACAGCTGTTTATTTTTTCGTGATTTCAAACTGGTCCCATAGTAAAAGTTATTCAGTTCGATGGTGTAAAGCACCTCTGAGGAGCTCGTGGCTAAGTAATAACAGCCGCACGGGTCGATCCGTCAGGTTAAGCTACGCTTGCCGGGGTTGGTCCGTGGATGGGTGACCATCTTTACATACCGAGACTCCTCCGTGCCTCGGAAAGCACGTTAAGCCGTTGGTCTCGGCTGTTATTCGTGGATCTTTGACAGTCGTTACGGTTCGTCGGAAGCCCAAAAGTCTGACAGCCAGTCTTACCCAGGGGCTCATTGCCCAGGGGTATCTTGTTACCCAGTTACTGGGTTGTGGAGGTGAGATAGGCAGTCGCTCCATGTAAAATACTGGTATTCAGCTGCATCCGGTTAGACTTGAAGCCGACCCCAACATAGTTGGGAAAAGGCTAGGCAGATTGATTGGTCTAAAGCACCTCTTAAAGTTTTTAGAGTAAATTTTTTAACACCTTATACATATACACGAATTGAGAACCTCCTCTTTTTTTTAAGTCGGTTAAACATCATTTATAGCCAGAGTGCATCTCATGACAAATCCAATAAGCCCAAACACGGCTAGGATACATTGTTTTATTACGGAGTTCCATTGCCTACCTTCCGGCTTCATCATCAAATCAGTTTGATGGTACCATTTTGATCAGCATTTATTTAAATTTGCTTCATCATAGTCGCTTAACTACCTTAATCGAGATATCTTATCGCTACCTGTGAAAACCGTATCATTGACGAGTTTCGGTGGCCATCTGTGGTCTTCTTCAGCAGTTCCGGTTCACCAAATGATACTTCCTAAATGCACATGCTTGATTTGTTGATGAAAATATAAAAATCGCTATATGAATGCCTATAAAATTTGAGGAGTTCCCTCAATTCCTCATGGATCCCATCATCAGAACTGGATTTTGAAAAAAATGGGACCAATCTGGAAGTATATCCTTCCAAACAAAAAAATAATTTTCCAAATCGGTTCATAAACGACGGAGTTATGCCCGAACATACATAAAAAAAAAAAATATAAACTTCCGAATTGATAACCTCCTCCTTTTTGAAGTCGGTTAATAAACCAGTCCTTGATGAAGATACTTTTCCTGATCTACTTATTTAAGAAAAATTCTGTAACTGACCCCAATAATTAGCTCTTCTACCTACGGCTTCGAAAAATTTCGAAAAGGCTATGTGTAACCGTGTGTACAGTTTTTACGAAAGATATAAAATCTTTGACGAAGGTCAAAACGGATTTCGTAAACATCGATCAACGACCCTAGCTGTCTATAAATATATGCAAGAAGTAATTAATATTATAAATGATAAAAAATATGCGGTTGGCATACTTTTAGACATGACCAAGGCATATGACAAAGTACAGTTAAATTTTTTATAAACAAACTATACGGAATAGGAATTCGTGGGACTACACTTATGTGGTTTGTGTCTTACTTTAAAGATAGAGAGCAATATGTGCAAATAGAATATTTTAACCACGGCCAAAAACAAATAATACAAGTAAGGTCCGATAAGAAGATTATAAATGCATCAATTCCCCAGGGCAGTGTTAGTGGATGTCTCCTATTCATCATCTACATCAATGACCTTCCCAAAAGTATGAAAGAACCATGCGTGCTATTCGCAGACATATCTTTGCTTACTACACCCCAAACTAATAGTAACATTAACGAACAATTAAAAACGATATTTAATAAAACAAGGAAACGATGGATGAGCACAACCGTAAGATCAATTATAAAAACAAAACAAATGACTTTCTACCCTCAGCAAAAATCCCCATTTACAGTTAACTTCACAACAAACCGCACAAAAATTGAAGTAGTTAATTATGGTATTATGACTCACAATAGACACACACAACTCATGGAAGCCCCACATAAAAAAGTACGATCAAAACTCTCTAAATTCACCTACGCACTTCGAGAAATCAAAGAAACTACCGAATTGCAAACTGCACTTACTACATACTACGCCTACGCTCATGCATGGCTCAGCTATGGCATTATGATGTGGGAAAATAGCACAGACGCGCCTACGCTTTCATTCTCCAGAAGAAATTAACTCGGATCATAGTCAACATAGAGCAAACCGATAGCTGTAAACCCTTTTTTATAAAACTTAAATAAAATATTCACCTTACCATCTATCTATATTCTGGAAATATGCAAATTTGTTAGAAAATACATGAACCTCTTCACAACCCGCGGCGATAAACATACCGACCGATCTGTCAGATATAAAAATATGTTAATGTTACCCTCTTCGCGCATGAAACTACATTCCAATAGCCCCTACGCAATGTCCATAAAAATATTCAAAAAATTACCAGATGCAATAAAAGATGAAACTAGCTATACGACATTTATAAATAAGCTCAAGCAAATATTAATTAAAAAAGCATACTACACAATAAACGAATACATACATGATTAAAAAAATTATTTGACACAAGCATACACCATAAACAGTTAGTCATATATGTGTAGATACATTCATACATACATAGATAAATATAATGTGATATAATATGTTTAATTGACTTGACTAAATAATTATTTCACTTCTCATGCTCTAAAAGTACGCCAATATAGCTCTACGAAGCGGGACTAAAGTGACCACTTTAGTCTCTAGGGAGTAAAAAGTATTTTTTTTTTTTAATTTCTTTCATGTGACATAGACAAACTCAAACAGCCAGTAAATATACTATTATCTGTGAAGTGTGTGGACCATCTTCATTGCGAAAATTTTGAGAGTTTTAGTTCCATAGTTTTTCCGCCAAGAAGGTGGCGCCATGTGTTTTAAATTGTTAATCTGTGACTGGTTTAGAAGAAAAAACTGACCGCAAAAATTTCAGAATTTTTGTTTAGTGTTTTGTTCGGTTTTAAGCTACGCTTGCTGGGGTTGGTCCGTGGATGGGTGACCATCTTTACATACCGAGACTCCTGCGTGCCTTGGAAAGCACGTTAAGCCGTTGGTCCCGGCTGTCATTCGTGGATCTTTGACAGTCGTTACGGGTCGTCAGAAGCCCAAAAAGTCTGACAGCCAGTCGTACCAAGGGGTATCGTGTTACCCAGTTACTGGGTTGTGGAGGTTAGATAGGCAGTCGCTCCATGTAAAGTACTGGTATTCAGCTGCATCCATTAAGACTGGAAGCCGACCCCAACATATTTGGGAAAAGGCTAGGCAGATTGATTGTTTTGTTCGGTTTTAAATAAATTTATTAAGAATTTCCAGTGACAGTGAAGAGTTTAACGTCGAGCAAAGAGCAAAAGACATAAAAGATAATCTTTTGCCGCCAAAATCGCGGAAGATTTAGGTACCTAAAAACTTACGAAAGTTTTATGAACTTTTTTTTTTTTAGGAATTTCTCCTGTATTGTAGGTGCGTTTACAAACATTTAATCTCACATACACAAACAGCCAGACCCGGAACAACTAATTGTAGGTCATACAAATATTTGTTCTGTGCGGGAATCGAACCCGCGACACGCAACGCAGCAGTTAATCGCTTAACCACTGCGCCAACCGTGCCGTCAAACTGGAGGAATAATAGGTATTTATTCAATGTTTTTGTACTAAATTGACTATTTTTCTCGCACTCAAAGTGAAAAGCACAGTTTGCACCTCGAGACTAAACGCCAACTTAATATACCCTCGGTTTCATTGACTCCCTCGCACGCTCGGGAGTCAAACCACCTCTGGTATATTATGGCTTCGTTTAGTTAGTCCCTTGATATAAAATATACTATTATGTACCACAACCTATCTCGACAAAAATAAATTCATATTTACTTAATTTAATTTTAATAAAATATTTAAAAATTACTGATTGCTAATTTGCTTCTTAATTTTTTTTTTAATTTTTGGTTTGCGATATAGGATCCGTAATTGTACCTTAGCTTTAAGCCTTTGTAACAGCTTTTAAACATTATGCCACACACAGCTTTGGCTTTACGGCTCTCGAACTCAAGCGCATCTAGGCCTTTTTTGCCAACATACAGTTCCAGACCTATATCTCAAAATCATGTTATTTATAGTCATAATAACGTACGGTAAGTACTTAAATATAGCAGATAAATTGCCCATACCGCCCCAAGCACCGTCCATGGTCCATAGAGGCAATATTGAAGTTGAAGCCAAGGACGTACAAAATTTAAAAAAGAAATGACTCTAAAGCCCGTAAAAGTTTCAAGTAAACTTCAAAAGGGTAGAATTCCTTCCTGTTTGGAAGATTTTACAAGTTTAATTACCATCCTTTCCCACCAAAACGCACTTAAGCAAATCAGAATGCTAAGGACCGGAAAACAGTCACAAAAATTATTCATAAACAAGACACAGAATGTAAAAACTGGGCTATGGAAAAACACAAGGATTCTATCAGACCTAAAATTTTATTGATACCAATTCTGCACATTTTAGGTGTTCAAGTTACAATACTTTATTTTTCTTTTTTTGAAAAAAATAAATAAAAAATAATAATAATATAATCTTTGTATTCTGGTAAACTGAACAGCTACAGGAAATACACTCGCGGACAAAGAATACGGGTCAGATTCGAAAAACTAAAATTACTTAGGTTTTATTTCATAAAATATTGAAATTCTCTGTAGTTTAAAGTATGTTTCATGCATGTATGATAAAAGGCGGTCAATGCATCTTTCACCATCATTATTGAATTACGATCATGTCGCTAACACCAGAAGAATGTATGTATTCGTATCGTCACTACCTATGTTAGAAGAAGGCAGAAGTCAGCGAAGTACAGCAAGAACAATAGGCGTGTCACTTTCTACAGTGCAGCGAGTCGTCCAATGTTTCCAAGAAACTGGGCAGATCATAAGAAGATCAGGAACTGGCAGACCGTGATGTACAAACGACAAAGCTCCGAAATCGGCACCTCACGGCAGCTGAAGTAACAAATCTACTTCGGGAAACTCGTAGAAACGACGAAAGTGAGCGGACTGTAAGGCGGCAGCTCCTTGAAGCTAATTTGACTATAGACCCGCAAATGGTCCAAAACTTGAAAGGGAACATCAGGTAGCAAGATTACGTTACGCCCGCGATAACGCACGATAGGTAGACGAATAATATAATAAGTAAGAGTAATGTTTTCTGACGAATCCAGATTTATGCTGTATGTGCGGCGAAGAGTCTAACGAGGGCTAGGGCAGCGTTTTATTCCAGCTTCTTTTGAGGAATATATTCAAATTGTAAGTAGCATATCTTGCCACATGTTGGATGAAAACGGGTGTAAACTGTTTCGAGTGTCCTGTTTTGACAGTGACATTTTTTGGCGTTTCTTTGTTGACATAAAAATTGGAGACTTGGGTTAAAAACTCCCTAGAGTCAGGTTTTACGAGAGTTCACTTCACGCTCACTTCACCTATATTTTTACGGTAAGATTTTTACAGAATCAGCCGCCTGACCAACTCGTGTAACTGTCACTACATATTATAAAATAAAACAAACCCCCGCGCGCCGCGTCTGTCTGTCTGGCCGCGATAAACTCAGAAACTACCTAACAGATTGTCATACGGTTTTCACCAATGGACGGAGTGATTCATGAGGAAGGTTTAGGTGTATAAGGGGTATGGTTTGAGGCACATTCAATATAGGTCTAAAACGTTTGTAACAAATTATACCTACCGTTGCAAAAAAAAATCATATCCTTCCACTTTACGAAAGAGTACGAAAGGCGTAAAATATTGGATCTTGTGTTTCTTTTCAAGATTGCCAATGGAACAACTGGTGTTTCCGAGATGTTGGACAAAATCGGGCTGCGAGTGCCGTCTGTGTTCTGGCATAGACCTCAGTTATTCCACACTCCAGTGGTAGCCACTACGTACAGCCGGAACTCGTACATGGTAAGAGCGAGTCGTATATACAACGCAACCTGCCGGGAAGTTGATATCGACATTTTCAATACTAGTGTTGCTAAATTGAAGAAAATTTTGTCTAATGGCTTCTTCGAGCGTAGTATTTTTTCTTTAATGCGTTATATATAGTCTATTTAAAATTTTCTGTTTCATATTATTTATAAACTACATGTGGAAACTTGTGATTGGCCTTAATTTGCATAAACTATTTCTTACTGTGTCTGTTTAGCTGTAAGTTTTCCTAAAAATAAAATAAATAAATAATTAACTAAGGTTTTGTATATATATATATATACACACACGGGTACACATTGAGCTAAACATTTCCGTATGAGCTGACCTCGCATTGTACGGGAATCCTATGTAATGCGAGATCAGCTTATACTGGAAATTTATAGCTTGATATATAGCCGTGTGTACAATGTTTTATCAAGCGCTAAATACCGTGCGAAGCAGGGGAGGGATAATAGCATAGAAAAAAAAAAGTTAGTTGTTCTCCACTTCCATTTAACCTGCAGAGTGACAAACTGTTTCGGAAACAGTACTTTCCTTATTAATAAAGGAAAACCTTTAAAAAAAATCATTATCTGGTAATACCATTTATAATTTAAATTATTCAGAATTTGTATTTGAGTTTTAAGTAGAACAGTACGACCTGAAATAACGGTATTTCTTCTTCTTCTCAATTGTTCTGCTCACGCAAGGGTATATAAACTTTTCACCCCTTTCATTTCTGTAGTGCTATTCTGTAAAAAACTCACCGTGAATTCGTAGGTGAAGTGAGTTCAAAGTGAGCTGTCAATCTCTAGACTTCCCATAGCGTCAGGTAGGATGACAGTTCACTTCAAGCTCACTTCAGCTATATTTTCACGGTGAGATTTTGACAGAATCGACAGGCTTATACCGAGATGATCATCTTGTTCATAACGATATTTACAATAACCTATATTTTACAAAAAGTAAAAAATTATACAAAACAGGTTGTTACTTATAGATATTTTACCTAAGATTTATTTAACTTTTTGTGTCCCTAGCGTAACGTGAATGTTGAAAGTTACGTTAGTGAAATAAAAGAAAAAGTAAAAAGTGAACATCGCGTAAAACTACTTTTATTTCAAGTAAATTATCTGAATGAAGACATAACTCTAGTCAAATTGGATAGATTTTATAGATGGATTGCATATTATTCCAAAGTTGGGTTACATTTTTTATGGTTTTTGAACCTTTGAGCTAATGTGGCAGCCTTAGAAAAATACAAAGCAAGATGAATTGTTTAGCCAAATACACAAAAAAAATTACAATGAAAATCACATTATTAAGAGTTTGTGGCGGACCAATTCGGAGAATTACAACCAGAAACCAAATCTTACAATAATTATAACGGGTGTTTTTTTTTGAGGCGGAGAACTTTAAATTAGAATAAAACACAGAAAAATGTTTTTATATCCATAAAATTAGCTTTATTTGACAGATAATTTTATGACCTTAATGTTTGAATATGATTTTTGGGCATGTGGCCGCCGCGGCTGACGCTAAAGGCTTATTTACTGAAAACGTAACTTTTTTTTTGGCTTAATTCCAGGGCATTAAATACCGGTAAATTTTCATAACGTTACCTTGTATTGACAGAGTTAACGTTATTATTAAAATAACGGTAATCGATTTAACGGTATTTATGCGACTATTAATTTTATCGTTATTTTAAACGGGTGAGATGTAAGTAGTGGGGCCAGAGGCGTGCGGCGCGGCGGGAGCCCGCCCTCGCGCCTCTCTGATGCCGTGCCGATCAAAACGTTGCCTGAATCTGCCTGATTCTTACCCACAGAACGGCAACGTAGCTAAATTAACGTTAGTTATCGTATTTTTGTTAATGTTAATTAACGTTATATTACTGATAATGTTATCAAGTAACGTTAAAGTTTTGTAACGTTAGTAGGTACAACATTGAAATTTAACGTTACGTAACGGTTATTATTTTGTTATTTGGTAACGTTAACAAGCCCTGCTTAATTCACTACAGGAAACATTTGACGAACTACTAATTTCACGAAATCTGACAACCTGGTTGGTGCGATTTAACGCCATTACATTATTTTGTTTGGGGATATGTAAAGTTGCATGTCTACGCCGATAAAGTGGTAACAATTTGATCACTTTGATGCCAACATTCGACGCATAATTGCCGAAATTACTGCGAAGAGTATGTGAAAATTTGACCTCCAGATTACGCCATGTAAGTACGCGCCAGCCCTACCTACGGCTATATGCCCGAAATCATATTCAAATATTAATGCCATAAAATTATCTATCAGATAAACCCCATTACATGGATATTTAAATAATTTTTCTGTGTTTATTTCAGTTTAAAGTTCTCCGCCTCTAAAATAAACATCCTGTGTAAGCATTATTACTTACTTTTTGCCTTTCTGTTTTTGTATATAACGATTAAGTTATGTTATCAACATATACTAAACAACGTTTAAAAAAAGATACTTCCTAATCACACCTTTTGTAATAATAGTACATTACTATACGTGCATTGGTCTTGAACGTCAAACTGCGCAATCGGTAGAGCTGCCCACAAATATCGGTAGATTTGTACTCAAAAACGGTAGGTAAAAAAATATTATATTCAACCAAATCAAATTTATTTTTATAAGTAACATTAACTTTGTTAATTATTAGGAACATAGGAAGTTCCTATGGAACATGGAACATAAATAATATATTATTATATAGGTTAACCTACCAGTTAGATTTCGGTATTTTGGTAGGACAGTCCCATATCGGAAGAAATACCGAAAAATTGGTAGGTTCGAGACCACTCGTGTGACTTACGAAGCCCATAATTGCACGGCGTGAAGCATGGTGTGAACATCGCCGTGCATTAATAAACTTACTTAAGTCACGAGTATCGTATATTATTTTATACCTCGTGTGACATAAACCTACCATCTTCGACAATTCGACAACTAAGTCTACTTATAAATATTTAACATTTTTCAAGACCATTATTGCAATTTGGGTTCTTAAGGTGCGTATAGATTTGCGAAATTTTTATCGATCGACATGAGTGATCAAACACAATAAGCAAGTGTAAGCAACAGACGATCGATACCGTTTTATTGTCGATCGCCACTATGGATAGTTTTTTTCGATCAAAAATCAACAAATGATATATATTTTTGCCTTATTATTTATCGATCTTTATTAAAAGACGACAATTGCGATCGATAAAATTGAGTAAATCAATTTATGACTCAAAATACAGCATAATATCCAGCGACAATGACGATCGTCAAAAATTTTACAAATCTGTTGGCACCTTAATGATACCTACTTGGTCTAAGTAGGTATCATTAAGGTATCTATCTACTTAATAATTTACATATATGAAAATTCAAATTCAGAAAAAATGGGTTTTTTATAGCCACTAACCGCAGGAAGGGGGCTTCAAAAAAATACGAACGAGGTTACAAAAACCAAACTCCTACGAAGAGTTAAGAAGGCCATGCATTACTTTGTCGTTTACTATGAATCTCTGAAATTAGTAGATTTATTTTCACATGATATAAAAATGGACTACTTAAGGCGACATTAACCGACTTTTAATGATTTTATACTGAAGATCACGTCTAAACAAGTAGTGTTAATGATTTAGAAAAAAATTATGTTAAATCAGAGCATTTTCTTAATTACTTGATATATGAATATTTTAGATTATGTTTAGATTACAGAGTGAAATTAATTTATAAAGTTATTTAAGTTTAACGTGGATAAAAAACTGAGAATCACGTAACATTTATCAAGCGTATTTTACTGAAACTTTCACCTTTTTAAAGTTAATTTAATTATTGATCTTTTAGTGTACGTGTTTTATTAAAATGTCCACTTCAACCACGCGGCCAACTCATAAAATTTGATGAAACTTTGCCAGGAATTAGTGGTAATTTGTTACTATACACCCCTCTTTTCCTGAATTTGTTGCAAAAAAAATTAAGACGCTATGACCAAAAATAGTTGGCCGCTAGAACCACCACTTGCCGTAGTCATCGCCTGTGATTACGCAGAAACTAAATAACGCAGATAGGCGAATGATGCATCAAAAGAAAGGTCTTAATTTTTTGTAATTGTTGCAAAAATAAAAAAACATCAAACCGTAAATATACAAAAAGTTATGCTATATTTAGTTTCCAGTTTATAGGTAGGTAGGTATCTCTCCATAAATATCAAATTAATAGAGGCATATATGTATGGACAATTAGTTGCTAATTTGTTGTAGCGAATAAACAAGAAAAATCACTAGAAAATAGGTTCAATGATTTGTTAGAGTCGATTTTATTTGGCCGCTCGGACGGCAATATGCCTAAAATACAAAGACATTAAATTATACGTAACAATAAATCTCTTTGCTAAAATACAATGGCGTTTATTTCGTTATTAAAAATAGATTCAAGCTTAGTTAAAGTACTAATCGACAGGTAACGTAACCTAGTTTGGATAAATGTGGCGAAAATAACGGTGAAATTCATATTTTAGGTAATATTCACTGAAATATAATAGTATGAAAATGTATTAGAGTACATAATATGGTCACCCACCATGATTACAACGCCACTGCACGCCAAGTTGACACTGTCAAATGTCAACGATGTCAAGCCGGCCGGACAGCCGGCCTTTCCGCTCAGTTCCGATTCAGACTGACCGACATACGTTATCATGTCACCATTTTCACTGTGTTTTCCAAAATCTATTGTAAAATACTCATTAAAACCGTTAATCCATCAAAAACCAGGAGTAAGTTATCATAAGTACGAAGGCATGTTTTTAAAATATAATAGGTAGAAAGGTATCCTATTTACGTAAGAATCTGTCGCCTCGCCTCGCTGGTCTAGTGGTCACAAGTGCTACTGCTGAGCATGAGGTCCTGGGTTCGATTCCCGGGTCGGGCAAAGTGTTATCAGGTTTTTCCATCTGGAATTTCTTAGTAGCAGCCCGGAGTCTGGATTTGTGCCCGGTTGATGGCATAGGCTCGCCCCCTATTACATGGGATTTAAAACATAACTGGCGAACGGTGCGGTGTTCTATAGGTACACCTCTGCCTTACCCTTCGGGGAATACAGGCGTGATGTTATGTATGTTTCTATATTAGTTTAAACTAGCTACATGAAATTATATATTATGTATATATTTATTATCATGCTACGCACGACTACATGCACCAAAACTCACACATCTGAGATCAATATGCTCACAGTCGCAAACCTACAGTTACCGATAGACAAGAACAGAGTTATGAGACGTCGCTGTCGTGCGAGCGAAATCGCGTTAGCTGCCGTATGTTGGCCGAATATTTACGATTATGAATGACATTGCATGTGGCAGAACAAACATGGCGAAGTAAACATTAAAATAATATTATTATAACTTTCAACAAATTTGCATTTTTGGCTGTACTTACAAGTGGTAAGTAATCCCGTGTTTCTTATATTTCTTTCTTGTATTATTAAAACACTGTTTACCTGCACAAGAAGTCATTTTGATGCGTATTTATAACAAAAAAAACTGTAATTATGGAGGTGGTTGATCAACGATATCCCGTGCGCGACTGAGTGCCAACTAGGGGCCATCTCTCAGTTTGATAGGACCAGGCGCTGTTACTAAGTCCCGTATCTACACTTTTAATACATCCATACTAATACTATAAATGTGAAAGTAACTCTGTCTGTCTGTCTGTAAGTTACGTTTTCACGCCTAAACCGCTGAACCGATCGTCATGAAATTTAGCAGAGATATAGCCTGGGATATGGAGAAGAACATAGGCTACTTTTTTACGCGATAACCGACATACACGCGGGCGGTGCCGCGGGCAAAATCTAGTGAGCTATATGTATACTGTGTATATATGTGTACTTTTTGGGTGAACAAAAATCATGGAACTCGTGTCATCGTCACCGAACGCTTTAGTTACTTAGTTTTCACTTCTATCGGCAATCCCCAAAGACTGCCCCGTTTTTTCTTTGGGTGGGTATTTATCAAATAACTTCTCCCGATCTGGGCGGACACACCATAGAAAAACACACACACAAACAAATACACAAACACCCATGGTCAAATACAGACAAACACCCATGCACAAATACACAAATCCCCCATGCACAAACACACACCACACACAACCATACACTACACACAATCACTCTTGCGCAAACACAAAAACATGCATGCACAAACACACAAACACGCACAAATACCCATGAAAAATCACGCACAAACACGCATGCACAAACACACAAATACATGAACAAAACAAATACACACAAACACACATGCACAAATACACACAAATACCAATGCACAAATATACACAAACACATAAACACTCATGCAAAAACACGCACAAACACCCATGCATAAACACACTAAAACACCTATGCACAATCACACTTGCGCAAACCGACAAACATGCATGCACAAACACACAAACACGCACTAATACCCATGCAAAATCACGCACAAACACGCATGCACAAACACACAAACACATGAACAAAACAAATACACACAAACACACATGCACAAATACACACAAATACCAATGCACAAATATACACAAACACATAAACACTCATGCAAAAACACGCACAAACACCCATGCATAAACACACTAAAACACCTATGCACAATCACACTTGCGCAAACCGACAAACATGCATGCACAAACACACAAACACGCACTAATACCCATGCAAAATCACGCACAAACACGCATGCACAAACACACAAACACATGAACAAAACAAATACACACAAACACACATGCACAAATACACACAAATACCCATGCACAAATATACACAAACACATAAAACACTCATGCAAAAACACGCAAAAAAACCCATGCATAAACATACTAAAACACCTATGCACAATCACCCTTGCGCAAATCGACAAACGTGCATGCACAAACACACAAACACGCACTTATACCCATGCAAAATCACGCACAAACATGCATTCACAAATACACACAAACACACATGCACAAATACACACAAATACCCATGCACAAATACACACAAAAACACATGCACAAATACACACAAATACCAATGCACAAATACACAAAAATACCCTTGCGCAAACACACAAACACCCATGTACAAATATACACAAACACCCAAGCACAAATACATACAAACACCTATGCACAAATACACAAAAACAGCCATGCACATACACGCATGTACAAACACAAACAAGCATGCACAAATACACACAATCACCCATGCATAAATACACAAATCACCCATGCACAAACACAAACCATACATAAACACTTACACAAACAAACAAATACACAAAAACCCGTGCACAAATACTCACAATCACCCAAGCAAAAACACACAAATACTCATGCACAAACACGCACAAACACCCATGCATTAACACACTAAAACACCTATGCACAAATACAGACAATCTCACTTGCGCAAACACACAAACATGCATGCACAAACACACAAACACCCATGCAAAATCACGCCCAAACACGCATGCACAAACACAGAAACACAAGCATAAATACACACAAACACACATGCACAAATACACAAAAATAACTAGCAAAAATACATACAAATACACATGCGTAAATACACACAAATACCCATGCACAAACACGCATGCACAAACACGAAGAAGCATGCACAAATACACACAATCACCCATGCACAAATACACAAACACTGATGCACAAACACGCACACACACCCATGCATAAACACAAAAACACCTATGCACGAATACACACAAACATCCATGCACAAACACACAAAATCCCATGCACAAACACACACAAACACTCATGCATAAAAACAATAAAACACCTATGCACAAATACATACAATCACTCTTGCGCAAACACAAAAACATGCATGCACAAACACACAAACACGCACTAATACCCATGCAAAATCACGCACAAACACGCATGCACAAACACACAAACACATGCACAAAAAAAATACAAACACACATACACAAATACCCATGCACAAATACACATAAATACCCATGCACAAATACACAAATACCCTAGCGCAAACACAAAAACCCATGTACAAATACACACAAACACACATGCACAAATACACACAAACAGCCATGCACAAACACGCATGCACAAACACAAACAAGCATGCACAAATACACACAATCACCCATGCAAAAATATACAAACACCCATGCACAAATACGCACAAACACACATGCACAAATACACACAAATACCACTGCACAAATACACACAAATACCCATGCAGAAACACGCATGCACAAATACAAACAAACATGCACAAATACACACAATCACCCATGCACAAATATACAAACATTCATGCACAAACACGCACAAACACCCATGCATAAACACACAAACACCTATGCACGAATACACACAAACACCCATGCACAATCATACACAAACACTCATGCATAAACACACTAAAACACTTATGCACAAACACACAATCACTCTTGCGCAAACACACAAACATGCATACACAAATACACACAAACACACATGCACTAATACACACAAATAACAATGAACAAATACACACAAATACGCATGCACAAATACACACAAACACTCATGCACTAATACACACAAATAACCATGCATAAATACACACAAATACCCATGCACAAATACATACAAACACACATGCACAAATACACACAAATACCAATGCACAAACACCCATGCACAAACACAAACAAGCATAAACAAATACGCACAAACACACATGCACAAATACACACAAACACCCATGCACAAACACACACAAACACTCATGCATAAACACACTAAAACACCTATGCACGAATACACACAATCACTCTTGCGCAAACACACAAACATGCATGCACGAACACACAAACACATGCACAAAAAAAACACAAACACACATACACAAATACACACAAATACCCATGCACAAATACACACAAACACACATGCACAAATACACAAACACATGCACAAATACACACAAACACACATGCACAAATACACACAAATACCCATGCACAAATACACACAAACACACATGCACAAATACACACAAACACCAATGTACAAATAAACACAAACACATGCACAAATACACACAAACACGCATGCACAAACACAAACAAGCATGCACAAATACACACAATCACCCATGCACAAATATACAAACACTCATGCACAAACACGCACAAATACCCATGCATAAACACACAAACACCTATGCACGAATACACACAAACATCCACGCACAAACACTCACAAACACTCATGCATAAACACACTATAACACCTATGCACAAACACACAATCACTCTTGCGCAAACACACAAACATGCATGCACAAACACAAACACGCACAAATACCCATGCAAAATCACGTACAAACACGCATGCACAAACACATAAACACATGCACAAATACACACAAACACACATTCACTAATACACACAAATACCCATGCACAAATACACATAAATACCCATGCACAAACACAAACAAGCATGCACAAATACGCACAAACACACATGCACAAATACACACAAACACCCATGCAAAAACACACTAAAACACCTATGCACAAATACACACAATCACTCTTGCGCAAACACACAAACATGCATGCACAAACACACACAAATACTTCTGCATAAACACACTAAAACACCTATGCACAAATACATACAATCACTCTTGCGCAAACACACAAACATGCATGCACAAACACACAAACACGCACAAATACACATGCAAAATCACGCACAAACACGCATGCACAAACACACAAACACATGCACAAAAAAAACACAAACACACATACACAAATACACACAAATACCCATGCACAAATACACACAAACACACATGCACAAATACACAAACACATGCACAAATACACACAAACACACATGCACAAATACACACAAATACCCATGCACAAATACACACAAACACACATGCACAAATACACACAAACACCAATGTACAAATAAACACAAACACATGCACAAATACACACAAACACGCATGCACAAACACAAACAAGCATGCACAAATACACACAATCACCCATGCACAAATACACAAATACCCATGCACAAATACACACAAATACCAATGCACAAATACACACAAACACCCATGCACAAATACCCATGCACAAATACACACAAACACACATGCACAAATACCCTTGCCCAAACACACAAACACCCATGCACAAATACACACAAACAACCTTGCGTAAACAGACAAACATGCATGCAAAAACCCACAAACACGCACAAATACCCATGCAAAATCACGCACAAACACGCATGCACAAACACACAAACACACATGCACAAATACACACAAATACCCATGCACAAATACACACAAATACCCTTGCGCAAACACACAAACACCTATGCACGGATACTCACAAAAACCCATGCACAAATACACACAAATACCAATTCATAAATACACACAAATACCCTTGCGCAAACACACAAACACTCATACACAAACACCCATGCACAAATACACACAACCACACATGCACATTTGTGTATTTACACACAAATACCAATGCACAAATACACACAAATACCAATGCACAAATACACACAAACACCCATGCACAAATACACAAATACCCATGCACAAATACACACAAACACACATGCACAAATACACAAATACCCATGCACAAATACACACAAACACACATGCACAAATACACACAAATACCCATGCACAAATACACACAAACACACATGCACAAATAGACACAAATACCCATGCACAAATACACACAAATACCAATGCACAAATACACACAATTACCCTTGCGCAAACACATAAACACCCATGCACAAAGACACACAGATACCAATGCACAAATACACAAATACCCATGCACAAATACACACAAACACCCATGCACAAATAAACTGAGATACCCATGCAGGAAAACACAAAAACCCTTGCACAAATACACACAAACAGCCATGCAAAAACACACTAAAACACCTATGCACAAATACACACAATCACTCTTGCGCAAACACACAAACACCCATGCACAAAGACACACAAATACCAATGCACAAATACATACAAACACCTATGCACACACAAACAGCCATGCACAAATACATACGAACATCTGTGCACAAATACTCACAAACACCCAAGCACAAACACGGGTGTTTGTCCCATGCACAAACATACACCACAAACATTACACTTATACATTTGTGTACATACACAAACACACTTTCGTAGGGCGTGTCAAACTTTTACTGACTAAAACCCACAGGCCAATTATAATTACTTTAACACTCTGAAGTCAAACTGCGAGTCGGACTCGCGCGCGAATGGTTCCTTACCATCCATACTAATATTATAAATGTGAAAGTAACTCTGTCTGTCTGTATGTTATGTTTTCACGCCTAAACCGCTGAACCGATCGTCATGAAATTTGGCAGAGATATAGCCCGGGATATGGAGAAGGACATAGATTACTTTTTTACGCGATAACCGACATCCACGCGGGCGGAGCCTCGG
This sequence comes from Dryobota labecula, assembly GCA_947523025.1. Classification (NCBI taxonomy): domain Eukaryota; kingdom Metazoa; phylum Arthropoda; class Insecta; order Lepidoptera; family Noctuidae; genus Dryobota; species Dryobota labecula. The sequence continues at coordinate 17,986,252 of OX383287.1, read as the reverse complement.
GCAAAAGCTAGTATATATATATACTAATTAATTATAATAATTAATTTTAATTTTAATTTAATTCAATATAATTTAGTTTAATTTAATATATTTTAATTTAATATTTAATATCTATTTCATTTTTAATTCAATTATTTTTTCTAATACTATGGGTGTATGTGTAAAAAACTTGCCTGAAATAAATGAATTTTATTTATTTTATTTATTTATTTATATATACCATTGACTAGCTTTTGCCCGCGGCTCCGCCCGCGACACGCCCTACGAAAGTGTGTTTGTGTATGTACACAAATGTATAAGTGTAATGTTAGTGGTGTATGTGTATGGTGTGTGTTTGTGCATAGGTGTTTGTATGTATTTGTGCACCTATCACTATCACCTGTTTGTGCATAGGTGTTTGTGTGTGTTTATGCATGTGTGTTTGGGTGTGTTTGTGCATGGGTGTTTGTGTGTGTTTATGCGTGCGTGTTTGTGTGTGTTTATGCAAGGGTAATTGTGCGTGTTTGTGCATGCGTGTTTGTGTGTTTGTGCATGGGTGTTTGTGTGTATTTATGCAAGGGTAATTGTGCGTGTTTGTTTATGGTGTGTATTTGTAAATGCTTGTTTGTGTGTATTTGTGCATAAGTGATTGTGTGTTTTTGCATAGGTGTTTGTGTGTGTTTGTGAATGCGTATTTGTGTGTTTGTGCATGCGTGTTTGTGTATTTGTGCATGGGTGTGTGTGTATTTGTTTGTGTTAGTCTGTGTTTGCGGTTTAAGTCACACAGTGCTATAAATAAATTCAATCAATTTCGCAAACTCATTGTTATTTGTAGATTTTACTAATGTACATTTTAAATTATAAACTGTCGTCATACTAACGACGATAATCAGGAAATGTTTATGTAAACATGTTTGAATCTTAACTTCATTTTAAACCACAAAGGCAGTTCCTAAAATTATTGCGACACTTTAGGGTAGGAACTGTTCGAGAGTAAAGAAAAAAAAAATTGTCTTGAAGTGAATAAAATTGATATGTCTGTTTGTAATATCAAAATAACAGTTTTTTACTAAATACATACGAAAGTATAAACGGTACTCATAACAGAAAACAATTTTTAAATTTTTGTTAAGTTTGTCTGTCAGTTTGTTCCGGCTAATCCCCGTAATAGCTGAACCGATTTTGATTATTTTTATTTTAGAAAAGTCACGCGGGCGAAGCCACGGGCAACAGCTAGTTTATAATAAACTGTTTGACATGGCTGTCATGAAATTCAGTATTCATGCATATGTAGATTCGCATCACCAGTGGGTCTGGTAGGTACTCTCTTAAAGCAGGGAAAATCTGACAAAAAGTACCGTCGTACGACATATTCAGGGATTTTATACCATGTGCGTTCCAACTATTAACTGACACCTTGACTTGCGCCGCACTTAAACTGCCCTGCAAATTATTATGGTATGGGCCCAGATACGTATGTGAATGCAAAACTGTTTTGTTAGTATTAACATACAGATTAATAAATCACACACATAATTATGTTAAGGTCAGCGACCGTTTAAGGTCAAAGCCTTTCTGGAGATATCGAACAAAATTCATGAATGCCTGATTTCATGAACACCTTCTAAGGCTAGGTTTACACGGCATTGTACTTCACGTTTTTACCGAATAAGTTATACACAAAGTCTCTAATTCAGATAATTTATGTAAACAAAGTAATGTCAAGAAATGTCACTGTCAAAATGACAGGACAGTGGTGCAAAACATTTTATCATTAAATGTTTTTGTAAATAATCATCAATAAAATTAAAGTGAATTAATTATAAGAACTATGCAAACAAAATACCGTTGCCAAACAATGTTTTTTGTAGTGTGTCGGAGACACGGTATACGATAGTCATAATCAGCCCTTTTAAGCGTCCCAAAATCGATTTCCAATCGAAACAGTTTACAGCCGTTTTCATCCAAAATGTGGCTAGGTATGCTACTTACAATATGAATCTATTTATGAGTGTTGTAATATTAGTGTTATTGAAGATGTAAAAAGTTTGAAAATGTTTGGATCTCCTGAATTGTTACCAGTAAAATAAAATATTTTATACCAGAAAATCTCCTTTTATTAATAACTTTGTTTAAAACCGAAAATTGATGAAAATAATTACGGTATGATTATTTTTTAATTATTATTTCTTTAAATCAGTACTTAAAAGAAAATAGAACCTCTTTTTTCGCGTATGTGAATTACCATTGCGAAGATATTTTTTTGTTATGTTATCCCCTTTGTTTACATAAATTATCTGAATTTGAGACTTTGGGTATAGTGGCGCATAATATGTGAACAAGTCTATACTCAATAGACCCGTTCACACTTCGTTGGTACTGCAAAAAAAACGTACATAACTAAATACGTTTATCGAATACCCACTGGACTTAAGCATAGCGAATGGGGAAGAAATCGCAAAGCTATGAACATCGCTCTGTCATTTATAACTCTCAATGTTTTTCAAATAATTATAACAAGAAGTAGCGTGTGTTTTTTATTATTTTAACGAACAATGTACCGAACCTCAGTTAAAACCTGAACTGTAGGACCGAGGAGATTCACTAAGAGGACAAAAAGCGGATCTGGTCAGCGGGTATTTACAGCCTATTATCTGGTTAATAATTGAAGCAAATAACCCAATTTATTAACAGCAACATGTCGTTCATTAATTATCATGGTAATTACAAACTTTTACGTACTTACACAGTAGTTTTATAACATATTCGATGTTTAATGAGCTACGAACATAACCTAGAAGTTTAATCTGAATTTGAATTAAATCTGTTACAGAATCGAATCATTTGATCGTAATTTCAACTTTGGGATACCTCAGCAGCATGAAAGTGATGATACCAAGATGGATCTTCCACCTCCTGAGAGTTATTACGATAGTAATAGCAGCACAAAGCTTCCTTTTCTAACGAAGCAACATATTCAGCTGTATTATTAGTTTTTTTAAGTAATGAATTTTGTAAGTCTTTAAGAAATGAATGATTTCTATTATTATTACAACCGATTACAACACAACGCGGCATTGTTTTGTCAGATGCCGTGTCCAAAGTTATTTGTAAACAAGTTTTGTATGTAATTTGACAGCTAATGTCATTTTCTGTGAGTCAAGCGTTACCAGCGACACCCTTGGCAAAAGTTGGCAGTTTTCTTCCCCATTAACTTTTAGCGTATTCGGTCTGAAGCACCGCACAATATTACACCATCAAACTTTGGCTATTCGTTTATACACGGAGAAAAATGTATCGTATGAACAGCCCGCTGTACGGTTTCTCGTCGAATGTCAAGTGCACCTATGTGGTGCATAAGAGCAAACGCTCGAAATGTCTAAAAAAAACTTTCAATCAAGGTCACCTTCGCTATTGATCGATGTATTTGACATTTATTTTGATAGAAAGTTATGCACCTCTGCGGTGCATTAGACATTTCGAGCGTTTGCTCTTATGCACCGCATAGGTGCACTTGACATTCGACGAGTTAAAAGGGGGAAAGCGCTAAGGTAGTCTGCGGAAATCCAAATTTTCTTACGATTTTTGCAATTTCAAACTCCTTAGGTTACTTAGTATAATCCTAAAAGTCATGATTTCATGAAATAGTCATTCAGTAGGATTATGTGAACTTAGAAAGTTGTATTGATAATTTTTATGATCATAATTCTATTAATAAATATTCCGACATACACCCCGACAATGAGCTGTATATTGCAAAAATCGTAAGAAAATTTGAATTTCGCGGGCTGCCCTGACGCCTTCACCTAAATCGAATATTGTGAAAAACGTGCGGTGTGTTTCCGTGTGAACCCAGCCTTGCTGTACACGCATATATATCACGTATATAATATGTGTATTTTTAAGCAAATTTTGTTGTTCTGAACCAATGCATATTTAAATAAATTCTATTTTATTATTTCGCTAATCCGTAAGTTGACCTTAGCTACCTACCTACCAACTTTAACTAAGAATAGCAGCGATTAAACAAATACTGCGTCTTTATTGTACAAACCTAGCATATATTTTATTTAGTTTTTCAGTGATGCGGAGGAACGCTTTGATGCTTTCTGTTCTTGTTTGTAATTAAACTTGGCAACTACTACTATTTTTAAAACATCCCGAAATTCTTAACAATTAGTCTAAATAGGATTTTTGGTCGTAGAATTAAAGCAATTAGCAATGCAAAGATCAACGTCTTTGACATTAGACGGACGATTTTTACACTGTTAGGCCATTTAACGCGACACAGTTTCTTTACGGTACGACGTATAAATCTCGCTGTAGAAAAAACGTGCCCGAGAACAAGCTTCCATAATGATGCATACAACACTGAAGACTGTTCCTACACACGGCGTATGAACCGCGCCGTAGAAATAACGTGACTGTGAACAAGCTTCCATAGTGATCCATACAATACTGACGACCATGCCTACACACGGCGTATAAACCGCACCGTAGAAAAAATTGTCTGTCAACAAGCTTCCACAGCGATCCATACAACACTGACGACCATGCCTACATACTATAATAAACCGTAGTTTTTCACGGCAAGAAAAACTTGTGTATACAAAGGGCCCGGTCTTATCACAAAACAAGGTTTTTCGAACCAGATTTAAACCTTCGAACAATTTTTGAATTTGGAACTATTTCCGTTTACGTTGTGTAACGCTATTACGTTTTTTCTACGGTGCGGTTTATACGCCTAACCTTATAGAAACCGTGTCGTGTACAAAAATGTGTGTCAAAAAACTTCCATACAACACTGACGATACCTACACACGGCAAATAAACCGTAGTTTTTCACGACAAGAAAAGTGTGTGTGTACAAAAGGCCCAGTCTTATCACAAAAAAGGTGTTTCGAACGAGTTTTTATTTTAAACGTGTTCCTCTAGGAATTTCTCCTGTATCGTGGGTGCGTTTACAAACATTTAAACACACATAGTACACAAATAGCCAGACCCGGAACAACTACTTGTAGATCTTACAGATATTTGTTCCGTGCGGGAATCGAACCCGCGACACGCAGCGCAGCAGTCAATCGCTTAACCACTGCGCCAACCGTGTCGTCATTTAAACCGTCGAGCCATTTTTTTGATTCGGAACTATTTCCGTTTACGTTATGTTACGCTTGCTCAGGGCCTCAAGTCTGCAATACAAGTTAAGTCAAGTCAAGTTTACAATAGTGTCAGAATGGTCTCTTCATTGTGAGTTTTTGACAGATTTGCCATACAAAAACTGTCAAATACTCACAATGGCGAGACCATTCTGACACTATTGTAATAGCAGACTTGAGGCCCAGGTACGTTTTCCTACGGCGCGGTTTAAACTCCTTACTGTGAAGAAACCGTGCCGTGTACAAAAGGCCTTAACGGGAATGGACTCTTAAACTATAATAGGTATACTTATGCATAATTTAGTTTTCTGTAGGTATTTTTAGGGTTCAGTACCATTTTTTTCTCACCCCTTTAAAAAAAACCGGCCAAGTACATGTCGGACCACGCACAATGAAGTGTTCCGTAGTTGGGACGAATTTATCCCAAGAACAAATTTAACATTGTAGTTGAAATACATGTTCTCCCATACATCGATATACGTGACGGTCAATTCACCAACTGCAAATGTAAGTTGGTTGACTATTACTCGTTATCCTGTAAAGCCTACTTTTTTGTGATAGTTTTCCTTTTAACTTCGTTATATATACTACTGCCGTTAATTTATTCACGTATCAAAAAATAACCATTTAGCTGGCAGGCACGCACACTTGACTCTAACAAAAATGTGCACTTTAAAACTTAATATTAGGCAAACGAATCTTTGAATCGAAAAATGGATTTCACAGACCCGCAATATTTTTGAACGGCCTATCCAACGATATCCCACAACATAGGATAGACGAAAAAAAAAATATGTGAGTCAAAATAATCTATATAATATAAAAAAATGGTAAACTGACTGACTAACTGGGTGATATATCAACACACAACCCAAACCGCTCGTCCTAGAGACATGAAACTTGGAGGGTGTGTTCTTTGTGAAGACTAAGTATCCACTAAGAAAGGATTTTGGGAAATTCCACCCCTAAAGGGGTAAAATAGGGGATGGAAGTTTATATGAAAGTCAGTCAGTTTTGAAGTTAGGATCTTCAAATTTTGTCTTTAGGCTGACCATTAGAAAATAATTTATACATGTCTCAGCGTTTTTGATAATTCCACCCCGAACGGTTAAAAAGGGGGATGAAGTTGAAGAGTCCTTAATTTTCGAAGAAAAATCACTAAATTTACTATCTAGACGTATGGTTGGAAGCTAACGCAACGGTGTTGTTAGAATTTCAACCCTAAAGGGGGTGAAAAGGGAGATGTTCCACCCCTCTCTATCTTAAAAAACGTTTCCAGTTTCTTTCCGACTCCCACACGAAATTTTTAAGGTCATCAGATAACTTGAAGCTTAAAATGCCCATGCATTCCACAACTTTCCTTGACAAATCCTTTACTGTCCAGGCCGCTCGTTTGTGGAATGCATTGCCAGATACAATAAAACGCGCGCAATCGCTGCCTATGTTTAAAAGACTCGGGAAGGAACATTACTTGTTGTTGTGATTTTGTTCTCGTTGTTTACTGTAATAATCTAGTCTTCATTTGTTTTATTTGCTTATTTAGTTAGTATGTATGTATCTATGTATCTATTATATATCTGTGTATCTATTATAGGGTATTGTACTGTTATACTTTTTATTTTTGCACCAATGACAACCCCATTTTATGTCCATAAATTCACTGTCCATGCCAAGGTTGCCTGGAAGAGATCGCAGTATGCGATAAGGCCGCCCATTGTATATTTTATAGTGTATAAGTTTTCTTTTCTTTTGTAATGTGTAATCTGATGTACAATAAAGTATATATAAATAAATAAATAAATGTTTTTTTTTTAAATTAAAGTTCTTTATTTTTTAAGTTAAAATCACTAATATTTAGGCTTATGATTGGAAACTAACACAACGTAAATGGTTGTTTTTTTTTTAATCTCAACCCACAAGGTAAAAGGGGGATGAAGTTTTGTATTGAAGTAAAAATAATATATATTTTTCGACATCCACGCGAGCGAAGCCGCGGGAAAAAGCTAGTATAATATAATAATTAATATACCAAATTACAGCTTTCTAGTACTAAGAGTCTCTGAACTTAGCCGCGGACAGACAGACGGATATGACGAAACCATAAGGGTTCCTTGTTGAATACGGAACTCTAAAAAACAACAGTAGGTAGTTATGAAACAACATACTTCAAGTGAATACCATAATATAGGTAGCTGCAGAAAATTTATTTCGTAGATTAAAAAATCTGCATTAATTATTTAACCAGGGAACTACTATACCTGCTGAGTTACACTGAAAAAAAAAAGTAGCTGCCACAATCCATATTTTGTTTAGATTGACTAAGTATCTTGTTTGCATCTGAGCCTATCAAGCACAATTATCACAGCTACTACTTTTATTTGATTGAGATTTGAAACGGGATCTTGATTGGAGATCACAAAACCTATTTGCAGCAATCAAGTCAAAACATAGTTCCTCCAACCAAGATTATTAAAGTTTCAACGATCTTTATCGAAGCAATCAAAATGCAAAATTGACACAACTAACTTACTTTGTTACAGTTAACATTTTTTTAACTTGTCTCTTTTTTAACTCTTCTACAATGATGTCATGTTAAGGGTAATCGAGAAACTTGTTTGAGCGTTCAATCATTTGAACTAGTATTGCTGCAATCATGTCATGATGATCAACTTAACTAAGATTTTGATTAATCTAAACGAGATATCGTCAATCAAGCTAAAAAGTCACTTGATTGGAGTGCATTTTTTTCAGTGTAATTCTGTGTAGGAAATATCCATAGATATCTATGCCTTAAAAGTAAGAAATCTTTACAAATTAACAGAAAATTCTGTGGTATAATCCAGCATGTAATTGCGATTTATACCTATGTTGATCCGTAGTTTTTTGCGCTATTTGGCTATTCATAGCCATTCATTATGACTAGTAGCAATAACAACTAAGATTTTGTAAATCTGTTAATACCAAGAAAAACTTTTTGTTTTTTTACGATTCTACTGCAATCTGAATTAATAAATGAAATGAAATCATTACATATAATAGGTTGCTTTTAAAGAGGTAAATCAAATCCATACTATCCATACTTATACTTACACTTATTTACTTAGCTACTTAATATTATAAATGTCAAAGTAACTCCGTTTGTCTGTCTGTATGTTACGTTTTCACGCCTAAACCGCTGAACCGATCGTCATGAAATTTGGCAGAGATATAGCCTGGGATATTGAGAAGGACACAGGCTACTTTTTTACGCGATAACCGACATCCACGCGGGCGGAGCCGCGAGCAAAAGCCAGTAATTCAATAAAAAGAGCCCTAAGTACCTTTTTTTTTTTAGGGGTTCATGAACATAAATGTAATTAGTTCGGCTATCGGCACCTGGGGCCTTACTCCCGAAAACGATTCGAGTTTGATTTTGATTCCGATTCGAACTCGCTTCTGGGGCCTTACTCCCGACAGCATCGAGTTCTGAATCAATCGAATAGGGTTCGAATTAAATGCCGATCCATACTCTTGAATCCAACATAGCGCAAGATCGTGCAATGGTTCGAAGCGAAACTAACTTCGGTCAGTTTTAAGTTTTAAATCGAGTTCGGATCAGGGGCCTTACTCCCGAAAACGATTCGAGTTTGATTTTGATTCCGATTCGATTTCGTTTCTGATCCTAACTCGATTTAAAACTTAAAACTGACCGAAGTTAGTTTCGCTTCGAACCACCGCACGATCGTGCGCTAGTGTTGGATTCAAGAGTATGGATCGGCATTTAATTCGAACCCAATTCGATTGATTCAGAACTCGATGCTGTCGGGAGTAAGGCCCCAGAAGCGAGTTCGAATCAGAATCAAAATCAAACTCGAATCGTTTTCGGGAGTAAGGCCCCTGAAACGAAATCGAATCGGAATCAAAATCAAACTCGAATCGTTTTCGGGAGTAAGGCCCCTGAACACGGTCAATTTCGCCCAAATTACACAAGGCAAACAATGTGTCTAGTCTAGGTACAAACGCACCGAAAATTGCCGACGCGAAATTGCTCGCGAAATGCTTACATAGTTGGGACAATGCTTACTCCGAACTTCTAGCAAATTACGCTCTCAGCATCTTTTTGTTCAACATTTCTTTTTGTTTGTAAACTACAAGAGAAACAGTTTGCAGGGTAACTGAAAAGTTAAAATGCCAACTGGGAGTTACTCAACTAAACTCCGTATAAAATGTTTTGAAACAGAGATTCTTATGCGGAACAGGGATATTACAAGCTGCTGCCACTAGAAACTTAGAAAAAAATAATGTAATTTGATTTATTTATTACATTTGGGAAAACAAGCATAGTATACTAAGCATAAATAGTGTTTTCTTAAAATTTTACTTAAGGCGAGGTTCTTCGAGCGTGCATATTTGTTCTAGAGGAAGGAGGCAGCTGGGCGCGAGTGAATTGTGCCGTTAATTTTGGGTTGAAAATTATACAGGGTGTTTGGCAGAACGTTGAACATACGAAAATGGTGGATAGGTGGGGTCATCTGCTACTTACTCAGGCCTAATTTATTTGGCCCTGGCCCCCTGGATATTAAAAAAAAAATTTTTTTGCTTTCTTCTAGTTTCACCACTTTCTTAACTTTAAAGTGTAATTTGTATTAAAAATGGGTAAAACAGGCAATAATTTTATTTATTACATCTTTCTGTAAGTTTGAGGAGTCATAACTTTTTTTCTAGCTAACATCTGAATAAAGCAATAATTTTATAAGAATCTGCCAATATTAAAGATAAAAAAATAAACTAAAATATTGCCTGTTTTACCCATTTTTAATAAAAAAATACACTTTAAAGTTAAGAAAGTGGTGAAACTAAAAGAAAGCAAACAAATTTTTTTTTTATATTCAGGGGGCCAGGGCCAAATAAATTAGGGCTGAGTAAGTAGCAGATGACCCCACCTATCCACCATTTTCGTATGTTCAACGTTCTGCCAAACACCCTGTATGTTTTACGATATTAACCATGTTAAACCCGACGGATATTACATCATCATAGACGTTTATTTTGATGTAATTTTCAATACATCAGATTTTAATCTACAAAACAAGGGTAAAGATTGGATTTTTTTTTTTGTATCTAGCGAACTTTATCCAATTATGTAACGAGTACCCGACGTACCTACAAAAGGGCTGAAAAGTAACATATAATTTTTTGACGTGTTTAATTATTACCGTTTCTAAATAAAATGACATTAAAATTACATTTCCTAGAGGTTAACTTGAAGAACCTCGCCTTAACAAATATACTACCCACAATATTTTCCACAGATTACTATATTATAATTATGTATAATAAAAACAAGCTGTTAACAAACTTTAATTGTAGCAGGGCTAACTTAATGACAAAGAAGTCAAAAAAAAAAAACAAGATAAACAATATTATTTAAAGTATGTAACAAACAAGAAAAAAAAAAACATGCGTGATGTATCATATTAGTCCCTAGCCTACTCGTATTAATAATTATACCTATGGAGCCTACTACTAAGATTAAGTAGATACAAAGAACAGCGCTAAATTGAAATTAATATTCGAATTTTCCTGAAACTTCACACTGCTAGAAAGAAAGAAAGAATTTATTTTTATTTTGCACAAACAAAACAAAGTAGAGAGTGAGGTCTTTAAAAAAGACAAGTGCGAGTTGAACTCGTGGTTAGGATTCCATACAATGAATAATATAGGTATGTTATCTACCATGTGCTTTATCCCAAAATTTATTTGAAGAACAAACTTAACTTTGTCGTTGAAAGACATGTTCTCCTATACAATTCAACTGCAAATGTAAGTATGGACGCACAATATTGAGATAATTACCATGTTATTTTAAAACCATAGACTTCGGTTTCCCTGTAACCTATAGGTAAAGAACTATTTTCTATATATATATATATATTTTTTTTTTCATAATCCTATGCTCAGTAGTTTCGGAGATAAGAGAGGGAACGATCAATTTTCGTCTATTATCTTAAATAACATTGAAATAATTTATTTTAAAATGATAAGAAAATATATTTTGAGACCCTCACAATAAGCCTATCATTTGATATGGTCACATGGTATAGTTTGCAAAACTCTTTTTTTAATTTTCTAATTCGCCCCCCATACTGACCCCCATATTCAAAATTCATTTATTTACGTTACATGACCATATTTAGGTCACAGAAATTCATATGTGTACCAAATTTCAACTTTATCAGTCCAGTAGTTTGTACCGATAAAGTTGAAAGTTGGTACACATATGAATTTCTGTGACCCAAATATGGTCATGTAACGTAAATAAATGAATTTTGAATATGGGGGTCAGTATGGAGGGCGTGATCCGTTATGGGTTCCGTTTTTTATCCTTTTGAGGACCCTTAAAACCTTCATTTACCTTTGAAGGCCAAAGACCGAAGTAAGTCTGTTTTTAACCGGTAATATATTATTATGTTGTTTGTATATCTGATGTTATTTTTTTTCTGCAAAAAAATTGAGGCTAATTCACCCGGTGGATGTCATCTAAATATATCGGTTGCCTTAGCTACACCGACAAACCACCCTTTAAAATCATTCACCGGGAATTATTGACAAGGTTGTTTTGTTTTTTACATTCTTCCTTGACATAATCAAAGAATGCTCTCATTATTTAACGTTATATACCTACAAATTCTTATTTCATCTCTTTATTAGTTATTTTTGTGGACATGATATTTATTCAGATTTGTTACTGTAGTTGTAATGGCAACCATATCATTTGGTTTAAATATAAATAGGTTTTTATTTTAATTTATTTTCTTTATATAGATTTTTTTCTACTTTGTGAATGTGAGAACGTTGTAGGCCTAGTAGACTGTAGATTTGTTGAGCATTTTCTATTTTGTTAAGTACCTGATACTTGTTGAGAGATCTACACCTTTCTCCCATACCTATTAACACTGTTATTTGAAAATATTGTAAAAGCCAATTATTTTTAAAAGAATAACCGTGGAGTTCTTGCCGGCTCTTCTCCATAGGAAACGACCAATTGGAACCGAGCCCCTAGCTTCAGACGTTTCATAAGTGCCCATGTAGGTTTATGTGAAATAAAATATTTTGATTTTTAATTTTAAAGGAAACAAAGAAAAGCTACGCAAAGTACCCGTAGTAACAGATAAATATGCACTTCTTTTAAATTATTCAAAAACAAGTGTCAATGCATTTGCGTAGGTACGTAAATTCAGGTAACTAACATACGCAAAATAAATACATAATTTAACTATTCGTTTTCATCGTGTTTTCTACCAATCACTTTTATAATTATGCATCTTGGAAAAATGTTGTTCTATTACATAGATTGTGTAAGTAAAAATATATTATACCTAACTAACTATTTTATCTGATGTCACGTTCAGATAATTTCTATTCAAATAAATTGTCTTTGTTAACATTAGAAGACATTAATTATGTCCACACCGGAATTTAATTAGTTTTGCTCTCATTGGGCCCTTTTCACGAGTCTATTATAAAGGTGATTTTACACGGGAAGCTGTAGAAGATTATTAAGACAATAATATTATATTACGCTTAATATTCTTTCAACACCCAAACTATAACTTAACATTAAGTATTTATGCGCTTCCTAGCCTGAAGCACAGGTTCAACCTAGTTCAGGCAAATAAGCAACTGTGTTATATTTTAATTGTTATTGTAAATGTGCCCTTTTTATAAATAAACGATTATTATTATTATTATTATAACTACTATTTTTTATATTATCAAATTCCTGTTTTTTTACCAAAATAGATTGACTGATTTTAAGAAACATGTAGAGAAAAATACTGATCGACCCTACGCGCAGTACCTAAGTATGTGTTTGGTCACTGTTATCAAATAAAAAATCACTTTATAATTAAGATAAAATGAAAAAAAAAAATAAGACTAAAAATAAACTTATTCCAAGACCCCCCGGTCTTGGAATAAGTTTTTTTTTTTTTTTTTTTCATTTTTAGTCGTGCTCACTTAGATGTCTCGCTGATGGTGGCGTGTGTGTTGGATCATTTAGCTCCCTTCAAAATGGTTGAGCTGAATGGTGCTAATCCATGCGTCATGTTCGTGAACGGGCGCCGTCAGTTGGGACTGGTCATCTCTTAGCTGCCACGGGTTATTTTATTTTATTTTATTTTGTTTCTATTTGTTGTACCTACGCTTAACGCTTTTAACGTGTAAGTTTTTATTATTTTTGTTTTTACATCATTCTCAAATTTAGTTATAAATTCAACATTATAGATGTAACGAATACTTTTGTAACAATTTAATTTAAAAGAGTGTCCATGGAGTTTCTTGCCCGTTCTTCTCCATAGGTACCTACGCTTTGGAATGGGAATGTAGCTTCATTTTTCTTACTGACCGACTCCTTGACAATTCAAAAGTGCCTGTAAATGGTTTAATTGAAATAAATGATTTGATTTGATTTAGTTTTCCCCCCTAAGCGGGATTATCAGGTGTGAATTCTAAACTGTTTTTTAAAGATTCCACTTTTCCTCCTAAGGGGGATTTTCAGGCGGGATTTGTGGAATAAGCCCATTTCATGGTTTGTAAGGGTCTTTACAATTTGTAAGTGATGATAAGCGGACCAATTAATTTATTATTTTTCCTTCATCTAATCTTGATAATACACAATTTCGTTAAATAATGCTTAAACAAAACATTGACGTAATTAGTTAATTTACTTAAATACTTAGTGGCTGAAAAGTCTTAGTTGGCTTAAACAGCCAAGTAAGAATTTTCAGCCACTAAGTAAGTGATTTGATATTATACCTTAATTATTGCCTGTTATGATTATGTTGTTGTGTAAAGTATATTATTGCCAATATTGGTAATGTGTTAGATTGTTTAAATGGAATACTCATGTTCCTACCTTTATATTATTATAATAATGTTGCTATTAATCTGAGTAAAGGAACAATAGATAGAATTATCTGTTTTGGGATAACGGTAACTTATGATAGAATACTTAATGCTGTTTCCGTGGAGTTTCTATTCCGTTCTTCTCCACGAAGACCTAGTTTTGGAACGGACAACTAGCTTTCTCAGTAACGTTAACTTGACAAGCCCAAATTGAAATAAATGCCTAGTCTTGTCTTTCTGTGCTTTTCTTTATAAAATCCTTTCCCTACACACCATATTCTTAGGGACTTTCATACATAGTAAACTACTAGTTACCATTCTGATACACAAAGCTTGCTAATAAAGTGGCTATCAATACCTATAAATGTAGTTTACATTTAGAATCTGACTCTTATTCCTTATTCTTATTTCTTATTTAAATACTTAGTGGCTGAAAAGTCTTAGTTGGCTTAAACAGCCAAGTAAGAATTTTCAGCCACTAAGTATTTAAATTTCCCACTACACGCCAAAATTATTTCTTTCGCATGATTGTGTTTTATTTTTTATTTTTTAAGTTAATACTTCTTTAGGCGCGTTGAGCGATTTTTGGTAGGGGAAAAACTTATGGGTTCGCGATCGTCACCGAACGCTTTCCATGAGCTACGAGACGTATACTGTGTATGTATGTGTACTTTTTGGGTGAAAAAAATCATGGAACTCGCGTCATTGTCACCGAACGCTTTCCATGAGCTTACGAGTATATGTATAAAAGTACAGTTATTCCAAAGTTTTGTGTTTTCACTTCTGTCGGCAGTCCTTATGACTGCGATTTTTTTTTTTTATTACCATTATGGAAAACGATTTTGGGAAATGTGTATAAAGCAAACAAATTTTACTTTGCAATTTTTTTAAATAAGATTTGCATACTAATGTTAGCCTTTGAGTATCAGGCAGCGGTGACGAGTCTTGACGTCATGCGCGTGTATATAGACTGTTGCGCAGGAGCTTCGAAGATAGTCTGTAGTGAGACACGTTGAGTGTCGTTTGGGGATAGGACAATTTGTCTACCCCGCAGTGGAGGTGATTCTTAACCAGAGGTAGGGAGCCATTTTTTAATATACCTACGGAAATTTAAAGCAGTTAAAAAAATCGGTTTGGTTTCGCAAGTCTAAAGTAAAAAATTAATCGGTTAAATTGCAGGGAAATATAATTAGACACAAATTCAAATTCAAATTCAAAAGGTTTATTGCGAACTAAGTGTACAATGTTGGTGTTATGTTATGTTAGTACTTATGACTAAGCAGCCTTTTACAAGCATTGCAATTTCATATTTCAAACATTTCATATTGCTTAGTGAATTTTTATTGTGTTAAAAATATAATATTTTGCTTACTTTCACAAAAGTGATCAGTTCATTTTATCTTAACCATAATATAGGTCTAAATTGGTTCAAAGTAACCGCCGTAAACATTTGACTTGTGAAATCAACTAAGCGTATTATTTTGATTGTCGCACACGCGTTATATTATGTAGTAAAGCATTTTATCATCATCCTTGATTACAACATCTCTCTTATAATCACGATAACCATTAAGTGCTCTGTACTTTTCTAATACTAACAAACATTTTAACATCTATATCTACACTAACAATCGTAATAAGTCAGAGAATACACACGAAGAGACTTTTACTTTCTTTACCTTATTGACGCCAGCCATTTAGCCGCGTATAAAATATTTGAATAAGATGAATAAATTCGATGTTACAAGGAAACCATAATATGTATAGTATCGGGCTGATTTCCGCAATTCCACGATTAAGCGCGTAATTTGCAAACCTGTCAATAATATTGCGATAAATGAGTTCTCGTACGATCAAAATAATCATAGTCATTTCAGACTCTTTCACAATATGATTGATCCAACCGTGGATCTAACCATCCATCTATCCACAATTTAAGTGTCGGGCATTTTGTCGGTGTAGCAATTCCCATCTTGTTCTAACCAGTGCCACTTGGTTATACGTTTAAACTTGAGTGTTCCCCTTCATATGGACTGTATATTTATCTTCATCTTAGTCTCCATCTATTTGCTCTTCTCTGCTGGTTAAAAAGCTATCTTGTCAAATCAATGAAACTATAACTCTACCTCTCTTTTTCTGTTTCTTTCGAAATCGGTGTTTTCTCCTTTTCTTTATTTAAATCTTCATGAGTCACTATGAATATCCAGGACACTCTTTAATTCCCTCTGGTTGTAGCACTAAAGCTAAATTTATTCATAACCCTTATATAGAATATGCAAATAATAACACAATATTGTTTGCATTGCCTTTACAAGGCTTACCTTATAAATCGCACAATCATACTTAGGTAAAGGAATTTGTCTTTACCTCAATACATTCTAATGAATGATCGGCTCTGCATAAATTAGGCTATGTTTGCGGAATAAACAGCTTAATACATTAAACAACAAGTGTAAATTTAGCATTCATTAAGAAAAATCACGTTCAAGTTCAAGGCCAGTGCTGAAGGAACTAGGTTATTGCGAAATGTACCTACTGTTGGTAGGTACTTCTTCTTTTCGTTTGATTAGTGATTAGCCTGGTGTCAACATTTTTATGTCGCCTATGGGCCTGTGACTTGGCTACACATGCCGTCGAAAAATATATCTCAGGCATGCCGTTTCCTCACGATGTTTCCTTCATCGTTTTTTAAGCAAGTGATAATTATACAATACGCACATTAATCCGAAAATCCTTGGGTTCGAACTCGAGACATGACTAGGCAGTAGGTACTTACGAGATTATTTTACTTTCGTTGAATCAGTCAAAATACCGAAATCATTAACAAAAAAAAGGAAAACCAAAGGGTTTATTTACTATTCAAAAAGGTACCGATATTGGTCACGGGTATATTTACCTATATTTAGGTAAACCTCTGCGTAACCCTTCGGGGAATACAAGCGTGACGCTATGTTTAGGATCTTATGATCTCACCATCACTTTCATTTTCCTCTGTGCTAATCACAGAGGAAAATTAAAATCGTGATTATGAACCCGTAAATCAGAAGTAAATTGGACATCTATCAAAGCTCACTTTTATCTTAATTATTATTATTTATTCATAATCAAGTAATAAGACTCTTATTAGGCATAAAATTACAATAACAATAAAAACATACAGGACGTTAAATTAAATTAAACTTATTCATAAGATTATTGGTCAAAAAAATAAAAATGAAAATACAATAATTATAATTTTCTAACCGGCATTGTAACAGCAACATGCTTGCCACAGCAATGCCGGACATAAGTCAATAAGACATAAGTCCAGCCTGTTGGCGGTCATTACCAGGATAACATTGGGGCTGACAATAATACTAATGTTGGTGTTGATAACATTAAGTTAGTAAACTAAGTAAATAAATAATGTAGTAAACTTTTCGAAAATAAGCCCATTAAGTTCAAGAAAAAACTTAGTATGATTCAGCATATTTTCATTACGTAAAACAGAAAAAAACTTCTGTAAGTAATTAGTAGGATTCAAATACCTAAGCGCATGTTTTTATTACCAGAACAAAATGTTAAGTCATTGATTTTAGCATCGTTGTATACTATGCAATAAATGTAGGTATTCTATAACACTACACTAAACTTTTATTACTGCGTAAACATCAAAGTTATAAATAGTTTCTTAAAGCATATAAAGCTTAAACACAAACGAATACCTACATGCATAATAAAGTATTATATACACAACATATCCCGGAATTAACGCACGCCACCATAGACCCTAATAAAATTAGAATATTATGTTATATTCATAATACATACGCAGATTTTTTGCTGTTATGTATAAAACATTGTTTTTTTTAAATTAAATTAGTTATACAGGATAAGTTTAAAAGGAGTGCGTATATTTTTGTTGGTAGTCAGGTGCATAAAACTAAACAACTTTCTCTAAGGAACATAGGTCGAAATCTAAAAAATAAAATTCAACTTCTCATACAAACATAAGTCACGTGACCAGTCACTTTGTATGAAAAGTCGATTTTCAATTTAAAGATATCGACCTATGTTCCTTGGGGAAAATTGTCCCAGTTTTATGCACCTGATTACCTCCTAAAATGTACGCACTCCTTTTAAACTTATCCTGTATTGATTGTGGGAAAAAATTGTGGTCATATTATGAATCTACGCAGTCGTAAACGTATAATAAAGAGTCTAACGTAGTAGGTACTTCGTCCATTTTGGTTTGATTTGACTGTACAGCGAAGTGTTACTGTAATTTACGTATTTTTTATTCCTTTTTGAGATAAAAAATAACCTATTAAAAATTACAGAAATCGATTCAGTAAACGATACTGAACAAACTGTTTCCATAATTCGAATTTATTCAGTTATATATTGTATATACAGGGTTATTGGTAAAACACTAACAACCTCTCAGGACTATATTACTAAAATCATAAACAAGAACTTTTGCTATGACTTTTAATAATTCATCAGATTTTAATTCATCAGACTTTCATACAAAAATAAAAATATTTAAATTCAACGCTATAAATGATACGAACTCCCCGTCCCTGCATTTTGCACTATGGCGGTTTGCTAATTAAAGTGGCTGCCACATAAATCTGCAATAAAGTTCGTTGACCCGCATACATTTATTCAAATACGTAATTCCGAAAACGGAGAAAAAAAGAATAACGTTTATTTGGTCAAAGTTCGTGAAAAACAAAATACAAATAAATTAAAAAGTGAAAGAAAAATGTTCTAAACAAATAGCTGTGTGCCTCACGGCTGCGCCAAAAAGGTTAATTTCAGCATTAATGCCAGACAGATGCTGTCTGACAGAGATAATTATATAAATCTGAAACGACCTTTATCGTGATCCTTGATTTTTTCTAGTAATAAAAAACGATTCATAATGTATTGTCGGGGTACCTACGCAGAGAAATTAAGGAAAGAGCAATGAACTTTATTCCAGATTTTTATGTGGCGGCCACCACAGCGCTTTCATTGCTACGTGTAGAATTCGTAACATTTAGAGTGTTGAATTCAAATATTTTTATTTTGTATGAAAGTCTGATATCTGATGAATATTAAAAGTCGTAGAGCAAAAGCTGTTGTTTGTGACGTTAGTAATATACTCCTCAGAGGTTGTTAGTGCAACTTTATACCATGTTAAAGGCAAATAAAGACTTATCTTACTAATAACCATGTATAAGCATTGCCAAAACTTCAAGAAGCTTTACAAAAGTTTCGACGTTTCCTTTACTTGAATGGATATTGTGTTACCTACAAACATAAATCTGTAAAGCGTCGTAAAGGTAGGCTTCAAAGCAATTTTCTATGGTTAGGTTAGGGCTTCACAATGCTAATTTTATGGGGATAGGCAGTAACAAAGTTCAACAAAAACCTTTAAGTACCAGCCATTCCATCAGGTATTTCATAAAGTCAAGCTCTGAAATCCGTTTAAAGGCTCGTATAGACTCGCGCGATATCGCGGGCGCGACAGGCAGCGACAAAGAAATTGTGCTACTACTGTCGCGTCGCGCCCGCGATGTCGCACTAGTCTGTACGAGCCTTACAGAATAACTACAGAGCCGCATCTTCATCATGGGAGAAAATATTTTGAATTTAATTTTATAGGTATGTCAATATACTAACGTAGTAAAGGATGGAGCGTAGATTTCTGTATGAAATAGAATTAATTTGTAAAGGAAGCATTTATCTATAGCTTTTTATTATTATTACAGACTTGTTGTTGACTTGTAACATTAATCGTACCAATTAACTGCATCTATTTAACAATCCACGAGCACTTATAAATACTGCACACAAATGTTAATTATTACTCACATAATCCTTCTAGTTTAATAGTTACAACTTATAGGTATAATCCAATATGTAGATAATCTATAAGCTATTTGAAATTCAAAACACGTTTGATATTCAACAAATAATTAATACCTATGTCATGTACCTACGTAGAAAATTAAATTATTGGCGTATTTAAATTGACATGCCTGTTTGTTTAAAGTTTACGCATACTGAAATTTGTTTGACTTGATAGTAAGCACGTGGATTCATTCACGTGCGTTTACTTACGGCTACATTTCATACATTTTTTTCATTTTTTTTTTTTCTATCTCAGATCCAGAGGTCCCGGGTTCGATTCCCAGCGGGGGCAAACATTTCTGCTCTGTTTCGTTAGTGGTAGGGCTTGTTCTTAGTCCACCTGGCTAGCTACCACCATCTTATCTAAGTCTGTCGCCAAACAAACAATGTTAACAGCATTTTGTTGTGTTTCGGCAGTTACAGGTAAGATAGCCAGTTCCTCTGTGGTTGAAATTCGGCCTTTTCATCACTTACCATCAGGTGAGATGAAGGCCAAGAGCTTCCAAGTTGTATGTAAACAAAAAAAAAAAAACCATGAAGCTTGTGTAACTGTGCCAATTCTTATGAAAATTTCTACTGAAATCATAAACTTTTGGTAGTTAAAGATAAAAGATGTAGTAACTCAAGTATTTATTTATATTCTCAGATAGACACATTTCCAATAAGTACCTCGAGGGTCATAGCTCAGGGCTAACCGGTTTTAATGGTATAGGCCAATTAGCTCTAAAGAAATAATTGCAACTTAGCCCATTTTAGCCCAATTTTATCGAATGGTTGGCGTCGTCGATAGACAAAGGCACAATATTATTACCTACCTACTATGTTTGATTCCGCAAACAAATAGTAATATTGGATGGAAAATTTTTGTTTACTCCTCTAACAAAACCTAAAAAGTTCCATTCAAAACAATCCAGTTATTTTTGTATCGAATTAATAATTATGCAAAAAACTACACAGTAGCTTCAATTTGTTCCATGGAACATGACGTCATCGGACAAAATGAGACAAATAGAACTTATAATATTTTTATTTCTCAAATTATTCTATGGAACAAGTCCAGAAATTTTTGTACAGCAATTTAGCAAAGTATTCGTTACAATATTGTAATAGGTAACTACCTTATTCTCATTTTATGTCCGTAGTTTATAATATTGTGTAACTAGAATAACAATATTAACATTTATAGAGAACTATGAACGTAAATGATAATAATAAGGCATTTATACGAGTGCCTATGCATAATGTTACGAACTTAAATAGTACAACTTATTCCAATTTACGTAACAAAACTTAAGAACATTCTATCTATTTATCTCATAAAACTGATTGTATAATCTAAGATGAGTCAGGAACACGTTTCAGAAACAGTGTTGTGAATAGATAAGGATCTATCATTTGTGTTGAAACCGATATCAAGATTGTTATCGATTTCACTTTCAATGTTTATCATTTAAGGCTCCTAAAAACAGGCGCGACACGCGACGCGACACAAAGGTACCGCGTGCCGCGCGAAGATCGGTGTGTAGGAGCCTTTAATTGAAAGAAATAGCACAATATAAATATGAAAAGTATAGAAACTACAAACTAACGTTCGAAACGGCACACTCACACAGACGCGCGCATTTACGAGACACCGAAGCGTGCGTGGCGGTGCTCTCAGTCGCGGGTACCGTGTCGAGACGAGTGTGGTCGTGTTATACGTTAACTTTCGTTTTTTAAACTCCCTGCTAATTTTGAAAGGTACGAATGATTTATTGTTCATGATTTCATTCATGCCACCATCTTGGATTTATATTTTGACCAAAGAAGAAAGTCTCATAACGGGGGTGTCGCATAACATGAAAGAACGGTTTTTCGCGTGAAGATTTCTACCAGTCAACTCCTACCGCAAACCGCTTTAAAGAACTTCGTTCCAATATAACACTTTTAAATTTTACAAACATTCAAGATTGCCAACCCTAACGCTCCATTTGAACGTATGTAGGTAATTATTTCAACAAATAGGGCTAGTTTCCATACTGTCCATATTTATACTGTGGAAATAGTGAAACGAGACGCTATGGCATCACATACATAGAGGCCTAATGGGGACTGTCGTTATTTTAAGTTCTACACACAAACTCACGCCTTCTTCCCGTGGGGAAGTAGTAGTATTCTGTAGTTCTGCAGAAACTACAGAACGCCACCTGCTACGATCCATACATACATCTCTTTTCTTCTTTTGCTTCGTTTACGTTTATACATCTGGTCATACATCCATGCTGGTTGCGTTTTTAAGTTGTCTTACAAAGTATTTTATCTACACCCATGCTATAAATCCTCTATAAAAGTTTCTGAAACAGTTAGCTTATTCTCAACATTAAAACAACCGGTTTCATAGTAACCATAACATAATCCGAGTGTTATAATGTTGTACTAAATTCATTATGCAACTCTTTTGCGTTTTCGATCCCTTCCTTATTCAACAAACAGCCACATTTATGAATTTCAAAAAAAGAACATTGTCATGCACGCGCGTTTTACTGCCACAGCGCCGTAATAAAAAAAAAAACTTATAGGTTATTCGAGTTCACGTCGCATCCCAATATTTTTGTTCGATATTAGTATTGCAAAAATTTATAAGTTTGTTGTTTACAAAAATGAGTGATACAAGCTTTGATAACACACCACCATATATTTCTAATGCAGCATTTTTAACCAATTAATACCAGAAAAGTTCAGAAAATAATATGAAAAGGCGTACCAAGACTTCATGAACTGGAAAATATCAAAAAGTAGATAACAAGGGTGTAGATAAAGTCTTGTATCCAACTGTACATAATTAGGTACCTATTAAAATACTCATGTGATACTATTATCACACTCGGCTTCGCCTCGTGTGATAAACCCACGTTCATGTTTAATACCCCTTATTATACAACAGTTGCATAAATAACTATTAGGTACTCCTAAATCATGTTTAATCGACCCTCGTAGGAACATAGTACATAGGTACATATACCTAAGTCACTTTCTTCAAATCCCAGATTGTTAACTCTAATCAAAATCCACAGCTGTAAAATCATCCCAATATGAGCTACACGGCTGCCGAAAGCGTGGTGCCCACCAGCACCTGGGCTGCCACCAACATGTTCTACATGCTTCTGGTACCAGCCCTGATCCTCTGGTACGCCTACTGGCGTATGTCGAGGAGACACATGTATGAGCTAGCAGCCAAGCTAAATGGGCCACCCGGCCTGCCACTCCTTGGAAATGCGCTGGAGTTCACAGGTGGATCTCATGGTAAGCTATGAAATCTTCTAATTTAACGTAGTATGACACTTTTATCTGTTCTGTGTATAAAATGCTTCAAAAACTTAATAGTGTTTTTGAAATAAGCAAACATCCGGCAGGCACCCAAACAACATTTCCAACAAAAACAGTCATATCGTGCATCACAAAGTTGAACCATAAAAGCAGAAATGGTCATAAGCTAAAAGTTTTGAATAAATCCTCCGAAAGCAGAGCATTTATTCTTTTATGCAAGAGAAATATAATGATCAACTGTATTATTTTTATTCCTTCTACAGACATCTTCAGAAACGTCATCGAGAAGAGCGTTCCTTTTGATAACGAGTCTGTCGTGAAGATCTGGATTGGGCCCCGTCTCCTGGTGTTCCTGTACGACCCTCGTGACGTGGAGCTGATCCTTAGCAGCCACACACACATCGACAAGGCTGATGAATACAGATTCTTCAAGCCCTGGCTCGGAAATGGTCTGCTGATCAGTACTGGTGAGTGTATCTTAAAACATGTTTTTATTTATGGGAAAATAACTAACCCTAAAATTATTTCACGAAACGAACCGATAATAACTACCCGCTAAATATAACTATAATCCATTTGTAATAACATAAGACATTTAAGTAAACCTTTTTTACAGTCCCTTCAACCGATTTTGACTTCTATTGCGTAGGTGGCATGACAAATGACAGCTGCAGTAAACAGTTGGTATTGTAACCACTTTTTTACTTTTAGTGCCATCCTTATGCCTACGGAATAGAAGTCAAAATCGGTTGAACGGACTGTAAAAACGTTTTTTTTTTTTTTTTTAATGTTTCTTGGTATTTCAAATGGAGTATAGGTATGATGTAATAAACCGAAATAAATTAAAACGATATTATGTACATCATTGTTACCCTTATTCAAAGTCACTGCCCAACTCTGACGTTATAAAGTTTGTTGACGATCATAGAATGTCAATTGACTAAGTTTTATTGAGGAAAAGATTTTTATCTAAGACCAAAAACTCCCGGAGCGTCTACGTGTACAAATAAGGTCGTTCCTTTAGTTTCACTTTAGACATAAACAAAGCATACCTATCGATAAACAAAGTTCAGGAAGAGACATCTTAATGCGGCTGTAAAGTATTTGCCGCTTATAGAAGTCTCAATTAACTCGTAATTATTAACGATACAAGCACTGATTAGATGCTTTCAATGGCTAAGTCTTGTGAACCATTCTGACATACATTTTTCTCGTAATCTCAGGCCAGAAATGGAGGTCTCACCGCAAACTGATTGCCCCTACCTTCCACTTGAACGTGCTGAAGAGTTTCATCGACCTGTTCAACGCCAACTCGAGGGCCGTTGTCAACAAACTGAAGAAGGAGGCTGGAGAGTTCGACTGCCATGACTACATGAGCGAATGCACTGTGGAAATCTTACTTGGTAAGTAGACTTTTATGTCGTCTATTTTAAAATAAGATCAACCTCGCTATTGACGTTTCTGTGGCAGCGGAAACCTTTCCAAAATTCGTACCAGTAGTTAAAAGCAAAGAGTGTTGATTCCAAAAATAGCTCTACAAAAAAAAACAGAATTGTCGATTTCATTGTTGTTGAATAGCGATAGTAGAATTTGCTTTGTCATTAGGGACAGTAGGTACCTATTTACGCCAGTTTTGCATCTAACATTGAAAAACTTAATTTCAATACTAATAAATGGAAATGAGGCGGAAAAATACAACTAATGGTTTCAAATTATTCAAATATACCTAAATACAAAAAACTCTATTGTATTCATTGAAGTCAATAAATTACCAGTACCCAACAATGACTTTCAATAAAACATTCAAAATAGTTAATATAACATTTCTTTCCATTTCAATGTCATGTCACCTACGTGATACTAGACATGCGTAGGATCATTCAAATTTTTGTTACCAATGGTCCTATGCGCGTGCCCCGAATAGTTACAATTCGAATATATTCCCTCTCAATGACTCGTCTACTCAATGCAATTCACTTTGATGTTTAGGTAACTAAATACTTAGTAAGATATAGGTGTGTCTGATTTCCAACAAATACCCATTGGGAGCTGAATCGACAACTACTAAACACTACGAAATTCTAAACATTCTCAAGATTTAAAGATATATATAGATATAGCAAGCGATAGGTGTTCAATTAACTGGTAACCTTCACTTAACAATCTAGTACCATCAGCAGTTCGTTTGCCTAGATTCGCAAGTCACATCTATTAAAGATAAATGTGAAGGGGCTATAAATATGATATAAGATAGTAAAACAAACAACAAATACGCTTTACATTCGCTCATTCGTAAAATAAAGACTAACATTATACTAAAAGCACCCCAAAACTAGACTGAACGCGTTAAGTGGAAATGGTCTAAAATCTCAAGGTGTTTGCACAAAGATAAAGCAGGATAAAGAGCAATTTGTATGTAATGTCACGTAGCCAGCCACGCTGTGACAACACGGCGGCCCTCACATGGACAGCAGACCGTGTTCTTGAAGCAAATGCCCCGAGAACCTATTAAACCGTTTGCGAAATCTACGAGACGAAGATCACCGACGTGTTGATTCAACTCACTCTTAAGCCGGATCTGCTGCGCCAATTTTTCTAAGAAAACGTGTTAGTAAAAGTTTTTGCTTAAAAAAATGTTAGGCCACGCCCTCAAATCGGTTAGCTAACAATGTTATGTGTTTGTAAATCACGAAAACATGGCGCAGCGGACCCGGCTTTATATAAAATTATGTTTAATGCACAATTCTCACGAGTCGCACCGCCGCCGCGCATCGACTAACTATTACATATTGCAAGATCGTGTTATGCGGTTTTAAGAAGTAATTCCATGCAACTATTATTCCTAGATTTTCAAACTACGCAAATGTACACTTGTCACGTAGCTAGTAACTGCCTTATTGCGTATAATAATAGTAGTCATTAGAAGGAAGTTGAGATAAATAGAACACTAAATAGCAGTATGGGTTGTATCCGTGATGTTTATGGTGGTAATTATGTAGTTTGCGTAGAACAATTTATCCGGTTCAGTGTAGACCCGCAAATTTGCCGTACTATATCTGCTACAAGTTTTTCCTTAAGCGGAAAATGAAGCATCGGAAGGAACTAAAAGACCTTTGCGTGTTAGGTTCCAAGCTAATTTAACCTTATTTAGGGGTTAACAAAGCTTAATAAAGGCCATTAGACGTGTAGACTTTTATTTGCTATAAACGTTGTCGCTATCAGACTTGTCTTTTTGCTAATTCACCAGTCACGCTATCAAGCAGTTGAAACCCCAATGCTAGATTACGCATCTCAGTGCGAGATTTCAATTGCTATCAAGAACACTGTGCCAGGTCATTATTTCATAAAGACGAATCTCTACGGTCAATGTTGATGGAAGTATGATTGAATCATTGGTACGTGCGTGGTACCACTCGGCACTGATTCATCGGGCACGTAGTACTACTGGGTGTCAAGTTTGGCGACCCCCCACGTGCTCACGTGCTAATGGCCAATATTCGCCATTCCTGGCGACGATCGTTACGCTCCTTTAATGCTATCCTTCTTACGCAATTGTTTTGAATTCAATAGAGGTCAAAACTCTTTCTTTTATTAATAGGAGTGTGCGATAGCGGGTCCGGCGTGCACAGCAGATTTAATATCAGATGATGTTGTGTCAATAAAATCAAGCCGCATTTATGTGCACCGCATAATATCGCCCTATCCTTAATCAAACTACAACTATCCGGCTATTACAAACCCACAGTGATGTCACACTTTTACTGTACTTTAAAACTGCCATCATTATTTACTGCTAATAGTTTGAACCATAAGCCTGGGAAACATAATATATGTACTACTCGTATAAGTTTAATATTTAACTTAGGTACTATTACTGCAAGGATCGATTTGTTTCATTACAAATTCTATTTATCTATTCTAGAGACCGCTATGGGTGTCAGCAAGTCCACACAAGACCAGAGTGGCTTCGAATATGCTATGGCTGTGATGAAGATGTGTGATATCCTTCACTTGAGACACACTAAGATTTGGCTCAGGCCAGACCTTCTCTTCAAACTTACCGACTACGCAAAGAAGCAGACCAAACTCCTTGACGTCATCCACGGTCTGACCAAGAAGGTACCAAACCATATTATTTAATAGTACATCGTAATAACTCGAATTATCTAGCCGTCCTAGACTCGATGACCTATTGGGTGGTACTGGGAACTAGTTATTGATGCGACCATCAAAGGCGACAGAATAAACTAGCATTATAATGAACCGCATATAAATAACTATGACATTGATTGTAGGTACTAAAGCATTTATCTCATTGCACTTATGAATTTTAAGGTTATCCGAAGGAAGAAGGAGGAATTCAACTCTGGCAAGAGGCCAACAATCTTGCAAGACTACAACACCACCACCGAGGAAGCCACCAAAACAACATCCGTAGAGGGTCTGTCTTTCGGACAGTCGGCTGGTCTTAAAGACGACTTGGATGTAGATGACGTCGATGTAGGACAGAAGAAACGTCTGGCTTTCCTTGACCTACTCCTCGAGAGTTCACAGAGTGGCGTTGTTATTACCGACGAGGAAATTAAAGAACAAGTAGACACCATTATGTTTGAGGTAAATATACTAAATTTATGGAGTAGACAACAATCATGATTTCTTTGTAGAATATAAAATCATGCATTAAATATAATGTTTCATTCAGGGTCACGATACAACTGCTGCCGGTAGCAGCTTCTTCCTATCAATGATGGGCGTACACCAGGACATTCAAGACAAAGTTATCGATGAGCTCGACAAGATCTTTGGTGATTCAGACCGCCCCGCCACATTCCAGGATACTCTGGAAATGAAATACCTAGAAAGGTGCCTCATGGAAACATTGAGGATGTTCCCACCTGTGCCAATCATTGCGCGTCACCTTAAACAAGATATCACTCTTCGTAAGTAACAGGTTCTTTTTCCGCTGTATTGTTGAAACATTTATAACAGACATCTTGATAAAACCTTTTATTTCACCAGCCTCCTGCGGAAAGCAAGTGCCTGCTGGTACCACTGTTGTAGTGGCGACGTACAAGCTGCACCGCCGCCCCGACGTATACCCTAACCCTACCAAGTTCGACCCTGACAACTTCCTGCCTGAAAAATCTGCCAATCGTCATTATTACGCATTCGTGCCTTTCTCCGCTGGACCCAGAAGTTGCGTCGGTGAGTACACGAACAAAACGTAGCAACGTCTTAAAGCAATCCAAATCAATCTGCCTAGCCTTTTCCCAACTATGTTGGGGTCGGCTTCCAGTCTAACCGGATGCAGCTGAATACCAGTATTTTACATGGAGCGACTGCCTATCTGACCTCCACAACCCAGTAACTGGGTAACACGATACCCCCTGGTAAGACTGGCTGTCAGACTTTTGGGCTTCTGACGACCCGTAACGACTGTCAAAGATCCACGAATGGCAGCCGGGACCAACGGCTTAACGTGCTTTCCGAGGCACGGAGTATTCTCGTTATGTAAAGATGGTCACCCATCCACGGACCAACCCAGGCAAGCGTAGCTTAACCTGACGAATCGACCCGTTCAGCTGTTATTACTTAGCCACGAGCTCCTCAAAAAGTTAAAGCAATCCATGATGTGTTATATGTTTTGTACTCAATCTATTTGTTTCTTCCAAAGGTCGTAAATACGCCATGTTGAAGCTGAAGATTATCCTGTCTACGATACTCAGGAGTTTCCGCGTCCACTCAGATCTTAAGGAGGCTGACTTCAAATTGCAAGCTGACATCATCTTGAAGCGTGCTGAAGGATTCAAGGTCCGCCTTGAACCACGCAAAACTACCAAAGCATGCTGAATAGTTGCATAATTATGATTCCTAAATTAAATTAAAATTTTATGTAAATAAGGAAGCGTGGCTCTCGCATTTTTGTTAAGTCTGTGCTAAAAGCACAGAATAAAATAATTTGTTACATATTGTTATTGTCAAGAAAGCTGTTTTATCGGTGGCAGACCCTTTACACACGGGAAGGTATTGAAGACGGTGCAACCATTTGCATGTTTTGCTCAATATTATTTAACTATGCGGTTAGTTTAAGTTCTTTGTAAATAGACATTTAAATTATACCCTTTGTACGTTGTACGATGAATGAGACAAACTAATAAACTTTATATAAATAAACTATATTTTATTTCTAAAAACCTGTTTAGAATAATAAAAGGGCTTACTAATTATTAAGAAAGTATAAGTAAGTCGTTTGAATAAGGGAAAAATTAATATAATAATATGTAGATCGGTTATTATCTAATTATACATTAGTATTGGATTCTATACGACTTAGAGTAGATTTAGACCTACCATCACGGTAGCTACTGTGTCGTTTCCTGATATCTTGGATCGTTGATGTTCTGCCGAGGCTTTCCTGGCCGAGTTCATAGGTAGATACTTGAACCTTGCCCTCCTTGGCTGCTAATTTAATCCTATACAAATAAAATCTAGCAGTCAGTACAGCAAAACTGTTTATATACAAGAACAGTATTTAGTAGGTAGCACCTTTTGTACGTCATTATTTGGTATATGTACACGGCTACAAATCAAGCTATAAATTTCCAGTATAAGCTGATCTCACATTGTATAGGATTTCCGTACAATAAGAGGTCAGCTTATACTGGAAATGTATAGCTTGATATGTAGACGTGCGTACCATAGCACATCCAATGGAGTTCGGTTGTGTACGGGACAGACACACGGCAGGAAGTCGTGATGGTGTCTCTTGATCCACCAGCCCGAGTGCGATAGTTTCCACTCAATCGTTTTCATTTTAGCGACTGAACATCTGCCGGCCTCCTTCAACAAATTGAAATAGGAGGCCATTAGTTCTTGACCTGTAACATAATTTGATAATCGTTATTGATGTAAAAAACAAAACAATTATACCTAAACCACATCAGGGTTAATTAACATTACAGTAGACCTGGATCCCTACCACGAGGTCTTATCGCGATCCATTTCAGGACCTAAACTGACCTGTTCTTCTAATTCGTACCTACCATGAGGTCAGTTTAACAATTCAATTTAGGCGATGGCATCTGACAGCGATTTTCCCAAACTGAGTTGCAAATTTTGGTTTCATTCATTCAACTTGGTACCATGACGTCCTTAGTGCAGCTCAACTAAATCGCTCAACTGTCAAAATAAGCGATTCAATAAAAGTTACTATTTCTCTAACATAAACTGAAACGTTCGGTGAATTATTGACGAAAACAAAGATTTATAGTGCTATTTAAGTGGAATAAAAAAAACTAATGTACCTTTAAAGTCTAAAATACCTATTTTACATTACTCTTTTAATCGCATTTGTTTTTGTCACAAAGACGCAAGTGGCTTCTTTAGGCAAGATACATTTTTACACTTTAGGTTTATCGAATGAATTATTTAGTTTCAGTACCTAGACAAATTATACAATGTTTAGTACTTACGACATTCCTTGAAATAATTGTGTAAATGTGCCCTTAGTCTGTGTAGGCACCCGATTCGGGTTAGCTCAGCCAGAAATTGTGATCTTTCATTCACATAAAACGATTCAAATTCCGCTGAGCTGATTGGACGTCATTGTACGAATCTAAAGCGATGCAGTTTAGAAACCTAAACTGAAATGTTTTGCTTTGGAATCGTATTTAATTAGATCATGGTAGGCCACCTGAGCCTGCTATGTACCCAAAGTTTGTCACAAACAGATTGAACTAATCTCTGATAACTGTTAATAACCTCTTTCGAAATTCCACCACCATACCGTGTGCCGAATCTTTACACAGACAAAATAGAGAAAAATGATGTCTCAGATTGAACTTCAAAACAAATGTCACAGGTCATTTACCTGCAGAAATAGCCGTCATAAGTCTTGATTGTTCAGCTTCCTCTTCGAATATTTCTTTTGTGTCCCCGTATATCGCTCCAATATCTTGTGGTGTCTCCTTCATCTTATCTATATCTAAGGCGCTGGCATTATGCACCTTTTTTAATAAATAAAAAAATACTACATTACAAACTTACTTTACAATTATTTTTTTAGTCACTGATACCAAAACTAAGTTTCCAATAAAAAGGAGATGTTTCAAAACCGGCCCAGTATATGTACAGTACTTCGAAAAATCGAGAAAAATCCTAGGGATTTGGGAAAAATACAGATAAATTGCATAAACGCATATTTTTCTAGTAATCATTTGATATTTATCAATTATTTTTATTGACTTTCAATATGGCGTCTCGCCAATTTAGTTACTATGTGGTTAAAAAACAATGACAGTATACCGTAGATCGTGAACTGTAAATCAAAAAATCGCCACATTGTTGTTGTCTGAGTTAATATTTCGACGATTGAATGTATTCTGTACATTTATGCTATATGTAAAAATCTTAAAAGATATTTTTCATGGCATCTCGCAGGTCAACTGGACTGTACTTTATATTCAAACCACAACTAGATCTAAATATTACAAATGACTATAACTACGAATAACGTAAGATTCTCTTTGACAATGTAATATGACAGAAATAAACATGTCGAACGTCAGTAATCAATCAACATGACAGTTTACCGCCATGACGGGTTTTTGTTTTGTGTTGCAATTCCAAGTGTACATTATTGTGCTTTACTACCAAACAAAGCCAATTTAAAGTAATTGGATGATTGAAAACTGTTTTAATTGTGTTTCCCCATTATTTAGTATAGTGTACAAAGACCAGGCCGGGGCTCCATACATTTTGAAACATCTCCTTTGTAGTACCTATATTCCCAAGAAATATTGTTATAAGTGTGTGATTGCGCAGTAAAGAAGACTTAAATAGAAGGAATTATAAGCATACTGATTCAAAATGAAAGCCCATGAAGCAAAGAAATGCTTCAGCCAGATGCTGGGTGCCCAGTTCTGGCTTCTCCCGCCTCAGATGAAGCTCGCCAAGCAGATGCA
The DNA here is from genome assembly GCA_947523025.1 of Dryobota labecula. Taxonomy (NCBI): domain Eukaryota; kingdom Metazoa; phylum Arthropoda; class Insecta; order Lepidoptera; family Noctuidae; genus Dryobota; species Dryobota labecula. Next base: position 17,954,082 of record OX383287.1, on the reverse strand, counting down.
GCGCCCGGCCGAGTTGTCTCCTCAGGCCATGCTCCATGGCACTGGCTCCCATCTCTGTCAGCAACTTAGCCGCAGCTTCATGCTCACCCAATCTGTATTAGATAGGTTTTGTTTAACGCTCGATGTTAGACATAAGTTTCAAAATGTTTCCGGCTTGAAAGAAGTGAGAAGTAGAATCACCCACAAACTCGGCTAAAAATAATCAATGGAGTGCAGAAAATAAGTACAGAAGAAGAATTCTCCAAAATTCTCTAAATGGAGGTGTACACAGGTGGAGTAATGACATGGTTTTGATAAAATACATGTTAGACGTGGGGTTCAACATAGTCAGGGGTAAAGATTGTAGGGGTTGAACATGGACTAACCCATTTGAGAATGTGTCGAAGAGTTTTGAAACTGTTGTAAGAAATAAAGATATAATTGTAATTTTATTACACTTTGGAGCCTAAGAGTTATTGTGCATTAAACGATTAGCTGATTGAAATGCATAAAATTATGGTAATAACACATTTAATTAACATGGATTCAATAGAAGCGGGCTTGCAAATGTAATATTCTGGTTTAATATACAATGTATTTTATGAAAAGTGGAATATTACTCGTATGAAAAGTCACAATATTATTGTTTGAGCTAAACATGGCAAATAACATGAAATATTGAATGAAGTAACTTTCCGTTTTTTTTTTTTTTTATAATATAATAACCATTATGTTGTTAGGAAAAAAAAACAGACAGTTACTTCATATTATATATTTTTTTAATGTTTACTTACGGTAAAAAAACATACCTATATTTCCTACAAATTGCTTGAAGTACCTAAACAAAACGTTTGGCTTAAAAATTATCTTGCCAATCCATATGAAACAGTTAGCTTATTGCCAACATTAAAACAACCGGTGTCATAGTAACCATAATAGTATCCAAACGAGTGTTATAATGTTGTACTAAATTCCCTACTAGATCCCTTCCTTACTCATCAAAAAGCCACAAAAATGAATTTCAAAAAAAGAACATTGTCATGCACGCGCGTTTTACTACCAAAGCACCGTAATTAAAAAAAAAAAAAACTTATAGGTTATTCGAGATCACGTCGCATCCCGCCATTTTTGTTCGATATTAGTATTGCAAAAAATTATAAGTTTGTTGTTTACAAAAATGAGTGATTGTGCTTTGATAACACACCACCAGATATTTCTAATGCAGCAAAGGACATTTCTAACCAATTATTACCAGAAAAGTCGAGAAAACAATATCAAAAGGCGTACCAAGATTTAATGAATTGGAAAAATCAAAGAGTAGATAACATGGGTGTAGATAAAGTCTTGTATGCAACTGTACATAATTAGGTATTAAAACACTCATGTGAAACCCACATTCATGTTTTAATACCCCTTATTATACAACACTTGCATAAATAACTATTATGACGCACGCAAGAGTGGTATAATCATCAAGAAGAACTTGTTCAATCGGAAATACTTTCCTCGACTCTTGTTTTAGTCTTAGCTGACTCTGTTCCACTGTTGTGCTAAGTTCTCCCCCAAATTCTTCCAAATTTTGATTACCTGGACCACATGGAACCAGTCCTTGCGGTAGGTGTCCAGGTCATGTTACCATTTCTTCCTTGGCCAGCCTCCGCTGCGCCATACATTTATAACCGACTCCAAAAAAAAAAACAACTGAATTTAAAATAATACCTTAATTTCAGAAGTTGATGGCAATAACGAAGATACTGTGGCGGTATCTACAACGCCGCATGCGAACTACGCATCAAAGACCTGACGTCACAAATCCTGCATCGCGCTATCAGAGTTTACCGCGCGACTAGCATATTATATACAACATCCCGACATCAACCGTTGGGCAGTTGCCCACCAGACACAATACCCGTTTGGTCGGAGGATCCTCCCTTTACTATAGAATATGAGTGAACTTTACACCCTGTTCCTCATACCTCTAAATTGGTGACCCCGAATATGGACATTAGCGCAGCCTTCGTGCAACTACTTCAGCGTGACGTCATCCATCACTTCCTCAAGCTTTCGAGCGGCGAGTCACACAGCCAGCCAGCACCCACGGCTTCAACGAGTATCCTGACCACCAGCATGCAGCGAACGCGCATACCTGGTCATCACCCTCAGCCTCATCAGCAACCTTGGCACAGCATACTGCACTTTCGGTCGGTCCACAAGCAGAGCCTTTCAACGCTCTCCTGGTCGCCGCCAGCAATCAGCCTCAACCCGGCTCTGTACGACGTCCGACACACTGGATCAACAAACGCAGCGCCATCGCCACCCCGACTCACTGGGGAATCACCGCAGGCAGTTCCGACTTACCGTGAACTATGCGGCACCCGGTTCCGACTCACTGGAATCACAACTGGCCCTGGCAAGCATCCTATGCACTGACTCAGCCCACTATCAACCTCCGGTCTCCGGAGGAGAGTAATGTGGCGGTATCAACAACTCCACATGCGAACTACGCATCAAAGATCTGACGTCACAAATCCTGCATCGCGCTATCAGAGTTTACCGCGCGACTAGCATATTATATACAACATCCCGACATCAACCGTTGGGCAGTTGTCCACCAGACACAATACCCGTCTGGTCGGAGAATCCTCCCTTTACTATAGAATATGAGTGAACCCATACCGTATGAGTTCCTCATACCTTTAAATTACTACTTACAGACTTCCGAAATTAAAGTTATTTTATACTTTATAGTGTATTTTTTTGTATGTTGTTATATTTTTTTTCGTGTAAAATAGTTTTTATTAGGCAACTCTATTATTGTAAAGCGTTAGTCGAGGTTCATACCGTTGCATGACAGCTGCCATGTGCATCCTAACCTCGCAGAGCCCTTCTATGTTGTTGCTTCGCTCGTGTATCTTGAATGCTCTCTCAAGAGTCTTTTGAGCGTTATTCAAATTGTTCATCATTAACTGACAAATGCCGATTTCTATTATTGCCTCTGCTGTTTTGTGTATTGCGCCGGCTAAAATATTTCAAATATAGGTAAATGTAACGTAAGGTGAAAATCCAAAATAAGTCCAGCTTGATCATTAAACTAGTTCTACATAATTAATAAATATCGCTACCAGTAGTCCTCTTATTTGACTCTGTCACACAAAAGAACAAGAAATGATCCTCCAACAAAAATATTTTACCATATTATATATTTTATCTATTGGACGTGACAAAGTCAATTCTGGCAAACCTCAACCCTCTTGCCATAATAACATTGGAAACAACCTAATAAAACGACGGTACGAACAAATTATTAACTAACCATCTTTAGCTCTTCTCTCAGCTAAACGAGCCAATCTTTCAGCCTTAGGGGTGTCCACCTTTCGCACCGTTCGTGCTCTGTTTAGGAGGACCCTAAGCAGTTGTAAGGCAGTGGACTTAAACACGGTATCAGGAGGAACTACCTCACCTTCTTCTTCCGCTTCATATAGGGGCCAGTCCTGGAAGTCAAGATGACATTGTTCAATAATTAAGTGGAAACAGAAGTGATAAATGTACTGTATTGTGTGAACGCAATGGTTAGAAGTGCGGTTTGTACTAAATTGTTTGTATTATATCTCAATGAATATGTGGCGGCATCTACAACGCCGCATGCGAACTACGCATCAAAGATCTAACGTCACACAAATCCTGCACCGCGCTAGCAGAGTTTACCGCGCGACTGGCATATATATATAAGGTGTATCTATTCATACACGAAATATTTTAAGAGGACCATATATAAATTATGAAGCTACGGAAAAACTTCTAGCTACCATGGTATAGAAAATTGTACCTATATTTTTATTTACTTTGCATTCAGTGCTTCCTATCATATTTCCTTACACTCACACACCCTCACATACTAACCCTAGAGTAATAGTGTTACCCGTCTTTTTTTTAAATTCTGGTTTTTTAAAGCTTACCGCATTTGTGTACGAGTGCATAATCACAAATAAATGTACGAGTAACTACTTCCTAAGGGGTGGAAACCTGGTGTCCTGAAATACAGGCTTTACGCTTAGCTTAGGCACCAGTCTCCCACAATATTATTTAAACTATTATGTATTATTCTTGATCATATTTTGAAAATGTATTATATATAATATATATATTGTGGTGAGAAATAAATCCTTATCTTATCTTATATATAGGTGGCAAAAAAGGCATAGCAGCGATTTTTTTTTTAATCTTAATATTTTATATTTTTACATAATTATTATAATTTTAAAATTGTTTGAGACATTTTGCAATGGAGTTGCATATTCCAAAATTTTACTTATTCTATGAATGACCCGCCCGGACGCGGCGACGGTGGCGGCAAGAAGCGCGGTGAATTTTGATAATTAATCATCATATCAAGTAATTTATAAATTTAAATTATTTAATTTTTAAATAATTTAATAAGATTTTTTTTTTTTTTAATCGTTTCTATGGCTTCTTTACCACCTATAGGTGTATCTCTTAAAATATTTCGTGTTTGAATAGATACACCCTATATAAAATCCCAACATCATCCGTCGTCGGGGAGTAGCCCACCAGACACGACACCCGTTTGGTCGGAAGATTCTCCCTTTTCTATAGAGCATGAATAAACTTTACACCCTGTTCTTCATATCTCTATTATGTCTCTATCAAAACTGTTTATCGGTTAAAACCACTTTGACTGCAAAATTCAATCTAAACTAGTTTCGACCAGTTCAAATTATTAGCAAACTTCGTAGCTTTGTCCACTATAAATGTTACAGTTAGGGAAAATACCGTATACATACCTAGGTAATTCGAAGTTTACATAAATTAAACCATACTTAACCTTTCCGATAGCACTATCTCTCACTTCTGTCAGTAACATAAATGGTTCTTCTGGATCTGCTCCTGGAACTAATAAATTATTAATTAGCAAAGAGTACTTAACCATAAACTCAATAATAGAATCAACTTACATTTGTCCAGCAGGAACTTTCCATAGTGGTATTTACAGACAGCTTTCAACCGACCACCATCGATAAGGTACTGACTCGATACCGCAATCGCTGCTTGAAAGAATTTCTCAGCCAACCATAGAATACCCTTTTCCCTTTCAGCATAGTGGAGCGCTAGATTGAGTAAGTGGATGCATTCTTTCTTAGGATGGTCTGGCGGTGGAACAAATAGATTCTATTAGATACTTATTTTTCAAAACAATACTTACACATCCTATGGCCAAGCACGCCATCCTTAAGGGCGTTATGCGTTTGTATTTAACAGATTTATTACCAGATTTTGAACTTAGATAGAAGATAGATAGAATACTCTTTATTATGTACACCATAAAAAATACAGATATAAATGTAGAACTGTTACATAGGGTGTCACAATGGGCGGTCATATCGCTAAAAGCGATCTTTTACAGACAACTTAATAATCAATCAATAAATCAACCACCAATAATTCTAAAATATTGAGCTTTTTCAATGTGGCAAGAAGAGAAAGCGTTTTATGAGGAAGGTAACGGCCCTGTACTTTCTTTCTAAATATAAGTATTTATAATGGCTATCCATAACAATTTCAGTCACTATACTGTAAATGTTGTTGAAGGACCCTTTCAAAATTTTGAAAGGGTCCATCAACATTTTCAAAATTTTTCGGACAAAAATTTGCTGTACCTACTTACGACATTAAATAATAATAATAATATGGCCTGATGGCCGAAGGTCTCGATTAATATCTTTCGAGGCTCTCGCTATGCGGTTGGATATCAAGGGCCTGATTCAAAAGGCAGTAACTCCACGATACGGCTCGCATCGTAAGGAGGTTCTTGTCTCTAGACGTCTGACCACCGATAGCTTGGACCCCTGCTCCCGACAACAGCGGACCATTTTTATTTTATTTTTATATAGGTATCTTTTATCAAGCAATAATAAATAATCAATCAGTAGATACACACCTTCTTCGTGTTCTTTTTCCGCTTTTTGTAGAATGTCTGAGATGTGTTCCAAATAATCATCTCTTTTTCTGAGGTCTACTACAATGCCGATATCGTCTTCATTAACAAGCTGTACATTGTCATAAATGAGGTCTTGTAGATACGCTGACGCATCTCCATACCCGGATTCTCTCAGTTCCAAAATTAGACATTCGTGTAAAGGAAGTATACGCCTAGAAAAATTTAAAATTTGATGATGCAAAAACGTTCTAATGCATTCTTAAATCTTTCCCAGCTTTTGCAAAAAAACTACATAGTTCTATCATGTTGATTTATTGATCGCAAGTGTGACTGCTGAGCGTGAGGGCCTGGGTTTGATTCTCAAGTCGGGCAAAGCAAGTCGCAGACTGAGCGCCAGGCACCGTACTTATTTATTAAACATGAATTGCGAAGCTGACCGATCGACTAGGTGATATTTGTAAACGTTCATACCTTCGTACGCCATTGGAATCGAGAAATGCTAAATTAAACAAAGCTCTGCTTCGAAATGTCTCCAAACTGGTTTTGGTCATACATGCCATCAGTTTAGGCAGAGTTCGCTTCTTCGGAAACCCAGTACTGGAGGAATCCATCATCGATTTTTGATTTCGCAAACTGTTACTAAAACGGTTTTTTGAAAATATTATAAAAACGTTAGGTGTTTACAAAGTTGACAAGATTTGATAGTAAATAGTTTGTCAAAAATTACCACACGACTAGCAATTTGTTTTCTTTTTCATAACTTGTGCAAAGAGTATGGTACGAATAACGAAGAATTGAATAAATGAGTATTTAATGTTATATATATAGGTATCATGTTTGAATTTTTAATAATTAATAATTTGCTTAGGTATGTTTATAGCTATGTATAGATATGTTTCATCATTTCAGCCGAAAGATGTCCACTACTGGACATAGGCCTCCACCAATTGGGGGGTTGCCATAATCGCCATGCTTGGCAGACGGGTTGGCGATCGCAGTATGATGTTAAAAATTCATAATTTAAATACTTTAATTTGCTTGGGTATGTTTATAGCTATGTATAGATATGTTTCATCATTTCGGCCGAAAGATGTCCACTACTGCTAGGCCTCCCCAATTGGGGGGTTGCCATAATCGCCATGCTTGGCAGACGGGTTGGCGATCGCAGTATGGTGTTAAAAATTCATAGAGATCGCTGCTGCCCATTCTCTAGTAAGTCCCTTAGTCGCCTTTTACGACACCCACAGGAGGAAATGGGGTGGTGCTATTCTTTACGTCCGGCCACATGGTACATAAATATGATAAAATAGATATATATTTATAGCTACGCTTATAGATATGTAATAGGAATGTTTTATTTCATGTAAGGGTTTAAAATAATATAAATAACCCTATCTGCATGTCTAGCGAACGTTGATCTTCATTGCTATGATGTGATAATTTCGAAACAAAGTAGAATGTTTTAGGAAGACCCCAAATAATAAGGCACCTTGTTAGTTTTTATGAGTGCTCTCGTTAAATTTTATTATGAATTCGGCAGAGTCAAGTCCGACCCCACATCATAATATTTCATTGTGACCTGAGAGTCGCCACATTTGGAATAGCTTCGTCAAATAAAAACAAAGCTAACATCGGCTTTGGTATTGTGATAACAAGAGTATTTCCAGGTTTAAGACGCAGATATATGCAAGTGACCTTGAGTGGTTAGCTTGCGTGTTCTGTACTGAGGTCACGCAACGCGTCGTACGTCCAGCCAGTAATAGGTCTCACCCATCCAGGAGCGCTGTCCCAAACAAGACGCATTATTAATAATATAATATACATAAAACAAAAGGTATTTTAATAAAACACGTACTTACCGTCAAGGGGTTATTGAAAGATCAATATTTAAATTATCTTAAAAAGGTGTAGTTTTAAAAAATACGCTTGATAGATTTTGCATGATTCTCAGTATTTTATCCGCGTTAGACATAACCTTACATATTAATTTCACTATGTAATATAAACATAATCTAAAATATTCATATATTAAGAAAATGCTCTAATTTAGCATATATTTTTTTCTAAATCATTAACACTACTCGCTTAGACGTGATCTTCAGTATAAAGTCATTAAAAGTCGGTTATCGTAGCCTTAAGTATTTTTTTTTTTTATTAAACATTTTGTAGAGTTACCAGGTCAACCTAATGCGTCTACAAACAAGTAACATTTTCATTAAAAAAAAACTCAAACTCAAAGCAATTATTTCAATTAAACCATTTACAAGCACTTTTGAATTGTCAAAGAGACGGTCAGTTAGTCAGAGTCGGCAAGTTGAAGCTAGATGCCCATTCCAATACGTAGATCACTATGGAGAAGAACGGACAAGAAACTCCAAGGACACTCTTTTAAATCAAGATATTACATAATCCTGGGTACATTTTTCTTGTTGCTTCTATATGTGAGACAATGTAAAAACTAATAAAACAATTCAAAATATAAAATTACAAATTAAAAATAAGCCCTGGCAGTCAAGAGATGACCAGTCCCAACTGACGGCGCCCGTTCACGAACATGACGCATGGATCAGCACCATCCAGCTCAACCATTTTGTAACGTACTATTAAAAGTTGTTGTTAACATATTATTTATTATTGGATACTAATGGTTAACTACCTACTAACTTATTTATTTATTTGGTACACCAACAGCAGTACATACAAAAGATTAAAGAGAACAATAAAATCGGCTTAACGTGCTTACCGAGACACAGAGGAGTCTTGGTATGTAAACATGGTCACCCATCCACGAACGAACCGCGGAAAGCGTAGCTTAACCTGTTCGATCGACCCGTACGGCTTTTTTACGTAACAATGAAACCCTCAAAAAAAAAAAAAGTTTACAGAAGTTTTGTAGGTACTTAAAACTCTTTAAAACTTTGGCCCCACAAAACCATTTTGACGGTTTGTCCCGTTTTCTTTTGGTTACATATACTTTTTACATTTTTGTGCCAATGATCAAACGACGATAGTGTACGGTTGCCATCACATCAAGGTACCACAAACTGTAAGATTTTTTCGTTCGATTTTGAACTTTATCGACGAAATTTTAAAATTTTTAATCATTTTGTGAAATTTGACAGTTTCGTGTAACTTGATGTGCTGGCCACTGTACTTTTTTTTTAAACTTTGCCCCACACTAGAATTTCTCCTGTATTGTGGGTGCGTTTACAAACATTTAATCTCACATACACAAACAGCCAGACCCGGAACAACTATTTGTAGGTCATACAAATATTTGTCCCGTGCGAGAATCGAACCCGCGACACGCAGCGCAGCAGTCAATCGCTTAACCACTGCGCCAACCGTGTCGCCAATTTATTACAACGATATTATTATTTTCGTCACGTACGTAGAATGTGTTGCAACATTGCTCATTAAATTCTACATGATTGTATATAATGTATAGATCCTCGTAATAGGTAATACTGCACAGGCTCACATTCACTATCTGCTGTCGTAGACTTGTACAGAAAATTCCTGAATTGGGTACACGCATTATAATTATGAATGTCTTCAAACAAATAAATATCTTGTTTTGCTCATAATTTGATAAAAACAATTTATTAATAGGTTGACTTTGTTTTTTTGGTGATATAATAAAGAGTTACGTCCTCGATGTTGGATCCTGTTTGTCGAATTTTATGCTTCTACTTCAATCGTCTCAATTTCCATAAATCCCATATGCGCAACATTTTATTACCTACTAGCTTTTGCTCGCGGCTCCGCCCGCGTGGATGTCGGTTATTGCGTAAAAAGTAGCCTATGTCCTTCTCCATAGCCTAGGCTATATCTCTGCCAAATTTCATGACGATCGATTCAGCGGTTTAGGCGTAGAAAGCGGTAGAAAACGTAACCAACAAACATACAGAGTTACTTTCACATTTATAATATTACTAGCTGACCCGATAGACTTTGTTCTGTCAAAAACTATAGTATAAACTCTGCTACTCTACCCTACCTACCCTATCCTACCTACCCTACCCTGCCCTACCCTACCTACCCTACCTACTTACCCTACCCTACCCTACCTACCTACCTACCTACCTACCTACCTACCTACCTACCTACCTACCTACCTACCTACCTACCTACCTACCTACCTACCTACCTACCTACCTACCCTACCCTACCCTACCCTACCTACCTACCTACCTATCCTACCCTACCCTACCCTACCTACCTACCTACCTAAAACTTAAAAAAAATAGATAGTAGCCGATTCTCAGACAGGGGTTTATTTATAAACGTTGCTTAAAGTAATGATTAGCGACTGTTTAACCATACACTTTTGACGTTTGAACGTCACTTAACTTTAAGCATCGTTTATAAATAAACCCCCTATTGAATATACATATAAAATTTCATAAAAATCGGTCAAGCCGTTTCGGAGGAGTATGGTAACTAACATTGTGACACGAGAATTTTATATATAAATACATATAAACTAGCTGCACCCGGCCATGCGTTGTAATGCCACGTAAAGTAAAAAAAAAATTGGTCGAACTTTTTTTTTGCCAGAAAGCCTCACTTACGTCCTCAGAACACTCTATCAAAGTTTCATCACAATCTGATCAATCGTTTAGGAATGCATAGAGGACAAATATACAAACATTGATTTTTATATATATAGATAGATAGTATGGATGAAAACATAACAGACAGACAGGCAGACAGGCAGACAGACAGACAGAGTTACTTGAATGAATGTAACTATTAACTTTTTATGAAATGATTGAACTAAATTGAATAATAAAAATAATAAATAATATATTGAATAATAATATAATAGATTGAATGATTGTAACTATTAAATAACTAAAGATGTTATTAATTGTATCGGCAATAACGCGTACATATAAAATGATGCATTGTATAGTTTGATATTGAGATAGACTCATGATAGCACAAGTTTAAACCTTAGTGGTTTTTGGTTGCTATTTAATATGTAATCCTGTATTCTTTTGTACAACTGATAAATAAAAAGATTAAATAAAAAAAAAAAAAAACTTTCACATTTATAATATTAGTATGGATTTATTTATTATCTTTGGTTCCCTTCTCGCAAAGGCTTTATGAACCACATCTAGGCAATTAAGAGTTCGTACAAACTAAGTTGAATAAAGATGGTGCACAAGAGCAAGAGAACGCCACTTTTGAGTCTCTAAAAAGCATATTATAAGATAAAAGACTACGTTGAAGACAAGGAAGTTTGGAAATAATTCCTTCTGCACATGTGGCTTCCCTGGTACCTCATAAACAACATAACTATGTCAATGTCTATTAACTGCTCCCAAATAACGATGTTTATTTAGAATTTTTAATAAATTTTTTACATACTTCCTTGACATAATCTTTTCATTATTTGACATTATTTACCTACAAATCGAATTCCAATTCTTTATTAGTGGCTTTTGTGGACATGATATTTATTCAGATATGTTACTGTAGTTGTAATTGCAATCATTTCATTAATATTTTATATACTTAGATTATTTTATATTTTGTGAATGTGAGAACGTTGTAGGCCTAGTAGAGTGTAGATTTGTAGGCGGTTTTCTATTTTGTTAAGTACCTGGTAATTGTTGAAAGGCCTACACTGTCCTCCCATACCTATTATCACTGTTATTTATTAATATTGTAAAGCCAATTATTTTTAAAAGAGTAACCGTGGAGTTTCTTGCCGGCTCTTCTCCATAGGAAACGACTAATTGGAACCGTGCACCTAGCTTCTGACGTTTCATAAGTGCCCATGTAGGTTTATTTGAAATAAAATATTTTGATTTTGATTTTGATTTTTTACCAACAACGCGGGTTTGTTAAGTCTGCGTAACATTCATGTGGATATTGAATCAGATACACGGATGTTTGCTCAAACTGGAAAGATATTTGTGTACGAAGAGATTTCTTCTATAGAAAAACAACCTCATCATCATCACCAGCTTGGGGCAGTCCACTGCTCGATATCAGCCTTTCCAATTGCACGACATTCAATTCTAGTTCTCGGCATCTCTCAACCAGCTGCTACCAGCCACCCTGCAAATAACGTTACTCCACCTAACCTGAAAGCATCCTACCCTAAGTTTGCTCAAGAACACGTCTATCGGTCATCGAAAAAACACCAATTTTAATCAAAAGAATTTAAAAAAAAACATTTATTTCGAGCAACCATAACATATATTTGGAGAACACACAAATACAGAAACACAATAAAAATAAAATCAAAAATAAAACAAACTAAAAGTCTCAATACCTAACCGGCCCTGCTGACGGCAACATGCCTATCACAGCATTGCCGTATGTATGAGCAGCCCATCCGGTCAGCGATCATCGCCAGGACGACATTGGTGCTGCCCCACACTCTACGCACCAGGGATGCGCCCCGCTTGCGCATGGTAGCGTGGAAGCAATCGGTACGAGCTTCAGCAAACATACCTGAGGCGCTGCAATAGTGAGGCAGCCCCAATACTGCCCTGAACGCGTTGTTAAACTGAACGCGGAGGGCTCCGTATGATGCACACTTAGATAAATGATTGGTCTCGCTGCACTCGACCGCAGCGAGACCAATCATTTATCTAAGGATGCACACGTGTACCTCGCCCTCAGACTGCACGTGTAGAGATACGTGCAGCACGCCCTAAATAAAAATAAAAAAGCAAGTTAAATGGAAAAGCAATTTGGATGATACACAGAAAACCGAATGCTGAGGCGCAACTTGGGAGAGGTCTTTGTCGAGCTGTGAACTACGATGGACTAAATAAAACTGATTGATGCAATAGTTCGCATGCAAATTATACAATGCACTTTGCCACTGCCTGTTTTAATATTCCCTACACACTTATTGGGACAGCGTAACTCCATTTTTTCTTAGTAGGTAACAAGACAGAATGATGGAATGCCCATTCATCTAGCACTTTGAACCCAAGACAGGACAACCACACTTAAAACAAAAGACTGCTCAGTCCTTGCTCAGTCGCTCTCAAAAACACAAACATAAATAAATCAACGTGCGTGAATTTAAAACGCAACCAATTAGAGGAGGTCTCGTTTTGGGCGCTCCGACCGGCCAATCAGCGTTCTTATTGCATAATAGCTAACGTTTCGTTACACAATATTACTAGAGCGACTCTTGTTTTTGCAAAAACCCTATCTTTTTCCAGTAAGATTGAGAAATGTTTTCACCATTGTCTAATGATCCGCGTTTTCGCAAAAATTTGAATTATCAAATCATCCTACGACACCTGGAATATTTTGCCACGGCGGCGGCGGCCTTATTATAAGTAGACAGAATTGAACTCGATTTTCAGAAATATTAAGTACTCAATACTCAATATTTTATTTGTATTTCATAGGCGTCTCGCTAGGCACTAGTGCCTAGCGAGACGCCTTGCTTTGGATCTAGATCCAAAGCAAGGCACCTGCCAGTGCTTAGGAGGCTAAAGACATTTATTTATCTATACTAATATTATAAAGCTGAAGAGTTTGTTTGTTTGAACGCGCTAATCTCAGGAACTACTGGTTGAAATTGAAAAATTATTTTTGCGTTCGATAGTCCATTTATCGAGGAAGATTATACGTTATATAACATCACGCTACGACTTCTAGGAGCGGAGCATAAATGAAAAATGTTGCAAGAACGGGAAAAAATATTCCTTTTGGAGAGCTTCTGTTGCGTGCGCTGCGTAAACGGTTTAAGTTACGCAAATATCATGTATGATGGAATTTTTCCTCTTTAAAAGTTCAAAAAAAAAAAAAGTCCGCGACGGCATATGTCTATCTTTTAAGGTTAAGGTTGACTCACTATAACCTTTTTTATGGAAACAAAATTGTTCGAAATTAGTGCAATATTTGCGAAGGAGTTTTATCAACATAATATTAATATTAATATTTTATCAACATAATATTAATTAATATTATGTTGATAAAACTCCTTCGCAAATAAAATAGAATTCTATTGAGGCCTATGTTCAGCAGTGGACTGCGATAGGCTGAGTTGACGAATATTAATCCTTATCCAAATAAATATGTTATTAATCACAAGTACTTAAATGTAAACAAAATTGTCCTTGACATCACTTGTGTAGAGGATGGAAGCCACTAGATCCTAGATTACCAAATAAAATAAAGACTTTAATGATAATATTTCATCTTTACTATACATTTTACATAGTTTTTCCTAACAAACCATAGTTTAAAAAAAATCTTTATATTGACAAAAAAAAAAAAAGTTAAAATACATACTGCCATTACTAATATTATAATAAGGTTGGTCGGTCCACAACAACTTGATTTCAATCAACATCTTAGGAGATATCATAATTTTAAAATAATCTATACTAATATAATATTATAAAGCTGAAGAGTTAGTCTGTTTGGTTGAACGCTCTAATCTCAGGAACTACTAGTTCGAATTGATAAATAATTTTAGTGTTGGATAACCAATTTATTGAGGAAGGGTATATAACATCACGCTACGATCCTTAGGCCCGTATTACAGAACCTCACTCAAAACTCAAGCATTACTTAAAACTCGTTTAAAGCCATCTGATTGGTTGAATCTAGTTTTAAGTAATGCGGGCCTTAGGAGCCAAGCGAAAAGAACAAAAGTTAGAAACAACGCTAAGCGATAACGAAGTTATAGCGCGGGCGAGCGACGGGATGCGACGCGATGGGCCGTCACGCGGACGAAGTCGCGGGCAGAAACTAGTTTTAAAATAAAAGTTTTTCTTCTCATTACTTTACGGAACATTAGATCACCAAAACAATGCATAAATTAAACCACCCAGTCTAGACTTTATGAACACATGCTGACATGGCTATTATTTGCAAATCGTTAATTGTAATGTAACAGTTTTTGACAAAACTAAACAAAAACGAATAGTCTCCTTATACTTGATTGAATGTACATTGGGTGTAACTTTGAATTGAGGTAACATTATCACGGCCGGGGCCAGACGACCCACAACCCAAATGAAACTAATTACAGATGTTAGGCAGCCGCCACACACTTTTCGTAGAATATTATACAATTAGTATCTTGTGGCTATAAAGAAGAAGAAAAGTAAGATTGTGGTCAAGGCATTCAGTATTAGTTTTTCCTACGAACACTATAAGAATGTTTTTTTATTTCTTGTCATTAAAACAGTAAGTAGGTAGCTGACAGGCAATCAATGTTCACTTTGTGCCGCTGACAAAAAGTAATATAGAGAATTATATGAGCTTGATAAATGGTCAAAGAACCTAATATACATAATGTATAGTCACTTTCTACAGCAGTGACGTTGTAAAGTTACACGAAAAATAATTCTTATCTCAGCTAGTATCTAAGAGACTTGCAAATTCATTAAAATGTTAATAGTCCAGGAATAGGGTAAGTATCTCGGAATGAGAGATAGCCAGCTATAAACTTGTATAAACCTTTATTTTGGCACCCTAAAACTTGTCTCAAAACCTACTTATCGTAGGGTGTCCGCGACTACAGATATTCCAAGGACAAAGGTAAAAAAATCGATTGTTTACACATTTATTGCAAATATCTCGTTTCCAATGGGTTTTATGCTATTTGGATTGTAATCAGAACATACTTAGTGACATACATAGTTTCAGCATTTTTTACAGTCTTGGGTGCAGAAAACACAATTTAGAATTGGGATACGGGTAAAACGAGAGAAATAGCTCTTTTAACTTCTACACAGTTTATTGTTAAAGAGTCAATTACTAACACTACTCTAAACCCACTACTATTCACATATCTCACTACTATTAATACTCTGAACTTAAAAGAAAAAACTGAGCAGTTCCTAGGCCAGTATGTGTCCCGACTCCCGACCACGTCTAAACGATCACTATCGCTCCATGGTCCGCATCGAACACCATACGGATAAACCCCTGATTTCCCTGGACTATAAAGAGAGCATCCCTGAAACTTCAGTTTGAATTAAGTTATTTATTTGTTCCATTTCGTGAGAAACACACTTCAAATAATTGTTCAGGAGCCTCAAAAAGATCATATATAAATCATCAGATTCGTAACATAAGCAGTAAATTCTAAAACCCGTAAAGCAGGCAGTATGTTTTCTACTTAACCTTTTTAGGGGGCGTTTCAGGCTGGCGCCGAAAGGTCGCGCGTCACGCCCGCCTCATCGAGTCGCCGAACTATTCCGATCAATTCTGCCCTTGTCTGTCTAATCACCACCATTACGATTTACAGTCGACACAGATAAATTGCAAATAAAACAATGATTGTGTAATTTATTAGTACGAAAAATAAATAGGACTCGTTTTAGGAGCGTGAAAAGTATACCGTAGGAGGGGGCTATTTGGATTTTCCGGGGTTATTTGGAACAAAGCAATTGTAAGATTTGAGTTGACATATTTTTCGAATTGTGATCTTCGTACGAAAAATTGTAAAACGAAACATGACCAGAAATAAAATAAAAGCTGTCTATGGAGTTTTGGTAGAATTTGTCAAAAATAACCCCCGAATATCCAAATAGCCCTGTTCTACCGGTAGCCAGTGTTGAATGTAGATACATTTCTGTAATAGAGCATAACGTTACGTTTAGAAGAAAGGTCATGTTCCATTATTATTGATTACATGTGCGTATAGCAGAAAAGATATATAGTACATACTAGCCAGTGGATAATATGGCATGTAGGAAAATAACAGACATAGTGGTGCCCAGTGGTGCCCGCCAAAATAAAACGCTCACGTTAAAATAAAACAGAATATCGCTTTATTTGTTCAAGTTATTCATCGGCGTGATAATTCTAACATAGTCCAACTTGATACTTTTAGTTGTTACCTGCATGGTAACTCATGTATAAATTATTATTTCGCATTGAAATCTCAATATATTCCACTATTAAGCACAGCATCGGTCGAAGTGGCGATACTTGAGGGAGCCCTATGTATAACAGTGAACGTCTTTCGGCTATAAAGGATGATGGATGGAGATTCCACTATTTATTTTTGAGTCTTTCAGCAGGACGCTGGCTTTGGGAGTGTGTGGGAGTGGTGTTAGTTTTACTAGTTTTGACTTCAGCTTTCTGGGTAGGGTCGGTAAAATCTGCCGAAATAGCAGGTGACACTTCGAGTCTAGTAGCGTTTTCACTGGTAGCACCTCCATCGGTACCTTCGGGATTTTCGATTCCGTCTTTTCTTCCCTCTTTGTTCTTCTTTGCGTTCTTTAGTGCCACCAGCATTTCTGAAAGAAAACATTATGAATGTCGCGATAGAATAATAGTGGACTTCGTTATATAAATCTCCATTAGGTTTCACAACTTCAGCTTAATTCATTAGAAACCTATATCAATGTATCATGACATTTTTCTAAATATATATTTTTTGAGTAGAATTAATGGTCCAATGTTCGCAGTTATTGAATTAATTCAGAATGTAAAAGTTATGGATGTGTAGTAAAAAGTTGTGAATTTCTGCTAAAATATTGAAATGCTGACGCAAATTAGAAATGTTTACATGCATTAAATTATAATTTTAGAACTACGGGAACCCGTAGTAATCCAACGAACAGGCTTATCTCTTTAACAGATCCTTTGGCGTTTGAACTTGAAAACCACGAATTAGTCAAACTTATCTAAGCCCACTAAGGCCTGATTTATTTGAGCAGCTTACACTCATAAATGATGGCGATTTATCTGCGAACGGCTGTAGGCAAGACGTAGACCATGAGATAACTATACCCTTCACTGTCTGATCTTCCTCGAAATGAGGTGTTCTGTCTAACCTGCATCTCATTGTAGTATCTACTCGTAACTAAGTTTGAGCAAACCCATTTTCCTATAGTTTTATTAAAACTTTAAATTGTTCCCAATGCTTTCTTTGTATTCTATTCACCTGGGCGTAACAGCGTCGCCACCCCTCTCTACACATGACGCACATTTCTAATTACACGCGTATGTTCTGTGCAGGAACCATTCTAGCGCCGTAATTCGAAAACCTTCATTTCGCCAAACCATTGGAGCAATGGGGTGAAGCTTTTCATTTAGCAGCTCCAAGACAAGAGGGTACGGTAACTGTTATGGCCCAGCAGTAAGAAGCAATTACCTCGTCGAAAATTCGCGGAAAGCGGCATGTTTTTTTAAGTTTTTATCACCTAATAACTTATGAAGTCATGCTGAATGTTTTCATTAACTTAATTTCCGTGGTTTTTAGCAATTCACAATTATTTTTCATTTTATTAAATGCCTCGTTTGTTTGACACAATGATGTTTGACTGTGTTTGACAAGCTTCTATGTGTGGATCAATTCTAAAGGTGAGCATGTACCGGAGCAATGATTGCCACATGAGCAGCACCACGCATTTTTGTGTCGGTCATGCTTTCCCTTATCTTCATGAGTGAACGTCACTCCTTTTCGTTCCTTCATCGACTTTGCCTACCAAAATGGATACAAGATAGACACTAACCAAGTCCACTGCGACACATCTGAAGAATTTGTGGTGAATGTGTGGTGTGGTAATTTCTATGATTCCACTTTTTACAAACGAGGCGTCGTCCGTTTAAAAACGCTCGCAGTTATGAAATATGCCAGTCATAATGTAAATCTATTTCTTAAGGTTATGCGACAGGTCACAGGAACGACTTGCGACCAACGGATGCCCCTTAAGTTAAAAGGGAAAATCTACAAGTCTGTGATAAGGCCTGTCGTTTTGTTGAATCGGAATGCTGGGCCGTGAAGAGGACGGATGAAAAAAGATTGCATGTAGCGGAGATGAGAATGTTGAGATGAATGTGTGGAGTGACGAGAATGGATAAAATCAGAAATGAGTATATAAGGGGAAGTTTGAAAGTGGCGCCGGTGACAGAAAAGTTGAAAGGACGTCGTTTGGTATGGTATGAGCATGTGATGAGGAGGGAGGAAACGCAGGTGACTAGGAGTGTGATGAATATAAATGTGGATGGATGGAGAGGAAGAGGAAGGCCAAAAAAAGATGGATGGATTTTGTGAAGAATGATATGAAAGAGAAGGGAGTGAATGATAGAATGACGGTTGACAGGGGAGAATGGAAAAAGAAAACGTGTTGCGCCGACCCTAAGTAATATGGGACAAGGGCAGGAAGATGATGATGTTCGGTTGGTTAGAGTTCTAACCTAACCTAACCCATTTGATCAGGGTGCCTGGATGACGAAATTATAAAAACTGAACGAGTTGCCAATTTGTGTTTGGTATTTTGCATAACTGCGAGCGTTTGAAACGGACGGCACCGTTTGTAAAATGAATCGTACAATCTGCTTGCGACAGATACATAATTACGAATTATAAGGATAGGTCAACAGATAAACAAACCAACGACATTAAAAAATTGTTTCAAGATTTCATACAGAGTAAAAGAAACGCGAAGTGCGCGCGGATCTTGACGTGCAGCTAAGTGCGCGTCCACCTTTATTCGCACTGGGACATTGTCAAACAATTTAATGGTGTCAAAGTGATAAAGGTTCATGTATTGAGGTTTTACGCAAACAAAAAGTTTACTTTGGTCTTGCAATATGAAAACTTCTGTAGCGGCTTCGGTACGATGGTGTTTTGCTTAGAATAATAACTAAAGCGTGTTTTGTATGGCCCGAGAAACTTAGCAGACGATTTTTTACGATCGTATAATTAGTTATACCATTCATTATTATATTATTATTATTATTCATTAGAGATCATTTTGTACCAGCTACTTTGTTCTCTAAAAATACATTATTTTTAGTCATTGCTTTTCCTTGATAATTCGGCGTTACATCGATTATTAGCTTAGTGATTATCAAAGTAGCATCGTGTATCGGTTTGTTAATCGTTATTTACTATTTATATTCGATAGGGAGTATAATAAAATAAACAGGAAAAATGCTAAGTTCATGAAAAATATTTAAAAATTGTTACAAAAAAGGAAAACTTAAGATAATTAGATCGCTGTCACTCAAATTCCTCAAATCGAAATTGAGTCAGGCTTACATAATTTAATAATGAAATCTTGAAAAAAATAAGCATTGGAAATACCTAGTACATCAGAAGGTATCTACTTCGTCTTCTTCTATATCGAATTCCAATTTTATTAGGTCCAACTTTTTTCTGATATCCAGATCGGCCTAAGGTGTAAGTGAAATCAGGGTGCGCCAAAGTTCACCTAAATTTTCAACTCCGATAATTGGAAATCCGAAAATGTTCTTCCTAACATTTTTCATCCTAACAATCACAATTCCTAACTACTCTGTCTCTAATGTTCATAATTCCGAAGCATTCAACTTCATAATGTCAGTAGCAATAATCATCTATTATACTTTTATTTGTTTTCCTATATTTTCTCAACATAACCATCTTTTACACTATTATTCAAAGTCATATATTTTTTGTTTAGATTTATTTTTATTCATAATAATCAAGTGCTTGCTTCGCACTCACTAATATGAATTGGTTTTTTGTTTTTATTAATTAAAGCGTCTTCTTTAATTTTATTTATAGCGGTGTGTATCTGCAAAGATATCCATAGGTAAGGTTAGGTTAGAACTGTGACCAACTACGCGCGAGTCGAGCGAGCGAAGCGAGCGGTGCCACGGCATCGGCCGGCGAGCGCTACCTCGAAATTGGTCGCAAGTATTTTTTTCATAGTGCCCCCAAGACGACACTCTGACCTGATTGAATATTATGGTAATTATGTTTAGGGATAAAAGCGTTATGATAAAAAACAGTAGGAGTTTAAATATATTTACATTAATGATGTTAATAATTACAATTTTCGGAAACATGAGTGTTATGAACATCGCCGATAGCACTACAAATAGTATGAATGAAAACTTTAGGATGAAAAAATTTAGGAAGAGTGATCATTCGGATTACAAATCATTAGAAAGAACAATTTCGGGTAAAGAACTTTAGGTGAGCCAATATGGACCCGTGAAATTAACTTGCGACTAAACGTTTGGCAATAGGCTAGTTGACAGTAGGTAAGAAAAGTACATAATAATCTAAGAATTTTATTATGTAGAATGGTTGTGAGCTAAAAGTATCAAAATTCAACTTAGTTTTTAAATGATTTTAGATTAATTAATATTTTTGAGAAATAATTACGTAAACGCAACGCATAAAAGCCATTGGTCACGTGACATTGGACGCGAATCAGAGCGCGACACATCTCGATCTTCAGTCATTAATTTCACTTTGACAAAATAACATTGTTTTAGGGTTTAACTCAGGATGTTTTCACCTAAAAGGCATTTTTTTGAAAAAGTAAATTGTTGCAGCTTGTTTATTTATGGAATAGTCACATAAAATATGATTGCCAGATGCGTTTTGAAAAACGAGATATTAAGTGTCCGTTCCACTTGCGTTTTAAATATTATTTAGATCACTGTCATCGCTCCTTTATTTTGAAAACGCTATTAATCGATTTGATTCGACGAGTAATAATCGATAATATATATATATATATATATTTTTTTTAGATACATTGATCGTAAAAAAACGTACAAATAAGTAATCGATTATTTGGATCGATATCAAATATCACAGAGGAAATCTAAACACTTGTACAGCAGACAATCTGCCACAGGCCACAGATGTCACAGATTTGACGACTAGTTCTCGAGACGCCATTACAGTGTGTTTTGACTATGAAAATTAAATTGAGTTGCTTAAGTGAAAAATTTGTATTGTTAATGTTAATATTTTAATGAAATATTCATGCTTTAAGGAAAATATACCGCAAGGAACATTTTTAATCGGTGTCCTAAATATTGACAACTAGCCTATTCGAGAAAATTTACCTAGAGTATCGTTGCTTTCGCTTCGCATCATCCTGAGTCACCACCGACAGTGTGTGTCGGTGGTGACTCAGGATGATGCAGCGAACGTGTGTACGTTCGCTGCTGAACAAAGGGGAAATCAACCTGATCACCCGCCACCGTTCACCCTACTTGGTAAAGAGGAAGTATAAGGCCTTCCCTATACTTCCTCTTCAACGTCCTTACGTTACTGCCCTTTTTCCTGACCTTACTTTATATATACTCAGTTTGAAATAAGATGAGACATTTATATAAACCTTTTTTACAGTCCGTTCAACTGATTTTGACTTCTATTGCGTTGGTGGCATGACAAATGGCAGCTGTAGTAAACAGTTGGTATTGTAACCACTTTTTTGCTTTTAGTGCCATCATAATACCTACGGAATAGAAGTCAAAATCGGTAGAACAGACTGTAAAAAAGGTTTATTTAAATGTCAAATTTTATTTCAAATGGAGTACGAGTATAATCTCCTTTTACGACAATTGTTTACACATGAACTTCTCTAAGATGTCAAGGGCGCCAGTCATTGTCTGGGTACTAAAATATGTAAACTTATCAATTCATATATTTATTAACAAAGTCATTAGGTCGATACCAATATTTTGTATCACTAGACTTGCATGTCCATGTCATTCATTACGAAGTAATTTTCTTCACAAAACCCGTAGACATACTTAAATTCGTTCATCCCACATTTCGTAGAAGCTTGCTTTTGGTGGAATGTTGTCATAATTCTTCTTCTTCAGTTTTCTACCAGTCCATACTCGCTGCAATTTGTCTTCATTAACATTTTCTAAATCACCCGCGACATCAATCTTCTTGTATACGGTTCTCATAAGCTGCGAAGAATTTATTTTTCGTAGGTATGTTGGTCGTTTTTGCGTAAATCTTTATGATGCTTTGGTAATTTTCTTCGGGATTATGTGTAACGTTCTTGGTACAGTACCTAATTTTCTTTAATAAGTAAAATTATCACTAATAATTATATCTATTTGAGTACCTATTTAGACTTAGCCGTTTTTCATTATGTGGAGAAGCTTATCTTTATCATTGAATCGGTATAATTATGATCAGTGTCTAACTTTCAATTCGACTACGAAGCAAAATGTCTAAAATTAGGGGTTTATTTATAAACGCTGCTTAAAGTTAAGATTAGCGACTGTTTAACCATACATTTTTTATGTTTGATCGTCACTTAACTTTAAGCAACGTTTATGAATATACCCCTAAATATCTATACAGCAAATTGCCAAAGGTGTAAATCGCTTAGAGATCAAAATGTTTAACAAACAAAATGCCTAAAATGCAATAATTTCTAAGTAGTCGAGATGGTTAAAATAAACTTACTCTGAACTGCAGGTTTAGATTAAGTTAGAACTGTGACCACACAACGCACGACCCGAGCAAGCGTAGCGGGCGTGCCCCGGCAGCGGCTGGCGAGTGCCAGAAACGGTACTCCCTTTCTTCTCCCAAAATAATAGATATATTGCAAGGTAGGCATTTTGGTTCATAGTCAGAATAAGTTTTAGTTCAAATACTGTATAGACATATTGCAAGGTAGGCATTGTGCTTCCTAGTCAATATAAGGTATAGGCAATACTTGGCATAGACGTTTTGATTTATAGTCAGCATGATCATAAAGGCACCAGTTATTTAAAATCTACAAGTAATCACTGCACGTCGCCCACCATCCCGCTTTATCCCTGAAAAATGTCAGGATACGCTATCCCGCACGTCTCCTATCCATAATCCCATCGATGACAGGTAATAAGAACACACACGCTTCATGTATTTCAGATGAAATTCTATCGATGAGACTTACGATGTCTTGTAGAAAATCCTCCTCACTTACCGAGTAGTTGTACTTATTTAGAGGCAATATTTTCCAAGGGCTTTTGTTGTTTTGAAAACTAATATTGGATACTGTTAGTATCTGGGAATAACCAGCTGGAATTTACAATAAGTAGGTTAAGTAATTGCATCTCTTCCATGCTCTGGCAGACGTATAGCGATGCTCGAAAATAGGACTCATTTAAAATCCGGTCCAAACAATAAAATGAATGCATTATGTTGCCATACTTTCCATTAATAACGTTTTCAGTCCAACGGCGACACAGTGCCGTCTGCCGACACACAGACGCGTGGCGTGTTGGCTAGCCAGTAACTAAACCGCGACTGCATTGCGAAACCACGTTATTTAAAGCTATAAAGCTGTTAGGACATTAACTTAGTAATTTATGTCTTTATCCTCAGTCTTTCTTGAGGAGACGAGCAAGCAAAATCGGGTCATGTGAAGCAAAATTTGCTTAAGGCGTCGTTAAGACCCTGAAGGCATCAGGGTCGCCCGCGAAATTCAATACTTTGTGTTAGTAATTTCATCACCACTGCTTTCAAAACGGTGGAAGAAAATATCGTGAGAAAACCAGCATGTCCTAGAACCAAGTATTCGAAGACATGTGACATCTACGAACCCGCATTGGACCCGCATGGTAGATTAGCCCACACTCTCTCGAAGAGAGGAGACCTTTGTCCCAGCAGTGGGAACATTATTGGCTGATTATGCCTCTTTCAATTCATTTTTTTTCCCAATCCAATGTGGAGACAATAATCCCAACTTCCTAACTTTAAGATTACAAATGTGATGTCAAGGACAATTTTGTTTACATTTAAATAATTGTGATTAATAACATATTTATTAGGATAAGGATTAATATTTTGTTGATAAAACTCCTTCGCAAATAATACTTAATTTCGAACAAATTTGATTACCATAAAAAAGGGTTTTAGTGAGTCAATCTTAAAAGATAGACATATGCTGTCGCGGACTTTTTTTTGAACTTTTAAAGAGGAACAATTCCATTGTACATGATATTTGCGTAACTTAAACCGTTTACGCAGCGCACGCAACGGAAGCTCTCAAAAATGAATAATTTTTCCCGTTTTTGCAACATTTTTCATTTATCCTCCGCTCCTATTAGTCGTAGCGTGATGTTATATAGCCTACAGTATTCCTCAATAAATGGACTATCCAACAAAAAATATCTCAATTCCAACCAGTAGTTCCTGAGATTAGCGTGTTTAAACAAACAAACAAACTCTTCAGCTTTATAATATTAGTATATAGATGAGCCGACTATGAGTTTGGCCAATCTTTGACTAGCTATCTATGGATATTTACGCAGTTTAATTCATTGTCGTATTGTGTGTCTATAGCATGGTGATTACAAAATCAAATTGTCTTCACTACCTTAGACAACTATCACTTGTCAGTGTTATTTTTGACAGTTTGGGATAGAAAACTTTCTTCTGAAATAGCCTTTATGAAAAAGGACCTAGACAAAGATCGTTAGAAATGAAAGACAAAATGACCGATTGTAGAAGGATTTCTACGGTGCGAAGTCAAAAATGGAGAAACGAAATGTCACTTTGTATAGAAAGAGTTGTGTCTATTCTTTGTAGAAATAGAAAGCGTCACGTAAGCCTGCTGGTCTCAACCTTGTACAGCCATAGTAATGCCCACAATATGTGTATTTACACAATACACGTGAACACAAAAGGAGCAAATTTCATTTACTCCTGAGTGTCACTTGTTGTGAAACGTCCCCCGTGTCCCCCTGTCGTGGTCAACGGCCCAGATAAAGCTACAATACCGACCTCATTGCTGGCTTAATGCAGTACATTAGGGACTAAGTAGCTACAGTGGAGGGTAACAGTGAATACAAGGATAAGTACTTAGCTTTAAATTAACTTTAAAAGTTGTGCAATACAAACTGTATTTCTAGTGCTTAATTGAAATTGTTTCACTGTTCGGTGTTCAAAAGCTCCAGAACGATAGTTTGAGGCTCGAGGGTGGTTGTTTAAGCTGGCAAAGTACATTATTGTGAGTTTTTATATTATGATCACAACAAGGTTCGAGTTTGTTGCTTTAAGCTGGATCCAGACGTGTGTAATGTAATGTATCGTATAATGTAACGCGAATTCGGACTGACTTTCGCGCTGATCCATCGGCTGTTTTTAGCGCGAACAAATACAGGATTCGAGTAATTTTGTATGCCGCCGTCCAAACTATGCGCATTACATTGCACGAAACATTACATAACGCACGTCTTTACCCGGCTATACATTGGGACTTTATTCAGAGAAAAGTGTGAGTGAACAAAAGGCTGGCTTATGGGCGTAACCTTTGAAGAATATGGGCTGTTTCGCATAATTCAAGGGCCAACTTAACACGTTGTCGGACAGTATTCCCTCTCTGGTTGAACGTGTTATGTCACTATATACAAAATATCATACATTGCCTAGAGCAATTATGCAGAATGCCCACTTTAGTAGAATGTTTTCACGATATGACAGTAAAAGGTTAAAATTCTATCTGTGGTGACACTACCGAATGCCCTTCCTTTTATTAGTGTAGAAAATAAAACGCCACAAGACGTACTGATTTTATACAAGTCAAAATTTTGACGTCGACAGGCGTACTGTCGTATTATTTTTTGCAGAGACAACGTCGAGAGGCGATCTGTCCGTCAACGTGTTAACAAACGCTAGGAACATCTACACTGACCTAAAACGTGAAATAAAGTCTACATTAACATTTTTGCAGTCTTCGTGTTAACATAAATTCACGTCTAAGCAAGCTTACGTCGGAACACGATCGCATATCCGCAGCACAATCGCAACAGAAGGTATGCAAATTAAAACACTTGAAAGTTACGTTCAACGATACCTACTAAAATTAACATTCTGGAGGTACATCGGATGTTAAGTTGGACGTAGTTAAACCAAAAGGATCCAATCCAGACACAGTCCTTTTAGAGATATTGACGTTTGAAGTTTAGAAAATATAACATATTTAATATTTCCGTGCATGTGGGCTGGTTCTGAGGTTGATCAAAATGAAAAACTGTTGTTTTTAGGGTTCTTTAGCCAAATGGCAAAAAACGGAACCCTTATGGATTCGTCATGTCTGTCTGTCTGTCTGTCCGTCCGTATGTCACAGCCACTTTTTTCCGAAACTATAAGAACTATACTGTTGAAACTTGGTAAGTTGATGTATTCTGTGAACCGCATTAAGATTTTCACACAAAAATAGAAAAAAAAAAGCAATAAATTTTGGGGGTTCCCCATACTTAGAACTGAAACTCATTTTTATTTTTTCATCAAACCCATATGTGTGGGATATCTATGGATAGGTCTTCAAAAATGATATTGAGGTTTCTAATATTTTTTTTTTCTAAACTGAATAGTTTGCGCGCGAGACACTTCCAAAGTGGTAAAATGTGTGTGTGTCCTGGTAACTTCAAAAATAAGATAATGATAAAACTAAAAAAATATATGATGTACATTACCACGTAAACTTCGACTGAAAATTGGTTTGAATGAGATCTAGTATTTTTTTTAATACGTCATAAATCGTAAACCGCGCTTGCTGCTAAGGAACCCTTCATGGGCAAGTCCGACTTGCACTTGGCCGCTTTTTTGCTTGGATCTATTTTACTCGCCGATAGTATCGATATTTAGCATCAGTTAACTCATTTTTAACCAGGTTGTGGATTGGATCCTTTTCGTTTAACTACGAACGTCTACGAACGTACTCTTAACTGGACGTTTAACGTCCAGTTAAGAGGCCGTGCACGAAATCGACTGATTTTGATCAATTTTGTTCATTGGTTGTGAGAAAGGGAAAAATAATTTAAACAAAATTATTTGAGATTTGAAAAGTCGTGTTCTTTGTTTTGCATTTGGCTGAAAGGGATTTTTCAAATTAATTAAGTATTCATGGTAAATCACTAATATTTGTAACAAGTTTTCCGAAAAATGACGCAAGACTTACATTTGATCATCATTCTACAAGAAACTACTTTTGATTTTGAACATTAAAAAATATCATCAACATCATTATATGCTCTTCTTGCATGTGGCGGAACCACTTTTTTCGACTTCCATACAAAATAGAAAAATAATATTGAAAAAACCTTTTTTTGTTTTAAACCTCGTCAGTAATATATATTTTTCCTATTATTTAGCAAATCGTATCAAGAAATTTAAAAATCACAAATTAGTCTTCAGCTATCCTTGAAATATAATCAAAATTTTATTTTATGGTTATACAATATCTTCATTAAGTAAATCTATGGCGAAATAAACTATATTTTGGAGAGCACAAAAATGATGAAACTATTAAAAGCTGCTGTGACTGACACGAATGGTTTAGCACCATGAAAACTGTACTTTTATAGTTACAAAGACTTAATGTTTCGATTATTTCAAGTTTTCTCACAATTAGATAAGAAATTGCCAAAAGAGAGTTTTTTTCGTGCACGGACCCTTAAGCGATTGTATTACTCCTTTTGTATTGTATCAGTCTGCTTTGATTAGATTTTTGCTTTTATAAAATGAAACTCACTGCATGGGGATTTCTCCTATTGTGCGGGCTAGTACGAGTACTAATGATCAGTCCTGTAGTTGTGTTATTATTTTCCAGAAAGATCCTATAGAATAGAATAGACATTTATTTTGCATAATATGTGTTATTATGATACACCATATTTCACCATTCGGCATGCAAACATTTATATAATCATTCACTTAAGCTACAGCAATTCAGCATAATTTTTTCATCTATCATAGATTTCATTCAACTTTCCGTTCTTTACGTCATTCGCGATTATTTATAGAAGGGCTCTTGACGTCCACAGTAAGGACTGGTCTGGACTGCAGACGTCACTGGGGTATTCCGTAAGTAGGTATTTATGCCTATTTATGCAAAAGAAGCAATAAAAGGTTATCTGACAAGATTCTGTCGGCGTACGACAACATTCAATCTTTATTAACTTTTTAGTGTGAAGTGGAGTTAATGTCTTTTAAGTCGTCCGCCTTTGACGTCATTTACGACGAGTACATGTCTTCTAAGGCGGATCTTCGGCTGATATCTTCGGGAGATTTAAATTTATTTCGCATCATATTAAGTGAAAGCAGGTAATCCTCTCACCATGAATAGGGGAACTTTATGACTGTCCACTGTCCAAATAAACAAGCCAATTTTCACGAACAAAGCTTTGAGAACGGTAGACAGCGACCTTATTTTTATCTCCTTTGATTTGCCAAGCTAAAATATTGCCATTTCCATACTATTACTAAATTATCATTTATATGGATTCATATACTGGGAGTTTTTTTTTTCAAAATTGCGTTCTGAAACTCGATGCGAGTCGTTAAATACGGCTCAGAAATGAGCACGGAAGAACTGAACACTGTATTGTGTTGGCAGGAAAGCGAACATAAATTTTATATGTTAAAACTTTTGTGTGAATTACCAACTGCAGCGGACATAAGGGAACTTCGTGTTATGTAAGAAGTGAACGATATTTTTATATTTTACTTGTTTCATGGATTCTCAAGGGATCTAGTTACATTGTAAGTAGGTGATTCAGTGAATTGGTAGCTATTTATTTTATTCATTTCGATACACAGTAGATAGAAGCTCGGTATTCGAAACTTTCATGTTACCAATATTGTCGCCACAGAATATAATGAAAATTTCTAGGAGTTCATGACACTCCCACTCAGAGACTCCCAGTCAATACCCCGCAGAAACAGTAGGTACCCCAATTTATACAAAATGGCGAAGCAAACAAGTAAACCCTTTCTCAGTCTAATATCGAGACCTATCAACACGTAGCACGTTCGCTGAATAGACGCCTATACTTTCGTTTTCTTAAGAAAATCTCTAAGACAATAGGTATCATCTATCTTTCAGTCCCTCGTGGATATTTATATAAAGAAATCCTTTTTGTTCAAATCGTCAAACCAGATTAGGGTACGCCAATATATCTTTAGGGTGTACAGAACTTTTATTCGACACTAACACGTAATACGTTTCACAGATTTCAGTAAGGTATCATTCACGTAACCTCTATCGTTATCCTACGATCACTATGAAGTTTCGAATTGATATTTACGCCATACGGCTCCAAATACAAGGTTTAAACACGACTTCTACGAACCACTATAAAGTACACGTGAACAACAAAGAAACTTGAATACTCGCAGTATGGTGCTTTTCAAATTGTGATAACATGTCATATGCTCGTAAATCAAGCTTTATTATCGAAGAAGAACAAACGATCACACATAAAACCCGAATGCATTACCAAAACAAGTTAAACTTAAACAAAGCCTCATCATCTTAAATAG
The DNA here is from genome assembly GCA_947523025.1 of Dryobota labecula. NCBI lineage: Eukaryota > Metazoa > Arthropoda > Insecta > Lepidoptera > Noctuidae > Dryobota > Dryobota labecula. The sequence goes on along the minus strand of OX383287.1, from coordinate 17,924,125 downwards.
TACTTAATTAAAATTCTTAAATAATATAGGTTCCTATGAGTAACACTCACGGAATAGGAAACACAGGTCTTACATTGCTCTTATTTCCATGTAAGTATGCATTTGATATAGAGTGCTTACGCTTATGTATGTCAGTAAATGTTGGGTGTGGAAAAAGAAGCATGAAAGTAGAATAAATGTTGTGGAAATGCGTTCCTTGCGAAGCATGTGTGGCGTGACTATGAATGACGTCGGGAGGGGACGCCCTAGGATGACATATAGTGACCTAATTGGTGATGTTCTTCAGAAAGGTTAGGTGCGTAGCACTCGCAACTGGCGTGCGTGTATGACCAGATGTATGAACGTAAATAAAGCAAAAGTAGTATGTCAGGAGCGTAGCAGGTGGCGTTTCATAGGTTCTGCCTACCCACATGGGAAGAAAGCGTGAGTTTATGTATTTGAAATAAATAAAGGACATGTCCGAAAATGGTTTTTTATTAATCAATGATTCTAACCAGGATAAGTTAAATATATTTCGATAGAAATCCCAAAAAGTAGTGGTTCTAACTATATCATAAATTTTTAAAGATCTCCAATTTTGAGAAAATTCGTTTTATATTTTAGTGTGAATTTAATCCTAAAACGAACAAACCTTTAAAAACTTAAAAAAAAATTAACTTGTCAAAATTGACACTTGGTACTGTCAATCAATATTTGATTTCTAAGTAAACAAAACGATATTAAGGGCTTTATCATACTAGCGAGTTGCGAGCGAGTGGAAAGCGGGGCGAGTACGCAGCGAGCTCGCCGCGAGTTCGCAACGTGTGCGCGGCGAATACACCGCGAAGACGCCGCGGTTCAGCACCGAACAAACGATGAGGGCGCCACTGTGCGCTCGGTAGCCTCTTAAGACATTGTAAAAAAGCGTGGGAGGTTTTATTTGGGTTGGGTTTTGGTTGGTTAGATTTTTCTCGGAATAAAAAGCCAACGTCCATACAAAAAGCGGACATCTTTAACATACTCATAAACAGTTTGGAATGATAAGCTAGATATGAAAGATCACAATAAATAATTGATAGGTAGTCAGATAATCCAGGAATATTCCATTTACAGTTTAAACTCCAATTTTCCACCTACTGTATAAACGATGAATTGTTTTAATCGGGGACATTACTGTACCCTGTATAATGCAAATGAGTCCTCGATATAATTTAAGTTCTGAATACGTGCTCGTTTTACCAACAATCTTCCTCAAGATCCTTACCTACCTACCGCGTGGAATACGCAGTAGTAAGTATGAGTAACTTACCGGAAAACCAAAACAAAATATCAAATCAATAGCTTGCCATACTCAAAGATTTCAAGGAACTGGCTTGGTGTACGATTACATTAGCTACGTTTAGACCCTACTTTTAGCACCTACATGGCTTCAACGGGTATCCTCACTACCAGCATGCAGCGGACGCGCATATCTAGTCATCACCCTCAGCCTCATGAGCAACCTTAGCACACCTCACTGCTCTTTCGGCCGATCAACAAGTAGTCCACATGAAACTGCTCCTGGTCGAGGCCAGCAGTCAGCCGCAACCCGGCGCTGTACCACATCCGACTCACTGGAGCATAACGCAGCGCCACCCCGACTCACTGGAGAATCTCCGCAGTCAATTCCGACTCACCGAGAACTATGCGGCAACCGGTTCCGACTCACTGAAACCACAACTGGCTTTGGCAAGCATGATAATATGCACTGACTCAGCCCAATATCGATCTCCGGTCTTCGGAGGGGAGTGATCTATAACGCCTCATGCGAACTAGGCATCAAAGACCTGACGTCACACAAATCCTGCATTGCGCAGTTTACCGCGCGACTAGTATATATACAACATTCCAATATCAGCATTTGCCCACCATGACACAACACCCGTCAGGTCGGAAAATCCTCCGTTTTCTATAGGGGATGAGTGAACTTTACACCCTGTTTCTCTGAAAAGAAAAATTGTCTGACATCGATTAAAACTAAACTTTGGCCAGCCTTATAACTTCTATATAGAAGAAAGTACAAGGGTCTCCGGTGAAACATATAGTACCTACTCCCACCCTGAGCAATGCCTTGGCACATCCTGAGGGAGTTGACTGAACTGAGACTGGGAACACGGTTCCCTCAAATCACCGCGAATAAACTATAGATATTAATTCAAGCTTTATTTTATTAAACGAAACGAAACATAGGATACAATTTATTGCTGACCCAGAGCCAATAACTCATTGTAGTCTGCCTGAATCGGCCTCTTAACACAAATGTCTATTAAACATTTCACAGCTATTATAGGGGGCAGATAACTCACTTTAACAGTCTTATCTGATCTTAGGAACTTATGTAAGTAGACTTATGTAGTAGTTTTTTTTTTTATCTTTAGTTTCTGCCTCCCCCATGGGAAGAAAGCGTGATGTACTATCGCGGACAGCCGAATCGAACGCGACGGACGGACTGTCGGGTCGGAAGGACTATTTCTGCTTGCAGCGCTCGGTCCTCGGTCAGTTTCTCGTCCTTGGGTCTTTTATTTTTCTATTCCTATTGGTCGAAAAAGGATGGTTAGATATCTTTGCTCATTGTAACCGAGGCTGAAAAATTTATTTAAACTAAATATTCCTATGTGAATGATAGGTTGAAAAATGATGTGATAAGGCAACGGTGTGGTTTAAAAGAAGATGTAGTGACAAAAATTGAAAAGAGTAGGTATGCTTAGATGGTTTGGTCGTGTTGAGAGGATGAATGTAAGGCGACTTACAAAGGTTATTTACTAGGCAGATGTGAGTGAAAACACCGGGAGGGGACGCCCTAGGAGAACATATAGTGACCTAATTGGTGATGTTTTTTAGAAAGGCAGGTGCGTAGCACTCGCAACCGGCGTGCATGTATGACCGGATGTATGAATGTAAACCATATGTAAACGAAGCAAAAGGAGTATGTAAGGAGCGTAGCAGGTGGCGCTCTATAGTTTCTGCCTACCCCCATGGAAAAAAGGCGTGAGTTTATGTATGTATGTATTCCTATATTTTTATTTTATTGGTCGATGCAAAAAGGGGAGGTAAACAGACGTGGGCACCGTGAGCACGGGATTTTGTTTTGAAAGTGTGCCGATTCGGCTGTCCCCGATAGTACTTATGTAATCGTACATAAAGCCGGGTTATCCCTTAAATTTTCCTGAAGAAAGTTACCGCAATACAACTGAAACAAAGGGCTGCTGGAATTTATATCGAAAGTTTTAAGCTCTGAAACATACGCTGCAAACTATCGTGCATTTGTTAAGAGACAGCACATTTGCGGTCATGGTTATAAATCTCTATTACATGAAAATGGCGAAATGGAGTTTAGAAATACGTATGGCTCTTTATTTTGCGATTCAAGAGTTCACTATGGGTGAAATTGGTGCCGATTCCCTTGTTCACAAACTTAACTAAATTTAAGTTCAGTGCATCTTTTTCCCTCTATTTTATTAAGAAAAGGACAGAAGATAAGTTTTAGTTTAGTCCTGTCAAATTAATCAGCGCTTGACGTAAATTGACGTAATTTTAGTAGGCAAGTTTTTAATCGCGTCAAAGCTTGTATGGAGTAGTGACAGGCGCTGATTAATGTGACAGGACTAACCTAAAATTTATCTTCTGTCCTTTTCTTAATGAAATAGAAAGAAAAAGATGCACTGAACTTAAATTTAGTTTAGTTTGTGAACAAGGGAATCGGCACTGTTATCTACCTATATACTAACAAGACGTAAAAAATTGTGAGTAATGTAGGAGGTAATTTTCGAAACTACTGACCTGATTTCGAAAATTTATTTCTCTAATCGGAAGCTGCAGTAGGTATTGCCGAGTGCCATAGGAATTATTTTGTTTTAAAACAAGAATTTTCACGTGGACGAACTCGGAGGCTAGTATGATTATAAAAAGGTTCTGAAACGCATTGATATATTAAAAGGAGGAATATATGTTACGCGCTAACATCACAATCAGTAAACCTGGGCTCGGCGCACGACTACATGCACCAAAACTCACACATCTGTGATTAGTGTGATCACAGTTGCAAACCTACAGTTACCGATAGACAAGAACAGAGTTATGAGACGTCGCTGTCGTGCGAGCGAAATCGCGTTAGCTGCCGAATGTTGACCGAATGTTTACGATTATGAATGACATTGCATGTGGCAGAACAAACATGGCGAAGCAACCATTAAATATTATTATAACTTTCAACAAATTAGCATTTTTGGCTGTACTTACGAGTGGTAAGCAATCCCGTGTGTCTTATTTTTCTTTCTTGTATTATTAAAACACTGTTTAGCTGCACAAGAAGTCATTTTGATGCGTATTTATCACACAAAAAAATTTGTAATTATGGAGCTGTTTGATTAACGATATCCCGTGCGCGACTGAGTGCCAACTAGGGGCCATCTCGCAGTTTGATAGGACCAGGCGCTGTTACTAAGTCCCGTATCTACGCTTTTAATACATCAATGCTGAAACGTGTTCTATTTACACACAGCCCTGGGTGGAGCAAATTACAAGACCATCCAATATTCGTTTAGTATAGCAGAATAGTAGAAAATTATCCAATATTGGACGACTCGTGAAACACAAAACCTACCTTACACACAGAAAAACGATAATAATGCTATACGTGACCAATTCACAAAATGTACGTATTAAGTAGAGTGACTAAAAAGATTAAGCTCAAATCTAAATGGGCTGATCCTACATTATATTTTACGTAAAGACGAATGTCCTTTCAATTAGATAATATGTAGGGGATGAAGATTAATCGGTGTAAGTCACGACAAATGAACGTTTCAATTGTATCTCAGTCCAGTGATTTATGTTGTGTTTTGTACCTACCTACTTACATCTGAGCATTTAAAAAAACTGAATCACTGGGTAGATTATTACTACGTGATTACTACTTATTTAGTTATCTTTACCTATAAGTTTTTCTCGTTATACCTACTTATTTAGTGGCATATAAAAGTGCAAATAAAGTGTGATCCCTAAAGCTGCTTTCAGACTACGCTATAATATAATAGCATATAGTATATAGCTCATAGCACAACAATATCGCGCACCATACATTCCAATAATATATAGTACAGTACTGTGAACGTGTCTATAACAATGTATGGTGCGCGATATTGTTGTGCTATGAGCTATATACTAAATGCTATTATATTATAGCGTAGTCTGAAAGCAGCTTGAGGTTTATAATAAATTAACTTTCACAGTAAAAAACAAAAACTGATGAAAACATTTTTACTGTCATACATTTCTTAAACACGACCATTTCTTCTGATAAAACACACGCATTGATAACTACTGATAATTTAAACCCTAAAACATCAGAGACAGTGATAGGATTTTATTGCCATTTAACAACGATTACCGTTCAATATTAACCCATAAATAAATGAGCTTTAAGTATAGATTCGTTTACCCACAATATAATACTGCATAATGGCGTGTGTGCCTATAATTAAGGGAGCTTGGCTTTCATAACACTATTTCACATACATCCCCTACAGCAACAAGCTTAATAAACTTTAAACCTTAGTACAGCGACAAAATAACAAACCATAGAGTAAAGTTATGAGCATAAAGGCTCTTACAAACAGGCGCGACACGCGACGGGACACAAAGGCACCGCTAGTCACGCAACACGCGGTGTTATTGTGTCGCGTCGCGTATCACTCCTGTTTGTAGGAGCCCTAAAACTCTGCAAATGGAATGAAAAGGAAAGCACTAACATCAACAATATTCGATATTTTTGAATAATAACACCATAGAGTCATAAAGGCTATATTTTAAGCTTAGTATCATAAACTCGGGTAAAATATTATACCAGTACATACCTTTATGCTATATATATTTCGTTAGTAGTGAAGGGAGCTATTCCACACTAAACTGGTTCCGAGATAAAGATAAATCAAAAATTCACCACTTGATTTTTTGTTCGCAGTTTCATTTAACTCGAGTTGAGAGACTATAACTTACTTATATTGAGATCTGCAGGAGTAACTGCATTTACGTAACTCAATTACAGGAGCAATATAGGCGTATATGGCATTTCAGCGGTCTAATATAAATACGTTATAAGTAAAAGTAGACTTATAAAGTGGGCCGTTTTCGAGACTTATATGCGGATATAAGTCTCATATAGTCTTCGATAAATGGTGGTTCTAGGATAGTTTAAAAACTACCTTTTGCTAGTTGGGTCCTTTCACGTCTGAATGAAAAACCAAACCTCTAGTTCAGCCATCACTTAGATCTCTTCACCACTAGAATCTCCGTCTAACGACGAGTATGATGGTATTCATAACTCAATTCGGTCAAAAGTGTGGCTTAGCTATCTTCACCACTAAGGTGACGATTTATCTTGAAAATGCAGATATTTTAAGAAACCGATAAGTTAGAAAATGGCTCTCATCGAGGTGCAAAACTTTTGCACCGGGGTGGGGTTCTATGTCGAATTCTTTGTCGTATTATATTACTCTTACATGACCAGCCAACCAATAATACGATTTTCTTTTTTATCATTAGGTAAGTCATGGAATGAAAGTTCATTTTTACGCGCACACTCAGCTTTTGATTAATGATCTCAGTGTGCGGATATATTAGAAGTGTTTTCATATTAACCGAAAAATAGGGGAATTTTAAATAAGTATACGTAACTAGGTACGTGTGTGTGGGTTCATTGACCGTGTCCCTAAACACAATGTCTAGAACTATGTATTTAATGAAAATTGGAAACATGACGAGGCGGTATCCTGAGCAATATTGTTTTCTTGAGGCCTGTAAAAATTGCCCGTCACGATGTGATTGGATTTTTTTCAGCATTCCTTTACATATTTTTCATATGAACCGTGTAACAACTACTGAATCTGAAATTGATGTGAAAGGCAGGAAAATCTGGAATTTTTGGGAGTAGTAGGTAGGTAATATCACTTAATCTTCCATGATAGTATCAGAATCTGTATTAAATTATGATTAATTATTGCAGCAGTCTGGATATGCTACGTCTACTGCGCAAAATCTGTAACTTACATTATGTACAATGCATATTCATAGCCTGTAATGTCTTAGGTTCATTTTAACAAAAATTTCATCCATGGAAATATTAATTAAAATATTCAACGGATATTTCTAGGTCTTCCTTCATTACGTTAAATTTCAAATTAAAATCCTTTGTTGCAAAAATATGGGTTCTCATTATTTATGAAAACAGGAAAATTCTCGTTTCCAAGCGGAGAGGTCGCTAGAGGAAATGAATATTTCCTTTGACAAACAAATGCGAAACATTTGGAGTTGAACGGTACCTACTCAGCATGCAAATGTCCCCTTGCTGAATAGTTGTTTTAAAAATAAATCAAAAGACGCTTGCGGTTACTTTTAATTCATAAAGTTAATTGCCTAGCCGCCAAAATAATTAAATTATATGACTCATGAAAACGTGTCCTATTTTATAAATCACGGAAAATCCCTGATTTGTAAATATAATATGCACTTTAGATAATAAAATTCGTTGCAGTATTTCCACTTGTATAAAAACGATGCACAAATGCTTAATTGCATAAAAAAAACAATCTACTAATAAATAAACGAGCGTCAGAAGGATAACTGTCAAAAGTCAATTATGGTTTTTGTAGTCTCATAATAGATTTTAGTTTTATTTTTTTCTAGTAGGGAGGTAGGTAGGTATGTTTCTGGCCTGACATCACAATTTATGTGCTCATCAAAAAATCTGATTCGATTGAGAGTAATAGATAGGTACCTACCAGGTTACTGAAGACTATAATAGAGTTACGGGAAGATAGTTTTCAGCTGTATGTAAGTCTGGTATGAATAATAATCAATCATATTATCTATAGAGGGTCAAATTAAACAAGCTAGCAAAACTCCACAGACTAGATGGGATCGATACCCATCGCCTGAGCATGATAATATAAAACAAAAAAAAACAAGTTTTTTTTTTAATTAATAGCTATCCGGTGATTTTTTTTTTAGGGTTATAACCCTAAAAAAAACCCAAGTAAGGTAAGGTAAGGTAAGTTTATACTGATATTTCAAGTGGGTAACTATAGTTACCCACTTGAAATATCAGTATAGACATGATGGTATTCGATATATAAAAATTTAAAAAAAATGGGTTAACGACTGCTGGTATTTGTAGTTTGAGATAACTAGTTTTTTTTTTGGTTTTACTATTGATACCTTGCACGTCTGTGAAGTTTATACTGATATTTCAAGTGGGTAACTATAGTTACCCACAATCGTAAAACCAAAAAAAAAAACTAGTTATCTCAAACTACAAATACCAGCAGTCGTTAACCCATTCTTTTTAATGTTTATATATCGAATACCATCATGTCTGTCGAGTTTCGCTAAGTAAAATTCGACCCCATATAGGTGTTACCTATGACTTTTCGTGGCTTGGAAGCACGATAGAACTAATTTAATAAAGACCATGACCGACGTCATGATTGGGTACATTTCTCAAAAGTATTATTTACCAATAGAATATATAATTTTAACACGTGTGATTGGTGCATAAACCACTAACATAAAACCAAAGTAAACATTAGATATAATCAAGATAGCAATAATGCGCGTGTTGTCATATTGCTAACGATTATCGGGCAGTACTTTGCACACAATTAACGACAATTCGGTACCTAGTATAGTTACTCGTAGGCAATGATATTATATAAATAAAGAGATAGATATGGCACTAGTGCATGCAAATTCAGATAATTGTTGTAGTTTGATGTAGTCGGCTAATAGCAGTGAGCGAAACAAAGGGTGTCTGTGGCGAGACCGATATCTAAAATTCCTAGCTGTGTGTTACGAAAGAGTAAAAACTATGGTTCCAAGATAAATAAGAGTGAAGGAATTTCATACTACAATTTTTGATATTTTTTTTAATAAGAACGCAACGATATCTGAACGCCGTCGCTCAGTATGAACGTAGCGTATCTTTCGTTTATAATGGTGCCGATTCCCTTGTTCACAAACTAAATTAAATTTAAATTCAGTGCATCTTTTGCGTTCTATTTCATTAAGATAAGGACAGAAGATAAATTTTAGTTTAGTCCTGTCAAATGAATCAGCGCTTGAATTGACGTAATTTTAGTCGGCCAGTTTTTAATTACGTCTAAACTTGTATGGAGTAGTGACAGGCGCTGATTAATTTGACAGGACTTAACTAAAATTTATCTCCTGTCCTTTTCTTAATGAAATAGAAAGAAAAAGATGCACTGAACTTAAATTTAGTTTAGTTCGTGAACAAGGGAATCGGCACCAATATCATTGCTCATAGGTAGGAACAATTTTTTTCAAATCCATGAGTGACAAATTTATCCTCTCTAGACTTTTACGGAGGTATTATTATCGTTACTGATTCCTAGTTGTGAAAATATTTTATAAGCTTCTTTTAGGTACATACTAAAAAGCTACGCCTACATATAGCGCCTAGTTTAAAACTGTTCCTTCAATACGCCATCCTACGTATAATAATAAACAATATTAGAATACGTGATACGCGAATACGACTAAATACCGTGACAATAAATATTCGTTTACATGATGTGAAGCGGAACGGTTTTCCACTTCATATCATGCCAAATTTTCTTTTCAGGAAAATTGTTTGTGGAAGCTGCTCTGATTTCTCAATTTCACACAGCAATGTTGACGTCTGAATTATATTACCGAATACGTAAAGAATTCTTTTCAGTTTGTATTTGAAATATGAATTGTTCTATAGTTTTTTACCAGGGTAGACGTCCAAAGATAGGTATATCTATCCACTGGTAATAAAACGATCACTGGAAAAGCCACTTCTGATCCCCAATATCCCAAACCCTCAAGTGAGGCCCCGTGTCATATTTTTTCCAGACATCCGTCGCGGATGACTTTGCCCTTCAAAAGCATTTGGTATTTAAATATTTTGAATATGTAGCATAATATTTAAATACCAAATGTTTTGGTAATAATTTGAATTGTAAGTAAAATTGGTCGATCGCTATTTCTTATAACTATTTATGAGTATTAAAGCAAAAAAAAAAAAAAAAAAGCAGAAGTACCTACTGTAGGTAACTATATTTCTGGTTTTGGATGAAGACAATTATTATATTGGACATCATCGTGTTGCAAATTTAATCTTCGCCCCTGAGATCGTTGCTTTTATATTTTGCAATAAAAAATGTATAGATGGTATTTATTGGGTTTTGCGATGCTATAATATTGGAAATATTGCTTCAATAAAGAAGGCCCTGTAGAATAATAAATCTAATAATAATAACAGTCTAGAAATAATGGAAATAATAAAGACGATGTTTCATTCAGTTGGGTGAAGAATATCATTTGGAACAACGACCCCATTTAGTGTTCTGTCTGAAATGATAAATGAAGACAGAACCAATGAAAGCCTTATCTGTAACAAATAAACCTGTAAGTATTTTGTATGTTTATATATTTTACAGTTAGTAATAATAAAGTATTAGGTACGGTCGACTGCAAAAATCCATGGACAGTACAGAAACAAAATCGTGTGAAGCGAAAAGCGAAAGCTAGTTCTATTTTCGAAAATTTGAATTCAAACGTTTACTGGAAAATAGACACTAAGGTATCCACGCAATTTTGCAGGTGAGTGTACCTATCTGTTTTATTTAAGTTGGTAAGTATTTTATTTTCTGCAACCTATGAGTACCTAAATACAAATTAATTATTATTAATATTCGTAATAAAACCTATTTTGTTATAAAATGAAATACCTATATTTATGTTATCTGTGCCATTTTCAGTAAAAAATTGTTTGGATGCATTAAGTTTTCTTAATTCATTTTCTCGATGCAAAAGGCTGCGATTTTTTTTTTTTTTAACTGGCCAGTGTTTTGAGACATTGCTCAGAGTTAAACCTATTTAGTAACTTACCTAAATGTTTTTTTTTTTTTTTTTGTTTTAGTTGATTTTATTTGGTTATTATTTATCTCAAACAAGCTCTATGGTTTTTCGTATTGTTCTCAATATGGTTTGAATCCGTATTCGAACTTAAGAGCCAAACCTCACCGGGTCCCGGGGAGGTAAGCTTTGAGTCTAAAATTCCTTTGCAAATCATTTTATCGTACTTACTTTCTCTACACGCCCTAACTTCACAAACTACTACTAACCTTAGTCAAAATATGTGGCTTGGCAGTTACCGTCACATGGGCGTAAGGTAAAAAATGTGTTCACTGTTCATTACTTTTCTGTTATACAATAGTTCTTGTAGTAGTGAAACGGCCAAGCCATATATTTTGACTCAGGTGTAGAGTTTGTGAAGCTAGAGAGAATTTTGGCTTGTAGAGTAAACAACGCCAAAATCTCGACCCTATTCGCATTTTAAGTTAAAAATTAAGCAATAACACTAAATTAAATCACACGACCCAACAATAAATCCACAACAAGCAGCGCCCTAATTGCGTAACACATTATCAATCACAATCTAAATGATTTTGAAAGATATTGCTAATCCATTACTCCATATGTTCGGAAAATTTGTGTGCTCTACAACGTAAATAACGCAATGAATGTTTTTTAACTGCCAAAATGAAACCCATTGCTACTGTAATTTTGTAATGCAATTACTCTTATTATTCGCTTTTATTAATAATTATTATTTCGACTTTGACATGTTTATAAAATAGTCCATTAAATCTGCTAATCAATTTACACACTTAAATAAGTCTTATTTTTGTTTCTTAGATCATTCCGTGAGATTAGAGCTATAACATAAGTAGGCTAAATAGTGGCCTTGACTCGATAATTGGAATAACTTGGCAACGAGCTAGGAGCTAGTATTTCTAGAAGCTATGGTCTAGACGAAATGGGGCAGACAGCCTCTCTAGTTCATAAGATGTTTATTAACATATATGTCTTGTATTAATCAAAGCAAAAGCTTTATGATTTTCTTACATAAAATACATACTTACTTAAGCCTTAAATACCTACTGAAAAACATTTATTTAGATCATCATCTGCCTAGCCATTTCCCAACCATGTTGGGGTCAGCTTCCAGTCTAACCAGATGCAGCTTAATAGCGACCGCCTATCTGACCTCCACAACCCAGTTTTTGGGTATCACGATACCCCTTGGTAAGACTGGTTGTCAGACATTCGGGCTTCTGTCTACCCGTAACAACTGTCAAAGATCTACAAATGACAGCTGGGACCAACGGTTTAACTGCTTTCCGAGGCACGTAGGGGTCTTGGTATATAAAGATGGTCACCCATCCACGGCCAACCGCGGCAAGCGTAGCTTAATCTGCTCGATCGACCCGTGTGGCTGTGAACAAGCCAACAACGTAGCCACAAGCCCTAAAATTAAAAACATTTCGATACCAAACGAATTTCAGTTTATATTAGTACTCCCTATCTGTTATTACATACTTATAAGAAACGAATTAGGAATCATCATCACTGACCGACCCAGACGACCGAACTCTCCTCCAGGAGAGTAGTAGGGAAACCAGTACAGCTCGCAAACATAAAACACGACCGTCATTCCAATCTCGCCGCCGCCGAGGCCCATCGCGAAATCCCCGAATAAATAGTCCTCCCCGACCCATGCTCGACGAAGCGCCAGCCCGCGCCGTAGCTGAGCCTGTAGCTTTAAATTCCCCTGATAATAATCATAATCCTGATTTTATCCAGCCACCACCGTCGGTCCCTTGCCGTCCTCCCACCGACGGCGACGCTGCCCTAAGCCGAGGTTCGTACCCCACAGGGGGTGTCCGTGCAGTCGTTTAGTTTATAAGATTGTATGCCCTGGCTGGAGGCTTTTAGTTTTTAGGAGCTTAAGGCAACCACAGGAAAGTCCGGTTAAAGAGTCACGATCTCTAAAGGTCAATAACACATGATATATACAAACCCAATACCTAATCTTATTACACACAAAAATTGTTTTTAAGATTTCGAGATAACTTGATATACCTATTGTTGCGCGCCACAATTAACCCTTAAATGCATAGGGTCCCAAAAATGAATCAATAACTTTTCGAAGTGCTATCCGAAAATAATATTGAGTTTGACAGATAAGCTTTATGGTATGAATTCCTTTACTCCTTACATATAAAAAAAGAACTAAAATAGTGACATGGGACGTCACTAATTGTTGCGGCACGTCATTTTACCGTTTCGCGCGCTTTTTTAGAATTGGTCTGATTATACGATACTTGAGCTGCGTTATTATACGGAGATATTTCGTGATTCCGTGCAACAAAAAATATTTTCTAAAGGTGAGACTATTATTTATCTTATTTCCTTTGCTATTTTCAATATTTTGTAACTGGTATGTGAAGAGGAAGCTTATTTTGTTTTGATGCAAAAATGGGACAACATGCACTAATGGTATAATGCCTGGTACAGTACCACTAGCGCCATCTAGTATACAGTAGCAGAACTAGTAGACTCGAGATTCTTCTAGAAAATTCGATGCTAGAACTTTCGACATCTGGTCAGTAGGGGCAGATGTACTCGAGTATTCTAGATGTTTCTACAGTAGAAGGTTCTGGAACTGTCTAAGGACTATATAAGGCCGGTATGGACCGCGACCCGACACAGTCGAACAACAAGCGATACAAGCGATCATCGAGTGCGACTTTAGAGTGATCAGTAGTGTAGTTTTGCTTTTTTGAGTTATTATCAGTGTTGTTTAATTAAAGTCTAATTTTTGGTTTTTAAATCGGCAGTTTTTATTTTCGCGAACCGCAAGCTCGTAAAACTATCAATGTACCTATGTGATGTACGTTCGTTTACCAACTAATACTAATCTAGCTTATCAAAAATTAAAAAATATTTAAACAAACACACAATAACTAACAGTAGGTACTGCTGTATTTGCATATCCTACAGTAAGTTTTATCTTTATTTTATTCCCTTAACAATAATCGTAAAAGACGAAAAATAAACTTTATGATGCCTATTTGCTCTGACGAAGTACAAATTACTAATTAATTGGAGTAAATATTCCTGACAGACTGTATTATTGTTCCTATCTGGTAATATTTGAATAAATGAAATAAACACGTTTTACACCAAAGAATTAAACCAACAGAATACGAATATAGTGTGTTATTCAAATTACTATTAAAAGTAATAAGTATAATACCTATCGGTCTAAAATAATTATATTTTATTCTAAGGAAGTTATTGATCTTCCTAAGTGAATTAACTAATTATATTATCTTGCGCAGGCAGATTGTATGATTGTTGTCATTATATGTATACGACGGCGGCGGTGCGCGCCGCCGCCGCCGCCGCCGCGCGCCGACGCTGCCTCCGCGCACCGTTCGTTTAAATATGCTCGCAGATGAGACATGCTGAAGACAAATTGGCATCTCGTTCAATTGTTATAACTTCGATATTAAAATGAAATGAAATTAAATCGTTTATTCTGTAAATAGGATATCGGAATCACTTTTAAGGGCTGAAACTGCGTGAAGCGGGTGCCCGCGACGGGTAACCGTCGCGTGTTTACGCGTATGGGCACCCAGATGGCCTCCGTGGGCAATTAACTACCCGTAGTTTAATTTTAACGGTGCGCATGTACAGTCGTGTCGATGGAGAACTTAGCAAATCGTCGACTAGTAGAAAATAAACGACAGCCAGTAAGCTGGCGCTACCTGGCTCCGCGCGTACCCCCGCAACGGACGCCTGCGCGGGTCTCCGCGACGGAGCACTTTTGTATGGAACCGCGCGGACGTCCGCTTCACGCAGTTTCAGCCCTAAGATATGGCGAAACCAACTCCCCCTGAGTTTGTCAAAGTCTCTTTTAAAGTCCAGACATAATCTTGGTCAGATTATGTGTAGACCATGTAGATCCGTCTCTGATATGGTCTTTTGAGGAAAGAACTACACAAATTTGAGTGAACCTGTCCAGTCAGTGCAAGCATTTGTCAGTAATCGTGTAGGTCAACTCAGGACTTAAGGAGCTCAACGACTCGTCGAACAATACCAAAGGACATTTGGGTAGGCCGTATAAAGTACTCAAAATGCCAGACCATCATTAAAACTAAATGAAAAAGAAAAACAAGAAAATCTAAAAAGACACAAATGACGCACATAATGCTCACATTCACAATAATTAAAGTAAGACAATACTTTTCAAAGTAAATATTCATGTCATTTTGTATACATATAATATTTAACAATGTCAATACCTATATATATAAAATGGTATGTATTGATTAAAATAATAATTAAAATGTCAATTTTTATGGTTTTATCACAAAGCAGAGCGAGCAGCTCAATCCCAAGCTTTGATTGTTATTGTAGGTTCAGTTGTAACTGTAACCTACCACGTGATAGCCGAATTGGTCGCAGTAACTAAGCCAGGGCACCCCGACCAAATACGTTAGGTTAGAACTGTAACCAATCTTAAGAAATAGAACCAAATACTTCAATTTGCCGCGGCATTTTGTAAACGGCGTTTGAATTGTCCATCAAATGTTGTGGCATATTAATGTATAGTGACAAGGCAATTTATATTTTGCCTTCGGCATAATTATCTATTCAATAAATATGTTCATATAGGTACACTGTCTTATTCGCACAAGTAGTGAGGTAACTGCTGTCATTAATGTCAGCTGTCAGTCACCACAAACGGCGGGGATATGTTGAAAAAAAATTAGCCCTGCACGAGCGATAGCGAGCCAGCGAGAGATAAAATCAACTTAAATACAGAATCAACATGATTCAAGAGTGAGTTTCACCAAGTAACTTTAACGGTAACCAATGCCTCAGAGTGAGTTGCACCAAGTAACTATAACGATAACTAATGCCTTGGAGTGAGTTGCACCAAGTAACTTTAACGATAACCAATAGCTCGGAGTAAGTTACACCAAGTAACTTTAACGATAACCAATGCCTCGTCAGCCGTCAAATCTCCGGTTAAATTGAAGTTGCACCATTTTAACAATAGTTAAAATGACGTCAAAAATAACGATAACATTAACCGCTCAACTTCGGGAGATTAAGGGCTATAGTTACGGTTTCTGTCATTGTATGACCATCTGCTTTGCATTTAATTCCTTTTCAATGTTGTTCCATGCTAGTTATTTTTGTTTTGTGCGAGTCCCGTCTGTTTTTTTTTTTTTTTTTTGCACAGATAAATATTCTTGCTATTTTCTACAAGAATTTATAATCTAGTAACAGAACTTCTACCTTGCTAAAATAAAAACTCCTACATCTTCTAATCTGATTAATAAACTAATCACAAAAACATCAGAATGTTGATAGATTTTATAGTTTTATATAATCGCCAGTTCTTTCTTGTGATATTTATAAGTACTTAGTGGATATTACTTATATAACATAGCTATTTAAGTAATAATAAAATAAATTCGCATACGTCTGTGTATTAACCCTTAATCAAATATTGGGAAATAATTTCCCACTTGACGCCACGGTACAGTTTCTGTTTTATTTCTTTACTGGTAACTCCAGTTAGTACCAACCTCAGGCATAAAATTATCCTACAGATTTTTTAAATCTAATCTAATGGCAACATTTTATACGAAGCCGCGAACTGTCATCGTATGTCAATTTCAAAAACACAGTTTGAAATATTTTGCGAAAAGACCGGTTCTGGTGGGAGTTTTGAAAGTTTTTGAAGAAAAAAAATCTGGTAAGTGCATAAACACAATATTCTTGTAAACTAGACATGTTTTCTGATTGCCTTTTTCGATTTTTGCCTTCGAAGCATTGATATTTGTTGGATTTTCTTAGGTTTAACAAAGTGGGAAATAATTTCCCATTGTTTGTTCCTGCATTGAAAAAATACCAATTTCTATATATATAATAAATAATTTGTCTGTTGCACTATATAAGTAGCTAAATAGGTATAGGTACTTGTAGTCTTACCTAACTAACACAAAGTTGTCAGCGAGTAAGTCAGCTAAGGAGCTTTCTCGAGATTGATCACTTGATTTTTATATTTTTATGGCTAACTGAGTCACTTACAATTTTTAGGAACTTTTGTTACTATTTGTGCTGCTGAGACTACCTACTTACCGACTTTCCATTACTTACTTTCAGCTATTTAAATATGGACGCTAGACAGAAACGTAAAGTGCTACCCAAGAAAAAATTAGAAGAGGTGGTACAAAATTTAGACGACTTGTCTGATTTATCGGGCTCAGATTCTGAAGACGATTCATGCTATGTCAACAGCATTCATTCTCCTTCCGATAGTTACCTCAATCAGCCTGACGATAACCTAATTGAACAACGTCTTGAATATATCTTTGGCTGTGAATTGGATGAAGACAAACAAGAGACGCCTACTATACAAGCCCAACAGATTTCAACGGATGCCTTATTAACAGTCTTGGGAGAATCATCTCATATCACAAACTCACCAAAAATAGACAATCCTTTGCCAACTGACTTAGATACTGCAAACGACGAATGTAATGAACAACCTCAAGACATTCACGCATTTAATGAAGGCGGAGTAGATCTATTCGACCATTTTAGATCGTCGTATCCTATAAGCCGCAAATCAAGAAAATACTGGATGAGACTTTTCTTTTTTTTATTCGATGCATCAATTATAAATGCATACATAACCTACAACTACACACATGTTGCGACGCTGCACGGACACCGAGAATTTAGGTTACGCCTTGCACGTGGCCTAATAGATAATTACACAACACGGAAAGGTCAAGCACAAACAGGAATACTTTTTAAAAAAAATAAGAAAGGGGGTAGGTTTGGCGTACCAGACGAAATTCGTTTATTGAATGTAGGCATACACTTGCCAGAAGAGACTAATACTTACAAAAGATGTCGATTTTGTAGTACGAAACAGAGAGAACAGAGGACAAAAATACAATGTTCCACCTGTGAAATTGCTCTGTGTGCTAAGAACTGTTTCAAAACCTTTCACACTGTTCCACCTCAATAATATTATTTTCCTTAGTAAGTAAGTTTCAATTTATATTAAAACATTATTCTTAACGTTGAGGTTTCATTTTATTTTATTATATTAGATAAAAAAAACAAGCAAAGCAGGAGCAACTAACATGTATAGAATTTGTAGTAAAAATGTATTAAAAGTTGAGAGCTGTTCCGGATAATGGGAAATAATTTCCCACTTAATTATATTTTGCTTTGAAATACCGGATAATGGGAAATAATTTCCCACCGCAAAACCCCCATTTCCCCCCTCTTTATAGAAAAAGGAGTCTTTTTTTCGGAATCTCCATAACCCACTTAACTAAAAACCGTGAACAGTTTCCAATTTTCTCAAAAAAAAATTTTTGTTTGATTAAGCGTTAACAACTAACGTGTTTTTATTATGAAGGAGGAAAGAAGAACCCAAGAAATAATATAACAAAAACTGAAAGCTCAATACAGTTGTGGAGTTGTGGAGTAAATTTCTATTGGGTAAATTGAATTCTGAAACTCTCCTGAGTTCTCCATATTTTCACTTAACTTTTTTTTATTTAAAATATTGAACAGCAGAATAATTTGTGATTCAAAGCATCTTGAACTGGCTCATTGGCTGAATTCTATGAAAGCATGATGACAGCAAACTTGAAGTGTTGCCAGTGCCAAAAATATTGTCCACGTACATTTTGGGGATATACGTCTTGTCATTTGTCACCCTTTTAACTTTAACTTTTACATTTAACATGACGGTGCAACAGCAGGTAGTCAGATTCTATGGTCATTGTTAATATTACTGTTAAATTAACTTTGACGGAAACAATAACGTTGCCCTTGGTGCAACCCACCCTAAGTGCAGAACATATTTTTCCTTAAAACGTATTAAAGAAAAGCCATATCAGCGAAGCACCCTGTGTAGCCACATAATAGTGAAACTTTACCCGAGCTAAGCACAAAGTTTCCACAATCTTAGCATGATAGTTGTCAGCGTTTACAACATCATAATTAAATTGGGAACTGGAACTTTCGTACTATTATATAGAAAGAAAATTACATTGCAGCCCAAGATGGGGAGAGGGCGAACAAAAGGCTAAATGAAGTCTTATAATAAAGGTTTTATTTAATGTACAGTGGAAGCTAAGACCATGTGGTACTCAGACTGCGAATAAAAAAACGAATTTTATTCTGTCGACGACTCAGTGTATTTTTATGCATAAAGTTTTGCATCCGGGCCTACTTAATTAATTCTTACATAATTAAAAAGCAGACTTTAATGCTTGGAAAATTCTGTATTTCCACTTTAATGCCTGAAAAATTCTGTATTTCTTACAACAGTTAAAAAGACCTACAAGATATTCTGCCTTACCTTATAACTGGATTAAATAAATAGGTATCATACAACAACAGGACTATGTGGCAACAGAGAATCTGCTGACTTACATCTCTTAGTATAATATCAATGCATACTCAAAGATCACATCTCACACTTTATATCCAATTTTGTATATTATTTCATTCACGGAATCACTTGCCCCCCCCCCCCCACTCATACATACTCCCACACACCCTCGCACACCCACACAAACCCACACACAGGGACACTAACAATCTAACATACATAAACTTGCATGTCTGCTGTCTATCACACCATTTGTGTTACTTGGGATTCGTTTTTGTTATTATTTTATTTTTTTATTCAAATTTTTCTTTTCTGTACATCATTGACACTGTCTTCACTAGTTTTTGGTTGTGAATATTAACAGAATCCATTTGGCTGAATCCTATCTTTTAAGATACAGGCTAGTCCTAGTTTAAAAGATAGAGTCTACTATTGCATAATAATGTAAAAAATTCAAACAATGTTTACAGTGAAAAGTGTTATGTTTTATTGAGAAATAAATAATAATACAGATTTTCCAAAAATGTTGTCCGCCATTTTCCTTATCCGACTCAACGTTCCGCTTATTACACATTTTGCGATGCCAAAAGCTAACAATAATAATGCAAGCAGTAACAATGACTAGCTTTTTGATTGCCGATCGAAAGGTCACGAGGTCGAATCCTGCCCCATTTTATCACGAACCGTCTAGCACCAACATAACAAATTTAGTTTAGTCGACTGGGACCTATGAAAATGTAAAGAAGCAAAATATTGGAAGTACGTGGATCCATTTAGAATTAAATTCACCACGCGAATGCAATTTCAAACTTTGGAAAATGTTTTGCATTTTATGCGGAGAGCCATAACTTTCCTTCAACATTTAAACACGAAATACTTTGAAAATACCACTAAAACGTTAATTTAACTATCATGGAATCAACCAAAACGTTACAATCGTTAGCCTGATGATATTACAGCCATTATTTGTATAAGCGAATGTTTACAAGAGCATCTCTCAGATTGCCGAGTTTACGCAACTAGATGATACTGAGCAGGGATTCGACGGGATTCAATGCAGCGAATTTGCTGTGTGACGTCAGTTTATTTTATTTCGTAGTGCGATATCTTAGCTTTGTTCATGACGTCACTTGTTAGGTTTTAGATATAATAATAATAATAAATAATAATAATTTATTTGACACAGAACAGGTTACATTTGAACAGATATACAAGACACATTAAAATTTTCTTATTTTTATACTGAAGGCATCTGTGTCTGAACTAGATAAACATATCTGTATCTCAGACATCAGCGCTCTTCCTTATGATGACCATTATATTACAAACTTAGTTAGACATATTAATAATACGAGGTATAGGTATCATTACACAGAGAAAGAAAAAATATATATATATATATTGTATGGAATGTTTTAGTTAGCTTTTGTACAAAACTATACGAAACACCAAGAGTTTCTCTCGATACAAAGTAAGGCATAAGAATAACGTTTTCCCAAGCTATCTTTAATAACAAATGTTTTGTTGTGAGGAAAAACATTCTTGTAGTTGGCGTGTTAACACTTCGAGCCTGCCACATATTGCAAATTATCTTTTGATAGATTATTTATTGTGTGTGTGTATTATGTATAATGTTCTGGTATAGATAGATATAATAGATTGAATACTCTTTATTATGTAAACCATAAAAATCCATACTAATATTATAAATGTGAAAGTAACTCTGTCTGTCTGTCTGTTACGTTTTCACGCCTCGCTGAACCGATCGTCATGAAATTTTGCAGAGTTATAGCCTGGGATATGGGATATAGGCTACTTTCTTACCCGATAACCGAAATCCACGCGGGCAGAGCCGCGGGCAAAAGCTAGTTACAGATATAAATGCAGAAATTTTACATAAGGTTACATAATGGGCAGTCTTATCGCTAAATGCGATAAGATAGATAGTATAATGAGCATCACTTTGGCTTAAATCCTAACTAGAACACAATTTAAGTTTGTAGGATAAAGGAACAACATAAAGGACTTAATTTTGTGTGAGGATTAAACCCGGCCAACATTTGGTTAAGCGCTTACACAAAATGACATTCACGTCCGCCCCGATATATTAAATCTTTCTTGCAGCCAAAACACAACACATGTGTTACTACGACAACAAACACGGCGCGACTATAAATTTTTAATTAACTGCCAACGTTTTTTTATCATTTTACGACAAGTTCGCAAACGTGTTTATGCGAATATTTATTTATATAAAATGGAATGTTTTGACTTTTTGAGCAATGCGGTATTTGTATCATTAATAGTTTCTGCTGCTATAATGTTTCGTACAGAGTTTCTTTCGATATGGAATTAGACTCCATTCAGACTGTCGTTTGCAGTTGCGCATACTGATTATCAAAACTTATAGGTACCACAAACTACTATACTTTACTACTACTTAAACTTTATACTTAGATCACAAATCATCTGCCTAGCCTTTTCCCAACTACGTTGAGGTCGGCTTCCAGTCTAACCGTATACCAGCTGAATACCAGGGGCCTTACTCCCGAAAGCGATTCGAGTTTGATTTTGATTCCGATTCGATTTCGTTTCTGGGGCCTTACTCCCGACAGAATCGAGTTCTGAATCAATCGAATTGGGTTCGAATTAAATTCCGATCCATACTCTTGAATCCGACACTAGCGCCCGATCGTGCGGTGGTTCGAAGCGAAACTAACTTCGGTCAGTTTTTAAGTTTTTAATCGAGTAAGGATCAGAAACGAAATCGAATCGGAATCAAAATCAAACTCGAATCGTTTTCGGAAGTAAGGCCCCTGATCCGAACTCGATATAAAACTCACGACGCACGAAAAAAAACTCTCTTTTGTCAATTTCTTATCTAATTGTGAGAAAACTTGAAATAATCGAAACATTAAGTCTGTGTAACTATAAAAGTACAGTTTTCATGGTGCTAAACCATTCGTGTGAGTCACAGCAGCTGTTAATAGTTTCATAATTTTTGTGCTCTCCAAAATATAGTTTATTTCGCCGTTGGTTTACTTAATGAAGATATTGTACAAACATTAAATAAAATTTTTGATTATATTTCAAGGATAGCTGAAGACTTATTTGTGATCTTTAAATTTCTTGATATGATTTGCTAAATAATAGGAAAAAATATATTACTGACGAGTTTAAAACAAAAAAAAAGGATTTTTCAATATTATTTTTCTGCAAAATTTTGTAATGAAGTTAAAAAAGTGGTTCCACCACATGCAAGTAGACCATAAAATGATGTTGATGATATTGTTTAATGTTCAAAATCAAAAGTAGTTTCTTGTAGAATGATGATCAAATGTCAGTCTCGCGTCATTTTTCGGAAAACTTGTTGCGAATATTAGTGATTTAACGTGAATACTTAATTTTTTTGGAAAATCCCTTTCAGCCACATGCAAAACAAAGAACATTACTATTCAAATCACAAATAATTTTGTTTAAATTATTTTTCCCTTTCTCACAAACAATGAACAAAATTGATCAAAATCAGTATATTTCGTGCACGGCCTCTTAAATAGTAATATAGATACAGCTATTACAATTATTATTAGCCATAGTCGAATTTAATATGTAGTTACCGATTAGACTAAAAACAAATCAAAATAATTAATGGATTAAATATAAATCTCTCGCAAATCATAAAATGAAGATATGATAAACTAAACGACTGCACGCTAAGGGCGACCATTAGACCAACGGAAGGCTTCGTTCATACTGATCCTTAGTCCTTTTTTTTTAATATGGTATCTCTGAGTTGACCTTGAGAGGTCGTGACTCCTTAACCGGACTTTCCTGTGGCTGCCTTAAGCAAAACATAAAGCCTTCAACCAAGGCATAAAACTTATAAACTAAACGACTGCACGCTAAGGGCACCCCCTGTGGGATACGAACCTCATATTAGGGCAGCGTCGGGGGGAGGACAGCAAGGTGGAACAGGCTGTATCAAAACTGGGTTATGATTATTTGTCGGGGAATTTAAAGATACAGGCTCAGCTGCGGCGCGGGCTGGCGCTTCGTCGAGCAAGGGCGGGGATGGACGACATTACTACGACGCTAGACCCTTAAGGCGGATACAGACATTGTGAGGCATGCGCCGCGCACGCCTCGCAACGCACGCCTCGATATAAATTATGCGTTAATTATGTTATCAATTATCGTGCCTCACCACGAATGAACGTCCACATATTGCGAAGCATGCGATGAGCGCCGTGCGCTGCGCATGCCTCGCAATGTCTGTATCCGCCTTTACACGTGTGCGAATGTGTGCGTGCGTAGATTTGTAATGTGACGACAATTTTCTCCCACAATCAGTATAACTAATTTAATAAATGAAAAATGTTTTATACATAATTGTAAAAAATTTGTGTATGTACCTGTTATGGTTAAAGGCTCCTACAAACAGGCGGGACACGCGACACGACACAAAGGAACAGCTGACGAGCGATGTCTTTGGGTCGCGTCGCGTGTCGCGCCTGTTTGTAGGAGCCTTTACACATAATATTCTAATTCCCGGATTTAACGCAACCCAGCAAACACACCCCGTGTTTGCTGGTGTGTTAATTCCGGAACACGTTGTATATACACAAAGATTCAAGTTTTTGTCAACCAAAAACAAAAACATTGTATCAATGTTATGAGCAACCCAGAAACAACATTCCATTGTAAAAACGTTTCCGGACATGTGGTTTAATTACAAATCCCGCGTCGTGTGTACTCGGCGACAATTACGGCAATTTAGTCGCACCCTTGTTAATTATGGACGCGCCTATCTATCACACACGAGTTAATCGATGGACATCACCGCCGGTTGGATACTGACCAAAACTGAGATTGGTACCATCTGAAATGTAATTGCGCTTTCAAATTTCCTGCGGGATAATTGCATTTCACAATTACACTAGCAATGGCTTTCATTTTGACAATTCAACAATATTCATTGCGTTCACTGAAAGAAATGTTTGGATAACTGTAACAAAAGTGTTGGTTGGTGTTTACACAAAAATTGTGACTTGCGAACTACATACGAGTATATAGATGTTATCTGTTTTGCAAACTACAAATCAGTTTTGTTTTTCCTTATAACTAAAGTTGAGTTATTTTTGAAGTAACTTAATTAGTTCGGCTAATTATTTATTTCAGTGTTGTATACGTTGTTGAGCAAACAAATTTTTCGAACATATGAATCAATGGATTAGCAATATCCATCAAAATCATTCAGATTGTAATTGAATGTGCAATTAAGCACATGAGGTTGCAAATAAGGTGCGAAAAAGTATTTGCCTCTGTCCAGATTCCAAAAACTGAAGATAGCCGTGAAGCCGTACTTTGCATTCGTAACTTGTAAGTTGTCAGTTGTCACATATTGTGGTATATGTGGTGGCGTGTGTGTTGGATCATTAAGTTCCCTTCAAAATGGTTGAGCTAAATGGTGCAGATCCATGCGTCATGTTCGTGAACGGGCGCCGTCAGTTGGGACTGGTCATCTCTTAGCTGCCACAGCTTATTTTAATTTATTTGAATTGTTTTAATTACGGACGCTTCTAACGTGCACGTCTTTCTACATTGTTCTCACATGTATAACTTCAACATGAATGATGCAACCCATATTTTGTAACAATATTTTGTTTTAAAAGAGTGTCCGTAGAGTTTCTTACCCGTTCTTCTCCATAGGAACCTACTACGATTTGGAATGGGCAACCAGCTTCATCTTTCTGACTGACCAACCCTTTGACAATTCAAAAGTGCCTGAAATTGGTTTATTTGAAATAAATGCTTTGAGTTTTGAGTTTGAGTTTGAGACATACACCATGAGTATTTTTTATTTTTTTTAAACAAAAATACAGAAACATTCTTAACTAAATACTATTATACTCCATTTATTATAACATTAGACAAATAACTGTTCTCACCCTTTCGTTATTTCGATGTAAACGTTTAATAAACTCCGTTATTTCACGATAAATACAAAACACTGTAATCTATTTACCATTTACATTTAAAAAATAACTCTAAAGTGCAGTAATTTCAACAATATTACACAATAACTGTCATTATTTAGCCGTTATTTGTCTAATGCTATAGTAAATGGAATATAGATACAGACACACTTCATCTTTCTCCCATCCTTATCCCAGTTAAATTAGTGTTGGACACACTTCTGCTAACATTAAATGCTTACGAACCTACGTAACGAATAATATTCGTATTGCAGCATCAAAAGAATTCAGTGCGATGTCGATCATTCTTGTGATCTTATTCATCTATTGACGCCTATGTTCTTTCGCAACGGTATGTTTACGACTGACAAAACACGCTACGCAGTCTGGCGCACTTCAAGCTTATAACAACATAACAGAACATAGCATAACATCATGTCTGTAATCCCCGATGGGTTAGGTTAGGCATAGAAAGAAAAATGAAGAAAGAAAACATGAAGTGATGAATGAATGATGGGGAAGAAATATGGGTGTACTATAATTTCGTCAGATAATGTATAAGTCCCTTGTAATGGCCTATTGCCATCAACCGGGCACAAATCCAGACTCCGGGCTGCTACTGATAAATTCCTGATGGACAAACCCAATAACACTTTGCCCAACCTGGGAATCGAACCCAGGAGGCTTAGCAGTAGCGCTTGCGACCATTAGGCCGATGAGACTGCTTCTTTCATACTGATCCTTAGTCTTTTTAGGGTTCCGTAGCCAAATGGCAAAAAACGGAACCCTTATGGATTCGTCATGTCTGTCTGTCTGTGTGTCCGTCCGTATGTCACAGCCACTTTTTTTCGAAACTATAAGAACTATACTGTTGAAACTTGGTAAGTAGAGGTATTCTGTGAACCGCATTAAGATTTTCACGCAAAAATAGTAAAAAAAACAATAAATTTTGGGGGTTCCCAATACTTAGAACTGAAATTCAATTTAAAAAAAATCATCAAACCCATACGTGTGGGGTATCTATGGATAGGTCTTTAAAAATGATTTTGAGGTTTCTAATATCATTTTTTTCTATACTGAATAGTTTGCGCGAGAGACACTTCCAAAGTGGTAAAATGTGTGTGTGTGTCCCTGTAACTTAGAAGAGAATGACAAAACTAAAAAAAAAATATGATGTACAGTCAGTTACCAAAATTAGCTGGGGTCAGCCTCCCTTTGCTCAAATGGTTGAGGTTTTTTTACTAACAAATCGTACGATTTTAATTTTTTGTCTTGTTTTGGGTAGATTTCGTATAGGCGTTTAAATTAAATTAAGAATTATAAAGTTCTATCGATCCGTATTCTAAAAAATCACAACCATTTATGCAAGGGGTTCAGCTAATTGTGGTAACTGACTGTACATTACCATGTAAACTTCCACCGAAAATTGGTTTGAAAGAGATCTAGTAAGTAGTTTTTTTTTTTTAATACGTCATAAATCGTAAACCGCGCTTGCTGCTACGGAACCCTTCATGGGCGAGTCCGACTCGCACTTGGCCGCTTTTTTTAGTTTGGTATCTCGGAGTTGAAAAGTGCGGTTAAGGAGTCACGACCTCTCAAGGTCGTGACTCCTTAACCGCACTTTTCTGTGCGTAAAGCCTCCAGCCAAGGCATAAAACTTATAAACTAAACGACTGCAGGCTAAGGGCACCCCCTGTGGGGTACGAACCTCGGCTTAGGGCAGCGTCGGGGGGAGGACAGCAAAGGACAGGCTGAATCAAAACTGAGTTATTATTATTAAACGGAGAGGTCATCCTTAGTCCCAACTCGCACACTTTTTTATATACCTATTAGCTGCAAGGTTACAGTTTGTCCGAAAAGTGCTACGATACTGTCAAGCTTATAATTCTCAATAAAATTGTGCAGAAAGGACATTTCTTTAATAGGAACAATTATTACACTGGCTTTAAGACCTGATTTGAAGTATGTTTTATATGGTGAAATCAAGAATGCTACTGGTTTTTTCGTATCAGCTCTAGTTTATGAGACAAAAAAAGCAATTTTTGTAAAAATATCTATTTATTTTGGCTTTAATAAACATGAAGAAATGGTCTTTTGAGTGATTTTCTCGAATGAAATTGTCCCATTAATATTTGGTGATTCCACAGCAATAATCTGCCATCTGCCTTGATATATATTCTCTATACTCTTTACATCTTGGTGCAGTCGTCATAATGATCTTTTTGTTCTCGTCAAATCATAGGCATTCCAAACTTTAAAGACTACGGGTTCCTTTATCCCGTTGTTGTCGCAAATATTCAATGCATATTTTGCATACACTATGACCCACAATTTATCTTGGTTTCGAATTTCAATGCCGAAGTAAGCAAAATACAAGCGAATCACAGTGTCTGTAATCGAATTTCGCTGATCTTTCATTATGTATGCACTACAAACATAACAAAACATATCAGGATCGTTAACACAACATCTACACGTACTAGCCATAATTAAATAATAAGATAAATATGTTCAATGTTATTGTAAGAATGACTGTTTACGAACAAGACTGGCAAAAATTCAAAATTCTGGGTAATTCGATTTGACAATTTAACTTATTTATTATAGCTGTTGAGTTAAATTGACGTATGTCAACATGCTTTTTTATATTTTTTATTCTAGTATGAGTTTGCTCTTGGCTTTAGTCTAGGTCTGGATGACAGAGACAAAGTCTACGATGGAGTGAGCTTACCCAGAAGAAGCCTGTTCACTCTCACTTTGAATAGATTAGGGTTGTATGCGTTCGGAAACACAGACGCAGGCAGAGAGTTCCACTCCTTTGCTGCGCGCATTATAACTACACATTTTTGCTGTACATTTTTTTTTTTAAATTGCCGCAGCTCCTGTTTATGCCAGTGGTCGTTATGGTAGGTAACGTACCATAACGACCACTGACATAAACAGGCCCAACGGCAATTTTTTTTTTTTTTTGTAGGCTTGTGTTATCTTAACTAGTTATCTATACATCTATACAAATAAATAAAATTGATGTGACTGTTTGTAATGTCAAAATAACAGCCTTTTACTAAATTCATATACGGTACTTACAACAAAAAAAAACATTAAAAAAAATTCAAATTTTTGTTTTTCTGTCTGTCTGTTCCGGCTAATCTCTGAAAGGGCCGGACCGATTTTGACGGGACTTCCACTGACAGATAGCTGATGTTATAAGCAGTAACTAAGGGTACTTTTATTTTAGAAAAAGCAACGCGGGCGAAGCTACGGGCAGTAGATAGTCTGCCATAAAAAATACAAATCACATTAAATTAACGACACTTTCATTTAGGCTAAAAGTATTTTTTTAACTGTTTACGATGTCTCAGACATCTGTTGATAGTGTCCCATAAATCACAAATTTTACTGCTTTTCACAATGGTCATTAGGATAGTTTTATTTAACTACTAGCTTTTGCCCGCGGCTCCACCCGCGTGGATGTCGGTTATCGCATAAAAAAGTAGCCTATGTCCTTTCCCATATCCCAGGCTATATCGTTGACGGCACGGTTGGCGGAGTGGTTAAGCGATTGACTGCTGCGCTGCGTGTCGCGGGTTCGATTCCCGCACGGAACAAATATTTGTTTGATCTACAAGTAGTTGTTCTGGGTCTGGCTGTTTGTGTATGTGAGTTTAAATGTTTGTAAACGCACCCACGATACAGGAGAAATTCCTAGTGTGGGGCAACGTTTTATAAAAAAAAAGAAAAGAAAAGAAATATCTCTGACAAATTTCATGACGATCGGTTCAGCGGTTTAGGCGTGAAAACGTTACATACAGACAAACAGAGTTACTCTCACATTTATAATATTAGTATGGATATATTTTTATTTTATTTTATCGTCGTACATACTATACTGTGTAGTATATACTAAGTATAGATTATTTCAGTGCTGTCTGTCTGAAGAGACGGCGTGCCTACTTCAGGATTCTACGCTATTTGGCGCACCGGTAGCAACTGCCGCATTCCTGACCTATATAAGAATTTAGAATACCTTGTTCCGCAATTCCCAGAATAAACTAAAGGTATCAAGTGTACGATGTGAATTATATTTAAAAAAGCGTCCAAGTGCGAGTCGGACTCGCCCATGAAGGGTTCCGTAGCAGCAAGTAACATAATAAAATTTCTTGTAGTTCGTTGTAACTTTGATCGATGTTTTAATAATAGTGTATTTTTTTTTTTAAGTAAGTTATTGATAATAATTAATATTTACTTAGGCACCTATTATAGATTTATTATTAGAAAATAATGGTTCACGGTGTATGCATAAGGTTACGAGTATGTTTATAAAATTAAATGTTTATTTTTATATTTGAGTTGATTGAATGAAAGGTTTTGCGGTTTACGATTTATGACGTATTAAATAAAACAGGTATGGGTTTGATGAAAAAAAAAAATTGAGTTTCTGTTCAAGTATGGGGAACCCCCAAAATGTATTGTTTTTTTTTTCTATTTTTGTGTGAAAATTTTAATGCGGTTCACAGAATACATCTACTTACCAAGTTTCCACAGTGTCGTTTCAACGGTTCTTATAGTTTCGGAAAAAAGTGGCTGTGACATACGGACGGACGGACAGACCGACAGACATGACGAATCCATAAGGGTTCCGTTTTTTGCCATTTGGCTACGGAACCCTAAAACCGGCCAGGTGTATGGTAGACCACGCACAATGAAGGGTTTCGTAGTTGGGATGAATTTATCCCACGAACAAACTTAACATTGTTTTTTAAAAACATGTTCCCATACATTCCAACTGTAAATGTAAGTTGGTCGACTATTACGTACTCGGTAACTTGCAAAGCCTACTTAGCTGTAATAGTTTTCCTTTTAACTTCATTATATATACTACTGCTGTACATTTTTCTCATATCCAAATACAACCATGTAGGTGGCAGGGGGGGGATACTTGACTCTAGCAAAATTTTACATTTTAAAGCTTAATATTATGCAAACGAATCCCTGAATTGAAAAATTACTTCCACAGACCCCCAATTTTTTTGAACGACCTATCCAGCGATACCGCACAACGTGGGAAAGACGAAAAAAAAAAATATCGTCCCCACTTTACATGCAAGGGAGACCATTTTTTTTTTCCATCTTTTAATTTACTACTTTGTCGGCGTGACTAATATGTTTACCCATGCCAAATTACAGCTTCCTAGTACTAAGAGTCTCTGAGCTAAGCCCTGGAGACAGACAGACGGACATGGCGAAATTAGAAGGGTTCCTTGTTGACGACGGAACCCCAAAAAAGAACGAGGGCGCAAGATATGGTTCTCCTGAGACTGAATAATGCGAATGCCAAAACAATGGAATAGAACTAAACGATAATTTCCTATTATTGCAAAGGTTAGGTACTTTAATATCAAAATGTTAGTCTCTCCTCGCTTCGAGCGATTCACAATGCTTCCACAGAACAAGTTTACGGCTTCAGGCTTCAACCGCATGGCGTGAAACTGTAGGTACTGTTACTAAGCCGACCCCGTTTGTCTTTTTAAAAAAAAAACAATAATTCTACTGGAACCACTTTAATTCACCACAGTACAAAAACACACACACACAAGTTCTTGGGTACTTATATTTTGGTAATGTCCCTCTTAATTGCTCCCTTAATTTGGGCACACTAGATTACGCGACGGCGTCCAAAATCTAACTAACTGAATTATACATATTATTTCTATGCACTGGGTAAAAATGCAACATCAGTACTTTAGTAAAGGAAAATACACTGTTTATAAGTTAAAAGCTGACTTAGGCTTTATTGCCTTGTAATAAGGGTTATAACAGCTCCCCCTTTTAAACGAAGCTTTATCTCATCAAGATGAAGCGAAGTGAGATTGAAGTTTGTTTATTAAGAGAGACACTTTACAGCTTTTAATACATTAAATATAAAAGTTACATAATTTTGAATGAAAATTGACAACATAGTGAATTAATAGTTTTACATTACATTAAAAGTTTAGGTTTCTATTAGACGGAAACTTGACTTTATTAACCTTACTAGTAGATTTATAATTTGGGTAATGAATAGGCAAAGACTGAACTGACTTGTTGTCTTCTTCAGAAGTTGAAGATACTTCTGTCATCTCAATACTATTTGAAATTTTGGACTTGCGTTTGGTATTTTGATTATAACATTGATTAAATATTTGCACGCAGCATCCAGCATTAGAAGAATGTTTGTTCTTAAAATATCTATATAATTTATAAACTAAGTATAAAAATAAACACACAATTAGAATAATTATAAGTAAAAGTAGAATAGTAAGGGCCATATTTAATAAAATGAGATTCCTTTTCCAAATTATTCAATTCTTGCTCTAAACTATCCATTTGGTGAGTTGCATATTTGAGAGAATCTAAGTTAATTTTACTCAAAGAGATTGGCGACAAATGTGGTAAACTTTTATTGAATATGTCCTTCTTACAGCAGTCATCTGCTGTTATATCAAAGCTTATATCTAAAGGAGACTTAGTAAATAAAGAATAAGAACTAGTCGGTAACAACTGAACAGTTTTAGAATACCCAATACAATTAGGCAATAGTTTTACAATTCCTGTACCTGTAATTAAATGGTCATTAATGTTTTCATCACATTTAATAGTCAATTTATTTGTATTTGATTGAACATATATCCATTTGTTATTTCTTAATTTTTGCCAAATATCAATTTGACCATACAATATTTTAGCATTGCATTCTGTAGGTAATGACAATATTACCTCAGTTAAGATTTTAGATTCACAATTAGGGTTACTTACACATGAGTATATAGTATTTAATTCACAGATAGAAAAATTACTATTTATTACTTTACATTTATCAAGAGTGTCCAACATAGCATAATGCATCCTGTCATCACTTAATGCAATATAAGAATTAGAAGGTTGAATTAAAGCAAATGTATTATGTGAGTCATCGTGAGGTGTAGGTAGGGGTATATTTTTATAGGTCATGAACTTATCAGGAGTGATCAAAGGGATCTGTAATATAAAAATGACCTTATTATTGTAATAATAGGAACTAAATTCGGAAACATCAATAATAGAATGAATATTTTGAATGGTTAAGGGAACTGGAAAATCTAACCTTTTGCTTACTTGACTACTATGCTTAGTTAATTCTAAATAAAGATTTAAGGGACTTATAACACTAGGATGTAGTACATTAACCTTAGAAAATAAAATAGAATTTAGTGTAGTATCTAGTAAATTAGTTATAGCAAGTAAAGAACCTTCGATAGTGTTAAGAAGGTTGTTTAACTTTGAAGTATATATTAATTGATTATCGGTCTTCGTAATTTGGGAAAATATTACGTTCATCTGATTAATTTGGGCGTTTAATTTCATCTCATTTTGATTAAGTTTGTAAATAGTAGTGTTAAAATTATTTATAGTAGACTTGATAATGTGAATGTTATCTCTCATTAAATGAAATATTTCTGTTTCACTCTTTTTGCACGATTCAATTGCAGCATCATATTTTCTGGCGTCATCTGCATCTAATGTGCCGAAAAATAACTTTAAGATTTCACCTCCGAATTCTAAAGATCGTTTAACTTTACTTGGCAATTGATTAGAGATGATATGCGATAATGATTGCAATTTGATAGAACTAGATTTGATTAAAACTTCGATAGGGCTAGACATGTCTTTGCATGTATCTAACTCTTGTGGTTGAATCTTGTTGCACAAATTTAAAGTGTCGTGTAACAGAGATTCGATTTTATTAAGATAAGGTTCTAAAGAAACTAAATCTACGTGGGTGATCACTTTCCAATGATCAGTATAAAAATTTATATTAGTAGTAGGTTCAAAATAAATCCCGGGGCTATGATAGATTGGGATGATGCTTGATTCGGTGCGGCTGAGGCATAAAGTGCCATGGCAGCACGTTATTCTGAAAATAAATATAGTACATAGGTTAAGAAGTAGAAGGCTTAATTTGATTGGTATGGTGTTTAATAGCCTTGCGACCTACTTGTAAGGTTACATTGTGCTTGTTATGAACTTTGATAATTTTATAAGGGCCTTTCCATATAGGCGATAAGGCCTTACGGAGCCTATGATGTTGTTTGAGATAAACCATATCTCCTACTTTATAAGTTACGTCACGGGAGTTGGCATCATAGTATTGTTTTGATTTTTCTTTACTGTTTATAATGTTTTGAATGGCTTTCTCGCGACTAAAGCGCATTCTATATTGTAAAGCTCGAATATATTCGTTGTATGTATTACCAGAGCTTTCATATAACGAGTTTGGAATGGATGGTTTATAACCATATAATAACTCGTGAGGAGTAAAGTTAGTCGTACTATGAGGTGTAGTATTATAAGCTAGAATTGCGGTGAATAAATAACAATGCCAGTCGTTCTGGTTCTCGTTAACAAAGGATTTTAGGTATTCTTTTAAAGTAGCATGTGAGCGTTCAAGAGCTCCATTGGTTTGTGGATGATACGGAGTAGTAAAAAGGGCCTTGACCTTTAGTATTTCGGTCAATTGTCTAAATAATTCGGATGTGAAACATGTACCTAAATCTGTTAGAATGGTTTTGGGAAAACCGAAAAGAGACATAAAATGAACAAGGTTTCTGGCTATTTCTTCACTAGTAGCCGTAACCATTGGGTAAGCGCTAGTGAATTTAGTTAAGTCATCTTGTAAGGTTAGGATGAATCTAAAGTTTTGATAGCCTGCATCGGGTAAAGGACCTACGACGTCAAGGGCTAATCTTTCAAACGGCCTAGTAGATGTGGAAGTTATCTCCATCGGAGCTTTATTTGATTTCCTTAAAGGCTTATTAATTTGGCAAAGCTTGCATTTCTTTACATATTGTTCGATATCAGACCGCATGCCTTTCCAATAGTAGGCAGCTTTAATACGCGAATACATTCGTTGTGACCCTGGGTGACCAGCTATAACAGAGTCGTGGTTTTCTTTTAATATTTTAGGAACTTCTACAGGAGTAGGATAAATTAATTGATTTTTATATACGTGAACTTTTATATTGGTATCGTGGAAAATATAGGAAATCATATTATAGATTTTAGTATACGTAAGTTTTGAAAATGGGTCCGTGAAATCTGGTAATGCAAGGTTGGTAATATTTTGGCAATCAATTAGTAAGTTTCTAAGCTTAATTAGTAAGATATAAACATCTTTATAATTAGTTTCTTCATAGTGATGTACTTTTGTAAATAGAAAATAGTAGGTTTTATTTTTGTCATTAACACATTGTATTGTAAGTGGCTCGCGTTCGGAATTCAGTAGATCAGCAGAATTATCGAGCTGCGATAATATTTCCTCGCAATGAGGCATAGAGCAGTCAAAGTCTAAAGAGACTGGACAAGCAATTGTGTTTAACTTAGATAAGTGTAGTCCTTGGATACACTCTTCGATGATAGTATTTGGGACTGGGAGTTGATTTGTAAATTGAGCCTTGAAATAGTGTTCGTAAGAAAAATTATTTAAATTGTTTACGTCAATAGCATTGATAGGGCAACGGGATAGCGCATCGGCGTTAGAATTGAGACGACCTTGTTTATAAACGATTTCGTAATCGTATTCCTCAAGTTTGAGGCGCCAGCGAATGAGTCTACTACCCGGATCTTTTACATTAAATAGCCACACGAGGGGCCTATGATCAGTTATTATTTTGAATCTATTACCATATAAATATGGTCGAAAAGTTTTAACGGCGAATATAATAGCTAATAACTCTTTTTCCGTAGTTGAGTAATTACCTTCAGGCTTATTTAGAGTGCGCGACGCATAAGCGATCGGCTTATCTTTGCCGATGGGACCTTGAGACAATATTGCGCCAATGGCAAAGTTACTTGCATCAGTAGTAACATTGAAAGGCTGTGAGAAGTCAGGGTACTGTAGAAGAGGGGCAGTAATTAATTTTTCTTTTAGAATATCGAATGAATGCTGTTGTTCTGTGTCCCAGTGGAACACAACATCCTTTTTTAATAGAGACGTAAGTGGTTTAGTTAACTTAGAAAAGTTTTCAATGAATCGGCGATAGTAGCCTATTAGGCCTAGAAATGACTTAATATTTTTAGGATTTTTAGGAACTGGAAATTGCGATACAGCGTTGACCTTTTCAGGATTTGGAGATACACCTTTATCGGTGATAATATGGCCAAGGTAAGTTACTTCATGCCTTAGGAACTCGCATTTGTCTGGTTGGAGTTTTAAATTGTATTCACGAAATTTGTCGAATACTAATTGTAATTTTTGTATATGATCTTGTAGATTTTGACTGTAAACTATACAATCGTCAAGATAGATATAGCAATGAAGGCCTTGTAAGCCTGACAACACAGTGTTCATAAGACGCTGAAACGTGGCAGGGGCATTTTTCAGCCCGAAAGGCATTCTGGTAAATTCATAATGACCAGACATGTCTGAATTTGTGTTAACTGTGAAACCTGTTTTAGGCGCGTCCTTGGGACAAGTTTTCAGTTGATGAAAACCACTTGTGAGGTCTAGCGTACTGAAATATTTAGAGTGACCTAATTGGTCTAAAATATCAGTGATAAGAGGCAGTGGATAAGATTCGGAAACAGTGACGTCATTAAGACGTCGATAGTCAATGACTATCCTCCACTTTTGTTTGCCGGAAGCGTCCATTTTTTTCGGGACTACCCAAACTGGGGCGCTCCAAGGCGAAGTTGAATGTCGAATAATATTTTGGTCTAGCATTTTACGAATTTGGGAATCGACTTCCTCCTTGTGGCATTCAGGGAAACGATATGATTTGACATTAATAGCTGGGGCATCACCTGTGTTAATAGTATGCTCAATAGCATTCGTGAAGGTTAAGGGTTCACCTTCGACATGAAAAATATCCGTATAGTGGGAGCAACATTCTAAGAGAGTCTTTTTCTCTTCATCATTTAGATGAGAGCAACGGATAAGATTTAGTACTTTATTTATGCGATCACTTTTCGAACCGGAAATAGCATTTATATTATAAGAGTTACTAAATGAACAATCAAGTTCAAGGGGCGTCGCTGTTACTTGATAATCTTTTATTTCAATGTCACACTCTGTAGTGTTTAAAATGGTCACGTTTGTTTTCCCATTTGGTTTAATTGAGACAATGCAATTAGCGACATAAACGCCTTCACGTAAGATATGATCTAGTATGAGAGCTTCATTGTTGTGATATAGTTTAGGAGAGTAATTCGATACTGTGCATTCGATAACTACTTCTGATCGAGCTGGAATATTATATGAAGGTTGAGTATAAATAATAGGAATAGAATGATTTAATATGGAAATTGATTTTGAGGAGTAATCGATGTTTGTTTTAAAATAACTGCAAAAATCGCTACCGATTATTCCATCATAATTAATAAGATTGATGTCATCTTTAGTAACATGAAACTTGTACTTATGTATATTATCCGATAAATTGAACTCCATTTGGAAGGTACCTAAAGTTTCAACTGGAGTTTCAGAACTATTAATGCCCTTTAATTTGACAGTTTCGGTAGATAGATTTGGAAGTTTTTGTAAACAGGACTCTTTAACAATACTAATGGTTGATCCTGTATCAATAAGAAAACATAACTGTTCACAAGCGTGATTAGTATGTAGATAAGTATGAGGTAAAGCTACCTTTTTACAATAGTCATTAATTTCGTATATAGGTTTAGAATTAGTATAAGATGCTTGTAATTTTTCGGTACATAAGTGACATTTTGTTTTATCAGTAGGCGTAGTCGAACTCAGTTTAATTGACTGAGATGAAGATTTGATAGTACTCATCTCTTTAGGATTAGATGCAAATTTAGTAGAACCCATCTCTATTGGATGAGATGCGAATTTAGTAGAACTCATCTCTTTTGGATGAGATGCGAATTTAGTAGAACTCATCTCTTTTGGATGAGATGCGAATTTAGTAGAACTCATCGCTTTTGGATGAGATGCGAATTTAGTAGAATTCATCTCTTTTCGATGAGATGCGAATTTAGTAGAACTCATCTCTTTTGGATGAGATGCGAATTTAGTAGAACTCATCGCTTTTGGATGAGATGCGAATTTAGTAGAACTCATCTCTTTAGGATGAGATGCGAATTTAGTAGAACTAGTATAAGAATTAGCATAGGTCGTGTCATTTATAACTCTGTTCGATTTTGGCAGACACGGTACCAAAATCTCGCTTAGTTTAAATTATCGTCATTAATTTTAGTCATACTTTCACACCTGTGTATAGGTGCGTCATTAAAGTTAGTAGGTGCCGAGTTACGGTCACGTTGTGCATTGTCAGCGGCTTGCCGTTGCTTCATATTATATTGAAGCTTGCGACACTCTTTGATCACATGACCAGCATTTTTACAATAATTGCAAATTTTAGGGTTACTTTCGAGATTAGTATTAGAATTAGGAGACGGTGAATTATTATAAATTTTAGAATCTCGATAAGGCTTTTTATTCTTAAAACATTCTGATGAATTATGACCCGGCTTGTTGCAAGTAGAACACTGTTTGGGAGTTTTTAGATTAGATCTAGATAAGTTGTATAATTTTTCTTCATCAATAGCATACTGTATAGCTTCATTGAGATTAGAGGGATTTTTGCAACGGACAATAGTCGATATGGAAGGGTTTAACCCTAACATAAAGGTGTTTAGGGCAAGGTCCTCCATGGCTGCTATTCTGCCAGGCAGTTCCTTGTCATTTTTGCAACTATAATGTATGTCTGACTGTATACGAGTCAATATTGACTCCACCCTTAAAGAATAAATAGTGACATCTTCATTGGATAATTGCTTACAGTGTTGCAGATCTGATAATAAATGTGTGGCGTGCTTTTTCTCCCCAAAAGTAGCCTTCAGGAAGGTCTTTAGCTCCGACCACAATGAAAATGACTTAAGGCTGCATGCAACCTGTGCTTTACCTTCTAGCTGTGAAATGACAAATTTACATAACACGGTTTGTTGGTCTGAAGAAGCCAAACACATGGCATTCTCACAATTTGTAAGAAATGCAGGAAGGGTTTCCCTGTCACCATTATAAGGCTTAATAAATTTGGTTAAAAAGGATAGTGTAATTTTGTCGGACATTTCCTTTGATTCGGGTAACTCTTGTTTAACAGTCATAAAAGATTATGATGTGTTGGACAAAATTAAGTTAACAGTTAAATAACAATGTTGGAATAATAAGAAATAGAAAAAGACAAAACAATTAAACTCAGTGAAGATAGAAAAACAATATAGTGTTAAACTATATGTAAAATTATATGTATATCAAATATAGAGACACGAATTCAGAGACACTTTGAATTAAAAAAATGGTAGTTCACAAGAAACACTCACAGTAACACGATAATTGTTGACACCTGCATTATTGGGTGCTCAGCGGGAACTCGGAGTCCGGAGTCACGTTGCGCTGTGACGTATCGGAATTGAATTTTCACACGGTTGGTTGACTGTGGAATTTCTTGAGTTTGAAGGTTGGTGAGTTAGACCTGGGGCTGCTGGTGATGTTGATGCCGTCTGGAGCGGACTCACACTATACAGTGGAGGCTGACTGTCGTCCAAGTGTCGATGTGGCTGGAGCGGGCTCAAGCTGCAGAGCTGAGGCTGACCGTCGTCCAATTACTGATGTGGCTGGAGCGAGCTCAAGCTGAAGGGCTGAGGCTAACCGTCGTCCAAGTAGTGACGCAGGCTTGACCTTGGGTTAAGTCTCACTGTCGATCAATTGAACAGGGGGCTTAGGTTCGGAATGCCAGTGTCTGTTTGACTCAACGTCGTAAGACTTCGTCTCTGGCATCCCACTTCTGACACCAATTTGTTACTAAGCCGACCCCGTTTGTCTTTTTAAAAAAAAAACAATAATTCTACTGGAACCACTTTAATTCACCACAGTACAAAAACACACACACACACAAGTTCTTGGGTACTTATATTTTGGTAATGTCCCTCTTAATTGCTCCCTTAATTTGGGCACACTAGATTACGCGACGGCGTCCAAAATCTAACTAACTGAATTATACATATTATTTCTATGCACTGGGTAAAAATGCAACATCAGTACTTTAGTAAAGGAAAATACACTGTTTATAAGTTAAAAGCTGACTTAGGCTTTATTGCCTTGTAATA
The DNA here is from genome assembly GCA_947523025.1 of Dryobota labecula. NCBI lineage: Eukaryota > Metazoa > Arthropoda > Insecta > Lepidoptera > Noctuidae > Dryobota > Dryobota labecula. The sequence goes on along the minus strand of OX383287.1, from coordinate 17,884,657 downwards.
AGGGTTATAACAGTACCTACGTGTACTTACTGCTAAACTTCGACTTTCAGAACATTTCGATTTGTCAATCGCTGTTTTGTGCGACGTTCCTAAAAGCATTTAGAAAGAAAGAAAGAAAGAAATAAAAGAAAGAAAAATAGGTTTATTTGTCACAGAAACACGTGCACGTGCATTTAGCGAACTTCGTTTGAGTGACAAACAAAGAGATTGAGAACATTTAAATAAAATATGATATCATCCATCTACAACGTTTATTCACTTGTACAAAGCGTGCTTTTCTAAACTAAATGTGTTTAATCATTAATTAAACTATTTTGATAGTATTCTTGTATTGGTCTTTTGAAGAAGCCATTTAAAGGGCGATCATAATCAAGATTTTCATTCAGGATGATACATCGTTTTCAAAAGAGCGAAGTATGACCACGACTTGCTTAATATCTGAAAATGGAAACGAAACCGATGAATATCTTTACTTAAATAATACCATTGGTAACAATATTAATTAATAACCACGGCTGCTGGCGGAGCCGCGCTCTCAGAGCAATCTTTTAAGTGAGGCGCCCGTGACACATTAAACCTTATAGATCGGACCTATTTTGTTGTTCTCTGAGTAAAGTGAGTTCACAAAGAATGCATTATTTGCAATAAGTTACAAAATTTAATTATAATATTATGCTAATTATATTACGTACGTTTCATTCTTCAGATAAATAATGGACACATGTAGTAGTACTTTCATTGTACTGGCAACTTCGCACTTATTAATATTAGGGTAGATTGAAAACTCCCCTGCTACCGCTCCATCCAGCCAGCCGCAACGGCGGCGACCTCATTCTTTTTTTGTGCGCGGCAACAAGCACTCATTCTTCAATACTTTTATTCAGTGATATTTCGTTAAAGTTATCTTCAAATTACTTTCTCATTATGCCTAAGCGTAGCGCTGACAATAAAATTAGTTACTATGAAAATAAAATTAAAAGACTCAAAGAACGTGCAAACAAAAAACGAAGTCGTGTGATTATGTATTCATCTTCGTCGGATTCCGAGAAAAATGAAGGTTAGTTATGATGTATTTTTTTATTAAGTGATTTCGTGTACAAAACTGTATACGTGATACCTGTTATACACTTTTCATGTGGTTCAAAATAAATAATGTAGCATCTCTAAGCTAGCCTGGAGGATATCACTTTGAGGGTATCACGAAGGCATAGCACGATGTGTAAAATATGCCTGGAGGTTGACTGCGGGTCATCACGAGGGTTTAAAAAAAAAAAAAAAAAAAACGCTTTGTCAGTTTGTTTACATTTGAAACGTTGACCGTTTCAGACGGAACCACGCAAGATGATATCACGGCGTCGCAGCTTCACGTTCCAGTTGAATCTCATGACGTTCAAGAAAACATTGAAATAACTCCGGAGGCGCCGATTCAACGAGCGCAGGATGATTCCCCGCAGCTCGATCCGGAATTACTATCAGCGCTGGGCGATACCACGGATGAACAGCCGATTTATGGCGAAAACATACACCACACTTTGGCACAACGTTGGATTCCTTTACTAAAAAAAGGACTTGCCAAGGATCTCAAGGAAAAAATACTTAAAGAGTATCACATACCGGAGAACTGCAAACTCCTTAGGGCGCCTACTTTGAATCCGGAAATTAAGGCTGCGGTTTCAGAAATTATTATCAATCGTGATAAAAATATACAGTTGAGACAAGATCACCTAGGCCTCGGTATAAGCGCGCTTAATAAAGCTATTACCCAGCTTCTTCTAGGAGATGATAAGATTCTGGCTATTAAGATTCTTTCTGATAGTTGTAGGATCCTGACCGACCTACATTATACCGAAACTCAGGTAAGGACAAAACTCATAACTCCCTGTCTGGACAAGTTTTTTACGCCACTTATAAAAGACCACGAAAGAGACGAGACGCTTTTCGGAGAAAAGCTCTCAGAAACCATTAAAGCCTCTAAAGCTATTGAGCGACAAGGATCGCTGATTAAAAAATCCGCGCAAATGGCGACGTCTTTACCCGCACCTACAGCTGGACCATCGACAGCGAGGACTCGGTATTCGGGAAACGGGACTGGCCCCCCTCGTTATGTCTCGGCGAGCAGGGGGGGGCGAGGAGGATATCCACGACCAGCGACAGCATACCGGCGGCAGCCGACGACGACGCGACCTCGAGCGTCCCTCAGCCAGGGCAAGCTCCGTGCCCAGACTCGACGCTAGCGATACAGGTACACGCAGGTCGTTTACAATATTTTTACAAATGTTGGATGAACATCACTAGTAATAGTACAATCTTGAATTGGATTAAAAATGGCTATGTGATACCATTTTCTAAAAAAGTGTACCAACATGTTGTACCCTCTAACACGTTTACGAATGAAGAACAGAAAGATATATCTGTAGCGATCGACAACTTGTTACAATTAGGCGCGATACATGAATGTGTGCCACAATCAGATCAATTTATTTCAAAAATATTTTTAACTTCAAAATCGAATGGCGGAAAACGATTTATTTTAAACTTAAAATTGTTAAATAAATTCGTATCTCAAAATCATTTTAAAATGGAGGACTATAGAACAGCTTGCAAACTAATTCCTAATAACGGCTTTATGGCCACGATCGATTTAAAGGAATCATATTTATTGGTACCAATTAATCCATCACACAGAAAATATTTAAGATTTCAATTTCATAATGAAGTCGGAGAAAATTTAACTTATGAATTCAAAGCCATGCCTTATGGCTTATCATCGGCACCAAGAACATTTACGAAAATTATTGAGAAAGGTTGTGGCTCACCTCAGATATCGCGGCTATTCATCTGTCATATATCTCGACGATTGGTTATGTATTGGCCATACATATACTGAATGTTTAAATAACGTAAAGGAGACTGTCTGAAACGTTAATCAGGAAACTCCGCCACTACGGGATCCGGAACACCGCTCTGGATCTTCTTGCTTCATACTTGAGTAATAGGTTTCAGAGCGTTGACGTTAATGGGAAAAGATCTCCCGGATCTTTAGTAACAATGGGAGTCCCACAGGGCTCAATTCTTGGTCCTTTTTTGTTTCTTATTTATATTAATGACTTGCCTTACCTCATAAAGGATAATCATGAAATAGTGTTGTTTGCGGATGACACTTCACTTTTGTTTAAACTTAAACGTCAGGAGCTGGTTACTGACGATGTAAATAGCGCGATCTCAAAAGTAGTTCATTGGTTCAATGTTAATAATTTACTTCTTAATGAAAAAAAAACCAAATGCATTAAGTTTACGCTACCTCACGTTAGGCAGGTGAAAAATAATGTGTTGATAAAGGGCGAAGAATTGAATCCTGAAGATAGCACAGTATTCTTGGGCTTAACTTTGGATGCTAAGCTTCAGTGGGGCCCACATATAGATAAATTGTCTAAGAAGCTGAGCTCCGCAGCATACGCCGTTAGAAAAATTCGTAATTTAACTGACATAGAGACAGCCCGTTTAGTGTACTTTAGTTATTTTCATAGTGTAATGTCGTACGGTATTCTGTTGTGGGGAAATGCCGCCGACATTCAGTCTATCTTTGTTTTGCAGAAAAGAGCTGTTCGATCAATTTATAAATTAAGTTCGAGACACTCTCTCAGAGAGAAATTTAAGGAAATTAATGTTATGACTGTGCCTTCTCAGTTTATTTTTGAAAATCTTTTATATGCCCATAAAAACATAAATTTGTTTAAAAAATACAGTGATATCCATAATATAAATACTAGGAACAAACACATGTATGTTGTACCTAAAACACGGCTCAAGAAAATAGGTGGTTCGTTCAGATGTCAATGTATACGCTTTTATAATAAACTTCCAAGCCACGTTCAAGATCTAAGCATTAATCAATTCAAATCATTCATTAAACGTAAGTTGTGCCAGAAAGCCTTTTATACCATTAAAGATTATATTGAGGACAAAAAGGCTTGGGATTGAGCTGCTCCAAATTTTATATATTGAAACTTTTTTTTTATTGTGATTGCTTAATACACATTGACATGAATATTTACTTGTGAAGTATAATGTTATTATTTTAATTATTGTGAATGTGAAGACTATGTGGGTCTTTGTTTATTTTTTATTTTTTTTTCTTCTCAGTATATACATTTTTTTTTCCTGTTCATGGTATGGCAGTTTGAGTAATTTATGCGGCCTGCCCAAATGTCCTTTCTTTGGTATTGTTCGTCGAATCGTTGAGCTCCTTATGTTCTGAGTTGAGCTGCACGATTACTGACAAATGCGTGCACTGAATGGACAGGTCCACTCAATCTGTGTGGTTCTTTCTTCAAAAGACCATTTCAGACACCAGTCTACATGGTCTTCACATGATTTGACCAAGATTATGTCTGGACTTTAAAAGAGACTGTGACCTCTGAGTTTGTTTCGGTCTTTCTTCTCAGAGTAGTCAGATACGAAATGCCGACCTCATCTAGTTTTAAAATTTGATTGACGTGTAAAAGTGTTTGTAAAAACCTACTTACAGAAATAAAATCATTTATCATTTTATCATTTATCATTTATCATTTATCATTTGTCAAACTGTTACAATGTCTAGGATTCGTGATAAATTTCGAAAAAAGCTCTTTGAAACCATCACAACAGACTAAATTCCTAGGTTTTAATTATCACACTAACAACATGTCTTTATCCTTACCGAACGATAAACGAGTTCATATATCAAAATTAGTTTAAAAAAATATTCCCTTACCACGTTGCACTATTAAAGAGTTTGCCAGTTTAATCGGTGTTTTAACATCCGCCTGTCCGGCGGTTAAATGCGGTTGGGTGTATACTAAACGTCTCGAGAGACAAAAGTACTAGCGTTAAATACTTATAAAACATACGAATCTAAATTTAGTCCTTCGCCTGTAATACTGCCGGATCTGGAATGGTGGTCTCAGAACATTTTTTCAACATCTACTTCCTTAAGGCCAGATAAGTTTCAATTAGAATTTTTTACAGACGCCTCCAGGTTTGGCTGGGGCGCATTTTGCGATAACGAAAGAGTTAACGGTAAATGGAAGTCAACTGAGTTAGAATTCCATATCAACTATTTAGAACTGCTGGCAGTGTTTTTTGGCCTCAAATGTTTTGCACGCGACATACGTAACTGTGCCATTCTATTACGTATCGATAATACCACAGCACTAAGCTACATTAATCGCATGGGTGGTATCCAGTACCCCCATTTAAACGACTTGACACGAGAAATCTGGTGTTGGTGCGAAGAGCGAAATTTATTTTTAACTGCCTCTTATATTAAAAGTAAAGATAATAAAGAAGCTGATGAAGAATCTCGCAAGATTAACAAAGACATAGAACTAAAATTAACAGATGAAGTATTTGATAAAATTATAACTAGATTGGGCAAACCAGATATCGATTTATTCGCTTCTCGCACCAACGCTAAATGTCATAAATACGTATCATGGAAACCAGACCCAGATGCCATAGCGATAGACGCGTTTACAATTCCATGGGATAACATGTTCTTTTATGCCTTTCCACCTTTTTCTCTAATACTAAAATGTTTAGAAAAAATTATAATAGATAAGGCTGAAGGCATACTTGTCTTTCCCTATTGGCCTTCGCAACCCTGGTTCCCTCTATTACAAAAGTTGCTCAATTCTGATACCTTATTTATAAATTCAGAAAATAACAATATGTGGTCTTCCTCTAGGAACCCACAAATCAAAGGAGTTACCCTGGGTGCAGCGAAGCTCTCAGGAACGCGTTCATAAAACGAGGTGTCCCTATGGCCTCTTTGGATTTAATGATGGCATCTTTAGCCAAGAACACTTTAAAACAATTTAGTGTAGGCTTAAAAAATTGGTGGCAGTATTGCCTTAACAATGAAATAGATCCATACAAATCTTGTATACCGTCAGGGTTATCATTCTTAACGGAACAGTTTGATAAAGGTGCAGCATACGGCTCTCTAATAGTTACCGTTCGGCTTTAAGTTTATTATTTGGTGATGATTTAGGATCTCATGAACAGATTAAAAGGTTATTAAAAGGAACCTATAAATTAAGGCCAAACATCCCTAAATACGCATCTACGTGGAACCCTCAAATAGTTTTACAACACATCGCTCAATGGGGCCCTAATATAGAATTACCTTTAAAAAAGATTTCCCAGAAGCTTGTAATCTTATTAGCCTTATGCACAGCTCACAGAGCGCAAACAATTACATCAATTAAAATTCAAAACATTCACATTCGTCCTGACGGAGTCAACATTGTAATTTCCGATATTATTAAAACATCTGCTGCCGGTCGTGACCAACCAATTTTATTCCTGCCTTACTTCAAAGAAAATATAAATATTTGTCCAGCAACAACTTTAAAAGATTATTTGTCGGTTACAAAAGATTTAAGGCCAAATACAGTTGAAAACCTTCTGATGACATACAAGCGACCTTATAAAGCCACCTGCACACAAACCATCAGTCGATGGATAAAGCAGGTTCTCAAGGAGAGCGGCGTGGATGTGTCGGCGTTCGGTGCACACAGCACCCGACACGCTGCCACATCCACGGCGCGTACGCAAGGCGTCTCGCTTGACGTCATCAGAAAGACTGTTGGTTGGTCGCAATCGTCGCAGACGTTTGCAAAATTCTATAACCGTCCAGTGAGCGATGATGCTTGTTTCGCAAGATCAGTTTTTCTCCCTGTTTAACAGCCGGGACTTTATTACCTGCAATTGGAGTATTCATTTATCTGATTGTTCCTGATTTTCTTAATGTCTAAATTAATGTTGTAAATGTATAAAAGAGCAAAATAAACCCTTTTTTGTTTTGTACCAATTTAAGAATGTCAGAGTTGTGTTGAGTAATTAAATGATTTCTAGTAGTAAAACACTAGTTTTAATCCCATTCCTTTAATACTATCTAGTTACAAAAATTTTAATCTCTAAACATCTACATGTGTCCATTATTTATCTGAAGAATGAAACGTACGTAATATAATTGATGATTAAACGAACTTACCTGTAAGTGAAGTTCTATCCCAATTATATGAGTACGTTTCATTCGAAGATAAAGGTCCCTCCCTTCCCAGAGCCCTTAATCTAAAATTTTTGTAATAGGACTCTAAAGAATGAGGTCGCCGCCGTTGCGGCTGGCTGGATGGAGCGGTAGCAGGGGAGTTTTCAATCTACCCTAATATTAATAAGTGCGAAGTTGCCAGTACAATGAAAGTACTACTACATGTGTCCATTATTTATCTTCGAATGAAACGTACTCATATAATTGGGATAGAACTTCACTTACAGGTAAGTTCGTTTAATCATCAATTATAAGTTAGAATAAGATTAGATAAGTATTCTATCGCAATAGATTACCCTGTAAGGATAGAATTTAAGACAAAATTAAATAAATAAAATAAATCTCACGTACACTCGTAAAAGCTTGCAAATTAATTTTGAAAAAGCCATTCGCCGTTAGTTCACAGGGCTTTTGGGCTCTGAAAAGAATTAAAACCTGTTTATTGACAATACTAACAAAATTATGGTCTGAAATAAAGTTTTTATTGTAATTATTATGAATCACTGAGAGTAATATAACATGCCATAACATCACGCCTGTAGTCCCAAACGGTTAATCAGAGATGTAGGTTTGTTGTACCTTTTAGTACATCCACCATTATAACACCTACATTACCTACATATACAAGTTAAAGTCAAATAAGAACACCTTATCAAAACAATAAGGAATCCTTTTCTCTCTGCCACTCCTATGTTATACCATAGGCTATTGTAAATGGCGTCGCCCACTTGCATGCTCTGAAAAATAACGAAAACATTACAAACTCTTTGCTTTCCTAAAAAGCAAAAAGATATCAGTGATAAGGATAAAATCCAGAATTCGAAACCCCCTTAATACTACGCCATTGTGATGCATTTTTTTTTTTTTCAAATAAATAGACCCGCAGGGTAATTGCGTAACACACAGTAGCAATGGCTTTCATTTTGACAGTCAACAACATTAATTGCTGTATACAGGAAAAGTTTTTAACCAATGCGCAAATGTTGCCAAATTAAACTTAAACGAGTTTTATTAACCACCTATTTCTTATTTTGATACGTCTTAGTACAAAAAAGATAAGTTATCATTAACGAAAGATGTTTATTTTGAAACTGGTTTAATGGTAACTCGCCGCGCGCCGGCGCGTGCAGTGTTGCAGAACGTAGTAGTAGGTACCTATCAGCTGTGAGCTCGCGCAATTCGCCGACGTAGGTATTTAAGCGGGTTATTAAACGCTAATTTTATCAGGTTCGAACTAGTTTTTTTTTTTAAGTTTAGGCCGTGACTTGAAGTTATTTGAAGAGTACAATACAGCGCGGCGCCACCCCGCCGCGCGCCGTCCGGCAGGATATGCACTCCTCCGAGCGGGCGCACACGCCTATTGATATTATTACGAACATATTGTGTACATATATTGTTGATTTCAAGTCAGACAAAAAAAAAGTATTGAATAAATGATGGGAATGTGTTCTATTACTGATACTGAACCACGAAAAAAAATTTGCACACTAGTAATTTTTTTTTCCTGTATACGTTGTTGAAAAGACAAATTTTTCAAACATAAATTAAGCAATGGATTAGCAATATCCTTCAAAATCATTCAGATTGTGATTGAAAGTGTTTTACACCATGGTTTAGATCATATTGAGATTTACTAATTGTAAGCAGCACCAATGTGTGTAATTAACTCACCGATCTCATAATAGTATCGCCGTAATAGCAATACAAAAATATTTGCATCAAGCCGAAAATTAAAAACGCAGTGAAAGACGCCATCATAACAATGTTATCCACCACCTAAAATTAGATTAAAAAACAAATACTTAATCAAGTTTTTCTGATCTATTAGGTACATGTCAGTCAGTAGGCATTATTATTTATTTACCATGACATTAAATCCAGTCACGCAAATAATTACTGAACTTGTTAAAGCGTTGAATAATATTGATTTTGAAAAGATTCCCTCCAGTAAATTGACACACCTGAAAGTAATATTAGAAATGTTTACATAGGCATTAACATATTAAATTTTTTCGTCCGCATGAAATTTCTAATTCCCCCCGCCCCTGTCTCATCGCATTGCCTGCCCGCACTATTACCTCGTTTTTGCTTAGTATTCATTCTGCCTTTTTTTTCTTTTTGGTAGGCTCCTAAAGGTTTTAGCATAATGTTAAATTTGTATGCCTATAGACTTCCTGAAGAATTGGTCTTTCAATTGCTAAAATATTTTTATGATTCCGACTAGTAGTTCCAGAGATTAACGCGTTCAAATAAACAAAAAAACAAACTCTTCAGCTTTATTCTTAGTATAACAGAAAAAAACCAATTAACCTATTGACCGGTCAAAAAGAAAACAAACACTACAATTTCATACGGTTTGTTATTTTACTGTTACGAGCAGTAAGCATACGAAGCTGGAAGTCTTCTTGAATAAATTCCTCCTTTGGTCTCCTTTTTCAATATCTTTTTCAAGGAATACAAGGGGCTAAAATGACCCATTTCTACGAGGTAGTTTTACTCCTGAGAGTAAAACTACCGAGTTAATAGAAACCGAGTTATAATGGGTTTTTAGCGCCGTGTATTACACTCTACTTTTCAATACGATTGCGAGGAAATAAAATCATCCAATACAATATTAAAAATAAATTACGGCCACTAATTCAATTTGCAAATTATAGGAAAATTCTAAAGATTTCGGGCCAATGTCTTTATTTTTTTTTTCTTCTGTAGCCGCAACACATTGCATGCATTCTACCAAAGAGATCGCCGATTTTAGTTCCATTTTCAAAAATAAAATGTTGTTCTTTTTCATGAAACAGTCGGGTCTTTATTCATGATTATTCTATTTATGACTAAAGACTTTTTCGTTTTTGTAGGCTCATTGTCATTAGAGGTTTTCCCCTAGAGGAAGAAATGCTATTTTTGCTTCGCTCTGGTACGCCACAATGACGGTATTTTTGAGCAAGAGGAGTGAAAACATAATTATGTAGGTACCTACCCTTAATTCATAACAAATCTTTACCTCATCAATTCAATATGTCGTACTGCTAACTTTTTGAATTTCAATCTGTCACATCTGTGCGAATCCTCATCTACGATTCTCGCCATGTCATAGTTCAGTAAAGAAAACTGAATATGAAGAAACGTACAGCACGTAAAGAAGAAGCAATCAGGGCCGTATACCATAACCATGGCGACAATTGCTGAAAAATGCAAATGTAAGTTTGTACGCACAATATTGACAGATTGTTATGATGTTATTTTACATCATAAAGATTTTCCTGTAATCTGTAGATATGTATATTTTTCACTAATTTAGGTTTAGTAGTTTCGGAGATAAATTAAATTAAATGTTTATTTTAATTAACATACTTGGTTTGCATTACATGATTTGGAGACTCCTTTTAAACAAGGAAATGCTAGGAGATAAGGGGGCAGATTGGTAAATCTTCATCTTTTTTCTTATTTTTTTTTTAATTATTTAATTATTTTTTTCCCCTATCACTTGATGTGTCACATGGTACAGTTTTTTTTTTTTCTAATTTTTGACCCAAAAGTGACCCCATATTTAGAATTCATTTATTTATGTTACACGATTCATTCGGAGCAAATTGACAGTAACAGAGGAACAGACAGACAGACAGACAAACAGACGGACAGAAAAACACACGAGTTATCATATAAGGGTTTAGAGGTGTGAGGAACAGGGTGTAATTTTCATTCATACTCTATAGTAAAGGGAGGATCCTCCGGCCAGACGGGTGTTGTGTCTGGTGGGCAACTGCCCAACGGTTGATTTCGGGATACATGCTAGTCTCGCGGTAAACTCTGATAGCGCGATGCAGGATTTGTGACGTCAGGTCTTTGATGCGTAGTTCGTATGTGGCGTTGTTGATACCGCCACAAGGGTTCCGTTTTTCATTCGGACTTACGGAAGCTTAACAAATGATACTACTTATGAAAACACTAATAATAAAAACAAACGGCCCTTAAACTAAGTACCTACTTTCCCAAGGAAAGGTCTGGCAATCCATCTTCTCATAAATGGGGACCTAAATAAATAAGATGATCATAGATAATTTTGAAAATTACCTTTGGCATTAAATTAAGGAACTTTATGTAGAATCGGTGACTTACCTGTCCACACCTGATGAATATAAATGCAAGGATAAATCCGGACATCAAATTCATTGAATGGATAGTACGCTATAAACGGCATCTCAAGTTTGACTTCATGATTTTTCAAATAATTCGGCAGAATTATAAATACAGGTGCCAATGCAAACATTAACAAACCCATTATAATCAAATAAATAATCTTCTTCGTAATGTTTGTCAGCATTGCAACTTGCGAGTCAATCACTTTCTTTTTTAAAAGATTTACTTCATCTTCGATGTTATTTTGATTCACAAGCAAACGTTCCATAGTTTCAATGAATTCTTTGTTATAATGCGCATAGTATAGAATTGAAAGCGTTTTAAAAATACTTATAAAGCACAGAATAAGGCACGGAATCAAACGAGTTATTTCCACAAAACTTTTTCCAGTTAAAATGGCTTCTAAAACCCATAATACCTGTGCAACAACTTCTAGAATTACTGTAATGAAGTGTACAGAGTATATCCTGTGTTTACGGACAAGTTCTAAAATAGTTTTATTCTCATCCTTATTATCTAGGCTCAATCCAAGGAACCACAAATAAAAATTCACTCTTTTTAAACATTTTTGAAATTGTTCGAGCATTTTCGCAGTTGCGTCGGTGTGACGGAAAACTCTTCGATTCCACGCGCGAAGAATATGAAAACTTTTCTTTTGAAATACCTAGCGAATTAAGTTTAATTCTACAGTAGCTATACAGCAGGTCTGAATAATAATTTACACTACAAGGTGTTTTCAAAAGATCAGATATGTAGGACTTTAACTAACAAAAGATTTTAGGATGATATTCTAGAACTTAAAGGCATGTTTACACGAAGCCAGTGCACTGGCGCTAGTCGTACAGACTTGCATGAGGCTTTGGCGGTATTGTTTACTATGCCTGTCATAAATACATTTGTCTTGTGGTGTACGCACGTTCGTCTCAATAAAAATTAACTCCAGACAAATCCGCTAAAAAACTGAGTAATTCCGAGAGAGTTGAAAAACCAAAAAAACCAAACACATGTTCTGGTTCACTTTTAAAAAGATGCGCCAGTGACTGGCCTTAGATGTTTACACAAGTCCAACCGCTGGCACGGGAGATGAGGGGGACACGGGCGGAGGTCTCTGGCTAGAAAAATAGACGGGTGCTCTATTCATGGCAAGAAAATTTGTTTACACGGGGCCAATACTAAGCCAGCACTGGCTGACAGTCTAACTGGCAGCTGGCGCTGGCGTCGTGTAAATCGTATCCCTAGTTAGACATGAAACGTACGTGTAGCCAACTTCAAGTATTTATTAATTAAAAAAACAATAGTTAAAAACATATTTGCCAGTTAAAGTATACTAAATAATATGCTAATTTCGCCCTTTTACCTACCTACTCTGTTTGCACATAATCTTCGGCAATATTTGTAGAAATATTTGAATCATGCTGTAGAAACGGACAATTAATGTGGAGCTGTGGTGTATGAACGTGCATTTACAGGTGTAAATAACACCTCACAGGATAATTACACACAACCAACACTAAAAGAAAGCATATATCATTTAAAACCGACATTAAATAGGGGTATTACTACGATGGATGTGTAGGTAAAACTGAAGGAAAAGTACTGATATTTAAAAGGGGGTAATGAAGAATAGAATAGAATACTCTAATATATTGCGCACCATAAAAATTACAGATTCAGGGGTGACACAAAGGAAGACACACACACATGAAGGTTTTGAAAGTAGGTAACATGCCTCATACTGAGTATTTACAAAATAAATACTAACCACCTTTTTTTGATAGGCTTGTTTTTCCCTCGTTTATAATTACGATTTTATCAGTAAACGTGTGTCTTGTGAACTTCAGTATGTATAAGTGTTATGCATTAATTGTAATAAATATACTAATTGAACTATAATACTATCGTAATGTGGTTTTTTAGATTGGACTACTAAAAATTGCTGAATTATTAATCGTACATTTGTTTTAGAAGAGCAAAATAAGACCAAGAAGTACTCAGTATCTGAAAATAAATAGATACATTAAATATTACTGTGAAAAGGGATTCTCCTCTGTTGTCAATAAAAATATCTATTATTTATTATTTATCTTACCCGAGTAAACGCTGTTAAATTAATGACAGTGAAACCGTAAGCTGTTAACCTGCACGGTTTTTGACATCTGAAACCAAACATAAAAATAAAATAGAAATTACATCTATGTATCTATTATATAGCATATTTCTGTGTATCTATTATAGGATATTGTGCTGTTATAATTTTTATTTGCACCAATGACAACCCCATTTTATGTCCACAAATTCACTATCCATGCCAAGGTTGCCTGGAAGAGATCGCAGGATGCTATAAGGCCGCCCATTCTATATTTTATAGTGTTTATGTTTTCCTTTTTTTTTGTAATGTGTTATATGATGTACAATAAAGCATATATAAATAAATAAATAAATACAATCTAAGATAGAAATCTAATTCTAATTTTTTATAATATTTTTTATTTCACTTTTTAATTTTTTTAATTTTTTGTTTCACGAACTGTGACCAAATAAACATTATTCTTTCTTTATTTCTTTCGTTTCGTCACCGATATTTTTCAACTGTAAATATAAGTTGGTCGACTATTACCGTGCCCGTAACTTGTAAAGCCTACTTAGCTTTGATAGTTTTCCTTTTAACTTCGTTATGTATACTACGAGTACTGTTGTGAATTTTTTCACATATCTAAGGCGCCATCTCCACGGGCGAGAAAATCGCGACTATAGTCTCGCCGTGCCATCAAATTCAATAGAAGCTCTATGAATCAATCTCCACACGGCGTTATCATCGCGGCGATTATTTGAAGGCCCAGCGTGAATATCGCCGCGATTCTCTCGCCCGTGGAGATGGCGCCAAAGTACAACCATTTACCTGGCAGGTGGGGGGATACTAGACTCTAACAAAAATTTGCACTTCAAAGCTTAATATTACGCAAACGGATCCCTGAATCGAAAAATGGTCTTCGAAAACCGGCAATAATTTTGACCGGCCTATCCAACGATACCCCACACCGTGAGATAGACGAAAAAAAAAATATCATCCCCAATTTACGTGTAGGTGAGGTACCTAAAATATATATTTCAAGATTTTATTTTACCACTTTGTCGGCGTGATTAATATGCCATATACCAAATTACAGCATTCTAGTGCCTACTAAGAATCTCTGAGCTAAGCCGCGGACAGACAGACAAACGTAGACAGACGGACATGGCGAAACTATAAGGATTCCTTGGTAACTACGGAACTCGAAAAACTAGTCTCATTACAATAAATTATAAACATTATCCCCTTTCTTCTTCATTTAAACATTTATTTCTGAAATTCCGAATAATGTAACACTGACCGAAGTAAAACAATCAAAAGATATTTTCTCTCGGCCGCTCCTGTTTCATACCAACGACTCTTGTAAACAGCATCGCCTACTCCCATACTCTAGAAAAATAACAAAACATTACCATAGAAACTGAAACTAGAACAAATCATATTTAATATAAATTATGTATGTTCACTTACAGATCTCATCACGTAATCACCATAATAACAATAAAAGAATATTTGGAGCAAACCAAATGTTAGGAAGCAGGTGAAAGGTGCCATTAGAGCTAGATTCTTGATAGCCTAGAACAAAGTGTATATTTTTATAGGAGACTCTGGATCTAGAATTAAAATAAGTTTAAAATATTTCAAGGATTACCATCAGGTTGAATCCAGCGGCACATATAATCAAGGAGCTGGTCACAACGTTGAATAAAGTTGATTTAGAGTAAATGATCTCTAATAAGCTCACACATCTGAAAAGGAAGTGAAAGAAAGAATGAAAAAGTATTTATTGGGAGTCGCAAAGGAAGATTACTAAATCCCAATTCATGAAGCGCATTTCAAAGCACTTCTTCGATTCCGCAGCCACTCATCGCGACACTCTAGTTGTGAAGGCCGCCAATTACACCCCCTCTCGCAGACCCGCCGTCCAAGGCATGCACTGAACGACCCAGACGACCCCGACTCTCCTCCAGGAGAGCAGTAGGGAAACAAGTACAGTAGCTCGCAAACACAATACACGACCGTCATTCCGACCTAGCCCGAAATCCCCGACCCGTTGTCCGTAAGCGAAGCGCCAGCACACGCTATAGCTGAGCCTGTAGCTATAAATTCCCCCGATAATAATCATAACCCTGATTTTATCCAGCCACCGTCGGTCCCTTGCCATCCTCCCTCCGACTCTGCCCGAAGCCGAGGTTCGTACCCCATAGGGGGTGCCCTTAGCGCGCAGTCGTTTAGTTTATACTTTTTACGCCCTGGCTGGAGGCTTTAAGTTTTTAGGAGCTTAAGGCAACCACAGGAAAGATCGGTTAAAGAGTCTCAACCTCTCATGGTTAACTCTGAGATGATCTAGCAAAAAAAAAACACAAATTAAATTACACACTCATAGAATAGTACAGTAACATGTGTATAATTTTACCCTATGTTCACAAAAGAATAATAGTTATTTATGCAACTGTTGTATAATAAGGGGTATTAAGACACGAATGTGGGTTTATCACAAGAGGCGAAGCCGAGTGTGATAATAGTATCACTTGAGTGTTTTAATACCTAATTATTACATTTGCATACAAGACTTTATCTACACCCATGACATGAATCCTCTATAAAAGGTTCTGACACAGTTTTTGCAATACTAACATCGAACAAAAATGGCGGGATACGACGCTACGGTATAGTATAGTGAAACGCGCGTGCGTAACAATGTTCTTTTTTTGAAATTCATAAAGATACCACGAATTGAGTAGTGAGAATGGAAGGGAGGATGATGGATCCTTCCTTGCTCATCAAACAGATGAGTAAGGAAGGGATCATCATCCTCGTAAAAGCAAAGGAGTTGCATTATGAAATTCAGTACAACATTATAACTCCGTTTGGATTCTATTACGGTTACTATGACACTGGGTGTTTTAATGTTGGCAATAAGCTAACTGTTTCAGAAACTTTTATAGAGGATTTATAGCATGGGCATAAATGAATAAAAAATCATACAAACCTATCTCAGCATGATGCTGCGACATTTAAAATTAAGTGTCGCAGCCCTGGTATTCTGATAGGACCACTAAAGTTAGTGGGTCAACAGGCTATAATAGATCGTGAGTTCACAATTTGTGCTATAAAAATAAACAAACAAACTTAAGGACAAAGAAATAGTGAGCTGAAAAACTTTAGGTCAAAATAAATAAATTTGCCAAAGCGACGACGAACTTCTGACTCGTTTTGGCAACCTTCCACTGTGACTCAAAAAAATGAGGATTTAAATAAAAGTCCGTACGAACTGGGAATACCCATTTTTACTGTCAACAGCAATGAGATACTCGTATTTTGAACTGTGTTTTTTTAAGTATTGAAAGACATTCCGAAATGGGTGGTTTTAGATTTTATAGTCTTGATAACATCCACATTTAGCTTTAGCTATTATCGAATATAATGGAAATTCCTTCAGTAGGTACACGGGTAACTAAGGGACGTCATACCAAAATAGCTGATCTAGCAAAACAAAGCGATGTCGAGCGAAATTGACTTTCAGTAATGTGGAATCCATTAAGTCCATGGACTATTATCGTTTGTAGAGCAGCTATGTACATACCGTATCAGGTCCCGATGTCTATTGACAAGTTGCACAAGCTCTGCCTTAAATGTATTTAGTGTGATATCATGTCTGTTCCTCGCGCCTTTTTTCACAATCCGCTCCATGTCGTGTTGCAGTATCAGAAATTGAATTTGAATGTACGTACAACAAGTTAAGAAGAAACAATCTGGGCCGTAAACAGAAAATATTGCCACCCATGCTGAAAATAATAGTACATTATGATACGAGTGTGTAATGATCAATGCACTCACGTTTCATACGACGTTTTTCAACACACTTGCGAGGAAAAAACAGACTTGTTGTAAAAACTTATGCTACAATTACGTAATTATAGAGATGATACATTTAGATTTATAAAGTTCAACTGACATTTGTTGCCAGGTACTGGCAATCCGTAGGCGTATCCGGACGTTTTTTAAAAAACTCTGTAACGTGGGTTGGTGACAATACTTTAGATTTCGTATTTTTAATAGTAACTAACAACACAACGAAAACGTTAACAAATATTTATGGAAAATGGCGCGCTGGTTTTGTATTTTTTTTTTCGCGCGCCCCGCCTTCGATGCGTGCGCAGGTGTAAATAAGAAACTGCTAAACAGCCTTTATAAAAAACAATGTTTAGACTGATCGTAGTTTAGTTAGTATGGAATTAGAAAGTACTATTGGCATAGAGAAATATACATTAGTTCAGTGAGAATCCGCAATAATAGAACGTCAGTCAGGATCTTTTCCGTTAGGTTCCGGGAGGGACCACGGACAATTTAAGGTAGGAGTGAGGCGTATATATCGTAACAGCTAAGTACAACAGGTATCACAAGATACCAGACTGTACCTGTGACAAATAAACTGAAAAAAAAAATCTTCTGTTCCACCACGAGATAACAGAATCCATCCAGTCACAAGCTTTTGTCTATTCATGCTGATGACAGTTACCTTAGTTAGAATATAGATAATAAATGTTACTGTTACACTGTGACACCCTGTTACATCGTCCTTCACAAGCTCTTTCCTTTTCTCGCATAGGTGTAACACCATAGTTAGAAAGAGAAGTACCTCCGTGTATTATAACTGTGCAGCTGTGGTAACAGAGAATACACAATAGTTTGTTCCCACATAGTATGAAATAACAGCGTGCTATTTTGTAACAGGTTTTTGGAACTGTTAATTACGTGGAACAGAAACAGGCGGAACAGATATGGGATTTTACCTGTTACAACCCACTCCTGATTGAAGATAAATAAATTTTAGTTAATTTTGGGACCAAAGACAATTCAGACTATTTAAAAAAATAAGTGAACGCACGGATTCCTTTTGGCGCATGAAGTATCTTTGACGATAATTAAAAAAAAAGCGCAAGCTTTCGACTAGTAAACAGTTTTGTTATGTTATATGTGGCATTACAGCACTAGTACGGTAACGTAAAGTAAAAAGCACGCGTTTTTAATACACTGCATTATGGACCTAAAAGATGTTCAATAAGAGCCACTTTACGAGCAAGTGTGTTGAAAAGTCAATTATTTTCAGAAGCGGTGGTTTTAATATTATGGATATCAAAATATAAAAATAGACTGACTCCAATTCCTGTAAACAATTATCAATAAAATGTTGTAAATAATCAATTTTCCACAAGCTCGATATCATTTCAACACTTCTATGTGGAACGGCTGCCAATAACAAAGCCGTAAGAACGATTTATATGAGGTCGCGGTTTCGCTATAAATCCACCATTATGGCAGCTCATATAAACCACTGATCACACGATCGAAATGCAATCACTACCAGAGAAGTGTAAAGTATAATATTATTCCAAATGGATTTTCCAAATCCGTGCATTATTTCATGGAATTGCAATGTATAGGTATGTTGCCATATCTTGCCTTGCTATAGGTTTATTTAAAAACCGGCCAAGCTCATGTCAACCCTCACACAATGAAGGGTTCCATTGTTGGGGTGCATTTATTCCTAGAACAAACTTAACATTGTAAATGAAAAACAAGTTCTCCGATACATTCCAACTGCAAATGTAAGTTTGTACGCACAATATTGAGAGATTTTCGTTTTATTTTAAGACCACAGACTTCTTATAGGTTTTCCAGTATCTAATCTATAAGTAAAGAACTATATACAGTATAAAAAAAAAAAATCGGCTTAGTTGTTCCGGAGATAGGTATGGTGGAGAATGGTCAATTTGCACCTATTTTCTTAAATAACTTTAAAAGTATTTGTTTTAAAATTATAAAAAAAATATGTATATCTGAAATCCTTACAATAAGCCCTTTCATTTGATATGTCACACGGTACAGTTTGCAAAACTTTTTTTTTTTTTTTAATTTTCTAGTTTGTCCCCCAAAAGTGCTATTTAGGTTACCCCATTTTATGTCCACAAATTCACTATCCATGCCAAGGTTGCCTGGAAGAGATCGCAGTATGCGATAAGGCCGCCCATTGTATATTTTATAGTGTTTATGTTTTCCTTTTTTTTTGTAATGTGATGTACAATAAAGCATATATAAATAAATAAACCATATTAAAAATTCATTTATTTACGTTACACGTCCGTGTTTGGGTCAAAGAAGTTCATATGTGTACCAAATTTCTACTTAATAGGCCCATTCAATTCGGAGCAAATTGGCTGTGACAGACGGACAGACAGATACACACACGAGTGACCCTATAAGGGTTCCGTTCTTTCCTTTTGAGTTACGGAACCCTAAAAACTGATTTATATGTGTAAAGTATATAATAATGAGAACAACATTTGTAAGACGAACTCACCTGCCCACAGTTGATGAAGATATATAAACGGCCAAATTCGTTTATCGAACTCATCAAATGGATACCATACAATGAAAGGTAGGACGAGTTTAATTTCACCTGTACTTAAATAATAGGAACCAATTATCAAAAATGGTCCCAATGCAAATGCCAAACCGCCAAGAATAGTTAAACTCAACAGTAATTTAGATATTGAAGACAAAAACGTCAGCCATTTCTTCGATTCCTCTTCAATTTGTTCGTTATTCTTTGCAGTCTTACTCTGCAAAGTTCTCAACTCCTTGACTAACTCCGTCACGTGGTGCATGTGTCGAATGAAGTAGTAAACTTTAAAATCTCCAAGTAGGCATAACGTAAGGCAAGGTAATAAGTAAGTAATTTCCCACAGAGTACAGCCAATCACCAACCCTTGTATGAACCATATAAATTCACCAAAAACGGACAAGTTGAACGAAAACGTGTGAATGCAATATATCCAGTGCTTTCTTAAACGCTGTAGCATAGTTTTGTTACCATCATCACTGTCTATACTCAAACCGATTAATTTCAAGAAAGTGTTTATTCGTTGAAAACATGTGTCGAACTGCAGCAGCATGTCTATTAGTTATTGTCTGTACGAACGGTTTAACAGGATTCCAACCAAAAGTTACTGCACGAGTATCTGAATGAAAACATTACCAGTCTGTATTGTATTTATATTAAGTAGGTAATTACACCAATCCAAACACATAACATGTTATTACCAAAATACAAGGTGTTCAAAAACATTGCTCACAACATTATAATACCGTGAAACTTACAAACAACATGTAGAGATTTTTCAGAAAAATATTGTGTAGAGCTTGCACAATAGTTTCGTTAAAAATCTACATATTTGGCTTAGTAATGATATTTTAGTTTGCAGAATCCAACCTTGCTCAAGATTCAAAATCTTTTTGACCATTGCATGGCAGTGTATTTTTAAAGTCAAACGACAGATTTCCAAGAATTTAAATAACGTTTGAATTTCATCGTAACTTTTACATTAAGATATTTATAATTTTAGAACAAGAACACCTGTATACAAAATAAAGGCTATAATTAAACAATTAAAAACACAAATTGCTTCATTACGTTGTATGAGTAAAAACATAATTACCGACCTATTAACGTAATGATGGATTAAGCCATTGTTTAACTTAAAAAAATATATAATGCTTAACAAGCAGGGTTCGCCGATATATATTAGCGGATATATATCATGATATATATCACGATATATATATATCAATTGATTTTTATTTTGATATATATCAATTGATTTTTTCCTGTCTTCTGAACTAAAATTTTTGGAGATTAATGTTTACCCTGGCAACACGTAGCGAAAAACTACAATTCAGAATAATTTACCTTTTACTTTTTTATGATTACAAATTATTATTAAAATTAGTTGATTTATCTCACAAACAAATGAAGATTATGATAATAATAGGTACTTGTTTTTTTAAGTGTTCATAAAAAAAAAACTCAAATAAACACTAATTCTTTTGATACTTTTTTTTTAAATAAAAAATGTGGTAATTTGACACTTATATTATTTTACAAATTCCTTTCACATTTTTAAGTGTTTAATCCCTTACAGAATGAAATTCGCTTCTTTTTCTTGACCTGGATATACATTTATGTATATCCGATATATATAAAAAATCGGATTTTTTCGAACCCTGCTAACAAGTAATATATCTACAGTAGCAAACTCGTAAACAGACTCACGAAACAATTCGATTGTAATATTTTTATTATATTTATTCTTGCAAACAAGACTAATCGTCCACGAAGTTTTTATTATAATATTATTTATCGAATATTTATAAGCACCTACTCATCTGTTACACATTTCAACATGAGTAGTATATTAAGCCTACTTTATCTTTTCAATCTTTTTACAACTGATCAAGAAAGTCGTTAATCACATTGCTATTGTTACTTAAATGGTGTTGAATGCTTGTTTTGAGCTCAAACACTTTGATGTTACACCTGCGCCATTGAACATTTATATTCAACAGTAAACATGATCCGACGATCACTCAACGTAGATGATGCTAATACATCACAAGTGTCACGAAATAGTATAAATCGACAAATTTACTGAATGGGGTCATATACCAAGCAAATCGCAAGGGCGCGGCGCGGCGGCGAATCGTAACATCAAATCTGAATGCGAGCATTGTGGTTATGACAAATTGTGTCGCACCCCTGCAACGAACCACAGTCAACGTAGATTTAGTAAATGGAAGCGTCCCATTTGTCAAATCCATTGTGGCGAGATAGATAGTTGAAACCGGATATAACAAACGAACATTGTGAAACACTGAAAGGAAAAGAATAGCCGTTACGCAATAATACTGAGCTGGGATAATGTTATATAAATAGTAGATGGTGGAAGTATGAAACGAAATAATATATCAAAGTCAAACTTGTCAGAGTTGAAGATTACACCAAAATTCTGGGCATTCTGAACATTATTTTCGGGCTATTCGTTCATTGTCGATTGGCGCCATCGATATTCATCGTTCTTTAATTTAATTTCAGCGCGGAAAACTTGTTCTATTTTTCACGAGAAAAGAGTTCAAAGTCTTTTGTTGTAGCTAGCTAGGTAATTTATTTACATACCAAATGTTCCACGTAACACTACACTCAACGCTTCGTCAATTCCGTTTGGCAAGTCATTCTTCAGTTTCCACAGAAGACGTCAAGTCAGACGTTAAAAATACAAGGATACATCAATATTAATTTAGTTCACAAAGATGAAACTGACTCATTTTCAGTGTTCAAACCTTAGGCACAGAGCTAAATAAAACTCGATTTGTTCAGTTGAACCATAATTACTTTGAAGTACGATTTTATAACATTTATATTACTTAAATAAAATCGAATGTAATTCATTTACTAACCAAATACAATAAATCTACGAATAATTCATCATAAATAGAAATAGATGTTTCCGATAATATGTACATCATAAAGTTTCTATATTTTCCCATTATTCCATAGAGGCTTCCGGTAGTCAATAATTCTAATATGATTTATTTTCTGTTCTCAGTAATCGTAAGTGCGTAAGCGCTAGTTTCGATACCGATATATTTGTGAAATCAATATTGGACCGACTTGAATGAAGCACCGACAAGGAAGTGAGTCACTGACATAAGCGTACAACCGTGGCATTATACCGAAATAGAATACAAAACTAAATATAACATTCGAATAATATTATAAAAAATCATCTTCAACAAACTCGTCCGTCAATAATAGCTTCTGGAATTCCTACCGCAATAACATAATGTATGCGTGGTTATTTATTCAAAACAAAGGATTTGCCGTCGAGACATGTATTTTCCATTATCGTTTGAATTTGTTTAAAGAATGCACGCGATCTTATTTTGTTTTGTCTACGGATATTAACTAATCCACTGAAATATTCTCCCTACCTTGCAACCAGAAATCAAAAAAATTCTACTTCTTTTGCGGTAACTTCTGATACAGATTTTTGCCTCGGATACTCGTATGTAAAGTAATTTTTATAATTTACAAGAAAAGCTCAACAAAACGCAATGATAACGGCCGCGACTTACGAGTAGTCGGTCGTGGGTTTTAACTAGGGCTTTCAAATACCGGATTTTTTCAATACCGGTATTGGATAAGTCAATACCGTGATCATGGTATCAATACCGGTATTGAACGCAAGTTCAATATGATTTTAATAAAACCATTAAAATATGTGTTTTTATTGTCAAATCAGTCTTTAAAGTTCTTATTTTTTTTTTAATAATAAAATTGTTCAATTAAAAATAAAACATAGATTGTAAGTTATCTGTACATGTATTTTTATATTTTTTATCTATAGTTTTGTAGGTCAAATATACACCGTGGCATTTTAGTCGTCTTACAAAGACAGCCCACTTCATGTATCCAATGACTACTAATCATTTATGTAATTTTTTTATATTTTTTTTATATTAATTTTTTTATTTTTTTGTTAATTATGACTCATGACATAGTTTAAAACACCCTGTTACGAGTGCAGTCCGAGCTTTGTGTTACAAGGGCGCCGCGGAATAGTATTTGTGCGTTACCCTAACGCCAAAATGTGTTTCTTACTATTGCAACTTAAACTTGCAAATTTAAATATTTCTATTTATTGCAACTTAATCCATTCTGCGGCGCCCTTATCACAAGGCTCAGACTGCACTCGTAACAGGGTGTTTTAAACTATGTCATGCGTCATAAATAATAAAAATAAAAATAAAATAAAAAATACAAATGTTCAAACGACTAAAATGCCACGGTGTATTTAATCTGTGACTCGCTTTCTTTTGAACCCAAGCAGGCACTTTGTGTAAATTATATCACCACCACTGCTCTCAAAACGGTGAAGGAAAACATCGTGAGGGAACCGGCATATCCTAGAACTAATAATTCGAAGACATGTGACATTCACAATCCGCAGTGGGCCCGCGTGGTGAATTAAGGCCCACTCCCTTTCACAGAAAGAGGAGACCTGTATCCCAGTAGTAGAAACATTTTACGCTGATTATGAAGAAAAGCTCAACAATAAACCACACTATAGGCTATTTTGTCGTAGCCTTGAAACAAACAAAAAAACACAGTTCAAATTGGATGTACAAAACCCGGTTAAATAAAGGCTCATAATAAAGCTCCGACAATTCAAATAATAGGATTATGTTAAATGAAAGCAGCTACGTCGGTAATGTTGTTTTATGAACTACCGCTAGAAAAACATAAACATTCATTATGAATTATAATGGCGATAAAACACCAGTGTTCGTTAGTATCTCAACGCTAAGCACTCTATAAAGTACACGATTATTAACAAGATGTTTTATTTCGGACTTTGTATAAAATATCGAGCTATCGACGCTGTCCGATATAGAGTAAAGAAATGTTTACGTAATAAATTATAATTCAGTACAAATAGAGGGATATATTTCATTAGGCTATAACGTTAGAGGAGAATACAAATAAACCGCATACGCCATAAATACCGAGCGACCCGAGCGTTGTTACAAGATGGTTGAACGCAGAAAAGAATAAGAGGATATTACCAAATGAGTGAATAGTTCCAAGTAAATACATGTGGTTCGCATTAGCCTTTATTAATGACTTGTAACGAATGTTTGGTATAATAAGATTTATCGTGCGGATGTCCGAAGAGTGGGTACTCTGAGTATTGATGACCTAACTGGACGAACGTTTTATGTTGATCATATTAATTAAATTCGTTCAATGTGTGGAAAGATAGATGAATAAATGTAAATATCTGCACAGGCTCCTACAATTTTTCTTATAACAATACATACTGTAACGTTACAAATAACCCGATAGTTACAAGTTAACATTTATATATACAGGGTGTGGTGTAAATAGTGGTCCAACGTTTAGGGGTCGGTACACCATAAATTCAGCTATCACCTACCACAATTTAATATTTTTTTTATAGGTCTCCGAATAAAATATTATTAAAAAAAAAATGGCATCTTGCTTTACTAATTTGGCTTTAATAATTGTTTGTTCATTATACTTTAATGTCATGTATATTATGGTGTTACGATCCCTAAACGTTGGCCACATTCTGTATAAAAAAAACTAAATAAAAAAAAGAAATAGACTAGGTTGAGGTAGTAGTCATCTAAAATATCAGATGCATCAAGAATTCTGTCAGGAGCTTGTGGAATCTGTGAGCTGTTCTGGGCGCCAAACTGTAACGTTACAAATAACCCGATATTACAAGTTAACATTTATGTATATACCTATGCATACAGGATAAGTTTTTAAACAGAGCGCAATTTTTTTTTTGGTGGTTCAGTATCAGTAATAGAACACATTTCCATTATTTGTTCAATACTTTTTTTTTGGTCCACTTGAAATCAGCAAAATATGGATACAATCTATTCGTAATAATATCAATGGGCGGCACAGCTGATAGGTACCTACTACTGCGTTCCGCATCACTGACCGCGCAGCCCGCGCCGGCCGGCGCGTTGCGCGACGAGTATCCATTATACCAGTTTCAAAATAAACATCTTTCGTTAACGATAACTTCTTTTTTTTGTAATAAAACATATCAAAATAAGAAATAGATGTATAATAAAACACGTATAAGTATAATTTGTAAAAATTTACGCACGGTTAAAAAGTGCATTTTGCGAAAAGTACATTCTGCGAGTGAACCCATTTCCTGTATATAAAAGAAAATAATTTAAAAAAAGAATCAGACTAGGTGAGGTAGTAATCACCCAAAATATCAGGTGCGACTGCTGCGCAAAGATAGGCTCGGGATCGTGAATCTCTACAGCCTCGAGACCATCAAGTACGACTGCTGCGGTAGGAAAGGCTTGGGAACATCACTCCATTGAAGTCTGGCCTATTTTTATTATGCAAACTAATATATTTTATATATATATATATATTTGTTAACCAGCAAAAAGCCCCTCCGGTTATTTGTAATGTTTACAATACATAAGCTGTGTCCTAAACTTGATGTACAGACATCAGTTGTATCTACAATCCACAACTCTGTGGCAGGGTTGATCAACATCATTAGTCTATAGTAATAAACTTCTGGTCATAAGCCTCTTCAATTCAGATCCCCAGATCCTCCAGGGTTGGTCACCAGCGCGGCGCCATCCTAAGATTTGTTAAGTGGTTACCAATTTTTCTGGCTAGAATATACACACAATTCCTCTTCAGGAGATACCTAAGTTTTATCAGATTACTCCCAAAGTTCCTATTTCAGAATTCCATGAAGATGCTGATGGCTACTATGATCCTGATTACATAATGTCTCGACCAGTGGTTCCCAAAGTTGAAAATTCAACTTCAAAATTTGGGACTCACCTCTTGGCTGTCATGGAAAAAAAAGGGGCATGACTAAATGAATGAAGGACTATTCAAATAAGAAAAAAACATTTAGTTACAATTGAAAATTGCAATACTTAATTAAAGAAAAGGAGTGCTTTTTCAATTAGAAGAATGTATGTACGTAGCGATCCAGTACCGGAATTCGATCCTCATATTTCGTTAATTACAATGGAACAATGGATTAGAAAAGTTGAGGGTATTTCAAACATGTACGGTTGGGACGAAAAAACCGCCATATTTAATTGTTCCTCTAAACTAAAAGGCTATGCGCGGCGGTGGTATGATCAACTTAACGACGTCAATTTTAATTGGTCAGATTGGAAACAACGTCTTATGGCAGCTTTTCCGTCAAACCGAAGTAAATTAACTATGATGCGTGATCTTGTAAATGAGGTACGTCGTCCTGAACGAGATTACATTCAATTTTACTACGACAAATTGGCGTTGGGTAACGCATGTGGAATACCGGACTCCCTTATTACCGAGGCTATCATAGGTACGATCGGAAATGACTTAGTAGAAGTAGGGGCTATTTCCGCGGGATGTCGTGACCCAATTAGCTTATTAAATTACTTGTCATCGTTTAGGCGCCCCGCAGGCGTAAATGTTGATCGCAATAAAAAGTACAATAGTCATTATGACAACCAATTAAAGTGTAATATTTGCAAACGGCGAGGCCATACTGCAAATAAGTGTAATAATAAATTTCGGAAGCAAGACAAAACAACTTTGGTGTGTGTATTCTGTAGCAAGCGCGGACATGACGAAACGAATTGTTTCATTAAAAATAAGAAATGTAGTTACTGTAGCAAAACAGGTCATATAAAAGAAGAATGTCTTAAACTTAAAAATCGTCGTACAACTTCTAACAAAGAAAATGACAAACAATGACATTCTGTGCGCGTTATCACTGATGCGTCGGGTAGTTCGAAATATTACATGACCGTAAAAATTAATGATTTTTCTGTGTATGGTTTTATTGATTTTGGAAGCGCTTGCATTACAATAACAGAATCGGTAGCTAGTCGTTTAAAATTAGAAGCGACTCCTTGCGAAAATATTGTTTTGTTCGGTTTTGGTGGCTCAAAAACCAATCCGATCGGTGTAGTAGTTGTTAAGATTCAAGTTGACGAGGCTACTTGTGATTGCAAGGCTTACATAGTACCTGACTCTGCTCAAGATATTGGCAGTATAATAGGCCAGCCTTTTACAGAGCATTCTACCGTCTATGTGATTAAAACACCGACATCTTTAAAGATATTTAATGCAAATCAATTTCTCGAACTACCTGGTGCATGTAACGATAATGAGCGCGTCAAGTTAGTTTCGGATGACGAAGTAATTTTACAACCCGGTGTTAATAAAATACTATTATCTTGTTTTGATTTTGTCTCTGGTTCGATTACACTGCGTGCTACTGAATATAATACGCCGAGGGCGGAATGTATTATTCCCGAATGCGACACCGAGGTTCTTGATGGCAAAGTTGTTTTAAACGTAATTAATATTAGTAATGAGGTCATAAAACTACCGCGCAACCGATGCGTGGCGCGAGCGACAATTACGGACGATAATAAAAAATACAAAATAGGTGATTACCTGGAACCAAATGTCGTGACTGACCTTGAATCTTTACTGCATAAATATTCTGATTGTTTTTCGGGTAATGAAAATAAAATTGGAAAATGTTCAGTCCAAATGCACATTGAATTAACTGATACGAAGCCTATTTATTACCGTCCGTATCGAATGTCTTTAGGAGACCGGGAGAAAGTTCGTGATATTGTATCAGACTTATTGAGTAAAGGAATTGTGGAGGAATCAAATTCCTCATATGCCAGTCCTGTCATACTGGTCCCCAAAAAGTCGGGTGAAGTACGCATGTGTGTGGATTACCGTGCATTAAAAAAAAAGGAACGGTATCCTTTACCCGTAATACAAGATCAGTTAGACCGGTTATCCAAGCAACGCGTTTTCACATGTCTTGACATTATGTCAGCATATCATTGCATTCAAATTGCTGATGATAGCAAACAGTATACAGCGTTCATAACACCGGATGGGCACTATCAGTATACGCGTATGAGCTTTGGATTGGTGAATGCACCGTCAGTGTTTCAGCGCGCAATGGACAATATTCTCGGTTCTTTACGTTTCCAATATGCAACAGCATATTTAGATGATATCCTCGTTTACGCTGAAAATTATGATGAGGCATTGCACCGCCTCAAAGCCGTATTGGAGAAAATACGGGATGCTAATGTGACGCTCAGGTTAGACAAGTGTTCTTTCTTAGTTTCAAGTATAGAGTACTTGGGGCATGAGGTGTGTCAGGGCGAAGTCAGGCCGTCCAAGTACAAGCTCACTGCAGTTCAAGATTTTGCTGTGCCTGGAAATGTACATCAGGTACGTCAGTTTATGGGTTTGGCAAATTATTTTAGAAAGTATGTGCCTAATTTTGCCAGCCTCGCTCGTCCTATCACTGTACTCACCAAAAAGGACCAACCATGGGTATGGGGTGACGAACAGTCTCTTGCATTCCATCACATTAAATCAATCTTAGTAAACCAACCCGTGTTGGCGTTGTTTAATCCAGATTATGAAACTCAAATTCATACAGACGCGTCCAAAATAGGCTTAGGTGGAATATTGCTTCAGAAGCAGCCGAACGGTGCGTGGAAACCAGTCGCATATGCGAGTAGACAGACTACGCCTGTCGAACAAAAGTATCATAGTTTCGAACTAGAGACGTTGGCTGTTGTCATGAGCCTGAGAAAGTTTAAGGTATACGTGTCAGGTTTAAAATTTGTTCTAGTCACCGATTGTAGCGCATTACGCTGGACATGGACCAAACGTGATTTGTCTCCCCGCATCGCCCGGTGGTGGCTTGAAGTTCAAGGCTTTGACTTTACTGTTGAGTATCGTGCCGGTAAATCTATGGCTCACGTAGATGCGCTGAGTCGTAACCCTGTGGATTCAATATTGCGATGTGTTGAAAAAGACTTAATTGAATGTCTGCAGCAGGATGATGACTCGTTGCGTGGTCTCGTAGACCAGTTGAAAGATGAGGTTGCAAAGGGCATAACTAATGGCTTGGCTAAGGATTTCTTGTTTGAGAATGGTGTATTATTTAGAAAACTCGGTAATAATCAAAATGTAGTTGTTCCACGAATGTCACGTTGGTCTCTCGTTCAAAGTTTCCATGATAATAACGGTCACGTTAATTTTAATAAAACTTACAATGCCATAAGGTCGAAGTACTGGTTTCACGGTATGCGTCGGTTTATCCAAAAGTATACTCGTGGTTGTATATCATGTCAATATGCTAAAAAACCTACTGGCCGTCGTGTGGGGTTGTTACATCCAATTGAAAAGGTGGCCGTACCTTTTCACACGGTTCATGTAGACCATCTTGGCCCGTTCTGTAAAAGCCCATCAGGCAAAATGCACATTCTAGCAATAATAGATGCCTTTACGAGGTTTATATGGATCGAAGCTGTTCGAGACGTCAGTTGTAAATATGTGTTGCAGACGTTTGACCAATTAATTAAAACTTTTGGTGTTCCAAGTCGTATAATAAGCGACCGTGGCAAAGCTTTCAGCTGCAAAGATTTCAAGGAGTATTGCGCTCATAGGCAAATAAAACATGTCATGACGGCTGTCGCTAGCCCTAGAGCAAATGGACAGATAGAACGTTTTAATAGGACTATACTTGACGCCCTTGTAGCGTACGTTGGTGATGACCAAAATGACTGGGAGAAATACTTGCCTAAGGTACAGTTAGGATTAAACTCTAACGTAAATAATAGTACGGGTAAGACTCCATTGGAACTTCTGTATGGGTTTCGACCTAGACTCGTAGGCGATATAATTGTGCCCGACAGGTCACCGAATTTAGAAGAATTAAGGGAAGTCGCTGTCACGCGATCAGCTAAGTTGTCTCAGCAGGCAAAGGACAATTATGATAAAAAACGGCGTTATGAAGTACCTTTTAAGATAGGTGATCTAGTTCTTGCCGAAAGAAAGATCATTCGTAAGGGTTTACGCAGTGGTAAACTAATGCCGCGTTTTGACGGGCCATATAAAATTGTAAAGGTCCTGCCTCATGATCGGTACGTGATTAAGAGTACACGTAGCCGTGGTCGACTTTATGAAAATGTCTTGGCCAGGGATAAGTTAAAGCTTTTCCAATGTAATCATTCCGATGAGTCTGATAACTCTTATTCTGAATAAATTTCTAATACGAAAGTTATATTGTTCAGGACGATTGATTTCATTGATTTGTGCACAATTAATATTTGTTAAATGGATCTATTTTGTATATTAAAAGTAATTTATGATCGATCCTTGTTTCAATAGCGCTAGCCTTCAGAGGCGTTGATTACTTACAAACAAAATTCAATAATACATTTAGCCTTAAGAGGTTGTATTCTTGATAATTAGTCGTGTGTCTATCCTTAAGAGGAAGACAATGTCTTAGGAGGCTATTGTGACGCGACTTTTACGATGTGAACCCTGAAGGGTTAGCCATCATTATACCCACAACCGGTTTTGTTTATTTTATTGGGTTATGTAAACATTAAGAAGTTAGTCATACTGACATTAGGAAGTCAGTTGAAGTTGGCATTCGGAAGCCAATAACACTGAAATTCAGACGTCAGTTCAAATTGGCATTAAGACGTCAATAACACTGACATTCAGACGTCAGTTCAAGTTGGCATTCAGACGTCAATAACACTGACATTCAGACGTCAGTTCAAGTTGGCATTCAGACGTCAATAACACTGACATTCAGACGTCAGTTCAAGTTGGCATTCAGACGTCAATAAACCTGACATTCAGACGTCAGTTCAAGTTGGCATTAAGACGTCAATATCACTGACATTCAGATGTCACTTCAAGCTGGCATTAAGATGCCAATCCCATCGTGTCGTCGCCACATCGTGAGTTCGTGAGCAAACTGGGCCGTCATCAGCACCAAGGAGAGCTACGCGGGACGCGCAGCTGTATCAGGAAGGCCGACTGTAAGGAACTAGATGGCGCTCGAGAACCACCATGAAGTTGGCAAGTGCGAAGATAGCAACGCGCGAGCGGCGCGCCTAGCTGGCATCTGGCACCGAGGCTGACGTTCTCTTTATCTGGCGGACACCGACGGCTCAACATTGACCTAACATTTTGCTGTACTACATATGTGTATTTTTAAATAAATATTTATCTAAACTTTTACCTTGTTTTTCTGAGCTCTTATAGTACCTATTTATTTCGACTTTTTATAGCTTGAGGCCGCTTCAAGTACACGCTACGAAAATTCACCATGTCTGCTGCAGACAGGACCAATTCATCATGTACACGACAAGAATTTTGTCGGACCTAGGTACGAATACTTGTCGTTTCTGCTGCAGACAAGACAAAATATATGAACGTGTACACGATAAGATAATTTTCGGGCAGTCGTGTGTAGGTTAGGTAGGCTGCTCTAGTCAAGTCTGTTATTAATTTGCGATTGTTTGCGAGTGAAAATCACGTCCACGCGTTAAACGTACACTAACAACCTGAACCACCTTACCTACCCCGCCCCTCCTTAGACCGCAGCAACACAGAGCGCGTCGTGTCTAGTGCAGACAAGATGTTTTCTTGTTCAGCACCGTGGCAGTGTTCACAGTTCTTGTGTACACTGCTGTGTTCGAGACACGAATTCTTGCGTAAACCCGGCTGACTTTTCTTAGCGTGTACAAGCGGCCTTAGCACCAACTTCAATTTTAGTTACTTTTAATCGCAATGAGTTTGATACGTCCAATTTATTTCGGTATTTAGTTTTAATATTAATCATAGCTGAAAATAACAAAATAAAATAAATAGATACAATATATAATCAAAGCCCACCCAATATTCCAGTAGTCGCGACCCATAGTTTGGGAAATGCTGGTCTAGACCATTTAATCAATATAGTGTTAGCAAATAAAACACGGTCAAAAACGCAAATAATTTATTGAACAATCATTTATTTAAATTCCAGCTTCAGTTCATATTGTGTATGTAAAGTAACAAACTGCATTAAAAATACGATCTTTATTCTATCATCGAGTATAGATAGACAACACGTTTCATGCAATTACAACATCTGCCAAATGCTTACACTATTACAGGATGCGATGCGAATATTAGTTACAGCTAGATATGTTGCCTTGTGTGAAATTTTAAACAATGAATGTCTTTTTCAAACGATTCTGAGATGTGTAAGAAAAGCTGCCATCTGTTCACAGCGGAAACCCATCAAATGAGTGAACTGATTTTATGACTATGCACTCATAAAACATTTTACAAAAAAAAAAAAAAAAAAAAAAAACATCCGGCTTCCACATACAAGACACCGATTTCCGAAATTAAAGTAATTTTTCACTTTATAGTGTTTTTTTTTTTTTCACTTTCTATTTGTACTACCTACCCCATACAAATTCGAATACCACTATGCCACCTGCTAAGTAAATAACAGTGACAGGACGTAATTATAACATAATCCACATTAGACCACGGACATAGACTAAGTGTAAACAATACGTATTATTGAAGCTACATTACTCAAAAACTACCCAAGCAAAGTTAATATTTTTACATTTATATCGGACCACCGCGCAGGCTTCCTCTACTAAATAAAAAAGGACTTTCAAGAATCGGTCCATTATTCACGAAAATATATACCTACTTATTCTTTTTTAGAAGTCGGTTAAAAATCATTTCACTCATCCAATGGGTAGCGAACACTCCATTCACCAGCTTCAAGCATTTGGCTTGGCGCAGAACTAGCATCATTCTGATAATGAAACGGCTAATCGACTTCGAAGGAAGTTGAAATCCATCCATATTTAGATAGACATCATGATAGGTATTTATACTGACGCTTAATGACTCTGGATTTGAAAGGGCATTAATATAATACAATTTCATATAGGTATTTTATTCAAAATGCTAATTATAAAAGGCTTACGAAATAAATACTTAAATCTAAATTGCACATTTGCTTTTTATTATCTGAACAAAATTATACTAACTTCAAAGTAACATCCTTTTAATTTGGTTTCCAAATACTTTTGCTGAGCAAGCAAAAGACATACCATCATTTTTATGTCTATTTATAATGTTAACTCTAGTAAACCTAAATTTAATACGTGGGTATTCACCAACATACATACTGTACCTACACATGACATATTATTTCGTTACTAACCTTATTATCTATCTTCATAAACTTGGTCTGACACAAGCTTTAACACACGCCTTGTCGAGTTATCTCGCCGACTTCTCATTTAGGTTAACATACTCGTAAATATCCGCCAGTAAGAGATTTTACACACTTCTCTTTGTTTTGAAGATAAAACAAATCCTATGCAAAGATCATCTGCATAAAATGCTGATATCATCATGATTTTCGGAATCAGAAATATGATACATTTTGTTAAATTGTAATGAAATACATGCGGATTCGTTATTCACTTAGACTCTTAATTAATCTTTTACAGACTGCCCTGTCAAGAGGAGCTCGTGGCTAAGTAATAACAGCCGCACGGGTCGATCCGTCAGGTTAAGCTACGCTTGCCGGGGTTGGTCCGTGGATGGGTGACCATCTTTACATACCGAGACTCCTCCGTGCCTCGGAAAGCAC
The DNA here is from genome assembly GCA_947523025.1 of Dryobota labecula. Taxonomy (NCBI): domain Eukaryota; kingdom Metazoa; phylum Arthropoda; class Insecta; order Lepidoptera; family Noctuidae; genus Dryobota; species Dryobota labecula. The sequence goes on along the minus strand of OX383287.1, from coordinate 17,850,414 downwards.
GTTAAGCCGTTGGTCCCGGCTGTCATTAGTGGATCTTTGATAGTCGTTACGGGTCGTCAGAAGCCCAAAAATTCTGACAACCAGTCTTACCAAGGGATATCGTGTTACCCAGTTATTGGTCAGATAGGATGTGTAGATAGTTGTGGAGGTCAGATAGGTAGTCGCTCCATGTAAAATACTGATATTCAGCTGCATCCGGTTATACTGGAAGCCGACCCCAGCATAGTTGGGAAAAGACTAGGCAGATTGAGACTGCCCAGTCAGACGAAATAAATTAATATTCGAAAAATTATAACTAGGCACTTCCATCTAGTTATTTATTTCGCCTTTCAAATATTGGTTCACAGTTTTAAATATAACTTGATCAAAAAACAACTCTTCAAATATAAAGAGGCTCATTGGCGACGTAAAACTGGTGGATGCCAAGCTTCACAGCTTGGCACATCGCCGCAAGGTTGCCTGCTTGTCAGTCTTCTACAGATTGTACTTCGGCGAGTGTGCCCATGAACTCCACGACCTCATTCCACCGGCTCCCTTCTACCATCGGACATCTAGACGCACTACAAGTTACCACCCCTACCTAGTTGATATTCCACCAACTCGCACTAAGCGTTTTCAAACGTCTTTTATAATGCGCACAGCAAAGGAGTGGAACTCTCTGCCTGCGTCTGTGTTTCCGAACGCATACAACCCTAATCTATTCAAAGTGAGAGTGAACAGGCTTCTTCTGGGTAAGCTCACTCCATCGTAGACTTTGTCTCTGTCATCCAGACCTAGACTAAAGTCAAGAGCAAACTCATAGTAGAATAAAAAATAAATTTAAAAAAAAGATTTAAATAAATTATTCTAAATAAATAAAACAAATGTATCGGAAAAATATTTTCCATAATTCTGCAAACGTCGTCGTTCAGACATCAATGGCTAATTAAATTATTAGTAATTAAAACACATTCCTACCTAAACTTATTTTTGCTACATTTTTCTGAATTACGACTATAACTAGGTACCAAATAGATGTATGATGTGAATTTAAGAGAGAGATACATCAATAAAAACAATGTATATACTAACCGAACATCAATACAGAGGCCCAAGTCTGCTATTTTTATAAATTCGTCACTCCAACACGATCCCATTGTCGTTTTTCTAAAAGTTCGTAATCTGCTAAATTCATAATGGTCGATCATTGGTCGGACAATGGTCTCGTAATAGAATGGTATTACAATGGCATTTTGAACATTTATTCATGCCAGATTTCATTTATATATATTTTTACATATTATTTATTAGTGTTATAAGCAATCTGAAGTAGTAGGAAGTTGGAAGTTTACTAGGAAGTTTCATTTGTCATTATGTACGAGATTACCAATTCTTTCAATAAAGTGTCAGTGGCTGACCATTGGAAAGTCATAATGACGCCACTATATTAGTAGATTACCAAACTGGTCAAAATCAACATTTATGAAATCAATGATAGACCATTCTGACACTATTGTAATAGCAGGCTTTAGGCCCAGTTATCGTGAAGTCCTAAATCGGAGGGCTGCTCGAAAAAACTTAATGTTCACTTGATCATTCAAAAGAAAAATGCTAGTTACGATAATATTCGTGGTGTGTCTTCTTTAAGAAGCACATGTGTGAATTGGTGTTTATTATCTCAAGGTGTAATAATAAACTACGTTCATAATTGCGACAGTACCGACAAGACAGTACGACGAACTGCATCATTTATTATCCCAGGACACAGACAAATTCTAAAACTAAATGAATTACAATAAACGAATTCTTAATGTCACGGAACACATGCATCACATAAACACTTTTACAAATCATTAAAGAGAGTAACCTATAAAAATTAATGTATTCATCACACTTGTCTAGACAATACGCCGCCGGTAATAACGTCTTAACAAAAAACGTCAAACAAAAAGTCCAATGCGTATAAACGAGTCACTTCTTTTTCTGACATTGGCACGCGAACAGAACCACACATTCTATATAGTTTCACAGTTTCGCATTACTTCTCTCATTAACTTTGCCCTAACAGTAGTCATAACGAGCCAGTATTTTAAACTATTACGTATTGAGTGCCTTAATTCGAGCGAACAAGGGTAGCTAGCCTTGAACTTTGACGTGTAATGTCTGAATATCACGCGGAACGAGAGCGGCCGTGATCAAGCCTCGTATTATAATTGTAAATAATGGCATCAGCAGTGGCAATAATGGAAGCATTTCTTTATTAATGTGTCGGCGATTGAACCTGAGTCAATAATACCCAGAAGTATTTATTCAGAGAGCAACATCGAGCTACTTTCAAAAATTCATATATTCTACACTGATGATTCGTAAATGACGATCTGAACTATTGGAGGTTTCTGAGTGGGCACTGGGGCTGTGATGTCCCTAATGACGGCTTCCACTGCCGCCTCCCACTCCAGTCTTCGTTTGTCAGTGAGAGCATTCCCACCTGCGCTGCTTAATCGTGGCATAGTCACCTATAACAAATATTCTGAAATTAGATACTGAAAATAAGTATTGTAAGATTGCTTTGAATTCAAGCTTGTATACTTAATTAATATTCCTTTTATGGAAGCAGCAGTAGAGCTAAATAAAAGTTGGAATTGGACTTGGCAACTCTTCCGTTCAAAAAATTCGAAGAGCAAGCTTAATTGGCACTAAAAAACAACTTGTCGGCGAGCTCCATTTGTTACCATTTGTAACAAATGCTTTTGTTATTAGTTCATTGTTTGGGTTTAAGCAACGAGATTAGGCATGGAATCTACAGAATGTTTTTTTGTAAAGTTATTAATTTTGCATGGCTATACGTTTCAGTTTCGTCTTTTGAAGTACTTTTTATCTTCATTCAAAGCAATTGAAGCTTTTGACCATCATAAAGAATATATTTCTAATAGCGGGAAGTATTAAGAAAAATAATGGTGCCGATTCCCTTGTTCACAAACTAAACTAAATTTAACTTCAGTGCATCTTTTTCTTTCTATTTCATTAAGAAAAGGACAGAAGATAAATTTTAGTTTAGTCCTGTCAAATTAATCAGCACCTGTCACTATTCCATACAAGTTACGTGATTAAAAACTTGCCGACTAAAATTACGTCAATTTGCGTCAAGCGCTGATTAATTTGACAGGACTAAACTAAACACACACTGAACTTAAATTTAGTTTAGTTTGTGAACAAGGGAATCGGCACCATTGTTGCTAGAGACGAACACTTTTCTAAACATGAAATTCGTACATCGCTGCATCATTTAACCAATTTTATGACCCCACTACTATTCGTGTACCACAAAGAGTTATGTATCTACAATTTTAGTAACCGCATGTGTTGCATGAAAGCTTTATGTGTTTTATTGGCCACATTTAACCACTGAGGAACACTGGAATTCTATTTTACAACTAGCCCGCTATAATGTGACGTGTAGTTGTGTAGAACATGCAAACGAAGGGTATAATAAAGTGTCTATAATTTAATAGTAACTTACAAGACTCCCTCGGAAGTAACATCAATATCATTTATCCTATCAAGCAGAACTACGGGTGATCGAAAAAACCCTATCAAGTTGGAAAACAAAATCGGTCAACAACGACGAAACTGTCGGATCTTTCGAATGAAGGTCGCAACGCTGACGCACTTTTATAATAGTTCCCAGTTTTATGACCACTAGATCGGAAACTATAAAAATACGCTAAGACATTCATCTTATGGATTGTAAAATTCGATACTGATATTTTTGCCGCGATCGTAACAGACCCATATATCTTATTTAAAGCACTACAGAGAATACCTATATCAATTTTAAACAACTCCAATTTTTTATTTGATCTACTACATTCAAAACGGACAGCCAGTGTATTCAATTTAGAAAAGCAGTTATACTTATCCCGCAGTGTAAAAGCATTAGAAAATAAGGCAAGCATTAGGTACTGCACGTAACGTGAATTTTATTGGCCACTAAAGCTAAAAGGGTGTATGTTATCTTGCGACATTGAAGCGGCCTCGATGTGGCATTAGGCAAGCTCTATAAAAGTCATTACTAGCGAAGTATTGATTGATGCCCTCATATTATACTGTGCTGATAATGAGCATCAATCGTTGTCATCAGCTTTAAGATATCTAAGAAAAATAAAACTTCTTCAAATAACGATATTGCAGTACTGGCGTATGGACTTGCAAGTCGTGCCTCATTTTGTGTTCATTCCGCATAATGACGCGGTGGTAAATACAACAGCGTAAAAATCGTAAGCTGCAAAATAAGAGGACTATGTACATATGTATATTTAACTGTGAATGATCCCAAAAGCCAGAAATATAGTTACTTTGTCGAAATCTGGCAAAATACCTTGGGAGGTGAGGTCCGAGGTTTTACCATAGTTTCGGGACCGGTATAGCTTTTCTGTAAAATATATATTTTATAAACTATACTGTCCACTATATTTTACTTCTGACTAAAATTAGTATGCAGCCAATAAACGCATCCTTTAGTTACCTTGTAACTGACAAGGTTCTAAATTTATATTATTAAACAAGAAGTCGGTTATTCACAAATCCAAATTGGAATTCACATTCCAACGAAAACAAGTAAAACTAAAGGATGGAGTTGACCTAAATAAACATGACACACAATCACAGTAACAGCAGTAAGAGTTCAGTAAAGAAATTATTACATCACTTGGTTAGCAAAACATTTATAACGTTGAATCATTGAAAACTCATAAAAATAATCTTCTACAAATCTTATATTTATTAGATTAAATATCTTAACTACAGCTGGTGAATGTTTACATATTTAAACATTTACACATGTGAGTACTTTTTGCTTTTTTAAACAAGGCATCAATCACGATGTCTTGTAAGTAGCCCGTGTTTATACTATCATCGAACATCAGTCATCACAAACCTCTGATCTCCCGGCTCGAAGTGTTGAATGCATTTAATTGCAATTTGTATGCCAATATTCAAATAACTTAAGATTCATTTCAGTGACCCCATTTCGCGTCAAAGTGAACATAAATAACTACTTACCACGGTGAGTACTTTGCGGAGGTCGCTGTGTAGCGCGGAGACATCGACTCCTCTGCCTGCGTCGCCCAGCCTCCTCAGTGTGTCTGCCAGAGGGCCAGACAGAGCCCTCAGCTGCTGCCAAGACTGGGCATACTGCCGCCGCACCAGCTCGATAATCGTCGAAGTAAGTGCCAAGCCAATTAAAATGTATACCGTACATATCAACATGTACTTTGGTCTTTCTGGGAAAAGCGAAAAAGTATTTTGAAACCGGCTCATTCACTGTACGACAAAAAGCTTACAAATACGTTAAGTTTATACCGCTGAATTAAGAATTATATTTTTGATGCGGTTTAAGCAATTACGTCAAAAAAATAATATGCTTACTAGGAACGATATCTCCAAATCCAATTGTAGTCATGGTGATGAAGCAAAAATAGAATCCATCATAAAAAGTCCAATCATCTTCCCACATCTTGAACAAGCCTGCCCCGGCAGACAAGTACAGGAACAGAAAACCTACAGCCCCAAAAGCATATAAGGATCTTTGTCCGGCAGGGTTTGCTTCGGAAACTCGACTGCAGCATTCTGAAAGTTAAGCAAGATGTCAAATTCAAAATAATAGAGACCAAATTACATGAAATTTTCAATAAGACTGCATTGTTTTAGGAAAGTGAATAATAAATAATTTTGCAGGTAGATATACGTTTTATATACCTAACCAATCCATGTGAACCTTGCTTATGGGGGATGCGCTATGGTAAACCGCGAAAATTCAAAATGTCCTACTATTTATTTTGTAGTTTGCAGATCAGTGTCAGGTTGTATGTTGATTAAAATAGGATTCTGTAAAGCAATATTTGTAACGGCCGCGAATGATATTCGCGAAATTATACTTACTAGGCATCGCAGGTAGTTGTTTAGCAATGATAGAGACTAGTGTAGCGAACACTCTTCCCAAGTCAGCGATGACGGTCAACGTTAGAGGTATTCCAATGAGCGCGTACGCGATACAAAATAACCTGCCCCAGAAGGTCTCCGGGACTATGTTGCCGTAACCTGCAAACAGTATTGTAAATTAATAACTAAATCCTGATACAGCGTTGATGAAGACAAGTTGAGGTGAGAAGATTTCGAGTGGTCGCCTTTTATAGTTAAAAAGTGACACTTTACATTACGTTATTTTATTGAAAGGTATCTATAAATTGCACTCACAGCCAAATTTTAGTAGCTCAAAGATTAGAGCCACGTTTTAGTAAAGACATCTACTAAAACGTGGCTCTAATCTTTGAGCGCTGACACAAATTGGAACAATAGAACCATTTATCTGGTGGTATTTACGTAGTAAAGTCTATTGATATAGGTATATCTACAATAAGATACTCAAGTACCCAAAACGGATATAAGCAACAAACTGCGACATAGAAGAAGTCTTTCTATCCAAGTTTTAATTGACAATGCATTTTATTAAAAAAATTTTTTTTTTACTAATATTAACGTGAATTTTCATAAATCCTTGTTCAAGTGCCAAATCTATACAATATTATAAAACTGACGAGTTTGTTTGTTTGGTTGAACGCAATCTCAGGAACTACTGGTTCGAATTGAAAAATTATTTTAGTGTTGGCTATTTAAGATCACACTACGAACCTTACAAGCCGAGAAAAACGACAAAAAGTCAGGAAGAACGCTAAGCGAAAACAAAGTAATTGCTCAGACGGGCGATGCGATGCGACGGGGTGGGTTGTGGGCCAAAATTTTACGCGGATGAAGTCGCGGGCAGAAGCTAGTAAATAATATGCTTACATCATCGTACACACCTATTGTGGTGAGCACAGTCGAAGAGAAAAACACAGCTTGTAGTATACTCCATTTTTCTTCTAGTGGTGGAAAATTATTCTCCACTTCCAACGCCAACCCGCTCGAGGACGCTTCTTCCAGCACCTTTTTAAATGATAAATGAATAATTTAACCATTCTGTGGAGTAGTCGATAGTAGGTAGTAGAGATACTCGGTCTAAGATATCGTCGGCGTAGGTGGAGAACTGAATAACTAAAATTTTCTAGTTTGGAGAAAATTGCGATTTATAGTTATTTGATTATAACAATTAGAGTCGAAGAAAACTTAAACGACTTATTTTATGTAACTCTTGCAATACTCAACTTATCATAAAGCAGTTATGGATTTATTTTTTGAGTTATTTACTTTTTCTTCTATGATTTAGTGATAGTTTTGGACATATTTATTTTTCCATTTGGAACATAAAAATCCTATATGTCTGAACAGGACAGGAATATGAAAATGCTTGTCAGGCGAAAATATGCAACAGGGTTGGGGTGTAACGAAAATGGTAAAAAGTAATTTTGACGTAAATTTTAGTTATTTAGTTCTCCACCTACGCCGACGATATATAAGATCCATACAATCTAGGTTCTTAAGGTCTCTGCACACAGCAGGCGTGGCGCGGCGGGACGGGACGGCGACTCGACGCTGAGCGGTTGTAATGTACTAGATATTACGGACGACGCCACACAGAGCCACGGTTACCGTCGCACCGAGCGGGACGGCTTTGTGCGGCATCGTTCGTAATATCTAGTGCATTACAACTGCTCAGCGTCTCGTCGCCGTCCCGTCCCGCCGCGCCGCGCTCGCTGTGTGCAGAGACCTTTAGTTCCATACCTTCGTGTTTATGTATGGAACTAAGAATCTATGTAAGATAGTTCCACAGTGGATTTTATGCAATTCAGTAACGTCTGCGAATAGTATCTAAAGGTCCAGTAGGTTAATTGCGTAACACACTTACAGTAGCAATGGCTTTCATTTTGACAGTTCAACAACATTCATTGCGTTATTAACGTTGTTGATCAGACAAATTTTTCATACATATGAAGCAATGGATCCTTCAAGATCATTCAGATTGTGATTCATAGTGTGCTGCTCGATCTGTCCGGATTATGATTGGGATTCACTCACTCAAAACGATTTTTAATCCACATAATTTTAACAGCGCCAGCGGTCTTGAGGCCGTAACAGCTACATACATTGCTCATCTGAATTACTCACATACATCTCCTACTAGTCTAACACTTCACACAAGATAAACACTCACTCACACATCGTTTCACAACATGACTCAATAGCTTCTGCAGAATTATAGGTAGGTATTTTTTATTGTAATTACTTCTTCTTTTAATTTTGTTAACCATATTGTTTAAATCTTACTTAGTTTTTATTTTTGTTATGCATATTGTTTAACTTCGACTCTTGCACTATATCTCTGTAAACTAATTCTAGCCGAGGAGGGGCCTGGTGACCTGGGGCCCAAGTCTGCTATTTTGATAAATTCGTCACTCCAACACGATCCCATTGTCATTTTGCTAAAAGTTCGTAATCTGCTAAATTCATAATGGTCGATCATTGATCGGTCAATGGTCTCGTAATAGAATTGTATTACAATACCATTGTCGTATTGCCATTATTATAAAACCCGTTAGTAGAAATGATTTTCGAAAAACTACTACTAAATTTGAACATTTATTCATGCCAGATTTCATTTATATATATTTTTACATATTATTTATTAGTGGTATAAGCAATCTGAAGTAGTAGGAAGTTGGAAGTTTAGTAGGAAGTTTCATTTGTCATTATGTACGAGATTACCAATTATTTCAATGGAGTGTCAATGGCTGACCATTGGAAAGTCATAATGACGCCATTATATTAGTAGATTACCAAACTTGTCAAAATCAACAATTATGAAATCAATGATAGACCATTCTGACACTATTGTAATAGCAGACTTGAGGCCCTGTAACACAGGTATTTCCCAAAAAGCTTTAACAAGCACCAGTCTCTCACAAAGGTGGAATATGGCTGAGATATGTTTTGTACACATTAACTTTAAGTCAGCTTTGTGAATAGAGAATAAATGATAAATTATTATTTTTATACATTACTGATTTAGTAGATTAGTACCGTGTGATTCCGGACGTATAGAATAGCACCATCTCATTTCCTCCCGTGAGTGTCGTAAAAGGCGACTAAGGGACTTACTAGAGAATGGGCAGCAGCGTTCTTTATGCATTTTTAACACCGTACTGCGATCGCCAACCCGCCTGCCAAGCGTAGCGATTATGGCAAACCTCCCCAATTGAGGGAGACTTATGTCCAGCAATGGACGTCTTTCGGCTGAAATGATGATTACTGAATTGGTTAGATCAGACGGTGATCAGTAGGGGAACTGGACATGTATTGGCACAAGAAACTTACCCTCTCATACACGGCTAAATAATCGCTGAGTATTTTCTCAGCGCCATCATTGTCCGTGCCATTATTGCTGCGTTCAGATACGAAACGTATTAGGTTCAACCTCTCGGTAAGTAGCCTCTCTCTATGAAACTCCTGCTTGGCCATTTCGGCGGGATACTCCAAAGCTCGGAACACCTGAGCAGAAACAAAAAAATAAGTGTTAAAGGCTTTCACTAGAAGTATTCCCTTTAACCAGTAAAAGATGATACAATCGTTCCAAAAAAAAAATGTTTTGTGTTGGCTAGGTTTTTTTTTTCGTTTGTATTTATAGTATAACCGGGATAAAAAATGCTATGTACTAATACAGGTCATGGACTGACGGTGTCCCCGTGTACCATATTTCATTTAATAATAATATAATCTATACTAATATTATAAAGAAAGAGAGCGAATTTTGTGGTTTGTGTATATGTGGAGGGTAATCTCCGGAACCACAGTTCCTACTAAATTTTTTTTTTCTCTATTTGATAGGTACATTATTCCAGACGAACATAGGCTATTATGTTTTTTTTTTTTTTAATTGCAACCGTGTAAAGCCGGGGCAAGTCGCTAGTAGTTTAACGTTTGTTTCACAATCACGTGTAAACCGTTGAAAGGATTTGGATGAAACCTATCATAGAAATAGATAAAACTCAAATTCAATTACTTCAATTAAATAATTTACAGGCACTTTTGACCATGTCCTATATTAACACATAGGATACTTTTTTTCCCAGTAATGCGTTCCAGTGGGATAATTTTCGGAAATGATGTCATTTACTGACCTCCACACGAGCGAAGCCGCGGGTAAAAGCTAGTTTTTAATATAAGTATTACAGAAAATATAAAATACTTCACCTCAATCGACTCCAACCTAAAACAGTTTTTTTTATATTATTATTTTTTGGGAATGTCACTAAATCCTAAGCACATTTTCAAAGAAACAAAGATTTTTAACAAAGTGGTCCTCACACCACACGCACATATTAAAAAATCATAGAATGTGTATGATCAAATGGAGCGATAACTCTAACTAATCCGAGTGCGGGTATTTATCTTCAGTAGCCCTATAAATAAAGAGATAAAGAAAAGTAAAAGGAGAGTAGCCGGCCTTGAGGACAAACACAGGCTTTACTGCCCCGTTGGTCTCGAGGTCACCAGCGCGACTGGCTGACCGTGTGTTCCAGGGTTCTACTCCCAGGTCAGGCAAAGTGGTATTTGGTTTCCATTAGGATATTCCCAGAGCAGCCTATTGTTAGTAAGTTGGCGGCAGTGTGACACTCCCTCGTGCCTCGAAGACACATAATTCTGATCTCGATCATGCCCCCGATCTCTCCCCGGTCTTTTCGGATTGTCGTACTATGAGAGTGAGAGTGCACCTGTGCCATATTTGGGCACACACTTGTGCACTAAGTAGAACAATATCCTGCGTACTTGACTAGTGAACGATAATTTAGTATTTTAATATTATTTATTTTCGATCTATTCATTCAAGATGCTGCGGACATCAATACCTCAACCAAAGAATACGGAAAAAATATGAAAAACGAAAACGAAACGAAATACGGTAAAGGAAAACATTGTGGGGAAATCGGCCTGAGAAATATTTCTCCACGGCATGCTTAGCCAATTCAGAAGCGCCACTCACGGGAAATCACCGCAAAAAGTTCCGCCTACCGAGAACTATGCGACACCCGGTTCCGACCCACTGGAACCACAACTGGCCCTGGCAAGCATAATAATATGCACTGACTCAGCTCACTATCGACCTCTGGTCTCCGGAGGAATGTGGCGGCATCTACACACATGCGAACAAAGACCTATCAATCAATTAATCAACTCAGCCTATCGCAGTCCACTGCTGAACATAGGCCTCTCCCATGCTGCGCCACAACACCCTGTCCTCCGCCTTCCGCATCCAGTCTATCCCAGCCACCTTTTTGAGGTCGTCGGTCCATCTAGCTGGGGGGCATCCCACACTACGCTTGCCGATACGAGGTCTCTACTCCATGACTCGTCTGCTCCACCGGCCTTCGACAAATACCTAACGTCACAAAAATCCTGCATCGCGCAATCAGAGTTTACCGCGCGACTAGCATTTATGTATATACAACAACCCGACATCAACCGTTGGGCAGTTGTCCACTAGACACAACACGCGTCTGGTCGGAGGATCCTTTCTTATCTTGAGGATGAGTGAACTTTACACCCAGTTCCTCATGACTCAACACCCGTTAGTCGCGGGGGCACGCCTAACGCCCTGTAGGTAGCGCCAGCTTACTGGTTGTCGTTTTTTTTTTTTACTAATCGTCATTTTGCTAAATTCTCCATCGACACGACTGTACATACACACCGTTAAAATTAAACTACGGGTAATGAATGGCCAATGGAGCCCACCCGCGTGTCAACGCGCGTACACACGCAACGGGTGCCCATCGCGAGCGCCCGCTTAACGCAGTATCAGGCCTTAGGATTTAAGTAATAGTTACAGGTTTATTCAGAAAATGCGTATATTTCACAGAATGATCTACATTTACTATTTGCTTAAAGCAGACACGATTTATTAAATTGTAAACGATATTATAAAAAGTTGTCTTAAAAACATTAAAGAACCACAATAATTTGCAAAACATCACTTTAAAAATCCTTGAATTCCTCTGTAAAGAGACATTTCGAAGTCTTTCTAAGTTTTGTTTGGGCTACTTCGGGAAAATTTGTGGTTTCTCCCGGACCCTGCGCGTCAGGTAGGAACGGAGGTTGAACTTTTTGACTCAGGACTCCCGACCAGTCTATTTCAGCGAACCATGCGTTACTCTTAATGGTAAATAATCCGTCTTTTCCAGAACCCAAACGTTTTGACGGTTCCACTTGAAGAAAGCCTCTGAGTAAACCTTTACACTCTTGGCTCACAGTTTTTGGACATTTATATTGGCCTTCTAAAACTTTTTCATAAAGTTTGTTAGGATCTGATGCAAAAAATGGCGGGATTCCGACAACCATTTCATAAATCAAAACACCGACCGCCCACCAATCGACTCCGAAATCGTACCCCCTAGACATAATTATCTCTGGTGCCAAATATTCGGGTGTTCCACATAATGTCCAAGTTTTTTTCTTAATTATTTTGGAAAATCCAAAGTCGCACAGTTTAACATACCCATTGTTGTCTATTAATATATTTTCTGGTTTTATGTCTCTATGAATAATGCGACAGTAGTGCATGTATTCTAATGCCATTACTACTTGACTGCAATAGAATTTTGCTAAGTTCTCAGAAAAACTACCAAATTTCTGTAAATATGTGAACATTTCTCCGCCAGAAACATAGGGCAAGATAAAATATAGATACAAGTTGTCTTTGAAAGCAGCGTCTAGGCCTACTATAAAAGGAAATTGAATACAACGAAGAATTTCTTTTTCAAGTATCAAGTGTCTTACGTGCTTTCTCTCAACTACTATGGTTTTATCAACAACTTTCATTGCGTGGTAGCCGAACGTACACTTGTCTCTTACTAAAAATACTTCCCCGTAAGCTCCGTTACCGATTGCTTTGATTCTGTCATAATTTTCTGGTGACTTTTCAACTACAATGGGATCTTTGAATCTTCTACAAAAATCCTCTTTTAGCATTTCTAAATATCGTTTGTGTTCTTCATGATATTGTAGAGAGTATTTAGGCATACCTCGTTACATACAATTGAATATTCCATTTAAAAATTCTATCCAAATAACTAAAATGCCTCGAAAATATAAATAAATAATATATGTATACAACATTCGACGACACGTCATGTCACTATGACAGTAACCAAGTCATGAAATCGGATTAACGGACATTAAAAACAGATATTTTAAGTATTTTTTAGACTTCTATGGTTTGCTCTTGAATCTGCATTTAGCATGGAATTAGTATGTACTTCATAGGCATTTAGGATTGATTTTGATTCCCATACGATTCGATATAAATATGTACTAATAATATATCTGCGTTGATCTATATAGTACTTACTAATTCCATGGCGTAGACCTAAGTCTAGACAATCTGTGACATTAGTGGGTCGCCACACTGTCGCAGATGTTTCAGTGGAAAAAAATAAAGCATTCGGTTAAAATTGTGGTGTCGCTTCCGCAAAAGCCACAAACGAAGAGTTGAATTTTTAAATTAGTCCTTATTATCATAATCTCACCATTACCTATATTATAGGTTGGTATTACCTACTTATTAGAAAGTAATAACGATTTTTATATATATTATACACCTATATTTTACAGTCAATAAGAAGCCAGCAACTATGGTACCATATTTGTGTATAACTTTTATTATAGGCCCAGTCTGAAAACCTGAAACACAATCATTGTAACGACACATCCACCGACAATATGTGACAAAAGCTTGTCGTGTTATGCTTCTGAAATAGTTACTTACTGGGTCCCATAAAATGTTAAGTCATAATTATTTATATCCGCATAACTTTCATTGTCATAGCCATCATTTTGCATAATTATCAAGTTCCGCCAACGCGCCCGTATCCCCGCTTTGCATTGAATGGCGCTTTTTAAATGATTGTTTAGGCATAATTTTATGATTCTTTAGAGGTATGAGGAACAGGGTGTAAAGTTCACTCATACTCTATAGTAAAGGGAGGATCCTCCGACCAGACGGATGTTGTGTCTAGTGGGCAACTGCCCAACGGTTGATATCGGGATGTTGTATATATGCTAGTCGCGCGGTAAACTCTGATAGCGCGATGCAGGATTTGTGACGTCAGGTCTTTGATGCGTAGTTCGCATGTGGCATTGTTGATACCGCCACAATTCGACTAGCTGCTGCTCGCGGTTTCGCCCGCTTGGCTTTTACTAAAATAATAGTAGCCTTAGTTGCTCCTTATAACATCAGCTATCCCAGTGAAAGTCCCGTCAAAATCGGTCCAGCCGTTTCGGATATTAGCCGGAACAAACAGACAGAGAAACAATAACAATAACGACATGACTACTCTGTATTTCAACTCGCAGGCGATCAAGTACCACCTAAAACCTACAGTCGTTGTGCCGACACGTTGACAGCTGGCTCAAGCACCTGAAAAAGAGAAAGCATCCGAACACAGTACGCGGTCAGATTGTTTCCCCACTGTGTAGCCCCATAGTATGAGCGCATGACGTTCCCATTGATGGATTGCGTCCATCTCATGCGCTGCACACTTCCACCGGGAGCTGGAACAATATCAGAGGCCAGTGGGCTTCGAGGTCCTAGGTCCTAAGACGTCCGGCGGCCGGCGTCCTCCCCGTCGACGAGCAGGTGGTAGCGTCGCGGCCGAGGAGAAATACTCGTCGCTCGAGCTCGACGCAACTACCGCGGCCGGTATCGTCACAGAGTTCAAAGAAGAACAAAAAAAAATTGGCAGTCTTAAGGACTGCCTCACCGCACTTAAAATATTGTCCATAAAAAAATATATATATATAATTTTATGCCAAGTATCAAAATGATTTATTCCTACTATACTCAGTGATAAATAGAGATCGGATATTCGGATGCATATTTATTTAGAATTGGGATTTTTACCAATATTTTAAAGTAAGTAAATATACCAGAAACATACTCGTATATCAGAAACCTAAACTTGTAAATCCCAGAACCGCGCGATTTTTTCGATACATAAGCGCATTCCATATTAGCCAACATCTCAACTTTAGGTGAATATGCATCCGAATATCCGATCTCTAGTGATAACACATGCAGTTTTTTGAAGTGAAAACTTCTTTAGCCGGGTTAAGCGATTTTAGGTAAGGGAAAAAACTAATGGGTTCGCGTCACCGAAATGCGCAACATGCTCGTGACGTGTTGCTCCAGACTATCAATTATTCCAAAGTTTTGAGTTTTCACTTCTGTCGGCAGTGCTTATGACTGCCTATTTTTTTTTAATGTTTCTGGCGGTTTTTCAGTATCAACTTTTGTGAGCTAAAGTGTAGTAATCTTTCGCCCTTTACAACGAAGGAGGCATCGCCAACGCAACCGCAATGAAACCTCACCTTACTTACATATGTACGTTGTCATCGTAGTAAAAAGAAGATTACTCCATTCAATCCACAAGAAAAACTTCAGAAAAAAAAAATAAAAAAAATGTTCATTTGTTATAAGATAAAACAGTAGTTTCAGAGACATGCCATGTCAATGTATATTTTATTGTTCGTAGTTTTAATAAAATAGGTACCTACTGATTATACCAGGTAATTCTTTTATAATATTCCGCAAGTATTTCAAACTGCTCGGCATAGGACGCGAAGGCAGCATGGGCGAAGACTTTCAGAGTGGGTATACACGAGCAAAACAAGAACAATACACACAATATTTACATAAGCTACATCAAGATTTTATAGATTCATGGAATGAAAAGTCCGTAAGTAATGCCAAATTGACTGATTTTGAAATATACAAAGTTCTTGGCAATGGAGCCTTTGGAGTAGTCTATCTCGTGAAGCATACGAGTTCTGGCAAATACTACGCTATGAAAGCATTAGAAAAAGACAAAGTTGTCAAATTAAAGCAAATTGAGCACAGTTATTACGAGAAGAAGATTCTGTGCGGTCTGAACTTCCCTTTTGTTGTTTACATGAAGTATTATTTTAAGGATAACGTGTATATTTATTTTGTCTTGCCATTCATACCTGGAGGAGAAATGTTTACTCATCTACGTAAGATGGGAAAATTTGAGGAAACCTCATCGAAATTTTATGGTGCTCAAGTGATCCTCGCTTTGGAATATCTTCATTCGTGTGAGCTAGTTTACCGTGATTTGAAACCAGAAAATATTTTAATTGACAAAACGGGATATGTAAAAATTACCGATTTTGGATTTTGTAAGTTGATACGTGGCCGGACGTGGACGCTCTGTGGAACTCCAGAATATTTGGCACCTGAGATTATACTCAGTAAGGGGTACGGGATGTCCGTGGACTGGTGGTCACTTGGCGTTCTACTGTATGAAATGAGTGCTGGTCATCCACCATTCTATGCTTCAGACCCCATGAGAATATACGAGAAAATTGTAGCTGGGAGATACAAGTGCCCGGGACATTTTACTTCAGAATTAAAAGACTTAGTTGGACGTGTTCTTCAAGTAGATGTATCAAGGCGTTACGGCGTACTTAAAGATGGTGTTTTGGATTTTAAGAACCACAAATGGTTTAAAGAAATTGATTGGGACAATCTTTTGAATAGTCGGATACGACCTCCATTTGTACCGAACGTGAAATCCCCCGGAGACACAGCAAATTTTGAACCCTTTGAAGATGAAAAACTAAAACAAAGTTCGAAATGCCTTTACGGATATGATTTTGCTGATTTTTAATGCACACAATGTTTGAAACAATATTTGTTCGTGTTACTTAATGGAACTATAAAAGTAAGGAAATAATTAAGTTTAAGTAGGTACTGTATGTGTAAGGAATGGTTAAGTTTTAGATTTTGACATAAATGTGATTTATTTTATTGATACATTCCGTGTGTGTTGTATACCTACTCACGATGTGAAGAAGACATCTTTTAAATTTTAAATATATGCAGTACTAGCTGTTTAAACTAACATTCATTTTGCTTGAAACTTTTGCCGCCACACTGTTAAGGGCCTATACTACCTCAAATGGCTTAGCATGAGGATCATGCTAAGCCATTTGAGGTAGTATAGGCCCGTTATGTTAGGCCGTTATGTCGAATACTGCAGCATTAATTTTGAAATAAATATATGATAAAGTTGAGGATTAATGTTAAGTACTATGTTAGCCGAAAACACGATTCCATAAAATTTTCTCGATAGAAAAAAATTCCATAGTTACCTCCAAACCGAACAATAAACCGCTGGTATTCAAAAAATACTTCAAATTAGATAATTAAACTTTGCATATTAACTGAACTAACTATAAAGCAGGTCTTATGTTATTTACTTTTTTTAATGACCATTATTTTCACCGTAAAACGAAATTATCAAACTATCGGCGCCTTGGAGCCTTTTCCCTGCCGCCCTGTCTCTCTTGCTCGCGTGACCGGTAGCAATAGTGTGCGAGCGAGATACAGAGTGAGGTGGCGCTGAGGTTGTATAGACTCTTAAGTGATAATGACAACTTCCTATTTTCATTTATTTTCTCTATAACCCTTTACATAATAATACGTTTATTTACCTACGTCTCAATGCGTGTTGTGTGTTTTCCGAATTCACGGGACTACATACACTAGAAGATAGCTGATGATAAAAGGAGTAACTAATACTACTTTTATTTTAGAAAAAGCCACGTGCCGCAACGTCAAATGTTCCTGGCATAAATGTTGCGTACTTTTGTTAACCATGAATACTACACATTAACAGGTTGCCAGCAACACAGCACCAACCACAAGCTGCTGCTGCTGAAGTAGCACTTACCTGGAAACCTAATAATCACTACGTATGTTTTCAGGTAAATGCTACTTTATTTATTAGGGACGCAGCTGTGTAATACCAACCAGTGGTAGGCACAAAAAATACAACGTAACACCATGTTGCCAGCAACTTGTTTTCTGCAACACAAAAACGTGTAGCTGAAAACTAATGTTTATTCGAAAAAGGTAAATGAAACAAGGGCTTTTCAAAAGATTCCGCCGTATCCCAGTAGTTCCATTATCTAGTTCCATTATGGGATTACTGGGATTTTTTTCTCCCAGTAGTTCCATTGAACTGGCATACAGGGTGTGGCGTAAATAGTGGTCCAACGTTTAGGGGTCGATACACCATATATTCAGCTATCACATACCACAATGTGAACTATTTATCTTAGTTCTCCGATTTATTAATTTTTTCTTGAAAAATTTACAGCTTGCTTTACTAATTTGGCTGTAATTTCTATACATGACACTAAAGTATTATAAACAAAAAATAAATAATAATGTAATTTCTAGAAATTATAGCTAGTAAATGAGTTGTTTTTCAAGAAAAAAAAAATCGGAGAACTAAGATAAATAGTTCACATTGTGCTATGTGATAGCTGAATATATGTGTATCGACCCCTAAACTTTGGACCACTATTTACGCCACAGCCTGTATGCCAGTTCCATGGAACTACTGGGAGAGAAAAATCCCAGTAGTCCCATAATGGAACTAGAGAATGGAACTACTGGGATGCGGCGAAAGATTCGGCAAGCCTGTTTGGGTAAGCCCGGTAGATTCTGGTACGTGTGCATGCTTTCATAGGTGGTACTCACCCATACCTATCGCCACCTAAAAAGTACCCGGCGCTGGCTATAGAGTCGGGGCACGTGTTGAGAAAATATTATGAGTTGAGTGGTAGGTACTCACCAATCCTCCCCCGCCCGTGTACAGCATGAGCGCCACGAACAGCCCCACATGGGACAGCGCAGCCCTGGGCTCGAAGCTCCCCCACTTGGACTTCGGAGGAGTGCCCATCAGGGTCTCCGTCTCCCATGACACGTTCTTCACGTTTTTACACATATTTTCAGGTCCTTTGCACTTTAAAAAATAACTGCACCATTTCTTGCTTGTATAGAGTTCAATAGCATCTCTTAGACATTTTGTGGAACTGTAAGTGAGTAAAATTATGGAGTAGTTGTATCTTTATTGAAATAGATTTAGATTTTTGATGAAGGCTTTTCAACTCTTGAAACAGGATTATTTATTTTACCAAAATAAGTATTTCGCTTCTAAACAGGTACAATCCGTCGTATCCCAGTAGTTCCATTCTCTAATTCCATTATGGGACTACTAGGATTTTTTCTCCCAGTAGTTACATGGACATGGTACAATCAATTATAAGCAGTTTTTACAAACAGATTCGATAACTCCACCAGAGAGACTATTTAGCAATAATGATATCAACGACATTTGTCGCACTGCAGTACATGATTTAAATAAGAAGAGTAACTTTCAGGTTCCACCGTCGAACCCTACTCAAATATTGAAGAAATCGTTCGGACCTACATCTTTTAAGTCCTAAATCTTATTACAGCTCTACGAAAGCTCTTGATTTGTAGCGAAGTCAAAGTTAGGCCAAAGTTAGACACACGATAACTTTTCCTTTAATCCTAGAGTACCTACTGTACTATAGGATAAAGTTACTAAAAGGTTACATATTATAGCAAAAAGCAGGATATCTCAAAATAAAACATGATACAAATCTATATAAATGAAAATCAATTTCCGTGCTTTAGTTTCGCAAAAACTCGCCAATGACTCGAGCGATTTGTTTTTATTTTTATTTTTTTTCGATACGTGGTCACAATGCCGTCACTCACACCTACGCTTACATTCCCTTAAGAAAATACAGGCATGACGTGTTTTATCAATAAAAGCTAACGTACTTACGAAAAAGATTTTACGAAGATATACATAGTATATTCACTGAAATGAAATGAAATGAAATGAAATCGTTTATTCTGTAAATAGGATATCGGAATCACTTTTACACGTCATATAAAAAATATAAAAACAAGCTTGAGGAAGTCGACATTTCCTATCTGACTATCCCTGAGAAGAAATGGCGAAACAAACTCAGGGGTCAAAGTCTCTTTTAAAGTCCAGACATAATCTTGGTCAGATCATGTGAGGACCATGTAGATCCGTGTCTGAAATGGTCTTTTGAGGAAAGAACCACACAATTTTGAGTGGACCTGTCCAGTCAGTGCAAGCATTTGTCAGTAAACGTGTAGCTCAACTCAGGAGTTAAGGAGCTCAACGACTCGACGAACAATACCAAAGAAAGGACATTTGGGTAGGCCGCATAAAGTACTCAAAAAACCAGACCATCATTAAAACTACTTGAGAAAGAGGAAAAAAGAGATAATCTTAAAGAAAACAAATGACCCACATAGTGCTCACATTCACAATAATTAAAGTAATATATGTAATACTTTTCAAAGTAAATATTCATGTCATTTTGTATATAATATTTAATAACGTCAATAATTAGGTATGTATATAAAACGTTGTATAATTATTAAAATGTCAAGTTTTACGGTTTAATCAAACGGCTTTAAGCAGAGCGAACAGTTCAATCCCAAGCTTTTTTGTCTTCTAAATAATCAGAAATGTTATAGTACCCTTTTTTGCAAAGTTTGGTTTTAATAGAGCTTTTAAATCGTTTAATGGGTAAGTTTCGAATTTCAATGGGAAGTTTGTTGTAAAAGCGTATACATTGACCCATGAATGAGTTGCCTACTCTGTGGAGGCGAGTGCGATGTACAGCAAGATTGTGTTTATTTCTGGTATTTAGACAATGAATATCGGACATTTTCTTAAAATTTTATATATTTTTGTGTACATACAATAGATCTTCAAATATATATTGAGAGGCTACAGTCAGAATATCTATTTCTTTAAATTTTTCCCGAAGGGAATCTCTTGCACCAAGGTTATAAATCGCTCGAACAGCCCTTTTCTGTAAAACAAAGATTGTATTAATATCCGCACAGGTTCCCCAGAGAAGAATCCCATATGACATAAGACTATGAAAATAACTAAAATAAACAATTCTGGCAGTATCTAAATCACTTATACAGGGGGTCGGCTTCC
This sequence comes from Dryobota labecula, assembly GCA_947523025.1. NCBI lineage: Eukaryota > Metazoa > Arthropoda > Insecta > Lepidoptera > Noctuidae > Dryobota > Dryobota labecula. Next base: position 17,829,559 of record OX383287.1, on the reverse strand, counting down.
ATTCTAACCGGGTGCAGCTGAATACCAGTATACAAGGAGCAACTGCCTATCTGACCTCCATAACCCAGTTAATGGGTTGTGGCACCCCTTGGTAAGACTGGTTATTAGACTTTCGGGCTTCTGACGACCCGTAACGGCTGTCAAAGATCCACGAATGACAGCCAGGAACAACGGCTTAACGTGCTTGCCGAGGCACGGAGGGACTTAGTATGAAAAGATGGTCACTCATCCACGGACTAACCGCGGCAAGCGTAGCTTAACCTGATCGATAGACCCATTGCGGCTGTTATTACAAAGCCAAAAGCCCCTTCCTACTGAAATAATGTGAACAAATTCTCTTTAGCCACAACTATGGAAGCACGTGATTGTATTACTGAAACTTGTGTCTAATTATTTTCCATTTCCACACCGGAAGGTAAGATATATAATCTTTATAAACAGGGTTATTAATATTGTTAATGTAATGAATAGGTGCCATTTCTTCGTAATCATTGAAATCAACATTACAATCAAGATGAAAACATAACTCCGTATCGGAATCCTTTTAGCTTGAATATAGTTGAAACACATAAAAAATGTGTTATGGTCATCAATAGTGCAGCATTTTCTATTTCTTTAATTCGTTGTCGAGTTTGACAAAGTTAAAATCTACAATAGCTAGCTAACACTGAATGTGTTAGCTAGCCACAAACTTTGTGCCCCGCCCGACTTGGCAATTCTTACTAAGGAAGTCAAGTAGTTGCCAAGAGACTTTTGAACGATGTATTCAAAATATTCATAATATTGTCTGCGTTATAATAACAACACAATGATATTCTGAATGTTTTGTTCATCATCGTCAACCAATGCATTTATTTTATAAACATTTTCAAGATTTAAATAATAACTATTAATTATTTAGGTATTTTATTTTAATATAACATGGTAAGTACCTAACTTATAAACTTAGCCCCACAAAAACATTGCAATGGTTTGACTGTGGGGTCAGTGAGTATCATACTTATCATACTTACATATCCAAATAATATTTTTTAAATTTACTTCTAAATCTATTTTTATTCGTTTCACTCCTTATGTCTGCCGGTAAACTATTCAATAGATACGGTATTCGTTTTTTTTTTTTTAAATCAATTATACCTATGTAATCGTTACCGTTTAATAAATCAGACTTTTATAAATGAGTGTAATACGTTCGAAGGTGTTGGTGTGAACCTTTAATTTTTGATCTGAGGGCACTGCTGAATAGAGACGTTAATGTACTTGATTTCGCTACAAATAAAGAGAACCGCTAAGGCATAGTATGTCTACGTGGCTTGCTTATCAAGCATTACGTACGATTTGTCTGGTAGATAAGGTGATTCGAAAGAAACCATCAGGTTAGGCAGATTAAGGTATCAAAGTTCATACAACATACTCCTACATAATCGGTCAATAATGTTCCCACTGCTGGGACAGGCCTCTGTGAGAGGGAGTGGGCCGTAATCCACCATACTGGCCCAGAGTGGACTGGTAGCTAGATGTCACAAGACTCGATTTTTTTGATTCTAGGACATGCATGACATTTTCACGCTTTATGTGATGAACTATGAAATTTTTGATATATTGCATGTTGACATAATGTATTATTGTATGCCTACTAGGCAGGACATAATGGATCTGTAATTTACCACAGTAAAAAGATTTGATTTGATTTGTAAGCGAGGGCTATACAATATTACTATATAATATTAAATCTAAATTGTGATTCCGAAAATCGCAATTTAGATTTAATTTAATATGGTAATATCTAAATTGCTAAGCCAACATAGGATTCTTATATTGTTGCAAAAGGTTTTATAAAATGTTTTTTTTTTTTTTTTTGTTATTTGAAAACAAAATAATTACTAAAAGGTTTTTTTTTTTTGTAAAAATCTTGGTAAATAATAATTACTTTAACTGATATAAAAACTATTGGTAATTTTAAATAGGTACTTTATTTTAGCATAATTTAGTATTTACAATTATTATATATCAACCGTTATTTGTCGCACCTATCACAGACAAAATGACAGAAAACCGCCTAAGATGGTATGGACACATTAAAAGACGCAGTGCAGATCATGTGATTCAAATAACTCTAAATTTACCGGAACCAAAAAGAGGTAGAGGCCGTCCGCCAATGACTTGGTCTCAAACCCAAAACCGTTCGTCTTGGCGCAGGAAAGTGAGGAGACCCGACCCCAAATAACGGGACCAGGTATGGAAGAAAATGAAGATATCTTAACAACAAACAACAAATCAATCTTTAAACAATTTTTCTTTCTTTTCTTTTCTTTCTTTCTAACCGTTATTTCCCCATCATTTGGTAAAAGAAAATAAATAATGACCCAGTAGGATCCTACCTACCTACCATACCATGATTTTCAGCAACATACTTCTATCAAAAAAATCAATACAATTTTGTGACAAAAAGACGCTAATAAACTTTAAATAAATAACCTGCAATGCCGTAGAGTTACATAAGTAGAACCAGATTTCCAGTACGTCTAGATAATGCCATGAAAACGGGCGAGCGGCGGAAGCGTGGTGTTTATCATGCCAATACACTGAAAGCACTCGGTTTATGTACCTAATAAAGTACCACTTCAATACGAATACAGTTTCCTCAAGGAAATGATCATAAGGTTTGATACATGCGTCCTTGGATAGTCTGAGTTGATCCCCTTCATCAATATTCAAGTGATTAATTTGCTTACTTACACAAGTGCAAATCCTATATCCTTCCCTCACAGCTTATTTGTGACTGAAGAGTATAACAAAGCAATTTTTAAAACTCATTTACAATTCCAGTATCAGTATTTCACAATCACAATTTGACACAAAGTTAGAAAGTTCCGAGCGATCGTTTGTTTGGCAAAGCGGGAACGGCGAGCATCCTTCCCCGCCTGCGACTCGCGAATAACTGAAATTGTTCAAGCTTTCACATATCTGAAACTAGCGAGCACACACAGGATGGCTTTCAGCGCTACATATCGTATCGCTGTAAGCCGGGCTGGCGTGAAAGGTTTTACTGTACAAGTTCGAGGTACCTTTATGGATTTATTATACGACCAAAGGGAAAAATAAATCCTAATTTGGTTTTTCTATGGGTGTTTTTACGATAATCCAGAGGATTTGTTACATATTTCTTAAACAGTTATTAAAATATGCGAACTCCATTACGCATATTTGCTACTTACAAACTTAAAATTTGTTTGTTGTTTTTTGTTAGATTTATTAGTTTAAGAGTTTTCATAAAAAGTTTTACATTAAATAAGAATATGTAATGTATTTTTTTATTTTTTTTATTAAAACTCTATGAATAAATCTTCTAAACTAGAACCTAATCGACTAAGTTTGCTTGTAAAAATATGGAGGTACTCCAATAACATTGCACCTTCATTAAACCTAGATAGAGTATTCGCTAATAAACAGCTAATTAAGCCGAAAAGACCATGACCATGGCAGACCACCACAGAAAGAAAACTTTAATGACTGCACGCGAGCGCCTAATCGTTTCATCTGAATCGAAGCGCACCTCATTTAGTATTCGTGCGTTTTCCGGCAGGCGTCGCAATACGGAACTTATTGTGATAAATATGAATAGTTATAATGGAATAATGGAACTATTTTGGTGATACAATCAACTCCGAAGGGAATATTTCGGAATTATTCCGAAGTTTGCAGATTATTATACCGTTGATATTCTGACCCTTTCGTTAACCCTATATTCCTGAATGAACTACTTCCTTAACTTCGCTTCAGAAACAGTTTAATGTAAACCTACTGCTATCAATATTAATTGTGATGACTAATTGGTCCAGCGGTTTCCTTTATGCATTATATTCTGTGGCAATGAGTTTAGTGGTTAAATTCCGAGCGAGAAGGAGTCGAAAAATGGAAAATAATAAAACATTTTTTTTTTTAAACGTTACTATTAATTTCTCCTGTATTGTGGGTGCGTTTACAAACATTTAAACTCACATACACAAACAGCCAAACCCGGTTCAATTACTTGTAGGTCATACAAATATTTGTTCCGTGCGGGAATCGAACCCGCGACACGCAGCACAGCAGTCAATCGCTTAATCACTGCGCCAACCGTGCCGTCAAAACAACAAAAAAGATTCCAGTGTACAAAGAATACATAATACAATCATATTTCACTGGAAAAAGTCCCACGTCACAGTCAAAAGTAAAATCAAAGTGCCACGTAAAAATATGTTTTATGGTAGAAGTACCGCATCGTTCACAATACCTTATTTACTAAACCAAATACCTTTTAACATTCGCGACTCAATGAACAGTAAAATCGTAAAACACAAGCTCAAAGAATACCACCACAACTTCATTTTACCTTAATTTGTCAATAGCGCGTTAAGGGTCCGTGCACGAAAAAAACTCTTTTTTGGCAATTTCTTATCTTATTGTGAGAAAACTAGAAATAATCAAAACTTTAAGTCTGTGTAACTATAAAAGTACAGTTTTCATGGTGCTAAACCATTCGTGTCAGTCACAGCAGCTTTTAATAGTTTCATAATTTTTGTGCTCTCCAAAATATAGTTTATTTCGCCATTAATTTACTTAATTTACTTAATGAAGATATTGTATAATCATTAAATAAAATGTTGATTATATTTCAAGGATAGCTGAAGACTAATTTGTGATTTTTAAATTTCTTGATATGATTTGCTAAATAATAGGAAAAATATATATTACTGACGAGGTTTAAAACAAAAAAAAGGTTTTTTCAATATTATTTTTCTGCTATATTTTGTATGGAAGTTGAAAAAAAGTGGTTCCGCCACATGCAAGTAGACCATATAATAATGTTGATGATATTTTTTTAATGTTCAAAATCAAAAGTAGTTTCTTGTAGAATGATGATCAAATGTCAGTCTCGCGTCATTTTTCGGAAAACTTGTTGCAAATTTTAGTGATTTACCGTGAATACTTAATTTATTTGAAAAATCCCTTTCAGCCACATGCATAACAAAGAACACGAATTTTCAAATCTCAAATAATTTTGTTAAAATTATGTTTCCCTTTCTCACAAACAATGAACAAAATTGATCAAAATCAGTCGATTTCGTGCACGGCCTCTTAATTCCAGACCATGGCATGCTAAGACAGACCCCAGAAATCTAATAGTGTGCTTTGTTTAATTATAAGAAAACTACTTGTGTTTTTAAATAAATGAATAAATAAATAAAAAATAATATGAATTTCCATGAGTATTTTCAAAAAAAAATCGACATGAATGTTAATTTAATTAATTTTATTAGAATAATTCTAACTTCCTAAGCATTAGGCCCTACTGATAACATTTACGAGCATCTAAAACATAAGTGAAACCAATTCCAAATGCGATCACTAATGAGGGTGGGTACCTCCTGGCAACAATACGTGCGCGTATTAATGGACAGTGCCGGATTAACCACGTAGCAAGAGTAGCACTTGCTACGGGCCCCGCGCAAAACGGGGCCGCGCGTATCCAAACCCGAAGATGTTTTTTTTTAATTTATCTAAACAATATTAGTTTTGCCGAAGATGAAAGAAAAACTGACAATTTAGGATATATCAAACTTTAACCACGAATAACTTTTGAAAAAGTAAATTTATCGAAAAATAATAAGATATATTTTTTACTAGCTTTTGCCCGTGGCTCCGCTCGCGTGGATGTCGGTTATCGCGTAAAGAGTTGCCTATGTCCTTCTCCATATCCCAGGCTATATCTCTGCCAAATTTCATGACGATCGGTTCAGCGGTTTAGGTGTGAAAACGTAACATACAGACAGACAGACAGACAGATAGACAGACAGACAGACAGACAGAGTTACTTTCACATTTATAATATTAGTAAGGATAGAACGTTCAATTTGCTATAAAAACACATATATCGCGCTAGGTGGCAAAGAGCTTGTCAGACCAGATACAAAATTCGAAAGATTAAAATAATTTGCCAGGGCAATTTCATCTCTGATGGCTTTTTGTACTTGTCAGAGCCCAACAGGGCCTATAGTAATCTGCTGTACTATTAAACACCAACAAAATTGTAACCTATAGATGGCAAATAAACGTAATGAGTCTTGATTTTTTTTACCACTTCATACTTTAGAACCCATAGCAGATCAAGGGCCCCTCGATAGAATTTGCTACGGGCCCCGCACTTGCTTAATACGGCACTGTTAATGGATGCAGACCTTTTAGCAAGCCACATAATGTTGCCGGTAGGTTCATGTAGCCTTGAGGGTTAGGTGTCCACTTGCAAATGACGACACTCCAGGGTAGTATGTAACACCTTCATATGATGTTACCTGAAGGTATAATATTTTATTTTTATATTTTAAGGGGAAAAACATCTTTTTTTACAAAAAAAAGAACCAACTTCCAAAATACACTACAAAGTGAAAAATAACTTTAATTTCGGAAATGGGTGTCTTTCGATCTGTATTTTAGTTTTTTGCCACCGACTTCCGAAATTAAAATTATTTTTCAGTTTGTATTATTTTTTTTTTTGGAAGTTGTTTGATCTTTTGTTAAAAAGTTTTATTTCTCGCTTTTTTGTGGGTTTTTTTATAAATAATTTATCTTAGTTACAATAGCCTAAAGTTAACTTGCTCATCGCCTTTTACAAAATATTGCTTTTTTCGATGCAGGGACGTTAATTGTTGAAGAGTTCTAGTATTTCACCATCACCTCCATTTCACCAGTCGTATTGTGACGAGCATAAATTGTTTTGCAACCATATTAAAGTAATCGATTCGCAACCCGTGGCATACTTATTATTGAGTAGTTCCAGTGGCCATCTGTGGTCTTCATCATCAAACAGTTTGGGGTGTCAACCACCTTCATAAGATGCCCGAACGCATTCAACGGAATGAGCCCGCTTGTTACTAACAATCGTCTTTTCATCTGTACTTCAGAGAACCAAGGAATCCTTGGTGGTTCAGACTGAATTGTCCTGTATCATATACCCTTCTCTTCAGATCTTCTGTCAAAGTATACCTTCCACATGTTATTGCAAATTATTTATAAGTGTTATTAGTAAGCCACATAATGTAACCGGTCGGTCAATGTAGTCTTGAGAGTTAGGTGTCCACTTGCAAATTACGACGCTCCAGGGCGACGCTTACATATTATGTTACCTGAGGGTATAATGTTTTCGAGTTCAAGAAAGGAGGTTATAAATTCATCGCGTTTGATTTATTGTTTCGACTTATGGTTCTGGCTATGTAGGTAACTCCTTATATGAAATCGTCAAATGTAAAACAAAGTTGATTATTCACTGTTACTTAATAAAGACATCCAGAGAATGCCACATGTAGCCTTGAGAGTTAGGTGTCCACTTGCAAATGACGACGCTCCAGGGTAGTAATAGTAACACCTTACATATTATGTAACCTGAGGGTATAATGTTTTCGAGTTCAAGAAAGGAGGTTATAAATTCATCGCGTTTGTTTTATTGTTTCGGCTTATGGTTTTGGCTATGTAGGTAACTCCTTATATAAAATCGTCAAATGTAAAGCAAAGTTTATTATTCACTGTTACTTAATAAAGACATCCAGAGAATGCCACATGTAGCCTTGAGAGTTAGGTGTCCACTTGCAAATGACGACGCTCCAGGGTAGTAATAGTAACACCTTACATATTATGTAACCTGAGGGTATAATGTTTTCGAGTTCAAGAAAACGAGGTTATAAATTCGTCGCGTTTGTTTTATTGTTTCGGCTTATGGTTTTGGATATGTAGGTGACTCCATATGAAATCGTCAAATGTAAAGCAAAGTTGATTATTCACTTTGACTTGATAAAGACATCCAGAGAATGCCAAAGATAGAGAATGAAACTCTTCAATAGACATGGTAAATCACTTAGATATTATATTATTATTTACTAGCTGCTGCCCGTGGCTTCGCCTGCGTGGCTTTTTCTATACAAATACAACCAACAACAACTCAACTCCGGCTCCACCATCGAGTGCAAAGCTCAAACTGCGGTCAAGAAACTGGGCATCCTAAATAAGATGAAGCAATATTTTACGCCTGGACAGCTTTTAACCCTTTACAAAGCACAAGTCCGATCCTGCATGGAATATTGCAGCCACCTTTGGGATGGCTCAGCTAAGTACCAACTTGCTGCGCTTGACTCGGTGGAACGCGGAGCTCATTGGCGACGTAAAACTGGTGGATGCCAAGCTTCACAGCTTGGCTCATCGCTGCAAGGTTGCCTGCTTGTCGATCTTCTACAGATTGTCGGCGAATGTGCCCATGAACTCCACGACTTCATTCCACCGGCCGCCTTCTACCATCGGACATCTAGACGCACTGCAAGTTACCACCCCTACCGAGTTGATATTCCACCAACTCGCACTAAGCGTTTTCAAACGTCTTTTATAATGCGCACAGCAAAGGAGTGGAACTTTCTGCCTGCGTCTGTGTTTCCGAACGCATACAACCCTAATCTATTCAAAGTGAGAGTGAACAGGCTTCTTCTGGGTAAGCTCACTCCATCGTAGACTTTGTCTCTGTCACCCAGACCTAGACTACAGTCAAGAGCAAACCCATAGTAAAATATAAAAATTGAAGTGTCAGTATATAATGCAACATTTTTTTTTTATGTCGCGCAGTCGTACCAGCGGCAGCAGCTAGTCGAAAATAAAAGTATCCTATGTTACCTACTACTTATAACCTTAGCTATCTGCCGTCAAAATAGGTCCATCCGTTTCGGAGATTAACCGGAACAAATAGACGGACATTTTTTTTTAAATCAAAGTTTAAATTGTACTTCTGTTTATACAGCGTGTTACGGAAAGGGTATATCCATACAAACGGGGTGAAGAGTGTATCTGGTTCAGAATCTCGGTACAAAATTTCAGCTCAAAAGCACTAACTAGAAAATGCTTAATAATTTTTTTATTTCGATAGTTTATTAAATTTAAATCGTAACAAACGTGTTACCGCCGTTTCTTTGTGTGTAGTTTATTGACACCGATCAGCTGACTTGGTCTAGTGATGTGTAGAATTCAATTGGAAACATTTGATTTTTGTCAAATGTTTCTTAACTTTTTATTTATGTAGGTATAGATATTAAAAAATATTGCCCTGTAGATTGTTATCACCAAAAGAATCCGTGCCTTTGATATGTATATACCCTTTCCGTAACACGCTGTATACATATACTTCTCTTACTTTCAATCAAGCATTTAGTTAAAAGTTGTTACTTTGACATGACAAACAGACATCCATTTTATTTATTTGTTTAGATAAATAGTTTTGATTTTTATTTTATTTATTAATACTTTATAATAATAATTATTGCTCATTTTAGTAACACAGACTCATTTTGTTAATAACAGAAACTTAAGCCATGTTTGAGTAAGAAAATAAAATACAAAAACAAAACACAAAAATAAACATAAAAATTAAAAGTAAGCAATCGCTGCGCCATCTCATGAGAAATAGCACAGCAGTGATTCACATATCTGCAGTCCAGTCTGCCCCCTATCATCGACCGTACGCTGTTGGAGCTCCCTCTCACTCTGCGCACAAGTTAAAAAAAAAATCAGTACAAAGGCGAAACTAATGCCTGAGGCGGAATTATTCAGTTGTCTATTGAAATACATAAATCAGATTAAAATTGTGTGAGCATCATTATTTTTAGACGCTATCGTATATACGGATATATAATAATTCGGCGTAGTCCACCAATAGCCGTCGTAAATCTTCTGAAGACATAATTAAAGGCTATATCTCACTAGGTGTCATGGCAAAGTAAGCTGTGCGTGAAAAATATATATGTTAAGGTTGATTTATCTTCATATGTATAGAAATGGGACATATTATGACCAAACAACTGTATCTCGTTGTTTTAGATCAGGAAAGGGCAAACTACGGCCCGCGGGTCATTTCTGGCCCGTGAATGGTTGCAATCCGGCCCGCAACCATCAACCCAAAAGTAGATAATATGTTAACATAAATCGTGCGAAACTAAAATTCATCAAAACAGGGGCCCAAGTCTGCTACTTTTATAAATTCGTCACTCCAACACGATCCCATTGTCATTTTGCTAAAAGTTCGTAATCTGCTAAATTCATAATGGTCGATCATTGGTCGGTCAGAAGTCGGAAGTTTAGTAGGAAGTTTAATTCGTCATTATGTACGAGATTACCAATTCTTTCAATGGAGTGTCAGTGGCTGACCACTGGAAAGTCATAATGACGCCGTTATATTAGTAGATTACCAAACTTGTCAAAATCAACAATTATGAAATCAATGATAGACCATTCTGACACTATTGTAATAGCAGAGTTGAGGTCCAGACGTGCAGTGTCGCAGTGATCAACGCGTACAGTGTGCAGTGTTCTTGCTTCCATTAATAAAATCTTTGTTCCTATTTTGTAGATTACCTGCAATAAATATCATGTGCCTATTTCACAGTGCAATTGATTTGAATATCTGTAGGCCTATCACTTAATTTTGTATAAACGAGTCAATAATAATTAAAAATAATAATTTTAATAATCTTATAATATTTATTTATTTATTTATTTATATATACTTTATTGTACATCAGATTACACATTACAAAAGAAAAGAAAACTTATACACTATAAAATATACAATGGGCGGCCTTATCGCATACTGCGATCTCTTCCAGGCAACCTTGGCATGGACAGTGAATTTATGGACATAAAATGGGGTTGTCATTGGTGCAAAAATAAAAAGTATAACAGTACAATACCCTATAATAGATACACAGATATATAATAGATACATAGATACATACATACTAACTAAATAAGCAAATAAAACAAATGAAGACTAGATTATTACAGTAAACAACGAGAACAAAATCACAACAACAAGTAATGTTCCTTCACGAGTCTTTTAAACATAGGCAGCGATTGCGCGCGTTTTATTGTATCTGGCAATGCATTCCACAAACGAGCGGCCTGGACAGTAAAGGATTTGTCAAGGAAAGTTGTGGAATGCATGGGCATTTTAAGCTTCAAGTTATCTGATGACCTTAAAAATTTCGTGTGGGAGTCGGAAAGAAACTGGAAACGTTTTTTAAGATAGAGAGGGGTGAAAGGGGAAAAGAGCACATTATACAAAAGGGAAAGAATATGAGCATTCCGGCGAAGGCGAATTGGTAACCACTTAAGCTTCATACGAAATTCGGAAACATGGTCATATTTGCGTAAACCGTATATGAACCTAATACAGACATTTTGAAGCCGCTCAAGTTTATCGAGTTGGTTTTGAGTAAGGTCAAGAAAGCTGGCATCAGCATAATCAAGGATGGGTAGAAGTAGTGATTGTGCAAGCGTAATCTTGTTGGCAGTTGGTAGAAAATTACGCAGTCTCCTCAAAGACGCAGCGGAAGCAAACAGCTTGCGGCTAACCTCCTGTAGCTGAGCAGTCCAAGAAAAGTTCTTGTCTATGATAATCCCCAGGTTTTTCACTTTGTCGCTGAACGGAATAACTGAGTTGTCAAAAGAAACTTGGGGAAGAGTCGTCCAGTCAATCCTAGATACCGTCCTAGAACTGCCCACCACAACAACCTGCGTCTTTATGGGGTTGACCATAAGTCCATATCTCTTGCTCCATTCACATATACGGGCCAGATCAAGATTAATAGTTAAGATAGCTTCTGAAAGATTTCCAAGAGGAGCTCGTGAGTAAATTTGTAAATCATCTGCATAAAGATGGTAGGAAGAAATTTATTTCGGAAAATAGAAATACATTTTGTATTAGGTATAGCCAAAAAGTCTAAAACATGGCCCTCATAGATTCTGTTTTTTTAGGGTTCCGTAGTACCTAAACAAGGAACCCTTATAGTATCGCCAAGTCCATCTGTCTGTCTGTCTGTCCGCCTGTCTGTCTCGGCTTAGCTCAGAGATCCTTAGTACTAGAAAGCTGTAATTTGGCATGAGTATACATATAAATCACGCCGACAAAGTGGTAAAATAAAATCTTGTTTTTTTATTTTTAAGATACCTCCCCTAATCGTGATGGGGATGATATTTTTTTTCGTCTATCCCATGGTAGGATAGGCCGTTAAAAATTATAGTGGGTTTGTGAAAACCACTTTTCAATTCAGGGATCCTTTTGAGTAATATTAAGCTGTGAAGTGCTAATTTTTGTTAGATTCAAGTGTGTCCCCCTGCCAGCTCAAGGTTGTACTTGGATAAATGAAAAAATTCACAGCAGTAGTATATTAACAAAGTTAAAAGGAAACCACCGGGTGACGTCATCACGTCAGCGCCGGTTGTCGCTGAAAACCAGCGCTGGGGCTCTCTTTCGCATAGGGTCGCAGCATTATGCTGAGCGATGGCCGTTTTGCGTGGATGTGGCGCATATTTTCCCCCAACTTGTTATTTTCGCGTTTGTGTTCTTTCTCTGCGTCATGTTTGCCGCAAATAAACGTATTTTCTTTATTATTATTTTTCTTTCTATCTATCACAGCTGAGTAGACTTTACAAGTTACCGATTAATAGTTGACCAACTTACATTTACAGTTGAAAAACATGTTCTCATATACTATGTTAAGTTTGTTCATGGGAAAAATTGACCCCAACTACGGAACCCTTCATTGTGCGTGGTCCGACACGCACTTGGCCGGTTTTCAATATTGGCAAAGGAAAAAGTTTGCCCATCTCTGTTTTAAATTATAATATATAGAATAATATGACTAGGCTGATTTTCAGCCTACTAGATGCAAGTGAATTTAGTAGATAAAGACCAACCCAAACTGCACAGTCTATACATAACGTAGGTTCTCTACCACTACCTATATATGGCTAGTTATCTACTTATTCTTCTTCTTCGTCGTTCCCTCAATGCTGAGGATCACGACTACATACGACGCGTCTCCAAGTTATGCGGTCTTCTGCAGTGTGGACCAACAGCCTTCTTGATCGCGTCTGACCATCTTACCGGTGCTCTGCCTTGAGCGCGTTTACCTTCCACCCGGCCCAGTAACATAAGCCTTTCCAGACCGTGCTTAGGTGAACGCATAATAAATATGTTTGAAAAAGCTGAGGGCACGCTCCTGGCATATTGCAAATAGTCGCTTGGTGATTTTGAGTTCCTCTAGTATGGATTCATTCGTTCTCATGGCGGTCCATGGTATACGAAGTATTAGGCTCCGCCAACACCACATCTCGAAAGCATCGATCTTACTGGTCTCGCGGCTTTTAAGGCCCAGATATATGCCAGTGACCTTGAGTGGTTAGCTTGCGTGTTCTGTATTGAGCTCACGCAAAGCGTCGTACGTCTAGCCAATAATAGGACTCGCCCATCCAGGAGCGCTGTCCCAAATAAGACGCATAATTAATTTTTGACGTGACAACGTCTAATAAATTGATGAACGCCGGCTGCATGCACGAAAAAGGATGACTCATTGTCCCGTCACGCTCATTGTCCCGTTACGATCATTGTCCCGTTGTGCTCATTGTACGCTTGCGCCGCATCAATGTTTTGTTATGACGTTGTCACGTTTAACTATCGTCTGTAAACCAACTTTACAGACAACCAGTTAATTAATTTCAATTTTGATGTGACAACGTCTAATAAATCGATGAACGCCGGCTGCATGCACGAAAATGTCCCGTTACGCTCATTGTACGCTTGCGCCGCATCAAAGTTTTGGTATGACGATGTCACGTTAAACTATCGTCCGTAAACCAACTTTACAGACAACCAATTTTGTATACATAAAACAAACGGTATTTTAATAAAACACGTATACTAAAAGATGAATAATTAAATTATCTTTAAAAAGGTGAAGATTTCAGAAAAATACGCTTAAAAGATTTTGCGTGATTCTAAGTTTTTATCCGCGTTAGACATGATTTTACAAATTAATTTCTTTATGTAATCTAAACATTATCTAAAATATTCACATATTAAGTTATTAAGAAAATGCTCTAAGTGAAAATATATTTTTACAAATCATTAACATTACTCGTAAAGACGTGATCCTTAGCATAAAATCATTAAAAGTCGGTTATCGTCGCCTTAAGGGGCGTGTACAAGCGGCCTAATGCACCAAGTTTCCGCGCCATATAAAAAGATGGAAAAGCTAGAGCATGAATATGTACTTATACTTACAACACGGATATATATTTATACTTATATCTACTTATACTTACAGATAATATTTATACAAACAATATGTAGATAGTACTTGAAGAAAAATGCGAACGAAAAAAATTTAGAGAGGCCATTACCCAGTTATGGGTGGCAAAACAGGCTTGCAGAAAAAATTATTAACAGTATAAGTTCAGTTCAGATGACTAGTAACATAAATAAACACTGACTCATTAAATAATACAATGGACAGTCTCATTAGGTAGGTATTTCAAGAAATCTCAGTAACGTGAATTTAAATTGTTTCTGACGAAGCGGAAACAGAATGAAGCTCATAAACCTTCTGTGTCAAATGTCAATGGCGATAATGGAAACAGCTTGCACGAAAATGAAGTTTCTTGTAAACCCTGACATACACGATAGGAAATGCCTATCAACAGATTCATTGAGATGTGTTCAGAAATGAGTATTACCCTACATACTACGTACTTGACTATCAAAAATATTCTGTATCTTCATAACAAGTATCTTATTTTATTTTTTTCTTCTAAATTAGGTGATGAAACTTTGTATGGAATTTTTTCACAATTTTTAGGGTTCTGTAGTCAACAAGGAACCCTTATAGTTTAGCCATGTCCGTCTGCCTGTCTGTCCGCGGTTTAGCTCAAAAACTATTGGTACTAGAAAGTTGTAATTTGGCATCAATATACACGTAATGACGCCGAAAAAGTGGTAAAATAATTTAAATAAACAATTATTTAGGGAACCTCCCCTACATGTAAAGTGGGGATGATAATTTTTTTTCGTCCTTCACTAAGTGTGGGATATCGTTGGATAGGTCTTTCAAAAATATTATTATTAAGTAAAGTGAATTAAATTAAATTTATCAAGCTTTAAAGTACCAATTTTCGTTGGAGTCAAGAGTCCCCCTCCTCTACCAACGAAACGGTTGTAGTTAGAAATTCAAATGTCACGGCAGTAGTACCTATATATAACGAAGTTTATAGGAAAACTATCACACTTAAGTGAGCCACAATTTTATGAGTAATAGTCGACCAACTTAAATTTGTAGTTGAAAAACGTTCTCCCATACAATCTGTATAAGAGAGCATGTTTCTCAACTACAATGTTAAGTTTGTTCTTGGGATAAATTCATCCCAACTACGGAACCCTTCATTGTGCGTGGTCCGACACGCACTTGGCCGGTTTTATTTATATTCTTAGTTAACTAAGAATTATAGTTTCGCTATGTCCGTCTGTCCGTCTGGGCCTCAAGTCTGCTATTACAATAGTGTCAGAATGGTCTCGCCATTGTGAGTATTTGACAGTGTTTGTATGGCAAAGCTGTCAAAAACTCACAATGAAGAGACCATTCTGACACTATTGTAATAGCAGACTTGAGGCCCTGACTGTCTGTCTGTCTGTCCTACACCTTTTCTCGTCTACCCCACACAAGTTTTGATGTACTTCGTGGAAAGTAATCCCGTGGAACTTTTTTTTGGTTTTTGAATTATTTGTGCATATTTTGATAACACAGGAAGGTATTGCTGCTGCTTATTTAGACGATTACGGTAATTTTACTTCACGTGCTACACATGTGCTACACAAATGCCAATTCATAGTGTGTTCTTTCAAAATCCATCTTCCGTTAATTTCATAGGTCCATTTAATCACCAAAAATCTTGGATTAGTTGATGATTACTATCGTAACTAGGTACTACGCTTAGAGCTAGCTCTTATAAAAATATTCAGTAGGTATCAAGCCCTGAAAGTTAAAAATTAATATGTTATTATGATTTATGTTGACTTGAAAGAGCATGGCAGTTGAGAGTATGTCATGCTCACTTAAATGTTTCACTGATGGTGGCGCGTGTGTTGGATCATTCGGTTCCCTACGAAATGGTTGAGCTGGATGGTGCTGATCCATGCGTCATGTTCGTGAACGGGCGCCGTCAGTTGGGACTGGTCATCTCTTGACTGCCAGGGCTTATTTTTAATTTGTAATTTTATATTTTGAATTGTTTTATTAGTTTTTACATTGTCTCACATATAGAAGCAACAAGAATAATGTACCCAGGATTATGTAATATCTTGATTTAAAAGAGTGTCCTTGGAGTTTCTTGTCCGTTCTTCTCCATAGTGATCTACGTATTGGAATGGGCATCTAGCTTCAACTTGCCGACTCTGACTAACTGACCGTCTCTTTGACAATTCAAAAGTGCCTGTAAATGGTTTAATTGAAATAAATGCTTTGAGTTTGAGTTTGAGTTTAAACAGCGCGATTTTATTTAGCCATTTATTTAGGTGTCGCTTAGTGCCAGTGAATATTTGTAACCAAAAATAATTTAATGTCTTTGTTTTTAACAGATCGCTTCTCTAAAATATTGGCTGGGATGCAGGGCACAGCACGTTCAGTTTATTCGAATCAATAAAAGACATAGGTGTAGACATAACTTTTCTAGTAAGTCTCTTTATAACAGCTGTTGTTATTGGAATTTGGCATTATTATACGAAATTTCAATTCCAATTAGAAAAACAAATTAAGTTTCAGATCCGAATTTTTCCACCTCATACATAAAATCAGCTCCAGTTGCTACAAGATACTTAAGTTTTAACAGTGACCTAGGAACAATAAATTTACAATGTAACATGTAGATTACTGCATCCTGAGTGACCTACAGATTATAATTATCTAGCTAGAGTATAGATCATATCTATAGGTCAGACAAGGAGTAGTCTACCTTCGAGGTATGTAAACCTGGAACACTTACTGAACAGGTAAATTCACTAACTATAATTATTTACTGTCAATATTCCAATTAAAAGCCCTTTATAATAAATGATTAAATCGGTGGAAGCCATTGCAATGGTTTATATGTAAGGGAATGTTTATCAATATTTCATTGAACATGAAAAATATAAAGAAGGCCGATGGTCTGCACAGCATTGAATCACTTTTTTGGAGTCCTGAAATACAGGGCTGCCCTAGTTTAGGCTCCAGTCCACTCCATTTATTTTGACAATGTATACTGTAATAATAATAATAATAATAACAATAAATCATTTATTTGAACCAAACACTTGTACACTTTTTATAAACCTGCCAAACTGCGTGACAGTTTGTCGGCAGGATTAGCGCTCGTTTTAAAACATTCGGTATACTACGTATATT
Source organism: Dryobota labecula (assembly GCA_947523025.1). NCBI lineage: Eukaryota > Metazoa > Arthropoda > Insecta > Lepidoptera > Noctuidae > Dryobota > Dryobota labecula. Next base: position 17,812,274 of record OX383287.1, on the reverse strand, counting down.
TAATTAAACATCCAAGTAGGTACATACATATAATTTACATGAAGGGTAAGAGTATTTTAAACATCTAAATAGGTAGATAGGTATAGGTAGGATAGGTTTTCATTAGTGTGGAAAATAAATGAAAAATTCATTTATTTTCTTTTACTTTTACCTTGCCTTGTAAAAACACCTTTCTCTCAATCACTATATGCCTAAGTTACCATCGAGCTAGAGAGAGCGAATTTTGTGAGTTTGTGTATATTGGAGGGCTCTTGAACCACAGCTCCTATTTGACCGTTTGAAATATATATTATTCCAGATGAACATAGGCTATATATTATTATGTAAATATATAAGGTGTATCCATTCATACATGAAATATTTTAAAAACATCTATAGCTAGTGAAAAAGCCATAGCAGCGAATTTTATCCATTTTGCAAAAAAACAATTTTTTTTTATCTAGGGCATCTCAGAGTGTAACCACTAAGGTTTCGACTCTTTAACCGGACTTTCCTGTGGCTGCCTTAAGCTCCTAACGAAACTTAATGCCTCCAGCCAGGGCGTAAAAACTTATAAACTAAACGACTGCTGCTCGCTAAGGGCACCCCCTGTGGGGTACGAACCTCGGCTTAGGGCAGCTGAGTCGGAGGGAGGGTGGCAAGGGACCGACGGTGGTTGGATAAAATCAGTGTTTTGATTATTATCGTGGGGAGTTTTGATTACAAGCTGCTCAGCTAAAACGCGTGCTGGCGCTTCACTTACAGTCAAGGGTCGGGGAGGACGCATTTTGCAAAAAAACCTTTTTTTACTTATTCTATGAATGACCCACCCGGACGCGGCGACGGTGGCTGCATGAGAGCGGTGCCTTTTGATAATTAATCATCATATTATTATCAAGTAATTTTAAATAATTATATATTTTTTTAAGTAATAAACTCAAATTTTAAAAAAAAATCGTTTCCATGGCTTCTTTACCACCTATCGGTGTATATGGTTAAATATTTCCTATTTGAATAGATACACCTTTTAAACAAAAAAGTAGGTACTTAATAATACTAATGAAATAGGCTTGCATGTATCTTGAATTCATAAAAACCTATAGTAAAAAAAAAGAAAAAAAGATCATTATTTGCAAATATAATATATTTGCAAATAATGATCTTTTTTTCTTTTTTACGTGAAAAATTTGTGAGCCTGGCAAAAAGTACTATTATAATATAATAGTACTTTTTGCCAGGCTCACAAATTTTTCACGTGTCGTGAAAAGAATACCGTCTTCATGAGTATTCGGGGCGGGTCGCTAGTTCAAGGTAAATTCAAGGCTTTATCTTTCCTTCAACGGCAGCTGATTCGTTGAACTCTTCAAGAACACCAGTTCATTCACACTTCTCCATTTGCAAGTTTAATTGCACAAGTTGACGGCCGCTACCCGTGACCGACTTGCACCGCGGAAACATTCTCAGCTTGAACTTGCTGTGAGTATTACATACTCTAATAACGGTGCATCCACACTGCAGTTACTTTTTGTAGAGCAACATTAGCAAGTGTTAGTGAGCAACACAAAAAAACCGGCCAAGTACGTATCGGACCACGCACACGGTTCCATAGTTGGTATGAATTTATCCCAAGAACAAACTTAATATCGTAGTTGAAAAACATGTTCTTCGTACGGAATATATGGGAGAACATGTTTTTCAACTGTAAATGTAAGTTGGTTGACTATTACTCGGTAACATGTGACGCCTACTTGGCTGTGATAGTTTTCCTTTTAACTTCGTTATATATACTACTGCTGTCATTTTTTTTACATATCCAAGTACAACCATTTAGCTGGCGGGGGCACACTTAACTCTAACAAAAATGAGCACTTTAAAGCCTAATATTTCAGAAACGGATCCCTTAATCGAAAAATTATTGTGTAAAACCCGCAATATTTTTGAAAGACCCATCCAACAATACCCCACACCATAGGGTAGGCAAAAAAAAAAACATCCCCACATTACATGTACAGGAGGTACCCTAAATAACTATTTGTTTCATGATTTTATTTTACCACTTTGTCGGCATGATTATATTATATGTATATCCATGCCAAATTATAGCTTTCTAGTACTAAGAGTCTCTGAGCTAGACGGACAGACGGACGGATATGGCGGAACTATAAGGGTTCCTTGTTGACTACGGAACCCTCAAAAATATAGCAAAAGCCGCATAAGTTATAGAAAGTTACTTAATGTTGATTATGTATGTACATATTTAACAAGTATTGGGGAACCTGGTGACCCGTAACACAGGTATTTTGTGCCTTTTTCGGGCATCAGTCACTCACCAATGGTAACCCTACTCTTTAGATTAAGCACTTCCTTTCCAAACAGCATTTGTGATGAGAAAATAAATAAATAAATAATGTATTATTATTATAAATGTTAATCATGTTGGTAAATGTTGCTCTTCAAAAAGTAACTTCGATGTGGATGCACCTTAGCCCGAGATCTTTAAAGTCAAAGTCAAAGTCAAACCATTTATTTCAAATAGTCACGTAAAATGCTTTTTTGAACGTCAAAAATTACAAAAATAATTAATTGATTCTAGTTGCCCCTTCCAGAAGGCAGTTATGTATGGAGAAGAATGGGCAAGAAACTTCATACTTACTCTTTTAAAATGTTAACAATACTCTGTGTACATTAATTAATAATTATAGGTGAAGACGATTTACCTAGAATAAAAACTACTTACCTACGGCGCCATCTCCACGGGCGAGAAAATCGCCGCGATAGTCTCGCCGTGCCATCAAAGTAAGAGGCTACCGAGCGCACAGTGGCGCCCTCATCGTTTTTTCGGTGATTTCTTTTATTTTAGAATGAAAATGCAGAAAATAAGCACGTCAAGTAGTGCTTCATAAGACTATACGTTATTATTACTACAAACAGTAGTTTTAAATTGTTATGTATTTTGTAATCATTAAAACGGAGCTTAGTGGCCACTATTTTCCGTTTTAATGATTACAATAAAACATAATTTAAAACTACTGTTTGTAGTAATAATGACGTATAGTCTTGTGAAGCACAACTTGACGAGCTTATTTGCTGCATTTTCATTCTAAAATTAAAATAAATCACCGAAATAACGATGAGGGCGCCACTGTACACTCGGCGCAGTCTTAAATAGAAACTCTATGAAACAATCTCCACACGGCGATATCATCGCGGCGATTATTTGAAGGCCCAGCGTGAATGTCGCCGCGATTCTCTCGTCCGTGGAGACGGTGCCTACCACAATAAATTGGTAAAAAGAATTAAAAGTGAAGTAATGACAGAAAAATTAATAAATGCGATAGATACATGGTGCTCACATATTTACAAACATTGTATGTGATTTTCCAAAAAAAAAACTTATTATAAGTCAGTGTGTGAGTTAAATTATATTAATCACAGAAAATAAAATTAATATCATAAAAATTAAACGTAACTAAGCACGTACATTGGGTGCGCGTTATTCCTGTCACTGTCACTCAACTGTCAAAGTAAAAGTGCACGATAGATAATAAATTTTATAAACTTGAATGTGAATAACTTTTGGAAAAAAAATATTGCTGAAATGATTTTTGTGAATGAAAACAACTTGAGCAAATAGAGGTGATTGAGAACATAAAGGTGACATTGTTTATTATTAATAATCTATTTAATCTTTTTAACTGGCAATATTGTAAAGGGATATTTTTTTGGCATTATTTTTAACTAAGAGTGACAATTGAATAAACAAAATCCAATTAATTTGAATCCATCTTATTTATTCGTATTGACTCAATTATTTGTAATTTTGTAACTAATATTTGTATACCATTTAATTAATGGTGACCCTTTTCGCAACGTATGAACGTCCTATGTGTGTTCTGTGTTTCTGTCAAATAAATTACTTTGTCTTTGAGACAGGAACATAAGCCTAAGCCATTGAAACGCGTGTTAAGTGACGTTTATAGATATCGGCCTCAACTCTCAACCTGTCAACTTGCAGAAGTAAGCTTACCAGAAGAAATTGCAAAAATTATAAAAATTGATAACAAATTGCTGACTTTACATCGATATAAATACTTGGAATAACGTATATTTACGATAAGAAAAAGTCACGTCTTCTCGTACTTATCAAAAGTGAACGTAGCATAACATGGATCTTCATAAAAATAATTATGTCCACATAATTATGACATAGGGTTTAATTATGCATAAATGAAAAATAAACTCGATCCTGACGAACTACTACTGCGAGGCGTAGCGCGCCTCGTCTTAAAGTATGGTTAAGGGAAAATAATTTTTACTCAGTAAGCGACATATTTAATAAGAGATTGAAAAATAAATAACAATCAAATATAATAATAAAATAAATAATCATCTACCCTTTGACATTAATAATATTTTCTGCTTTTTTAATGTATCTAATAATTATAATTATAACTAGCTGACCCGACAGACTTCGTTCTGTCAAAAGCTATAGTATAAACTCCACTACTCTACTCTACCCTACCCTACCCTACCTACCCTACCTACCTACCTACCTACCTACCTACCCTACCTACCTACCTACCTACCTACCTACCTACCTACCTACCTACCTAACTACCTACCCTACCCTACCCTACCCTACCCTACCCTACCCTACCCTACCCTACCCTACCTACCTACCTACCTACCTACCTACCTACCTACCCTACCCTACCCTACGCTACCCTACCTACCTACCTACCCTACCCTACCCTACCCTACCCTACCTACTCTACCCTACCTACCTACCTACCTACCCTACCCTACCCTACCCTACCCTACCCTACCTACCTACCTACCCTACCCTACCCTAACCTAAAAAAAAAAACCATCCTTGGACTTCAACTAACATTTAAAAAAAAGAATTGGTTAAATCGGTTCGTGCGTTCTGGAGTTATAGCGTCAGGAAGGAAAACCCGACTTATTTATCTAGCTGACCCGACAGACTTCGTTCTGTAAAAAGCTATTTGACTGTGGCAGTTTGTCTACGCGCAAAGGAAACTACCTACCTACCCTACCCTACCTTACCCTATCCTACCCTACCCTACCTACCTATCTACCCTACCCTACCCTACCTACCTACCCTACCCTATTCTACCCTACCCTACCCTACCCTACCCACCTAGCTACCCTACCCTACCCTACCCTACCAATCCTACCTACCCTACCCTACCTAACTAAACCCTTCAATTTTTTTTTTTTTATAAAGTCTATTCTCAGACCTACCAAATGATGACTGACACGTTATGTCAAACGCCATAAAGTTACATTAGAAGATAGAGTTACCTACTTATTATTACAATAAAAATGTAAATATGGTCGTTTTCTTACATTTTTTTTTTTTTTTAACTTTCTTAAATTTTTCTTACATAAGAACCTTCTCCTGACAATAACGAACACAACAAAAAAATAATTAGCGAAATCGGTCCAGCCGTTCACGCGTGATGCCGTGACCAAGGGAAATAGGGATTCATTTTTATATATATAGATAATATTGCTACTCAATTTTAATTTTAGTTGAATTATAACTGTGATTATAATTACTTAAACCAAAATGTTTGCATGTCACAGTATTATGACTAAGTGTTATGGATCTGTATTTATTTATGTTAAGACCGAAATTGTACCAACACTTATGGCAAATAAATTGATTTGATTTTGATTTGACTAAATCGCAGGCGATACGACGATTATGTGTCGTACCTGAGTACGTACGAAACATAATCATAATAACGACGAGACCGTATTGGAGTCAATACGGTCTTGTCGTTCTCCATTTGGCTGGTAAGGACTAAAAAAAGGGCCTGCAGATTCTATGCGTATGCCTGGCAGATAGTCCGAAACCTGGAACAAAAACAAAGGCCGGCCCTTTTCATCTGGTTTTATACCAAATTCGAAAAAATCTTACACCTTTACCACCAGCATTTGCAGAATTCAATAAACGATAGGATATACTCGTACACTCGTATAATAGATTTTACTATCTTGATACAATTTCACATCATAGCGACAAAAATTTATTCCATGATTTGATTCGGCTTCTGATGTTTTTTCTATACAAAAAAAACTGACAAACTTGATCGAGTCAGGTTCAAATAAAAAAATAAATGTCAATGCAAAAGCAAAATGCAAGTACGCAGAAAATGTCATGAAAATGCAAAGAATGTCAATGAATGCTTAACGGAGATGAATCTAAATAAAAATGCAAGATGTCCGACTCAAATCACGTCTAATTGAACACTAATTAAATTATGTACAAAAATGCCTCATCTAAGATCCGCCGTATGACAATCCACTACCAAGTATGTAGATCGCGATCACAGTGCAAATACGCGAGCCTACTAACTTATTGCATAAAAATATATATTTTAAAACCATATATGTACGTAGACCGTACCGCACAATGGGCGGTCTTATTGCTAAAAGCGATCTTTTAAAGACAACTTTTTTTTTTTTTTTTAATCTAGGTCATCTCAGAGTGTAACCATTAAGGTTCCAAATCTTTAACCGGACTTTCCTGTGGCTGCCTTAAGCTCCTAACGAAACTTAATGCCTCCAGCCAGGCCGTAAAAACTATAAACTAAACGACTGCTAAGGGCACCCCCTGTGGGGTACGAACCTCGGCTTAGGGCAGCTGAGTCGGAGAGAGGGTGGCAAGGGACCGACGGTGGCTGAATAAAATCAGTGTTTTGATTATTATCAGGGGGATTTTGGATTACATGCTGCTCAGATAAGCGCGTGCTGGCGCTTCACTTACAGTCAAAGGTCGGGGAGTTCTTTTGGATGGATTAAGGGGGCTTTTGTTTTCATTTTAATTGAAACGCTGACTCCGCAGAATCAATTGTTTTAATAAAAACAAGTCACAATTAAATCGTTATTAATGATTTTGCAAACGTAGATGACTCAAAGTAAACGAACAAATGAGTTTTACGTTTCGCTACTTATCAGAGTTTTGTATTTTTTTGTCAGACTACCTACTGTTAACAAGTAGGTACCTGTTGTTGCATACTAAATGACCGGTAGAGACCTTTGGATGTAGACATCTGGTTTCAAGTAAGTATTTCTCGCGATGGATACAGTATGGTTGGTATGGTGTCATGCTTATTAATATATTAGACTTAAACTATAAATAAACAACATTATAAAGATATTACCATTAACCGCAAATAAATGAATACAGAATAGTTTTTTTGACGTAAGAAAGGTCAATTACCCTATGGATTGGAGACATCACATGAGTTAATAGGGGTGACTTTGTATGCTTATTGAAACTTAAATGTTTTGACTCAAAAAGTTCTCAAATTTTAATGCATTTATCTACACAAAAAAATTAAATTTAAGTGTCTTTTTGTAATGTCAAAATACCATCTCTTTACTAAATGCATATGAAAGTTTCTCTGTCTGACTGTTTGTTCCGGTTAGTCTCCGAAACGGCTGGACCAATGTTGACGGGAATTTTACTGGCAGATACCTGATGTTATAATGAATAACTTAGGCTATTTATTTTATTTTAGAAAAAGCCACGCGGGCGGAGCCGAGGACAGCAGCTAGTTTAGTAAAGATTATCTAAATTAGACAGATTTTGAAGCAGAAATGTGCAGAGAATACATACAATCATTATCACTGATTAATTTGACCGGACTTAACTAAAATTTATCGTCTGTCCTTTTCTTAATGAAACAGAAAGAATAAGATGCATACTGAACTTAAATTTAGTTTAGTTTGTAAACAAGGGAATCGGCACCACTGTTTACACGAGGCAGGTTGCATACCTATCGAAAAATCTTTATCAGTTGTAAGCTAATCAATTGTTTAGCAATTTATTAAAATTTAAGAGAAGTATATAAATAAGACTGATCAAATTTCACAATTTCTATTCGTTCGACATGTGTACTCCTTCTTCGTCATTTCTTCACTACAGGAGATATCGCCCATATACGACTCACTTTCTAAGCTATGCGGCTTGCCTGCCACATGGTGCCTTCGAGTACTCCGATAGCCTTGATACGGTTATGCGACGGCTATGTCGTCAGCATAACTGATTTTGTTAATGCTAACCCCATCAAAACTGCATCCGACACGCATGCTGCTGAGTCCCTCTACATAGAGGTTGAACAGTCTGAGAGACGTCAGACCTTGCCTCACCCCACACTCCAACCCATACGGTTCAGAGAGCGTACCGTCCCATTTCACATGATTGGTCTGACTACCATATCAATAATGAAATAGTCCAGATATTTCCGCGGGTATACCCCTGTTTACCATCTTTTTCCAGAGCACATCATGCGAGACAAAATCGAAGGCCCTGGAGCGATCAAGGTAACAGGCTTACACTTCGTTGTCTTGCGATCTATATAGTATTGAACTGTATGCTTGAGACCTAAAATAGCGCTTTCAGTTGGAAGTCCGGGACAAAACCCGAACTGCGCATCATGAAGATGTATATAGTCATTTAGACAAGTATCAAGCATACCGTCCAACACTTTTGCCAAACCTAGAAATGTTCTAGGCCTTAAAATTGGCATCATAAGATGTGGATAACACATTGGATCATCACTATTTTGATTAGCTTCCTCACAAACTCATTCTCTTCTAACCTCCTAAGGACCTACTCAGCCTCCTCCTGATTGAGCTTTCCATATAAATCCTTTCATCACTATGTTATTCGAATGAAGAATATGTAATAGGGAATCATTCTCAAAGCGGATTTAAATGATATCTGCAGGTCAATTATGAAAAACGCCTCAACTAACTATATCGGTAAGTGTGTCTAGATTTTCTAATACCTTTTTTAAAGTTTCATAATGAGACACGAAGCAACAAAATACGATCTAGAGGGATGTGGCCGTTTTTTTTTTTTGTTTTTTTTTATTCTACTATGAGTTTGCTCTTGACTTTAGTCTAGGTCTGGATGACAGAGAAAGTCTACGATGGAGTGAGCTTACCCAGAAGAAGCCTGTTCACTCTCACTTTGAATAGATTAGGGTTGTATGCGTTCGGAAACACAGACGCAGGCAGAGAGTTCCACTCCTTTGCTGCGCGCATTATAAAAGACGTTTGAAAACGCTTAGTGCGAGTTGGTGGAATATCAACTAGGTAGGGGTGGTAACTTGCAGTGCGTCTAGATGTCCGATGGTAGAAGGGGTTTTATGGTCCGTTTTTATTTAGATCGAATTTTGTTGCTTCGTGTCTCATTATGAAACTTTAAAAAAGGTATTAGAAAATTCTAGACACACTTACCGATATAGTTAGTTGAGGCGTTTTTCATAATTCCTTCTCAGTCACGAGATAATATGTTTTTAAAGGAGTGTCGCTAGTGGACCGGCGTTAATTCTGTTAACTTTAAGCAACGTTTATGAATAAACCCCTAAATGTTAGGAACAAAACTATCTCGAAGCACACAATAATCAGATTGCCTCTTAGCATATTCTAGACAGCGTGCAGCGTACCGGTAGTGTTTAATTTTGACAGCTACTAATCGTTTGCTCAGCGACCTTTTAGCGCTAAATACCATTTATAAATAAGAATTTTACTAATCAGGTGCTTAGCAATTGATTAAAATTTAAGTGACATTTATATAAATAAGACTGCTATTAATCGTTAAACATTCATATTTTTTTTGCTATTAATAAGTAAATAAAAAAAGAACATTTAAATCTATAACTAAGTAATACAAAGCCATTAATATTAAGTTGAATTTTTTTTCACTACTAGTGTTATAAAGTTACCTATAAAAATTAAATTTTGTCAAAAATTTTCCATTTGCCATTTCGTAAGATCGATTTCAAAATAAAACCTACAGGTATTTTTAATTTTATGATATACAGGGATCAACGACCAAACAGACCACTATGTATTTCACTATTTTTCTCGTTTTATTTAAAACATTTTCGTGTCTCAGAAAAGTAAATAAATGTGAAATCATAGATTATGTAGATACCTCAGTGATAATGTATTACGCTGAACTTTCTGCCCTGAATTAGGTACTTATCTCAGAATAAAACTGCTTTAAAACAACGGCAATAAGCAATAAAGAACAAAGAAAAACAAGACTGCCTAAAAGACAAAAAGGAGTGTTTAATAGAACATTACTTACCAAGGGCTGTAAAAGAAAGAAAGCCCGAAATCGCAGGTATTTGTGACCCAAGCCGTAGGCGAGGGTTGTAAATATGCGATAGAGGGCTTTCTTTTTTACTGCCCGTGCTGAGTACACAATTTTACGTCTTCACCTGGCCACAATGCGAGTTTATAGATTTTAGCAAGTACAGTACACCTGACCTTTCTGAAGAACATCACCAATAAGGTCACTATATATCGCTCATTTGGTGCAACAATGGCGTAAATACACTTTTAGAAACTTTACAGGAGAAGCAATCAAAGCTTCCGATTAAAGGTATAGCATTCTGAAGATACTTATTATGACCATCGTGGTTTTAAAACTAAGTTCAATATGTGTTGTTTCTATTATAATCCCAATCTACTTGGTAAATTGTAAGATAACCTAGATTATAGACTCAAATAAAAGAAGGTACCTGTAAATACGTCACTGTTGCTGCAGAATTCAATATCAAAAATAACGCGTTCGCTAGGAAATTTTGCATTTATGACAAAATAAAACTAAATAATTGAATAATAATCAACATAAACATTTATTTGTAAATGTTTAACAAAATAAACTTAAGAAAAAACAACCCATGTACACAAGGTACTTACTTAAGATTAATAGTGGAAACATCTTAATACTTAATAATAATTTGTAAGTCTTAATCGCCCTTACAATTAAGACTTACAAATCCTTACACACTTTTATTTAAGCGATATGCGCCAGTATGCGTGACTGTAGGTATAGCCAGCAAGAGAAAAAGTGTCAAAAATACTTAAGCAATAGAAAAACCTTTAGAAAATACTTTCATAAAGCAGAGATTACCGAGGAATAATGTCTCCTGAGATACAGGCTAATGCCAATTTTCTATTTGTCATCTGTGCCGAAAGGCAAACGCATTTGTGCTAAGCAAAAAGACGTACTTTGGTATGCCAATAATGATAAGAGATCCAATCAAAGAGTATTTATTAACCCCAGCACGCCATTTCATACAACATTGCTGGAGCGTTGTAATATTCCAAATTAAAAAAATACGGTCCTGCAATGGATTTTTTTTGTCCGTAAATTCGATACTTCGCGTGTTCTTTTTCCGAAAATAATGACAATATTTCCATGCGAGAAAATTATTATTTACACAACACTTCTATTCCTACATCCCAAGATATACGGAATTAACAGCTCAAATGACACTAGCGCTACGTCGAAACTAGAGGTCTGGACTTGTCAGCTACTAGTGCTACGACCTCGTAGCAAGAGAAAGTCTTTCTCTTGCTACGCAGTCGTAGTATCACAAAACACATCTCGTGCTACGTCTAAAAACGATTAATTACTACAGATGGACGTCAGTGTGTCATCATAATTACACTCATTTAGTTTCCCATCTTTCATAATTTAATCATTATCGTTATTGTTAAGATGTTCAATAAAAAGTGTTTCCTGTTGATGACTGATATAAATCTGTAGCACTGTGAACTCTACAGCTACACAATAACAAACACAATGTTACAGAAAAAAATACAATTATAGACGTTTACTTTTTACAACCATGCCTGCTTGTAGCTAATTAAGAGGGTTGTCACCTGTCCACTAGCGCCACTCCTTTAAAAACATATTATCTCGTGACTGAGAAGGAATTATAAAAAACGGCTCAATCAACTATATCGGTAAGTGTGTCTAGAATTTTCTAATACCTTTTATAAAGTTTCATATTGAGACACGAAGCAACAAAATTCGATCTAAATAAAAACGGCCACATTCCTCTAGATCGTATTTTGTTGCTTCGTATCTCAATATGAAACTTTATAAAAGGCATTAGAAAATTCTAAACACACTTACCGATATAGTTGATTGAGCCGTTTTTCATAATTCCTTCTCAGTCACGAGATAATATTTTTTTAAAGGAGTGGCACTAGTGGACTCGATACAGCGCTCTTAAGCTTATGCTATTATTAGTTTTAAGCTGGGTACAAACCACAAAGACATGAGCCACGGAAAGAAAACAAAATAGAACATTAGATACAATATAAAATTCAACATTGGAGAATTTTAATAATGCTTAATTTTTTCTAATTATTAACCAAATTGGGAAGGTTGTCTCGAATATTTACTGAAGACAACAGAGACTCGTAATAAATTATTCATGCAAAAAAAAAACTTTAATCTTAATCCGTTTACATATGGGACCATGAAAAAATTTATCATAAAATCTTTTGGTACCTACCCAAGTCCCTTCATGAAATATTCCATCAATAAAGATTTACAACAATTTGACTTTTGTGTAACCCTAGCACAAGCACTGACCGCGTAAATGCACAGTATTGTCGTCTTTATGAGTAAGAAACATCGTATATAATTGCGTACACTATTTTGACAAATAATTACAATGATCATGATATTATATCGTACGGGAAACAGAATCGACGAGTTAACATAAATAAGTTGACCCGATCCTTGCGAGGCACAGTATGTGCTGAGCTCTTGTGCCAAAAAGTAATAGATTATACGTTACCAGTAGCATTGATTTAATTTATATTTAAAGCTTATTTTAGCAATAAAATGAAAATGTTTGCAGTAAATAGTTTTGTGATTCTTCTCCTCGTGTACGTCGCCAATTGCAAAGATGGATTTTTACGTAAGTTAAAAAACATATGACCGACTTTTTTAATTAATTTAAAACAAATATATATTTAAAATATCTTGTTAATTATGGTGATATTTGAAGAGGAATTTATTTGTCAGGAAAATCTCAATAGCAGCAGGGAGTCGTTGGATTTTAGCCTTGTTGATAGTAATTCTAGCTTTTCTCCCTATTCATTACATTGATTTAAACACAACTAAAGAATTTTATTTTCATTGTTCAAGTCAACTTTCAAAAAACGGTGCCGTTGTGTTTTATCACATCACACATTTTATTAGTTATTAACAATCAATTTCAATAGATTAATATCACAACTTTGTTTATAAATACAGTCACGTAATATCACAGTTAAATAATTAATTTATGACCTAAGTATACCAATTATAATTATGACTTAAGTTGTCTTAGTTTAGCAACAAAGTTAAATGAACACGTGTAAGCCAATAGCAAGTCGAGTCCTGTTAATGATTTTAAAACAATGTACGAAACCTTATTTATTGCAGTATTATTTGCGGTTTAGAGGAATCATTATATAACAACATGGTTACCACAATGTCACATTCTTCTTTCCGTAATACTTGTATACATGCCAGTATAAAGATTCTCACAACGAACGTTTCAAGCCACAGAATTTGGGCCTCCTAATTAACCCTCAACGTTGAATTATGACAGTGAGGACATAGGGTCATGAACACTAACTAATATTTTCAAAGGAAATGGAAAGAAGTTTTTTGTGGCCTCAAAAATATTTGAGGTCGCCATAATTATGACATTACAAACATCAAATAACGGAAATAAATGCCACCGTTTTGGCACTACCATAATTATTTCTCTAACCAGACCGTTAAATCAAACAATAAACATTACAACTTATCCAAAAAAAGAAGAGTTATTGTTGTCCATAGGAGTAAAATTATATTTATACAGCCATACAGGATGGATTTTTGAGACAGCGCAGCAAGGGCAAGTACTTACCTTAACTGTTGTAGCTACAGGATAACATTATCATTTATCCTCGTAAATTTTTTACGAAATGTAGGTACACTCACCTGCAAAATTGCATGGATACCTTAGTGTCTATTTTCCAGTGAACGTTTGAGTTCAAATTTTCGAAAATAGAACTAGCTTTCGCTTTTCGCTTCACACGATTTTGTTTCGGTACTGTCCTTGGATTTTTGCAGTCGACCGTACTTAGGGGAAAAAAATTAAGCTCTTACGAAATGTATGGGAAAAGTTTTTTTTGCAATTTCTGGCTTTTCTAGTATTCTAACCTATGTTGGTCTAGAAGAGTCTTATAATCCTTATACGAAACTGCATCGACTGGCATCATAAAAATAGTACATTGACGTTTTTCTAACTGACCGTAACATTTTTTCCAAAATCTGTGAATGCAGCAATTAATTAAAAAGTTAAGAACAGTCTTCTAAGAATATCTTTCTCTATAGTCTCTAGTATCTATGTATTTTACTGTGTGTACATAAATGATAAAATAAATAAATAAATATTTTTGTTAAGGTTTTGCCCTTAGGGTGGATTTTAAGATAGGGCAGCCCATCTCAGAACTAATCTAAAAGTATGTAAAGGTTAACTGAATGCGATATTATGTAGAAGGAAATTTAGAATCTTGGTTTATATTCGTAGGTCCAAATAAAGGTTCTTAAGCAAGGAACCTACTCTAGTAGCATTTTTGTTGGCATTTAGTTGGGCCACTTACCTCTGTAAGTGGCCCAACTATATTTTATCAGCATTTAGTCTAATATTCTTTATTTTTATTGTTGAAAGGCATCTCATAGGTCAACCTAAGAGATTTTCGGCTGCTTAACTGGGCTTGCCTGTACGTGCCTCAATAAATTAAGGCCCCCAGCCAGGCCATAACTTAAAAAATAAGCGACTACACGCTTAGGGCACCCCCTGTGGAGTACGGACCTCGGTGTAGGGCGTCGCTGGGGGCAGCCAGGGACTGGCTGGATAGATAAAGATTATTTGGGGACGAATTTAAAGCTGGAGGGTCAGCGGCGCGGGCTGGCTCGTGCAAGGTTCGAGACAGGCATCGACTGAGGCGTTGAATTTGGTGTTGACAAAATATATGTACCTAGTCATGCATGTAAAGCGAGGTTATCAAATCCGAGGGAATTCAACTCACGGATTCCATATACCTTAGACCCCTCTCCTCATCCGGAAGCGTTAGGCATCAACGTTGCTGACATAAAGCAATCGTTGAAGGAACACTTCTTTGGTCGCCTGAAGAAGGTATTCATTAGTCTTCTTTCAGGCGGGAACAAGGTGCGTGCCTTCAACGGTTGGGTCATGCCAGTTTAGATGTACTCTTTCGGCATACTCAAATGGACTCAGACCGAACTCAAAGCCCTGGATAGAAGGGTCCGTACACTGCTCACCGCAAACCATATGCGTCACCCACGATCATCGGTGTTGAGACTGTACATCCCGCGGAAGTGCGGGGGTCGAGGGTTTTTAAAAGCGAGCACCCTGCACAACCGCGAGCACCCTCCACAACCGCGAGGCGAGCTGTCTCGGGGAATATTTTTTTAAGCTGAAGTGGGTATGCACCGTCATGTGGTCGCAGTGGACAAGGGGCTCACCCCGCTCTCCATGGCTAAAGAGAACTGGCGCAAACCTGTAGTACTTACTACAGATGACCGCTAGGAGGTATGGCAAGCCCTAGTTTCTTCCACTCATCTCTGTCATGAGCCAATCTTCTCCATCCTTTTGGTAAGTCATCTCCCCACCGCTTGATTAGACGACCCTTTTGTCTTTTTCCTTTACTAGGATACCCTTCCAGTACGTCTTTCGTCCATTTTTATCGGTTCGTTCTCATTAAATGACCAGTCCAGTTCTATATTGGTTTTTTATTAAACATTGTTTTGTCCTTTTCCTTATTTTTGAGGTCGTCCACCAGTCACGTAGCCTTATGTTTAGCATGCTTCGCTCCATATTCCGTTGGCAAACTATAAAGTGTTTGTTTGTTATAACTCGTAACAGGCCAAGTTTGACACTCATAACTTCATAAGTGAGACATGGAAGAATGCACGTGTTATATAGTCTGCTTTTCACCGACATTGGTATTGTTTCGTTTTTAACTGCTTCTTTTAGCGACCAGTAACGTTTCCAAGTTTTGCTTATTCTTCTATCAATTTCTTTTGAATATTGGTCTTTTATTGATATTTAGCTGTCCCAATTATATATTTATATTCATCAACATATATGATAACATACTGTCCTATTTCTATCTCCGTTTCTATGATTTCCTTTATTGCATTCGTCATTACTTTAGTCTTCGCTGAATTCATTGATAAAACTGCTTTCCTGCTTTCATTATTTGCTATAACATAGTTTTTAGTAAGTATGTCTGATCTCTCAGCAAATATCACGATATCGTCAGCGAATCTTAGGTGATTTAGTTTTGTTTCATTTACATTTATTCCAAAATCTTCGCAGTCTATAATTCTGAATATATTTTCTAACACTACCGTGAAAAGTATGGGGGAAAGTGGGTCCTTGCCTTCTGAATACAAAATTATTGTCCTTGCTGTTCAAGTTGGAGTTGTTACATTTGCTATGGAGTTTTTGTATATTTATTTTACGATATTTATATATTCTACCAAACTCTCCTAAATATAAAAGCATCACAAGAGTTACGATATTGTGAACTAAAAATAATCGCTGATTGGGATCTCTGATAGGATCGCAAATACTTGCGTCAAACGAAGATGTCGCTTGCTTTTAAGATAAAAAATGATTTATAGTAACACATCCTGGGGGTCGGTTATCAAACACCGAACCAACCCCTACTTTGTAAAGGAGCTATTTAGGTACATGTGATAGAGTTTATATACGCGGTATTTTTTTTTAAATATCGCAGCATTATGCTGATATAGTGGCCTTTTTGGCCTCGCACAGGTTTACAATGTAAATTTTGTTAGTTTTAAATGCTCGATTTTTATTTTTCACTGTTTGTATTTCTTGTGCGTGTCCCAAATATTTCTTTTTCTTTGTTTTATTTTCTTTCTTTCTTTATATAACTTCTTAGCAGGTTTACTTTTTGATCAACTGTTAAGCTAAGTATTTATAGGTAGTTACGTAGAATTTCTTATTAAATAAAATATTTTGTTTATTTAATTAAAACAAGTTTAATATTTAAGTAGGTATAAAAAAAAACTTAACGTTTCTACTGATCTATGTACTTAACTGCAAAAAAAGACTACGGAAACCAAGAGGCTCCATGGTCGGTCGATACATTATAGTCAGGTTCAGAATAAGTTCAAGTTCAAAAATGTTGTTAACTCATAAAATATTTACAAGGTCGCGCAGAATATTAAAATCTCGTCGACAGCTATCCATGTGCAGTTAATACTTCAGTAAAACTGGTAAAGGAAAAAAATCTTTCTGAATAATAATATTATTCTATGTAGGTACCTTTGTAATTATTATAATTGTATACTTTTTATGCCGTGCCAAGGCTAAAACAATTAAAAAATTAAAACCCTCCTTGGAATTTTGGAAGGCTTTCAACAAGAAGGAATTATCGAAAAATAAAAATAATGGCTATATTAATTCCATAATTCGCATAACTAAGGATTTTTTTTTAGTTTAACACAAAATCGGCCCGCGACAATAGATCCCTATTGTCGCCAACAAAAAATTTACCACATTATTTTTTTTTGTCCGTCTTGAAGATTATTAAAAAATATTGGACATATTTTTTTTTTCTTTTTTTACGTAATAATAAAATTACAGCGATACATTGAGTTCAAATGTGGCACGACGTCACTGTTCGCTAGATTTTATATAGAATTGTGACGTTACGAGCCCCCAACTTTAATGTGTTTTATCTAAGTAATTTTTTATTAACATGATAATGAAAAAAATATACGTCTAATATTTTTTTTATTGTCTGACTGACGAACTGATTTCTTTTATTTTTTTTAACCAGGAAACATCCCTATTAGTAAGCTCGCTTTTGCCCGCGGAATATATCCTACGGGGACGTACTACCGGGATTAAAAGTAACCCATGTGTTAATCCAGGTTTTAAATTATCTGTGTGCCAAATATCATTCAAATCAGTCAATCAATTTCATGTTGCATTGCATGCGTTTGGACAGCTCATTTGTGTTACATTTCATAAGTTTGGGACAAACTGTACCGGGCATTTTATCAATCATTTGTGTATCGACGTACACAACTGTACCGGGCATTTTATCAATCATTTGTGTATCGACATACACAACTGATTGATAAAATGCCCGGTACAGTTTACTCCAAATCCAAGATTGTAAAATAATCTTTTTTGTAAATAACATTGTCTTCTAAAAATATAGAAAGATTCTAAGCGAACCGCGAAGGCAAACAATAAAAATATAAAACTATAATTTCCTCACCACAAGGTAAGGTATCTCATACAGTATCGTAGGCAATAAGTACCTATACAATTAATGTTTTTATCTTAACTGAAAAATGATTAAGTATTACACACAAAGTCCTTTTAGAGATATTGATTTTTGAAGATTAAAAGATATAACATATTTTATATTTCCGTGCATGTGGCCTGGTTCTGAGGTTGATCAAAATGATAAACTATTGTTTTTTGCTTAGATCTACTTTACTCGCCGATAGTATCGATATTTAGACTCAATTTGGTACAATCAACTCATTTTTGACCAGGTTGTGGATTGGATCCTTTTCATTTAAATACGTCCAATTGATCTTCGATATTCTAATTAAGAACAAAATGCATACTCGTAAACATTAATATACATTCATTCTAGCAGACATTCAAGGTAGACAATTGAACTCTTAAATTAACATAATTATATGGTGATAGATACCAATCAGAAATTGAAAAAACCTGTTGCAAAAACCGGGTTTGCCAGAGACTGGAATTTAGTGATCAAAATAAATCTTAGATATTTTACATAGGTAGGTACCTAGTTAAAATAATATAATGTTATATAAGTTTGGCTTATGCAGGCATTCTTTGTAATTCATATAACTAATTAGTATTAGCATTCTTTACTGTTTTTGTACCGTGTTGCCATCTGACTCCAATTACCAAATTCTTGTGGTTAGGTTTGAAATTCAGCTCGAAAATACAAAAGTTAAAATTGCTCACCCTTTTAAAGAAATGTGACACCGACATCAGTAACGAGCTAAAAGCGAGGTTTTGTAAAAAGATGGATGCACTGGGCAAAGAAAGCGACGACACGACAGCAAAAATTAAATCGATAACTCACTTGGTTGCATGTCGTGTACATACACGAAGCAACAAAATACGATCTAGAGGAATGTGGTCGCTTTTCTTTAGATCGAATTTTGTTGCTTCGTGTCTCAATATGAAACTTTATAATAATAAAGCGACCGTTTTCGGGGGCCCATTATTGAGTGTGCAAGTCACCCTCTGCCATTTTATCCGTGTATAATAAAACATTGATCAGGCAGGGGCCATAGTCCTTCCATAGTTTTTGGTAACCAGTCCATTTTAACCACCCAAACCCATAGTCCAATATCTTTGTTTTCCATATCCTGCAATAGTCCTACACCAACCGGGGGTTGTCCTTGGGTGCACTTGCATAGTGCGTACAGGGATAATCGTCAGTTGGTGCCTCATTTAATTAAAAAGCGTCAAACGGGCCTCTGCGAGTTGGCTTCGGCCCCTCGTACGCCTTCCAAAGGTCCGGGACCCCAGGGTCCCGAGATATTTAAACATATAAAAATAAAATAATAATAATTAAATACTTTATTTCAGACCATGGTGTCCATTTTGTTAGTAACAATGTTCGTATAGACTATTTTTAATAATATTTAAAACTACCTAGGGCCCCGAGATATGTAGACATAAATTAAATAATAATAATAGCATTTATTTCAGGCTACGCCCATAGTGTCAGTAACAGTTTTCTTAAAAACTAGTGTTAGTAGACATAATTATAGGTACATGTTAAGCAGTGTGGAGTTTCATCCAATGTCGCAGCATTGGAGACTCCCATCTATCTGCGAACAAACTCAAGATAGTGTTGGAACCGCCACGAAGACGAGCAAGTAGAGAAGCGCTTCTTTTGCGTATGATGGCCGCAAAACCATCAATATGCCGTTCTGCAAACATCATTGACGCGCTACATCGCCATGGCAGCCCCAACAGTATCCTGAGTGTGTTATTATACTGGACACGTAGATCGCTATAAGCATGCAAACTACAACTGCACGTGTAAACGTGTTTATAAAAGGTATTAGAAAATTCTAGACACATTTACTGATATAGTTGATTGAGCCGTTTTTCACAATTCCTTCTCAGTCACGAGATAATATTTTCTTTAAGGAGTGGTGCTAGTGGACCGGTGAACGCCCTCTTAACGGATTTCCTTGAAATTTGGCGCACAGATTGTTTATAACCTGGATTAACACATAGGAAACTTTTTATCCCGGTTGTACGTTCAAAAAACGAATACCCTAGTAGCATTTTCCGTTGGCATTTAGTTGGGCCAACTTCAGTGGTATGTAGCCCAACCAAACGCCAACAAAAATGCTACTAGGGTAGTTAATAGATTGATGAAATTATCACTATGCTTAAAAATGAAGTAACATTTTGTCTACAATCGTCTGTTACTGTCAATACTCAATATCTTTATTGCTTTTCCATTATGTTTACTTAGGTAGTAACTATATAATTGAGATCATTATGGACCCTGTAGGGCACAGCAAAAGGGCAGGAGAGAGGAAGCCCTGTTTTAGGTATAGGAACAAGTTTTAACTTACAATCAAAGTCAGGAGATCGAGAATAAGATACTAACCAGGGCTTTAAATACGAGTAAATGTTACCTTGTATTAACAGAATTAACGTTACTATTAAAATAACGGTAATCGATTTAACGTTATTTATGCGACTATCAATTTTATCGTTATTTTAAACGGGTGCGATGTAAGTAGTGGGGCCTGAGGCGTGCGGCGCGGCGAGAGCCCGCCCTCGCGCCTCTCTGATGTCGTGCCGATCAAAACGTTGCCTGAATCTGCCTGATTCTTACCCACAGAAGGGCAACATAGCTAAATTAACGTTAGTTATTGTATTTTTGTTAATGTTAATTAACGTTATATTACTGGTAATATTGTCAAGTAACGTTAAATTTTTGTAACGTTAGTAGGTACAACGTTGAAATTTAACGTTACGTAACGGTTATTATTTTGTTATTTGGTAACGTTAACAAGCCCTGATACTAATATTTCATGTCATTTGTTCTTATGACGCAAAAACTGTTGAGTCAAATTCCCGACTGCAAATTTTCCATATTTATATAATTATATATCTAACATTACTTCATTAGGTACGTCAAGTCATTACATTAATAAAAATAATCAAGACTATCTTAAGCACACAATAGTTGGAACTTAAAGCCGGGTCTGCTGCGCCATGTTTTCATGTTTTACAAAACATTTTAGTAAAAGTTTTTGCTAACATAAATGTTAGGCCACGCCCTCAACGTGGCCCAACATTTATGTTAGCAAAAACTTTTACTAAAATGTTTTGTTCGATAAATTGGCGCAGCGGACCCGGCTTAAGCCATTAGTAGGCATGCTCGCAAAGGTATCTACCTAATTGGATTTATTGGTTTAACTTATATAGATAGATACCTATTCGGCTAACGTCAGACCCAATTTCTCACTGCCTATAAGCTTCCCTTTTTTTACCGTTTCCTCCATTCATTCATGGGGCAGTGTCTCCTCCAATCTACAGAACAATATCATTTTTGGTTCAAGATTTCTGCTAATAATTTACAACTCAGAGGCCACGTTATAAATTCGGTACTAATGAGTACCTTCATACGGAATAAATTCTTTCAATCAAATAAAATCGAAACGGATTTTGTTTGTTTAATCGGAGTCTGACAAGGTAAACGATACGTGATCGGTTTGACAATCAATCATCAACGTCTCGCCGTCATGGTTGATGCGGACACGCCGCGTGTGTTGAATGTCCTTATTGCGTCACTAAAATGAAGATATGTACCTATGCTTGTAAGGAAAACGCCGTTATATTTACCTAAAACAAACCAGAACATGTTGTCAGGGGCGTAGCTACTGCCATATCAACCGTATCAATGATACGGGGCACTCACTCAACAGGGCGCGCCCCACGCGACCTGTGTAAGCAAAAATCCGTTAAATACATATTATCCAAAACCTTACATTCTTAATGATAAGAAGAATGAATGAATACCTAATGAAATATGAAAATTACCGTAATTTGTTTATGCCAAAGGCTTCAAGCGAATTTTACAGGCGCGGTTCAATTCTCAAGCTCTTGCCATTCAATGTGTCCGTATGAATTGAGGAGCCAGGTGTCAAATTTGAACGCGGGTACAATCAATATTTAGTAGTAAGTTAGCCGATTTTGTCGATTACAAATTCCAAGATCGGGCCTAGATCCTGGAATTTGTAGTAAAACCGTTAAAAAATTACAGAATGTTTAAGGTGGCTCCTCAATCGTCGTCGACGTCTGGATTGAGGAGATTTATTTATTATTTTAGATTTAGTAGTGTTTATGCGTAATCGGCACAAAAAAAGAGTTTTATACGGCTAAATTTGATATAGCTACATTGCTTTGATTTATCATAAAAAACATAAATTTCAACACGCTGTTTCTCGGAAAGTAAACAACCAATTAACATATATTTTTAGTATAATTTAAACGCGTGTAGCGTTTAAATATGAGGCATGACTACTCAGTCCATACGTACACCATTCATTTAGTAAAATCACACAGGAAATCTTGGAGCTTCGCCGCCGCACGGTGGTTCGAAACTGCTATATGAGGGACATTGTTTTTTTTTTTTACAAATTCCTTTTTTTTTTTGATACTTATCGAAAGATCTGTCATTTTGGTGAATAATTGATACGTAACTTTTTTCTGCAAAACTGATAGTTTACCCGGAAAAAAATAATTTAAATTTTTGTTCTATGGAATGAAACATAAACTGCTAAAATTTGGCCAAGTCTTGACAGGTCTTGCTTTAAAACTACTTTATTCTTATTCTTTGGCTTGTTGGCTATAATTCTACATTATCAGCGCGCGCCCATACTTGCCCATTCAAGAGTTATGTTATTCTCGTTTGTCCCATTGATACTATGGGACAAACGAGAAAAAAATATCGTCCCCACATTACGTCTTGGGAAGGTACCTACCCTAAAAATATTATATTTCAAGATTTTATTTTACCACTTTGTCGGCGTAATTAATATGTATACTCATACCAAATTACAGCTTTCTAGCATTAAAACTCTAAGCTAAGCCGCGGGCAGACAGACTTACAGACGGACATGGCGAAACTATAAGGTTTCCTTGTTTACTACGGAACTCTAAAAACTACAATTCTTTTAAACACTTCGTAATTACCAATGCGTATGCAGAATTCCACGTGATTTAACCACAACTTGGAATTTTCTAGCGTTTCAAAGAAACAATTTTATTGCATCAATACCACAACGCATTGTCTTCGATTATTCATGAATCAATATGTAATAGCTATGTATTTAGGTATAACGCGCCTGAGGTGTAATATAATTACACAGAGATGATTGAGGATTTAAAGTTTACCTATACCTAAATAAGTCCATACCGTGTAAAGAATAGTAGATTGCTATACAAGATTCGAAAGGAATCAATTCCCGTACGAGGTATTTAGACGCTTAATAGTTTTTTTTTTTAAATTCATACTCGTTCTTTATACACTCACAAACCCGCAATATAATTTTTTGTCGATTTATTTAAAGAAAATTTTCGGTTGTAAAACTACCTTTGAAACTCACAAATACAACAAAAGATCTTAGCGTTTGCTAAAAGCACCCAAAAATATGTTTATATGGGAAGAAAAACATAAATTTGAAAAATACTTCTTTTTTTCTTCCATATACAATTTGTT
The DNA here is from genome assembly GCA_947523025.1 of Dryobota labecula. NCBI lineage: Eukaryota > Metazoa > Arthropoda > Insecta > Lepidoptera > Noctuidae > Dryobota > Dryobota labecula. Next base: position 17,788,589 of record OX383287.1, on the reverse strand, counting down.
TCGTATTCAAAAGAAATATGAAATATTTTTCTGAAAACGTTGGCAACCTTAACTCTAACCCAACTGCTACCAGCCACCCTGTGAAGATCCACTCAAAATCAAGACGTCCTACCTTATGATTGCAAATTCGTGATCTCCATGTTGTTGTGTTGGATACTGACTGACTTTTATTACATTAACTCAAATTGCATAAGAATTATGTTTCCTACATGCTTAGATACAGTATTATTAAGCCATAAAATACAACAATTAAACACTATTGACTAAATGACCAAGATTATCAGAAAATGGCTCATTATGTCTTTGCGTTATAGTTATAACAACCCATAGTTAGTTAAGATTTACAAGTAACAATAAATTGTCCACATTATTGTCTTTACATACTTATTTATTCAAAACAAGCTATTGTTTCATCTTTCATCATCATGAAGGTTTCCCTAATCATGTCTTTTTAAGTCTTTCGAGTAAAATATGATTACCCTCGTATCCCCGAAGGGTAAGCAGAGGTGTACATTCACATTCTGCCAGTTGTTTTAAGAATCATGTGCCGCCCCAATAAAGGGCGAGCCTATTCAACAGCATCAACAAGACACAAATCCAGACTCGAAATTGTAGGATTTGTAGGCAAGGGCGTCGCCAGCCGATGGCCCAGAGGGGGGCAAGTTGATATATGGAGGATGGGAAAAGTTTGAAGGTACAGTCAAGAGCACATGAAGCTGTAGTGCGAGTCTTACCTCTACGGCGACTGTAATAAAAACGGTACAAAGTCCAATGTGTAAAGCACCACGAGCTCTTTAACTGTACAATAAATAAAATTTGTAAACCAAGTTATTATATTTATTAGAAAAATGGAATAAAGTTACAATATTATAATAATAAAGTAGTAGAGCGAGACCCTTTTTTTTTGAGTCAATTAAAACATAATCTTCTTTGGTTTTTTTTGGAAAGTTCTCGACCACTTGATTATGAAAATGTTGTAAGTTTTCATTAATAAGTTTTCTGTGTACACTAATCATGGCCAGACTATTGAGGCAAATTTTCCCCCATAATGCTTCTTAATTAGGATTGTGGATGCTTTGCATTTGGCTACATTTTTTTTGAATCTCTAAGAGAGGGCAGCTGCCCCTCCCTGCCCCCCCTTGGCGATGCCCTTGTTATAGGTAGTGTACCTAGCAACTTTTTGTTCAGAATAAGATATTAATTTTCCATTTCAGCTCCCTACATCACACCGTGTGACTTCAAGAGTGATAAATTCATCGACTGTATCAAAGAACAAATTGAGGTCGCTCTCCCGAAATTTACGAAGGGCATCCCTGAAATGGACATCCCATCGATAGATCCCGTTCACTTGAAAAACATCGATATAGGAGGCAAAGGGCTGAATCTGACCTTCACCGAGGCTGCTATGCATGGGCTAAGCAAATGCAAATTGACGGAATTGAAGTAAATTTAATGATATTTAATTTACGTGTTGTTAAATAATTATTGTTTTCTTTTTTTGGTCCCTACGTTCCTGTGCCAATGTTTAGGGATACTTAAGAGATAAAGAGGCCCGTTGTTGACCACGTCCCAGTATTATAGTGTTCTTTGTTCGCTTTTCATCTGACTTATATTCATCCTACATGGCTGTTTTTATTTCTGTTCACGTAGGTACAATTACTTCTTATTTCCACAAACAAGACCTTGTATGCTGAAGAGCTAAGTCCGGAACTATTTTCTATCCTGCATCACTTTAATCGATAAACAATGATCATTGAAAACTATATAAGTTATGAAACGCCAAGACAACGCTACACATTGTATGTAAATTTTCGAACTCTTGGATATCTGTGGACTAAACTGCAATGATTGTCTAGTGCATGACTAACGCAGAATCAATACAATAGGCACAATGCAACAATTCCAAGTCACAAATCATACACGTGTATAATGTAATTGCTTATAAACGGGCTCCGCGATATTTTATATTGGCAATTTGTCGAAGACTGCGTTTTTCTACTAATTATAGGTAATTTGTTATTATGGTACCTACAATAAAAACTAATTAAACTATGGACATTGACTTTTACCCTAAGTATTACAAGACTTATTATTAGAATCCTGTCACATAATCATTACATTTCTGAGACTACTTTTTTGCGGAACAGACAAGACCTGTGTAGAGGTTGCCTATGCCAAAGTAGACTAACGACATAAACCATATAAAATATTTCTGAATATGATGCTCCTTACCAGGATTTGTAGAGTAAATATTGGGCAAAACAATCCTAATATCGTTATTTAGGTTCTTATGTTTACTAATTTCATATTTTTTATAGAAATTATTGAATACAATGGTATTTGTCTAGGGACTCGACGTCTACGTCTGGTTTTTAACCCTGTATTATCGTTCCAGGGCAGAATTCAGTAAAACGGAGGGGACATTCTCATTGTCCTTCAAAGGCGACTTGAGTTTAACCGCTCAGTACATAGCCGATGGCAGTATCCTAATTCTACCGATCAAAGGAAACGGAGATGCATTTGTCAATGCAAGTAAGTACAACCTACGTCATATAAAGTTCTTTTGAATAATGAATACCTACTTATTATGTATTTTTTCTTTCCGTGTTAAGCATAGTAACAACATATTCAATGTAGTTTGATGTATTTTGTATAAGACTACCCACATATCTACCTAGGTAGATACTCGAAGTTTTGGCGTAGTTTTCTACATAGATGCCTATTGCAGTTTTCATTGCTGCAGTAGGTATCACCAATTGTATGAATGGTCCCTGAATTTGAACCTGGTTTTCTAGTTTCTGCAATTCTTGCGTAAAATTTCATCTTGCAAGCTAACCATTGCTTTGAACCGGATTGAAACATTGATTAAACAAGTAACAACGAAAAATGAACGAATAAAAAGATATTACTGCCGCAATCCACAGAGGGCGTCGAAGTGCACATCGACAGCAAACTGGTCCAAGATAAGGATGGCAATGGCGTGCACTTGAAGTTAGCTACGCCGAAGTACAAGTACACAATCGAACGCACCACATTCGACCTGAAGAACCTGTTCAACGGGAACAAGCAACTTGGTAAGTACCTATTTAATGACAATTAATTTAAAAAAAAAAGCAAATGCAAGTGCCTGGACTGGTCAAGGATATACAACTTGTTTAACTGCCCCAGTTAGTCTTACTTTGTTTTGTTTTTACTACAATTTGAGAACTACGTTTTGACTTTTTCGCTGACGTCAGCCCAGTACAAAGCGCAATAATCCAAAAACACAAAATATTCTAATGGATGACTCATTTGAGAGTTTGAATACTGACGACAGGCAAAGGCGTGTAACTTATATGTCAATGTCTTATGTCCTTTTTTTATATCTGGCGAAAAACAAATAAATAACGATTTTGTTCCTATCAGTTTTTATGTATTATGATAACATGGCAGAAATACAACAAACGATCGTAGGAATAATTTAATATGATTATGGACCCTCCGCATTACTTATGAGGCACTATCAATGCAACCGCCATAACTATATAGGAAGGGACATTGTGAAAAGGAAAAATAACCACAAAACCAAAGGTTATTTTACCCTGAAACTTCCCTGTATACGGAATAGCTTATGTAGACCTGAAAAAAAAAAGGAAACCTCAGCGAAACTGATTCAGAACATAGAGAAAGTTTTGATAAACTTACCACTATATTTATTGAATAATACTGAAAGAAACTCTCAATCAATGTATGTTACATTGTTTTATCGTAATGTATTTATTACATTATCAATTTGTTATCTAAATAAAATTAGCGGATTTCAGCGGACGTTTCTCGAAATTAATTAATGGTAATTGGTAACCGAAAAACTTGATATACCTAATAATTTTTCCGACTATATTGTATTTTACGTGGAAAAATACAGCTTCTCTAGGAGGTGACATCGCCTGGCATCAGTGGCGTAACGGTTCTCTGGAGGACATCGTAGAATGTAATGCTCTACAAGCTAGTCCGCGGGGTAGTTGCATAACACACTATCGGTAGGAATGGGTTTCATTTTGACAGTTCAACAACATTCATTGCGTTATATACGTTGTTGCGCAAACAAATTTTTCGAACAATTTGAAGCAATATGCTTCAAAATCTTTCAGATTGCGATTGATACTGTGTTACGCAATTAGGGTACCGGTTATTTATAATTTCAAATTATCAATATAATAGAAAAGTAAAAGTCCAATGAACACGTTAATTAAGATTATACTTTAAAGCATATTCATAATAATAGTTAGCAAAGTCAAAGACAAATCATTTATTTCAAATAGGCACGTAAAATGCACTTTTGAACGTCAAAAATTACAAAAATAGTTAATTGATTCTAGTTGCCCCTTCCAAAAGGTAGTTATGTATGGAGAAGAATGGGCAAGAAACTCCATACTTACTCTTTTAAAACATTAACAATAGTTTGTATACATTAATTAATATTAATAGGTGAAGACGAATTTTTATTCTAGTACATGAATAAAAATTACTTACCACAATTTGTAAAAAGAATGAAGAGTAGTGACAGAAAAATTAATAAATGCGATAGATACATGGTGCTCACATATTTACAAACATTGTATATGATTTTCCTAAAAATTTAACATATAATAAGTCAGTGTGTGAGCATCAGTAGATGGAAAATCTAAAGCACTAAAACCTAAATACGCTCAAGCAGCGTGAGCGTTATTAACAACATCAGGAGATCCCATAGCAACACATAATTCACCAATTTTGTTCAAAGAATTTAAACGAGATGTCTCTATTATGCTTCTTACAACGTGGATAATAAGTCCACTTAATCAGCATTCAATTCCGCATTTTATACAATCGCAAATTCTCATAAGCACTCTGCAATGTGGGTACGGAAATCCTATACAATGCGAGATCAGCCTAAACTGGAAATGTATAGCTTGATTTGTGGCCGTGTGTACACCAAAAGAACCATGATTGACAATGAGCCCAACTCAAAAGTATCCTGATTAAAGGCATAAATGACGGAACCGGTCTTCTACGCCACACTCACTTAGACTGGAGTTGCTCCATCTCCACCTGATAAACTTTAGGTTTTCATAACATAACCTCACGCCTTTATTCCCCGAAGAGTTGGGCAGAGGTGTATAGAAACACGCACATTTCGCCAGTTATGTTTAAGTCCCATGTCATAGGGGACGAGCTTATTACCATCAACCGGGCACAAATCCAGACTCCGGACTAATGGGAAAATTCCTAATGGAAAATCACAATCATAAACACTTTGGTAATTACGGTACTTGCACGTATGATCCTTAGTTAATAGAGTTTCTATAAAGTTAAAAAGACCCATCACATAGCCGTGAACTGCGCATTCTGTATACCAAACTTTACACCTGTTTTCTTCCTTAGCGGAAACAACCCTTCAGTTCGCCAACGAGAACTGGCAACAGTTGATGGACGAGTTGTCTCCGCCGGTCATCAAGCAGATCGTGCGCACCATCGTGAAGGTCATCAACAATTTCTTCTCCAAAGTCACCATCACACAAATTATTAAAGGATATTCAGACGAATAAACTAAGCTGTGATCTAATTAAGAGGTGTTAAACGCGTCATTTATCATGATGATATTCAGCGATCAAGGCCCATTCACGTGTTTAAAAATGTTCAAGATCTAGTCGCAACTTCATCCCAACGACAATCAATGTCAAAACTTGTCTTAAATGTAGGGAAATTTGTCTTTTTTACATATTGACACTTGGTTGCGATCGTTCTTAAAATTTCGAGAATTGCCCCTCAGGTGTTTTCAACGATCCTTGATAAGATAAATGACGAGTTTTTATACCAATTAGATTTTTCTTGAATTATGTTACCTAATAATAAGGCCCTATGTATACGACACGCTTTCTTTACGGTACGGAGTATGAACCGCGCCGTAGAAAAAAAACGTGTCTGCCAATAAGCTTCCCTAGTGATCCATAAAACACTGGCGACCGTGCCTACACACGGCGTACACGGCGTATAAGCCGTGCCGTAAAAAAGACGTGTCCCTCAACAAGCTTCCTTAGGAACATAGGTAGTGATATACATACAACACTGACAACCGTGCCTACACACGGCGAATAAACCGAAGTTTTTCACGGCAAGAAAAACGTGTGTGTACACACGGCTACACATCAAGCTATACTTTTCCAGTTTACGCTGACCTCTCATTGTAAGGAAATCCTTTAGAATGCGAGATCAGCTTACACTGGACATTTATAGCTTGATCTGTAGCCGTGTGTTTAGTAGGCCCCTGTACTTCAAACTTTTGTAATTTATTCGAGTTAATAAGATGCACGAGCCTCATGTTTGTTACCTACGTAAAATATTAATTATTCTTTAAGCCAACTTTAAGATAAGATACGCAGTTTTTAGTGTATAAAAGGTGATGTTATTTGTAAATAAGTTAAATATAAATTAATAAATCTTTTTTTACCAAACGATGTAGTGTTATTTTTATTAGACCTAAGACCAGTTTCAAGTTGCAGTTTTGTATAGGTACGCTGTATTTGTATATTTTCCTCTTGGTATCTGGTTTCACTCAATCATTGTATTATGCCGTCAAGGAAAGGAATAACTTTTCCAAGTAGGCACAAAACTTTGACATCGAAATAAAAATTAGTCAGAAAAACCTCCGCGCTTCGAAGCACGTAAGACCTATCATCATTTAAGCGTGGGGGTGTCATGGCCACGGGCGGCGCAGTAGTGCACTAACTCTTAAAAGGGGCGGCGCGGCGCCGGCGTCAGGTCATCATCAGATCAGATAACTATTAAAAATTTCAAGATAAGTGGAAGTTGATCAAAATCGAATTGCAAGATTTGACTTTGAATTTTTAGTCACCATGACCTAGATGCTGTACCCCAGATTGACTCCAGACGAGGGAACTCCTCAACGGTCAACAGTACAGACACGAAATTTTATATACGTATTTAATTATGATAGTCCATTCTAAAGTCTACCATGACCTGGCTGCTGCACCCAGGATTGGCTCCAGCCAAGGAAACTCCTCAGCGGTAAACAGCGGAGAGACTAAATTTTATATACGCATTCAATTATAATAGCCCGTTATAAAGTCCACCATGACCTAGGTGCTGCACCCAGGGATGGCTGCAGACGAGGGAACTCCTCAGCGGTCAACAGCACAGGCACGACATTTTGTATACGCATTCAATTATCATAGCCCGATCTAAAGGTTTCACACCGTGACTTCTGTAAAGCCGTTTTTGGGTTCGTTGGATTTGTCTTTTCAAGTACTTTTCAAGTGAAGGTTATAGAACAGATATTCAAACAAATTCTAATGCTAAAAAGAACAAAATAAAATTTAAATAAAAACCTTTTTTAAAACAAGCTTTTCATGAACCAAAATACTAATATTAACTAACATTTTTAGTAACTAATATTTTCTTAAAAACTTGAGGCTTATCTTAAAGTGTAAGAAGGACGGTCACGCATCAAGCTTTATTAGAAAATATTGAAGTTCTATGTTTACGTAAGGTTTATTTAGTAGTTTTTAGTTCTTAAAATGCTGTTTTTAAAAAGGTTCTTACCTAAATTTTATGAATTTTGAAATGAAATTTTACTTCTACAGTCTTGCCTTTACCACGTATACTTTGAACCTTTCTATGATTAAACATAGAGTTCATAACACACAAATTCTCTCAAAATCTAGTAAATTCATCCCTTTTCTCATTCGCTCTATCATCCCCAAATGCTCCTAATACTTTTTCGTATCCCTTCCTCTTCACACCAACCCTTAAAATCTCCAAGCATAACAATCTTCTCGTTTGACCTAAATCCATTCACTAAATCCCTTATACTGCCCCAAAATTCCTCTCTCTCCGAAGGTGAGCTTCCAGTATCGGGTGCATACACGCTACACGCACAACATAAAGTTAGGGTTTAAGCCCACATTGGCTCTTACCCATAGAATCCTGGGACTCTAACAAACATAATCTTTCACACATTTCATCATCCGCTCGGAGAGGACAACCCCTACCTCCTGACAGGCCCTATGTGTCTCTTGAACACCGGACCAGATAACGGTCAGAGAACCGTGTTCGGATATGTCTACTCCCTTTCTTCTTTTCGTCTCATTTACACATAACACATCTATTCTTTTATCCTTTACCATCTCGCACACCTTATCCATCTTATCTTTTATACCTCCCTGCACATTCAGCGTAGCTAAGCGACACTCCGTAGCTCGCTTTTCGCCCCATGAAAACAAATGACGTAGGGTGTGGCGAGCATCACCGCCGCCTCCGAGTTAATATTTGTTTGAATTACTCATTTAGTTCCCACGAATAGCAGAGGAGAAATCTGTTGACACTCTACAGAGCCCCGCATGTAGAGGTAAGACTTGCTAGTGCCTGGGAACGCCCGATCCCAGACAACAGACACGCTCGCGACTAGGCTCCCCCCCTCACCATGCAGCTCTCGGCACGCCAACCCTAGCTTAGGTGTGTGTTGTTCGTACCGCACAGAGAAAAACATTAAGCTCCACCAGCTGTTCCCTTAGTCGCCTTTTACGACACCCACGGGATGAAATGGGTTGGTTCTATTCTACTATCCGGCAACCACACGGGGCACTGACTGCAAAAGAGAGCTTTTTGATTCCGACCCATTGGGTTTATTGAAGTATATTTTTTAATTAAAAACTTACAGGTTGAAGTCCTTTTTTTCCCGTAGTGTAAAATCCTCATGGATGTCCTCCGCCCTGGGGTGGGCGGAGGGGTGGCGGAGAATCTAAGAGGGGCGTGCGTGGAACACTACGCGCTGCCACCTCGGGTCTGATATATGGGGGGCGACGAACGTCCCCGAGTCCCTCGCCCCTGGACGCGTTAAGGGGGACTGGAAGAGGGCGTTGTCCGCCCTCCGCTGACGTCCGGGGCGCCTGCTGCGGGCCGGGTTAGTGGACGAGGTCTCCCTCTCCTCTCAATTGGGGGGGAATGCCATAATTGCCACGCTTGGCAGGCGGGTTGGCGATCGCAGTATGTTGTTAAAAATGCATAGAGAACGCTGCTGCCCATTCTCCTAGTAAGTCCCTTAGTCGCCTTTTACGACACTCACGGGAGGAAATGGGGTGGTGCTATTCTTTACGTCCGGTACTACACAGTACCAACCGGTAATATAAATTATAGAATCGAAATAATGTATTATAGTTCAGATGATTTTTACATTTATATCATTAAAAAAATCGTGTAGATAATTCATATCATAGTCAGTCCATTAATAATTTTCAATGCCAACTTTAATGTCATCTTCATTCTCATCATCTCATGCTTGTCCTTGTAATTCGTTGCTGCTGGTCGTGCTGTCACTGCTTCTTCGATCTTCGCTTTCGGTTCGCGCTTCCAAGCCGAAGGAATTGTTGTCACTTCGGTTGCTAAAGCGTTGCATTTGATTAGGCCAGGGTATGTTGGGTAGGGGTCTTCCTTTCTTATACCACACAGTAACGGCTAACACTAGTGCTAATACTGCGACACCTACTGATGTTCCAATCAAACCGGCTCGCAGACGAGGCATCCGCGCGGCAACTAAAACCAGACATAACGATTAATTTATTGCAATAAACAGCTCTGAAGACCTTGGCAATAAAAACCTGTATAGGTCTATAACCTGACCGGATTCTATGCATATTAGTCTATCTTATATGTTATTTATATTACCAAAATGATTTCATTCAATACACTTAATGCAAGATCATTAATTAACTTGTTTTTTCCGTGAATAATTTATGCTACGAGGAAATTCTGAGTATTAATTTGTGATAATATGGCGATACTCTTTGTAGCACTATGATCAGTCATAATGAGTGAAAAAATGGGCTTATTCCACTAATCCCCCCTGAGAGAATCCCCCTCAGTGGAAAAAACTGAACACTAATGTAAAAAAAAAACTTTCAGGGGGATCTTGGAATAAGTTATTTTTTGTTTTTTCAATTCTAGTTTTCCCCCATTAGCGGGATTATCAGGGGTGAATTCTAGACTGTTTTCAGTTTCCACTTTTCCTCCTAAGGGGGATTTTCAGGGGGGATTTGTGGAATAAGCCAAAAAATGTGTGCGGTTGACCCGTTTAGGAACGAAGTTCCTTACACGATACTCGCGCGCACACACACACTCCTATATTATAGAAAGAGACAGAGAGAGAGAGAAAGTCGCATGTGCTATGTAAAGCGTTATGTGCTCCCGCACATAACGATTTTTGCTTACGTGACGATTTCTACCAGTCAACTCAACAACCTAGGTACTTCATTCCAAAAAGTGCAACATTTATTCGTTGATTAGTTATTTTCCTCAAACAATAGGAGGAAGCCTATATCAACTCGAGCAGAAAATATAGCTGTCAAAGGTTTGCAAATTTTACGATGATTTTTATTTTGTCTTTCTATAGTTGTGTTTAGAACAATGATAATTATAACCAATTTTAATGCTTACTGGCGTAAAGGCGTATAACGTCCCTTGACTCAACCACATGGTCGTGCAGTAAAGCTGCACAAGTCCATTCACCAAAGTCTTCCTCATATACAGGGTAGATGGTCAGCGAACAGTCGCCGTAGTCCAAACTTCGATCAGGGGTGAAGTAAAAACGATCTAAAATAGCACTGTAAAAGAAAAAGCAAAAACCTTCTTAGTTTTAACATTCTGCATTTTAGTTACGGAGGTTGCCCCAGAGAGAAATTTAATTTTCATAAAAGTTCCTCTTAGAGCCCATTATTTCTTAGGTAACTTCGAGTTTAATTATAATAATAATAACCCCACCACCGTATCTCTACGTTGACGTCGTGGTGGGGCTTGCGCGCTCCGAACTCTGGGTCTGTACCGGTAGAGTTTACTTTACCGGAACATGTCTAGGGTGAGGAGCCAGACCAAGAGAGATACAGAAATCCGCAGGGCAGCATGTGGCGAGCTGTTGGGCAGTTGCGACTCCACGGACCCTATCTCCCGGGAGAAGTCATATTCCTCATCTCTGGCTTGCCTTTATTGGCCGGCTGGAGTGAACACTGACGAGGAACTGAGCTCCCACCTCATTCTTGCCTTTATTGGCCGGCTTGAGTGGAGATTTGCAAGAGCAAACGTGCTCGGAGGAAGGAAGTATTCCAGTAAATGCTTGTAGGGATCTTGACCATCTTGCGGGCTCTGGGATTGTTCTGAGAGCCGTGGAATACCTCTCCACTCCTCGAGCACCTCAAGATATGTTGCCCCCTTGTCGCTACGTCACAATGTACTAGCAACCGTTTTCGGGGGCCCACTATTGAGTGTGCAAGTTACCCACTGCCATTTTATCCCTGTATATTAAAACATTGATCAGGCAGGGGCCATAGTCCTTCTATAGTTTTAGATAACCAGTCCATTTTAACCACCCAAACCCATAGTCCAATATCTTTGTTTCCATATCCAGCAATAGTCCTACACCAACCGGAGGTTGTCCTTGGGTGCACTTGTATAGTGCGTACAGGGATAATCGTCATTTGGTGCCCATTTAATTAAAAAGCGTCTAACGGGCCTCTGCGAGTTGGCTTCGGCCCCTCGTACGCCTTCCAAAGGTCCGGGACCCCAGGGTCCCGAGATATTTAAACATATAAAAATAAAATAATAATAATAAAATACTTTATTTCAGACCATGGTGTCCATTTTGTTAGTAATAATGTTCTTTTAGACTAGTGTTAGTAATACTTAAAACTACAAACAACAAAACATATAAAAGAAAGTAAACTCAACTGGAAAGTAAACTCAACAATCACTACTGCGCCACTCCATGACAAATGGCGCAGCAATGACCGATGTGAGCACAATCCAGCCGACTAGCGATCATGCTTAGGATGCTGTTGGCGCTGCCACGCACTCTACGCACCAGGGATGCGCACCTTTTACGCATCGTAGCGTAAAAGCAGTCAACGCGATGTTCAGCAAACATCCCTGATGCACTACAGAATCGTCGCAGCCCCATCAGCACCCTGAACGCATTATTAAATTGGACTTGGAGGGCACTGTAAGACTTTTGAGTATAGTCGGCCCATAGGCTGCATGTGTAGAATGACGTACAGTAAGACCTAAAAAGTGTAATTTTGACTTCTGCCGAACAACATGCAAACCTACGAGTTATCATGTTCGCCTGCACTGCCAGCGCCCTCCGTTCCCTCTCGATGTCATCATTGTCCCTGAAGTCAGAGGTCAGCATATGTCCTAAGTACTTAAATTTGGACACCCTACGCAAAGCTGTACCATTGAGCTTAATGCTGATCATATTACCTGTACTGTTTCCTCTGGCCTCAAAGACCATGACTTTTGAGTAGATTATATTTTAATCCGTGTTGCTCGGCATATGCTTCGCAGATGGTAAGCAGTTTCTTAATGCCACAAACCGATGCACTCAGTAGCACCATATCATCAGCATAGCTTATGTTGTTTACATTAATTCCGTCTATGTGACAACCTACTCGGGTGCTACTGAGTGCAACAATCAGATCGTTCATATACAGATTAAAAAGGGTTGGTGAGGACAACCCCCCCTGCCTCACCCCGCACTCCAACCTGTACGACTGCGATATGGTTCCCGACCATCGCACGCCATTGACCTGGTTTCCGTACCAGTACTTGCAGATGTTGACGAGTTCCATTGGTAGATTAGTGTTTTCTAACTTTTCCCATAGAAAATCATAGGAAACCAAGTCAAAAGCTTTCGAAAGATAAAGACAGCATGCGTGAATTATGCCGTTTCTATTGGAGATTGTTCCCAGAACATGAATGATTTAATTAAGTTTCATTAATAGAATTAAATCCATTGGTACTAACCTAAGTATCCAATGGACTGTACTTACTTCTGCGCATCCACCGTAGAATCCAGACTCATGCCAATACCATTAGGAGCCAAAAATCTGCAATAATCGAGTGGTCTTGGCCCATTCGAGGTGTGACAGTACAAAGTGACACTACCACCAACCCCAGCAACAACTTCTCGTTCATTAGCAGCTAACGGTCCAGTCACTCGAACATTGATTTGGTCCATGATCTCTACTCCTAGTTGGTACTTGTAACCCATGTGACATGTCCATGTGCCTGCATCTTCTATGGAAATGTTGGCAAACGTGATCCCGCAGTCACCAGACTGAAGATTTTCGCCAGTGTACCTGTGTAAAAAAATAACACTGAGGTGATGGAGTATTTTAACTCGCATGTTACATGAATGTGCACTGTCGCTCTTGAATTCGCCGTCAGAGGCACTAGTGTAGAGTGAGGTCTCTAGAAATGTCAAATGTGAAACTGAACGTTCACTGTTTGCGGGATTTTCTATCGCAAATTGGTAGTAATTATTTATAATTGTAAAGATTGTGCCATTCCTGATTAATTATGGCTTAAGATTTTAAGTAACAACTTAGGATCTAATTTCTTATCATTTGGAGGAAGAATAATATTTGTCTGCTTGAATGCTGGCCAATTTTAGGAACATTATAATAATGTAAATATTCATTTTATATTATAAAATTTAATAAAATATATTTTTTTATGAAGTAATGAACTTAAACATATCCAAAACATAAAAGAAGAACAAAACAAAAAAGTATTTTTTTTTATGAAATAAAAGTACTGACAGGACACAACTGCAATGGGACATAGCCCCATTGCATAAATGAAATTCCACAAAATAAAGTTTACCAAAAGGCATGTCCATCTTCAATTTGTCGCTCCACAGGTGTGAACTGAGAGCCGTTCGGATGCTGGAACCAACAATACCCAAGGGACGCATCCGCGCGACACATTATCGTGAGGTTGGAGTCCTTCTGAACGAACTCTGTTCTCATTTCGTACTCAGACCTTTGTATATCTCGCCTTATTCTCCTTGTACCTAGAAAGAGACATGAGTTTAAAATTTAAAGATTCTTTTCTATTTTGTGATTTTGAAAACGCTGTATGCCTAGTAGACTGTAGATTTGTTGACCATTTTCTATTTTGTTAACTACCTGGTACTTGTTGAAAGGCCTACACTGTCCTCCCATACCTATTGTACCTACACTGTTATTTGTAAAAGCCAATTATTTTTAAAAGAGTAACCGTGGAGTTTCTTGCCGGCTCATCTCTATAGGAAACAACATCTCATCAACAATACAACATATACAATACGAATTAGAAAACAAAATTAAAATAAGTGGATATTTGAATTATACTAAATGAAATCACGAAAGGTGGAAGGTGAAAAAGGGTGTGTGTAATAATGATAACTAAGATTAAATATGATTAAATAAGAACATGAATTAACAAAAAATAAAAAAGTGTAGGTTGGTATATGCACTCCCGTATATCAGAGACAGATCTTCTAAACTTGTTAAGTGATACACCGTGTAAGTCGATTTCAGATGATTTGCAAAAACTGTTGTTATTTCAGCAAATTCGGAGCAAGGGAGCGTTGAGACCAAGATTGGATTTGCAGAAACGAATATGAAACAACCTGGTGATGGGATGTCTTGGAGGTTTTGAAGGGAAAAGTCCACGCTTATTAGTTTTTTGAAAAAAAATAAAGATTTACCTACATCTTATTTACGGATCTGTCGGACATGCAATCGCTTTTTATAACATAACACGATTAGATTCACTTTGCTGGATAGAAAAAAATCCCAAAGTAATGTTTTAGTAATGTTTAATCAATCTCAGAGCTACAAAACAGACGTTTTTTTCTTATCCCTACTAATATTATCAATGTGAAAGTAACTCTGTCTGTCTGTTACGTTTTCACGCCTAAACCGCTGAACCGATCGTCATGTTTGGCAGAGATATAGCCTGGGATATGGAGAAGGACTTAGGCTACTTTTGTACGAGATAACCGACACTCACGCAGGTGGAGCCGCGGGAAAAAGCTATATTTTTTATTTTTTTTAATATAAATGAAAAGGGTAGTAAGATTGTATAGTACAATTCACTGAGTTTGTCTGGATAAAATGATTAAAATAATGACTGTGTTTAAATACCTACCAAATGCGCGAGGCAACCACCCGTGACTTCGCGAGCCTTCTTCAGTCGGCTTAATTTGATCATAGCGCCTTAATTTGACCTTTAATAATATACAGATGCAGACGGACAAAGATTATACTAAGATTTTTTCATCAATTCACCTCCTTCTACAGGAACAGTAATAAGTGCTTGCATTGGTGTCAACTGTTGGATGACATTGCCGACTCTTTCTATAACTCCAATTGAGCATCTCCAAGTTCCATAATCCTCAGCAGTCACTGACTCTATCGTCAGCCCACATTCTCGTTTGAAGACACCTTGGCCGTAGTAACTGTAATCATTGTAATTGTAGTTGTAATCATTTTAACATAGGGCGAAATGGGGGCAAACAAAACTGATAAGACCGTATGTAGTATATCATAGGCTGGTGCGTTATTCAAACAAAAGGATATTTATAAACCCACCAACCTGTACCGACCATCACTCAAACCATCCATGACATTAAAACCAGAAACTTCCGTAGTTTTTTGGAAACGACAAAATGTAACATTCTTTGTCGTGTGTAAAATATTGCAGTACAAATGAAGTTTATGATCATCGGCTTCTCGAACGTAGCCCACATCAAGACGCTCACCTGAAATAAATTCATAAGTATTTATTTCATTATCAATTTTTACATTTTAACAAAATATATTAATTAAATACTGAAAGACCAAAAAGTCTATAGGGTAACTACTAATAACTTTTTGAAATTACTTTATATCTCGTTGTACAAAAAGCTAGATTTATTTATTTATTTATATATACTTTATTGTACATCAGATTACACATTACAAAAGAAAAGAAAACTTATACACTATAAAATATACAATGGGCGGCCTTATCGCATACTGCGATCTCTTCCAGGCAACCTTGGCATGGGCAGTGAATTTATGGACATAAAATGGGATTGTCATTGGTGCAAATATAAAAAGTATAACATAACAATATCCTATAATAGATACACAGATATATAATAGATACATAGATACATACATACTAACTAAATAAGCAAATAAAACAAATGAAGACTAGATTATTACAGTAAATAACGAGAGCAAAATCACAACAACAAGTAATGTTCCTTCACGAGTCTTTAAAAAAGCTAGATTCTTTATTTGTAAAACGGGTAGGTACTTTGGTGTATTATCTTCAAATTTATGAAAGGAATAAACATTATCTTTGATACTTCCAGAGTACTGGCGATATTTGCGGACCTCTAAATTGTGGGACCCATATAGGGGATAGTTGCCTAATCCATGTAAATTACGTTTAGGATAGATGCCCCGTCGAGAAAGAGGACATTTATCCCCCTAAAAAATTTGGACACACCTAGCCGTCCCATGCAATGGCACAGAGACATGCAACACGGTCAACTTAGTTGTGGTTGCAGAGTCTCTCGATAGATAAATAAAATAACATGTGTTTCATTCGCGAAACTAGAGTAATTGCAATCAAGGCACCTATCCCACTGCGGTATCTATCCTGGATTTACCCTATAACTTATTTTTTTTTTATTACGGATCCATGAGTGACAGGTTTCAAAATTGCAAATTCAATAAAATTTTGGTACATTAAACACCGATACAAATGTCATGAAAAGAAAAACACAATAGGTATATCATGTAATTTTTGGGTACATAATTATAACACCGTGATACAAATGTCAAGAAAAAAAGAGGCAAAAAAATTTAGGTATAGGTTCCAAAATTTAGGTAGAATTATAGCAACAGATTGAAATCTCCTTATTAACTCAAGGCTATCTTTTGCCATGTACTTGTTCAATATAATGATTACAAAGTCAAGTTACGTTGCATGTAGTCTATCTGACAAAGTGGATACTTATTTACTGTCCTCGTGTCATGGCTATCGAACTGAGACATATTTATGTCGGCGAAAGCCTTTGTGTCTAGACATGGAAGAGGCTCGGTCACCAAAAATACTGATGCGAATCACGACACTAATGTCAAGATCACCTTTCCTCATATAAGGCAATGTCGAGGACACGACCTAACCGCGAAACAGGTACAACAAGTGCTTGCGACGGTACCCTTAATCGGACATCGGAGTCATGCTCATGCGTCATGCATACGATTCACAAATAATCGCCACCCGATAAAATTCCGAAAGATCCTACTCGTACCTTAAATGTGACGTCATAATCATGCACTTTGTAATCACGAGGTTACATATTTTATTTGTTTGATGACTTTATTTGATAATATAGAATCAGATTATACCCCAAAATATTCCATGCTCAACCAAACAAGAGCGTGATATATCGGTAATCGATACCAAAAAACCCAAGAGAAAAAAAATACTTTCGATTTCTTCGCCCCAATCATCAATCGAATGAGAACTAAAGACCTCGGTTTTATCTTTTTACATGACGGCAACATCTCTCTTTTCTATTCCAAAATCCCATCAGTAGAGCGTACTTAGTATTTATTATTTATTTATTAAAACTTTATGCACAAGTAAAAAAAATACTGTACAAAGGCGGACTTAATGCCTGAGGCATTTTCTACCAGTCAACCTTAGGGTGATGCAGAGACAAAACATGGCAGGTGCAACATAAGGGATAGATAACTCGAAAAAGGAAAAATTCAAGTAAACTAATACATAAATAGATACATAAATACATAAATATAAGCAAAATAAACAGTGTCAGGTGAAATAACGATTGGTAGGGGAGAAAACGAATCAGCGCTGGGATGATTCAGCCAACTTCTTACGAATATGTTCACGAATAGTATTCATTTTCAAGCTCCTGTATTTCATAAAACATGTAGGAGTTTCTCCGACATTAAAATCCTGAAATATCGGGATCCGTTTACAGTTAAATCGTAAATCGTGCTCTGAATACGAATGTCTACTGTCCGACTGTCTGTCTGTTTGCGACACTGAAACTTGATGTATTTTACGACGTGTAGAGGCGTCCTGCATTGTTTGCATACTGCTGTGCATTACTGATAGTATGCAGAAACTTTATACATAATAGGGATGTTGATAAAACATTTTTTATTTGTCCGTCATTTAGATTATTAAAAAAATTTAGACACGTAATTTTTTTTTTTTTTTATGTAATCAAAAAATTAAGACAAACATTAAGAGATACATTAAGTTCAAATGTGGCATGACGTCACTCTATGCTAGATTTTTACATAGTTTTTTAGAATGGTGACGTAATGAACCCCCACTCCCCAACTTTAATGTGTTTTATCTAAATATTTTTTTTTATTAATATGATAAAGCAAAAAATACGTGTCTAATATTTTTTTTATTATCTGACTGACGGACTAAACAGTATTTTTTTTTTCCCAGGAAACATCCCGATTATATCACTACTCAGTGTACTCACTACTCATCGAGTTGACAAGAAGCTGCATTTAGGCATAATGAGAAAATTACCACGGCTTCCTGGATGGTAGAAACTATACTAACTGTTTATTATTTTTAGGACAGCAGCTATTTTTGTAAATACAACACCCTAATTGCGTAACACACTATCAATCGCAACCTGAATGATTTTGAAACATATTTCCAACCATTGCTTCATATGTTCGAAAAAAGCTAATGACCAAAACTGGTACCTTTTTTTTTGTTTTCGGCGGGTATAACGAATTTTATCATTTAGTAGAAACTAAAATAATGAACGAAATTTTGTATGGTGGTAAAGCTTAAAAATCAGTCCGAGCCAAGTAAAATCAATTTATAGTTACAGAGTGATTTTTAAGATGGGACTTCAGAGCATAATCAGAAACTATGGGTAAAGCAAAGTATTCAAAAGACTCGTGAACTTGATTTTGAAGGAAAATAAAACAGCATTTTTTGTTTTTTGAAAAAGCTTCTGCACACATTATTTTATTCTGTGACCCATTATTTTGTTAATAATATACCAAGTATTAGTTTCTTTAATGGCCGCCAAGAAAATAACAAAGCACCATTGCTCTATACATTTTGGTCAATGTCTTTGGTCTGCTCAACAAAGTAAGGCTGGTTTTAGAGTCACGCTGACCGCATGCTGACCGTCGGCGCTGACAGCCGAAACGTATGAACTTCTAGGAAACGTTTTATGAATAACGCGTAGCTATCAGCGCGTGCGTTTGTCAGCGCTAGCGGGTCAGCGGCCGTACGCGTCGCGCATCGGCGCTGCGTAGCCGTCGGCGCTGACAGCCGCACGCGCGCCTGTCTTTAGTGAGCGTTCTTTCTATACCCAAAGTCTCAAATTCAGATCATTTATGTAATCAAAGGGGATAACATATCAAATAAATATCTTCGTAATGGTAATTCACATAAAATGGCGAAAAAAAAGGTTCCATTTTCTTTTAAGTACTGAATTTAGGAAATAATAATTAAAAAATAATCATACCGTAATTATTTTTATAAATTTTCGGTTTTAAACAAAGTTATTAAAAAAGGAGATTTTCTGGTATAACATATTTTATGATACTGGTAACAATGCAGGAGATCCAAACATTTTCAAATTTTTACATCTTCGACAACAATATAACAGCTCTCATTCATAGATTCATAATTATTGTAAGTAGCATATTAGCCACATTTTGGATGAAAACGGCTGTAAACTGTTTCGAGTGGAAGTCGATTTTGGGAGGCCTACGTCTAGCAGTGGACTTAAAAGAGCTGATTATGACGATCATAGGCCGTGTCTCCAACACACTACATAAAGCATTGTTTGGCAACGGTATTTTGTTTGCATAGTTCTTAAAATTAATTCACTTTAATTTCATTTTTTTTTTTTAAACGTTGCCCCACTCTAGGAATTTCTCCTGTATTGTGGGTGCGTTTACAAACATTTAAAGTCACATACACAAACAGCCAGACCCGGAACAACTAATTGTAGGTCATACAAATATTTGTTCCGTGCGGGAATCGAACCCGCGACACGCAGCGCAGCAGTCAATCGCTTAACCACTGCGCCAACCGTGCCGTCGAATAAATAATAAATGATTATTTACATTTTTTTTTTAAATGATAAAATGTTTTATACCTCTGTCCTGTCATTTTGACAGTGACATTTCTTGACATTACTTTGTTTACATAAATTATCTGAATTAGAGACTTTGGGTATAGTGTCGAGTCGAGCGGATGCCGTCAGCGTGAACAGTCATGACGCACAGCGCTGATAAGCTACGCGCTGAGCTGTCAGCGCCGATGGTCAACGTGACTCTAAAACCAGCCTTAATAACGCAATGAATGTTGTTGAACAGTCAAAATGAAACCCATTCCTACTGGGCCTCAAGTCTGCTATTACAATAGTGTCAGAATGGTCTCGCCATTGTGAGTATTTGACAGTGTTTGTATGGCAAATCTGTCAAAAACTCACAATGAAGAGACCATTCTGACACTATTGTAATAGCAGACTTGAGGCCCAGATAGTGTGTTATGCAATTACAATTAGGGGTTGACTCCACTGTACTTTATGGACCGCGCGTGAGAAGTTTCATGTTTTTTATTTGTGTATTGATGTCTTCATGTAGAAAACTATTGCAGAATGTCACAGCTAGCAAGTGAGCTGAGCATAAAAGGAAAAAATTTAAAGAAAAAAAAGATTGATGTTAATTGCCCCTTCCAAAAGGTAGTTACGTATGGAGAAGAATGGACAAGAAACACCACACTTGCTCTTTTAAAATGTTAACAATATTTTGTATACATTACTTATATAGGTAATTATAATTATGTGAAGACAATGTACCGTAGAACGGGGCTATTTGGATTTTCGAGGGTTATTTGGAATAAAGTAATTGTAAGATTTGAGTTGACATATATTCTACCAAAACACCATAGACAGCTTTTATTTTATTTCTGGTCTTGTTTACTTTTACAATTTTTCGTACGAAGAACACAATTCGAATTTATGTCAACTCATTGATTTGTTCCAAATAACCCCCGAAAATTCAAATAGGTTTAACACCCGAAAATTCTACAGTACCTATAATAAAATTAATATACCACAATAGGTAAAAATAATGAAAAATTAAGTAATGACAGATAAATTATTATGTGATAGTGGTGCTCACATATTTACAAAAAAATTAACGGCAGATGATGTTCCTAAAATTTTAACAATTAATAAGTCAGTGTGTGTGTGTGTGTGTCAATCAAAATCGCCGGTCCATAAAGTACAGTGCTTCCCAGGGGTTTATCTACTGTAAGTTTAAGCAAACAAAATCCTAACGAAGACATTGAAAACGAGGGAAAAATATATAAACCCGGTGCAAAACTGACCTTCAACTGCAACGGTCGTATCAACATGCAGTTCAGTCACTCGTCCAGGTATTCCAAGTAAAACGCTCCATCTTCCCTGCACAGCCCTAGTGGTTCGATCCAGGGTCACACGACATTGCCCCGATATCAACGAACGCTCAGTGAATGGCTGAGCCACCAGGCAGTAGGAGTTGTTCAAAGACGAGAGATCCACTAGTGTGTGAGTCTCACCGTCTTGCAGAGATATAGCGTCTGGATTGTAACTTGTTATTTGATCTGAAATAAAAGTGTGTTACAACTGACATTCAGAAATAATGGAAGCCATATTTCGTTTATTAAATGGATTTATGTAATATCGCAACACCGCATAGGCTTCAGTTAAAGTCTTCGCATAGTTATTTGTACTAACTGGGTGCTAAAAGCAAATCTTTCTATCCCTAACGATTGGTATAAGTAATACCATAATTATATCTGCTCTAAACGCACCCATATTTTTTTTTTTTTTTTTGTTTTAATAAAGACCAAGCAAGATAAAATATTGATATATACAAGATAATATACACAAGCCGCTGCTTACTTACTTAATATAATGAATATCCTAGGGAAATGCTGATCCGGATCAAACCGCTTCTCATTACGCTACTTACTTAATATCTTATAAAATAATAATCATGAGCATTACATTGTATGCGTATAGATTAGATATTGCAATTGATTAGGTGCAGACGTCTACAAGATCCAATTGATAATGGTAATGTTCCCATTTAGTACCATTAATTAATACTTAATTCTTTGTATTGCGTTATTTAGTTGGTACCTATTTGATTACTTGATTATAATATAAACAATTAATAAGCCTAAATGTACCTATTATACAGGATGGAATTTTTTAACCTCACCTGGAGGAAAGGTACTCTAAAAAATCCCTTCGGCAAGCCGCAGGAGAAGGTAGATTTCGAAGAAAGTTCCACGAAGAAGCTTTCTCCGCGCTGACATTCCCTCCATTATGAATATTAACAAAAGACTTGGTCGTCAAGGCAAGAAGTTTAATAAAAAAAAATATTTCGAAAACTAAGTTTTATCGCTTGACTTTTAAGTTAAAAATTGTAGAGTAAACAATTTTCTTTCAAAAAAAAATATTTACAACTGTAAAAATGTTTACCGTTTAGAAGAAAATTTTTATTTTTACCAAAAATTTTGGAAATTTCAACCCCTTTCCCAAGTTAGGGTTTGCATCAAAAAAGTTTTAATTTAAAAGTTGTCCGTATTCTTACTCGGAATGATAAAAATGTTAAACAGTTCAAAAAAAATCTATAGGAAAAAGTTATGGCCAAAAAACTGATTTTCGAAAAACCGCCCCCCCAGGCCCACCGCCGCCCCCCATGGACGAATTCCGCCCATTCACGAACATAACCTAAGTTTTGACCCTTTCGATTTTTGGGCCAAGTTTGAAAGCAGTCGGTGCATAATTGCGACCATAAAAAAATAATAAATAACAATAATATTTTTTTTTTTGTGTGGCTAAATTATGCTTGTCGCCCCACCAACCAACCAACCAACATACATACGGCGGTTGATTTGGGTTCTAGGGGTCATACGGTGAAATTTTCGGAAAACTCGACTTTAGGTGCAATACCAATAGGTAGATTTTTTCTGACGAAATCTACCTAACACTGGAGATAGCAAATTTTACTCAAATGAAACATAGTTCACGGTTTTCCATTCATTTAATTTATCATTTTTGTTAGGGAGATTTGATCCTTATGATTAATCCTATCGATTGATGCCATAAAAGTACAGTATGTTATTTTTCGGATTTTAGGCGGTTTGATTCCCGAGTATGGCAAGCGAATTTTCGAAAATCTTTGAATGCAGATTTGTTTCTCTTTAAAAATAAAGGAACGTTTCCTTTTAGATTTGCTATCTCCATATTAAGAGTACTTTCCCTCCAGGTGCGATAAATAAATTCCACTTTGTATAGGTGGTTTTGCTTATCAGTAGGTAACTCGCCTCGTGGCTAAATACCTAATAACAGCCGAACGGGTCGCCCGAAGGTTAAGCTACGCTTGTTTGGGGGTCTCTTGATTTGTAATGTTGGAACCCATCCGGGTTGAACCCATCCGAGTTCCACCATTACATATCGAGATACCCCTCCGTGGCTCGGAAAGCAAGTTAAGCCGTTGCGCGTTGGTCCCGGCTGTCATTCGTAGAGAGAAGTAGTGAGAAGCTCAAAAGTCTGACAGTTTTGCCAAGGAGTGTCATGTTATCAATAACTGGATTATAAATGGAGGGCAGATAAGCATTCGCTCAAAATAAAATACTGGTGAGTACTACACAATATTAGATACGTTCACATCGCTTTTAAGAAAAGTTCGCCAAGGCATATTACGGTAAGGAATACAGTGAAAAAAAAACTCTCATACCTGCGACATGCACTTCAGACCAACCGGTGATGGAGTGGTTCCCCCTGGTCGCGGTCATGCGCCATCGCCCCATATCCGCGGAGACCACGTTCTTGACCCTCACGCCGCAGCCGTCACTCCATGCCTCGTATCTTCACACAAAAGTTATATTGGTAGAGTATGTTTGTGCTGGCACAGAGAACAAACTCTAATCATACCTGTAAAAACGACCTACGGTCGGCATTTTTTTTTTCAAGTCATGTTTAGATATCGAAACCCATTACGTCTGCGGGGTTTCGCTAACCAATTCAATTTTACCCTGTATTATCCCAATTTATTCGAAGTCAGCGTAGTACGTAGGTACTTCGGTAGTACTAGGTAATCACTTAAAGCTGTACTTAAGCGAGGAGAAACATGGCTTCGGCAAGTCTAGATCCTCAAGTATCAAGCCAATGTCATAAATATACTGATTTCAGTAAAGATAGATAGATAGATAAAACATTTATTCAAGCTTTCGATAAGGTTTCACATGGACTATTTATTAGCAAATTACGAGTATATGGCATCACCCGATAGTTTCGCTCATGGCTTAGTTCGTATCTCATGGATAGATCTTTATATGTGGTCATCAACGGCTTTCCATCTGCCCTACGATACATCTTGTCTGGCGTGCCACTGGGATCTCATTTGAGGCCCGTTTTATTTCATTTCTTCATTAACGAGATTACCAATTGTTTTCATTACTCTGTTATCGTTATGTATGCAGACGAATTAAAATCTGTCAAAATCGTTAAATCTAAAGATGATGCCTCTGCCCTACAGAGCGATCTGGAAAGGCTTGCGTAATGGTGTCAAACCAACAAGTTGCATCTAAATTCATGTAAATGATACCATGTTAAATTCATGCGAAAATATTATATAATGGACCAAGCAATACATTGAAGGAGTTAAAATTGCGAAACTGAATACAATTACAGATCTAGGGGTAATGTTTGATCGGAAGTTAACTTTTATTCCACGGATAGACAATATAATAAACAAGTTCCCATAAATGCTGGGATTTGTTATAAGAAATTCCAAACTGTTTAGGTGTTGGAAAACTAAAATTATGCTTTACAATTGCTTGATTCGAACATATTAGAATATTGTAAGTGATCTGGCGTCCACACGTCTAAAACTCGTTCAAAAGCGTTTTATTTGGCATCTGCGTTCTCTAGCGGCATAACTAAAAAAGACTTTCGTATAGTAATAGACTGAAACACTTTTAAATGGTTTCGCTCGACAAACCCCGACGCATTCATGACGCAATGTTTGTGTGAAAAGTAATGCACCATAAAATTGAATGCCCCCAAATATTGCACACCTTTAATTTCCGTGCCCCCTCAAGAATTCCTCGCAGTGCAATAACACCACTCTGCCCACCGCAGAGAAGAACGGTCCTGGGCGCCAATTCCGCCTATGCGAGATTATGCAAGGTTGTAAATAGCTGCAGTGATCAAATAATTTGCACTTTGAGAGTTTGGGCAAATTGAAAGCCAACTTTCTTAAGTATCTTCCACAAGAGATCAACCTTTCATAAATTTTTTTTTCCTTTTTTTCTCGCTTGAAGTTGTTTACATAATTATCATCAGTACTTTATATTTTTATATTAAATATATATACTAATATATAAAGCTGAAGAGTTTGTTTGTTTGTTTGGTTGAACGCGCTAATCTCAGGAACTACTGGTTGGAATTGAAAAATTCTTTTTGTGTTGGATATTCCATTTATTGAGGAATATTATAGGCTATATAACTTCACGCTACAACCAAAAGGAGCGGAGCATAAATGCAAAAACGGGAAAAAATTATTCCTATTTTAGAGCTTCCGTTGCGTGCGCTGCGTAAACGGTTTAAGTTACGCAAATATCGTGTATGATGGAATTGTTCCTCTTTAAATATTCTAAAAAAAAGTCCGCGACAGCATATGTCTATCTTTTAAGATTGACTCACTATAACCTATTTTATGGTAATCAAATTTGTTCGAAATTAATGCATTATTTGCGAAGGAGTTTTCATAAACATGGTATTAATCCATATCCAAATAAATACGTTATTCATCACAAGTATTTAATTTTGAACAAAGTTGCCCTTACATTATTTAATTTCAATGAATATCTTAGGAGATATAACTGTTTTATAATAACTCCGCAGCAAAATAATGATCAACTCTGCGAGGTAGTCTATTCTAAAGCTGAAGAGTTAGTTTTTAGGGTTCCGTACCCAAAGGGTAAAATGGGACCCTATTACTAAAACTCCGCTGTCCGTCTGTCAGTCTGTCTGTCTGTCCGTCTGTCACCAGGCTGTATCTCATGAACCGTGATAGTTAAACAGTTGAAATTTTCACAAAAAAACAGAAAAAAAAAACTAATATTTAAGGGGGGCTCCCATACAACGGACATGATTTTTTTACCGTTTTTTTTGTTCCGCCCGCGTGGATGTCAGTTATCGCGTAAAAAAGTAGCCTATGTCCTTCTCTATATCCCGGGATCCTGCCGTTTTGCCGAAAAGATTTTGCCAAATTTTCATTACCCAAACAAATTTTAGCAACCTTTTTTTATACCAATGTAATATTTGGAATAATTTTAGTACGCACATTTTCATTTGGTAAAATTTTTACTTGGCAAAATATTACCAAGGATAATGTCAATATGGCATTTGGTCTTTAATCAAATGATTTATTACAGCAAACAATCTTCAGACAATAAACGTTTGGTGAAATTAAATGACCAATAAACATTTGACTTGTTGGTTAAATTTGATGTCTTTTGCGTACTTCTTTGTAAGTTTTTGTGCTTGAATTTGTCTGAAACAAGTCAAATTTATGGTTACTTGATATTAGTTTATTTATGGAAGAAGTTAGAGAAAGTTAATTATTAAAAAAAAAAGATGGTTAGGTTAGGTTAAAACTGTGACCTCCTACACACGAGCCGAGCGAGCGAAGCGAGCGGTGCCGCGGCAGCGGCCGGCGAGTGTCAGAAACAACTTGCATTAATAGAAAAAAGAGATTTAGTAGGTTTCCCGGAACTGAACTATTTAGATTAGGTTAATTACTTATTTATTGACTATACTAAATATTTAACTTATTTGATTTTGCGTAAAAACTGTTATTCCAACTGAAATATTTGACTAAATGAAAAATGTTAAAAGTCCTAGTTGGTAAACAAGTTATAGTTTAAACGTTCATTTGCCAAACATTAGGTTTGCGTTACAGTTTTTTGTGAATAGATTTTTTGTTAAGTAATAATCTGGCAAATGAAATTATGCGAAAATTTGTTTGGGAAGTGATAATTTGGCAATTTCTTTTCGGTAAAACAAGGGAGACCCCTATATCCCAGGTCGATCGGTTCAGCGGTTTAGGCGTGAAAACGTAACATACAGACAGACAGACATACATACAGACAGAGCTACTTTCACATTTATAATATTATTATGGATAGCTTTTGCCCGCGGGTCCGCCCGCGTGGATGTCGGTTATCGCGTAAAAAAGTAGCCTAAGTCCTTCTCCATATCCCAGGCTATATCTTTGCCAAATTTCATGACGATCGGTTCAGAGGTTTAGGCGTGAAAACGTAACATACAGACAGACAGAGTTACTTTCACATTTATAATATTAGTAAGGATAAGGATTTGTATGGATGGTACGGAACCCTTCGTGCGCGAGTCCGACTCGCACTTGGCCGGTTTTTTGTTTTTTGAACGCGCTAATCTCTGGAACTGCGAGTTAGATTTGAAAAAATCTTTTTGCATTTTACAGCCCAATTCTTGAGGAATATTTTTTTTAATGAAAGTTTATGCGAAAACGAAGTAAAAGCACGGGCAGGCAATGTGTTGCGACGGGGTGGGTCGGGGGAACAAGAAATTTAACGCGGACGAAGTCGCGGGCAGAAACTAGCAGAAACTAGTGTTATAAACGAGCAGAAACATTATTATTTATTGTTATGTTATTTAGACTTTTAGATAGGTAATTTAAAACTAGAATAATTATAATTATTTTTATGTACAACTTCATTATGCTTGCGGAATTTACCTGTAAGTGATTGTTGCACTGGCACTGTTGCATATGCATTTTTGTATGTTAAGTTTAATGCTCCGTGCACGAAAAAACTCTCTCTTTTGTCAATTTCTTATCTAATTTGTGAGAAAGCTTGAAATACTCTGTGTGACTATAAATGTTTTCCGTGGTGCTAAACCGTTCGTGTCAGTCACACACAGCTGCACCAGCAGGTCGATTCTGTAAAAATCTCACCGTGAAAACTTTGGTGAAGTGATC
Organism: Dryobota labecula; assembly: GCA_947523025.1. NCBI lineage: Eukaryota > Metazoa > Arthropoda > Insecta > Lepidoptera > Noctuidae > Dryobota > Dryobota labecula. The sequence continues at coordinate 17,760,630 of OX383287.1, read as the reverse complement.
TCGACGTGAACTGTCATTCCATCTGAGACAACAGATTGACACTTTTGACAACTCATTAATTCAAGCTCACTTCACCTAGGTTTTCACGGTGAGATTTCTACAGAATAGCGCTGCTGTTAATAGTTTCATCATTTTTGCACTCTCGAAAATATAGTTTATTATGCCGATGATTTACTTATTGAAGTTATTGTATAATCATTAAATACAATTTTGATTATAAGTATTTCAAGGATAGCTGAAGACTAATGTGTATTTGCTAAATAATAGGAAAAAACATATTGCTCTCTGGGTTAAAAAAAATAGTTTTAACTATATTATTTTTCTGCTATATTTTGTATGGAAGTAGAAAAAAATGGTTCAGGCACACGCAAGTAGACCATAAGATGTTAATGATATTTTTAATGTTCAAAATCAAAAGTAGATTTTTGTAGAAAGATGATCAAACGTCAGTCTCGCGTCAGTTTTCGAAAAACTTGATGCGAATATTAGTGATTTACCGTGAAAACTTTATTTATTTGAAAAATTTGCTTTCGGCCATATGCAAAACAAAGAACTTTTCAAATACCAAATAATTTTGTTTCAATTCTTTTTTCCTTTCTCACGAACAATGAACAAAATTGATCAAAATCAGTCGATTTCGTGCACGGCCCCTTAACATAACACCTGTGTAAACAGTTGTTGATAAGCCAAAATAAATAAATATACCTACCTATCTACTTAATTACCACTCTCTAATCTCTCTATTAGCCGTGATCAATTTCATCACCCGTGATCGTAATCCGTGATACGCCTAGGTACATTAGACCGGTCGCCATCACGCCGCGAGATTGTGACTTGAAGCCTACCTACAGGCTCCAAACAGAAACAGAGTCTCTGATCTTCATGAAAACTATGTCCTAGATCTTTACGATTGGTAAAATGAGAAATATTCATCAAAACCTCTAAATTTGATCAGTGTTTCATGATGTCACCTAACAATCTCAAAAAAATAATGTTAACAGCTAATTAGATTGGTACTTAGTCAGAAAATGTTGCCTAGGGTAGCCAAGAATACGGCTTATATGTTTAATTAAAAGCTTTTAAATCATGTCAGTTCTAAAGAGTTAGCTAAAGTAAAGTTAGGGCACCGTTGGGAACACCTGTTGCATTAATGTAAGGTAGATTTCTCGAGAGCCTCACTATTTTCAGAACACTGGTTTCCATACTTATTTTAGTACAGTCAGCAACGAAACTCTATGAACACTGTTACTTTTACATATTATGTAAAATTTACATTATTATAAATTATTATCGAATCATTTGTATCAATTAACATTGTAAAATGATACAAATGACTCGATAATATATTATGTAGTAGTTAATAGGTACTCTTTATAAATATTTTGCTCAATAATTAAAATTAATAAAACTGAAATGATAGGTAATAGATTTTTATTGCTGACCGTACCTATATTGTAAGAAAACATAATTATGCTGTGCCATTGTACTCCCTACCTATACACTGTATTGAGGTACTAACCTATTACTCGGCGGGTCGTGGACATTAAACGTGGCTCCTTCAGGAGTGGTCACTTCACAAGTCTGTTGGTTCTCCAGATGTTCAGAGAGTCGCATCAAAGCTTCATGACCTTCAGCCACGTTCAGGTATAGGGGCCATCCAATGCCCTGCTGCATGTGGAGAAGATTCCCTAATCGAACATCGTATGTGACTATCTGGGCATGCCCATTGTGCAAGTAAAGGAAAACTAAAAAAAAAAAAACATTGTAATTATGTAAACACAGCAGCATTTAATGATAAATAAAGGATGCACATACGAGTAGTTACAAACCTAATAAGGTAACGAGCCCCAGCAAATGTTTCTGCCACATAACTAGGTAGATACAGAAAAGTCGAAATAATTTCAAAATAAATCACATAAATATGGGTACACTCTTGAGAAACTCGTTAAAATGAACTGAAATTGCAAAAGATACAGTTGCCGATAAAATACAACACTATCTGCTCCAGTCATTAATTATTATTATATTCTATGATTGTAATTAATTACTTATTTAGATTAAAATCATTCAACTGAATTACATTATCGGTACCTATGCAGGTAATCTACAAATTTTGAGAGCACCAGCCTGTGGGCGCTCTTTTTGCCTTTGGACCATTTTTAACCTACCATCCTGATCCATGTACTTACATAAGTACATGGATAAATGCTGGCTAACATAAACGACAGGATCTATCCAGTCTTTGGCGTTGAGAGAGCGCTGGAGCAGTTGCGGGATCTCGTAACCTAGCGGTCCACGTCTATATAGTACGTATACCAATAGATGCTTAGGTAAGTCCTACATAGCTATATTTACAACCATTCAATACATTTCCGTGCCAAATCAGCCATCAAACAATGTTATCGAATGAGTACAAATCCGAAACCTGAAAATTTTGACAGTTTAAGCCCGGCGCTCATAATTTAAAAGGTGCTCCAGTCTGGGTGGCAAGTGGGTTGCCACATTAACCTCTTCGTCTCGAGCAGCATCAGCCCTCTCTATCCCGTTCAGTGGCCTCCACTGAGTAACTAGACCATGCTAGTCACTCAGAAGGAGATTCTGCCCTGCTTGTTACCGATCTACCCATTTCTAAATAGACGCATCATTCACAACCATGCGACAGCCTTTTTTTTTTTGTTTGGGAAATTATCAAATAACCTGGGCGGAGCGGGAGGGCGTGTTAGACTTTTACTGACTAAAACCCACCCGTGTTCCTTCATTTGCCTGTGTGCCAGGGCCACGGTATCCCTATCGGACAAACCCGCAAGCCTCTCCCTCACGTGTTCCGCCTCCTCCTTCACTAGCATTACTGCTTCGCAGAAGGAGGTGACAGCCTCCCATGCGCTCTCGCTCCGTACCATGGCCTCGACCAGGGCCGGACGCGAGAGATCACCGTCACCAATCGCCTCCGCGAGGACACGGCGGTGCTACAGCCAAGCCGGGAAGACCTCCACCGTATGCTCCACCCTGTCCTCCGGGCAATCTACAGAGTGGTAATACCCGGGCGTTTCCTCCCACCTTATGCGGAACAGGAACCTCCCAAAACAACCGTGTCAGGTGAGGAACTGCGTCAGGCGGAAGTTGAGAACGCCGTGGCGCCTCTCTAGCCACTCCTCAAAAAGGGGACTTATTGCCGCAATTGTAGCGTGTCCAGGGCTTAGTTGCGACAATCGCACTCTTCATGTTGCCATGAGATCCCGCCGGAGCTCTGTTCACTGTGCCATGATTTCTCGCGGCAGCGGAGTTACGTCCCGGCGTTTCACCTCCGGAGGATTTTTGCCTCCAGATCCCATGGTGGAAATCCGGCAAGGAGGCGCGCCGCCTCACCGGCGACCGTGCAGTATCCCCGGACCAACATGACGGCCATGACCCTTTGGGACGTGTTCAACCGGCGGGCTGCTCGCCTCCTCAAGGAACGCGCCTACACCGGTGCCCCGTAAAGGGCCATGGATTGCACGACTCCTGCATAGAACCTCCGGCAGGAGGCGTTTGGACCGCCCAGATTGGGCAGGAGCCACTTCAAAACAGCCCTGGCCCGCTCCAGTCTGGGAGCCTAACGTCGCAAATGCTCCACGAAATTCTACCAGCACTCGAGGACGAGTCCCAGGTACTTCATCGTCGACTAGACGCCGATGTAAACCCCTCCTACCATTATTTTGGAACCCGTCAGTGGCGCGTTCCGAGGACAATGAAAACACATGGCCTCGGACTTGTGCAAGACCACCTCGAGTCCCAATTGCCGGATCCTCTCGACGATTGTCGCAACCCCACGGGTCGCTAGTTCGACCGCCGCCTGGTGCGACCTACCCTGCGCCAGGACCAGCGTGTCGTCAGCGTAGCAAACCACGCTGACGTCGCTAGGGAGGCCGGCGCGCAGCACCCAGTCTTACCCGGTGTCCCACAGATGCGGCCCCATGACCGATCTGCGTGGGACACCGCACGACATCTCTCGCCGGTTCCAGTCTCCTGGTGACCGGGGTAGATGACAGCCCTGTCCGTCAGATAGGCCTTGACCACGCTTCAGAGGTACGTCGACATTCGGTGATACCGGAGTGCCTCCCTGATGCAACTCAAGGGCAGGGTATTGAAAGCATTGGCGATTTCAAGAGACACCGCCAAGACGACCCCGCCCCGGGCCACAGCATCCCCCGTCATGAGGGCTCGGCACGCGCTTGATGGCATCCACCGTAGAGCACCGCCTATGGAAACCAAACTGGCTCTCCGCCAAATCCGGTCCCACTCCCACCAACCGCCCGACAAGGCGGTCTGAGCAATGACTCTTTCAAAGAGCTTGCCCACCTCGTCGAGCCGCACGATGGGAAGGGAACAGAGTGCCCACCACGTCCTCCACGAGCTGGGGCCAAAGACTGCGTCAGCGGGGGAGCCGAAGAGCGGTGTTTATCCCGCACCATTTTATAGGGGCGTCCCCACGTGTCTACTGTTCAGAGTATTTAGCGACTCCACGCGGGCCAATCCTCTGGCCCGCAGAATTTCCGCTCGGAAACCATTCGAATAACATATTTTCGGTTACTTGATTTGCCTGGGCCCTATTTGTTTTTGATTGATTGAGGGCCCAGGCAAATCAAGTAACCGAAAATGTGTCATTTTCGGCACGAAGCCTGTCGAATGGTTGGGAATGCTGGTGTATTTAAACAGATTTAGATTAGATAGGTATTAACAATCAGGGCAATAGAATCTCATCCTGAGTCACTAGCATGGTCCAGAAGGAGGCCACTGAACTATGTAGAGAGGGCTGATCGTACTCGAGGTAACCGACGAGATAGCTCGAAGAATTGCCAAACTTAAGTGGCAATGGGCAGGGCACATTGCGCGCAGAACAGATGGCCGTTGGGGCGGAAAGGTTCTGAAGTGGCGACCGCGTACCGGAAGACGTAGCGTTGGAAGGCCTCCCAACAAGGTGGACCGATGACCTTATGAAAGCCGCAGGAATCCGCTGGATGCGGGAAGCACAGAACCGGTCGAGGTGGCGGTGCTTGGGTGAGGCCTATGTCCAGCAGTGGACGTCTTTCGGCTGAAATGAATGAATGAATGAATGAATGATCGTACTCGAGACGAAGGCGTTAATGTGGTAACCGGTTTAAATCATGTGTGATGGCCGGGTTTCGGATTTGTACTCATTCGATAACATTGATGTTAGATTCGGCACGGAAGTGTACCTACCGAATGGTTATGAATATAGCTATGTAGGACTTACCTAAGCTTCTATTGGTATACTTTAAGTATAGACGTATGACCCGGTGGGTGACGTTGACGTGATCACGCCGCCGCTGCTTCAGCGCACTCTGAACGTCGAAGGCTATGGATAGATAGATCCTCTCGTTAATGTTCGCCAGCATTTATCCATGTATTTAGATACGTGGATCAGGATGGCAGGTTAAAAATGGTTCAAGGGCACAGAAAATTAAGATGGTTTCGATAGGTATATTATCTAGAAGACTGCAGCACATACTAGTCATGTGTGTAACAGTGCCGGATTTATATTTTTTATGAGTGTAGGCCACTTTATTTCCGTAAGGAAGGCACTAAAGTTAAATAAACAAATGAATTAGTCATTAAGAAAGAGCGTAAAAAAGAAACAAGAATTACAATTTTTACGGGACTTTTTAACAGCAAAATCATCTATAATATCATCACAGTTTATGATGTTCATTATCTCTCTATGTAGAGAAGAGCTAAAGAATTAATTTTTCTTCAGACAATGAAGACCTTTGATAATTTTTCACGCGTGAAAAACTCCTTTCCCCAGAACAATTTTTATCCGGAGTGGAAAGTGCGATGCGGAGAGCTATATCCAAGTTAGGGTAAACATTAGACAGAGATTGATTCCTCAAAAACGTTGAGAGTGTGAGTAGTGAGTTTTATCCAGGCTTCACTGCACACTCTGAGGTCCTCTGAAATCTGCCGCCCCTAGGCCGCGGCCAATACAGCCTATTGACAAATCCAGGACTGGTGTGTATTAGGTACACACCAGTCCTGGATTTCCGTGAGCTAGCACTGTTACGGGTCAAAAATCATAGCTATGAACCCTTATCAGTTATCGTTGAACACGATAATAATCATATCATTATACAAAGAAAATGATTAATTGACGAGCGATACAACTATATCTGACATCTAGATACCTTTAAGTCACGTAGGTACGTTAGTTAAACAGTTATGTCGTCAAGGAGGCAGATGTTTTACACAAGGACTCGAATCTTCATTGCCGTGTTTCGGTCTATGGTTATAAACCTAGGTGCGAGCGCGTGTGGAATGATGTTGCCTGCTTCTGTGCGAAGGTGATAAATCCTAAGAAGGCGCAGCTTATGGTAGGTATTGGGGTAAAACCAAAACTCTCCTCGTGTCGTCTCGTAAGTCGATACCTAGTGGTATATCAGTGGCAGTACAGTGGAACAATTAGACAATCCAGGTGTACAGCTAACTCTGGGATCTATCGATATATCGATATTTTTCGTTCGATATATCGATTTTTTTTGGCAATATTGATTTTTTCGATATATCGATATAAAATATACGATATATTTCCAAAAGCAACACCGTTTTCGCCACTGACTAAAACCGCTAGAGTTCAAAGCCATAAAAAAGTCAGTTTTTTTTTATTTATTTTTATTTGTCTGTATCTTGCTCGGAAAATAAATAGATAATTTTAATGCATTGCAAGTGGCACGAGCTACGCTGTAATGCAGCGGTTCTCAAACTTTTTTGGTCACGGAACCCTTTTGACAAGCAAAATACTTGACGGAACCCTACAATAAAACAATAGTTTTTAAAAGTGTATTCTTTATTATATAAGCATAATAAAAGTACAATGTAACAGTTACTAATTATTACTTACTTTACCACATGGCAAGTACAATAACAGAAGATATTAAAAATGAAAAAATCTTAACTAATGGGAGGTATGAAACTTTTTTTTTATTTTTAATCAATTGGTTGATATCAGGTTTGATAGAAGACATTTGAAGTCTCATATCAGGTTCGGCGTCCAGTCTATTGCGATATTTTATTTTCGTGGCTGCATAGGTTGAGAATCCTGTTTCGCACAAATATGTTGTTGGGAATGGGAGAATATTCAGAGCCATTCTGCCAAGCATTGGATATTCATCACGGATTCTGCACCAAAAATCGTTGAGAGGCGTCGTTTTGAACAGTGACCCCATACTTGTGTCTAATGACATTTCTAAAAGAGATTCATATATATTTCGTTTGACATTTGTCAGTAGGGGAATTCGCGCGGGGCCTCGGCGGCGAGGTCGGAATGACGATCTTGTAGTGTGTACCTACTCTTTTGCGAACTGTACTAGTAGACCTATGACTCTCCTGGAGGAGAGTGATGGGGTCGTCTGGGTCGGTCAGTGTACGAGGCGCAACGCGCGATCGCCGCTTTTATACTTAGTCCTAGACTCAAACTCGAAAATTCTCAAAAATACTCGAGTCGGCGCCTTTGATAAACAAAAAGCGGAAATAAAAATAGAAATACAAAAAAATGCGTTGTAAACAATCTCGACTTTATGTTTTTGAAGATAGAGCCGAAAGTCGCTTGTTCACAACTATAGCGTCTAATTCAGAGGCGGCTTTTATCAAACGGACTGCGCGCTCACAAGTATACGCGCGGCGGGCGGAGTCAAAACGTTCGACCAGTGACCAGAGAGAGGTGTTTTGTTTTTTTTTCTAAATTCTTGCGGAACCCCTACAGGGGTATCGCGGAACCCTAGGGTTCCGCGGAACACACTTAGAGTACCGCTGCCCTACAGATTGACCAGACCTATAGGAAATATCTATGCAAAATTTGAACAAAATCTATCCAGTAGTTGTTGCGTGATGCTGGAACATACATTCAGACAAACAGACAAAAATTCTTAAAACTATATTTTCGGCATCAGAATCGTTCCCAGACCTCGTGGCAATTACTTTTTTTTTTTTTTTTTCAAAAATAATCAATGTACAGTTTTGACTTCGATACGATTTTATTACTTACTAGCTTCTGCCCGCGACTTCGTCCGCGTTAAATTTCTTGGTCCCCCGACCCACCCCGTCGCAACAGATTGCCTGCCCGTGCTTTTACTTCGTTTTCGCATAAACTTTCATTTTTTTTAAATGGTGTTCTAGTTAATAGTAATGTAATTCTTCCTCAAGAATTGGGCTGTAAAATGCAAAAAGATTTTTTCAAATCCAATTCGCAGTTCCAGAGATTAGCACGTTCAAAAAACAAAAAACCGGCCAAGTGCGAGTCGGACTCACGCACGAAGGGTTCCGTACCACCCATACAAATCCTTATCCTTACTAATATTATAAATGTGAAAGTAACTCTGTCAGTCTGTCTATTTGTCTGTCTGTCTGTCTGTATGTTACGTTTTCACGCCTAAACCGCTGAACCGATCGACCTGGGATATAGACAAGGATATAGGCTACTTTTTTACGCGATAACCGACATCCACGCGGGCGGAGCAAAAAAACAGCAAAAAAATCATGTCCGTTGTATGGGAGCCCCCCTTAAATATTATTGTTTTCTGTTTTTTAGTATTTAATGTTATAGCGGCAACAGAAGTACATCATATGTGAAAATTTCAATTGTTTAACTACCACGGTTCATGAGATACAGCCTGGTGACAGACGGACAGACAGACAGACAGACAGACGGACAGCGGAGTTTTAATAATAGGGTCCCATTTTACCCTTTGGTTACGGAAAAACTAACTCTTCAGCTTTAGAATAGACTACCTCGCAGAGTTGATCATTATTTTGCTGCGGAGTTATTATAAAACAGTTATATCTCCTAAGATATTCATTGAAATTAAATGATGTAAGGGCAACTTTGTTCAAAATTAAATACTTGAGATGAATAACGTATTTATTTGGATAAGGATTAATACCATGTTTATGAAAACTCCTTCGCAAATAATGCATTAATTTCGAACAAATTTGATTACCATAAAAAAGGTTATAGTTAGTAAATCTTAAAAAATAGAAATATGCTGTCGTGGATTTTTTTTTTGAAAATTTAAAGAGGAACAATTCCATCATACATGATATTTGCGTAACTTAAACCGTTTACGCAGCGCACGCAACGGAAGCTCTCAAAAAGGAATAATTTTTCCCGTTTTTGCAACATTTTTCATTTATGCTCCACTCCTTTTGGTTGTAGCGTGATGTTATATAGCCTATAGCCTTCCTCAATAAATGGACTATCCAACACAAAAAGAATTTTTCAATTCCAACCCGTAGTTCCTGAGATTAGCGCGTTCAAACAAACAAACAAACAAACAAACTCTTCAGCTTTATATATTAGTATAGATATGTATAGAAGACCATTTCAATGAGCCCAAATACAAATTTTTAGTTCAGCATCACCGGACTGATGCTTAACTCCACAGGAACATACAGTATTTTTCTTTTACTGTATGTTCCTGTGGAGTTAAACATCAGTCCGGTGATGCTGCTGATATTACTCACATCACTTCATCAACTTGAAAAGAGCTGATGATCTTCAAACGGCTGAAGAGGCCCCGAGAATTGCATTGCCTAAGGGCCCCGACATGGTTAATCCAGCCCTGTATGTACCGCCTGGAGGGTAGGTACCACCGAAGTATGGTCTTGAGTTGTTGTCTTTACCTAGTTGCTGTTATTGGTTTCTTGTTCAAAACATTGTAGGGTGTTTAATAACAAACACTTTTCTAAAAAAATATGTTATTTATTGCCGCATCGCGTAAACACAGTACAACACTAATCCTGACTGGTACTAAATTCAGAATCTTAGAAATACATCGAGTAAATCTTCCAAAATATAATGTTTGTACTCATTCTCTATTCGGCAGGGAGCCCGGAAAGCAATAGTTAAAAATTAATAATAAACCTTCGAATTATCCACCACAATCTTCTCAACCAGAATAAAGTTTAAAAATGCCATATTATGTTGTAGAACAAAAATTCTTGGTGCAGGAAACGGAAGATTTTGCAATAAGGATCTTGAATCCCAGGTCTGAGCCAAAAAAGTCACATTGGTGTATGACATAATGGAGCCTTTTTAGGTCTGTTGAATATTGTGAAAAGCACTGTATATCCTGGATAATTTTCATTCAGACTTTTTTTTTTTATCTTAATCTGATTAATTTCACTGTGTGTGAACTCATTATTTGTCCCATTATTCTTGGATTTGTTCTCCATGCATTAGAAATTTCCATAATACTATGTATTATGTTACTTTATATTTCAATCAACGGAAATAGTATCAAAACTTCTAAAGTTTCATATTTGTGTACTCTGTTTCTATTGCTACAATAGCACCAGCATTTTCAGATCTAAAGGCTGTTAAGTAAAATATTTTGTATGCTACCCAATGGAACTTGCACTTTATTACAACATTTATAATTCTTAACTTATTTATTTCATAATAATTATTGGAGATCAAAGCACTACAGCCTAAATTGGTGGTATATTCACAATCAATTTGTGTTTAGTTTTTTCTTTAACCGGCAGGATTGGTATCACGTCATCAGCGTCTTTCATGAGCGCAGTAGGCATCTGTGAAATAATAATTTAATTTTTTTTTTTTTATATATACATATTTTTTTTTTTTTTTTTGTTTATTAAAAGGAAATAATTGGAGAATTATATTCGGTTTTTCTTTCATGTGGGGAAATCAAATTATTAGAAGGCACATTTCTCCAGTTCCCTAACCCCATTTAGTTTATTTTACTTTTTTATGTTCATTTCCCATAAGCAAGGGTTTCACAAGCCAAGCACCTGACAGTTGCTGCCTAGTTTTTTTTTTTTTTTAAACTTTGCCCCACACTATGAAATTTCTCCTGTATTGTGGGTGCATTTACAAACATTTAAAACTCACATACACAAACTGCCAGACCCGGAACAACTACTTGTAGGTCATACAAATATTTGTTCCGTGCGGGAATCGAACCCGCGACACGCAGCGCAACAGTCAATCGCTTAACCACTGTGCCAACCGTGCCGACTATTATGCTAGTCGCGCGGTAAACTCTGATTGCGCGATGCAGGATTTGTGTGACGTCATGGTCTTTAGATGCGTAATTCGCCTGAGGCGTTGTAGATGGCGCCACAAGCATATCTATAGAAACTCAAACATGACAACCTCACTTACATTTAAATCCTTCGCTTGTGCCTCCTTCACAGTGTACTCTCTCAGAACATAGTCAGAGTTGAGCCAATGGAACATTCTGGTTTCATTGGCTCTTACCAGCACATCATCCACCCTCAGGAAATATCTTAGCAGCACATACCAATATGAAGGCATGACTCTCTGAAAACAACATTATGTATTGTTTGAAAAAGAGAACAATTAACTAGATCAGGTTATCACACATAATCTCACTGTTATTACTATTATGAATGCTCACTTCATATTTGTTACAACATTATTTTCAAAAAATACAGGTCAGTGAAGCTTTGCTTAAATCTGAACATAATCTACATAGCTCAAGACTTTCTACACTTTGAAAATTTTTTTTTTTTTTTGTTAGCCTACACTGTCCCACTCCTGGGCAAAGGCCTCGCTCCATTCCCTCCATCTTTCGCGAGCCCGGGCGTTCTCCTTCCAATTTTGACGGAACCTATCCAGGTCGTTGCGCCATCTCCCACGTGGTCTGCCATGTTTACTCAAACATCTTCAAATAAACAAAAACCAATTTAGGGCATAAGAACTGCCACAGTTTGCAAATGACCTGACTTGGACAATTGGCGTAAGAACAGGGCCTCAAGTCTGCTATTACAAAAGTGTCAGAATGGTGTCGCCATTGTGAGTATTTGACAGTGTTTATATGGCAAATCTGTCAAAAACTCACAATGAAGAGACCATTGCAACGTTTGTACATTAGTAGACTTGGCCCCCAGGACGTCAATTTAAGGGTGGTGATGGTGAATATTAATGTTAACCACGGCAGTAGACAAGTGTGATGGGTTATTAGTCTAATCTCCTCCACAAATACTTTGAAGTTATTTATGTATATGCTTACAATATATAACACTGGAGAAGGAATAATATTCTGAAAAAAAAAGTCTGTCACATTTGCCGGGGGACGCGGTAGCTACTACAATAAAAAACAAAAATGGCTCGCCCGGAAAGAGAAGCGCGCGTCTCGAAAACTATTAACGATGTGCTTTAGAATAGATTTGAAAGTAGTTTTTATGAACTTTTTTTTTTTTTTAATGGCATCTCACAATTTAACCTGAGAGGTTGTCTACTGCTTAACCGGACTTTCCTGTGGGTGCCTCAATAAATTAAGGCCTCCAGCCAGGGCATAAAACTTAAGAAATAAGCGACTATGCTAAGGGCACACCCTGCGGGGGTACGCACCTCCGCTTAGGGCGTCGCTGGGGGAGGACAGCAAGGGACGGGCTGGATTGGATTATGATTATGACGAATTTAAAGCTACAGGCTCAGCGGCACGGGCTTGCTCGAACAAGGGTCGGGGTGGTTTTTATGAACGTGCTAGAACAGTTTGTTCTTGTACTTTTACAGAGGGGAGTGTTCGTAAGGCTTCTCCAGTGTTATATACTCTAAGTGCATATGTGTAGACAGGGCAAAAATTGCTAATTGACACGCTCATATCTTATTTTGTTTGGAAAAAAAAAAACAATTTTGTACTTACTATTTTTACAGACAGTTTAGACACCCCATGGTCATGCAGTTCATCCTCAAATAAAGTCAGGTCATGATAGAAAAGTATTTGTTCTTTTTGTTTCAGTACATCAAAATCAATGGATTCATCAGTTTCCTCTATGATAATATTGTCTGTAAGGGTGCCTTTGTAATCTGTTGAAAATGTCCAGTCAAATGGCCGCTTTGGTTTCGATGCATCTGGTCTTAAAACAATAAATATGATTTAATTTGGAAAGAGAAGTATTTATAATTGGAGTCAAACTTTTTATTTTTTTATCTATTGCATCTCAGAGTGTAACCACTAAGGTTCCGACTCTTTAACCGGACTTTCCTGTGGCTGCCTTAAGCTCCTAACGAAACTTAATGCCTCCAGCCAGGGCGGAGTCAAACTAATGTCTCAAGCAGTTTTATACTAGTTTTTGGTGATCTTGCTTTATTGATTAGGTGAGTTTTAACTATATACTATATAGATAGCAGACAATACAAATCTATACAAATAAATAAAATTGAAGTGTCTGTTTTTAATGTCAAAATAAAAGCTCGCTACTAAATGCATTTGAAATTATATATGGTAAATATAACAAAAAAACAATTTTTCTGTCTGTTTGTTCCGGCTAATCTCCAAAACGGCTGGCTCAATTTTGATGGCACTTTCACTGCCAGATAGCTGGTGCTATATGGAGTAATTGAGGCTACATTTATTTTAGAAAAAGCCATGCGATAGAAACTGCAGACAGCAGCTAGTATACTATAAATCAATGGATCCATAGAACAAACACTTATGTAAATATAAGACGATTTCTAGTTTATTTGAGTATAGTAGTAGTGGTAGTTGTTTGGTTTGATACTTAATACATTTGATCAAAAAACTAAAAATTGTCTTATATTTACATAAGTGTTTGTTCTACGGACCCGTCCAAATACTATAAATTATAAATATAATTACCGGGCTTCCTGCCAAGCTTCTGCACATGAAACCTCAATGGCCTCCATCCTGCTAGCCACACATCTCAGAGAATCAAGAGGATTAAAACATATATTTACACCACTGCTATGAGTCAACTTCAGAATATTTTTAGGAAACACCATGTCAGGAAAGTGCGGTATCTTCAATTCTTTGCAGTATCTGGAAATTGATATTCAGCAATGTACATTTTTTTTTGTAAAAACACAATGAAAAGAAGTTGAGGGTGTACTAGGAGATTCCACTCCAGATTGGACTCCATTTTACCTTAACACGTTGACTGTCTGTGCATTATATGTAATGCATTTTCGACTCAGCCATGACGTTCGTGCATTAAATGTAATGTGATAGGTAATAATAATAATACAAAAAAAGGCTAACACTTACATACAAAACTGGCAATATTGATCATCGTCACGTTCGCAAACAACCTTTGTGGAACACACGCTAGGCAGTATGCAGCTCACATCGTACGATATATTCCACGGCCCAAACTGTATAGATTGCGAATTACTCGCATATCTTCTGGCATCCACACTGTTTACCTGTAAATATAGAAAATTGCATCTTCAAAGCGTCTGAAACTTCTCCCGGCATTTTGTAAGGTTACGGCTGCAATATATTTATTACCTCAGCGTTGAACATGTTTAAATATATCCACGATTTATAACTGTAAATCCTGGCGATGAATTTTTACTTATACAATTAGAAAAATCGAAATTAAAAGTAATTAAATCCCCAACCCCAGACAAAATAATACATAGAATTCAGTTTGACACAGTGTTGCCAGATGCATTGAACCTTTTAACTGTAGTGGAAACTGCTAAGATCTGTATTAAATCTGTATGCCTTTTTATCATGAAATCTGTATAAAATCTGTATGGTCAAAATAACCAAAACAAAAACAATTTACATAAGCAGCCTAGTTACTTTGTTCTGCTTCTTTTGAAAATCAAGGGAATAGGTTAGGTAGGATTAAATAAAAATAGACACAATTTTTTAATAACATTGTCATAATTATGTATTTATTAAAATTAAAAATTAAATTAAAACATTAAGTTATCAAATCAAAACTTGCAACGAACAAACAAATAATTTACTTTATAATTTGCATTAACTAGTCATACTTATTTTTGTTAAATTTTAGCAGTAATATCATCAATCTTTAGGCTATAGCAATATTCTTCACCAATCAGTTGCTTTGTTTATAGATGAAAAGATTCTCTCTACGGCTGCACTAGAATGAGGTAGACTGCAGTGTTATAGTGGGGTTATTTATTTTGTTATGTTCCGTTTTAAGCAGATTACGGCAATTAAGTCAACAGAATGTGAAAATTCTGTATAAACATCTGTATCCAATGCTAATCTGTATCGCACATTGAAAATCTGTATAAATACGGAGAAATCTGTATATATGGCAACACTGGTTTGACAGAGCACTTTGACAGTGTTGCCAACAACCCCAGCAACCCCTACCAAACTTTTCCCCCATGATTTTTTTAAAATTCCCCCAACAAACCCTAAATAAAGGTTCTCAGTAAAAATGATTTAGTGCTCAACAGCCCAATTCGTTAATAAAAAGTGACAAATTTGTCATTTACAATGACAAATATTTTCATAGAGACTCGACAGGTAAAATCTGACAATTATCGCCTTTATTATAAGGGTTTTTAATTTGACAATTTTGTCAGTATTTATCGGACTAAGACATAATTGTCATCTTTGATAAACGTGACAATCGTGAACGCCTTCCGACTCAGAAGTTCGATCGTTTGAGTCGGATCGCACGTGTATTTCATGTTCAAGCAAAATAATGGCTCCAAGGCCTTGCGATAGTCGGATCAGACTTTCCGATCCGACTATCCGATGAAAAAATCTGACGTGTTTTCGGCCTTAAGGTTGTGTCATGCAATAGTTCAATGGAACGGCTAAGCCGGTGTTACCAGTGACTTAATTTCATACCATAAGCTCTGCGATGGCCGCGAAACGATCAAGCCATACATTTTGACGGAGATGTAATGTTTGAAGAGTACAGAAAGTAACGAGATTTTCTTTTATTTGGTCGTACCCACATTATTTTGAAGTTGTTTCATTTTATGTTTTGATCATTTGATTAAAGGTACGTACCCTAGTGCTATTTTCCGAATAAAGGAAATATTTTTTTGCATTGAAATCGTTACTCTGTTCAATACAAAATTCACCATAAAATAGAGAATCCTTTGAAAATGGTAACTCTGTCAATAAAGCATTCTAAAACAGTGTTACCAAATTAGAAATTAGTCTGTCAAAAAAGAAATAATCGACTACATTATTAGTCGAATTAGTAATATACATCACTAACAGATTAACGGCCGGTGGCGGGGTGCGGGTGGTCAAATCAATATGGCCGACTTTCACCGGTTGGTTTGTCTGTTTTGATATTTGTTAAAAATTATCTTTTCGTATTACGTTTATCTGTCGTGGATTATTGAAATATAATTTGTGTGTACGGTAGAAACTGCAACTAATTATGGAAGCGCTTATACCAGTTATTAATAAGTTGCAAGATGTTTTTAACACAGTCGGAGCTGATGCCATCCAGTTACCTCAAATAGTAGTTTTAGGAAATCAGGTAACCATATTCTCTATGAATTTATTTAAATAATTCCGAACTACTAGTCGCGATTAGAATGGCAAATACACATGATGAATTTCCTGTTGATATATCTGTAGTGGTTATGTAAAGGTGTCAGTGGAGTTCTTTGTCCCCATTCTATTCAATTTGAACTACGCTGTCATTGACCAAGACCGCCTCCCGAATTCCTGATTCACGGTTACTGTTCTCAAGCTACCTTAAGATATTTGTACTAACTGTAAATAGTTCTCGCATAGTCACGCTTCTAATTTATAATCAATAAAAACATCAATGACATCATGAATTTTCACATTTAATTTTGATTTTAACCGAAAAACAAGGATTATAATCTTTATTCCGGAAAACTGCAGGAAATATAAGAATATCAAATGTATTGATTTTGTCATTCGCTTAACCAAAAACCAAGAAATGCTAAGAATGAAAAATATGTTGATATTTTTTTTTTTTTTTTTAATATGTTTTGTTTTTCTAACAGAGTTCTGGCAAAAGTTCTGTTATTGAAAGTCTAGTGGGGCGTTCATTTCTGCCTCGAGGCCCAGGGATTGTGACTAGGCGTCCTCTTATTCTACAATTAGTCTACAGCCCTAAGGACAGTAAGGAACATCGCTCAGCTGAAGAAGGTGAGTCAATATTAATTTCTCAACAAATATACAAATTAGTTTTAGTTTTTTTTTATTCTTATGCATTTGACCTAAGTTATTGAGGTATTATAATATTGTTTGTGTTTTTGAGGAAAAAAAAAACAACTTTTTAATATAAATTTGCAGGCTAATGTTATACAGAAAAGATAAATAAAGGTAGATAAATTCCATTAACATTTATTTCTTTAATTTAAATTATTTTTGTTCAAATCATTATGAGTTTTGCAGTCTAGGAATTATAACAAGTCTTTGTGTTAGTTTTATGCAGTTTTCAATGTCAAATAAGTATAATAGAGCATTGATCTTCCTATTGTTTGTAATGTTTCTGTTTTTATTGACTAGACAACATGCAATTGATAATTGTGCAGCTCCCAATGTCATTTTTGTTATGTTACATTGACATGGCATTGATCTCAGACTTTATATCACAATTAAAGTGTTATTGATTTATTTACTGATTGTCAACATAAATGAAGAGTAAAGTTTAATTTTTATAGAACAAAACATTCTTTTAGAATTTAATTCATTTCTTAAATATTTTTTTAAATAATACCAATGTCAATGTGGCACTATATTTAGCAGCCTAATTAGTATTGTATTTTTATTTGAATGTATTGCTAGCACTAAGAATCCAGAACACAGAGACATCACCATGGAATCCAATAGCTCAACTTTCCCAAAAATTAAATACAGGTTCGTAATATTTATGGACTGTAATCAGTTGTATGAGCATGTCCCTGTTACATGTTTAATTTACTTCCTATGCTACATAATCTTATAAAGATCTCTTTTAAGAACTTCTAACTAAATGGATTTAAAAAAATGTGATATAACACTAGATGAATGCTTTTTTTACTGCCCAAGTTTAGTAATTGATCAGTAATTACTAATCACTAACCCTTCACGGATCAACGTGGATCCACGCGAGACAATGGTTTTTCAATTGTGTCTGTAATTACGGCATACGAGAGGTGAATCAATGCCATTAATAATCTGTTTTATTTATGAAAAAATTGTATCACCTATGCTTGTAATAAAACAAGGAAACTTCTCGACGCATGTAAAAAAATCTTAGCATGCAGCATGACTTCCATAGTAAATATTATGGAAGTACAATGAGGTTGTTACATTAGTACATTTCTTACCAAGGGCTGTAAAAGAAAGAAAGCCCGAAATCGCAGGTAATTGTGACCCGAGCCGCAGGCGAGGGTTGTAAATATGCTATAGAGGGCTTTCTTTTTGTACTGCCTGTGGTGAGTACACAATTTTAAAATATATTACCTTCTTAACTCAGTGTAAAGAAGAATTTAGTCGATGATCTGAAAACCAATCCTTACTATGTTTAGACAATATCTCTCTATTGTTACAGGCACTGTTAATCTAGAAGAATGGGGCAAATTCCTGCACACCAAAGACAAGATCTACTCAGATTTCGATCAAATGAGACAAGAGATCGAGCGAGAAACAGACCGCATGGCGGGCAACAACAAGGGCATCTGCCCAGAGCCCATCAGTCTCAAGATATTCTCAACCAGAGTTGTAAATCTCACATTGGTGGATCTCCCTGGTATCACGAAGGTAAACAAAGCTGGCACTCATTGTTTTGTTATAGTTTGACCACCATGCTGTTCCGCATCTTATGAATGCGCAACGAGGTGGGGGGCGGCGTTGACGAATGAGCGGCGGGGCTTTTCACTGAGCCCGTACACTAAGGCGCAGAACAGCAGTTGTGGTCAAACTATATTATAATATGTCACTCAACAATTTGTTTACCAGTTAAACTACTATCATGTTGGCACAATATTTACTTCGTTTATATTTTTAATTAGGTACCAATAGGTGATCAGCCTGAAGACATTGAAAACCAAATTAGGAATCTTATTATAAAGTACATTGCCAACCCAAACTCCATAATTCTGGCGGTGACAGCTGCTAACACAGACATGGCTACAAGTGAAGCTATAAAAATGTCTAAAGAGGTAGATCCAGATGGCAGGAGGACTTTAGCTGTGGTTACTAAACTTGATCTCATGGATGCAGGTAACTGAACCTACCGTTTATTATACTATCTTTGGAAAATGAATAAAAGATTCAAGTTCATGAAATATTTATGGCAGTCTCGCACTTGGTTTTTTCATGTCTCCATAGACATGAAAAAACGACCTACACCTACAGATACTACACCACCGATGCACCGATACCACCGACAGTAGGTACTATCTGTATTACAAGTAAGCTGAAAACTAAACTAAAAGTTCCAAAAAGTAATATTAGACAAGCTATCTAAAACATTTGTGTAAAATTAGTATCAATTTCAACTTATCTCCTGAATTAGATTACATGATAAGTTTTGATAAAAATTATGTAGGAAGACAATTTGACTAGTTTCATATTAAAATTAGCCAATGTATCTTCCTCAGAGCAATGATAGTTACTAAAATAATGATTTATTTCAGGAACTGATGCCATAGACATCCTATGCGGCCGCGTCATTCCCGTAAAACTTGGCATAATTGGAGTCGTAAACAGATCGCAACAAGATATTATTGATAGGAAGTCGATTGGGGTAAATTATCTTCATTATTATTATGAGATCACATATTTTTAAGCAACAATTATTATTTGGCTATAAGTAGGTATACGTCTAAGTAATCGTACGCCAATAATATTTGGCTTGCAAATTATATTGGTATTTAATGCATTTGGCTTTAAATGCATTACATTGTACAGCATGCAGAAGTAATGCAAATGAGATTGAATATTTAAGCTGTTAGCATGATTGTGGACTATCATGACAAATCAAGAAACTAAAATGTGCACTATTGGCACTTTATCAATTATTTTTCTGAGAATTTTAGATAAATCAATGACAGGGCTTAAAATGTACACTATCAACAGAAAACAGTTCTGCATAGCTATTTACAACCGTTCTATACGCTTCCTTACCTAATCGAACATCAATCAATGTTATCAAAAGAATTGTCAAAAGGCTGTTCACAATCACAAATCTTAAACCCGAACGAAGACCGCCATTCTTCCGAGACCTATTTGCTGTAGGGGCAAGGCAAGTGATTGAAAATGTGTCATTCAAACTCAAATCATTTATTTCAATTAATCCATTTACAAGCACTTTTGATTTGTCAATGAGTCGGTCGGTAAGAAAAATGAAGCTATGCCCATTCCAAGGCGTAGTAAGTACCTATGGAGAAGAACGAGCAAGAAACTCCATGGACACTTTTAAATGAAATTTTTACAAAAATATTTGTTACATTCAATAATGTTGAATTTATAACTATAAATGTGAGAACGATGTAAAAATAAAAACGTACACGTTAAAAGCGTCCAGAGTAGGTACAACAAATAGAAAAAAAAAAACAATTCCAAAATTAAAATAAGCCGTGGCAGCTAAGAGATGACCAGTCCCAGCTGACGGCGCCCGTTCACGAACATGACGCATGGATTAGCACCATTCAGCTCAACCATTTTGAAGGGAGCTAAATGATCCAACACACGCGCGCATTTTCGAATCGTCAACGTGTCGAATGGTTGTTATTGCCTATTGATCGAAGTCTTCGATTTTGATCTATTGATTGTTTTGTTTTATAATCAGGACGCGCTCAAAGATGAAGCAACATACCTTCAAAGGAAATATCCTACAATCGCCACACGCAACGGCACGCCGCACTTGGCCAAGACCTTGAACAGACTACTGATGCACCATATTAGAGATTGTCTGCCGGAATTAAAGGTAATTACCGTGATCACGTTGAATAAATAAGTAGTCAAGTTACAAAGCTCTGTTCTCTTTGAACTGATATGAATCTATGAATATGTCTCGTAGTAGCTCATCATATGCAACAACCAATCACAAACATTATACTTTTTTGACATCTCATCGGTTTTTTTTGCCAATTCAGTAAACTTTGACCAACATATCAACTTGTAATCAGTCTGATAGTGCAATAAAAAATGTGGTATCTGATTCAAATTCATATTATCTTAAATTGTTTTTAACCAAGATAATTCTAAGCATATAATGATAATGCTTTCTTTATCTTATGTGAATTTTGTCGCAGTAGGATTAAGCCATTCCGCCCCTTTAATGGAAACAATTGATAAAATATTAATTGATGCTGTGACAACTGTTTTGCTCATTCTTTCCTCTCCATCATGACAGGTTCGCGTCAACGTAATGATCTCACAATTCCAATCTCTTCTCAACTCATATGGTGAAGATGTGTCGGATAAGTCGCAGACTCTACTGCAGATTATCACTAAGTTCGCGAGCGCTTACTGCTCCACTATAGAAGGCACTGCAAGGAATATAGAGACCACAGAACTATGTGGAGGTGCCAGAATATGCTACATATTCCATGAGACGTTCGGACGCACGTTAGATTCGATACATCCTTTAGTTGGTAAGTTGTTTTTCAGTTTCTAAGTGTACAACACTTCCTTTATATAATCAGAGATTGGAATAGGTAGAGTTAATTTACCTAAACTTCGAGGAAGGAAGTAACATAGAGTGGATAATACGGTGTATTCCCGTTGTTCCCATCGCCCGTGTCTCCATTAATGGTATGCATATTATATTTCACATAAAATGACGAAAAATATTTTTTTTTTTCTTTTAACTACTGATTTATTAATTATTATTTCTAAAATCAGTACCTACTTAAAAGAAAATGGAACCTTTAGTTTCGCCATTTTATGTGAATTACCCGTAATAGGGATACGGGCGATGGAGACAGCGGGAATAAACCCATAATACCTCCTCTAAAATCCCGGTATAATTATAATGACTGACTAAAATTGCTAAAAAAGCTCTTTAATAGTTTTAGAATGGCACTCTAAAAAACATTATGATTTTTCAAAACAATAATTTGTAACTGTAAATAAAGTCCAATAAATAATTCGTGGTTTTTAAATCCCGGGATTTAAACGTCATTATAATTATTCCGGAATGTTAAAGGAGGTATTATCCACTCTATCTTACTTCCTTTCTCGTCGTTTAGGTAAATTAACGGGTGTATTCCCGCTGTCCCCATCGCCCGTGTTCCCATTCATTCCCCGTCATTTAGGTTCCGAAAAGAATCAAAATTCTAATTCTTTACTTGAGTGATAGTTTCACTTTGGCAATACTTGATAACAGGATGTGCTATTATAAAGTTATGAGAATGACAGTCAATATTAGACACTGATTATTTCGTGACTCATCTGAAACATGCATTACAAAATTTTATTACAGTTTATCATTGTAATTTGAACCTTTTGGCTTTGTCATAAAAGTGACACGATGCATCATCATTCATCAGTGAATGCAAGGAATTTAAAGAAAATGCCTTTGTTTGTATGTAATCTTTAAAGTGGGGCAGGAGTTCCCTTGCGTATCAACTAATGATGAATGAATAGTATTTGATGAGTAATGTTTTCGTAAAAGATGCGATCGTGATTTTTTACCGATCCCTGTCTAAAAACGATTTAATCAAGCAAGTCGTAACAAATCGAATGATTGTTTATATGAACAACCTTATATAGATTAACTGAATGCTTAGTTGTAAATAATAATTGAAGAAGCCGCAAATTCTTGAAAATAAATAGCCCATAAATACGACATTGTATTTTATTGATTACCAGGTTTGACGCGCATGGATATTTTGACCGCGATCCGTAATGCAACTGGTCCGAGGCCAGCCCTGTTTGTTCCCGAAGTGTCGTTCGAGCTGCTTGTAAAGCGGCAGATCAGGAGGCTCGAAGATCCATCACTTCGCTGTGTTGAACTGGTATGAACCCCTTTTTCAAATTAATAAATAGAATAGATATTTATCAACTAAATTTTTTGATGGCTCTTTTTTAGGGTACCGTACCCAAAGAGTAAAACGGGACCCTATTAGTAAGGCTCCGCTGTCCGTCCGTCTGTCACCAGGCTGTATCTCATGAACCGTGATAGTTAGACAGTTGAAATTTTCACAGATGATGTATTTCTGTTGCTGCTATAACAACAAATACTAAAAAACAGAATAAAATAAATATTTAAGGGGGCTCCCATACAACAGACATGATATTTTTGCCGTTTATATAGATAATGGTACGGAACCCTTTGTGCGCGAGTCCGACTCGCACTTGGCCGTTTTTTTTTTTTTTTTAAATCAATAAAAAGCAGCTGTATAATATATATATTCAATATATTTTTGAACTGGTCAGCAAATGGGTGCACCATTTGCTGACCAGTTCAAAAATATATTTACTTGTAAGCCATAAATTGTTTGGCAAGACTTAGATTTAGTATCGCTAGTCGAGGTCCTGGGCATGAACAGAAGTCATCTATAGCTACGTATAGCGACGACTCTGATGCGGGTTGTAGGCACACGAACGAATTATTTTTCGACCCATATGCTGGATGCTGGGCAGCGAATAGGTTCAGTCACTGGAGCATAATATTTCGCACGCTATAGTAACCGGCATGAGTCGTGAGCACGAACTGACACCTGCTCAGTAGTAAATTTTTAGGTCTCTTTGGCGGAATGAAGAAACCGAGGGGCGCCGAGCTGTATGCGATTGGTTCGTCAGTCGATACCCGTCGTCTATTGGACTCTCGCGTGTCATTTTTATTCAGCCGAAAGTGTACATGCGCGACCTTGACCCCACTACTGCCATCTGTGCTCACGACTCGTGCCGGTTATTATACCTGATGTATTCGACAGATACTGTTTGCTAACGTAATGTTTGTATTTAGGTGCATGAAGAGATGCAGCGTATAGTGCAACACTGCGGCACAGAGGTGCAACAAGAAATGCTTCGTTTCCCGCGGCTGCATCAACGTATTGTCGATGTGGTCACTCAGCTACTGCGTACACGCCTGCCAGCTACAAACTCTATGGTAAGTACCTACTAACTTTGTATAGAGACCAGACTTATTGTCTTTCAGCCTTGTTTGCGACCTTTTAGTGTTCACAAAGTTGTGATCAAGTCTCTCAGTTAATATAATAATTAGTCACGTCTGTATAAATCATCCTCTGGGAATCATCTCCCACAGGGATAATCAAAACATTTTTGTCCTCAATTCGTCATGACTTTTCCAACTTGCGTGAAGTACTTCGTGAGTAAGAATTATATCAAATTCTACCAAAAGTTTTCGAGATAAGCCTACATGCAGATAATGTCGAGAAAATTGTTTTATGATATGCAGGGACATGTATTATCATTTCAATATGCGCTCACCGCGTACGACCTTGACTCGGACATTGTCATTGCGGTTTTTTTGCAGGAAACGCATATTATTATTGTATAGGACATTGTTATCTTTATTATTAACACAAACGGGATATTTTCCATGTTTACTATTTGATATGAGTTCCCGATATTTCGGCGCTGTTGCAAGCACCATGATCACGGATAAACTGAAGTCATTGCGGGTGGGTGTTTATGAGCAGATAAAACGGTCTACCCTCTTTCTTGTTCGTTTTTGCGCTCAGTACCGCTGCGTAAATATCCCGTTTGTGTTAATAATAATGTTAGTGACCATGACAGTTTAAAAAACTTATATGGTTATATTTGTTCCTAACATGTGCGTTTGTGTGTTCCTAACAGGTTTCCTTTGTATCGTAGATTGATTAGGTATTACAACATGCAAATATATCGCACCCTGAAAACATAAATGGCACTATACGAAAATTTTAATTTTACAGTATGGCCGTTTTAAGTTTTTTTAAGTATTGCATGGGTGATATGGAACTAAAAAAAATTAAATAAAGCGAGAAGCAATTAAAAAAAAAAGTTTTGCATAGTGTCGGTTATAGTTTCATAGTTATTCAAAACTATGAAACTATAACCGACACTATGCAAAAGTTAGACGCATTAGAGCTACAGGGGTTTTCGCATTCGGCGCGATTCGACATATGCATTTTGACTGTATACTTAACTAAAAAACGAAAATTTTTGTATAGTGCCACTTATGTTTTAAGGGTGCGATATGTAGACCTAATGTAACTATAGGTAGACTACCATAATACCAGTTTGTTGATGCGAAAATAAAACTTGCGATCATAAGCCAATTGCTCCACCATTTATTCAATCAAGCAACTTAGGCATGTGTTAATATTCGCAAACTTAGTAGAAGCCTTCGTGTTTATACATCAAAGTATCATAACGACGATGTACAAGTAACAGTATTGAGTTTACACCTGTAATCTCTGGTTCAACTACTCGAAAAGGTCGCTGGATGTTCTACGCGTCGAATACAATTAATGTTTTTAGAATGCTGATGCGACTGCCTAGTTTTTGCAGTGCCTCAGAAATGTTCGTGGTAACCCATACCGCTGGATTTCATGGCATCATTCGCAATAAAACGACCTTACTCCTGAGCAGAATAAGAGGCAGATACTTACTTCGCCATAATAAGGCAAAACGTGCGAAGATTTGTACCATAGTTTCGGGGTGTCTAACTGTTGGATGGTCTTCTCATTCGTCTTTATTTTAAGTTTCATCGAGAACGAGACATGTACAAGTATAATTGAATAGTCAAACGAATTTACCTGTAAATGAAGTTCGACTATAATTATACTCGGTGTTGTCTCGTTCGAAGATGATGAGTCCCACCCGGCCCAAACATTCCATGCTTAATACTTCGGTATATGAGCATAGGCTCTGTGTTGTAAAGCCAATAAATCGCTATAACTTAATGAACACAGTTGCAGGCGCAGATGACAGGACGCGTCAAGACGCGTTAATTTTGTAGTTATTTCTTCAAAACGAAATAATTAATAATAGTATTTTAAGTGCAAACCTGTTAATAACAATTTATGGATCTTTTAGCTGTCCGAAATAAAAAGATTTTGTTTATTTATACAACCGGCCGCGCACAATGCTCGTCTGCTCGAATCTCGATACTCCCACACACACACACACACTCGTATATAATATAAAAAGACAGAAATAGAGAGAAAGTCGCATGGAGGGGGCACATATCGATCTTTCCTTACGTGACGATTTCTACTAGTTAACTCCTCCGCAAGCCACGTTAAGGAACTTCGTTCCAAAAAACTGATAGGTGTCAAAGTCAAATCATTTATTTCAAATAGGCACATAAAAGGCATTTTTATACGTCAAGATTTACAATAAAATTGAATTGATTCTAGTTGCCCCTTCCAAAAGGTAGTTACGTATAGAGAAGAATTGGCAAGAAACTCCGTGGCCAGCACGTAAAATTATATAAAACTGTCAAATTTCTCCTAACGATTTTAAACCTTAAAATTTTGATGGTTAAGTTCAAAATCGAACGAGAAAATTTGACAGTTTGTGGTAACTTGATGTGCTGGCGATTGTACCTACCTAGAATAAAATTACTAAACTACAATAGGTAAAAAGAATGAAAAGTGAAGTAATGACAGATAAATGAATTATGTGATAGATGCTCACATATTTACAAACATTGTAAAAATAGATGATTTTCCTAAAATTTTAACAATTAATTCCTCTGCACTTACCGTACAATAAACTATTATACTATCTTCAGGTGGAGAACCTAGTCCAAATCGAGCTGGCTTACATCAACACCAAACACCCAGACTTCCACCGCGAGGCTGCCCTAGTCTCCGGCCTGCTGAAGAGTACCGATGGCCTGATAGACGACCACAGCCCCATCTACCGTCAGAAGGCGCCTCGACCTGCTTCCTCACCGGTATTCACCATGTTCAAAGTACATATTATAAGCTTAAGTTACTATATTGCGTGTCTGTGGAAACTAATGGCACTAACATGAGGTAAGTAGTGTTGTTCTGTATCTCCTTACAGTTGGCCATTATGAGTACGTAGCGATTTAGTGCGGGGTAAGTGGGGTGGGGCCGCGCTGGCCCTGGGGTAGAGCGAGCGGAGCCGTCGCTCTAGGCGCCAAATGTCAAGGGGAGCCAAAAAGCCAAATGACAAGGGGAGCCAAAAAGCCAAAAGTCAAAAAGAGCCAAAAAGCCAAATGCGAAAAACAATTACCAGATCAAAAGAAAATTTTGATGGTGCCTTTTGAGACGCGCGGGAGCAGCTCAGATCCGGGAGACGGTCAGGGAGACGCTAATAAATCAGTACGTTGCCTCTAGATAGATCCGTGGATCTTCAGACTTTTATAAAAAGCTAAATCTGACTGTTTATTAAACCCAATTCGTAAACAGCGTTTTTAGTAAAATGACATGGGTGACAGCTCTTATGTGCACAGCTGAAATCAGGGCTTCATAACGTCTTCGACCAAAGGGTGCCGAAAGACAATCTCGCTCTACCCTGATCAAAAGCTAGGGCCGCCGCTGGGGTGGGGTTTATTTATAGGTGTGACTGACACTGGCATGGCCATCATCAGGGATTTTAATTTAGATAACACAAAAAAAAAACGAAATTTGTCGCCAAATATCAGTTTTTTTTTTTTTTCTGTCTGAGTCTTTTGTCCGGCTAATCTCCGAAACTG
This sequence comes from Dryobota labecula, assembly GCA_947523025.1. Taxonomy (NCBI): domain Eukaryota; kingdom Metazoa; phylum Arthropoda; class Insecta; order Lepidoptera; family Noctuidae; genus Dryobota; species Dryobota labecula. Next base: position 17,733,249 of record OX383287.1, on the reverse strand, counting down.
TAGGACCGATTTTAACGGGACTCATTGGCAGATAGCTGATGTTATAAAGAATAACTTAGGCTACTTTTAGAAAAAGCTACGCGGGCGAAGCCGTGGACAGCAGCTATTCATTAATAAATTTAGTTAGGTGATGAACCACTGTATGGAGTAGAAAGTAATACTGTTGTAGTTTAGAGTTGATCAATCCTTGTTGCTTGTGCTGTGGAAAATACTAATGTTGTAGTTTCATAGTATCTTAGTATCTATTTAGAAACAAACCGATTTGTTAGCATGTTATGTAACTTGATTCATAACTGACTTACTTTTTTATGTATGGATAGCAAAAGATGCAGTTCTTGGGCAATTAATTAACTGTGGTTATGTTATGTGGAATGTGGCAAGTCATTGCCAACACTCCGAAATCCGCTACACAATAACGACACAGTACATACCATCGTTTGTTGCCGACCTACATAACTCTTTCGCCGAGTGCACCAAAATTGAATATTGGCACAGAGTAAAAAAAATGGAACAGAGACAAAGCTTCTAAATAACGTGCATAATGTATACCTATATATACGGTAGAAGAGGACAAAATTAAATAAACAGAACGTTAATCAGCCTACGTGTTTTAATTTATGAACACAATTATTAAATCACTAATAGAACGGTAGGTATTACCTACGTACTTCAAATCATAAAGACCAATCGTATAGCATTAATTGTAAAAAAAAAACTCAAATAGTCGTTATTTTTGGTTATGAACGCACCGTTTACGAGATTGGTAGGTGCCTATTCCGTGCCGCATAATAAAAATAAAAACAACAAAACCATTTACGATCAATAACAAAACTTTGTTGAATCAATCAACAATAAAACTCAACCTGCAGGGCTAACATGCGCAAGTCGACATATCGAATAAACGAGATGACAAAATTTGTCGTTCTCGATTCGTTTGTCACTTTTCGTAACATGCGCACCACGCTCGAGACGATATCTCGTCGTGACTTCGCCTTCTCGACGCGAGATAACCGATGTTGCCATTTCATGAAAACATACCATAATATAATTTAGTAACGCTGATTTCATTCATTTCATTCGGTCAATTATTGGTGGGAATTGGGTGAACGCTGCCATATTTGTGAACGCGACCATAAAATTGTCTTTGACATTTTGTCAATTCAAAATTTGTTTGTTGTGGTACTTGTGGTTCGCTCTAAATATTTTCAAAACAATTTGAAATTGTTGAATTGTTATAAAGAAGATGGCTTTGGCATCAAAGAAATTGTAATTATTAGATCAAAGTTCCGTCACAGATGGCGGAAATGCATATTAGTTTATTAGCACCTCTATAATCAATGTTGTATAGATTGAATTACAAAATAAACCGTGTGAAGAATGGATTTTTCTACGAGTTATAAGATATGTAATCATAATATTAATAGTGTACAATAATAGTGCCCTTAATAATTGAAAGAGATAGATTGATGGGCAGGCAAGCCACAGCCGTTTTGAAGCTCCAAATCTGCTTGGAGCTTATCTATAATATAAATAGCCATAGGCTTTGTAATTCGCCAGAGGGACTAGAACTCGTCGAATGGGTTGCAGACGTCGCGAATCACCTTCCTCTCTATTTTTATTGTTCCCCTCTCCTCATACACAGTTAATAGATAATCATAGATACGGCACTGCCATTATACTTAAATTGTTTAAGTTCACAGAACACTATTACCCCTTTTCAGCTTTTACTCACTGTTTGTCGCGGTTTCTCGTCTACGAAAACCATCGACGAGAAACTTGTCGAAGGAAAATGTCAAAATACGACTAATTATAGCGCGCATGTTAGAGCCTGACGACAAAAGCAGGTTTGACAGAACGACAAGAGTTCTATGTCAGAACGACACGACATATAAGTGTCGCCATGTTAGCTCCCATCGACAAACAGACATATGTCGTCTCAGCACGAGATAATGCGTCGACAAAATCTTGTCGACTTGCGCATGTTAGCCCTGCTGGGGGGCGTTGAGTTTTATTTATTTATTAGATCTCCAACAGAGGGTACACAATTACATGCAAGTATACATAGAACAGGGAAAAATACAAGTGTGCGCTTCCAATTATAGGAGACCACATCATTTATGTATAATCTAGGTACAGTTAGTTAGACAAGATAAAAATATAAAAATAAATCAAAATACATAACACGAGAATCATACAAAAGAAACAAAGTGAATTACATGACAAATGAATAATGAGAAAAATTGAATAACCATAAAAGACAACAGAAAAAATAAAAAAATATTACGACTTGGTTACTATGAGCCTTACAAAAACACACGGAGTAAACTGATGCTAGGTATAACTTCGGTATAAACATATATTTTTTGACGTTTATGCTTGGCATAACTTTATTCCGTGTTTATTTGTAAGCCCTATGACTTTTATCTCTTTTTTGAACTTTGATAATTTGCATGTAATATCCTATTTATTTTGTTTCGATACTTCGTTATACAGAGCCTTGTAAAAACGGCGATGTGTCTAATATTTGTTTTGGATCCCGGCACATAGAAAAGCTTTCGATGTTAATGTTTGAGGTATCTATCTACCACATTAAAAATAATAAATTATAAACAACTTACTACTTACATAGTGGTCTTTGGGATAATAAAAAAATAATGTTCGTATTCCTATTAGTATTGTTCATACACACAGTAACTATATTTAAACTTTTTATATTAAAATACTATTATGTTTTACTCATGTCAAAACGTAAACAAACACGACGCGTACGCGCAGCCCTGAGCGATTCAACTGGCCGAGCCGGTATAAACCGGTTTCTCTTCGTACGCCACGACGCCGCCAGTGATACGCACACACGCGCATCATGCTTGTAGTAGTGTACCTATCATAGCGGGGTTGAATGAAGCTTTGATTCTGTTACGTTTCTTTACTCATGTGCTATGGGTCTACCTAATTTTCTTTTGTAATTAAAATAACTATTACCGATTGTTTTGTAGCTATTTCTTCAACAAATGGGTGAAAGAGGGTCCACCCTAGTATTCTTGGCAAGTGTATGGGAATCGCACAATAAGGTAAAATAAATCTCGTACCATAGTGAGGGCTAGTGCCGTAATACAGTCTCATGTTAGCCACATTGTCCTACTAAATCATGTGACGACGTCATGTTGGTGAAGCTTTGAATACTATGTGGGCTCTCTCTCAGAACGAGTGCACACAAAAACTTTCCAGGCGTTCTGCGTTTTGATTGGCTACGCAACTTTGTGATCCAATCAAATTGTCAGACGTAGATCGCATGGACAAACAAAGGCTTTGTGTACACTCTATGTGTCGCAAGTTTAAATGACAAGTTCTTGAAGCGCATTTTTTAAATATAACTGTTGATAATGCACGTCACGTCACGTGAGGTCACGTCACGTCACGTGAGGTAAAGTCATGTCAGCGCGTTTTTACTAGGTCTTGTCTTGTATTGTCATATGAACTTAGCTTTATTGTTGCTGATTAACCTTTTTTCATTAGTAAACATTCTCACTAACAAACTTATTGTAAAATAAACAGTCTCACCTCTTGTACATTGACAACAAATGAGTTACAACTCATAAGTACCGGCACTTATAAATACTGGCAAAATGTACATATTTTTGTTGCAATTTGGAACAATAATACGTCAACTGCCTATATTTTAGTGTAATTTTATTTTGTTGTTTTTGTACTAGACGTTGGTACTGACTGCATGATATTTTGTTATTGGAAACGTTCTATATTGGGCACTTTCACGCACAGACTTCAATGAACGAAGCTCGCCTTAAACATTGGATATTCTCTTTTTAGCATGTGCCAGCAATCACAGATGGTCAGGAAAACAAGTCTCCAAACAGCAATAACAGTGAATCTCCAGCAACTCCCCAGGTAAAAGAAATGGATTACTGATGGTATATAGAATAATAACGAAATGCAAATATTTCAAAAATAATTCGTATAAATTATGCACTGCACAACTACCTACTCCTTATAATGGATCATCGCCCTTACTTTAATCGGTAGACCTAATACATATTCACCCCATTACGCAAGCTAGACTACCTAAAAAATAAAAATTCACCTGCTTAAATGTCAATGTCCCGAACTATGCGAGCTTAGGATTTAGGCCCTTCCCCCACCACCCTTGCACAATTCCATTTCATCTTGCTTCGAAAGTAAACCATGCCACGTTTCTATCAATTCCAGATGAACGGCACTTTGGAGAACAAAGCTATGACTCCACAGAAGCCAGTGAACCTTCTCCCTGAAGTGCCGAGTCAAACGTCGCGCAAGCTCTCCGACAAAGAACAACATGATTGTGACGTCATTGGTAAGTACAGTGTTGCCAATTTTATCTAATTATGCATTGGTTGACAGTCTGGAATGTTCAGTATAAGCATACTCATTACTCACCTTAATTGATGGGCTACGGAATTTTATAAGATAATGGATAGCCACATTAATATTAACTTAGTTTGGTTTGGATTAGAGTGCTAATAACACCTAGTGATTTAATAACAATTTTAATCAATCAAGTCGAATTCCAAGTTTTTCACTATATCACAATGAGTCGCTTAACTTCAAACTCGTGTAAATCCACTTTACCCTTTTGGGAGATATTTGAAAAAAAGTGATAACAGTCTTAATTCCATGAATTAAAAGGCTGTTTTTTATTTATTATGTCAACAATACTGAAGGTAACGATCCTATAAAGCAAATTTAGTATTATAACCATATATTCTTTCAAAAATGTAAAATTAAGATTGGATTTACCTTCATTTGATCGAATGGAATGCAATTTATCTATCTTTGAAAAAACTCTAGTGTGGATTTTTATATTGGTCGGTGTAACTATTTTAATGGCATTATCCATGAAAACTGTCTATGATTAAAAAGAAACAATAAATGGGAGCGTACGGTGTTAATGTCGCAGAGTTGACGTCGACTGACCGCCATGTTGAACAAACGCGATTAGCTGATTGGCTCTCATGGACTTAACTGCATTTGAATAAAACTGTCTCATGGATCTATCGGAATTAGATAAAATTTTATGATTTTAACGGTTTTTTTTTTTTCTCAAGAACTGTGTGGATTTTTATACATAAAAATGTTTTTGGCCTTTAATTTGGTTCCGAATTCTTAAAAAATCTCAAAATTGTATTTACCCGAGTTTGAAGTCAAGCAAAACAATTAATACATTCATATTTTAACTCAACATTGTATCATTCAACAGTATTTTCTTGTGATGCTAGGTGGGCGGAGCGATGAGCCGTCAATCGTATTACCTAACTCTGAGACAGTAGACGGCATCAACGTGATGCAATTGAATCAAATGGGTGACTTAGTGGGTGAGGATAGCGAAGTGGTGTACAGAATGCTTTACTCATTTTGCTCACTGTTAAACTTCCGACCACCTACCATCGAACTATTTTGCTTGCTGCTTCTTTACTTTGAATTCGTTGTCATCCAATTTTTACTCCTTTTTACTAACCCCTAATCAATATATTAATTTTCAATATTTTTTTTCTTTTATAGTCGTATTTTCTAGTTTCGTGATATTGTGTTATTATTTGATGTGGGGAATTTTCATTAGTTTAATCGTAAACATTATTTTCAACTAACATTCAACCACTCATCACAAATCATTAGCATTGCGTTTTAAAAACGAACCATTTAGCACTTTTTATTACTAACAACAGGAAGACGGTTGGTTTGTATAAGGATTTGTGTCAATTGACTATCATTTCCTTTTAGAAACCAACATTCTGTGGTAAGAACTAAGCAAGCTTTCTTTTACAGAACGGTTGATCAAGTCATATTTCTACATAGTGCGCAAGTCGATCCAGGATTCAGTACCGAAGGCTGTGATGCATTTCCTAGTGAACTATGTTCAGGATAATCTGCAGTCCGAGCTTGTGACTCACTTGTACAAGTCGGACCAGGCGGAGAGCATGCTCAACGAGTCGGAACATATCGCGCAGAGAAGGAAGGAGGCCGCTGACATGCTCAAGGTTAGCGTTTGGCTCTTTTTATTGTTTTGTTTTGGAACAAAAGCTGATTAATATTCATTATATTGTAGCTAGCAAATTTAAAAAAAAATATTATCTCGTGACTGAGAAGGAATTATGATAAACGGCTCAATCAGCAACCTCGGTAAGTGTGTCTAGAATTTTTTAATACCTTTTATACAGTTTCATATTGAGACACGAAGCAACAAAATACGATCTAGAGGAATGTGGCCGATTTTCTTTAGATCTAATTTTGTTGCTTCGTGTCTCAATATAAATCAATCTGCCTAGCCTTTTCCCAACTATGTTGGGGCCGGCTTCCAGTCTAACCGGATGCAGCTGAATACCAGTATTTTACATGGAGCGACTGCCTATCTGACCTCCACAACCCAGTAACTGGGTAACACGATACCCCTTGGTAAGACTGATTCTCAGACTTTTTGGGCTTCTGACGACCCGTAACGACTGTCAAAGATCCACGAATTACAGCCGAGATCAACGGCTTAACGTGCTTTCCGAGGCACGGAGTAGTCTCGGTATGTAAAGATGGTCACCCATCCATGGACCAACCCCGGCAAGCGTAGCTTAACCTGGCGGATCGCCCCGTGCGACTGTTATTACTTAGCCACGAGCTCCTCAAAATGAAAATGCTGCTTCGTGTCTCAATATGAAACGTTATAAAAGGTATTAGAAAATTCTAGACACACTTACCGAGGTTGCTGACTGAGCCGTTTTTCATAATTCCTTCTCAGTCACGAGATAATATTTTTTTAGACCCGTGAACGCCCTCTTAAAGGCGGATAAAACATTCGTTCTCGTAAAATCTTATTCTACTGGACATTGAATTATACATATTTTTATTAGCAAATAGGCTGATGCCGAAAATTCTAAATGTTTTTCCATATCAAATGCAGCCAAAAACATACTAGTAATTACTCAATGTTTTCGTATGATTCCAGGCTTTACAGCGTGCTGGTCAGATCATCAGTGAGATCCGAGAGACGCACATGTGGTGATGCTCGCTCGACGACGAAGACTCTAGTCTGTGAATTAGTGAATTTGAGCCCAGAGCTCTGTACATACTCCTTTTATGTAGGTAAATTATGTGCATTAGGCTTTTTACTTACGATTCACATACATTTGCTTTTATCATTTTTACTCTGCAGCTCTCTTTGCTATGTATTAGATATATTTATTCGTGACATTTTGTCGGAAACCAAAAATTCGGAGTAAAAGCAGAAAATGTAGAAGCAAATGCATGTTAGATATAGTTGGGCATTTTTTAAATGGCACCGCATACAGTTAAAACTGCGTTTAATTAAGTATTCAGTCATTTTGCAAGGTTTATTGTAGAAAGTACTTATTGTTGTCATTTCATTAACACCCAACATGTAGCAAGTGCTATTTGTATCATTACGAATAAATTTGTTTTAATAACTCGAGCTCGGATCTGTGTGTGTTTTTTATCAAATTGTATCAGATTGCTCACTTAAGAATCTTGTTATTTATGTATATTATGCTCTTGACCAGCATTTCGAATTTATAGTCATGTTAACTTTTTGTATGAATATAGTAGACCTTGAGCATGAGTTTTTAAAACAATTCAAAATATCACTAAGGAATTGGTTTTCCATTTTATTAATCGTTTTGTAGCTGAGTGATGCTAACATAAGCTTAATCCTAGGCGGTACGTCATAATTATCAGATCTCATCGTTCTGATCAGGCATAATATTATTTTGACATCTATAACTCCATTTACTATAGCATTAGACAAGTATCAGCTAAATAACGACAGTTATTGTGTAATATTGTTGAAATGACTGCACTTTAGAGTTATTTTTTTAATGTAAATGGTAAATAGATTACAGTGCTTTGTATTTATCGTGAAATAACGGAGTTTATTAAACGTTTACATCGAAATAACGAAAGGGTGACAACAGTTATTTGTCTAATATTATAATAAATGGAGTATAGTAGAATACATCGGTTACGCAATTTGGAGATGTTTTAGCAACAGCAAATCTTGTCGTATGATGCTTTAATACCGACAGTTCTCAAACGTATGCGTGATGATGTAAATGGTACTTGATACATATAAATTAATACTTTTTTTAAATATTTTGGTTAAACTGTGCCAATACATTTTATACAAGGGTGCGCCGGTGGCTTAACTGCAATGCAGTGTTTCAGTTTTACTTAAATTGTGCACAAACTTCATGCGTCCTCTACACTACTCGCGAAGTTGAAAGATGTTAGACGAATACGATAGTGTAGAGAGGCACTTCGGCTTACTTCGTCAAACTTTACCTCGCCTCGGGCGACTTCCATTTGTTGTCGATTTTTTCCGCCGAGTCAAAGGGCCCGAAGTTGCACGAAGTGCGTTTACGAAGTACCTCTCTGCACTACTCGGCCGACTTCAGTGCTCATCGTATATCATTATAATATGCGAATGTGCACATTGCTTCGGCAGCTGCTACTTGAGCGTCCATTAGAAACGTGCGTAAGGTATCGGCACCACAGAGCGAATGAGCTCATCGCGAAGTTGAACGAGTGTGTAGTGTCGCACTTCGGACTAAGTTTCTAGAGTACTTCGCCGAGGAACTTCACGAGTAGTGTAGAGGAGGCTTTATGCTGTTGACTTCAGTTACCATTTCACTATTGTTAAATGTGAAACACACATGGTAGGCTTAACATAAAAGTGTATTCATATAAACATTGTAGTTATTAATGCAGTGATATTACTTGTAATGTCTGCTATAAAGACATTTCCATAACAGTTGGCTGTCCTTAGTAGTTTTACTGTACCTTATAAATGAAATTGTTTCGCTCGTTCTATGATTGAATGGTATGTTAGTCAGATAATATGAATTGATTAGTTGTATATTCTGTTAATCCCTATTTACAGGGTTGGTTGGATATTTTTTTAAAGTACTTGTCTGTGTCCGATAAAAAGGCTTTTTATCATAGATTATGTCTTAACTAGTTAAAGCAATAAATTGCTTTTACAGTGTATTTTTAACATAGTTCCTTGTTCATTAGTTTTAATTTCGCATGCTGTGTTATAAAATTTCATTCACGATTTCAAGTCATTTTGTGTCATGTCCATGCTAAAGTAATTTATTTGTTTTTATCATGAACTAGCATAGTGAGTATTCCAATGTTACATGATGTATTTATTGTTGAAGTCCAAAAAGTGGTTTGCTTTATGTATCAAACAAAACCAATTGAATGTTACATAAATAAGATTGTATTTAAAAGTCTGTTAAATATTAAAATAGATTAATTGTCATGGTCACAGTGTCTTTGATTTCTACAACCACAAAATTATTCCTCCGACGTTAGGGTCGCGCAGCGCGACTCTGTATTCAGTGCGAAATGGACGTTGAAAACTACAAGTCCATCGACTAACACAGCCTATGCTTGTTTCGCTGCATATCGTAATAATATCACCTAGCTAAGGTATATGCCCTGAAAAGGTAAGAAAAGATCAAAAATCTCTGCAGTCAAATATCCCAGGGGAGGTTAAAATTGCATTGTTTGACCTGGGACGATCTAGTTTTTGAGATACCTATTTGCAAAAACATCGAAAGGGAAAATTCCGAGTTATCCGTTTTAGGAACCTGTCAATATTATCTATGCAGCATCTGTTCCACCGCCAACGAGGAAGCGACTAGCTATACCTGAAGTCTCTAATTCAGATAATTTATGTAAACAAAGTAATGTCAAGAAATGTCACTGTCAAAATGACAGGACAGTGGTGCAAAACATTTTATCATTAAATGTTTTTGTAAATAATCATCGATAAAATTAAAGTGAATTAATTATAAGAACTATGCAAACAAAATACCGTTGCCAAACAATGTTTTTTGTAGTGTGTCGGAGACACGGTATATGATAGTTATAATCAGCCCTTTTAAGCCCAGTGCTCTGTGCTAGACGTAGGCGTCCCAAAATCGATTTCCAATCGAAACAGTTTACAGCCGTTTTCGTCCAAAATGTGGCTAGATATGCTACTTACAATATGAATCTATTTATGAGAGTTGTAATATTAGTGTTGTTGAAGATTAAAAAATGTGAAAATGTTTGGATCTCCTGCATTGTTACCAGTATTATAAAATATTTTATACCAGAATCTCCTTTTATTAATAACTTTGCTTAAAACCGAAAATTTATAAAAATAACTACGGTATGATTATTTTTTAATTATTATTTCTTAAAATCAGTACTTAAAAGAAAATAGAACCTCTTTTTTTGCAATTTTATGTGAATTACCATTACGAAGATATTTTTTTGTTGTTTATCCCCGTTGTTTACATAAATTATCTGAATTTGAGACTTGGAGTATAGTTAGATTTACTCGCTCAATAAACGTACAAAATAATGAATAAAAAATGAAAATAAACAAAATATTGTTGGCATAAAGTTGTTTCCAAAGTTGAACCGGAAATAAGGACCACACTAGACGTGTTCACTTTGTGTTATTAAGAAGACGCTTAAAAAAACCGGCCAAGTGCGTGTCGGACCAGACACAATGAAGGGTTCCCGAGGGGGTATTTGGGATGAATTTATCCCAAGAACAAACTTAACATTGTAGTTGAAAAATAAGGTCTTCCATACATTCCAACTGAAAATGTAAATTTGTACACACAATATTGAGAGATTTACTATGTTAAGACTAAAGGATTTCTGTAAACCGTCGGTTTACCTGAATCTGTAAAGAACAATTTTCTATATTTTTTATAAAATTTTAGGCTCAGTACATAGTTTCGGAGATAAGGGTGACAGTGGTGTTTTTTCATCTATTTTCTTAGATAACTTTTATTTATTTTTAAATTATAAAACAATATGTCTGAAATCCTTAACATCATTTGATATGTCACACGGTACAGTTTGCAAAACATTATTTTTATTTACCCCCAAATTCAACATTAATTTGTTTACGTTACACGTCCGAGTTTGGGTTACAGAAGTTCATAAATGTGTATCAATTTTTGTAGATTCGGAGCAAATTGGCTGTGACAGATGGACAGACAGACAGACACTCGAGTGATTCTATAGGGGTTCCGTTATTTCCTTTTGAGGTACGGAACCCTAAAAAGTGACAGAAACCCGAAAATGCCGTACGTCGAACGTGTCTTGCATTGCGCAACGATGCGAAGTCGCATCTTGATACGATGCACGGCATGTCGTCGCGTCGTGAAAATTGCCGCACGGAGACGTCTCGGCTGGAGGCGGCATTGTCAACACTTTTCATACAAACCATTCACCGTTTACTCGCACTACGCTACAGATGACAGCCTTTATGGCGGTTCGTGACAGAAGTTTTGCGCTTAACGCACTTTAAATGCCACGAATCTATAATAAAAAGAGCAGGATGCAGTGTTGTTTGTTTACTTTACTAGGTCTTTAACTAATAAAAAAGACGATTTCGTTTTGAGTTATTGTTTATTGAATAATAATAATAATAACGATGGTATTTACATGTAACAAACAGTTTTTTTTTTATAATGGGTTTTAAAATGACTATAATCATAGATGTTAGAATAAAGAAATTATTTTAGTTATTATTTATGATCAATATATAACATTGAAATGGTATAGCATTTGTGTTAATCATCATTAACAAAATATGTAAACATGAATCAAAAATTAACCCAACAAACAAGTTTGTTAACAAAATTGTTAAACCAAGGCAAAGGCATGTCCTATTTAACAGCAGAAATCTAATTATTCATATAAATGTAACAATTAGAGGTTTTGAATAACATAGCCAATAACAACAACACATGTAAAATTCGCACTATAAATATTATTTTTTTGTTATATCGACATGGAAGTAAAACCTTAATGATGCAGACATTTAATATTAAAACAATTATGAGTATTTTTTTGTGATTTTTCGTTTTATTTACACAAAGCAAGTCTACGGCTAATTAAAATACAATTTGTCATGGCTTCTTAATTTTATCACTTATGGCAAAGAATGAGAAACTTTGTGAATTTCTATCAGTAGAATTTAAAAAAATAATTGCTTTAGTTGTGAACTTTTCTATCATAAATATGTTAGTTACCCAGTCTATACGGCATCGCAACAAAATTTTATGGATATGTTAGATTTAAATGTTAATTGCATACACATTGTGCAAGAAACATGTCGTATCGAAACAAATCTTCGCTTCTGTGAGTCGGTCAAACTCCCTTCGTAACTTGCCTAGTAATATTTCATACAAATTCCGCACTATCAAGTTATCTAACGGTACATAGCCTATATTTTGTTTAGATATTATCTTTTCCTAATCAGTTGCCTAACATGTAAACACGGAACAACATCGATTTAAGTCTATCTAAATACTGTTACATTACCAAAATGCGTAAGATGTTTGTACTTCTCTTAATAGTAATTTTGAAAAATAATAATTCTATTTTAATACATCGACGGTGAAGTGCCAATACCTCCTAACTTACATTTTTCTAGAATTCACTTGTTTATCATTTTGAATTTAAAGGGGTTATTCGCAGGTTTTAGTGAAATCTCTTAAGTGTATTTTTTGTTGCTAAACTATATGTGGAAATACCTCTAACTAAACCAACGTGCCTATTTTATGGCATTACCGCCATGCATGCATCCTCATTCAGTTTGTGTACATTTTTGACTTTGTCAATTAGGAGTTATTGGCACTTCACCGTCGACATGCGAAAATGGACTCTACAACCATTGCCTATTTACTAAAAATATCGACGCATATACGCTCCTAAACTTAATTTCATTTTGAGATTGTTATATTCGAGTAGTAAAAATACACGTCTTTGTAATTCATTGTACTTTATGAAGTGTGGCAGGAGAACATCGTTTAAGACATTAAAATTGTAGTAGCGACCGCCTAATTGCTATCTAAATATAGACTATTTTTAAAAGCGCGAAGGCGTTACTTTTTGGGTGTTACAATCTACCCTCTTTCAAAGGATGATGCTACAAAATGTATAGAATCTGGTACCCTCCCCAATAGGAATACATGATATAACATTAGAAAAGTATTAAGATTGCAAGAATTGCATTATTTGTCCGATCGGAGTAATACAGGGTGGAAATTGAGACGAGGCAGTAAGGGAAGCTACCTTAACCGTTGTAGCTACATAAAAATATTCTTAGGAGACTGTCCGTAACTTATTGAGTAATTGCTAACTGCAATCACAGATTTTGGAAAAATAGTACAGTCAGCTAGAAAAACGTTAATTCATACATTTTATTTTTATGATGCCAGTTGATGCAGTTTATTATAAGGATTTAAAGACTTTTTGGACGAACTGAGGTAAGAGTACTAGAAAAGTCACAAAAGGTAAAACACTTTTCCCATACCTACTTTTTGTAAGTACTAATCGACACCTTATACACGATCTTTTACGACGTTTGCTACTAATTATAAAAATTGAAAAAAAAAACAACCTAATTTTGGTTTTGCTAAGGGCTAATTTTTCAATCGTCAGATAAGTTTTATTGGAGGAATAAATATGGCAATTTAACAGCTTTTGCATAAAAAATATATCAAAACGCCAATTTTATTCTTCAGACAAAAATTATCAGGCGATTGAAAAATCGGCCCTTAAACTGATATATTTGGTACAGTATAACTCTGAACGGACACGGATTTGGAATTAGGCACCATAATAACTTATTTTTAGTTTAAAAAGAGCTATCTTACTATTTATTACATATCGCACCTTTAGAATTATAGAGACCTAATTTCTTCAGAAGTTGAAAAACATCACCAAATTAGGTCACTATATAATAATATTATAGTGACCTATATTTGAAATTTTAAGATTTCAACCTTTCTAAAGAACATCACCAATGAGGTCACTATAATATTGTGAATTAATTGATGATGTCATAAGGTCTCTATAATTCTAAAGGTGCGATATGTCTAATGGAGGATGGTACCAAAATGGGCATCATCCTTTCAGACGAACAGTGCTGATAACCTATATTAACGATTTATTTAGAATTTATAATATAATATTTTGTGAATCGATCATTCCCTCTATCATTGATATAGTTACAGTGTACTTTATATATGGCGTATAACTAGTGTGTATATTAGGGTACGTTCACACGGAGGTGACGAGGTTGGTGCGCCTACGCGCGGTCCTGTGCTAGGAGACGGTTTGCTTCCTCTCGCCCTCGAGCAGCTTGTCGTCTGAGCAGAACTTCTCCAGCTGCTTCACGTAGTACGTGTTGAAGTTTAATCTGAAAGATTAGGTTTTGTTGTGAATTTACTTTTTTTTTTATTGTAGCCATAACAGCGATTCTAACGAATGTGACAAAGATAATGTGTGTTGAACTCATGGATATATTTTTTTTTTTTTTTTTTTTTTTTTTTTTTTTTTTTTTTTTTTTTTGTGGCAGGAGTGGGAAATCCTCATGGACGCCCAGACTGCCACACTGGTGAGGCAGTCTGGGCAGTGCCGGACTCTTACCGGCTAAAACCACACTCCTGCCTTTGCAAGTGTCCCCCTGACATAGTCAGAGACCTTTTTAAGCTTTTATTTTTATTTGTGTTTTGTTTTAATTTTTGATTTAACTGTATTTTAATATGTTTTACCTAGTTTAGTTTTGATTTTAAATCTATGTTTTATGAAGTTTCCAGAATTTACGTTTTTATTTCGATTTTTAATATCTATTTATATATTCTATGCTTTGTCATAATTTTACAGCTGTTATATTTTACACCTAATGCTTAACCTATAAAAGTTTAATCTAAATTTATGCTTATTTATGTTTGTTTATTTTTAGCTATATATTTATTTATTTATTTCTGTTTTACGGGAATCTATGCTTTCATCTAAATATCTTTTCTTTTTGGGAAATGTCTATATTTGGAAAAGCATAGATTTTTAGGTTTTCTTATTTCGCTTGATGACTTTTGCGGCAACTGTAACGCAGTATTTTAAGAAAATTTGTCTCGATTTCTTTTCTGACATTATTTTGTTGATGTCGTTTACGCAAATAATTGTTTGTAGTCTTTGCTCGGCTTCATACCTGTCTTTTCCAAACGCTGGGCATTCTGTCAGGATATGAGCGATCGACTCCACCTGCTCCGGCTCGCAGGTACACCATGGGTTCTCCTTACACCTGAAACGGTGCAGGTATTCGGAGAATCCACCGTGACCCGTCAAGATCTGTGTCACTATACCGGTTGGTTTCATTTTTAGCACTATTCTGTAGGCGTCGATCGCATCGGGAAGGAAGATTTTAGTCACTGAGGCCGTTTCTCCGTTCTGGTATCTTCGGTTCCATTCGTCGAGCGACCCCGAACGGATCTGTCGCTTGACGAATGAGACCGGGCAGCGGTCATAATCCGGCCTTTTTCTGGACCGGAGTGCAGCCTCCTTCGCGAGATGGTCTGCGCGCTCATTGCCCTCCAGCCCTGCATGTGCCTTTATCCAGAACAAAGAAATATCTTTGCTCTGAGATAAAGCCACGGCAACGTTCGCTCTCGCCTCCACGGCCAGGGCGTGGAGGGAACCCTGGTTTGTGACTGTTTGTAGTGCAGCCTTGGAGTCACTATAGATACCAAAGGTTCCCTCTTTGCGCTTGAGGATTTCGCGCGTGGCTACACATATGGCCAGAAGTTCAGCCTGGTACACCGTGCAGTACGACGGCAGGCTAAGTTTGACGGACTTGGTCTCGGCATCACCCTCCCAAAGTGACAGTGCTGCTCCGACTTTGCCCGCAATCTTGCTGCCGTCGGTGAAGACTCTGACTGCTTGGGTATTGTGGGTGTCCACAAGCGTCCGGTCCTCCAGGCATAAGAACTCCATGGCCGTATGCTTCGCCGGATGCGGAGTCTCCGCAAATGCCACCACCCGCTCCACCTCCCTGCCCGCGAGTGCTGGCTGTGGTACCCCTCTCCTTGCTTCGTACAGAGCAGCTGCTTCTTGTATTCGGAGGTCGAGTGGGAGTATCCCAGCCAGCACCAGGAACGCGTTCAGTGATACGGTGCGGTAGGACTTGCAGAGCTTCTGTGCGAATCCTCGTTGGACCGTGTTGAGGCTTTTCTGCACTCCAATCTTTTTAGCGGCCGGCGCCCAGGCGCTCGCCGCGTACAGTATTATCGGCTCCACTGCTGCCGTGTATATCGTGTGGATGATCTCCGGGTGAAGGCCCCAGCTCACTTTTGCCGCACGTGCCAGCTGCTTATAGATATTCACAGCTTTTCTGCATACGTTTGCGACATGGGTATTGAAAGTGAGCTGGTGGATATATTACATCACTTTAATCCAGCGGTGTAGCTGAGAAATTTCTCAAAGGGTATTTTATTGTAGGGTCTATCCACACACACATCAGGGTTAGAGCTGCTCGAGTTCAACGAAAATAATTGCTCCTTCCGAAAGGACTCTCTCTCGCTCGTAGTAGCAGAGCACAGAAGTGCGTGGAAAAGGAAGAGGGATGCCTTTGCCCTGCAGTGGAATAATGCCAGTATGGAAGAAAAACCCAGATTTTCAATCATTCAAAAATTAAACGACAGCAACACGAAAAAAACACGAAAACAAGAATCAGACTTAAAACCAGCCAAGTGCGTGTCGGACCACAATGAAGGGTTCCGTAGTTGGGATGAATTTATCCCAAGAACAAACTTAACATTGTAGTTGAGAAACATGCTCTCCTATACAGATTATATGGGGGAACATGTTTTTCAACTGCAAATTTAAGTTGGTCGACTATTACTCGTAAACTTGAAAAGCCCACTTAGCTGTGATAGTTTTCCTTTTAACTTGGTTATATAAACTACTATCGTGAATTTTTTCACCTAAGCAAAACTAACCGTTTACCTGACAGGGGGGACGAGGACACTTGAATCTAACAAAAATTATCATTTTAAAGCCTAATATTTCAGAAACGGATCCCTTAATCAAAAAATTGTTTTCACAAACCCGCAATATTTTTGAAAGACCCCTCCAAAAATACCCCACACTGTAGGAAAGGCGGAAAATAAAAAAAACATCCCCACTTTACATTGTAACCTACATAACTTTTTTTTTTTTCATGACGTTATTTTACCACTTTGTCGGCGTGATTAATATGTATATCAATGCCAAATTATAGCTTTCTAGTACTAAGAGTCTCTGAGCTAAGCTGGGGACGGACAGACAGACAGACAGACAGACAGACAGACAGACAGACAGACAGACGGACGGACGGACGGACATGGCGAAACTATAAGGGTTCCTTTTTGACTACGGAACCCTAAAAAGGAGATTATCCAAATCCTCCATCAAACGCCGGATACTCAGCTTACTAAGTAGTGCCAGTTTAGTCATACATACATAGGCATACACACAATATCAAACACATTTACAGCACCTACACCGCACAAATACACGCATGCACACATTATAAATATTAATAACTAGCTTCTGTCCGGGACTTCGTCCGCGTGAAATTTCTTGTTCCCCCGTCCCACTGCGTCGCATCACAACGGGACGCCCGCTTTTGTTACATTAATGCATTTTTTTAAAATATATATATAAATTATAGCCTATGTTACTTCCTAATAATTTAGCTTTCTATTGGTGAAAAATTGTTAAAATCGGTCCAGTAGTTTCGGAGCTTATTCGATACAAACGAAAAAATCTTTCCTCTCTATAATAATACTTGCTTCCGCCAGCGGCTTCGCCCGCATGATATCTTTATAAATTATAGCCTATGTTACTCAGTGATAATATAGCATTCTACTGACGAAAGATTTTTTTAAATTGGTCCTATAGTTTTTGAGTGTATTCCTAACATACAAATCTTTTCTCTTTATAATATTAATATAGAAGTATAGATTAAAATTGAAGTGTCTGGTTTAATAAGACCAAATAGGATATCATCTATCAACAATATATTGTTGATAGATGATATCCTATTATATATATAGTACTAGCTTTTACCCGCGGTTCCGCCCGCGTGGATGTCGGTTATCGCGTAAAAAAGTAGCCTATGTCCTTCTCCATATTCCAGGCTATATCTCTGCCAAATTTCATGACGAGCGGTTTAGGCCTGAAAACTTAACATACAGACAGACAGAGTTACTTTCACATTTACCTCCTTACTAATAAACGTTGTATAGCTGCTGTATAGTTACACGCCGATTTCTCTCTTTCACTCGTCAGTAATTTGACTTTCGAAAGAAGAAGACAAAGCGTTGTGTAACTACACAGACGCTATACAACGTTTATTAGTAAGGAGGTTATAATATTAGCATGGATAGATTAGTATAGATTATGTCTCTCTTTGTATTTATTTTTCTGTGCACTTCGTAATAGGCGTAATGTTTAAAATAATAATTATGTCATACTTGTTACTTGTCAGCTGTGAAGCTACATATAAAATAAATAAATAAACGATTAATGAAAACTAAAAAAAAAAAAAAGCAATTTGCAGTCAGGTTGTATGTTGATTAAAATATGATTCGCAACCGTAACAAATATGGCTTTACAGAATTATAATTATTAGAATCAGCAATACAACTCCCAAGTTAGAATTGGCTTCAAATGTCATAATTTCATGAAATAATATTATTCAATAGGGTATTATAAACTTAAGAGTTGTATTGATGATTTTTATGATTATAATTCTATACTACAAATCGAATTCCAATTCTTTATTAGTGGCTTTTGTGGACATGATATTTATATTATTCAGATTTGTTACTGTAGTTGTAATTGCAATCATGTCATTTGGTGTAAATAGGTTTTCATTTTAATTTCTTATATCTTTTACATAGATTATTTTCCATTTTGTGAATGTGAGAACGTTGTAGGCCTAGTAGAGTGTAGATTTGTTGGCACTTTTCTATTTTGTTAAGTACCTGGTAATTGTTGAAAGGCCTACACTGTCCTCCCATACCTATTAACACTGTTATTTGAAAATATTGTAAAAGCCAATTATTTTTCAAAGAGTAACCGTGGAGTTTCTTGCCGGCTCTTCTCCATAGGAAACGACTAATTGGAACCGGGCACCTAGCTTCTGACGTTTCATAAGTGCCCATGTAGGTATATGTGAAATAAAATATTTTATTTTGATTTTTTTATATAAATAAATAAGTATTTGATACGACCGCGAATCATATTAAGATCATCATACAACTTGACAGTGACTTGCACATTGAAAATCTGAATTTCCCGGGCTATCCTGACGCTTTCGTCTTATACTCGTAATATAATAAAACTAACCTATTATTGTCCTACTGCAGAACATTAATTACCACGCTTGCTAAAAAGGATTGGCGATTTCTAAAATATAGTAACTACTAGCTTCTGCCCCGCGACTTCGTCCGCGTGAAATTTCGGCCCCCGACCCTTCGTATCACATCCCATTGCCCACCCGCGCTATTACTTCGTTTTCACATAGCGTTCTTTGTGACTTTTTTTCATTATGCCCGGCTCCTTAGGGTCGCAGCGTGATGTTAAATAACCTATAAGGCAGTATAAGGGATCCGATAAGCCACCAGGAATTGGGGTATCAAACACAAAAAGAATTTTAGAATCCGTTTCAGAGATTCATTCATTCATATATTTATTTGCATTCCATAATGTTTAAAAGGTGTTACAAAGGCTTAAAGCTAAGCTACAATTACGGACCCTGTAGGGCACAGCAAAATATTAAAATAATTATTAAAATAAAAAATATAATTAGGTAACAAATAAATAATCAATATTTTTTAAATATGTTATTAAAATTATATTAAGTTAATATAAATTTATTTTGTTGAGATCAGTTTTGGTACATGATAATTATTTAGTCAGGTCAATTAACTTAATTATATCACATTATATTTATCTATGTATGTATGTATGAATGTATCTATGTGACTAACCCTGCGTTCCGAGTTGCGATAATATCGATATTCGCGTGCTAAAACTCGTACCGAATTAGCGTGAGCGCGATAACGATGTCCCGTGAAACGTCATAGATGACGTCATGACATTCGCCATGTTGCGATAACGCCGACCATGCCTTTTACTAATATCGCCGTGAGCGCTGTCAAAAATGACAGTGTGCTGTTTTGTTTTGAGTCGCATCTTATCGTATCGTGGCATTTTCAAAATTGTTCTTCTGGCTACAGTTGCTACCTAACCTAAGAAGAACAAATTTTTGGTGTATACACAGAGAAATACTCTAATATCGTTTTGACATTACGTGAGCACCGTGAGCGCGTTCACGAGCGTTCCGAGTTGTTGACAGCCCACGGCTGTCATAATCGTAATATCTAAATCGGAACGCATGTGAGACGATGTGAGCGCTGTGAGCGATTATAGCCAATTCGGAAAGCGGCCTAACTGTTTACTGTATTATGCTTTTTACCCCCCACATCAAACTTACAAACTTACAAATTTTACCTCATTATTCAGGTTTCCTCACGACATTTTCCTTCCCCGATGTCAGCTACTTACCTATGAATGAATGATATGCAGCGACCCCAGCGTGGAAGGATATGGAAGGATTATTAGAGCCATACCGGATATGCATCCTCACCGATGTCAGTCACTTACCTAGCAGATATATTCAGCAGTTTGTTAGTATTGTTGTCCCTTGCCATTCTCTCGATGATCGCGAGTACGGACAGCAGGGCCGCCGTGAACCGGAGTCCGTAGCGCGATACCGAGCGAGAGAACGAATCCGCGGACCCGCTTGTTGCTGTCCCGCCACAACCCGCGTCCTACACATGAGGCAAAACATTTTAGAACAATATGTACTACATGTTTAGTTTTCGTTTAAACTTGAATTCAAAATATTAGATATACAGGGTGTATCTATTCAAAGACGAAATATTTTAAGAGATACACCTATTGGTGGTAAAGAAGCCATGGAAATGATTTTTTTTTAAATCTTAATATTTTATTATTTAATAAGTTAAACATTTAAAATTACTGGATATGATGATTAATTATCAAAATTCACCGCGCTCATGCTCCCACCTTCGCGGCGTGCGTTGTCGCGTCAGGGCTGGTAATTCATAGAATAAGTAAATAAAGCACGACGGCACGGTTGGCGCAGTGGTTAAGCGATTGATTGCTGCGTTGCGTGTCGCGGGTTCGATTCCCGCACGGATCAAATATTTGTATGACCTACAATTAGTTGTTCCGGGTCTGGCTGTTTGTGTATTTGAGGTTAAATGTTTGTAAACGCATCCACAATACAGGAGAAATTCCAAGTGTGGGACAACGTTTTTAGAAGAAAAAAAAAAATTTTTTTTTTTGCAAAATGTTCAAGCACTTTTAAAATTATAATAATTATTAATTATGTAAAAATATAAACAAATACATTAAAAAAAAAATTCGCTGCTATGGCTTCTTTACCACCTATAGATGTTTCTCTTAAAATATAATTCGTGTATGAATAGATACACCTTATATATATATCAAGTTTTTTGGAACAACAAACTCGATTTCATACATGACAAAGTTTGAGTTCCAGCCAGTGCAATCAAAATTTATTTAGGACCTTTTTTATTATGAATAGTCAGTCACTCAAAAATCAACTGAAGCTAAATTACGTTAAAGTTGATAGTTGAGTAATTGGCAATGGAATGTAAATTATCAAAATCTAAGATTCTGAATTCCAGTGTAGTTGTTAGCACATGACATGACTAGGATAGTCTCTTACCCTAATACAAATAAACACAGCATAACGTTATACTAGGTATAAACGTCAAAAAAATTATGGTTATACCTTAGTTATTCCTAGGATAACTTTATTCCGCGGTTATTTGTAGGGCCGCTAGGTTCTAAATAAATGGAAGAATATTTATGCCTAGGACGTAAAAACAAGAACGGGGAAATGAAAATAAAAAGCTACAACATTGATCTTGATAGTTTGCTTTTATAGTATTTGAGTGATGGGAAAGTAGAGTGTAAGGAATTATAAATATTAGGCAGATAGTGTAATAATCAAAGATCGGAATATGTAGTTAGTTTACCTAAACTTCGAGGAAGGATGTAACATAGAGTGGATATTACCTCCTCTAAAATCCCGGGATTTAAAAACCACGAATTATTTATTAGACTATTCTGTACTAAAACTATTAAAGTTCTTTTTTTGCAATTTTAGTACGTAACCTTTAAAAATGTTATATGATTTTTTAAATCAATAATTTGTACCTATAAATAAAGTCCAATAAATAATTCATGGTTTTTAAATCCCGGGATTTAAATGTCATTATAATTATTCCGGGATTTTAGAGGAGGTTTTATCCACTCTATGTCACATCCTTCCTCGAAGTTTAGGTAAATTAACTCTACGTATTCCGATGTCTGGTAATAATGCATAATAAATACTCACTGTAAAAGTCTAAAACAGAAAATGCATGAAAGAATGATAATAAAACATAGGTTAATGTTTTTGATATATCACAAATACTACATGGAAGCAAGATGTACTTATTAACAAATTCATTTAGTTTTTAGTACAACATTATGTAAACACCTGTAACGTTTAGAAGCAATGTGAAATGTTTTTACCCAATCATATTACACGATTTAGTGAGCGCGATTTGTGGTTGGCTGAAAATTGGACGTTTGATAGGTCGCCATGCTGCCAAAGATCAGTTCACAGCGAAACGAGGACTACCGCGCTTGAATTCGCCGCTAGAGGCGCTAGTGTAGAGTGAGGTCTCAAGAAATGTCAAATGTGAAACTGAACGTTCATTTTTTGCAGGATTTTATATCGCAAATTGTTACTACTTATTTATAATAGGGATAATGACATTTTTTTTTTTTTCTCTTTTTACATAATCAAAACATTACTGTGATACATTGAGTTCAAATGTGGCATGACGTCACTTCTCAGTAGATTTTATACGTAGCTGTGACGTAACGAACCCCCACTCTCTAAGTTTAATGTGTTTTATCTAAGTCATTTTTTATTAATATGGTATAGCAAAAAATACGTGTCTAATATTTTTTTATTATCTGATTGACGGACTAAACAGTTTTTCTTTTTTTTTTACCCAGGGTACTTCCCTATTGTAAAGATTGTGCCATTCCTGATTAATTATGGCTTAAGATTTTAAAAAACAAAACTTGTTGTGTTGTTTTTTTGTTTGTTGTGAAGATTTACCGTGAATACGTAATTTATTTTAAAATCCCTTTCAGCCACATGCAAAACAAAGAACACGAATTTTCAAATCACAAATTTTGTTGAAATTTTTCCCTTTCTCACAAACAATGAACAAAATTGATCAAAATCAGTCAATTTCGTGCACGGTTAAACATATTCAAAACAAAAGTACTGACAGGACCTTACTCAACAGTGGCGCCAACTGGTGAGCACAAAAACGATAGCCCCCATTCTATGATATGTGTGATATTATTTACGTTGCACCAGTGCACTAGTGATACAGTTGATCTACTCGGTATATACCTCACTATAGTCTGTATTGTCATACGTCGATCCAAGCATACTGTTAAGCTCTGCGTCCACGAAGTACTTGTGCATCTCCTTTTGCCAATTAACGTGATTTGGTAGCGTTAAAAGAAAATACAATAATAAATTAATGTTAGAAATCATATAGGTATACTAACCACTGGAAAGCCTTGCGAAACATCAATAACAACGTATATAAAAAATAGATAATTGCAGCGAAAGAAAATATACAGGATAATTTTTTAAGCAGTGCGCAATTTGTTTTTTTTTTTTTTAGATGGTTCAGGATCAGTAATAGAACATATTTCCATTATTTGTTCAATATTTTTTTTTTTTTGGTTCACTTGAAATCAGCAAAATATGTATACAATAATATCAATGAGCGAGCGCCCAGCTGATAGGCCCAGCTGGTAGGACTACTGCGTTCCGCTTCACTGACTGCGCCTCAGGCGCGTTGCGCGACGAGTATCCATTATACCAGTTTCAAAATAAATATCTTTCGTTAACGATAACTTAATTTTTTTGTACTAAGACATATCAAAATAAAAAATTGGTGTATAATAAAACACGTTTTAGTTTAATTTGTCAAAGTTTGCGCACTGATTAAAAACTTTTCCTGTATAACATAATATTATGTAAGTATAATCATTGCTAGCAGGGATAATAATATTTGGATACCTTCACCAGATTTTGAAACATACATAATATTGGATACATATTTAATTACTTTATATCATAATAAATACACTGAACTAAATTTACAAATAGCCTGCGTGTGCGTTTCTAAGTGGAAAAGCACAGTTTACTTTATTTTATGTTATTGGTCTTCCAAAATTAAAAGATAACGTTCAATCACGATGAGTGATTTCTAATTTTTAGTAAAGAAGCACATAATTTCACTTGACTACCTGTAAATTAAAAAAAAATCGTGATTAAAAGTGTTCCTATAATAAAAAGGTGTTTAGCGTGTCACCTGTATGAATGTACAGAACTGTACGCAGACGAGGCACAACGTGGTGACGGCCTTCAGCAGCTGCGGACTGGTGAGCATGCAGTCGCCGAGGCACGACTCCAAGAAGTCGTTGTGACGTTCCAGCACCTCGTCCACGTTGTGAACCTGAAAAACATTAAAGTTTCAGATACATTTCCGCTCCTTGTTCTTTCCCCCTGCATTTGTTAATCCTTAGAAAAAGAAACAATTAGTAAAAACAGCGAATTATTTACTAAAACAGAAAATCTGACTGCAAAAACACCTAACAGAAAAGAGAAAAACAAGCATTATAATCTATAGAATTTATTTTTGTTTTTTATTTAAAATTTTTTAGTCGGGTTTTTTGTTTTATTAAATAATTTGTTTTTTTTTCAAGCTTTTTATTAGTTTTTTTCTAGCTTTTATTTGATACCAGTTTTACCAGAAAAAAAAAACCTTCCCTCCCATTTTCTTTGTATTTGCAGATGCAATATATAAATATTATTTAACTGTCACTCCCACAATTATGACGAATCTAACGACACCTCATATATTATGTTAAAATTAAAATCCATCAAGCCGTTTAGGCTACAGAGCGTGCCAAAGAAATAGACATACATACATACTCTCGAAAAACATTAGCCTCCTTCTGGGGCAGTCGGGTAAAAAGACTGCCTCGTCGGGTCTGGCCGCAAGCGCTACTGCTGTACATGAGGTCCTGGGTTCGATTCCCAGGTCGGGCAAAACGATATTGGGTTTTTATATCATGAATTTGTCAGTTGCAGCCCGGAGGCTGGATTTGTGCCCGACTGATAGCAATGGGATCGCCCTCTATTACGTGTCGGTGTTCTATAGGTACACCTCTGCCTCAACCTTCGGGGATAGCAAGCGTGATGGTATGTTATGTTTTAGTAAAAGAAAGAATATCACAAACGCTACTGCCATTTTTAGCTACATCTTAGGAGTGTTGATTGAAGTAGCTAACGAAAGTATTGCCTTCGCCTTTATTTGGAAAAACATATAGGGTACCAAATCACTCGGCAGAAAAACTACGGTAGCTGCTGAAAATAAATACCTCAAAGGAACTCCTTTCGCAGGTTTTTATTAATGTTTAGGTAATCATGAGTGAAGAGTCCTAAAACTCGACATACAGACTACGAGCTACTACATTCGGATAGGACTGTAAGTATGTACTTCTTCATAATTAATACAAGGTTTTCGTAAATGAACTAGATTTTTGGACATTCGGAATGTTCCACCCCGAATACTTTGTTATAAATGCTTGATTTTTTACACCTTACATAAACGGCGTCGAAACAAAACAGTGAGTAATACAACCTTGTGTTGTGACGCGACCACTGGTAACTAGAAGGAGCACCGCCTCCAAATTATCGCGAATCTGCTCCGCCCACAGAAAAAACAGAGGCTTTGTAAAAAACTATAACAATATGGCTGACCAAGCTTTTCACCTTGCGACATATTACCTGCTTATTGGTTAATTTATCTTGTAACATTATACCTAACTACAATACTCGAGGATGTTACATTAACAAGGACCTTAGGACGACATGATTCATGGTTGGTTGAGATGCTCCTCTATGTCAAGACAGGTAAAGATTCAAATGAGTCACAAAATACCTTAAAGATATTTTATATCTTGAAGCAACTAAGATATTTGACCCTTCGATCTTCAAACATTAGAATTAATAGTATTTAACCGCAACCTTCGATTCACAATACACGTAAAACCAATATCCAACAGTTTAAGTTTTGGACGTGATCTGTAATTGTAATATGAGCAATTAAAAACGTTTATGTCCATCAGTACGATCTGTATGGTCAGTAATTGCGTTTGGTCAGCACGGTTGCAGGATAAGCGAGCAACTATCGCCTCCCACACGAGCGGCGCGCGCGCAACGCCTCACTCCGATCACAGGGCCGAGTGGCACGGCCGTCCGCCACATTGCGAACATCAACCAATAGTCAGTGAAGTGCTTGTGAAGTGAGAACTTTCAGAACTTGTGCTATTGTGAGACTCAGGTGGGTTGAGAAGCATTAAATACTTAAATTCACAATTATCATAATTATCGCTACAGTGCATCAAAATGATCAACACGTATCAAATTAATAAGTCGCATCGCAATTCGAGATCCTCGTATTTCATATCCATGTTTTCGAAGAGTTCCGTATCGGACTGAGGTTAATGCAACCAGATACTTAAGTATTGCAATAGGTGCATTTTAATTCTCAATTAAGAAAGCTTAAGTTCAGGTATAGATACACAAAGTTTTCAACAATGAAAGTTATGATCAAGTGGAAGCGATAGGCAAATAGAAGGGAATACGTCACCCCTGCAAGAGCGTTTGAAGATACAAATTCTAAAGCTGTTATAGGTAAAAACACATATTTGTGCACAAAAGTTTTCTTCTTCAAAATTAGGAACAAACTGCGTACAACCATAGTGTGGGGCAACGTTTAAAAAATATAAAATATATATATATATATATATATACGCTAGTAACTTTGAAGGTTTTTATTCCTTCGAAGAGATCAAAAGAAATCTGTTTGAAAATATGAGACCAAAAAGTGGCTCAAGCGATTATAAACAAAATGATTGCATGTAGACTGAATAAGTCTACAATTCTACATACAATCATTTGTTGATGACCGTGACACAAAGTTTTATTAACTGTACGAAGCATATGTGGGTGTAAACATAGAAAAGAGATCATCACATATTATGCTGGTAGTCCAAGCCCTCGACAAGGTCGGTAGGGGTGACGTCATTATTATTATGATGACGCAGGACATGTGGGTCGGTGAGCCTATACAGAGTGCGGGAAGTTGAGCCATGTCGGCTGTAATTGATTAAGTGGTAGACAAATGCATGCGCTGAGCACACCCCAGTAATGCCAGTGAAACGGACGTATCCGGTGATAGTTTAAAAATATATTTTTATGCATACATGCAAAACAAACACTGTGTAAGCTAGTTTTTGCCAAGTCAAATCAGCCCCTTTTCGTATCAGAAACGGGTTGCATTTGCAAGCTACGGCTGACGGTTGAGACTGTTAAGACCAAGTGGAAGGAATAGGGATGATCTTTGTCCAGCAGGTTGTTAAATGCAAGACAATGAGCCCGTTAAATTGCAAACTGCATCGTTCATCGAAACGTGAAGGTTTACGAACGGTCGATAAGTACTTCGCACTAGTTAGCCCAGGTTTGCTATCCGTTGTATCGACGGCTGTCTTAGTAATGTGAATGCTTTGAGCTTTGCAGTGGAATCGGAAAATTAAGAATTCTTTGAATTGAAGCATCCTTATTATGTATGCGACAAACAGTCCGTATATTGGATATGTTTAAGTGACTCATTAAAGTAGGACAAGGGTCCTTATAAGACTGAAGACAGGTTAGCAATGAGTAATCAGGCAGATATCGGTGCAGGTAGACGATAATAATATGTATTTCTTGTCATTCGTTCGAGTAGAATTAAATGGGAAAATAAACTTTTCTATTAAAGCTAAGAAAGCCGAAGAAAGTGAATTGATAATGACACCATGTAGGCAAAGCTACAAAAGATGATTAATGTAAAGACAGACTAATGACTTGAAAGATAAGCCATGACCTCCAACCGACCTCTATACTGGACCTCTATTAAACAATTGCAAAGTAGGTACTCATTGGAACGCCACTTGCGGACATAGAGGAGGTTCCAAGATTAGGTTTCAAAACCAAACGAGAAAATTTGACATTCTGTGGTAACTTGATGTGCTGGCCACCGTACCTAACAGTGTAGATAAAATCCAGTTTCTTTTGTAAAAAACGCGTCACAAAACTCACAAATGAATACATATTTTGTGTGACGAATACTACGAATCTTGCGTGATAAAACTCACTATCGCTGCACGGAAAACTTTTATTTGTTAGCTTTAAACGTTTCCATCATTTTGATTTTTATTTGCGGAACCGATATTCCAACCAATTACTCAGATTATTCATGAATCTTTTGAATCGCTGAGCTCTTCACTTCAAAACAAAACTGTTCTTCGTGTGTTTGGTATATTCAAGCACCAGTTTTGACATTGGCGAACTTGACCGGTCATCGGACATAAACATTGATGCAATCGTTGACTAATGATGACGGAAGCTCGCCTACTTAAATACCATGTTACCAAATACAGAACATACGTCGCAGTCGGACCATCCGCAAAATCAAATTCATATTGATTCAGTAAACCGCTTCCGAGTCCGACACTAAAGTCAACCAACGGTACTTCCATATAAGAAAACTATTTACAATAGAAATTAATTTATATGGCGAGTGACACTATTTGTTATGGCCAAATATAGGTTCCAATATATGGTAGTGTGAATATTGAAGTACACTTCTTGGAGCCAGTGACTGCACTTGGTGAACTAAGTTCATTTAGTAACATATTCGTTTGGATGATACACTGGCCGGGACTCTACAGATTTTTGAACAACTAAAGAAGAAAACGAATAGATTGATAAGTAATTTTCACTGTATTAACAGTTACTAGAATGCGCAGTAGTACCTACATAGTAAACAAGATAGGAAGCATGCCATTAAGGTTCTACATTATACATGACTTAACCACAATTGACACAATAAAATGTAATTTGAGCAGACATAAAAACTCTCATTACACAGAATACTGATACAACATAAGAATGTATACTTCATTTAGAGCAAAAGAAAAAATGTGTCTACTTAACAACAAGAAAGAACAGGGAAATTAGAAAAATCTATATTAATTAGATCCAAACATATCGAAAAACGAAAGCAAAAACTTAGGGCATTTCTTGTAATTTCAAGTGTTGTCGCCGATTTTTGTATTTGCGATGTCGACCTCACTCAGATGAGTGTCGGCCCTTAGAAATACTAATCAAGAAAATCATGTACGAAGGAGAACATTTCGAGTGCCCGTAGGTTTATCATAGATAACAATGACTAACATACATACATAGGTTGATTATTGAAGAACGTTCAAATCATGTTTGCACTGTAAAACAGATGAATGACCAACTTGATTCAACTCAGTGCAAAGAAAGTTACATCCAGGTATATAATCAAAGATTATAGCAGTAAAGAAAGTTGCATTTAGGTCGTGCGAAACTGCAAAAAGAAATAAGAGGAAGCAAAACAGTTTGAAAAACAAGACCATGATGAGAACAAATCTATCAGCTATAACCAAAGCGCAACAAGCGGAAAGTATTCAACCCAAGTGCGAAGCTGCGGCTGCGGAGATCTTTGTAAAAACTGTTAATCGGCGGCCGCGGGTCGGACCGCTCCACCGACCTGAAATAGAAACACGAAATGATCTTTTCAAGTACATCAGGGTGTCTTAAATTATCGATGTTGATAACCTTTAGTGGTCATTCGGCACTTGATACAGAGTTCATAGCCTTCTTATAACTGCATCCACATTGCCAATTTTATGCTTACTTATCTCGAAGTAAATTCAGTCGGTTGTTTTATGGCTAAGTCTTGAACGCCTTTAGGATGTAGTCATGAAATTAACCCTTTGTTATGTCTCTTACATAAGAATTACCTATGTATAAGTACATTGTAGACATAAGGAAGAAAGCGAAACGAAAAGAAAAAGAAACGCGTCTTGTTTTTAGGGCGAAGCAAATTAGGCACAAAGTTGACAAAAAGCGTCGTTCAACGGACCGACTGGCTGTTGTAACGCGCGTCCAAATTGAAATGTTATGTGCGGAACGGAAGACTTTTTACTGTTTAGTTGGTCAAGTACCGGATGTGTGGTAATACTGCCTGAGATTACTGCCAATTCTCCACACTTATTTTGACCACATATCTGTGGGTGCATCGACATTCTGATACGTATCATCTTCTTCCATGAGAGAATTGGTCACGATCGTCCGTAAGCAATCTTTATGGTGATGCATACTTGAACATTGTACGTGGTACACAATTTGGATTTCTTTGTACGTATATCTATGCATATTTGTGTTTGATCGTCAAGTCTCAGTTGGAGTTTGTAATAAAAAGTAAACAAGTTCTTGATGAGACTAGTTAAAATTCATAAGAGCTCAAGGAACCGTTACCCCGATGAGAGTAATCTGGTATTTCACAGAAACCTGTTTAGTTAGGCAATATTATGTTTATTTGTTATATAAAACAACATTAAGGATTATAGTTATTTTTTTCGAATAAGGAATTAGCTGATTAAAATGTGAGCATGATGTCATTAAGTCATAATTAAACCCATGGCGATGTTATTTTAGAAGAAATAATTACCAAATATGATCATATTATGACTTTTTTTTTACCACAATACAAGAAAAGTCATAATTTCCGGAAATACACTTGATCGATACAGTGTATAAAGGATCGGTATAGTAAAACCATGGTGATAAGTACAAGTATTATGGCGGGTCAGGTCGGTTGCATCACGTCCAAGGCAGACAAGTTGCAGGTGACAATGTAAAACTTACGTTGCGCCTACGCACTGTCTGCTTTTAGTGTCTACGGACAAACGATCGATTCATTCATTTATAAATTGTAAAAAACCGGCCAAGTGCGTGTCGGACCACGCACAATGAAGGGTTCCGTAGTTGGGATTAATTTATCCCAAGAACAAAATATTGTAGTTGACAAATATGTTCTCCGTACGGAACCCTAAAAATTCTTGCATATTGTATCAACTATCAGACTAAATAATTAAAATTTAACCACAGCCTATTACCTAATTATAACAAGAATAATTAAGTTAATTAGCTATTTCATCACAAAGTAATAAAAGTCGACCTTTTCAATAATTATTATTTAATATTTTTTTTAATTAAAGTCCCACTTTACATTACACCAAAAGGCTTAGAAATGATTTTAATATTTCCATGCATATTAAGTAGATTCGTAGGCGTAAATGATTTCATGTACATTAAATAGATATTCCTTGCATCACCGATTCCACACTAACCGCAATATAAATGTATACCTACAACTTGACCATAATACATTTAGATCTCTTAAACTGTTTAATATTGGATCACGTATTCGATTTAGAGACGCCATTCAATTTAAAAATTATATTTAATCTAAAAGCTCGTGATTTCTTCTTCTGTAAGTACTTACTTATATGTATAATCTACATTTAGATACCCTTGCACTTAAATCCAGAAGTATCTATCTGACTTTTAATAAAAACACTATGTGTTATCAACAGATAGATGTTTTAAATCCAAGGTTATTATCGATGCGTGCCAAAATTAATTATTGGAGTTGTGACGATGCTTGGCAGCCTATGTCCAGCAGCAGATGTTTTTCGGTATAATGATAATTTGATGGAGATGGAGGTAGTTTGAGCGTTTAGTTACACGACTGCCCAAAAAAAGGAGTGAGCAGTCGGGGGACAGTACCTCAAGCTATATAATGTTAAGTTTGTTCTTGGGATGAACACTGACCGACCCAGACGACCCCCGAAATCCCCGACTAAATAGTCCTCCCCGACCCTTGCCCGTAAGCGAAGCGTCAGCACGCGCTATAGCTGAGCCTGTAGCTTTAAACTCCCCCGATAATAATCATAACCCTGATTTAATCCAGAAAAAAAAAATATTGGGATGAATTCATCCCAACTATACGGAACCCTTCATTGTACGCGGTCCAACACGCATTTGGCCGGTTTTTTTTAAATTTATTATACCGTACTCAACAATACTTGAAATTAATGCAAGCGGAAACTAAGTACAGTTGCCAGTACATCAAGCTATGTACACGAAACTTTCAAATTACTCCAAACGGTTTTAAACTTTAACATGTTGATGATTAAGTTCAAAATCGATAGAGAAAATTTGACAGTTTGTGGTAACTTGATGTGCTGGCCACCACACCTAAAATCAAAACGAATAAATCCAGTAACGCGTGCGCAGCGTTTTATCGTCGTTTTTTTAAAACAGTAATTTTCTCCATAAACTAAGGCGTGCCCGGCAATTAGACCGAAGCGCTCGCCACCGCGCACAGGTAGCGTGCAGATAAAACATATAACTAAAACTATTTCATTGAGAAACAACGGATACGCCTAATTGCCAACACCATTAAAGGTAACTTTTTGTAGTTTAGAATAACTTTCTTATGAGTTCATTTTGGGTGCTTGGAAGGGATAACTTTTAGTCAAATGAAGTTGGTTTCTTTCAAGACCTGTCTTTAGTAAGATCATAATTATTATGAACAAGACCGAGAAATATGTACCCATAATCTAACTGTACTGTTTGGTTTCAATTTTGATATGAATTCTATTCATATAGCGGAAATTAGAGTTCTATCATGATGCGTTTCATGGTCAATATGTATAGGTAACGGTCAATTTTATAATAAATCATCTACATCAGACCGTACATTATTTTTCTCTGACTTCTACCGTGGGAAAATCAGCTCGTTAGCCGATGCGCTGTAAACCGGTAGAGTTAGCAAAACCATCAAACTCATATGCATTCTGTACAAACTATTCGTGTTGTGCGCCTTTGGAATTCTCGTCCTCACTCCATACGGGATAGTTCTTCGTTTATCGTTATAGGTTTTCAGGAAAAGATTTAGGGAACATTTCCTGTCAACATTATGTTGTCTATGTAGGATTTTATATTTTATTGTTATGTGTTATGTTTATGTATTCTGTGCTGTACACATATTTATTTAGTTTATATTTAGAAATTATTATTTAACAAAGCTGAAATGTCACGTTAGCTAGGCCCACACCGGACGATCCAAGAGTGATCCTCTATTCGAGACAGAAGAGTAGGAGAGAAAGAGAGAGTGAGGGAAATAAAGAGTGAGATATGAAAAAGGTAGTAGAGAGAGTGAGAGTAGAGAGAGATGGAGAGAGAGAGAGATAGAGAGAGAGAAAGAGACATGGAGAGAGAGAAAGAGAAAGAGAGAGAGGGAGAAAAAGAGATAGAGACAGAGAAAGAGAAAAGAGAGTGAGAGAGACAGAGAAAGAGAAAAGATAGTGAGAGAGACAGAGAAAGAGAAAATGGGAGTGAGAGAGAGAGAAAGAGAAAATGGGAGTGAGTGAGAGAGACAGAGAAAGAGAAAAAGAGCGAGAGACTGATAAAGAGAAAAAGAGTTAGAGAGATAAAGAGAGAGAGAGAGAGAAAAGATAGAGTGAGATAGAGTGAGAGAGAGAAAGAGAGAGTGCGGAGTAATAATAATAATAATTTATTTAAAAATAAAGTTTTTCGATATTGTGATTTGTGCACTTATTTAAAAAATTCAAATGCTGTCGCACTGAGGTTTGCTATCAGAAAACCCAATTCTGGATTAAGCTCGCCTTTGTTCGAGTTCCTTGTAATTATGTGTACAATACAGAATAAGAACCCTGTTTTTACGGAAATGTTAAATACAAAGATCGTGGAGCACAAAATGTTTACAGAGGTATACTCATATCTACAATTTAAATGGAACAATATTCGTGGATGTATGACCTCAACAGAGCGCTTACATTAGCACAAGAATCACACCGACATTTAACACAAATACTTTCCAATCTCCATATGCAAAGCATCCGATGGGGGTTATTGATAAATAAATGTGAGTAAGTGATTATAGACGTTGTATTGACGTTCTTACTCAAGGCTTACGTACAGTACGGTCGAAATATCTTGGCGAGTCTGAACATAGGCACTACGAATTTTAGCGCATGTTCTCACACTCACACTCGGTACATGTCACCATTTGGATCCTAAAAAATGTTATTGCGCAGCCTTCTGCGCGAAATACGGACTCGCCAAGATATTTCCGCCGTAACGTTGGTGTTTTGGACAAGTCTACATGGAATTTTAAAATCAAGTTAGTTTTGATTGTGTTCTTTGCCTTTTCCAGTAATATTAGAAGACTGATTGTAGTTTGCTGTATTTTACGTTTTCAATAAAATACAGGGGGATATATTATCATAGTTGCTTCTTTTGACATCCATGAGTATGCCTGGCGGGATATGTAACATTTTTGTCTAAATAAATCTTGATATAAAGAACGGTGTGATTAAAGTGAATATTTATTCACTATTACGGAAACAGACACTGGTGCCGATTTTCCTTTACACCGAACTAAACTATCACTAAAATTCCTTACTATGAGCTGCAAAAAAAATCTCTAAATTTAAAAACAATTTGACACAACTAAAATCGAATTTGACAATCGCGACTCCTCGTGGTATTTTTTTCTTTTGGCTTCGCAACGTGGTAGTTGTTTGCCCTACCCCGTGATTTTTTTTAGAGCCGTAGGCGCGCAGGGAGCAGCCTCGACGTGTTTTATATGGAATTTTTCACTTTTTGTATGGAAAATATGAAAAATCAATACCTATTTATGCGTTTTATAAAGGGGGTCGAAATTTTCATTATTTTTGCGATAAGACACACTATTTTCGAGATTTCTATCTCGAAAATAGTGTGTCTTACTGTACAGTACTACAGTACTGTATCTTTTTTTTCTTATCTTTTGCTTCTGCAAAAGATAAGAAAAAAAAGATACAGTACTGTTTTTGCACCTGAAGTGGGTGTGAATTTTAGTGTGGTGTTGGTGTGAATTTTAGTTCATGACAACTTGTCATTTTAGTGCTGTCAAACTAAAATATAGTTAAGTTGTCACTTTAATCAATTTCAGAATGGGAAATCGTCGTTTGACAGGAATAAACAAAATTTTGGTGATTTTTAGTCTAGTATAGAGAATTTTGTGACAAGAGAATCGGTTCCAATGAATGAGAAAGGTGGTGTCGCATCTGAGATAAAAGCATGTTACCGAGATGATCTATACTCCATTTGAAATAACGTTAGACATTTAAGTAAACCTTTTTTACAGTTTGTTCAACCGATTTTGACTTCTTCTAATTGACAGTTTAAAAGTTTTGACAAACATGCCTAGTTGCTTACATTATGTGTTACCTACTTGTGATAAAGAATAACGCAATAATATCCATAATTTTCTATTTAAAAGTATAGATGACACATGCCTTGTATGTGTAACATTGCATTGCACTGTCACTCGCACACTTTAAAAATTGTATTTATAAAAATCCTTTTAAATTTCGCATAGCTTTTAGTAGTTAATAGTTTTTAGTTGTTATATTCACACATTTAGTTTGTCACACGGAATTTCACAAAACGCAATAGTTAATCTATAATAGACAGGGTTGATGACAAAAAAAATTTTTTTTGTCCTTCGTGTAGATTATTAAAAAATATTGGACACGTATTTTTCTTTTTTTACGTAATCAAAACATTACGGCGATACATTGAGTTCAAATGTGGCATGACGTCACTTCTCATTAGATTTTATACTGAGCTGCGATGTAACGAGCCCCCACTCCCCAAGTGTGTTAGTGTGTTTTATCTAAGTCATTTTTTATTAATATGATAAAGCAAAAAATACGTGT
This sequence comes from Dryobota labecula, assembly GCA_947523025.1. NCBI lineage: Eukaryota > Metazoa > Arthropoda > Insecta > Lepidoptera > Noctuidae > Dryobota > Dryobota labecula. The sequence continues at coordinate 17,697,435 of OX383287.1, read as the reverse complement.
CTATTTTTTTTTTATTATCTGATTGACGGACAAAACAGTTTTTTTTTTTACCCAGGCATCATCCCTATTCTGCCGCGGTAACGAAGAATGCAATAACTCGATTTTGAACGATTTTGAGTTATATATTCGTTGAGTTATATATTTGGAGTCAGCGAATCGAAATCCATTAACTCTCTCTAAGCAACTTTTTATTTATCCTTCAGGAACTCGATTTTTCAGTAAGCAAGATGCAATAACGGAAACTTCATAACAAATTCAATAATCAAAAATACAGTCTTCGGAAGCGGCAAAATCGAGTTATTGCATTTTTCGTTAGTGCGGCAGAATTGTTTGCTAAGTTTGCTTGTACCTTGCTCAAACTATTTTCATTGTTGGATTAGTTTGTGGATAACGATGCTGGTTGCGTAATTACTTAAGTGTTTTATAAAATATCTGTACCTAAATGTTAAGCATTATTGCGCAATTGTTTGTTGAATAAATAAAATAAAATAAAACATTATTTAAAGAGCCTTATTATTTTATTGTTATTTTATTACAGATGATAAAGGTTGTTGTTGTGGTCAGTATTCCACAAATAAGGGCCAAACATACCTAATTTAAATAACGTAAAATCCATAACAAACAACCACATTTTGTAACTTATCTTTAATATGCATTCATATGGCAAATTAAACGTGACCGTTTAGTCAAACAACACAAGAAATGTTGATGCCTATATATGTAATTATTAAATTTATTTTAATGGTAAATGTAGAGTGCAAGTCAAACTCCATTAAAGTTTAAACAATAAGAAAGGTCATCTGTACTTTATGCAATGGGGCACGCTCATGGCGATTTCTTTTCATGAATAATAAATGCCAAGGATTTTCGAAGGGTGTGCTTGGATTTCGACAAATAAAAGAGGCAAAGGGCACGGTAGATGTTATCTCAAACTGAGCTCATGGCTTATGTTAGCTAAAGAGGCTGGCTTATCAAATTGGGTAGCTTTTAATCCTATGATAACATCACATAGCAATTATTTCGCAATGTTCATTAAGAAAAACAACGAAACTATAAAGCGGTACGTTGAGGAACAGTACAAAAATACAATACTGTTTAAAATATCCAAACGAAATTGTTTAACGAGCGACGCCGGCAGTGCTGGCACATTTATCGATCAATCAATAGCTCACTGAGCCATCGGCTATTCGCCTCCGAACAGGTGATCCCGATGTGGAACACAATAGCAAACCTCGTTTGTGCCCAAAAGCGACGAGCATGAAAGCCGTGATATATTGTATAGTTCAATGTTGTAATATATAGCCGGCGAACATGTGGAGTATCTCATAGTCGTTCCGATGGGCGCTCACACCTATTGTTTGGTGAAAACGCTTTGTTAGTTTCATCTTTATTTTGGACTTGCGATGCGGCAAATGATTCCGTTAAAACGTGTGACTCAAATAGCAAGATTTTCACGAATTTAAAGTTTACGTTTACATTCGGTGTTTACGTTGGTGCAGTTTTGATGTTTTCCTATTTTACTACTAATACATTGCTTGAAAATTATAACATAAACACTTAAAACACTGCATTCCATAATTTATTTACAATGTGAAATAGCTTAGAATTGGATGAAGCCGCCTTATATCGTTTTTTTTAAGTACACAGAAGCCCTGTTCTCTAATAGGATTATAATATGAGCAATGCCCAAGGCGAGATTTAGTCATGGTGTATTCAGAGCAAATCCGAAGATAAATATTGTCCCAAGCAGTCAGACAAGCGTAACAAATACAGATGTTAGTTAGCGGCTTTATGTATCTCTTTGTCACGATTTAAACATTTAATAGAAAAATGGTAAGCGGATTAAGTTTCCAATAAAATTACCGAATCACGAAAGTCAAACAAACGAATCAATAGTGTGTATAGGTAGAGTAAATAAGCTAACATGCGGGTGCTCAGTATGTAAATTGACAAACAACAAAAGCACACAAAGTATTGTACTTACTCGAACTTCATTGGTTCATTAATGCTCCAAAAATCAATTATGCAGCAATAAAATTCACAAATTGGGAACTTACAGCATTGAGATGGATACTTTCAAAATTACCATCTATGCGTTCCATACAAGGTGCTTTTTTGAAGAACGCTGAGGCTAAGTTTTACAATCAACTATAACATAATAGACAGCGCAAATCAATCCAATTACTCGTTTGTAGAGGCATGGGCATGCTGCACGCGCGCAGCATTAATTTTATGGTTATGAGAGAAATTCGGAATAATTGCCCCTTCATTATGGTGGCCAGTCAGGTAAACTCGACTGATTTTGGTACAAAGTAGCTGATTTAAAACTATGACAGGCACCTCAATATACTTTTATACTCGTAGCTTACAACAAAAACAATAAATAAATCTCCGTGTAAACTAATAAAACATGTTCAATAAAGGCAACAAACAACAAATTAAAGGAGTAGGTTACAATGTTATATTTAATTAATGAGAATTCTTAAAATAGGGCACGACTCACTTAAATGGATTGATTTGTAGTTAACGGAACATACGAGGCAACGATTATCACGTTTTCACAAAAAGAGTTTGTGGATGCACTTAGCGTAGTTTATCAAATAAACGCGCAAATTTAGGGTATCTTCATCGATTTACACTTCCACATCTTAGGAAAAGGTTTAAAGCTTAAACAAGCTCGTGAAAGTTGGCCAGATGTTCAATGACCAATCCATTTCAATTGAACCAATTGTCCTTAACTAGTAGTTTTGGAGTACTAGTACTACACATGAGTTTCATAACAATTTACTTCAATGAGAAAATTGTGGTGAGTGATAAAAACAATTATTTTACGTTTCAGATGCCAGTGTTGTGGGCGACATGACGCGGGACACTTACGAGATGAAGCCCAACCGGCTGTCACGCGGGAGCTCCCTCTTCGGCGCGGACCCTCAAGTCCAGCTGAGGACGGCTCTACAAACCAATGATTTTCCCACATTTAAAAAGCTTGTTAGCTATGGTTCAGTCAATCTTGAACATGTATATCCATATCCAGATTACAAGACATGCCTTGAGATCGCAGTGTCCGAACCAAATAAACAAGAATTCGTCAAGCTTTTACTACAGCATGAAGTGGAAGTCAATAAGGTGAATGAAAAACATGGCGCTGCTCCTATACACTTCGCAGTTGAAAATGGAATCATCGAAGCATTAGCAGTGTTGCTAGAAGACGACAGGATTGACGTGAACATTAAAAGCAAAGGTAACACGGCTTTATTAATAGCCATAAAAAAAATAGAAGATTTGGATGACGACAGAGATAGTAATTTGTCCACCTATGAGGAAATGGCTGAAATGCTCCTAAAAGCGGGTTGCAATGCTAATAGTCCCGATTTAAAGGGCATAACTCCTGTTTATTCTGCTGCAAAACAAGGTCTGGAAAGAATTGTAACTTTGATATTAGATAACGCTAAGGAACCTATTAATTTGGACACGTACAAAGATTTTAGAGGTAGAACGGCGCGTTATTATGTTAAAGAAGCATTCCCGCATCTATTGGCTAAGTTCGAAACTGAAGACCTAAAACCAGAAATAATTGACGTCGATAAATTATTTTCGTATCTTAGCAGACATGAAGAAGATAATTTTATCCGCGACTTCACCAAACTCGTTAAGAAAAATGATCATCGTCCAGCTTTGGCAGCTAACAATGGCATGAATACTATGCTGCAGATGGCTACTGAAAACGGATTACACAGAGTAGTAGAAACTTTACTGTTGTCCGGGGCAGATCCAAACGCTACATTTTCAGGTAATACAAACAGACCTATAGCAATCGCTTGCCAAAATGGGTACCCAAAAATACTTAGAATGTTTGTGAACAATGAATCTACTCTATTTGACCCAGTGAATTGTGAATCTCTTCTCCAAATAACTGTGAAAGGTATGCGGTCTTATTCCAAAACACCAAAAGCAAATTTCAATGAGTGTTTGGAATTATTACTAAAGCATCCCCAAATTAACATTAACCACTCTGATGTTAAAGACAACACTGCTTTGCACTACGCTGCTAGGAATGGTGACCAAGAAACTGTTTTAGAGTTATTAAGGAACGGAGCCTGTGTGGGCCTTCGTAACAAATTTAATGAACCACCTTTAGCAGATATTAATGCTAAAACATTGGAAACATATTTGGACGAATGTATAACGACTAATGGCGAACGAACAAGTGACGACGATTACGAGATTCACGTGAAATATAGCTTTCTTGCTTATCCGAACAATTCGCTTGAAAACGCTTTTCAAACGAAAATGGATAATTCTATCAAAAACGAAAAGGAATTAGATTCCTTTTTAGCGCCCGAAACAGACGCTTTATTATACATGACAAGAAACGAAGAATTGCGACCACTTTTAAAACATCCAGTCATCACCAGTTTCTTGTATTTAAAGTGGCAAAGAATAAGTTGTCTCTTCTACGCAAACATAACATTTTATTCACTGCTTTGGCTGTGCTTGATCCTTTACATAATATTGGGATACGTAGAAGAGAAGAAACCACCAGGCTCAATAGAAGCATTGAATATTGTTACTCATGCTGGTGCGGTAATTGGGTTAATCCTATTAATATTTCGAGAGTTGTTTCAATTCCTTGTGTCACCGACACGATATTTACAAAGTTTGGAGAATTGGATGGAAATCATATTGATATTTGTTACCGCGCTGATAGTAAGTAATGATTCTGCGGAAGAGTCTACTAAACAACAATTGTCCGCAGTCGCCATATTACTATCATCCGCTGAATTAGTTCTACTCATTGGCCAGTTCCCTACTTTATCAACGAATATTGTTATGTTGAAAACTGTCTCATGGAATTTCTTTAAATTCTTGCTCTGGTATTGTATCTTAATAATAGCGTTTGCATTGAGCTTTTACACATTGTTTCGGCAAGAAGATCAAGACGAAGAACAGAAAGAACCCAACCCTAACAAAGTAGAAAAAGAGGGGGAAGAAGATGAAGACTTCTTCGAGAATCCAGGCAGTTCGTTATTTAAAACGATAGTCATGTTGACAGGAGAATTCGACGCCGGATCAATTAAGTTCAGTACATTCCCAGTTACGAGTCACTTAATATTTATGGTATTTGTTTTTATGGTTCCCATCGTACTATTTAATTTACTTAACGGTTTAGCTGTAAGCGATACACAAGAAATCCGAGCTGATGCAGAACTCGTGGGGCATATATCCAGAGTAAAGCTAATATCATACTTCGAGAGCGTACTGATCGGTAACGCTAGATCTTATTCCCGACCGAGTACTTGCTGGTCATGGCTGCCCACTAGTTTTGAAAAACTTAATATCATAAAGCCTAAAATGTTTTGCATAAGACCTTTTGCAAAGCGTATTAGTCTGTTCCCACACTTTCTGCCGAAATACAGGATAATTGTGAAACCAAATCAGGAAAACAAGATCGAAATCCCTCACGCAGAGCCATTTGAGAAAATCGGGGATGATTATGAAGACATAGAAGGCGGCATGGGCACTTGTTGTTTCGAACGCTGTCAAAACTACAGATTAGAACACAAAATAGTTAAGAATGCAAAAATTGTTGTTAGCAAGAAGACAAACGTAACGGAATTTCACGAAATAAAGGATCAGCTATCGAAATACGAAAAGAAAATAGATAGTCTCGAAAGCACGATGAAGAAGGTGTTACAGGCTTTGGAATACCGTAACTAATATATTCTAAACAATATAAATGTTATAACATTTTATTTTAAGGCTTTTAACATATAATTGTCTATGTCTGCTTTGTTTTATGTATGATTATCTTACATAATGTTATCGTAATCTTTAAGTACAGTTTCAACTCTAGAGGCATTTATGTGAGAGAGGGGTAAATACGACACTGTTCGCGTCCACTGTTAATTTTTATATGTGAATCTAATTTTATTAATTTAAAAATATTCCAATAAATTCCTTTTTAAATTAGACTATAGTTTTTGTTTGTGATTCAAATTCCCATCATTTAGCAAATATAATTTCGAACCGTTTAACTTCTCAAGACTTATTATACTTGTGGCGGCATCTAAAACGCCAGATGCGAACTACGCATCACACTGACGTCACGCAAAATCCTGTCATATCGCACACCTAGATCTAAACTGAGACAACTCAAAAAAGGTCATTTTTCAGGAGACGATAAAAACGTATATCTGCGTTTTTTGTTAGGGAAGTTACACAATTTAATTTGATTCTAGATAATAAATAGATTGTAAAATGTCACTGTATACAAACTGGGGCTAAAATTCAATCCTTTTTATCGATAATCACTGTTTTTCGTGTTGTTACACTTTAGGGTGGTGACTATGTATAAAAAATAAACTCCATTTAGACTTGAAACAGTTTTATTGAATAATTTTGAGTTGTACTTATATTAGTACAAAAATTTTGTAAACAATTACTCAAACAAAAGTGTACTAAACAAGTGGTACAACATAAATTAATAATGAAACATTAATAAAAACCATACATTAAAAGTTATACATTAATGTACAGTTACTACCAATGAAAAAAGGAATCTCCAAAGTTAAAAGGAAGCAAAATACTGAGATATTTTTCTCTCATAATCAAAAATGACTTTAATCTTAAACAGATAAATAAAAATAAAACTTTCATGTAATGCGATGCTATCACAAAATCAGTCTCAAAATCTTAAAATGTAAATTTTAAAAAATTTAGCCTAATATTAATTAAATAATAAATGTTTATTTGGCTGATCATTACTAACTTCATTGACAACATGACTCTGAGACTGTGCAATAGTATCAGTTACATCCCTGTATTCAGTATCAACAACGTTTTGAGTTTGAGGCTGTCCAGCAGTATCAGTAGCAGCCGTGGTTTCAATTTCAAAAACTTCTTGGCTCTGAGGCTGTGCTACAGTGTGAGTAATTGCCCTGGTTTCAGTTTCAGAATCAGAACTACTGCTACTAGAACTATCGCTAGAATTCGAAGAGTTTGATGACGTATTTTCACTTGAAGAAGATGAAGAAGGAATTTCTTTACGGGATAAAGTCTTCTTTTGATGAACATAACTTGGATCATTATCAGAGTCCTCTACGAAACTTTCTTCACTTGGCGATATACTAAAATCACTTTCAATATGTCTGCTATGGCCTGGTTTAGTTATCACACATGTGTTCATTGGAATATTTTCTTTTCTTTTTTATACTTCTACATTTACAGTAGTAGTTAAGTCTTATTTATTAGCTGTTAATGGGTTCTCTTTATATCTTTCATTGATAATATTGACAAGAAAACGGCCTCGCTTCATTTTTCTCTGAAATAGAAAAAGCAGTTATTGTAAATTATAACTATCCAGCAATAGTGAGTTAACTCAAAAAAATCTTTAAATACAAAACAGTAAATAGTGTTATTAAAAACAGTGTATTGGAAACAGTCAATTTATAATACCGTGAACGATTTTTATGCAATGCATGTAAAATATCACACTATGTATTGAAAAAACATTAAAATAAATTTGTTTCAACAATAGTAGGATAACTAGAAATTTACATGTTGATCCATCAAAACAAAGTCAAATCAAAATAGTTACTAAATATTTACGTACCTTATCAAACAAAACTGGAACAAGTCAAAATATCCTTATGTAATATGGCAGAACAATTCACCAACACCGTAACAACTTGAATTAACCTCATGTATACGTTTCGTCAAAACTGTAACAATTCGAAATATCCGCGTTTTCGTTCTTGTTAATACGTGCACTCCTTATAACTAGTGAAGGTCAACTGACAATAGACTTGTTTAGGTGGGAGTGGGTGACAGACGTTGATTCAACAAAAGAAAGTTAACGCCATCTAGCGATTAATTTTATAAGCATTTATTGAACCTGTTATGTTGGATAGTTGCGTATGATCACCAAACATTCGAATACAAACTTAACTCAAAATTAACGATTTTTGAGTTGTCTCAGTTTAGATCTAGGTGTGCGATATATACGTCCCGTATTCCCGACATCAACCGTCTGGCCCACCAGACACAACTCCCTTTTCTATAGATGAGTGAACTTTACACCCTGTTCCTCATACCGCTATATATTTATCCCTAAGGAATTTCTAGTGCAATATAGTACACCTCCGCCTAATCTTTCAGGAAATACTAGTCTGAATTTATGCATAAGTATATTATAGAATGTGCTTTATAATGACAGTAACTATCAGTTCATACAGTTATGACCTTTGACTATGTTTGCTGATGATAGCACCATAATGATCCCTTGTAAAAATGCAATTACATATGTAAATGACATAAATAATTCTCTTGACTATATTATTAAAAGGACAAAAATAATAAGACAAAGATAATGCACTTTAGACAACGTAAGCCCGACGTAACTAATTTTCACATACATTACAACAATGACAATATTGACGAAGTAATACTTTTATGAGATTAACTTAAATTGGAAAGCACATATAGATTACATATTGTGTAAAAAATTAAGTTAATCTGCATAAAACATATTATGTTTTATACAGCGTGGAGACCACAACACGACAATAAATGAAACTGCGTATATCTAATAACGTTCCCATTTCGTATACAAAAATTCAACCAAATAATTATATCTAATAGTTTAGTAACTATTTCTAGTTAAATATTGGCAAAACCCATAGTCGGCCCATCACTCCCAAGCAGTGACCATTTCGGTTACCCATTGAAAGGGTTTTCGTTAGGGTTTCTCTAAGCAGTTATTCAAAAACCCATACGATTTGGGTAACCCTTTTGAACGGCTTAATATAAACCATTAAAGTTTTGGTTACCCATTGAAAATTTTAAAGGGTTTTCGATAGGGTTCTTATAAGCAGTTATTCAAAAACCCATACGGTGTGGGTAACCCTTTTGAACGGCTTAATTTAAGCCATTCAAAAGGGTGACACTTTCAACTCTCATAAAAACGATAACAGCGTAACATTCCGACTCCGAGCAATGTAATATGATCTCTTGGTGATGGGCATAGGTTGCAAAATGGACAAGCACGCGTTATGCGGCCGCGGCGCGGGCGGCGCCTTTGTGGCTATTTACTGAGCGGGTTGTAAACAGGGATCTATAATCATTCTTGCATGTAAGATAGAGTTCATTTTAGCATTGCTGGCTGTATATCAAAATTACTATTATGATTTTTTCATGTCTGTACTTGTTTCTTAGTATTTTATTGCAGGGACCGTAAAATTGTCATTTTTGCCGTTTGATTTTTTTGAACCCGGTCGTCTTTTGCTATATAATTAGTCAGTGCGAATGAATTTTGAACAATTTATAAAATGCCAAAACCGAAACGACATGCTGTACGTACACCGCTATTATTTATATGATGCATCCAAATAATACAAATGTAATTTATGTGGACATTTCTTAAAGGTAAGCTGATACCTACCTACATAATTATCACTACATATTATAAAACAAAGTCCTCCGCCGCGTCTGTCTGTCTGTTTGTTCCCGATAAACTCAAAAACTACTGTACCGATTTTCATGCTGTTTTCACCAATGGATAGCGTGGTTCTCGAGGAAGGTTTTAGTACCTACTTATATAACTTACTTTTAGCGAACATGTACATAAGCTAGCTTAGAATAAAAGTTAGGTGTGGCAACTCGTAATTTAAGATTCAAATTGAAAAGGGATTAGTTGTAGTTCACTCGCCGATCGCTACCGTCACAGCCAGCACACCGCTCGTTCGCTGTTTGGCTCGTGCGTATTGTGTTCACGGTTGGTTCTAATCTAACTTATCCTACAAACACAGTGTAAGAAAGCATACCGTGATGTGTGCTTAAAAGCCACCGCCCGCCGAAAGGCAAATTATAGATGCAAGCTGCAAAACAAATTTACGTGACAACGGCCGAACGGACCGAAATGAAATATTATAGATGTACAGGTAACGCCTAAAGGCTCCTACAAACAGGCGCGACACGCGTCGCGACACAAAGGCACTGCTTGTCGCACGGCGAGTGTTGCTCGACATCCACGCGGACGAAGGCGCGGGCACTGCTAGTTTCTTAAATAATTACAAGGGAATCAACGCGCACACGACATGTCATGACACGCTCGGGCCGTGGTCTGCTCGGGACCACCACCTATATCTGCCGTTCTATTCTGTAAAAATCTCACCGTGAAAACTTAGGTAAAGAGAGCTGTCATCCTACCGAATCGGGGGATTGACAGCTCGGTTCAAACTCACGTACTTCAACTAGGTTCTCACGGTGAGATTTTTACAGAATAGCACTACCGGTCGAAACGTTGTCCCAATAAATAGGTGTAAGTACCTAATATACATCTATTAAAATAAAAAAGATATACACATTATATAGGTACCTATAATAAAAGACAAACAAAATTCTTACTTGACTACGATAACACGAGTCACACACACAATACAAGTCAATTGTCAGAAACTCAGTAGTTCAGGAGACACACCACCAGTAGGCATCTAAATCTAAAATGTAGGCAGCACGTGTTTTGACTACAAGCCATAGTCTACATGTCTAGTGAAATAAAATACAGTTACAGTAGTTTACTGAATAACCATAAGGTAAGCCGAACAAAACCCTTATATAGGTTATCATAATGAAGGAATAACCCTTTCACTGGGTTTCAAGTATAGAACCCGTTCAATGGGTTATTATGTAACCCATTCAATGGGTTATCCATATTGAAGGGGTACCCCTTATAATGGGGTTCAAGCATAGAACCCATTCAATGGGTTATCCATATTGAAGGGGTAACCCTTATAATGGGGTTCAAGCATAGAACCCATTCAAAGAGTTAAATCATGATAAAGGTAACCTCATACACGGGTTACCCTTTGAAAGGCTTAACTCTTAACCGGGGTTGTACGGTCCCTGCTCCCAAGTAGCACTGTCACGTTTTAAAAAGGTATAGTAGATGTCTTCGAGTCAATTACTAAATTCTTGGTTAGTTATATACATACTGATATAAGCAACGAAAATAAATGAAGACTATAGATTATTACAGCTAACAACGAAAACAAAATCACAACGACAAATAATGTTCCTTCACGAGTCTTTTAAACACAGGCAACGATTGCGCGTGTTTTATTGGTACTGGCAGTGCATTCCACAAACGAGCGGCGTGGACAGCAAAGGACAAGTTAACGAAAGTTGTGGAATGCATGGGCATTTTAAGCTTCAAGTTACCTGATGACCTTAAAAATTTCGTGTGGGAGTCGCAAAGAAACTGGAAACGTTTTTCAATTAATTATTTTGTTTGAATCGCTTATAATAATACCAGCCTATTACTGTCCCACTGCAGGGCAAAGACCTCTTCTCATAGAGAGAAGGCACGAGCATTGATCACGACACTTGTTCAAGACGGGTTGGCGATTTTAGACTTTTCTATACAATGGTACATCGTGACATTAAGTACCACTAGTGCCATCTAGTATGGAGTAGCAGAACTAGTAGACCACTTGCGCCATCTAGTATCAGGTAGCAGAACTAGTAGAGTCAAGATACTTCTAGAAAGTTCGATGCTAGAACTTTCTAGAACTATCGACATCTGATCATTAGGGGCCGGTATGTACTCGAACACTCAACAGTAGAAGGTTCTGGAACTATCTAAGGACTATATAAGGCCAGTATGGACCCCAACCCGAGTCAGTCGAAAAACAAGCGATCAAGCGACAAGTAAACTTCAAACGATACAAGCGATCTTCAAGTGCGACTTTAGAGTGATCATCAGTGTAGTTGTGTTTTATTTTTAGTGTCTGAGTTGTTATCAGTGTTGTTTAATTAAAGTGTCATTTTTGGTTATTAAATCGGCAGTTTTTATTGTCACGAACCCCAAGCTCGTAAAAAAAAACAACTTATTACTAAATGCATATGAAAGTATACATGTCCCGGAATTAACGCACCCAAAGGACACCCCAATTAGAATATGTTCTAATCATAATACATAGGTACACTGATTTTTTACTATTATATTTAAAAACATTTTATTTTATTTATTAAATTAGTTATACTGATTGTGGGAGAAAATTGTGGGCACATTACAAATCTACTCACGCACACAGTTGCTCACGTATAAGGACCTATCTAGCGTATTTTGTAGGTACTTCGTCCAGCGGAAGTCTAAATGTAATTTACGTAGTTTTAATAATTTTGGGATAAATAATTACCAATATAAAAAACACCAACTTAACGAAATAATGAAATATTATTATTGCACAATAATATAATAGCTAGTTATTTTCTTTAAGTTAATCTAGGTGGATTATGTTAGGTAAATCAAGCATTAAATACACCTCTTTCGCGCCTAACAATCTTTGAGTTATGTTTGTGTGCTTACTTTATGGCAATAACGAATTAATTTACAAAATCGGTTCAAAATGCACTGATTAGGTATTTTCTAATTATCTTTCATTTTCTTAATTCGAAGGTCACAATGTCATCCAAAGTCTTAGTTTTTATCTCTTATTAAACGGTTTGTTAATTAGGTTATTATAATGCCACGAGTTTGATAAAGCAAACACGAAAAAATAAAAGTAGCACTTAACTCACCTTACTCTAACAATAATAATAATCTCAAAAGACCTAAAAAGACGCTCGGAGCGTGGAGTCGCCGCACGCGCTGCTTATATTGTGCACTAGAAGACTAGGTCCTTAACCACTGGATCATCACGACATATCGCATATACAGGACCTTTTTAAATAATAATCGTCGAAACTTCACAGACCCGATGGGTATTAGATTTATGCTCATAGGATTTTTTTGTTTTATTCAATTAGATACGCGTTCCCAATAAATTACGAAAGAACTTCGAACTCCCTTCGAACTTCCTTTACTGATGAGACGAATGAGGCCTCGACGTAATAATTTCACCTAGTCGCTAAGTAATAGAATCCATAATTTGAAGTCCCACTAACCTTATCAAGGCTCTGGATGAGCTGACACCAGGAGGGCTCGATGACCTCGACGCACATGTAGTACTGCAGATGCTGTATACAGCTCAGCATGCGCTGGCGCAGAGCGAACGCGTCCGCGTACAGTCGCGCCTCCGAGAAACGCTTCACCACTTTGTTGTACAGCCACACTCTGTATAAACAGATTGGTGTTATAATGTTATGAGTAAATAGAAACAAATATCAACATTATGCAAGATATAGCATGAAAGACAAAGCGGACACGTGAAATTTTTTCGACTATACGAAACAAGGCGAAACTCAGGAAGTGGGGGAATTTTGGTGTCCATTTCCATACTAAGAAAACACTTTTTATCGATTTTCTCCTGAAATGTGAGTCCAATTAGAAATTTGAGAACAATATTTGTAGGGTTTTGATAAAGGAATACGATAGCATTTTTATTTTCTTTAAATATCAATTTTGATGCCCATGTCCAACCTCTTCTATGGGGACGGTCCACTGGGCAGTGCCAGACTGCATGTTTGTGTATAGGTCCATTGGTAAACACTAACAACTTTGAGAGGTTGGTTGGTTGGGTTTGGTTAAAGTTGTTTTTTATGATGTTAGTAATGACTTTTTTTCTATAACTTTATTCATCAGATTTTTATTTATGATATTTTCATACAAAAATTAAAATATTTAAATTCAACGCTCTAACTAGTCCAGTAAGTATGGCCGGTTGTAACTATTTTTAGGTACCTACCTTAAAGTTATCCCTGCCATAAAATAAATAGCAATTTTTCACATTCAGCCATCAGTTTCAATGTAAAGCGTTTCTTTATGTTATCTAGTATATGCTAATTGTAAATATTTTAATTACATTTTGAAATACCAGAATGTTAACCCTGCCACTAAACAAATAACCATTTCTTACATTTAGCCATCTATTTCGATGATGCCACCACCTATATGGCATTTTATTACATGGTTATACAAAAAATCTGAGATACGTTTCATTTGCGCCAAGCCTGGGTTTTTTTCCATACTTCGTGAGTATTCTCCAAAATAAACTTCTGTCACCCACACCACAGATTAATACAGATGGGACACTCCGCAGTTTAGGTATGAAACTGCAAGTACGTAGCGGACAATTCAGTAGGACTGCCGCGCGCCGCCGGGTCGCACGTAAATTTAATAATCACGCGCCGCGTCGCGTCGTCCGTTCGTGGCAAGATATTAAAACAAAAATTATAAAAATGAAGGCAAAACTATATTGCATCACATTTGGCTGCATATCTAATAATAAGGATCCGAACCTCACGTTTTTTTCACTTCCAAAAGAGACCGTGAAGGTAAAGAAATGCACGTCTACCTAAAAGTAATTAGGTAGGTACCTACCTACTAAATGTTTATATTTGTTATTCTTATTTATGTCACCCATATTTACGTAGTTAGAAGATTAATGATTATTTTTATAGTACAGTTAGTTACTTATAAGTTCTGTTTACAAGGTCAGGTTCCGTTTGATAAGTATAGGTAGGAAAGTACTTATTTAAATAGTTTTTTGTTTTGGTGGCGACCTACCACAGACTAACTATAAGCTTATCTAAATATTATGTAGTAAGATTTTGATTATGTAGACAACAGGGTATTCGTTCATACTTTTTTATTTGCCCAATTACGTAGGTATGCCTAGTTTCTTAGGTTAAAAAAAAAATGCAGACATTAGTAAAATATTCTTTTTTTTTATCTACTTACCTACTACTAAGTAAGTACCGAGCCTAGGTTTAATTGAAACGGCATTTTTTCACAAAAGTAGAGTAATAGGCACTTAATTGGTAATTAAATATACAAATTAATTATTCTTTAAAAGATGACAACCCTAACGTGGTCAGAAGGTTTAAGAGTTACGCGATAGAAAGAGGCAACTTGTAGGTGAATATAACTGTAGGTATTAAGCGTTGTGCAACCTGAATTGCACTTTATTGTGTCGTAGCAAGTCGCTTTTTATTTAAATGTTTTTGCGGAGTGTCCCATCTGTATTAATCTGTGCCCACACACGGACGTGTAACGTAAATTAAATGAATTTTGAATATGCGGGTCACTTTTGGAGGACACAAAATACAGAAAATAGTTCTTTACTTAGATTACAGGAAAACCTATAAGAAGTCTGGTCTTAAAATAACATGGTCAATCTCTCAAAATTGCGTACAAACTTACATTTGTAGTTGGAATGTATGGGAAAACTTGTTTCTGAACTACAATGTTAAGTTTGTTCTTGGGATAAATTCATCCTAACTACGGAACGACACGCACGTGGCCGGTTTTTTATTAACTTATAATAATCAATAACTGACCTGCAAAGTAGTCTCTCAACATGTTTACAGTAGAACAAGTGTCTGAATATCATCTGGTAGCAGGCGATGGCTTTGTGGTTGAGTATGAGCGAGACGGGCCACTTCACCTCCATGCCGAAAGAGAACGTCTCGATGCCAGTCAGCGGTGGACAGTCTTTATTCTGTTTGTATTCTGAAATATGATCACATTATTAATACACTCATCGTTGTCATTTTTGTACCTACAAACACATGGTATGGGTGCAAGATCTCTGCACAAACACGAAGTTTCACATGTGCTAAAATCGTGAAACATGTAAGTAGGGTATATTGGGGTAAGTTCGACGCCGGGATAAAACTGTACTCATCAATCTCTGCTCCATTCTATATTACAATAAATTAAATTTTGCCGGGGCAGAATAAAATGAAACAGGACACGTTGTCCGTTAAAATATTGCTATACTATCCGGGAATTTGATTCGTACGGTATTATCCCAGAAACGAACTGGGGAAAGTTCGACACTGGGATAAAACCATACGAATCAAATTCTGCTCCATTTCATTAAAATGAATTAAATTTTGCCAGGGCAGAATAAAATGGAACAGGACACGTTGCCCGTATAAATTTTATTTTAAATATTTCTAAATTATCCGGGAATTTTATTCGTACGGTCTTATCCCAGTGACGAACTTACCCCAACACAGCATTATATCCTGATGCGGACGAAACTGGTTTTAACGAAAAACTTATTGTGGCTTCCACCGCTTGTTTAGAAATGTTGAGTGTAAAAAAAAATAAGTCACCTTTTTCATCTTCAGTCTCAATAGATAATATTTTGAACATTTGGAATTGTAAGTCGTAGGGAAGTAGTTCAATCTTCATATCCTCATTGTACGGGTCGTGACTTGCTGCAGAGAGCCTAAAATACAGATAAATCATCTTAGGCACAAAAACTCTATAAATAGTATAAAACAAAATGGGTTTTCGTGTCTGTCTGCGTCTCCGTTTAGGTCTTCTAAACTACACAATGGATTTTAATGCGGTTTGAACCATAATTTAGAGAATTTATTCTGGAGGGTTTATGTTTATAATAAATCTTGATGTTTTGACAAATCACCAAACAGTAGATTGCACCCATATGAAGCATCGTGTCGCTAACTTCTCATAATGTAAAGCACTATCATTTTAATAACAAACAGAAACATTACCTCAAACACAATCCCAAGAGGGATTCAAGTTTCGAAGGTATGATGTCATCAATCTTCTTAGACAGCTCTTGTTCAGTAGCATCCATGAACTGTACAATAAAGTCTCCTTGGCTCATTAAAAAGTAATTCTTTACCGACTTGAGTCTTCCCATGAGATCATACTCCTTTAAAAGGAGCTCTAACAACGACTTGCTAGCGTATGCGTATGCTTTCTGTATGATGGCACCGTAATTCTGTTCTCTTAGGGAGTATTTTATTTCTTCCGTATTCGTTTTTGTGATTGGTTTACCTGTTGAGTATTGTTTTTAGTTGTAAATTAAATACTGTTTAAAATTTCGCTGAAAATAATTAAGTGACGATAATCGCATGAAAAGTATTCTAAAATCAAAACACATTTGCGCAACGCATTTACGTTTTATGATTGATCTGTGCAAACTCTTACTCAGAGTTAAAAACGGTCAAGATTGCAACTAATTGTTAAATATTTAATGATAAATATGATGTAATTATAACTAACCACACTGACTAATAACATTCAAATATTTCCCAGTTCTCAGGATGATATCAGTAAACTTATCTAGGAACTTTGGCACTCTATCTCTCTGAATACTATAGCGTTTCTCCCAGTAGTCAGCGGAGTAGTCCACTGGAAGCTCTTCTTTGTTGATCAGCTCGTTATCTTCAATCATAAACTCCTGAAACACATTAAGACAACCTTATAGAAGACAAAAAACCAATAATATTGGGTGACTAGAAGTATGGAACAAGACTAAGAGTACATAGCTCATAAGACTAAGTAGAGCTCGGATATTCGGATACATATTTACCTAAACTTAATTTTTCGCTATGAAAGTATGGAAGCGGCTTTTTAAAATATTTTAATTGAAAAAAAAAACACGTGTTGCCACGAACAACGGGAATGCATAACTAGTCGATAGTGCAATATATGTTAGCGACTTACAAAAAAAAAAAAAAAAACCCCCGGGGTTCTTGGATTGTGTAACTATTCTGATGCATATTAAGAATTGGGATTTTTACCAATATTTTAAAGTAAGTAAATATACCTGAAACATATATCAGAAACCTAAACTTGTAAATCCCAGAAACGCAGGATTTTTTCGATACAAAAGCGCATTCCATATTAGCCAACATCTCAACTTTAGGTGAATATGCATCCGAATATCCGATCTCTACTCATAAATGGTCAAGCCAGATGTTCCAGAGCAACTGGCAATGTGGCATCAAGTCCCTGACCGCAGTAATTTACAGAGTACTGAAAGAGTCAACAATCATCAAGATAATACCTACTCCTATATTTAAAAACAGGTTCCTCTCAACTGTACATGTAATTATGGGCTAAACTTTCGAGTTCCTAACACATCAAATGCATCTAAGATAGATATATAGATTAATCATACGTTAATTTACACAAAATTTTACAAAACTCATTTTGATAACCTATATTTCTACCAGACCACCTTTGGATGGACAAGGAGACGCTAAGTCAACTAGAGATAGTCCATATCGTGTCATGCAAAGATTATTTTTAAACAAAACATTAAATATTTACCTGAAAAGGATCAATAATAGTGCCCTTATGTATCCACTGGTCTAAAATACAGAGATAAGGTCGGCAAGCTCGCTCGGTGAGGAACAAAGATATTTCCTGGGCTCTGGCATCGCCCATCAAGGTGTTAGTTTTGTCGTGTAAAACTGTTAAGACTGCGCCGCCGCGCAACTCACTCTGAAATAAAATAAATTTATTCATTTATTTAAAGTAGTCATCACTGAGAAATATAAATTCGAAAATGAAACTTTCTGCTATTTAACAGAAAATTATCGCGTTGGTAAAACAGGTATATTTCATGGTGGAGTTTCTTGCCCATTCTTCTTCATACCTTTCGGAAGGGGCAACTACAATCAAATTTTTTAATAATAAATGTTGACATTCAAAAGTTCTTTTTATGTGAAACTAGCTTCTACACGCGACTTCGTCCGAGTGAAATTTCTTGTTCCCAGTTCCACAATCAATTCTCAAAATATCATCAAAAAAGCCGTTCTGTACAAAACGTATGAGACAGTGAATTTTCAATTTTTTTTTTTTTTTTGTGAATTTTTCGTGTTTTAATAGTTATTCTGGTATTCGGGACGGAGACAAATCCAACAAATCCAAGATCATCAAAATCGGTCCAGCTGATTTGACTTTGACTTTACAAAATAATGATTTTAGAGACATTTAGGGACCGTTTCGGGGAAGTTTAATTTTCGAACTTACTTCTCAGCCTCCTGATTCTATCGGATGATGATATTCTATCTGATGGATAATAGACCCTTTCTATTAACATAACACTTTAAAATATTGATAAAAAATGTAGTCACATACATTTTTGCATAGTTTTGCCTGCAACTTCAGCTACTTTTATGCATGTAATGTGAATAAATGTTTCCTCCCGTGGGTGTCGTAAAAGGCGACTAAGGGACTTACTAGAGAATGGGCAGCGGCGTTCTCTATGCATTTTTTAACACCATACTGCGATCGCCAACCCGCCTGCCAAGCGTGGCGATTATGGCAACCCCCCCTCCCCCCAAATGGGGGAGGCTGATGTCCAGCAGTGGACGTCTTTCGGCTGAAATGATTATTATGATGATGAATGTGAATAATAAAACTACTAACCTTTCCAATGTTAGTGACAATAGCGGCAAGGACTTGCATGGTATGCATAGTAGGCAAGACAAAGTACCACAGCTTTTGTAATGTGAGGTTTGCAGACAAGTGTTCAGTCTCCAACTGAGCTATCATGGTCTGAAAAGGGCAAAATTTAACTTTTAATCAATGCACAGAAGAAATAAATAGCCCAACGATTGCTTAAGCAGTATGGACAATAGGTTAAGAGGGCCCTTCCCGGTCCGTCTATCGTCAACGCGAGCATGATTGAAAAGCTTGTTGTTTCATCCAGCGCAATGTTAATGCTAACAGGCAAGTGAGAACGCAATAACATTGAACGAAAAATAGTGTGCGGAAATTTCATAGAACTTGATCCAGGATATACGTGTTTTTGAGAACGCCTTACAATTTTGTGAAATAAATGTGTGATATTTAGAATCTCCATTACATGTGCGATGTTTCTATGGAGACGTTTTCTTTATTTTTACAATTTATGAGTACATTATGAGCGGCCAAAGTTCAGGTAAAATTTGTGCAAAAAGCAGATTTTTGGAGGCTTATACTGAATTTGTTTCTCCAAATTTTAATTTTTTGCTTCCATAGAAACCTAGATATAGTGCACATGATACCAATTAATTCAATATTTTCATTGAAAGATGTGTTCCAAGCGTTTATCTCGAGCATTTGTATGAAAAGTATGACGATTGTATTTATTTAATTTCTTATTTTGTTATTTTTGTCTCATTATATGCTGCACCGGGTGACGTCATCACGTCAGCGCCGGCTGTCGGTGAAAATCAGCACTGAGGCTCTGTCTCGCATAGGGTCGCAGCATTATACTGAGCGATGGCCGTTTTGCGTGGATGTGGTGCATATTTTTCCTCAACTTGTTATTTTAGAGTTTGTGTTCTTTCTCTGCGTCATGTTTTCCGCAAATAAACGTATTTTTTTCTTTTTTTTTCTACTATACCTTTATTTAAAGTAGGTAATGGTAAATTATTAATTACAAAATATTTTGTTACTTACATAATAATCCTTTAAAAGTATTTCAATGGCTGCAACTAGGGCATGCAGCACCTGGCCAGACCACATGTTGCAGTGTTCAATAAATCTTCTCACTATAGAATAATTGGAAGCTAATGGAAGCATTTGTTGAACAATTTGTTTGAGTGCATCATCCACATCATCAGATATTAGGAATGTTCGAGGGTCAAAGGTGTCTTTAACTGGTTGGTGGACTATGTAGTTGCCAGGAACACCAGAGAACACATACAGCAAGTCATCAATGATGATGTTCTCTTGAGATGCTATGGGCACACCGGCTGAAATGGATTATTGTATAAAAACTTCATATATGTTATATTACTTCACACTAGATAGAGTCAATATGTATAAAGGTACAACATCATGGATAAGGTTGGGTGATTTGAGGGCTCAATTTTGATTATTACAGACATGTAACAGTAAGATGATATGACTGGCTCTAATACAACAAGAAATGCATGAAACTAATCTAGAAAGAGCGACTCATTTGTTTCTTGAAATCACATAATTCAATTATGAAACTAATGTCAATGTATAATCCTTAAGCCGAAGTTACATTACGAACTATTTGCACAAACTTAGTTTCACCTGAAAATATATTTCCACGTGAAACTATCAATGAATAACTAAGTTTGCACAACTTGTTTCCTAATGTAAATCTGGCTTTATACTTACTTAGGGAAGAAACAATTGGAAGCGGTTCCTTTGGAAAGTCCCATGACATGGCAGGATGGTCCTTTTGCCAGCTGGGCAAGTCCAAACTGCTGTACCAGTTTGGTCTAACCTTTATTTCTTTCTCTTCAAAGGACTTCATGACGAGTTTCTTACTCTCATCAACTGCTTTTAGGAGTTTGTCCTTAATCTGAAATTTAAATACGTCAACAAAATGTTAAAAATTATTTACCTTTTTCCGGAAATTGAAATAATTACATAGAAGGTTGTGGCAGAAGATTGGAGAGTGTAATATTAAATTATATTCTAGCAAATCTTTTTGTAGTAACATTCAGGGCTCATTCATTTGATGAAGAGTGAAGTTAAACATAAAGTAACAAAATTAACCTTATGTTCAGAGCTTCTTTAAATTATAGTTTTAATTAAAATTGTAATCACCATGTGCCAGGTAGAATGTGCCATTCCAAATCCACAATTATTACTGGCCTGAAGTAACTCTACAATACTGCAATATTATACCATGGAAACATTGATAATACCATTATCTGCATAATATTATAATACTAACATGTTGTCATGGCAACTTTTGGAATATAAAAGCATTGGAAAAGGTAAGAAACGAATTTTTACTAGCTAAGGCAAAAAAATACATTTAAATTAATTTATGTTGATTATTCAAAGGTTTAGTTATGCAAGTAATTTGACAAGTAGAATTTTAGATTATTATTAATAAGTAGTCACTAAAAAAGTATAGTTTAATTTCCTTATTTGATAAGGCCTTCCCAGAAAGACATATAAATCCCATTATTTTATATTAAACATAGAATTTTATTTACCATTGTATGCCTGTGTTTCTTATCATATAAAATACCAAAACAACATACTTGTGGAAGGTCGTCCTTAGTAATTTGATGTTTGTTGTCACCGAGAATAGGTTTTGGAGCAACTTTAGGTTTGTATATTTTTGACTTTTTCTCATCACACACTAATTTGTAGAACAGGGCTATGACGTCTGCTAAGTTATCAGTACTGGAAGAAAATAAAAAAACAATTTTCACTAATAACTTGAATAGGATGATAGTGCTAGCCCATATCAAACTACCGCGAGATGGCTTCATGGCGCTCCCGTGGTTCATGCATCATTAAGTTTTAATTACATGTAAGTACATACTGTAATTTTTTATAAGAAAATATAATTTTCTGTGTAGGAAAATCGTCTCACAACAATCAAGAAGTGAATAACCAAAGATAATTTTTAATAAAAGAACAAAATTACGTACTTTCTGTTCCTGAGTTCCTCGTATTTTTTCAAAAACGACTTGGCGTTCGAAGCTTTTAGCGCCAATCTCTGAGCGTATTCGTTCACTTGCTTTGACGATAAATTACTGTTACCATAGTTAGGATCGTTCTGGATGTAATCTAAAACAGTGTCTGCCTCCAAACTACATCTGTAAATTCAATAAAAAAGACATTATCGTCAATTACAAATGCTTATATTTCAATACACCAGTCTTAGCCAAAGTTCTTTATGTAATCAAACTCCTAGCTAACCCTAACGCGTCAAGAAGTTCCTTGATTGTGCCTTGCATTTTATCTTTAGGAAAAATCCAGTTTTGTAACATTTATTATTAAAATATTTTTAAAAATCTGTGAAAGCTTCATTCATTTGTGTTGAATTAAATTTGACAGTTGATTTGACATCATGTTTTTAGGTTGGTAGCATGTTTTAGGGACGTTACCACCACAGAATACATATACTCCTAAAGGAGGTTACCACGAAGTTACCACAGATATGTTTTCAATCTAAAGGTACGGTCGACTGCAAAAATCCATCGACAATACAGAAACAAAATCGTGTGAAGCGAAAAGCGAAAGCTAGTTCTATTTTCGAAAATTTGAACTCAAACGTTCACTGGAAAATAGACACTAAGGTATCCATGCAATTTTGCAGGTGAGTGTAACATGTTAAAACGATAAATAATATTTAACTGATTTTATAATGGATTATTTAAGCTGAATGAATTATTGTGCTATTGTAGCCTAATATTTATACAACTTGTATTTATAATTAATTTCGCTAAAAATAATTATGATGCCACCGTGGCACTATCTAAGTATATACCATTGATATATAAAAAACCCAAGATACACAGTCTCGAAGAAAAGTAACACTCAAAACTGTCTCCAATTATACATAAGTAGTTATAGTTATGATATAAACATACTTTTTGCAAATATGATATAAACATACTTTTTGCAAATTCAAACCTTACGCGTATGATTTAAAGTTGGTTTTACAAAGCAATGTACAAAAAGCAATAAAATTTTATGACCGAAGTTTGCCGGCAGAACGAGGCATGAAATGGAGTCGAATATTATTTTATAGATTTTATTGTTTGTACATTGACAAAGTATTTTAAGAGTACGTATTTTTTTTTATAAATGTGTAAGGTATTGTTAGAACAACAATACCTATATCGAGACTAAATACCTACTTAGGTTAAAACATAACATGTATAAGTACAACGGTATGCAGTTTCTGGTATTTATTTTTGTTCTGTGAATATTGGGACTGTAGATTATTGATAATTGTGTAATGGTGGAACTTTTAAACTTATTTTAAGAAATAAAATAAAACTAATAAATGCAAATTTCAAGAGGTAATTGTTCTAAATTACACAGTAGGAAACACATTAATTACGACTTAAATCGGAGACTATAAACTTACAAAGTAAAAAAAAAAGAATTACTCAATTAGCCCCATAAAATAAGTAATCGACAATACGAACTGAATTTGAGATTGCAAGGAGAAAATCAGCTTCTCCCTGATTTATACACTAAATATCAAATGCAGAAAATAATACTATTTTAAACGCAATTACGTAAAAAAATGTTTCACACATTTTAAAACGTGAAATATTCAGCAACACTACAGAGACTGAATTTCCCATCGATTTTGAAGAAAAAATTTTATACTCGTTTCTCAGACTTTGAAAAGAAAGGATTGTTAAAAAGCTTAATTTCATTAACCGATGAGCATCTTAAATCTCTTCTAATAATTGGTACAAGTAAAATTGATCCACAACCTAACTGTGGATCAATTTAACTTGTACCAAAAGCTTAATTTCATTAACCGATGAGCATCTTAAATCTCTTCTAATAATTGGTACAAGTAAAATTGATCCACAACCTAACTGTGGATCAATTTTACTTAGTACCAATTATTAGAAGAGATTTAAGATGCTCATCGGTTAATGAAATTAAGCTTTTTAACAATCCTTGCTTTTCAAATTCTGAGAAACGAGTATAAATTTTTTTCTTCAAAATCGACGGGAAATTCAGTCTCTGTAGTGTTGCTGAATATTTGACATGTTTTAAAATGTGTGAAACATTTTTTTACGTAATTGCGTTTAAAATAGTATTATTTTCTGCGTTTGATATTTGATATTGTCTGTGGAAAATCACAATTACATAAATCTCATTAGTGTTTTTGTTTTACTGTGACTATACCCAAAGTCTCAAATTCAGATAATTTATGTAAACAAAGTAATGTCAAGAAATGTAACTGTCAAAAAAGAAAATATATATATAAAATGTTTTGCACCACTGTCCTATCACAGTGGTGCAAAACATTTTATCTTTTTTTTTTGTAAATAATCATCTATGAAATTAAAGTGAATTAATTATAAGAACTATGCAAACAAAATACCGTTCCCAACAATGTTTTATGTAGTGTGTCGGAGATACCGCCTATGATCGTCATAATCAGCCCTTTTACGTCCACTGCTAGACGTAGTAGGCCTCCCAAAATCGATTTCCACTCGAAACAGTTTACAGCTGTTTTCATCCAAAATGTGGCTAGATATGCTACGTATACTATGAGTCTATGAATAAGAGTTATAATATTAGTGTTGTTGAAGATGTGAAAAATGTATAAATGTTTGGATCTCCTGCATTATTACCAGTATCATAAAATATTTTATACCAGAAAATCTGCTTTTTTTAAATATCTTTGTTTAAAACCAAAAGTTTATAAAAATAATTACAGTATGATTATTTTTTAATTATTATTTCTTCAATTCAGTAGTTAAAGAAAATGAAACCTTTTTTCGCCATTTTATGTGAATTACCATCAAGAAGATATTTTTTTGATATGTTATCCCCTTTGTTGACATAAATTATCTGAATTTGAGACTTTGGGTATAGTGTATAATAAGCTGAACTATGTACTCTACTTATAGGCGTTGCCATAAGAGTCATTATACAAGCAAATGTGTTGAAAAATCTATTAAAATATTATTTCTACTATAAAAATCACTAGCATCAGTAATGTAGCATCAGTAAGAATCAGTAATGTAAAGTAAAAATCTCCAGGGTGGTAATGTAAAGTAAAAAAGACTAGTGTGGTAATGTTAAGTAAAAACCACTAATGTGTTAATGTTAAGTAAAAATACTAGTGTGGTAATGTAAAGTTAAAACAGTAGGGTGGTAATTTAAAGTAAAAAACACTAGGGTGGTAATGCAAAGTAAAAATCACTAGGGTGATAATGTAAAGTAAAATCACTAGTGTGGTAACGTAAAGTAAAAAACACTAGGGTGGTAATGTTAAAAAAAATCCTGGGGTATAGTAAGCTGAATTATGAACTTAAATGCGTTGCCATAAGAGTTACTTTACAAGCAAGTGTGTTGAAAAGTCTACAAGAATTTATATTATTAACGTGTCCAATTGTCAGTAAGTATTTCCACCAAAACAAAAACAACTTTATCTTAGTGTAAATATAAATATTATTTGCGGATTGAAAAACAAATCTTTTGTGTGTTCATGAGATGTTTACGTCATTCTTTAAATTATAATGAAAGCTGTTTGAAATAAATGATTCGCAATACCTTACTACGAGTATATCGTAATCAAAGTACTACTGTTCATACATTAAAAAAATCTATCATTTGTAGAATCAGTCAATTGTAGAATCGGTTAGATATAGGTACATAGAATCAGTCAATTTTAGATTCGGTCAATTTTAGAATCAGTCATAAATAGAATTGTACATTCCAAGAATTGATTAATTATAGACTATAGTCATTTCGCGAATTAGTCATTCCTAGACTAAACCTTTTTAACAGGGATCACTTACTATGGTGATGATGATGATGATCTTCACTTGCTATGCGATTGTACAGTCGCCAGCACATCAAATTATACGACACTGTCAAATTTCTCCAAGCGATTTTAAACATTAAAATGTTGAAGGTTAAGTTCAAAATTGAATGAGAAAATTTGACAGTTTGTGGAAACTTGATGTGCTGGCGACTGTCATACTTAATTATATTTTGCCAAGTTGACAAAATAATCATCATCATCATCATCATCAGCCTATAGCAGTCCACTGTTGGACATAGGCCTCTCCAATTGCACGCCATTCAACTCACGAATGAATAGAGTAATGGAATTTATGGACCAGCTGTACCGTGGAGTGTCCACGTTTCGGCTCCTTAAGTCATAACAGGCAGGACGCACTGATTGAAGACCTTGGTCTTTAGGCTCTGTGGAATACGCGACAAGAAGACTCGACGAAGCTTCCCAAATGCTGCCCAGCCCAGCTGAATTCTTCTGTTAGCCTCGCAAAGTACCCCTCAAAGTTCCCTCTCAAAGTTGTTCTTACCAAACTGCAGTTTGCCCGAGGTAAACATATTCCCGAACAACCTCGAGAGCACCGCCATTGAAAGCAATCGCCATTGACAAAATAATAGGACCCAGGTACTATCAAAATAGGCAGTGATCCCAAATATCAATGTTCTCGTAAATCAATATTTAAGTATATTTTTACTAAGTATATCTTCTAGATATTGATTGCTTACACTAAATGATCAGGCGTTTTTTTTTTCCTTGTCTTGTCTTGTCTTTGTCTTAAATGCATTTCGACGCTTGAGAGGCAATGGTGCCGATTCCCTTGTTCACAAACTAAACTAAATTTAAGTTCAGTGCATCTTTTTCTTTCTATTTCATTAAGAAAAGGACAGAAGATAAATTTTAGTTTAGGCCTGTCAAATTAATCAGCGCCTGTCACTACTCCATACAAGTTTAGACGTGATTAAAAACTTGCCTACTAAAATTACGTCAATTTACGTCAAGCGCTGATTAATTTGACAGGACTGAACTAAAATTTATATTCTGTCCTTTTCATAATGAAATAGAAAGAAAAAGATGCACTGAACTTAAATTTTGTTTAGTTTGTGAACAAGGGAATCGGCACCAGTATTTACCAAACTACATGTTAGCAACTTTACACTAGAGCATTTTAAAGTTTTTATTTTCAAATAAAAAACAAAAATCATTTAAAATGCTCTAGTGAAGTATACTCAGAGCATACCTACACTAGATAATTTGTTTTTTTTTTTTTTTTTTTCAAAAAAATTACCTTTAAAATGCTCTAGTGTAAAGTTGCCAACATGTTGGTGAAAATTGCCTTTCAAGCGTCGATTTCATTAGTTATTTTTCTGAAACATGATCCATCAATAAAATAAACACCTTCGTACGCTAGAAATTCGTTTTTATTCCCATAAAATTGTTAATACATTTTAGTATTATTTGGTTGGTGTTAAGATTACTGGTACTACTACAAAAAGGTCGTTTAAAATTATACACGACTTATCCGATTTATATAAAAAGCATACAATCCACTGGGACTGGGAAACGAACGATGTTAAGAAAGCGGTTCCATAGTAAATGTTGTGTCATAGGTGTTTAAAACTTTTTTCGCTCTCAGGGCGGCATGTCACAAAAGCTTTGACAAAAGTTCGGCGAACGTAGTATGACAAAGGGGCGCATTCTGTTTTGATTTTTTGATAGCAAAACTAAAGAATCGGCACTTGTGTATAAAACTGCCGATTCATGATCCAAATGGTTTCGATTGAGAATAATGCATAATATGATATGTGTTGGCAAAATAAAAGTTGCCGCCTGTGTTTCTTTTCAAGTTCCTCATTCACATCTCAAATTGCTTGAATTGCCGATATTTAACGCAACACACCTGTTTTAGAAAGATATTTTTATTTAAAGCACCTTAGATTTTCTTTAATAGGCAAATATTAGAATTAAAAGTTGTTATTGTGACCGCCATTCCGGGACCAATCCTAGCCCTAGTTGTAGGAGCTATAAATATGTCCACATATAAAAGGGTCGATAAAAAAATGCGAAAGTGACATACCCCATAAACACCTGAGTTTATAGGCCCAATGAAAAACGACGTGCCTTTGAAATCTGTTTCTGTGATGTTGGACAGGGTACGCCATTCTTTTGGCTTAGATTTATGCGTTTTATACAACCAGTCTATAAATGCCGCACTTTTATTGGCCGCGAGACATTTAAGATGAATAAAGTAGGTGAAGATGCGGAAGATGCTAACGACGCTGCTTCCTAGAAAGACGCACTGGATCAGAGTCAATATTATTATATATTTTTAATAAAAAATAAGTTTAGCTAGCCGTAGCCGTAGTTGCCATAATAGTTTGTGTTTGACCTGTATCTGGTAAGTACCTATAAATTGATGTTTGGAATAGATTATTTAAACGTTGTGTCATGCATAGAGATCGGATATTCGGATGCATATGCATCCGAATATCCGATCTCAACTTTAGGTGTATATACCTAAAGTTGGTACGTTGGCTAATATGGAATGCGCTTTTGTATTGAAAAAATCCCGCCTTTCTGGGATCTACAAATTTAGGTTTCTGATTATAGAATCGTATATATACCTACTAACTTACTTTCTTGGCTTATATGGAATGCACTTTTTTATCGATCGTAAAAAATCCAATTTTAAATAAATATGCATCTGAATATATGCAATCCAAGAATACCTTTTATTGTTATAAATATTTTTTTAGAAGTCATTTTCATACTACACAGACACACTCGACTAGTTATGCATTCCCGTTGTTCCTGAAATTACGGGTTTTTTTTTACAAAAAATATATATTAAGAAGCCGCTTCCAAAAAAAAATGCATCCGAATATCCGATCTCTAGCCATGCATGATTTTTTTATACATTTAGTGGACATACAGACAGGGTATAGTATAAGTCAAAGTTCGAGCGACCGAAGCATCCGCATAGCTGCATGCCGACTCGTGCGTTTCGACATTCAATCTGAATTACAATGTAGGGAATTTACAGACTCCAACCGGTCGACGCGGTCGCCCCGTGTCCGTATCCGAGCGGAATAAGAAGCAGCTTTACTGTTAACTCTATTGTTCACGGACACACCAAACAATGTATTTTTGCCGAATAAGGAGGCGCGATTATGTCAACGAGTGTGTTCTGTTTTTAAATAATGACCAACGTTACATCGCAGGCATCAGAAATAGCCGCGGGGTACATGCTATTGGCATTTTAAATTCGAAATGATTGTGATTTAAATATTAAACATGGTAATAAAAGTTTTGAAGAAAGAAGGTAGTTAAACTACGACCAGTTTAACGACAAGGAAAACTTACGAGTTTACAAAGTATACCGGGCCGCTTAGTTGAGGCACCTACTCTGAAATTCATATTGGTATCTAGATCTTTCAGGCATTAAGGGTCCGTGCACGAAATTTCTTATCTAATTGTCAGAAAACTTGAAATAATCGAAACATTAAGTCTGTGTAACTATAAAAGTACAGTTTTCATGGTGCTAAACCATTCGTGTCAGTCACAGCAGCTTTTAATAGTTTCATCATTTTTGTGCTCTCCAAAGTATAGTTTATTTCGCCATTGATTTACTTAATGAAGATATTGTATAATCATTAAATAAAATTTTGATTATATTTCAAGGATAGCTGAAGACTAATTTGTGATTTTTAAATTTCTTGATATGATTTGCTAAATAATAGGAAAAATATATATTACTGACGAGGTTTAAAACAAAAAAAGGTTTTTTCAATATAATTTTTCTGCTATATTTTGTATGGAAGTTGAAAAAAGTGGTTCCGCCACATGCAAGTAGACCATATACTTAATGATGTTGATGATAATTTTTAATGTTCAAAATCAAAAGTAGTTTCTTGTAGAATGATGATCAAATGTCAGTCTCGCGTCATTTTTCGGAAAACTTGTTGCAAATATTAGTGATTTACCGTGAGTACTTAATTTATTTGAAAAATCCCTTTCAGCCACATGCAAAACAAAGAACACGACTTTTCAAATCTCAAATAATTTTGTTTAAATTATGTTTCCCTTTCTCACAAACAATGAACAAAATTGATCAAATCAGTCGATTTCGTGCACGGCCTCTTAAGGCGACGTAACCGAATTTTAATGATTTTATACATGTAAGATCATGTTTATACGAATAGTGTTAACAGGGCTCCACAGGTCCACTATAGTGCCACCTCTTTAAAAAAATATTATCTCGTGACTGAGAAGGAATTATGAAAAACGGCTCAATCAGCTCCCTCGGTAAGGGTGCCGCTAATACCTTTTGTAAAGTTTCATACTGAGACACCAAGCAACAAAATTCGATCTAAAGAAAAACGGCCACATTCCTCTAGGTCGTATTTTGTTGCTTCGTGTCTCAATATGAAACATTATAAAAGGTATTAGAAAATTTTAGACACACATACCAAGGGAGCTGGTTGAGCCGTTTTTCATAATTCCTTCTCAGTCACGAGATAATATGTTGACAGCCCTCTTAATGATTTGGAAAAAATATATGTTAAATAAGAGCATTTTCTTAATAACTTAATATATGAATATTTTAGATTCAAAGCCGACGCCAACATAGTTGGGAAAAGCCTAATAGGCAGATGATGATATTATGAATATTTTAGATAAATGTTTATATTACATAGTGAAATTAATTTGTAAAGTTATGTCTAACGCGGATAAAAAACTGAGAATCACGCAAAATCTATCAAGCGTATTTTTTTCTGAAACATTCACCTTTTTAGATAATCCTTCAGTATACATGTTTTATTACAATACCTTTTGATTAATGTATAATAAATTAATAATGCGTCTTATTTGGGGCAGTGCTCCTGGATGGGCGAGTCCTATTACTGGCTAGACGTACGACGGGTTGCGTGAGCTCAGTACAGAACACGCAAGCTAACCACTCAAGGTCACTGGCATATATCTGTTACTTAAGAGTATTTAATTAGTATTCAAGTGTTGGTGTGTTCCCAGTCCATTTGTCAGCATGACAAAACGCTAAATTGTCCCGTCAATCCAAACGTTTGATGGGTAGGTTGATTGATTGAGTGTATCTAGCTACCTAGGTAGGTGGGTACCTATCTAGGTAGCTAACAAATCTAATCAATAAACAGCCGTAATGTTTGTGATGTTGCTCACTCTCCCGAAATGGAGTAGGCAAATGACTGAATTCGTCATTCTGAGAAGCTGGTTGATGTCTTGGTGGCATTCCTCATAAAAATATGACAAAATGCTTCGGTTCCTCTCAACAAGTTTCATGATTCTTTGGGTAACATCTGGATGTAAAGTTTCTCCAAATGTGAAAACCCTACCTATCAAAAGATGTAGGCACGGTACGTTAAGGTCCTTACAAATAAACACGGAATAAAGTTATCCTAGGAATAACTACGGTATAACCATATATTTTTTGTCGTTTATACCTACCATAACTTTATTCCGTGTTTATTTGTATTAGGGCAAATGTTTATTAAAAAAACACAATACCATTTTCTAAAGATCGATAAATAAAACAGTTATGAGATGACTAAAAGCTCCAGAAGGTGTAAAGGCTCGTACAGACTAGTGCGATATCGCGGGCGCGACGCGACACTAGTAGCAGAATTTCTTTGTCGGTGCCTGTCGCGCCCGCGATATCGCGCGAGTCTGTACGAGCCTTAAGAACGTCTTTTATTCAAAAATCGTACATAACACGTAAAATACAAGACATGATAATGCGTAGGTACCTACTAGATGACCTCTTACGTCACGCATAAGTTTTAACACCTTCCTACTTAACTGTTAAGTAATCTGTGGAAGAGCTAAAAAACAAGAAGATAATTATAATTCAAATGTTTGGAATCCTTTCGTTTCGTCCGCCCCTCCTTTAAAAAAAAATATTATCTCGTGACTGAGAAGAAATTATGAAAAACGACTCAATCAGGTACCTCGGTAAGTGTGTCAAGAATTTTCTAATACCTTTTATAAAGTTTCATATTGAGACACGAAGGAACAAAATACGATCTAGCTAGAGGAATGTAGCCGTTTTTCTTTAGATCGAATTTTGTTGGACTGGTAACCAGTCCATTTAACCACCCAAAACATATAGTCCAATATCTTTGTTTCCATATCTTGCAATAGTTCTACATCAACCGGGGGTTGTCCTTGGGTGCACTTGCATAGTGCGTACAGGGATAATCGTCTGTTGGTGCCTCATTTAATTAAAAAGCGTCTAACGGGCCTCTGCGAGTTGGCTTCGGCCCCTCGTACGCCTTCCAAAGGTCCGGGACCCCAGGGTCCCGAGATATGTAAACATATAAAAATAAAATAATAATAATAAACGATTTTTATTTCGGAAAAATTATCCATAGAGTGTTAGTAACATAATATTAAAACAACTTATTATCTAGTGTTAGTACCTATAACTATAACCCTCCGCACAAACTGCTTGAAAAATTGGAGAGCTGAAACTCTCCGTTACAGCCTCAGCTTCAGCCACACCGTAAAACTAAGATGAAGTGAGCTGTCAATCCCTAGCATGTGGATGTGGAATGACAGCTAACTTCATGCTCAATTCACATAAGTTTTCACGGAGAGATTGTTACAAAATAGAATAGACCCGCACCCTAATTGCGTAACACACAATCAACCACAACCTGAATGACTTTGAAGGATATTGCGAATCCATTGCTTCATATGTTCGAAAAAGAAATCTGCTGAACAACGTAAATACGCAATGAATGTTGTTGAACTTTCAAAACTGTAATTGATGCTGCGTGGCGTAGTAACCAGTGACCATCGTATGTTGTTATGTCACCCAATTCAGTAGCGATTGGTCCTCAATCTGAAGACGTCTGTTACTATCCCTAAGATGTAATTTACTGTGACATAGAGAGCTAGGGTGGTCTGTGGAGACCACCCGGCACAACATATACAAACGTAACATTGTAGATAATGTAATCTTTACACATTGCATTCGGAGTGTTATCATAATGAGTGACGTAAACTATTCTAATTATTTCCGCGTCGGCATGACTGACACTGTTTAGATGGAGCGTCAGTGTTGCAGGAACAGCTGGTTATTGCGTCAGCGGAAAGGTTGCGGTACGGTTACATCAAGTGCCTATTGCGTTGGCGCCCCGACTGTTACTCAACAGATCCGGAGGCAAGTTGCGATCCTACGCCCTAGTGCGATTTATGCAGAAATAGTAAAGTTGCAGTCAAAAATAATTTGAATGCCGGTTTCGTTAGCAGTGAAATGAAATGCCTTTTCAGTACGAACATTACTGTATTTATATTATTACCAAACTATTTAATTAGAGGAGACTTGTAGACTTCTTGAAGACAATCTTTAGATTCCGAGGCTCGAAGAAAACTAACGTTTTAAACTAGCCGACGCCGAAACATCATGTTTCCAATAGAAAAAACCAGTAAGACTCAAATGAGATACTTTTAAACTTCATGACTACGCGGATACAAAAATCAATGAGGCAATCACATACTTTCAATTTTATATTTAGTATTTAAAATCACTACAAATCTCATATGAGGTGCCTTAATATATGGAAATCATGTTAGTAAGTACTGAAGGTAAAGCACCTTGCCTAACTGCCTACTTATCATAAGTAATTGGCACTTAGTAAGAACCAGACTAGAAAACACCAAGAAATGCATGTATTATATATACACTTAAATTGCGTCTTGGCGAGCAATAACTCATCAATATCGACAAAATAATTTGGTGAACGTTCAGAGTTCCGGTATGTTCGTGGAAATGGTCATTTTCACGGTAAGTATGCGCCGGCGCACGTGGCCTGGAGGCAACCGGGGCTGGGGCTGAGGGAGGAGGGGAGGCCGCGTCTGGAGTCGGTGACCGCACATGCGTCGTCGTGCATAAGGAGACGCCTGTCTTTGTATTCCGGTAAGGTCGCGGACTCCCCAACTAACGAGAATGGTGCAAAACTATTCATGTTAACACTTTTCAAGTACCTGTTAACAATTGTCATTTTTTTGTCATTGTCATATTGATGAGTAACGTAGTGTTGTTCCCTGAAAGCAGTGATAATATATACAAGTGGCTATGCGCCATTTGTATAGCTCTTTATTGTTAGTAAGCTAGCATTTTACCTATCTCTGTCTGAGCCGTCGAAAACAAGGAAAGAAAATTAATGGAATACATTCAGGCCTAAAACATAATTGTACCTTTATGGCTAGAGCGCAGCAGCTTATTTGTATCAAGTTGACGATAAAATGAAATTGCCTAATCTCTGTTGCTTTGGGGACAGTAAACTTATTTTTGTGCACTGTATGGGAATTGTAAATGAGATGAGACCAAGCCGTGAAGTTTTAAAACTAGTTTTCACCTCACAACCTCGGAAAGATTGTTTTTATCATTTGAAATCTGAGTGCAAAACTGCATTTTATCAGCAGTGTAAAGATTTTTTATTTTTTTATTCGAACCTTTCTATTCAATAATTTTCTATAACGCCAGTCCACTGAAAATGCAATTACAGGTAGGTACACAGAGTACTTTTATAAGGTACTCATTTTATGTGAGTGCGCCAACCTCATTTTTTTAGAATACCTAATCGCACTTGCCAGCACGAAGAAAGCATGAAAAACTTTTAAAATTTTTCTTCTTTTTATTCAATTAATTTTCCATCATTTTGGATTATTTTTTGATAAAATCGTAAAAAAACATAAAATATGAGCGAGTCCAGCAGCGACGAAGACATAAAAAAACCTGCAGAGTTAGTGCAAGAGGTGCATAATGCCGAATTGAATGAAATGTTGCAAACGTGTTGATTAAGTATACCTTTTTTATGGTAATCAAATTTGTTCGAAATTAATGCATTATTTGCGAAGGAGTTTTGTCAACATAATATTAATCCTTATCCAAATAATGTTATTAATCACAAGTATTTAAATGTAAACAAAATTGTCTTGACATCACTTGATTTCAATTAACATCTTAGGAGATATCATAATTTTAAAATAACTTCGCAACAATTTAAGTGTATAGTGTATAGGCTATTTAACATCACGCAACGCCCCTAAGGAGCCGAGCAATACAACAAACAGTCTGAAAAAACGCTAAGCGAAAATGAAGTAATTGCGCGGACGGGTGATGCGATACAACGCGACGGGGTGGGTTGTGGGCCGAAATTTTACGCGGACGAAGTCGCGGGCAGAAGCTAGTTTATAAAATATATAATTTAAGCTGCTTTTCTTGCACCTAGCATTGTCCTCGCTATAGTGAAGTGAAATGTTGTGTGTTTCGGTCAGCAGCAAAGTTATTCTGCGTCTCGTACCTTTGACACCCTCGCTATCGCTACCCTCAGGATTCTATATTTGAACCAATCGTCACTTGCTCAGGTTTCAATACAAGCACTCACGCCAAAAAACAACTTTGCAGCCTTGCATAACAAATAACTATTTCTCAAGCGAATCATGATTTACAATATCTTCGAATGCACAGCAACATGCCACTTTGTCATGTTCTTATCCTTTTTGAGATTGATCTATTATAAACTCATCATCTGATAAGTTTATGTCTGAACTATTACCTAAACTATAGGGTAGACCGGGTACAATTGTACCAGGGTAGTACCATCGGGAACATCTCTATAACTATGCTCCACACACCAAATCCCGGCCACGGGGGGCTTCTATAAAGGCTCGTACAGACTAGTGCGATACCGCGGGCGCGACGCTATACTAGTAGCACAATTTCTTTGTCGCTGCCTGTCGCGCCCGCGATATCGCGCCAGTGTGTCTTAACGCGTGCCAACAAACCGTCAGCCTCACGCGCGCGGTGGCTCGTCGCGGAGGCTTGTGACGGTGCAGGTGAAAATTCTGGGCAGTCAAAGTAAGCATTTTTGGATTTTAATTATTAGTCGTAAGCGTAACAGAAAATCTAAGCATTAATTTTCACTCACTGTCAGTTTAAACGTTTCATACTATCATTGTAATTGTATTCGAGTAGTTTCAAGTTCAAAATTACGAGATTATTACTTTATCGATGAAAAGACCTTGTGGGGAAAATTTTATAAATTTTTTGACGTGGTAGAATTGATCCCGTTAGCGGATCGTACCTGGATTCAGGCTCATAATTATATAAAAATTTCTAGGGCTAGAACAAGAAGAAATTGTATGAAAAAGAAACGCTGTAGAAGTAAGAAAAAACATAAATTCTGAACCTAAAGGCTCGTACAGACTAGTGCGATATCGCGGGCGCGACGCGATACTAGTAGCACAATTTCTTTGTCGGTGCCTGTCGCGCCCGCGATATCGTGCGAGTCTGTACGAGCCTTAAAGCTAACCCTAAATCTAAAGCAAAAACAAAGAAACATAAGACCAAAATATCATTGATTTTATTGTTTAAAAGTACTTAGAAAAATTGTGTTTTTTTCTTTTTCTATTTTTAAAGAAGTTTACTGGTTTTGATTGAAGTTACCTTACATTAAAAGAGTTCTGCTGAGATATTAACGTTACAAATGTATATTTTTTCTATTTAAAACACTGTTTTATTTCATCACATTACTGGTACAACTAACCCCAAGGTCGGGGGCATTGGTACCAATTCTTCTGATGCACCTGGCAAAATATTTACGATTGTATTGTCTCTACACACCTAAAGGTAGTGCTAAGTCATAGCCCAGTAAATTAAGTATCAATGAATATTGGCACTATTTCCACAATATTAGCAGAAAACTCAAAATTTAACATAAACCCTAAAATGCTACAGTTGTCCTCGGTCTAAAAAAAGGAAAAAAAGCAAAAGATTGAAATAAGTATTCCAGGTAAGTAAATACGAACAAAATAGGATCATCTTTATCGCAACTAATAAGTTAACTGGCTTTGTTTGGCCTTTGGAGTGTGATCCATGATTGGTAGATACCTCCCATTTCGTTTTTTCATAACGTTCTTGTATCGAGGGACTCGGAACGATATAATTATCCTGCAGCTCTAATTAATTGCTTAGACACTCCATCCCTGTTTATTTAGTTTTCCCATTTTCACAATAGAATCACAACAACAACAAAAAAATAACATTTTGGATTGAAGTGTAGGTACAGGTTTTTTTTTAAATTCTTCTACTCGTATTGTACTTTCGTAAAAAAGGTTGCATTTAAATAAAGTATCTCGTACATGCAGGCCGGTTTAGCTAAAAAAATAAGAGAATGCCATTTTCTGCAGAAGAATAAATAAACAAAATAAACTTTAATGGCATCCTTAATTTTTTGACTACTTGTGGCCAGTTAGAAGTTATTAAAATAATCGACTTACAATAAAAAGTTTTCTTTTCATTAGGGTCTTTTATCACAAATTGACATTGATACCCAATATTTTTTTTCTATTCCTCTGTCAAAAAATTAATCTGTCAAATCCATACTTTAATAATATAAATGTGAAAGTAACTCTGTATGTCTGACTGTCTATCTGTCTGTCTGTATGTTACGTTTTCACGCCTTAACCGTTGAACCGATCGTCATGAAATTTGGTAGAGATATAGCCTGGGATATGGAGAAGGACATAGGCTACTTTTTTACGCGATAACCGACATTCACACGGGCGGAGCCGCAGGCAAAAGCTAGTAAACAGTAAATTATTTTTGCAAAAACAATTGAATTATGTTGTTAATTATTAAGTTCAAGTTTAAAAGTGGAAATGAAATAAAAAACGGACAAAAAATATCTGAAGATCTGGATTTTTTTTTGTACCTAAACATGCTTGTTAATTGATAAAGCACTGCCATAGACGACGCTTAAGATTTATCATCATATTTATACCTGTAAGGGGTAATGTCTGAGGGCTTACGATTACAGAGACAAAGCGCTGCATCAGTATGCAGCGGGGACAGCCGCTTCCTGCTGGCCGCGTTCCCGCAACCGCTATGGTAATTTAATTGTACAATACGACAGCGGAATGGATTAGGTGCCTCCGACATAGTAACTTCGGAGTAATGGGGAAAACCGACTGTATTGTTCCTGAGTTGCTGAGTAATTCGATTTGACCACGTAGGCTCTGAGGTTTGGCCAAGCAAGTTATTGAGGATAATGTTCTTAACTGCAACTTGTTCTCCTAAGGGTAAACATAAACGGAATTGTAGTTATTGGTCAGGACAATAGACTGTCGGACTTCCAGATATGGCGCCTCGCCTCTCCCAAGTTGCCGCTTAGCACTCAGTTCTCTTTCTGCATCATTTTCGTCCTATTAGCCAGTATTAAAAGATAAAGAGATAGGTTACATGGGTAAGGAAGGCAGGGAGAGCGAGGATAATTGACGAGTCTTGCCTCGTAGAATAATTTATATGAAAACTGCATCAACATTTTTCTACCAGAATCGCGTCGCACCGTCGCGTCGCGCCTGTTTGCGGGGAACCTTCGAGCTTTAGTGGCACTTTAAGGCGATTATCACACTGACGCATCACGCTGCATCAGCATCTGAATGAACGCGTGTGGATGCATTTTCTGTGTGTTGGACTGTGCGTGTTTTCTATACAAACGGAGATACTTACAAGCAACGTTAACACTCACATTCACGCTGCGTGGCAGCAGGGTCGGACTGGGCCCGAAGGGCCCGGGGCCCCACAAGCCCGGGGCCCGAGACTGGATGATGGTAGATGGGATACTATCGGAAAATAATGAAATATACAAATGATTAATTATCAACGATATATTTTTTTTTTTTAAAGAGGAGAAGTTTCAGCCAAGCTGTTGATAATTCGATCGTAAAAGCTGCTGTTCTCCTCATCCTTGATTAGATCCGATTCTGTGTTTAATATAATCAAATAATTCAACAGTTCTTGCCCCAGTAGAGAGGAAAGTTTCGTTTTAAAGCGCTTCAACGCTGAAAATCGTCTTTCACAAGTCGTCTTGGCTTGCGGGGCTTGCGGCACCGCAAGCCAGGCCCGGGGGTGGCCCGCGCAGGCTGGGGCCCGGCTGGCGAACGCCACCTTGACTATATGGCCAGTCCGACGCTGCGTGGCAGTGTGTTAATCGCCTAATGATTACCGATCTGGCAGATTCTGAGCAAGGGTGGCCTAGTAGCAACGGCCGCTACTTACGAGTTGTAGGTCGTAGGTTCGAACCCAGGCACTTTATGTAAATTATTTAATCACCCCTGCTCTCAAAATGGTGAAGGAAAACGTTGTGAGGAAACCGAATATCCTACAACAAAAGATTCGAAGATTTGTGACTCTTCTAACCCGCACTGGGCCCGCGTGGTTTATTATTTACTAGCTTTTGCCCACGGCTCCGCCCGCGTGAATGTCGATTATCGCGTAAAAAAGTAGCCTATGTCCTTCTCCATATCCCAGGCTATATCTCTGCCAAATTTCATGACGATCGGTTCAGCGGTTTAGGCGTGAAAACGTAACATACAGACAGAGTTACTTTCACATTTATAATATTAGTATGGATAAGTATATATAGTACTAGATTTTGCCCGCGGCTCCGCCCGCGTAGATGTCGGTTATCGCGTAAAAAAGTGGCCTATATCCTTCTCCATATTCCAGGCTATATCTCTAACAAATTTCATGACGATCGGTTCAGCGGTTTAGGCGTGAAAACGTAACATACAGACAAACAGACAGATAGACAGAGTAACTTTCACATTTATAATATTAGTATGGATTAGTATATTAGTATTAGTATATTAGTATAGAATGTTAGTATGGATTTATTTATTAAAACTTTATGCACAAGTAAATAAATACTGTACAAAGGCCACAGGTCTACCAGTCAACCTTAGGGTGATACAGAGACAAAACATGGCAGGTGCAACATAAGGATAACTCCAAAAAGGAAAAATAAATATATACTAATACATAGATACATACATACATAAATATAAGCGAAATAAACAGTGTCAGGAGAAATAACGATTGGTTAATTGTTCGTTGGTGATTGGTTGTTTGTTGTGTTGATCGGTTGGTGGATTGGTTTTGAATTACGTCTCACTCCCTCTCACAGAGAGGAGCTGTGTCCCAGCAGTAGAACATGGCTGATTATGCTATCTGGCAGATTCACAAACAGAAGTCTTATTTTGGCGAAAACTTACTTAAGTTACGTTATTTAGGTATGCAATTCCACTTCACCGCATCCGTAAGCGCAACAGCCTTACCACCTAAAACTAGTTCCTCGAAATAAACATGACCGAGTGTTTTTGGCATGATGGCACGGCATAACAAACATCCTGACGCTGACTCATCATATCGGTTCTAGCTAGTGAGTAGCGACTGATGACGGATGATACAAATGTCAAGAATGCTGAAGGTTATTGCATAAAAGAAGGGAATTGGAAGTTGGAAGTTTTCTATATGTTTATCTACACAAATAAATCAAATTAAAGTGTCTGTTTGTAATGTCAAAATAACAGCTTTTTGGCCGGTTGTCTCAAACGGTTGGTTAACGTAACATACGTACGTCAAATAATATCGATTACCTACATAATATGATGTTTAACGTTCGTTAAATACAAAGCGTTGTTTCACTGCATAAAAAACCGATCTTCAAACTTCAAATGTAGAAGAATAAAATGATGTTAACCAGTGGGTTACTGTAATCGTTATTTTTTTTTTGCATAATTTTGTGAAACAACGCTTTTTTTGGTTTGACGATAGTTAGTGTCATTTATGACGTATACGCGTGCGTCAAGTGGACGTGAAACAACCCGCCCTAAATGCCTAAGAACCACTCACTTAGGAGTATACAGGGTGGATTTTTGTGACGAGGCAGTAAGGGCAGGTACACATGGCTACATGTTAAGCTATACGTTTCCGGTATAAGCTGATCTCGCATTGTATAGTATTTCCGTACAGTGAGAGGTCAGCTTTTACTGAATTTGTAAGTACTTATAGCTTGATATGTACCTTATCCGTTGTTTATTTATTTATTTAGGCAACCAACAGCGATACATATATAGTATATTACAAAGTATGTATAATTACAGATTGTATGGCTAATAATAGGTTTCCCTGTTTAACTAGGATAAGTAATAAAATATGCGAACGGACTACTGAGATATTTAAATATATGTACTGAGGTAGTTACGGAAAAACGGTTTCAGGAGACTGTCCATATTTTTTTTTTAAGAAATTTGGATCCTCATTCAATGATTTTGAAAAAATTGGTTGTCTGTAAAGTTGGTTTACGGACGATATCATAGTATAACGTGACAACGTCATAACAAAACATTGATGCGGCGCAAGCGTACAATGAGCGTAACGAGACAATGAGTCATCCTTTTTCGCGCATGCAGCAGGCGTTCATCGATTTATTAGACGTTATCACGTCAAAAATGTACTTACAGTCAGCAAGAAAATGGGCCATTTTCACAAAAAAACTTTTGATGCTAATCGATCCTGTTTCTTATAAGAATCGAAAAATTCAATATCTAGAACCCTAAAAGCAGTTTTTTAAAGGTTTTTAAAGGATTAGCCGGAAGAACACGGCTAATCTCCGAAACGCCTAGACCGATTCTGTCGGGTCTTTTAGTGGCAGATAGCTGATGTCATAAAGAGTAACTTACGCTACATTTATCTTAGAAAAAGCCACGCGGGCGAAGCCGCGAGCAGTATCTAGTTTCCAAATAGTTGATAAATAGAGACACTTTAGCTCAGTGGTTAGGGTAACCGCACGGTTCCCCAGAGGACGTGGTTTCGAGTCCGACTCGTGTCAGTTTTTAGAATTTCAGTTGATAAAATTAGGATCAGATGACATCACCGCCGATGCTCCACCCAGCAACTAAACTATTTTGCCCAATAAGTTTGTTCCGTACTTCGCTTACATACGTGATCTTCCCTACATGATGCAAGGGCGTTGACACCGCGGGCCAAGTCGGCTTTGTGCCAAATGTGAATAATAACTATCTACGACGACCCACACGTGTTAGAAGCACCAAATTGTATTCAGATCCTTGTTTGACAGCAGAATTCAAATGCGCTGCGATATTGATCAGAGCATGTATTTACAGATACTTACCTACCTACTCATGTTTAATCATTTAGAATCGGCTACAAGTGCAATTTGCACGATAAAGGCTCCCACACACTGACGCGATAAGG
The DNA here is from genome assembly GCA_947523025.1 of Dryobota labecula. NCBI lineage: Eukaryota > Metazoa > Arthropoda > Insecta > Lepidoptera > Noctuidae > Dryobota > Dryobota labecula. Next base: position 17,655,354 of record OX383287.1, on the reverse strand, counting down.
GTCGCGATGACTGTCGCGCCCGCGATATCGCGCCAGTCTGTGCGAGCCCTAAGACATGACATTCTGGCGCCCAAAGCACTAAAGGTTCGTACAGACTCACGCGATATCGCGACCGCGACAGGCACCGACAAAGAAATTGTGCTACTAGTGTCGCGTCGCGCCCGCGATATCGCACTAGTCTGTACGAGCCTTAATACATTTACCAAAAACAAACCTTCAAGATTCCGTTGTTCTATACTTCTATCTAACACATTTCAATTCTGTATTTTGTTGAAGGAACTACCTACGCCTCCCGTGTAGTGTCGCCCCTGCCTTTTGCACTAGACACGGCAGTTTGTTTCGCTACGCATAGGGTTCGTGACATTTACAGCGTTGAATTAAAATATTTTTATTTTTGTATAAAAATCTGATGAATTATTAAAAGTCATACTACATTATGATACATGTGTGCTAAGTTGATTATTGCGCCCAAGGCGGTATTATTCGCGCGAGCCGTAGGCGAACGCGATATGGAAGCCGAGAGTGTATGTAATGATCAATGCACACGCGTTTCATACGACGTTTTTCAACACACTTGCGAGGAAGAAAACAGACTTGTATTTTTATGAACTTTACGGAAGATGGCGCTAGTTTTGTTTTTTCGCGCGCCGCGCTAGCGATGCGCGCGCAAGTGTATATAAAGTCACTGGCAAAACCACTAAAGAGCCTATAAAAAAACATACACACACACACAAAATAATCTTTAGACTGATCATAGTGTTGTCGTATGTCCAATTGTAGCTTACTTAAATAGAATTAGAAAATACTATTGGCATAGAGAAATATACATACTTAGTTCAGTGAGAATCCGCAATAATAGAATGCCAGTCAGGGTCTCTTTCGTTTGGTTCCGCGAGGGACCACAGACAATTTAAGGTAAATTTTTAGATCATTTTGGGACCAATTGAAAAAAAAAAGTGAAATATGGCAATAAGGCTCCAGCATTATGGAAATGTAAAATGTAAATGTAAATAGTTATCTGTGGCGTTACAGCACTAGCGCGGTAAAATAAAGCAAAAAGCATGCGTTTTTAATACACTGCATTATGGACCTAAGGAAGGGTCTGGGGGAGGCCTATGCTGGTGAGCAAGACAAACTAACCGGTATCTGTTAGTCACAGTAAAATATGTAAAAATTTGTTTTAAGTTTGTTAATAAAGGCTAGTTGAATTTGAATTTGAATGGACCTAAAAGCGATTCATTAAGGGCCACTTTACGAGCAAGTGTGTTGAAAAAGTTGTTGTTAGTATTTTACCAATGACCCTGTCTCATTACCTAACAGTTCTAACACTGCTAACCACCTGACAGGTTCATTTCAAAGAACATAAAACAATAGACGTATGTAAGTAGGTAGCTATAAACCACTTGTGCCTTATGTTTTATTAAAACACCAATAAATCGACCATGAAGAAAATTCAAGCATTCAAATTAATTCAGCCGGAATGTTTAGAATGTACATCCTTGTTTAGTGCGTATGTATTACAAGTTATAAAACAATAGGGTACTCACCGTTCTATACGGCACGAGTACTTATAGAGAGAATTAATATTGATTAAGTATTTAAATATTATTATGTTACAGACCGACAAAAAATATTGCGAGCCTTATGTGATATGAATTTGCATGAACTATCTGAACTATTTATTTGACTATAAACCTAGGCAATCACAGAGTTCAAAGACCTTTGCTTCTCATAATTCGCTTAGTCAACCTTAGCTTTATTGATGTATACCTCACAGGGCGTTGACAATAGCTACCGTATGAAGTATCGTATCCGAATACATAAGTAGGTAGCGTAAGAACCTACCTTGACTTTTTCCTTTAGCGTACAAATTTCCCCAGACCATCTTTGTGGTCTAGATAGGTAAATTCTTTATTAAGTGCGTACCTAATCAGGTAAAGAAAGTCTATTTTTGTATGAGTATACGGAATATGATAATTGTTATGAACGGGTAGTGTTTGAAAAACCCGCTCAAAGGAGGTAAACTCGAGTAGTAGCTTCGATGCGTACTTGAGGGTCCTATGTTGAATACAAATGACGATATTTGGCGGTCAAAGCGGGCACATACTGAAGTAGATTTATTACTTATGTGTACACAGTAACATTACACCTACCTATCATCACGTAGACGCCATGTGAAAATCAGTTTATAGCTATTGATACCTGGAATGTCGTTGTAATAGCTTCCGGTCACATACATAGATCGGTATTTTCTTGGAAATTAAATAATTACTTAAGGGGTCTGCACACAGCGGGCGCGGCGCGGCGGGACCGGGCGTGGCGGGGCGCCGACGCGACGCTGAGCAGTTGTAATGTACTAGATATTACGGAGGACGCCACACAGAGCCGTCCGGCTCGACGCGACGTGACGCGACGCTCTGTGTGGCGTCCTCCGTAATATTTAGTACATTACAACTGCTCAGCGTCGCGTCGGCGTCCCGCCCCGCCGCGCCGCGCCCGCTGTGTGCAGACACCTTTAAGCATGACGTGTGTGAACGTTGGGCAAGTCAGTTGCTTATTACAAGAATTTTTGTTTAGGAAAATTTGCAACTAGCTCGAATAGGAAATTAATAAACAGTACCCACCTATAGTAGGTAGAACAATACTCGTGATATGTAAATAGAACCTAAAGTAGGCACACAAATCCTCACATATACCCAAAGTTCAGCCATCAAGCACAATCACTCTCACTCACTCACACACATATACACATACATACACAAAAACACAACAAATACACACGCACACAAACCACTCAAGAGCATGTATGCACTAAATTGGATTCCTACATTTTTAAGTTTTAATTCCTAAATTTTAATTTTATTGCATTAACTGTTAGTTCAAACAACGGGTGAAGACACTGGCTCCTGTAACACAGGTACCACCTAGCTCTTACCTACCTAGCAAATTAAAATGTAACAACTTTTTTTTATGTCAATAAAACATATTTTATTATTATGACGTTTATTAATTTTTTATCCATATCAAATACATTTTTAAATATTTCTTAAAAAATATATAAAAAACATTTAAAAATATAAAAAATAGTGGTCCGCCGGTGTCGGGAGCAGGGTCCAAGCTACCGGTGGTTAGGGCTGCAGAGACAGGAACCTCCGCACAATGCGAGCCGTATCAAGGAGTACTGCCTTCTGAATCAGGCCCTTGATCCAACCGCCTAACGAAAGCCTCGAGAGATGTTGATCGAGGCTTTTGGCCAGTAGGCCATTGGCCGTCACGACAATCGGCACAATGATAGCTGAGCTCACATTCCACATGTCAACAACCTCGTGTGCTAAGTCGAGATACTTTATTTGTTTCTCTTTCTCAGCTTTCACGAGGTTCTCATCATGTGGGATGGTAACATCAACTATCATTGCGCGGCGCGCTAATCGATCTATCACCACTATATCAGGTTTATTGGCAACAATAGTCCAGTCAGTAATGATAGACCGATCCCAGTACAACGTGACATGGTCATTTTCGAGAACTGGGTCGGGCACATACTTGTAATACGGTACCTCAGAATCCACAAGTCTATATTTCAAAGCAAGTTGCTGGTGAATAATCCTAGCTACTTGATTATGCCTGTGCAAGTACTCGCCGTTAGCCAGACGAGAACAACCAGAGATAATATGTCTGATGGACTCACCCGGACGGTGGCATGTCCGACACACGTCAACCGTCCCATCCTTCATAATATGTCTCCGGTAGTTATTCGTTAAGATAACTTCGTCCATAATTGCACAAACAAAACCTTCAGTTTCCCCGAAAAGGTCACCAAAACGTAGCCAGGATACGGACGCTAAGAAATCTACATCGGGCTCATGGAGAGCCCGGTAGAAGCGCCCGTGAAGCTCCTTGTTTTGCCATACTTTCCTGCGGTCATCTGTAGTAAGTACCACAGGTTTGCGCCAGTTCTTTTAGCCATGGACAGCGGGGTGAGCCCCTTGTCCACCGCGACCACATCCCAGTGCATACCCACTTCGGTTTTAAAAAAATATTCTCTGAGGCTGCACACCACCTGTTGTGTTGTTTATTATTAGATATTATTATTATTATTTATTAGTAGGTACTCGGCCATGATTAACGTAACCATACGGCCCGTTTTGAACTGGACCGTCCCTTTTTTCGGTTATTCGACCCGGTGTCCCGCGCGGTCACGTTAGGTATGGCTCAAAATTAAATCATTAGTAGCACCATCTTCAGTTCTTCACCAATTATCGCTAACTCGACAACGTACGAACTGCCAAGGTCAATTTTGCATCATTCTGTTCCTATTATGATCTTATATCATTTTTAGGTGCAGTAGCCCCAAGCCCATCTTTTTACGGCTTTTCTCTAAGACTATCTCTGAATGGTACCGATTCCCTTGTTCACAAACAAAACTAAATTTAAGTTCTGTGCATTTTTTTCTTTCTATTTCATTAAGAAAAGGACAGAAGATAAATTTTGGTTTAGTCCTGTCAAATTAATCAGCGCCTTTCACTACTCCATAATTATAAATTTAGACGTGATTAAAAACTTGCCTACTAAAATTACGTCAAATTACTTCAAGCGCTGATTAATTTGACAGGACTAAAATAAAATTTATCTTCTGTCCTTTTCTTAATGAAATAGAAAGAAAAAGATGCACTGAACTTAAATTTAGTTTTGTTTGTGAACAAGGGATTTGGCACCAATGTCTAGTTTTGGTTTTGTGATCAACACAGTTACCGTATGACTGTACATGCCTCATGGTCCGGGTAGAAAGATTACTATAATAGCAATAAATCAGAAATTAGGTTATGGCTTACAAAGTTTAGGTCTTTAGAAACTTGTATAACTTTTGATAATACATGCATGACATCTGTCGCAGAATAGTAGAAAACTTCATAATTTTTTTTCCTCTAACTGTCACAAGAGGGCGCTCCCGGCATTAAAAGTGTAATGTTTACATTGTTCTGTTCGGGCTTCGTTCGAGATAATGTTTAGTATAAATGAGAAGATATGATAAGATGATGATAAATGTATAATATTTTTTGGTAATATATACAATTCACGACACATTAAAATCAAGAAATAGTTCCTAAAGAAAGAAAGAAAATACATTTGCGGTAAATATAACGCAAAGAAAAAACACAAACACGAAAATAACAAGTTGGGGAAAATATGCGCCACATCCACGCAAAACGGCCATCGCTCAGCATAATGCTGCGACCTTATTCGAGACAGAGCCCCAGCGCTGGTTTTCAACGCTGTTGTGATGACGTCAACCGGTGGAGCATACTGCCGCACTAACGAAAAATGCAATAACTCGATTTTGCCGCTTCCGAGAATTGTATTTTTATTATTGAATTTGTTATGAAGTTTTAGTTATTGCATTCTTGCTTACTGAAAAGTCCAATTCCTGAAGGATCAATAAAAAGTTGCTTAGAGAGTGTTAATAGATTTCGATTCGCTGACTCCAAATATATAACTCAAAATCGTCGAAAATCGAGTTATTGCATTCTTCGTTAGCGCGTTCGTTGCGCGGCAGCATAAATAATGAGATAAAAATAACAAAATAACATAAATCCAATACTTAATAATTTTTTAAAGTTTTTATAAATATAATATTTAAAATGGGAATATTCCGTTCCGTAAACTCATAACATAATAATAATTGTATCATGCCGGTATTCCCCGAAGGGTATAGGCAGAGGTGTAGGTACTGTCAGTTACTGCAATTATAGCGGACCCGCCTTTGCTCAAATGGTTGAAGTTTTTGTACTAACAAATCGTATGATTTTCATATTTTTCTAGTTTTGGGTAGATTTCGTATAGGTATTTAAATAAAATTAAGAATTATACAATTCTATCGATGCGTATTCTCAAAAATCTCATAAACTTTAAACTGGTGAAATGAGGGTGTATAGGTAGGTACACCCTCATTTCACCAGTTTATGTTAGTTAAGTTCCTTATTGATATAATTATGTTAGGTATTTCAATTATTCAGCAAGATTAGGAAGCAAATTATCAGGGCCTCAAGTCTGCTATTACAATAGTGTCAGAATGGTCTCGCCATTGTGAGTATTTGACAGTGTTTGTATGGCAAATCTGTCAAAAACTCACAATGAAGAGACCATTCTGACACTATTGTAATAGCAGACTTGAGGCCCAGATTAGCTCATAATGAGAATTGCACAATAATTGACAAATAAATTGTTTCCTAAAATAAAGCGTTCAGAACAGTATGATGACTAATTATTTAGGTATGATGAATTATACCAACACGACAAAAATAACACTGCACATCATATAACATTATGTCAGGGCCTCAAGTCTGCTATTACAAAAGTGTCAGAATGGTCTCGCCATTGTGAGTATTTGACAGTGTTTGTATGGCAAATCTGTCAAAAACTCACAATGAAGAGACCATTCTGACACTATTGTAATATCAGACTTGAGGCCCTGGTATTGGGTGTACTATAATAAACTAACACCAAAACACGTTTAATTATTCTATAGGTACTCCATTTGAAATAAAATTAGACATTTTAGTAAACCTTTTTTATAGACCGTTCAACCGATTTTGACTTCTATTACGTTGGTGGCATGACCAATGTTGATGAGTTGGTATTGTAACCACTTTTTTGCTATTAATGCCATCCTTATGCCTACGGAATAGAAGTCAAAATCGGTTGAACGGACTGTAAAAAAGGTTTAAAAAAATGTCTAATCTTATTTCAAATGGAGTATAGTCAGTGTTGAGAAATATCATAAATAACAAACAGTTCCTATTGTTAAGCAAGGCATCAACGCTCATCATCAAAACTTACGTTAGCAGTAAGTATTAAAACTACGATCAAGCATAGCGTACCTATGTATACTTCCTGTCAACACTGAAGTTTTTTAATGAGAATTATGTGCAAATAGGATAATAAACCTACTATTGTCTGATTTCCCGTATTTGCCGTTGCCAACAATTTTATTCATTTATTTATTCACAAGGCAACTACAACAGGTAACAGTCACAGTATATCAGTAGGATTACATTATAGGTTTCGACCTGATTATCAGCCAAAGCGTAATCACACAACACGACTAGTAACAACAATAATAACGATGACAAAAGCTTAGTTCACAAAATTACAGCTACAAGGTCTGTGCGTCTGTTCTCCGACACACTTCCAGGGCCTCAAGTCTGCTATTACAATAGTGTCAGAATGGTCTCGCCATTGTGAATATTTGACAGTGTTTGTATGGCAAATCTGTCAAAAACTCACAATGAAGAGACCATTCTGACGCTATTGTAATAGCAGACTTGAGGCCCAGGGGCCTAAGTCTACTAATTTACAAACGTTGCAATGGTCTCGCGATTGTGAGTATTTGACAGTGTTTGTATGGCAAATCTGTCAAAAACTCACAATGAAGAGACCATTCTGACACAATAGTGTCAGAATGGTCTCAGTCTGCTATTACAATAGTAATAGCAGACTTGAGGCCCTGCTTATGTGGGCAAGGAATAATGATGATGATGATGATGATGTTTGTGAATAATATTGTGGAAACATTATATGCTGATTATGGATCATTGTTCAAGATCCATAATCAGCCTTTAATGTTAGGACACAGGCCTAGGCCTCCTCTCGGTGAAAGGGAGTGGTCCGTACTCCACCACGCGGCGGGCCCAGTACGGGTTGGGAGATGTCACGTCTTCGAAATTTTGGTTCTAGGACGTTTCCTCACGATGTTTTCCTTCACAGTTTTGAGAGCAGTGGTCATGGAAAAATTTACACAAAGTAAAGCTCCAGCCGGTCTATTCTGTAAAATCTCAGAGTGTTGCCGTTCGTTAATATTTAAAGTCCCTAGATGATCTGCAAAATTCCGCTAGATATAGGAAACAAATATTTGCTAGGAATCCGCTAGATATCCCTAGATTATGCATGTCGCTGGTCGCCAGTCTAGTCTACCTTTCTACTAGTTTGGTGTGTGAAAGTATATCTACCTATTCACAAAATAATAATATACAGGGTGTTTGGCAGAACGTTGAACATACGAAAATGGTGGATAGGTGGGGTGATCTGCTACTTACTCAGGCCTAATTTATTTGGCCCTGGCCCCCTGGATATTAAAAAAAAAAATTTTTTGCTTTCTTCTAGTTTCACCACTTTCTTAACTTTAAAGTGTAATTTGTATTAAAAATGGGTAAAACAGGCAATATTTTTATTTATTACATCTTTCTGTAAGTTTGAGGAGTCATAACTTTTTTCTAGCTAACATCTGAATAAAGCAATAATTTTATAAGAATCTGCCAATATTAAAGATAAAAAAATAAACTAAAATATTGCCTGTTTTACCCATTTTTAATAAAAAAATACACTTTAAAGTTAAGAAAGTGGTGAAACTAAAAGAAAGCAAAAAAATTTTTTTTTTAATATCCAGGGGGCCAGGGCCAAATAAATTAGGGCTGAGTAAGTAGCAGATGACCCCACCTATCCACCATTTTCGTATGTTCAACGTTCTGCCAAACACCACGGGCACCGCGGGCCAAGTCGGCTTTGTGCCAAATGTGAATAATAACTATCTACGACGACCCACACGTGTTAGAAGCACCAAATTGTATTCAGATCCTTGTTTGACAGCAGAATTCAAATGCGCTGCGATATTGATCAGAGCATGTATTTACAGATACTTACCTACCTACTCATGTTTAATCATTTAGAATCGGCTACAAGTGCAATTTGCACGATAAAGGCTCCCACACACTGACGCGATAAGGGTCGCGATGACTGTCGCGCCCGCGATATCGCGCCAGTCTGTGCGAGCCCTAAGACATGACATTCTGGCGCCCAAAGCACTAAAGGTTCGTACAGACTCACGCGATATCGCGACCGCGACAGGCACCGACAAAGAAATTGTGCTACTAGTGTCGCGTCGCGCCCGCGATATCGCACTAGTCTGTACGAGCCTTAATACATTTACCAAAAACAAACCTTCAAGATTCCGTTGTTCTATACTTCTATCTAACACATTTCAATTCTGTATTTTGTTGAAGGAACTACCTACGCCTCCCGTGTAGTGTCGCCCCTGCCTTTTGCACTAGACACGGCAGTTTGTTTCGCTACGCATAGGGTTCGTGACATTTACAGCGTTGAATTAAAATATTTTTATTTTTGTATAAAAATCTGATGAATTATTAAAAGTCATACTACATTATGATACATGTGTGCTAAGTTGATTATTGCGCCCAAGGCGGTATTATTCGCGCGAGCCGTAGGCGAACGCGATATGGAAGCCGAGAGTGTATGTAATGATCAATGCACACGCGTTTCATACGACGTTTTTCAACACACTTGCGAGGAAGAAAACAGACTTGTATTTTTATGAACTTTACGGAAGATGGCGCTAGTTTTGTTTTTTCGCGCGCCGCGCTAGCGATGCGCGCGCAAGTGTATATAAAGTCACTGGCAAAACCACTAAAGAGCCTATAAAAAAACATACACACACACACAAAATAATCTTTAGACTGATCATAGTGTTGTCGTATGTCCAATTGTAGCTTACTTAAATAGAATTAGAAAATACTATTGGCATAGAGAAATATACATACTTAGTTCAGTGAGAATCCGCAATAATAGAATGCCAGTCAGGGTCTCTTTCGTTTGGTTCCGCGAGGGACCACAGACAATTTAAGGTAAATTTTTAGATCATTTTGGGACCAATTGAAAAAAAAAAGTGAAATATGGCAATAAGGCTCCAGCATTATGGAAATGTAAAATGTAAATGTAAATAGTTATCTGTGGCGTTACAGCACTAGCGCGGTAAAATAAAGCAAAAAGCATGCGTTTTTAATACACTGCATTATGGACCTAAGGAAGGGTCTGGGGGAGGCCTATGCTGGTGAGCAAGACAAACTAACCGGTATCTGTTAGTCACAGTAAAATATGTAAAAATTTGTTTTAAGTTTGTTAATAAAGGCTAGTTGAATTTGAATTTGAATGGACCTAAAAGCGATTCATTAAGGGCCACTTTACGAGCAAGTGTGTTGAAAAAGTTGTTGTTAGTATTTTACCAATGACCCTGTCTCATTACCTAACAGTTCTAACACTGCTAACCACCTGACAGGTTCATTTCAAAGAACATAAAACAATAGACGTATGTAAGTAGGTAGCTATAAACCACTTGTGCCTTATGTTTTATTAAAACACACCAATAAATCGACCATGAAGAAAATTCAAGCATTCAAATTAATTCAGCCGGAATGTTTAGAATGTACATCCTTGTTTAGTGCGTATGTATTACAAGTTATAAAACAATAGGGTACTCACCGTTCTATACGGCACGAGTACTTATAGAGAGAATTAATATTGATTAAGTATTTAAATATTATTATGTTACAGACCGACAAAAAATATTGCGAGCCTTATGTGATATGAATTTGCATGAACTATCTGAACTATTTATTTGACTATAAACCTAGGCAATCACAGAGTTCAAAGACCTTTGCTTCTCATAATTCGCTTAGTCAACCTTAGCTTTATTGATGTATACCTCACAGGGCGTTGACAATAGCTACCGTATGAAGTATCGTATCCGAATACATAAGTAGGTAGCGTAAGAACCTACCTTGACTTTTTCCTTTAGCGTACAAATTTCCCCAGACCATCTTTGTGGTCTAGATAGGTAAATTCTTTATTAAGTGCGTACCTAATCAGGTAAAGAAAGTCTATTTTTGTATGAGTATACGGAATATGATAATTGTTATGAACGGGTAGTGTTTGAAAAACCCGCTCAAAGGAGGTAAACTCGAGTAGTAGCTTCGATGCGTACTTGAGGGTCCTATGTTGAATACAAATGACGATATTTGGCGGTCAAAGCGGGCACATACTGAAGTAGATTTATTACTTATGTGTACACAGTAACATTACACCTACCTATCATCACGTAGACGCCATGTGAAAATCAGTTTATAGCTATTGATACCTGGAATGTCGTTGTAATAGCTTCCGGTCACATACATAGATCGGTATTTTCTTGGAAATTAAATAATTACTTAAGGGGTCTGCACACAGCGGGCGCGGCGCGGCGGGACCGGGCGTGGCGGGGCGCCGACGCGACGCTGAGCAGTTGTAATGTACTAGATATTACGGAGGACGCCACACAGAGCCGTCCGGCTCGACGCGACGTGACGCGACGCTCTGTGTGGCGTCCTCCGTAATATTTAGTACATTACAACTGCTCAGCGTCGCGTCGGCGTCCCGCCCCGCCGCGCCGCGCCCGCTGTGTGCAGACACCTTTAAGCATGACGTGTGTGAACGTTGGGCAAGTCAGTTGCTTATTACAAGAATTTTTGTTTAGGAAAATTTGCAACTAGCTCGAATAGGAAATTAATAAACAGTACCCACCTATAGTAGGTAGAACAATACTCGTGATATGTAAATAGAACCTAAAGTAGGCACACAAATCCTCACATATACCCAAAGTTCAGCCATCAAGCACAATCACTCTCACTCACTCACACACATATACACATACATACACAAAAACACAACAAATACACACGCACACAAACCACTCAAGAGCATGTATGCACTAAATTGGATTCCTACATTTTTAAGTTTTAATTCCTAAATTTTAATTTTATTGCATTAACTGTTAGTTCAAACAACGGGTGAAGACACTGGCTCCTGTAACACAGGTACCACCTAGCTCTTACCTACCTAGCAAATTAAAATGTAACAACTTTTTTTTATGTCAATAAAACATATTTTATTATTATGACGTTTATTAATTTTTTATCCATATCAAATACATTTTTAAATATTTCTTAAAAAATATATAAAAAACATTTAAAAATATAAAAAATAGTGGTCCGCCGGTGTCGGGAGCAGGGTCCAAGCTACCGGTGGTTAGGGCTGCAGAGACAGGAACCTCCGCACAATGCGAGCCGTATCAAGGAGTACTGCCTTCTGAATCAGGCCCTTGATCCAACCGCCTAACGAAAGCCTCGAGAGATGTTGATCGAGGCTTTTGGCCAGTAGGCCATTGGCCGTCACGACAATCGGCACAATGATAGCTGAGCTCACATTCCACATGTCAACAACCGCGCACAACCGCAAAATTGACCCGTTTTCAGAAACAGCACGAATTGGCGGGTGTGTTTAAAAAAAAATTATGTCTTTTAAAAAAAACGAGCCAAGAATTGTATTATTTCTTAAAATCATCACCAGCTGTACTAAAACCAATCTGTTCTGCTGACAAATATATAAAAATTACTGAAAATGTATCTAGCTTAACTTTTTAAATTTATAATGGATAAATAATGTTGATATCTAAATAAAAAAATATACCTAGCCTGGTATTCTCAAAATTGATAAGCCTGTCGTTTATGAATCGGCCCTACTAATTGAGATAAAAAAACGTTTTGAGTCAATTAATAAATGGTCACGTTAGGTATGGCTCAAAATTAAATCATTAGTAGCACCATCTTCAGTTCTTCACCAATTATCGCTAACTCGACAACGTACGAACTGCCAAGGTCAATTTTGCATCATTCTGTTCCTATTATGATCTTATATCATTTTTAGGTGCAGTAGCCCCAAGCCCATCTTTTTACGGCTTTTCTCTAAGACTATCTCTGAATGGTACCGATTCCCTTGTTCACAAACAAAACTAAATTTAAGTTCTGTGCATTTTTTTCTTTCTATTTCATTAAGAAAAGGACAGAAGATAAATTTTGGTTTAGTCCTGTCAAATTAATCAGCGCCTTTCACTACTCCATAATTATAAATTTAGACGTGATTAAAAACTTGCCTACTAAAATTACGTCAAATTACTTCAAGCGCTGATTAATTTGACAGGACTAAAATAAAATTTATCTTCTGTCCTTTTCTTAATGAAATAGAAAGAAAAAGATGCACTGAACTTAAATTTAGTTTTGTTTGTGAACAAGGGATTTGGCACCAATGTCTAGTTTTGGTTTTGTGATCAACACAGTTACCGTATGACTGTACATGCCTCATGGTCCGGGTAGAAAGATTACTATAATAGCAATAAATCAGAAATTAGGTTATGGCTTACAAAGTTTAGGTCTTTAGAAACTTGTATAACTTTTGATAATACATGCATGACATCTGTCGCAGAATAGTAGAAAACTTCATAATTTTTTTTCCTCTAACTGTCACAAGAGGGCGCTCCCGGCATTAAAAGTGTAATGTTTACATTGTTCTGTTCGGGCTTCGTTCGAGATAATGTTTAGTATAAATGAGAAGATATGATAAGATGATGATAAATGTATAATATTTTTTGGTAATATATACAATTCACGACACATTAAAATCAAGAAATAGTTCCTAAAGAAAGAAAGAAAATACATTTGCGGTAAATATAACGCAAAGAAAAAACACAAACACGAAAATAACAAGTTGGGGAAAATATGCGCCACATCCACGCAAAACGGCCATCGCTCAGCATAATGCTGCGACCTTATTCGAGACAGAGCCCCAGCGCTGGTTTTCAACGCTGTTGTGATGACGTCAACCGGTGGAGCATACTGCCGCACTAACGAAAAATGCAATAACTCGATTTTGCCGCTTCCGAGAATTGTATTTTTATTATTGAATTTGTTATGAAGTTTTAGTTATTGCATTCTTGCTTACTGAAAAGTCCAATTCCTGAAGGATCAATAAAAAGTTGCTTAGAGAGTGTTAATAGATTTCGATTCGCTGACTCCAAATATATAACTCAAAATCGTCGAAAATCGAGTTATTGCATTCTTCGTTAGCGCGTTCGTTGCGCGGCAGCATAAATAATGAGATAAAAATAACAAAATAACATAAATCCAATACTTAATAATTTTTTAAAGTTTTTATAAATATAATATTTAAAATGGGAATATTCCGTTCCGTAAACTCATAACATAATAATAATTGTATCATGCCGGTATTCCCCGAAGGGTATAGGCAGAGGTGTAGGTACTGTCAGTTACTGCAATTATAGCGGACCCGCCTTTGCTCAAATGGTTGAAGTTTTTGTACTAACAAATCGTATGATTTTCATATTTTTCTAGTTTTGGGTAGATTTCGTATAGGTATTTAAATAAAATTAAGAATTATACAATTCTATCGATGCGTATTCTCAAAAATCTCATAAACTTTAAACTGGTGAAATGAGGGTGTATAGGTAGGTACACCCTCATTTCACCAGTTTATGTTAGTTAAGTTCCTTATTGATATAATTATGTTAGGTATTTCAATTATTCAGCAAGATTAGGAAGCAAATTATCAGGGCCTCAAGTCTGCTATTACAATAGTGTCAGAATGGTCTCGCCATTGTGAGTATTTGACAGTGTTTGTATGGCAAATCTGTCAAAAACTCACAATGAAGAGACCATTCTGACACTATTGTAATAGCAGACTTGAGGCCCAGATTAGCTCATAATGAGAATTGCACAATAATTGACAAATAAATTGTTTCCTAAAATAAAGCGTTCAGAACAGTATGATGACTAATTATTTAGGTATGATGAATTATACCAACACGACAAAAATAACACTGCACATCATATAACATTATGTCAGGGCCTCAAGTCTGCTATTACAAAAGTGTCAGAATGGTCTCGCCATTGTGAGTATTTGACAGTGTTTGTATGGCAAATCTGTCAAAAACTCACAATGAAGAGACCATTCTGACACTATTGTAATATCAGACTTGAGGCCCTGGTATTGGGTGTACTATAATAAACTAACACCAAAACACGTTTAATTATTCTATAGGTACTCCATTTGAAATAAAATTAGACATTTTAGTAAACCTTTTTTATAGACCGTTCAACCGATTTTGACTTCTATTACGTTGGTGGCATGACCAATGTTGATGAGTTGGTATTGTAACCACTTTTTTGCTATTAATGCCATCCTTATGCCTACGGAATAGAAGTCAAAATCGGTTGAACGGACTGTAAAAAAGGTTTAAAAAAATGTCTAATCTTATTTCAAATGGAGTATAGTCAGTGTTGAGAAATATCATAAATAACAAACAGTTCCTATTGTTAAGCAAGGCATCAACGCTCATCATCAAAACTTACGTTAGCAGTAAGTATTAAAACTACGATCAAGCATAGCGTACCTATGTATACTTCCTGTCAACACTGAAGTTTTTTAATGAGAATTATGTGCAAATAGGATAATAAACCTACTATTGTCTGATTTCCCGTATTTGCCGTTGCCAACAATTTTATTCATTTATTTATTCACAAGGCAACTACAACAGGTAACAGTCACAGTATATCAGTAGGATTACATTATAGGTTTCGACCTGATTATCAGCCAAAGCGTAATCACACAACACGACTAGTAACAACAATAATAACGATGACAAAAGCTTAGTTCACAAAATTACAGCTACAAGGTCTGTGCGTCTGTTCTCCGACACACTTCCAGGGCCTCAAGTCTGCTATTACAATAGTGTCAGAATGGTCTCGCCATTGTGAATATTTGACAGTGTTTGTATGGCAAATCTGTCAAAAACTCACAATGAAGAGACCATTCTGACGCTATTGTAATAGCAGACTTGAGGCCCAGGGGCCTAAGTCTACTAATTTACAAACGTTGCAATGGTCTCGCGATTGTGAGTATTTGACAGTGTTTGTATGGCAAATCTGTCAAAAACTCACAATGAAGAGACCATTCTGACACAATAGTGTCAGAATGGTCTCAGTCTGCTATTACAATAGTAATAGCAGACTTGAGGCCCTGCTTATGTGGGCAAGGAATAATGATGATGATGATGATGATGTTTGTGAATAATATTGTGGAAACATTATATGCTGATTATGGATCATTGTTCAAGATCCATAATCAGCCTTTAATGTTAGGACACAGGCCTAGGCCTCCTCTCGGTGAAAGGGAGTGGTCCGTACTCCACCACGCGGCGGGCCCAGTACGGGTTGGGAGATGTCACGTCTTCGAAATTTTGGTTCTAGGACGTTTCCTCACGATGTTTTCCTTCACAGTTTTGAGAGCAGTGGTCATGGAAAAATTTACACAAAGTAAAGCTCCAGCCGGTCTATTCTGTAAAATCTCAGAGTGTTGCCGTTCGTTAATATTTAAAGTCCCTAGATGATCTGCAAAATTCCGCTAGATATAGGAAACAAATATTTGCTAGGAATCCGCTAGATATCCCTAGATTATGCATGTCGCTGGTCGCCAGTCTAGTCTACCTTTCTACTAGTTTGGTGTGTGAAAGTATATCTACCTATTCACAAAATAATAATATACAGGGTGTTTGGCAGAACGTTGAACATACGAAAATGGTGGATAGGTGGGGTGATCTGCTACTTACTCAGGCCTAATTTATTTGGCCCTGGCCCCCTGGATATTAAAAAAAAAAATTTTTTGCTTTCTTCTAGTTTCACCACTTTCTTAACTTTAAAGTGTAATTTGTATTAAAAATGGGTAAAACAGGCAATATTTTTATTTATTACATCTTTCTGTAAGTTTGAGGAGTCATAACTTTTTTCTAGCTAACATCTGAATAAAGCAATAATTTTATAAGAATCTGCCAATATTAAAGATAAAAAAATAAACTAAAATATTGCCTGTTTTACCCATTTTTAATAAAAAAATACACTTTAAAGTTAAGAAAGTGGTGAAACTAAAAGAAAGCAAAAAAATTTTTTTTTTAATATCCAGGGGGCCAGGGCCAAATAAATTAGGGCTGAGTAAGTAGCAGATGACCCCACCTATCCACCATTTTCGTATGTTCAACGTTCTGCCAAACACCCTGTATAATTCAACCACTTAAAATCACTTAAAAAAAAAATTGTAGTATTTTTTATTTAAATAAATTATAATACTGAGGTGTTATTTAATTCTAAACTCGCCAAACTTTTACGTTTGATGGCGAGAGGCGCTCTTTTTCATAAAAACAATGAACTACCTTACGTGCATAGCCACTACTTATATATTATACTGTTATGGTTTAGGTACTTGTACTTAATTTCAAAATTAAGTACGAAGTCATCCAGATTTTTCAATTATACAGGGTGTTTGGCAGAACGTTGAACATACGAAAATGGTGGATAGGTGGGGTCATCTGCTACTTACTCAGCCCTAATTTATTTGGCCCTGGCCCCCTGAATATAAAAAAAAAATTTGTTTGCTTTCTTTTAGTTTCACCACTTTCTTAACTTTAAAGTGTATTTTTTTATTAAAAATGGGTAAAACAGGCAATATTTTAGTTTATTTTTTTATCTTTAATATTGGCAGATTCTTATAAAATTATTGCTTTATTCAGATGTTAGCTAGAAAAAAAGTTATGACTCCTCAAACTTACAGAAAGATGTATTAAATAAAAATATTGCCTGTTTTACCCATTTTTAATACAAATTACACTTTAAAGTTAAGAAAGTGGTGAAACTAGAAGAAAACAAAAAATTTTTTTTTTTAATATCCAGGGGGCCAGGGCCAAATAAATTAGGCCTGAGTAAGTAGCAGATGACCCCACCTATCCACCATTTTCGTATGTTCAACGTTCTGCCAAACACCCTGTATTAACAGCGGAAGTGGAATTATTAATGATGTCATCCGTATTTTTGTCTCATTCATTCTTAATCTTGATGAGTGAGAAAGGCAACAAACGAAACAATTTTTATTGACTCTACAGTTCATTTAAAGCAGGAGAATTCCCGTTCAGTCTGATTCTATAGTATTACCAGAGCGCTAGACTTGAAAATCGGACATACGGATATAGTTTACTTAATTTATGTTTGGTAAGTCACGATTTTTATTTCTGAAAAAAGTCGCTAACCCTTAGTGTCAAAAAGTCGCTATAAGTCGCTAAATTTTTTCGAGTCGCTAAATTGAAAAAAATAAGTTCCTAAATAAATTCGAAATCCGGTAGATCTAGCGACAAAGTCGCTAAAACGGCAACACTGCTGCCAATCCCTAGCATCAGAAGGAATGACAGCTCACCTCACCTAAGTTTTTACGGAATCTACCGGCTGTTGGGGTTCGAACCTACGACCTACAAATTTGTAAGTGGCGGCCGTTAACACTAGCCCACTACTTCTCCCGTTTCCATTGGGCTGTTATACTGCACAAAGATGGAACAAATTAGAAGATGCAATCTTAGACAAGAATATATGCCATTAAGCTATAATAATAATCTATACTCTATATCTATCTATACTTCTATATCTATATCTATATACTAATATATAAAGCTGAAGAGTTTGTTTGTTTGTTTGTTTGAACGCGCTAATCTCAGGAACTACTGGTTGGAATTGAAAAATTATTTTTGTGTTGGATAGTACATTTATTGAGGAATATTATAGGCTATATAATATCACGCTACAACCAAAAGGAGCGGAGCATAAATGAAAAATGTTGCAAAAACGGGAAAAATTATTCCTTTTTGGGAGCTTCCGTTGCGTGCGCTGCATAAACGGTTTAAGTTACGCAAATATCATGTATTATGGAATTGTTCCTCTTTAAAAGTTCTAAAAAAAAGTCCGCGACAGTATATGTCTATCTTTTAAGATTGACTCACTATAACCTTTTTTTATGGAAATCAAATTTTTTCGAAATTAATTCATTATTTGCGAAGGAGTTTTATCAACATAAAATAATATTAATCCTTATCCAAATAAATATGTTATTAGTACTGAAATGTAAACAAAATTGTCCTTGACATCACTTGATTTCAATCAACATCTTAGGAGATATCATAATTTTAAAATAACTCCGCAACAAAATAAGTAGAAAATTCATTACTTAAACCACTCTCTCTCTTACGAGTAGGTGACGCAGACGAAGTTGCGTGGGTCAGCTATATAATTTGCTAGCTTTTGCCCGCGGCTCCGCCCGCGTGGATGTCGGTTATCGCATAAAAAAGTAGCCTATGTCCTTCTCCATATCCCAGGTTACTCGTATATCCATGACGTTTCACATTTATAATATTAGTATGGATAAAGCTGAAGAGTTTGTTTGTTTGCTTGAACGCGCCAATCTCAGGAACTACTGGTTCGAATTGAAAAAATATTTTAGTGTTGGATAGCCCATTTATCGAGGAAGGCTATAGGCTATATATCTACGCTACGATCCTTAGAAGCCAAGCGAAAAGAACGGAAGTCAGAAAGAACGCTAAGCGTTAACGAAGTTTTAGCGCGGGCGAGCGACGGGATGCGAATACGACGCGATGGGTGGGCCGAAATTTCAAGTCGCGGGCAGAAGCTAGTAATAATATAATATAAAGCGAATTTATGAATATATGCCATTAAGCGGAGAGCTTCGACCATCACCTCAGCAGGAGGCTCTCATTGCGCGGCTGGGTTAAGGGCTTGATTCACAGTCTGTACTCTTGGACACGGCACGTATAGTGAGGAGTATCCTATCTCGACCACCGGCAGCTTGGAACGTGTTCCTGATGCCGATATTTTTAGAAAAATATTTAAATATGTAATGTGTATGTATGAAAATGTAATAAAGGTATATAATACAATATAATATACAATAGCTATAATATAATATATATGCATTTACCAATCACGTCGCAACTTACCAGACAAAAAAAAATCTGTACATTTAAAGTTAATTTTAATAGATTATCTACAAATACTAATAGTAACTACAAAAAATCGTGCAACCTGTAACGTAATCTTGTATTACCTGCTTAAATTATTGATCACAGTTGACTAATAATATATATGATGCAATGCCAGCAATTAAAACTGACGAGCGTCCAACGACTAACTTTCATCTTTATTGGACATGGACTATGTGGCTTACAAATTCAATCTTCTCATTATCTGGCTGCTGAGTGGTGAGGCATAAAGGGTTTTTTGAGCGTCATCACATTTTGTACACGTTTTATTTCCCCGGAGCTTCATGATTGAAGTGGTTTTGGTCTACGGGCACATTGTACGCGCTGCGCTTGAATGCACTTTCTAAGGAACTACTCAGAGACATCTTATTGACTTTTTGTTTGCTCATTGAGACATCGGGAGCTTTGTTTGATTATTCTATTTACAGCCTCGCCAGGAGCGTGTTTTTTTATTTGATTTCATTATTAATTTTTTGGAATTATTGCGATGTTACTTCAAACACCTGTTTGCTTCAGAGATATTCAGCAGTACTAATAACCTCTTGACGCTCTCATTTTGTGAAGGAAAATAAATACTCCGTACCGTCGCCTTAGAGTGAAAACCTCGTATATGCGAAAAAGGCAACTTTCCAGGAGGAAGAAAAAACTGCGCCCTGTAAAATTTTATTACCACAGCTTCTTCAAGTATGTGTCTTTTAGTGTGCAATATTCGAACTCGTCATAGATGGCTTTACAGGGCCTCAAGTCTGCTATTACAATAGTGTCAGAATGGTCTCTTCATTGTGAGTTTTTGACAGATTTGCCATACAAACACTGTCAAATACTCACAATGGCGAGACCGTTCTGACACTATTGTAATAGCAGACTTGAGGCCCTGGTTGCAATACTTTTTTTGTGTGTAACTAGGACGTGCGTTGCGAGGTTTTCTTTCCAAAAACGTAATAAAATAAAAATTACCAAAATTGTATTCCCGAGGTTTTCACTCTAAGGCGTCGTGACGGTACGTGTATCGGGTGATGCCAGTTAGTAACCATGGCAACAACTTGTTGAGCTTAAAGAGGGTAAAGTAGTGACGCTATCATTTGTCGCACTACAATCTCGTCCCCATGTCATATTCAATAAGAAGCTTTGTTGTCCTATATTCCTTTCATTTCCAAATCAATATATAAATCATTAACAATTAATAATTACAGCAAAACTAGATGTATGAGTAATGCTTGGAACTTCAGTATCGTGGGAGTCAGTACCGTGTTCCTACTTCCTAGCGTGGCGGACGGCTATAACAACATTCGCGACGAGGGAAATGTCAAGGTCACGCCCGTTCACTTCCTTTACCGCCGAGCCTCCGTGAGACTACGATATTCGCGTCCCACCCTCTACAATCTATATGTATACAGTACTGTAAACCGTTTCAAATGAAAAGCCTGGACTTTGTATACGAGTCGAATTAGACGTTACTTCTGTCATTTTTAAAAGCTTTTGCTTCTACCAAAAGATTTCCGTAAGTACGTTGTTTTTACGTTGTTTGAATACTTAATACTGTTTCAATAGCTACCTTATAATGGACATTTCCATTAGCTTCTTGTTTTTATTTGCGTACGAAATTAATTTTTGAGAGGATGGTTTGTGTGTGGTATGGTAGGTAGGTATCACATTTATGAGCGTGTTGATCAGTGTTGACCAACTACCTACATTAATTTATTTATTTTGCAATGTTGAGTGCAAAAAATACTTTCCCATTGTGACATATTCATCATTATCTTCATTTCAGCTGAAAGACGTCCACTTCTGGACATAGGCCTCCCCCAATTGGGGGGGTTTGCCATAATCGCCACGCTTAGCAGGCGGGTTGGCGATCGCAGTATGATGTTAAAAATTCACAAAGAACGCTGCTGCCCATTCTCTAGTAAGTCCCGTAGTCGCCTTTTACGACACTCACGGGAGGAAATGGGACATATTTCGTGACATATTAATATTATATTGTTATTATTATTATTTTTCATATTATTTTGTGACATATTTCGTTTGTATAATATTTGTAGCTTTGTATCTATTCGGTTACCATCTTTTGTTCCTTTGTTTGTTCCAACCAACATCGACTGGTGGTCCGAGGATAACACTTGTCAGTGATATTGCAGTAGATGCCATCTCTACTTACTATACCAATAATTCATATACACATTATGCATAAGGAAGTTTTGACGTACTTTATGGATTTTTCTAACTGAGCTATGTTTCAGTTTTATTTGTAATGTGTAGTGAAGTATCGAAAATCATAGTTACGTTAATGAAGACAAAAGGATGAAGGTATTTAATTTGGCAGTAATTATAGCTTACATGCTATATTGAGTTCGAGTCCCAAGATTGAACCTTGGGGGACGCCGCTTTCAATGAAGAAATACTTTGAGTTCTGAAACTTTTACTTAAATGAAATATTGAATAGAGGTGTAGTAGATTGTTTTAAAAGAACCAGTGGAGTACGCTATCAAGATGATTTTGTTAAGATTTTTTTTAATATGAATGTTTTAAATGCTCCTGGTTAACCAACTTAGGTAAATGATTTTCGGGTTGTCCAAGTGTTCGAGTAAGAAATTGGTGCGAATCAACAACTTGAGTTGAACTTTAGAAGATAAGATTATGAACATGTCCACGTGTAAGTCTATGGAACTCTTGCTGACCACAGAGCACTTTACTTTAAGTTAGCAGCAGTTTCATATTTCTTTGGTATGCTTGCGTTTAATATTACATGGGCATAATAAACCAGTTACGAAGAAATATAATTCATTGCTACTCCTAATTACCTATTATTTACCTTTATATTTGGTATACATATTCTAAATAATGAAACTTATATAAAGACTTGCGCTTTTTATTTAGTATAACATAACAAAACAATAACGTCAGCTTAAGCCGTCAGATGGCAGTCGTGTCGAAGGGCCCGGCGTAACGACGGCGCCAATGGAGCGCGATTCCCCCAAGGCTTTCTTATTATGTGCTGTGATTTAAAACAATAAAACCGTGAAGCCTCTTTAGTACTAATCAAATTTATTGGCATTTATTTCATGCTCATAGGGAGTAGTTATTGAATATTTAATCAACGTAATGTCATAATTAATTTCTTTAAAAACGCAGAAATAAAAAGACTTTTGACAGACCTAGTTAATTAATAGTAAATGGCGGAAACCTTGGATATAATATTATATTACTAAAGATCCGGCCATAATTACTTATCTACTAATAAAGAGTTTCAAAGGAAATGGTTAAAAAAAAATAAGCTGTCCAGGGTGTCTGTCTAGTGTAGGTATTTTGTGCCTAAAGTCCTTAGTGAAAAGCGATTAGCTAAAACTGGAAATATTGTGACACTATAATTAATTTCTACTAGTATTTATTATACCGTGTGGTGCCGGACGTAAAGAATAGCACCACTCCATTTCCTCCCGTGGGTGTCGTAAAAGTCGACTAAGGGACTTACTAGAGAATGGGCAGCAGCGTTCTCTATGCATTTTTAACACCATACTGCGATCGCCAACCCGCCTGCCAAGCGTGGCGATTATGGAAAATTCCCAGCAGTGGACGTCTTTCGGCTGAAATGATGATGAGTATTTATTTGCCAGCTGATTTTAGTAAGTAAAGTATGTCTTCGAGAGTGGGGATGATTTAGCTAGCGTAGCGTATGCTCAACTTAGAAGCTGCGTAGACCTCGCGTCGCTTGGCGTAGACGTTGTGTAGCACTGTTTACACGTCGCGTAGCTCGGCATAGAGGTTGCGTAGCACGTAGCAGTAACACTTTATAGACGTCACATAGCACGGCGTGGGCATCGCGTAGGTACCGCGTAGACGTCGTGTTGACTTCATGCGAACACTATACAGATAAGAAAATGAATTCCTAAGGCGATTAACACACGGCACCGCGCGCCGCCGCGGTAGGCGGTGAAGCGGATCTCATGTCGCATTGGCCTCTAATAAATCCGTAGATGCCTAACACACGTACACCGCACGACCGCGCGGTCGAGCGGTGCTCTCACCGCCACCGCCCCTCCGCGCTGCCGTCCGCGCGGTGGGGCGGCGCCTCACACACGGGGCGCCGCTTAACCGCGCGGATCATCGTGTGTACAGGACGTGTTGCAATTTAAAAATGGATGTCTGTGATCAAACTGGTCAAAACCGTGTTAAATCCATCCACGCGGACAGGCGCGTAAACCGCCTTACCGCGCGGGGCACCGCTACAAAATCCGCTTTACCGCCACCGCCCTCCGCGGCGGTGCGCGGTGCCGTGTGATAATCGCCTAAGAGAAAATAAGTAGGTATACCGTTGTTGGCAAGACAAGAGGTAGTCACACCATTTGCGGCGCGATCTGCCCTGCGTATACGTTCAAAGAACGTTGTCTAAATTTATGTATCATAAAATTTTTCAACACGACTACTCCATGTTTTATTGCTCTGGATACAAGCATGGCAGTTTTCGTGGTCGTTGGAGCGTCAAGTGAGTCCAAACGCCTACAATTTTCCCACCGGGAGGATCCCGCACCCCGTCACCCGAAGCCTTATTACAGACTAATTAAGTCACGCAACAGATACGTTAGAAATCTGTTTGGAAAATAACCAAAAAACAGCCGCATGGCAACATTTCGGCTAGAACGTGATTGTTTTTTGTCACATCTATGTTGCTCGTCGAAAAATAATCCTAATTGACCGCACGATCAGATAGGTACTCAATCACAAACGATTTACATAATTACTAACCTTTTAAGAGCTATAATTATGTAATCTACATGTTTTTTAGGTGTAGTAGGTACTTGTAGCATTTTTCAGCTCTTGAAGATAGTCAGCAAATTATATCATCATCATCATCATCATTTCAGCCGAAAGACGTCCACTGCTGGACATAAGCCTCCCCCAATTGGCCATAATCGCCACGCTTGGCAGGCGAGTTGGCGATCGCAGTATGGTGTTAAAATACATACAGAACGCTGCTGCCCGTTCTCCAGAAAGTCCCTTAGTCGACTTTTACGACACCCACGGGAGAAAATGGAGTAGTGCTATTCTTTACGTCCGGCACCACAAGATACAAAAATTATATCTATCGATGTTGAAATCCCATTTCATTTGCATTTCATATAAAACAAAAAGTACATTCAAAAGAAGAAGAAGAAAGTTAATTTAAAATAATTTATTTCGATTACTATCTGAAAAAACGTTAAAATGAGTGAGTGATTGTTTCAGAAACTTTCTGCAATGATTAAGAAGGTGAAATTATAATAAATTAGATGATGTTTTTATAATGAAGCCGCGATTGTGTGGCTTGCGTCACTTGCGTGCAAGCAACAACCATTGAAGCGCGTGCAAAGCAGCGAGAGTGCATTCCCAGCTATCTAATGACAATGACAGAGCATCCCCGCTTTCCAAGTTCATTGACAACGAAAGTGTTGCGCATGCGTGAAAACTCGCGCCAATTATAAGCGCGGGTGCGGCGGGAGCTCGCGCGGCGGCGGCGGCGTAGGCGCAGCGGTCGATGCGCGACGACGCGCCCGGCTGCGCGCGCTTCATTGCCAAGGCCGGTGCTTTCTCCACGATCTACAAGCTATTACGTGGCACTCGGGACTGCTTGTATAACGTGATGTAATTGGAATTTGTTATGCTTTGCTACCGATAAACGGAATTATGAAAGACTGACAGTGTATAGTAAAGTTACGTTATCACGATAGGACACGACCTCAAATAATTGTTATTGTAATTGAACAATGTTAGCATTTTACGATGAATACTAATAATTCATTACATTAAAAGCAGCGTTATCGTGTATTTTGTGCCACCATTAAATGGTATTTCCGTCATAATCATTTGAACTGATAAATGATGATTGCTCGTTGTTCTTGACCTAATCTCTCGATGTCACTCATTTCCGCGTCACCATGTCACTGATGTACTGGTCAAGTAGGCAAACAATGCGGAATAATATGCTCAGAAACGTGGAATAAGAAAAGAAAGAAAGAAGATACGTTTATTTGCGGTAAACATGACGCAAAAAAGGACATAAACACAAAAAAAAAGAAAACTATGGGGGAAAATGCGTCACGTCCACGTAAAACGGCTATCGCTCAGCATTATGCATTATATGAATGGGAAACCATCTTTATCCTTAATTATCTATCATAGCACAATTATCTGTCATTGTACCTATTGTGAGAACTATCTATAGGCAAAATACATGTATAATATTTTGAGAGCATGTCGAATTTTTAATAAGGTGTGCCGGGATGTTGAGCTTGATTTATTCACAAATAGTATTCATAAATTTAAAAAAATATTAAGTAATTTTTTCTTTGAAGTGTAACTTTGTTGTGTAATTTATCTTATTTTTGTTTATTCTCTTCAGTTGTTTCTATTTTTAACTCTCACGCTGTTTGTACCGTGGTGTCAATTTTAGACATAAGTTTATATAAGTGGAAACTTGTAATTGGCCTTCTTCTACATATTACTTATGATTACTCGAATGTATTATGTAGCTGTAAGTTTTCTTAAAATGAATAAAATAAAATATATCTTTCGTTCTTAGTTTTGTGCACCCGAAAGGAAAAATCATGGCATATGGGCACTTATGAAACGTCAGAAGCTAGGAAAGAAAATTGAACTCTACATATCCGGCTCATCGACCATATCTAACAAACCCATCTCAAAATAATAACGACCCAATATGTTGTAGGTACTTAAATAGGTTCACATAAATAACTTTATGCAAATATCCACATTTTATTAGACTATATCGTGTTTTATGAGGAAAAAACCTGTTATGTATAATGAAGAAGATCTCATAAGGAACCAAACACTACGTCACAGAAAAGTACTTGTGTTGTTAACACAGAATATGTGTCCAAATGATTAGAAGATTCTCCGACAAACAGATTTAAGTAATTTGAAATCCGCAGTGTGTCTCTAGACGGGACTGTGTATACCGGAAGCCAGAGGTTGTCAGAACAAACTCAAGGTTAATACGTAACAAAATCATTTAACTTGCACAAATTGAGGAGGTGAAAAAAATAATTGGATAGTTAGTCACGTGTGACAACCTTTCCCCATACTGAATAGAGGAAATTAGGAAAATTTTAGGCAACCTTGTCGACAGTAATTTTGATCAGGAAGAGGCCTAATTCCGTCAGTGGTGAACTGGCGGACGTAGGCCTCATAGTTATCAAAGGTTCTTAGTAATTAAAGACTGGCTGCTGCCCGCGTTTTTCTAAAATAAAAGTAGCCTAAGTTACTCCTTATAAAATCAGCTAACTGCCAGTGAAAGTCCCGTCAAAATCGGTCCAGCCGTTTCGGAGATTAGCCGGAGCAAACAGACAGACACAGAGACAAACATTTTTTTTTTTTTGTTATAGGTACCGTATATACTTTCATATGTACCTATTTAAAAGCTGTTATTTTGACATTACAAACAGAAACTTCAATTTTATTTATTTGTATAGATATAGGCGAAACCCAAAGTGTTTCAAAAACTTCACAAAATAGTCTCAAAGCTCTAAATTGTTAGGTACGTCAAAATGTTGTAAGGTTTCTTGGGGAAATCCCCGGTCCAGCTGTGGACGTCAACATGCTAGGAGTCAATGGTTAATTGACATATAAAAGAATGCGATTTAGCGGAAGAAGCCTCATTTTTACAAAAATGGGTTTTGGTATGCTGAATAAAATTATCATACTTAGAGTTATCATGGCAACAATTACTGCGCTCTTCCTTATCGAACGTAGGATATCCCAACATTCAGAAATATCAGTGTTAATGTGGCTGAAAGAGACAAACTTCCTACATGGCATAACTGAATCTCCCGTGTACGTAATCTACCTAATTAGATACAGCACTTCCACAGCCAGTAGGCGTTAAGTCATAGTTTGGTATGCGATCTCATTGACGAGCGTTGAACCGGGAAGTGTCTGACAACTCGACTTGTAC
This sequence comes from Dryobota labecula, assembly GCA_947523025.1. Lineage (NCBI taxonomy): Eukaryota > Metazoa > Arthropoda > Insecta > Lepidoptera > Noctuidae > Dryobota > Dryobota labecula. Next base: position 17,627,803 of record OX383287.1, on the reverse strand, counting down.
TATCACAATAGATATTCCAGACTTGCAGGACACAGTGACGCTCGTTGCATTAAACGTTATATTTCACTCACTCTATATTATGAAGGATGTAGATACTCTGTGTATTGAGGAATCTGCCTACCTAGTCAATTAGGTTTGTCCTGTTAGTAGTATGAAGGCACTCAGGGCACTTAGGTCTTAGATATTAATTGATGGGAACGATAAATCAAAAATGCATGCTTCTACGTTATTAGCCGGCCCAAGTCCGTTTAATTTGTGTGGGTCTGAGGTTTGTCTTTCAAGTACTTAATTAATTATCCATACTATCTTCTTACGAGTATATATAAAATTCTCGTGTCACAATGTTAGTTACCATTCTCCTCCGAAACGGCTTGATCGATTTTTATGAAATTTTATATGCATATTCAGTAGGTCTGAGAATCGGCTACTATCTATTTTTCTTTTTTAAGTTTTAGGTAGGTAGGTAGGGTAGGGTAGGTAGGTAGATAGGTAGGGTAGTGTAGGGTAGGGTAGGTAGGTAGGTAGGTAGGTAGGTAGGTAGGTAGGTAGGTAGGTAGGTAGGGTAGGTAGGGTAGGTAGGGTAGGGTAGGGTAGAGTAGTGTTTTGTGGAGCTTTTGACAGAACGAAGTCTGTCGGGTCAGCTAGTATTATCCATACTAATATTATAAATTCGAAAGTAACTCTGTCTGTCTGTTACGTTTTCAAGCCGATACCACAGAATCATTCGTCATGAAATTTGGCACAGATATAGCCTGGGATATGTAGAAGGACATAGGCTACTTTTTTACGCAATAACTAACACCCACGCGGGTGGAGCCGTAGGAAAAAGCTAGTTGGTCTATATAATATAAACGGTCAAATACTTAGGCAGTGATATTGCTGATAAATCAAATTAATTTTCAAACACGTAAGACAGTAGATACTCGACGGCTCGACCACGACACTTTATGGTGTGTACTCAGCTGTAGCTAGTGAGCTACTACGTCATCTCGTGGCAACCCCTCTAGTACAATGTAATAGGAAGTAATAGTTAGGCTAAGATTCGATTCTGACGCAAGCGGACGGTCGCTGTGGGCGTTTGTAGGCACATTTAGCTTCCGTGTCAGTTCGTCAAGTTGTGTGCCTATCGTTCTACGTCTCGCACCCACTACTGACTAAACTTGCTAATTTATGACATCCGTCGGTTATGCGATCAGCGACCGGTACGACATCTTTAATTCACGCCAATCTCGTAATTCTTAATTATGTAGATTTCAGCAGTATTTTCAAGTTATTTTGCTTAGATTTCTCGGCAAAAACTTGAGCAGAAGTATAAATTAGAGTTTTTACGGTCTTCGTGTGCTAATACTATTCAAAAAAATATATTTGAGTGTAGGTACACGGCTGTATTAAAAAATAAACATACACGCAAAAACATGAGTTTTGCTCTCAAAATACGGATGTAAAGTATTATTTGAATTGGTAATGATCGTATAATCTCGCATACATTTGTATATCCTCCTCAATTCAGAAAGGTTCTAAGCGACTGAAAATCAAATGAGACATTGTTCTATTATAGACCGCCATTGTGACACCCTACGTAACAGTTCTACATTTATATCTGTAATTTTTATGGTGTACATAATAAAGAGTATTCTATCTATCTATCTCAGTATTTTTGCCACCATAAGCCCAAAGAACGTTCTTATTTTATTGATTTCCCGTTTATTCATGTATATGAATGAATGAAACGCACCGACCACAGCGTGTGACTCGAATGAACCCAAAGATTCACACTAGCCCCTGGAGCCTCATGTTTCAGGGAACTACAATGGCCATTACATATCAAGGAGTAGACCGGGGGGCACGATAATGGTAGCGAAGACGTGCCCGTAGGATATGGAAGGATTATTAGAGCCATACCGGATATGCATCCTAAAGCAAGCCATGGAATAGTGGAAAGACGGGTTATATTTATCGGGAGGACGTCTTTTAAGGACGTCGCAGCCATTTTGGCTCAGGTTCAGCTGCTTTCTCGACTGCTTTCTGTGTCACTGCTATGCTGTGTTACACGTTTACACGTTGCTGTTTCCAAAGTCTTCGTCTGAAGTCCATTTCTGGTTTCTTGTAAATCTCACAATAAAGCAGCGTTCTTGATCGTATCTCGGTTAGGGTTGCCAGATCGGAACTTGCCGAATCCGGGACGATTCCCTGTCGGGCCTTAGCTATAGCTATGAACATAAATATAAATTACAGGATATCTAATTTTATATTTGTATTTATTTTTAAAGGAAAATAAGATTTTATTTTTCAAATTTGTACTTTTATTAGTCCAGTTTTTTTTTTTTTACGTTGGGTTTGCGCTCGACTCTAGTCTAGGTCAGAGGTGACAAAGTCGACGATGGAGTGAGCTTACCCAGAAGAAGCCTGTTCACTCTCAATAAAAGAAGAAGAAAAAAAAAAGTTAAAAGAAGTTTGGTAGAAAATCACCATATAAAATATATAAAATTGAGATCTTTGCTTTTATAGTAGGCAATTATCAACAAGTACATTATTATTTTATAAACTAAATAAAATCAACTTGAAAATAAAAATAAAAAACAAACGAGCAAACCCGCTCGCTGCCGCCTAGCCGTGTCATTTATTGTTATTTTATTTTATTATTTTATTTTTCAGAATCCGGGACAATAGATCGAATTACTGGACACGGGACAAGACGTAAATTCCGGGACAATCCCGGAAATCCCGGGCATCTGGCAACCTTAATCTCGATCCCCAGCAAAGCTGCAAATGTAAGAATATCATCTGACTTTGAGTTTGGAAATGTTAGAAGCAGGCGGTTACCAAAAGCCAATGAAGCAACGCGTCACTGGCCGTGTTTACGCAGCATGTTTGTTCATTCACAAAGCCTACGTTAGTGCGCATCGATGAACAGAAAACGTTCTATCTACAAGGAGGCATAAAAAGTGCTGCATAATGCGAGCGCGAGCCGGACACCCACGTCGCGAATTCCCGTGCATTATCACTTCAATCCCACGGGCTCATGTGACGTACAGAAGCCAAAGTTGGGCGGTGCCAATGCTGAGATTTAGTTTTTGTGAACAAAAACATTCTTCCCAGCAGATCACGCGAAAACGTATTCACAAGGGGATGCGAATTCAAATGCCTTGAAGGCAGAAAGTGCATGACAATACGCTGACGGACACTATATAACCCAACTACATTAGTAGTAAACCAAAACAGTGCTATGGTAAGAACAGCTTAAATATATGAGTCCGTAAAATTAATTTATAAAGACCGTTACATCTGAAGCAGTATGAGATTCGGTATATTTTTTATTGATTACGATAAAATTATAGCACCACAAAACCCGACTCTTCTAATCAGAAAAGTGCAGTATAATGAGGTAGTTTTATTCTGCGGTAACACGATTAACAATTTAACGCCATATGTAGGTGGATTCCCCGTTCGTATCATAAAGTCTCGTCATAACTAAGATACATAATGCTCTGCTCTGTTATTGTTTAGAGACCACCATGCGGGGGCTGATGTGTAGGTGTGTAACTCATCTCCCCCGCGAAGTCTCCTCGTAATCTCTGCACCTTCGTCTGTATTTTGTTAAATATTATTTTTAAACATCCTAAACAGGAGTGCACCACATGTGCCACCTGACCTCACTGAGCTTTCCCACGCTGCGACGCAACAAGTCCTTGAAACATAAACGCCTTTAGTTAACGTTAAAGCTCGGGTAACATCTTCGAACAAACTCACTTTGAACTGTGGACGCGTTCGAGACTAATAGGTTTGTTTTCGGGAGCAAATGTCTTGGTTGCAGCGAGGCTTAAAGCTTTTTTGTGTTTACTTAAATGATCTGGTGATTGTTTTTTAATTTATTTTGTCGTTCGGCGACGTCATGTGGTTCCAATCAAAGACCGTTGGGGTCTTCATATTTTTTTTTTTCAAATCGTTTATCGATGACTTAGTGTGTTCAGTCTTCATTTTGTTAGTAATTATGTTTTAAGATATTATGTATGCTCGGCTGCTTTGTGATTATATTGTATTTGTTTTGTTTTAATACATAAATAATAAAGTTTTTGTTTTCTTGTCGTCTATTATGTTGACTGGTCATTGAGGTATTTTATCGTGTTTTTTTTATATGTGTACCTATAGGCTTACAGTAAATATGTGCTCTTACAATTTTATATTGACACTTATTAATTAAATTTAAGAATAAAAGTATTAAGAGTCCTGATTAGGCTTGCCAACCAGTGAACGCAAATAAAGCATTTGCGTTCACTGTTGCCAACCTTAATGCATGAAATTACCGGGACTTTGGCAATCAAAGTTCGGGACATGGCAAAAAAAAAGCGGACTCAGCTGTCAAAGTATAATAATAATAAACATTTCTTTCAAAAAACATCCATATACACACACATTTCTTAACTAATTCATATCTAAAAATATGCAAACGTATCTAGTGGCAGCATAGAGAGGGCGAAAATATAATTCAAAATAATTTTAAATGGTTTTATTGAACGTATTACTTTGGCATATAAGTACAAGACTTACAAAATAACAAAAGTTGAAACAATAAGGTAATCTAATACTTAAAACACAATAGTAATCACTATAACTTCTGCCCGAAAGTTTAGCCGTAGGTATGATAAAACGGGACAATTTGCGTCCCCGCATACGTCTTTCGCGGGACGCATCCAGTAAAGCTCTAGAAACGGGACGTCCCGGCTCTCGCGGGACCGTTGGCAAGCCTAGTCCTGATTCTGAAACCAGCAAGATAAGAAAACAATTCAGGTTCAGATTTCAGAGACTCGCCGTTTCTCAACTAAATATGATATTCAATTCCATTTAAAGCTAACTTAGACAGGAAAGCAAAACTTTGCCTTCACAGCATTTACATTACATAAAGCAAGTAATTAGGATTGCGTTACACTATCAGCCAGGAACGGCGCACACTTGTGCGCAATTCCAGTTCAAGCGACAATTATTCATTTTCAAAGCGTCAACTTGTAAGTCAGGAACTAAATGAATTTAACTATTAATTACCCTCGAGTCGTTATTCCGTCGGACAAGGAAGCAGCGCGGGCGCAGTCGCCGGTGACGTCACGCACCGAATTAACCCGATTCTGAGAATTGAACCGTTGTATGTCAGTGCACTTGTCTTGATCGGCGCGCACGTGTGGACATTGTATATAAGTACATGGATATGTTATGTTACGAAATGTTCCCTGTTTTATACAGAAACTAGCTGCTGCCTGCGGCTTCGCCCGCATGGCTTTTTCTAAAATAAAAGCAGTATGCGATAAGGCCGCCTGATGTACAATAAAGCATATATAAATAAATAAATAAATAAAAGTCTAAGTTACTCCTGCGCAAATATCATCTATCTGCATCAACATCAGCTGTCTGCCAGTGAAAGTCCCATTAAAATCGGTCCGGCCGTTTCGGAGATACAGACAAAAAAAAAATTGTTTTATTGTTATATGAACCGTACTTTTATATGCATTTAGTAAAAAGCTGTTATTTTGACATTACAAACAGACACTTCAATTTTATTTATTTGTATACTTACATGTAGGTTTTCTGTAAAAATTAAAAAAAAAAAATATTACGTTATACATATATACTTATACTCCACGGTATATCAACCCTAGTAGCATTTTTGTTGGCGTTTGGTTGGGCCACATATGTACCTCTAAAGTTGGCCCAACTAAATGCCAACGGAAAATGCTACTAGGGAAGCGCCTCAACTTCGTTCAAAGTTTACCTATTTCTGAAAACTAATCTATACTAATCTATCTATCTATATCTATATATACTAATATATAAAGCTGAAGAGTTTGTTTGTTTGTTTGTTTGAACGCGCTTATCTCAAGAACTACTGGTTGGAATTGAAAAATTCTTTTTGTGTTGGATAGTCCATTTATTGGGGAATATTATAGGCTATAAAACATCACGCTACAACCAATAGGAGCGGAGCATAAGTGAAAAGTGTTGCAAAAAGGGAAAAAATATTCCTTTTTGAGAGCTTCCGTTGCGTGCGCTGCGTAAACGGTTTAAGTTACGCAAATATCATCTATGATGGAATTGTTTCCCTTTAAATGTTCTAAAAAAAAGTCCGCGACAGCATATGTCTATCTTTTAAGATTGACTCACTATAACCTTTTTTATGGTAATCAAATTTGTTCGAAATTAATGCATTATTTGCGAAGGAGTTTTCATAAACATGGTATTAATCCTTATCCAAATAAATACGTTATTCATCACAAGTATTTAATTTTGAACAAAGTTGCCCTTACATCATTTAATTTAAATGAATATCTTAGGAGATATAACTGTTTTATAATAACTCCGCAGCAAAATAATGATCAACTCTGCGAGGTAGTATATTCTAAAGCTGAAGAGTTAGTTTTTAGGGTTCCGTACCCAAAGGGTAAAATGGGACCCTAATACTAAAACTCCGCTGTCCGTCTGTCTGTCCGTCTGTCACCAGGCTGTATCTCATGAACCGTGATAGTTAGACAGTTGAAATTTTCACAGATGATGTATTTCTATTGCCGCTATAACAACAAATACTAAAAATAGAAAAAAAAATATTTAAGGGGGCTCCCATACAACGGACATGATTTTTTTGCCGTTTTTTTTGCTCCGCCCCCGTGGAGGTCGGTTATCGCGTAAAAAGTAGCCTATGTCCTTCTCTATATCCCAGGCTATATTCCTGCCAAATTTCATGTCGATCGGTTCAGCGGTTTAGGCGTGAAAACGTAACATATAGACAGACAGACAGAGTTACTTTCACATTTATAATAATAGTAAGGATTTGTATGGATGGTACGGAACCCTTCGTGCGCGAGTCCGACTCGCACTTGGCCGGCTTTTTGTTTTTTGAACGCGCTAATCTCTGGAACTGCGAGTTGGATTTGAAAAAATCTTTTTGCATTTTACAGCCCAATTCTTGAGGAAGAATAACATTGCCATTAACTAGGACACAATTTTTTTTTAATGAAAGTTTATGCGAAAATGAAGTAAAATCACGGGCAGGCAATGTGTTGCGACGGGGTGGATCGGGGGAACAAGAAATTTAACGCGGACGAAGTCGCGGGCAGAAGCTAGTAATTTTATAAGTAAAACAGAAATAAAATACGATAATAATGAATAAATACAAACTAATATTAATAATTGGACACAAGATTACCTACCTACCTATAAATAAGCAAAGCAGACAAACTTAGGCACCTATAACAAGAAGATCAAAAGATGTAGAAACGTTGTGGTACGGAATAATTGAGCTAAAAGGATATCCTAGTCACAGTATAATATAGATAACCATAATTATTTATATTGTGTCCTAGTCTTATAGCAAGCGAACGTTACTGCTGATTGATTATTTGAATGGCGCCCGTAATAACCTTAAGACTTTGATAACTAACAATTATGGACAAATAAATTAATCTGAAATAAATGAATTTTATTTATTGTTAAGGCACTTTAACGACTTACTCATTAAAACATACACAAACAAAGACCACATACAGTTTTAGGTATTGTGAATACGTCACTTACGTGCACAGCAGTATCAGTATTTTAAGGCCCAGATATATGCCAGTGACCTTGAGTGGTTAGCTTGCGTGTAGTGTACTGCGCTCACGCAACGCGTCGTAACTCTAGTTATAGGATTCGCCCATCCAGGAACGCTGCCCCAAATAAGACACATTATTAATTTATTATACATAAAACAAAAGGTATTTTAATAAAACACGTAGTTATACTAAAAGATCAGTAATTAAATTATCTTTAAAAAAGTGAAGGATTCAGACAAATACGTTTGATAGATTTTCATGATTCTCAGTTTTTTATCCGCGTTAGACATAACTTTACAAATGAATTTCACTATGTAATTTAAACATAATCTAAAATTTTCTTATATTAAGTTATTAAGAAAATGCTCTAATTTAACATATATTTTTTCCAAATTATTAACACTACTCGTTTAGACGTGATCTTCCGTATAAAATCATTAAAAGTCAGTTAATGTCGCCTTAAGTAGTCCGTTTTTACATCATGTGAAAATAAATGGCTTATTCTACAACTGCCACCTGAATCCCCCTTAGAAGGAAAAGTGGAATCTATAAAAACAGTCTAGAATTCACCCCTGATAATCCCGCTTAGGGGGAAAAACTAGAATAAAAAAAAATAAAAATAAACTTATTCCAAGATCCCCTGAAAGTGATTTTTTTTTACATTAGGGTTCAGTTTTCAGGGGGGATTAGTGGAATAAGCCAAAATAAGACAATCTACTAATTTCAGAGATTCATAATAAACGACAAAGTAATGCATTGCCTTCTTAACTCTTGTTTGGTTTTTGTAACCTCGTTCGTATTTTTATTGAAGCCCCCTTCTTGCTCTTGATCTTCAGTATAAAATCATTAAAAGTCGGTTATCGTCACCTTAATAACTTTCACTACTGAATCGTGATTTTTAAGCCAGAAACCAAGTTCATTCAAAGTTATGTCCTTACTATTCCAAACGCCTGACATGTCGACTCCCATAAATGCGAATTGATTACATCATAATCTGTATTTCATATCTTCTTCCTCAATTGAATATTGTGTCCAGTTCGAACAAGTAATTACGCAACCGCGGGATAGGTACTTGTTGCCTACTGAGCTGATATTGATTAAATCTCACATTTAGTTTGCAGTGTGATGACCCCTAGCATCCTGATGTACTATCTAGTTACCTACCGACGAAATAACCATAACATAAATAGTAAAAGAATCACGTAACAGCTCATTCGGTACGCCGCAGTTATAGTGTGTCATATTATTATTATAGGTAGCTATTTGCTCTCCCGCCGAGTTCCTTATGAAACTTAGGCCATGCCAAGTTGTTACTGTACAAAGAAAATACGCATACTGCAACGAAGGTGGGTTCTCTTGTACTTAATATTACCGTTTCGGTTTACATAGAGTAGTCGTAAAATTGAGATTTTATTAGCAAAATAGAGTAGCCATTAATGTAAAATGTACCAAAGATTCTCATACTTATATCTTCATGAATAGATTTTACATTTAACTAAGTAGTTTAAATACCAATCTACTAAAATTATTAATGTAATAGATTAAGTGGGTAATAAATAATAATGTGTTTATGAACTTTTAATAAATAAATATGTTATTAGCATACAATAATGTTAAGTAACATTGTAGATATGTTAATTTTAAATAGGTAGGTACTATCGCGGGCACGAAAATCTAACCACCTTGAAAACAATATCCCGTGCTCACGATGACCACGATTTTTTTTAAAACGTTGCCCCACACTAGGAATTTCTCCATTTGGATTCCATCTGAAATCACCCATTCTGCAAGGAAGAATCAATTCTACAAGGATTCAGTTTCCAAGAACCAATATTATTGTCCCCATGGTGTATTAGATCAATATTCTTAACTCGAACGAACTGGAACTCCATATTTAGTTCACAATTGGTAAACTAATAAAATATTTTCAGGCCTGGTTCCTGAGCGGAAGGCCTCACGCGGCGACCGCTCCACTGTCCGGGAGTCTCGACGTCACTCATCCATACCATACAAGTCTCCACAATCTCATAAACACACAACGTGCACGTGTATTACTTTTTAATGACAACGAAAACAAAAAATATCCCAATGACACGCTACTGTGAAAGCAGATTGTAAGACACAGTTAAACGCGCATGATCGATGATTGTTTCTTGGCAATCATCAGTGTTTTTAATTTGGTTTGTTATTTATTGTTTTATTTTAAAGTAATGTAATTTCTGCATCCTCACATATGAGTAGGTATAAACATTTGTTCGCATAAGGACAGATTCGCTTACGCCAGATTCGCGTTAGGTCAGATTCGCTTATTGACAGATTCGCTTAAAGACAGAAGTACAGTCAGATGAAAATTAATTTTATTCATTTTTTTTTGTTTATTTATGTATTAATTTAACATGGTAAGTACCTAACTTATAAACTTAGCCCCACAAAACCATTGCAATGGTTTGACTGTGGGGTCAGTGAGTCTCTAGACAATAATACTTAATCACACATATCCAAATAATATTTTTTTAACTTACTTTTAAATCTATTTTTATTTGTTTCACTCCTTATGTCTGCCGGTAGACTATTTAATAAGTATAGTATACGTTTCTTTAGAGTTCTGTCACCAAAGTAATTGGTGACTCTGGGAACATTGGATCTGTCAGCAGCAATAGATCCTGTGTTATGGTTGTTGAATACGTGATTTAAGCTATACTCTTGGGTACCATGATGGATTACTGCTTAAAAATATTTATGTTTGTCAGTGTTAGGTAGAATTTTACATATTTTAAATAGTTATTAATACGACCCATCAAAGAAAAAAAAAAAAAAACCTAACAGACATCGATATTAACCAAAAATAAATTCCCTGTACAATTTTTTAATCTTATTTTTTTTCTATATTAACCAAATTCGCTAAATGTTTTAAACATTCTATAGTTGAAATTTGTCCTTGTAACGCATTGTTGACGATTTTTATGGTGTAATAATCTGGCGTAAACCTAATCTGTCCTTTTGCGAACAAAGGAACTTTATGTTGCGGTCTGTACATATTTTGTCTTTAAGCGAATCTGACCTAACGCGAATCTGACATAACGCGAATCTGGCGTAAAGCGAATCTGTCCTAATGCTAACAAATGGGTATAAAGTTCAACTTCGTTGTTATGTTGAACAGCTGTTGCCAAACTTACAAGTTGTATGCACCTGAGGCACCTTCTGAATGCTGTAAAAATAATAAAATCTTTATTTATCTCAACATTATATTACTGGCACTAGTTAATAAAATGCACAATTAAAAGGTGTGTGTTTAAGTATTCGAATTCGATAGAGGAACATGACCATGGACCTTTTCTGGTCATTCGTTTCTCTTATGATAAAAAAGGACACTTAAACCTACCTAATAATTTCATAATAATTATCATTTTGACTTAACATGGCACAACGGAGAAAATCGTACAGATAGTGAACCGGAAGTCAAAGTCCGGAAAAGCAAGGACGTCACCGGATGCTCCCCCCCCCCCCCGCCCCACCATGTTCCCCTTCTTCCGGTCACAGGCCTTCCGCGCCCAACTTTTCAACTGACGTTAGGCGGAAAACACATAAATAAAATTGCATGCGGAAAAATTGTACCACAACACATTTGTGTACTAACGTGTATATAGGTATTAAAATATTCACGTTTTTCCTTGATTTACTGATTATACGATAAACAATATTATGTACGGTTCTTCCTCTACCGATTTGTGGTTTTGATTCGTGTATAAAAGGTTTTAATTAAAAAAAACTGTTCTTCCCCTAAAGTGAATGGTCAACTTTGAATGAATAGACGAAACGGTAACCCGGTTTCTTTGTTTCCTTGTCAGACTTTTATCTTTTTTGTTACTTTTTTTTTCACACGGCTACATATCAAGCTATAGGACTTATTTATTTATTTATTTAGGTTAGCCAACAATTGTTTACACAATACATTTAAATAATTTCCATAATAATAAATACGTTTACAAGCGCAACAATTATTTACAGGCTAACACAACATGCACAATTTATGGTTTTACATAATACTCGTAGGTATGGCAAAGCCAAAAAGGAGGTTGCATATTAGAAAATCAAAACTTTCCTGAACAAATTTCAAAAGAACAACGTACAAATCAACAAAGTTTAAAATAACGATGGTCATTTGATCAAAAGTTCAGCTGACCAAAGTCTGGAATATCAATGTTCAAATTATTTATTACACTATTGACCAAATCGTTTAAAGGTCAAAATGGATTACTGGATAAATTATTAATTATCAAATGGATTAACTGAAAAGGGTACGTATTAAAATCCCGAAATTTCATAATAACTATGACTGAAATACCGACGTCCAAAACAACGAAATTCAAAGTACCGAAAGTTTTAAATGCCGATAGCCGTTATCAAAACATAAAATACCGATGTCCAAATGCCCGAAAGGATGAAACCCCGAATGGAAGAACTTGGAAGTAGCAGCGTATGGTTGGTCACAGTTCTAACCTAACCTAACCTATTTCACCCAGTTAAAATAACGAAGCATAGGTACCTACAATCTGCCGCAGATTTTTTTTCACTATTGTCTAATTATCTAGGTGCAGGCAGATTGTATGATTGATCATTTTGAACTGGGTGAAATAGGTTAGGTTAGGTTAGAACTGTGACCAACCGCGCGTTAGCCGAGTGAGCGTAGCGAGCGGTGCCGCGGAAGCGGCCGGCGAACGCTACTTCCAAGTTACTCGCAGAATTTTATGGATCTTCGGGATTTTAAGTTTTCGAGCAAATGAACAAAAAGACATGTGGGTTTTTATATATTTGATATTCTAAAATTACATTTAGCAACTTTTGATCAGTCGTTCATTTGATGTCACATACAAAAAATTTCAAAAATTCTTATTCTAAAATTTTTCTAAATAAAACATTTGGTCATTTAAATTTTGTTATTTCGTTTATTGTTCTTTTGAAATTTGCTCGAGAAAGTTTTAATTTTCTAATATGCAACCAAAAAGGATACCTATTTACAATTTAAGTAACAGTAACATTCATTAAAACATTCTAAATAACAATAATAATAAAATTATAAAAACAACAGATTCATAACAATAACATTAACAGATTAAAATAGTAACAAATGTATCATCATTCAGTTCAATAATTTGATTCAATTACAAAGTGTTCTATGATCATTGTGAGAATAGTGCTCAATCATTATTTTATAAAAAATTCCTATGCTGTCATGATATATATCAGTAAGATAGACTTCCATGCAATAGGTAAAAGGTAAGCTTATACTGGAAATGTATACTTAACTTGATGTAGCCGTGTGTACATAATAAAGAGTATTCTAACTATCTATATTTTCGATAGTGCTCAGGAACTGGTAAATAGAGGAAGTTGTGCGCATTGAACATAGTACCCATAATCAAATAACAATGAGCCTATCTTAAAACTTAATTTCGTATTTCGATAATCTCTTCATTGAGCGATATGCTCATGAATCAGAGATATAAATATGATAGGCACGATGTATCTTGAACGTAGCCCATCCATTTAAGTGTTTATTGTTGCTGACTCATAATCATTTATTAAGATTATTAGTCATAAATTATGAATGATATTAAGTACTACGTACATAAATATTTTGTTATAAGTAGTCGTTTGCAATTAATTTATTGAGAGCGATAAGTACATCAGGCCACCATCATCAGTGTCGCTTCTAAATGAACGTGAATTTAAATCACAAAATCCATTTTGTCCGACAAATCAACAGACATTTTGAAAATCTTTTGTTGCGCCAATTTCTGGCGCAGACTGTTTGACAGGCATCAACTGAACTTTGAAAGCTAGTCTAATAAAAAGTATACATTTCATAGCAGTGCCGATAATTGCAGAACACGTAAAAAGTTTGCTGGGTTTTATGCACATCACACATGACAGGAGCCAAATATTTTTTTCTTTTTCTACAAAGAGCTAAGTAATGGAACACCTATAAATGTTCTCTAATGTGGAATATCAATCGTAAGTGGAAATTAACTTAAAGAAGGCACTACAACTCGAAACTTCAATCTCAACGTAAATGCCGCATGCAGCACATCATTTCGTTAATTATTATAATAGTCTGTAGGTCCAAATACTCACACAATTGTAATTTGTAGATATAAATCCATCTGTACAATTTTGGATAAAAAAGTTACTTAAAAGCTCTTATTGATCCAAATGTCGCTGAAAATCAAGTGTAAAACTACGCTCGTGCCAAAATAAGTGCAATCTGTACATGAAATTTAATTCCAACATAAGTATCTACGACTCGTAGTCAGTAATGCATGAAAAGAGAACTAAAGAAGATTTCAAAGCGATCATTGAAGACGTAGTCAGTGTAAGTTACAAGCCTTCACTGTCTCGGTTCGATTTACCGTGAAAACATTTCGAAGTTGAGTCGTACTCGTGAGTTCGTCTTACATTTTTCTTATTAAGGAAGCCTTTATCAGTGTGGTATTTGATACTCCACAGGCAGCTGGCGCCTACCGCTTCCGTAAAATGGGTGCATTCGACTTCAATCGCGGAATTTGATCTTTTGTTGATGGAGGCGAGATTTGTGCATGTATCTGACAAGGTGATCGGAGTTATCTCGTGTGCATGTCATCTTCATTGGTAACCCGAGACGTGGGCGCAGTGGGCAGGCTTTTGTGGTAGCGATACAAAAGACAGCTTGTGCTTAAAATGGTATGATAAAAGAGAATTTGGATTGTCATCCTTATCAACCGCCGTGTCTAGTGTCTACCTGACGTATTAATTTGCCAGGTGAAACCGTATTTGACGTAAAATGATCTTATTAAAATTCTCCTAAATGAGGCATCAGGCAAGAAGCGTATTTTGAAAATAACATTAAATAGCAGAACACAACTTTGTAAGTATGCGATTTGCCTACATAGAAATATGATCAGGAACAGCAATAACAGTATAAAATCGATAAATTGTCTATTGCGAACAAAGCTAGCGCGGTGTTGGAGTCGTCGACTTGCGCCCTACATGCATAATGCGCGGTGTTACGGCGCGTTACGTGTGCTGCGCGGGCGCAGGCCGTTATGCAAGCGGCGCGGAACCGGCCGTGAGAAGCAGCGCAACACCTGTAATACATCGCCACCGCAAAACGCGCATGAGCACGCTTCCAAGTCGCCTAACGGCAGCACACCAGCACACCTCGTTATAACCACCACTGATCAGCCATTGTGAAATCACGTCATTGAATTAATTACGGGTTACGAGCCGTATGCAGTTTCCTAGCAGCATATTGTCGCTCAGTTTACCGCTACGACACCACGGAAGCCGAAGAATTGAGGTGACGACATTTCAATGGAGAATCTAAAAAGTTTACTCGTATGTTTACTCGAAACGTCTTATTGCCTACAGGGATAATTAATCAAATGTTGCGTTGTGTACTACGTGTAACCAAGATCATATTAGAGATGCATTAAACTGAGGGATTATCTGCTTGCAGCTTCGCTTGACCAAACGTTAGGACCACAATAATCATCATCAGAGTTACACAATTTCACAGTTCTTTACATTTGAACAAGTTCTGCCTACAATAGAATTATAGAACCCGTAAAAAAGTTTTTGACGAATTGTGACACTCCAAATAATGCCCCTGCAAAACTGCATCAATTCACTCATAGCTCAAATATCGAATACAATAAAAACGTTAGAAATAAGTATCGTCGCCAGACGCCAAAAACTACTTGTAAAGAAGACGCGTATGTTGAACAAACATGTGCGATGCAGTTCCTTAAAAAACTTTGGTGGCCTGAAAAAAATCGAAGAAAAAAAGACACTCGAATGCTGAAGCTTGCCCGCCTGACAGGAAATATGATATTTTATTTTGGGCGTGGGATCAAACCGAGTCGATAATTTGTGTTCCGAATAGAACATCACAAGCAACGGTGAAATTAAATTGTTGAAAACGTTTTATGTTAAGTATTAATAACGAACAGGAGAGTCCCCAACAATAATAAAATGTCTTTGAACATAACTGAATAGGTAAGATGTCGGTATTTCAAAGAAAGTGTCACAATATGATATTGTCTTTTATTTATATTTTTATAGAATGACATACTTTATTAAAGATCAAGTCTATTTAGAAGATATTTCCGAGTGGATTATATTCATCCATGTTTCAGTTTACAAGTCCCTTTGTCCTCATTTTAGGACGTGTAGATGTAGGTACTTATTTTACGTTCCACCCATTATTCAACACTACTATTTAAACACATATCTATTCGTAGTCCTATCTTGATGAATATAATCTGTGCGGCTGTTGTCGGGTACCACATACCATACAAGTGCGGAGAGATGTCCGGCGGGGCGCAGGCCGGGCTGCTCGAATCAATATCAATCAGCATCAATCAGCACCCGGAAGCCTTGTAGCTGGACCAACTGATTGTTCGCTGGCGACGATGCGTGCCACAAATTCACATGTTTATTCACATTCCCGGCTCTTAACGATTTTGCTTTGGTGTTTTTGGCTTCACTGATTTTTGACCTTCGTAGATAAGAATATCTTAGCATAGGTACGTATAGAAAATCTGTGTAATTTGTTTTATTATTTTACGCCAGTAATTGAGGGGCTGCCTATTATGACTTACGGAGCCGAAACTTGGACACTCACGGTACGGCTGGTCCATAAATTCAAGGTCGCTCAGCGAGCTATGGAACGAGCTATGCTTGGAGTTTATCTAAGGGATCGAATCCGGAACGAGGTAATCCGGCAGAGAACCAAAGTTGTCGACATAGCTCACAGAATAAGCAAGCTGAAGTGGCAATGGGCCGGCCATATTAGCCGTAGAACCGATGACCGTTGGGGTAGACATGTTCTTGAGTGGAGACCGCGAATCGGCAAACGTAAGGTAGGACGTCCTCAGGCTAGGTGGAGCGACGATCTTAGCAGGGTAGCTGGTAGCAGCTGGATGAGAGTTGCCGAGAATCGAGCTGAATGGCGTGCATTTGGAGAGGCCTATGTCCAGCAGTGGATTGCTACAGGCTGATAATGATGAATTGAGGGGCTTGTGGCTAAGCTAATAACAACCTTACGGTCGATCTATCTGGTTTAGCTACGCTTGCCGCGGCTGGTCCGTGGATGGGTGACCCTCTTTACATACCAAGACCTCTCGTGCCTCGGAAAGCACGTTAAGCCGTTGGTCCCGGCTGTCATTCGTGGATCTTTGACAGTCGTTACGGCTCGTCGGAAGCCCGAAAGTCTGACAACCAGTCTTACCAAGGGGTATCGTACACTACCTGCAGTTACTGGGTTAATGTAAGTATGTAAGTGATGAGTGTGAGTGTGAATGTGATGGGTTTATGTATGCATGTGATGAGTGTTAGTGTGTATGAAATGATGAATTCTTTAATATTTGACAGATAATAAATTTTCCGTTTCCCAACTTATGTACATATGTACTACGAACGTATACTACGAAAGTACTAGAGCTGTTAACTTTATCAATTACAACTACTACAATACTATACACCACAACACAACCACTACCACAATACTTTTCTATCATTATTAGAGATGGGATATTCGGATGCATAATCACCTAAAGTTGAGATGTTGGCTAATATGGGATACGCTTTTGTATCGAAAAAATCCCGCGGTTCCGGGATCGACAAATTTAGGTTTCTGTTTATAGAATCGGATTTATATTTACTTACTTTCAAATGTTTGCTTACATGGAATGCATTTTTGTATCGGTTGTAAAAATCCCGCGATACCGGTATCCACAAATTTTGTGTTTTTTCTTACTATAGAATCGGATGCATCTCACCTACCTAAGCAGCCGAGGTAATATTTACGCCCAATCAGGATATAGTACTTAATTTAATCAAAATAATCATTTTATATTTTTTTATTTAACTAACACACACCACCCCTCCTCTTACACCCTAATCGCATTATTTGCATCGGGAGTTAAACATTAATTTTAAATAAATATGCATCTGAATAGTTGAAGAAATTGGTAGTGGTAGTGGTAGAAAATGCCTATGGTATTAAGTCCGCCTCTGTACATTTTGTGTACTTAAAGTATTAAATAAATAAATAGTTATGCAATCCAAGAATACCGGGGTTTTTTTTTTATCAATATTTTTATAGAAGTTGCTTCGCTCGATACACCCGACTAGTTATGCATTCCTAGTGTTCCTGGCATTCCGGCATTTTTTTTTTAACTAAAAATATATTTTAAGAAGCCGCTTCCGTACTTTCAGAGCTAAAAATTAACTTTAGGTATTTACCTAAAGAGAGCGAGATCTCGATCGGATATTCATGCATCTTTATATATCATGCATCTGTATATTTATGCATCCGAATACCCGATCTCTAATCATTAATAATACGAGTATAGATATGTATGTAATGAATAATGATTAATGATTCATTGAAGTACTAGACCCGTTGAATTTAATAGCGTCGTGATATAAAAATTGTGGAGAGTCAACTTCAGAATTAAATTTTCACTAGTCAGCTTTTCTCACTTGCATGTAGAAATAAACCTATCGGAGACTTGATAAAGTTACATCAATATATTGTCGGAAAATTCCTTGCTTATGGCACATATACTTGTAGGTACCTAAACTTGTAGGTACTTACAAAGTCCTCCCTCATATCTACCTCCTATAAAACCTTGAAATATGGCACCAACGTCCAAGGCATCGATTATGTTCGGTCGGTTAGCGGTACATTTAATACAAGTAATACCTTTTACTACTTTATAGCTGCTAGGAAGTCCCTGTCCTTCTGAGGAACTTTGTAGAATCAAACAGAATCTACCTTTTGGCAAAAGAACAAAGACAACTTGTAATTTAGAAAAAAAAAAGAAATCAAAAGTCTTGGCTGTTTAGAAATTTTAGACTACTTCAATCAAATATATAAAAAAACACCCTTTGACTTGACCAAGAGTACCTTAGAATTTACTTCCAGCAATAAAGATACCTGAATCGGGCACGGTACTTAAGCGTAGCAGTTACGTAATAACGCCGTGGTACTAAAGAGCTCCTTATATGTTAATATGGCACATGACGGTGTCGTTGCGCCTATAAAATCGTCTGAAGTGTAAACACACGTAAATATCGCGCCACACGCACTCGTAAAATCTATTTCTCGCGCTATTGCGGCTCGTAGGCACTATACAAATAATTTTATTCAGAGGACAATCAACATTAAAACAAAAATATCACTGGAACTGATTTATAAACAGAACCAGTTAAATCTTCCATTACGTAGAGTCGTATACCTGCTGTATTCTACATATGTACGCAAGTAAATACCAGTAGGTAGTGTTATCTACCTATGTACCTCTATAAGTTTATTATAAGAAGGAATTTCGTGCGTTAATGCAGGTATTTTTATAACCCGTTTCTGAACTTTCTTGTTCCAAAGCAAAAACAGAATTGCTGCAACACCCACGTTTTTCAAAGTGTTTAAAAATAAGGCGTCTGTTCAACATGAAATCGCTGATGAAACGGCTGAAAATATGTTTTGGTGGGTTATTAATCAAAGTCTCTCGTAATAGTTTTTGCCTACGGTTTGTGGACAAAGGCAGTGAGTCACCGACGAGATTATTAGGCCTAACAGCGAGCAAGCACGGTAGCGACTCCTGCGCCCGTCACGCCGCGCGTCGCTGCCGCGCGCCGCGCCGCCACGATGCGTGCTCCCCACGCAGACAATGCTTGATTCTTAATTCATTTGATTAGTACCTACTATTCCAATCTGTAAGTCATGAGACATTCTAAGGATAATACCTAAGACACGATTGACGCAGTTCTTAAGGAAGTTGTATGAATATCTTAAGCTTACTGGAAATCGCACAAGGAAATTCTTCAACTTAATTATAAACTCCCTAGTGTTGTCAGAAATTCCCCAATATAATAAAAATGACTCTAAGTAATTATACGTAATCATTTTATGTCTAGCTAGAGCAACAATTTATTCATTACTACTCGAGTAAACAATAAATTACGTACTTCATTGTACAAAAAACGTTACGGACCTGTAGCTGTCTCTTAGATTTTCCGGACAGTGTTCTTTAGCAGAGTAAGAAGAGTGATTCGGGTATGTAATTTCATTTTTGGGAATGGATTGATTGTAAGTAAGGCTTCTGAAACATATTCATTCAAAAACATGTCATAAGATTTTATCCCGGAAAAAACGCGCAATGGGATTTTAGACATGGGTAAAGCAGCAAGTAGTAAATTAGTCTGACAGATTTTCTAGAATCTAGGCTATAAAATAGCAGAACGTAACATTTTGTTGTCCCCAGCAACAGGTTCCATGCTGATCCGGGTTCCTTAAGTACCTACAAAAATATATTATTATTTTAAAACGGTGTTGATGACGCAAATACATTAATTTTATATTATTATGTTACCAAGATGTTACCGGATTATCATGGCGCTTATGTCTACGGTATTTTAATAGATGGATTTTATTTACATGACGGAACTAGTTCCACACTATCTTTTTTTACTTTTTACCTGTCTACTTATAACAAACGTTGTCACAGTCAACACAAGAATATCCTCCTCTTCAAAAATGTATAAGTGCGTATAAGTGCGAACTACGCATTAAAATTTTATTTCTGGTTTAACTACCTTCCTACATCAATCAAAAGAACTTCTGGGGCCTTACTCCCGACAGCATCGAGTTCTGAATCAATCGAATTGGGTTCGAATTAAATGCCGATCCATACTCTTGAATCCAACACTAGCGCACGATCGTGCGGTGGTTCGAAGCGAAACTAACTTCGGTAAGTTTTAAGTTTTAAATCGAGTTCGGATCAGGGGCC
The DNA here is from genome assembly GCA_947523025.1 of Dryobota labecula. Lineage (NCBI taxonomy): Eukaryota > Metazoa > Arthropoda > Insecta > Lepidoptera > Noctuidae > Dryobota > Dryobota labecula. Next base: position 17,607,396 of record OX383287.1, on the reverse strand, counting down.
TTACTCCCGAAAACGATTCGAGTTTGATTTTGATGCGGATTCGATTTCGTATCTGATCCGAACTCGATTTAAAACTTAAAACTGACCGAAGTTAGCTTCGCTTTGAACCACCGCACGATCGTGCGCTAGTGTTGGATTCAAGAGTATGGATCGGCATTTAATTCGAACCCAATTCGATTGATTCAGAACTCGATGCTGTCGGTAGTAAGACCCCAGAAGCGAGTTCGAATCTGAATCAAAATCAAACTCGAATCGTTTTCGGGAGTAAGGCCCCAGAAACGAAATCGAATCGGAATCAAAATCAAACTCGAATCGTTTTCGGGAGTAAGGCCCCTGGTCTAACAATTTCACAAGCCAAATTAATGAAGATGGAAATGTACTTTTCCCATCTTCAAAAGTTGGCATAGAGCCTTCAGGCCTTCTCTTAAAAAAATAAGAGACAATAAATTACTCTAGAATTGCGAATTTCAATTCTTCGGTTTGATCGGCTTGTTCAATCGTAGGTTCATAAATTAATAATAGCTATGCGAATGAATGTATTTATTAGCCAAGTTACATCAATGATATTTTAACAAAAATAACGTTATGTTTTATTATTATTATTACCAACTTATTGTACAGATCGATAAGATATAAAACAATCAATGAGTCAATATTATTAGTAGCAGGTTTCCAGGAATTATCAGAGATAGTGCCATTCACAAATTAACCATTAGAAGGAAAAAAAGAGTTATGACGCTGTGTGCACAGTCTTAGAAACACCAGATGTATGAACATCTGGTGTTTCTAAGACTGTGTTACATAGGTTCTTATCATTAGAGTAATTTCGCAATGGGTTACAAATGTTATTGTTACGAAACAGTCATTATCAAAGGGGATTCAACAAGGAAAATTATTACGAAAACGAAAGAAGAGAAATAAGTACAAAGATATGAGAAGCTGCATGTAGCCTTATAACAATTAATTGAGCTAAGAATTGTTTTTCACTTAACCCTTCATATAAATATAACGTAGATCCACGCGAGACATAAAGGGTTTTTAATTGTGTCTCTAATTACGGCATACGAGAGGTTAAAGAATTTAGAAGTAACATTTTAATAGAATTAGGTTTAGCGCAGAACTGGGTAGGTACTAAACAAGGTGTCGGAAACACTGATTTAAAACACGTGTCCCATAAAAAGAAAACAACATGGTATTTATTAACTTTATTCACCTTCAGCCGGTGGAGGCGGGATATATTTCAAAAATTTCGCTTGTATCGGTATCGAAAAGTAGCCAGTAACGGTGTCTCTCAAATGCCCAGCAGCTATCTGCATGCTGGCGATGGCGCATGCGATCGGACATATTTCCCGAGGGATTGCCTTGACAATAATTTCTGCCCACAGTCCCGGAGGCAGCCAGATCCTCGTGCGAGGGTAGCAGCACCAGCTGGCACCAATCCGCGCCATGTCGCCCCACAGCCCGCAACAGTGGAAGTACATGGAACGATCGGAACTGTTCCAAATCCTAATTTTAAAGAGAACATTAAGTAAGTGCTTGATGCTGTCGACGATCGTGTTATAAACGACGGTTAAAAATAGACCTCTCTTGTAGAGAGGACTATTTTTAACCTTCGTTTCATCAGATTTATTGAACTCGTCAAAATCGACCGTTAGTTTAAATCTTATTTCATACTTTTGTTATTCATAAACACTTTTAAATGCTTTTATGAGGCCAGATCAATCAGGTACGCTGGGTTGGAGCTTTTTCAGAGCCGTACAGGCTCTGAAAAAGCTCCAGCCCAGCGGTTGGAATGCGGGGTGAGGCAGGGGGGGTTAACTTCACCCACGCTCTTCAATTTTTATATCAATGGGATGGGGAAATAGTGACGGAGTATATGTTAACAACATTAGTTACGCCGATGATATGGCGCTGCTGAGCGCCTTGGTTTTTGGTCTTAGGAGGTTGGTGACCATCTGTGAAGATTATGCTTTACCTCATGAATTGGTCTACAGTGTCACAAGTCATGGACTTTGGCGACAGCCACCGAAGTACCGATCCTATGCCTCTGGTTAAGTTGAATAGAATATCGCTTGTGAGGGTCTATACGGTAAAATACTTGGGACATCTTTTGACCGCTGACCTCAGAGATGATGATGATATTGAAAGAGAAATGAGGGTGCTGTTAGGTGAGAGCTAATATGATCGCTCGCAAGTTTGTACGTTGCTCTAGAGTAGCAAAATAACTTTATTTCGTGCATATTGCATATCATTTTCATCACGTGCCGTTTTTTTTTTCCTTTCTGCAAGGTTAAGTGTGTAGGTTAAGTTTACTAACATAGTTGTTAATAAATACGTTTTGAGTCCATGGTTACTTGTTAATAAAATATATCATAATATACCAGACCGTACCTGTACACATCTCCGACCATTTTGAAAGCACTAGGTAATCTGTTACCTTTAACAAAACTCTCCACTGTTATTGAATAAGTAGGCACCTAAACTGTTTAGTTAGGTATGTACCTAGTAGGAACATCCATTTCTTACCGAACTCTGAGTGTTACAGGTTCTTCGTCCAATACAAAATACAACATTTTTGGATTCCATGTCATTTCTAGTGGAAATTTGGGTATTGGTACAGGAGGCAGTTTGTAAATAGGATATGGAACCACTTGAGTTTCATAAACCTTCTCTTCCTTGTCTCGTACGACTAAAAATTCTACAGGTACCTGAGAAAATATCTTCACTTTAACAAAAATATGCCTACCTACTTTAGAAATCTTTATTTGAGTTCACTATATACTATTGCGACGAGAGATCACAACAGCTACTCGCACACATACACACAATCCAATGGGCTTGCAATCATACTTAGGATAGGGTAGCTGCTGCCCGCGGCATCGCCCGCGTGGCTTTTTCTAAAATAAAAGTATCCTCCTTATAACATCAGCTATCTGCCAGTGAAAGTCCCGTCAAAATCGGTCCAGCCGTTTCAAAGATTAGCCGGAACAAACAGGCACACAAACAAAAATTTGTAAAATGTTTTTTTTTTTTTTTTTTCTACTTGTACCGTATAGTAAAGTTGTTATTTTGACATTACAAACAGACATATCAATTTTTTTTTGCTTCTGCCCGTGACTTCGTTTGCGGGAAGTCGTAAGACATCACAATTTATAACTGGTCCATACAAAAAAGTATGATAAAATTAATTTTCTTCATATATTTTTGAAGCGAAAACTTCTTTAGGCGCGTTGAGCGATTTGTGGTAGGGGAAAAACTTATGGGCTCGCGATCGTCACCGAACGCTTTCCATGAGCTATATGTGTACTGTGTATATATGTGTACTGTGATATATGTGTACTTTTTGGGTGAACAAAAATCATAGAACTCGCGTCATCGTCACCGAACGCTTTCCATGAGCGATGTATTAAAGAACGTTCAAAGTTTTGTTTTTTCACTTCTGTCGGCAGTCCTGCTTAGTTATGACTGCTATTTATTAGCTGCTTAGTACATTTTTCGCATTTTTATATAGTGCTTCTGCTATTCGGGGCGGAAACAAATCCAATAAATCAAAGATCATAAAAATCGGTCCAGCCGTTCTTGTGTTATAAATGGTGTAACTAACCCGACTTTGTTAAATAGGGTGGTATTAGGTATTGTTGGAACTGGCCCACACCATGCGCACTAGGGAAGAGTATATGGGTAAAGGCAAGCTCTCATCTAGCGGAAGCGGGAAGGTTTTGGGATTGCATGTTTACCTGCTCTGCTTCGATTCTTTCTCGAGGGTTGTGGACGATCATCAGAGGGAGAGTAGTGTGCAGCGATTCTTCACTACATAATTTTGATGCCGACATAAGAGCTTATTATGCTTTCCTTTAAGTTTCCGTAAAGTCGTTATATTTTCAGGAGACATGACGTCTGAAGTTCAACTCATAGATAAAGCGGAAAGACTATACATTTTTTGCCAGGATAGATTTAAATAGGGGCAGGCAAACCTCTTTACTGCTTTCTGGGATACGACTACTAAAATAGCCATGTATTGTAAATAAAATATTTTTAGCAAAAAACCTCGATAATAAATAACGAGTGAATGAAGGCCAAATAACGTGAAAGATAAATTCACTAGTTTAGTATACTAGACTGTGCGTGCAGGTTCATCTATTGCGTTCGTTGAAATAAATTGTGTGAACTGAAAGTATCCGTAAAATGTGTTTAATAGTGCATACGTCGTTCTTTATCACCTTTACCTCTGTATTTAAGACCAGCATAATGTTTAAATTAGATATTTTGTATATTCATAAAAATGGATATCTATTGTGGCTAATATACAATCCATGATTGCTCTGGGAATCACCAATAAATTCACGACTTGTTGAATTAAAAGCTGTAGACTGAGATTGAACGAATGAAATTCTCTTTATTTCATACTTTAAAACAAGAAAATGTACGAAACAAATACCTACTTAGTTGTAATGTTTGAATGTTATTTTAAAAAGGTAGGTACTGGAGATATTTACTGTTTCGTTGAAGTTACCAACCTACATATATTTCTTCTTTTTAGTAAATATTCTCTGTACATAAAGTTCTGTTCTCTCATCTTCTATTAAAATTAAACTACCTAGTCGTAACATACATAAGACCAGGTGCTTTTAAAATTTTCGCGGTATGTTATTAGATAATAGAAGTAACAGCAGAATGGTGGTTCTGATGGAAGAACTTGCGAAAGCCCTTTTAAAGTTGGATAACAATATCACAGTTACACACCTATTTGCTGAATTAAGCAACTTTGTTCTCAATATTGAGATACATTAAAAAAGTCAATCGAAGATGTTTATAAAGTCAAAAAAACATTATCTTTGAACGAACATTCGAATGAGTTTGAGGAAGCCGAATATGCAAAAGAAAAAGACACTAATGATTATTTTGTGCGAATGAAAATCATGCATTCTGACAAAATTATTGACAAAGTGGCTCAGAGAAGCGACCTTATGAAGAAAATGCTCATTGTTCAGTAATATTAGTAATAATTTGATTTCATGTCAATAAAGTGTGTACTCATAAGTGTATAACAATTTAATTTAATTCAAACATAGCCTCTGATAATTATAATCAACCCTATTTTTTTTGCCTTTGCCAGATTACAAGTTTTTTGCTTTTTTTATACGGAGTAGCCAGATAAAAAAAAGTATTGGGCCGCACTTTAAAAAAAAACCGGTAGTTTTTTGCGTCCCAGGCCGACGCTGAACGAGCATGCCCAGAAGATGCCTGTTCACTCCTGCTTTGAAGGCAGACGGGTTATAACTGACTTCTTACATTCAAGTTAGACGCCAGCCTATATTTTAGAGATTAGAGCTTTTTAATCAACTTCAAAAGAAGGAGGAGGTTCTCAATCTTTTTTTTAATGTACTATTTGAGCAACAAAATATGTCTAAACTGAGGTAAGTCGCAGAAATGTAAAGTTCGTACCTATTATACACGCTCCAGTTTATTGCGATAGGGTTCAGGTCGTCAGCCCGCCACGCATCGCCACTTAGCGCGCACATTTCCGATTCTAAGTTAACGGAGATTGTTTCTATCAGTAAAATCTAATTACTCTTCGCTTATACAGGGGTTACAAGATTTATTAAGTCCCTGGAATACAAAAATAGCAACATCTTTGATGATACTTTTATTTAAGCTCTAAGTTTTCTCGGTGACATGGTGGATTTGGGAGGTGTGGCAAAAATCTATTATTAGCGGTGCACTGCGACTGAAAATTACATTAAAATATGGTCTGTAATACAGTGCAACGCACACGGACAAATATCCTAGGTCAAAACGCCGCGATCTGTAAGTTATCATTAGCAAGCTGTATCAATTAGACGAGTCGGTAAAGCCAACTCGAATGTATTTTAATATTTTCCATATGAACAGTAGTCTACCTACCCACTTAATATTAGCAGCGTAATGTGTAATATAGTGTCGTGAAAGCCGCAGTTGGTAAGACATGGTTGCGCGGTCGCCGCGACGCGTGACGCCGACTCCCGAGGGAGCGGAAGTCTTGCGCACTTCCGGCTGCGCACACGCCGGAGATCCGGTCCACTTGTACGATCACGACGTTCCACTGACTGACGGTTTAACGAACATTACTATATTTTTTTGTATTAAGGCGTAATGATTTAGTACTGTGTAGCGATTTGTCAAAATAAATACCCAAGTAATAGGTACGGTATATTGATGACTTTTGAGGTGAAAAGAAAGCCCATGCTGCGTCGATAGTAAGCAATGCCATTGATGTAGGTTTAGTACCGAGTCGTTGTGATCATTCGGAGTCGATTGGCTTGTTGGTTCCAAACAATTTCGTCGTACTAATAAAATATATTGCTCTATTTATACTTCCCACAATTTCACTAAACTTTGTAACCTAACGTACACTAGCGGTCTCACCGCCGCAATCCGTATAGCACTTACCTACACGAGTTACACACACATAACCAATAAATATCGTCGTGAGTAATCACATAGCTTTGTAATCAGTTTTGTTAGGAATTAAAAGCGTTCCCGGGTAGACTAAACAATGAGATCAGCTGGACCTATTGCGGGTATGGCGTTAGTCGGATATTTGGTCGACAAAGACATCGATTCTATTCGGGCCGCCCGCGATCGTGTCGGGTCTGTAAACAAGAGTCAAATTATCCCTGACTATTGTTATGAAGTCTGTAGCTAAGCCAAACACGCTGCTAAAAAAAACATTTTAATTTTAAATGTAGAACTTGAGATTTTACGCTTGAAAAATTAATTAAGTGCAATTCACGCAGGATTTTTGACACAGCGAAAGTGTTAGTAGGTCAATGAATCGTCTTCCGGAGGGATACAAAGAAGTAGACACTTACCTAATAAAATGATGAGGTAGAACTATGTATGTACAAACGACATCATCAATCTTTACATTTTCTTCTGGAGCATTTCAGATTCTAATAGGAACTAGATTAGCGGTCAATTATCAGATTAATGAGAGGATTTAATCAATTGGATTCGTCAGTAAATAAATAGTACCTTCTAAGTAGTATAATTCCAGTCACTTCTACTATATTTTTAGAAGTGGCTCAGTTCGGATGAGTAGTTAAATTATATGACAATGTTTCCATAGTGATTGCCCTTGTTCCGCCGTAACGTTGATCGCCTTCATTGATGGTGGCGCCCTTGACCGACATTCTACCATCCAGCTATCCTTATACACATAAAGCTTCTATTTTATTATTATTTCCTGTGCTCCAATTTAAATTTTAAATAAGTTTGTTCATCTTTGTAACTTGAACGACTTATTGTGGCCATATGTGGTCGGTTAGTTTGATTTGAAGCGAAAGTTTCCATATCGGGAGTAGGAGTATTTATAAGAGCGATGTCCGCTGTTTACGTTCCATTGTTTTGTTCAGTTAAACCCTGTCTTCTAAGAAAGGAATTGGTTTAAGATGTAGTGGGGTTACGGTAAAGGGGGGGATGTACGACGAGGTGAAGTAACGGATGAATGTCCGTGGGAACGGTCGCCACTTCCGCTCCGCTCTGCTCGCTCGCGCCTCGGCACTCTCAGCTATTTCCTTTATGTAGGGTGACCTTAAGCTTAATTATGATCGAAGACTGATATAGACTCTTCTTATATTTTATGTAGGTATGTACTATCCTAACACTTTTCTCCATAGTAATAAATGTACTTAGTATAGAATTTCGACTTTCATTCGTGTGTTTTTCATTCGAATTACGATTTTAAGTTTAATTGTTTGTCTATCTACTGCTACAGACTATTTTACTAATTCAGTCTTACGCACGATGTATTTTTATTTCTTACCAAAAAAAAAATATATGTGGTAGCCTCTTCTTTGTGGAGGTACGGGAGTAGAGCCTCAGGGGGCCAAGTCTACTAATGTACAAACGTTGCAATGGTCTCTTCATTGTGAGTTTTTGATAGATTTGCCATACAAACACTGTCAAAAACTCACAATGAAGAGACCATTCTGACACTATTGTAATAGCAGACTTGAGGCCCTGTTGTCCTGCCAAGAGTAATATTTGGATGAACTTTTATTTTCCAATCAAGGAATGGTGAAAACGTGTGGTCACCGCACAGGTTTAATTGAAGCCAAACGTTTGGTTCCACTACATTTATTAACGGACCGTCTTAGTTGCACAATAGGAACGTGTCGCAATGTCCCCGATTCGTTTCTCTGGAAATTTTGCAATATTTATCAACAGCTATCGACACACAACAACTAACAAGATACCGTTGTTTCTGAGAAACGTTATTCATTACAGACACACATTTCTTACTTCAGCCGTTTTCAGGAATAAAGTCATCCATTTGTATAGATTCGTATCTTTTCTTAATATCTTCAATAACTCACTCATTTTGGTCCTTCCGCAATGTTCGATAAAGATGAACATATCTAAATTAGTCAGAAACTCCGCATAATAATACGAGTATAACCCTATCTATAGGTACCTACCTACAAATTCTAGAAAATAAAGAGTAATAAAAAGGTACAAATTTCATGCACGACTCCCAGGAAGCAGATAATGTAGCTACGTAGTGTTATTACTTCATTATTGCATGTGCTTATTGTGCATCCATAGCAACAACGCACTGCATTATCGAGGAATTAAGTAGTGAACGGTTGCTAACTGTAGGTGCATATCCAAATAAATTGAGTCCCGAAAAAGCAGGAAAATAATTATGCTACTATAATAATGATTTTGTCACAAGTCTGCTACTATAAGTAAATCTACAGAGAACGAGGAAAACTGTTCTACCTTAGTACAGTTTATACTAGTACGGGGAACAGATTGAATCAGTTCCGTTTTAGCAACCATTATAAGTACTGATACATACTTTATTGCTACTACAGTACAAAAACAAAAAACCTACATTTACTGCTTATTTATTACTTACATGAATTGTGCAAGGTTGTTAAATTTATTTATTTTTTTGCTAATCAAAATCTTTTTTTTTTTAAATCGAATGGATAAATCTTTTATTTTCTAGATAATAATGGTCAAAACTGGCTTTTTAGGAAATTATAATTGCTTATTTATTACCTATGAAGGTACTAGAATTAATATCAACGCTTGAAAGGCAATTTTTACCAAACGACATGTTGCAACTTTACACTAGAGCATTTTTTTTTTTTTTAAACCAACTTTAAAATGCGCTTGTGTAAAGTTGCCAACATGTCTTTTGGTAAATAGTGGTGCCGATTCTCTTGTTCACAAACTAAACTTCATTCAAGTTCAGTGCATCTTTTTATTTCTATTTCATTAAGAAAAGGACAGAAGATACATTTTAGTTTAGTCCTGTCAAATTAATCAGCGTTTGACGTAAATTAACGTAATTTCAGTAGGCAAGTTTTTAATCATGTCTAAACTTGTATGGAGTAGTTATAGGCGCTGATTAATTTGACAGGACTAAACTAAAATTTATCTTCTGTCCTTTTCTTAATGAAATAGAAAGAAAAAGATGCACTGAACTTAAATTTAGTTTAGTTTGTGAACAAGGGAATCGGCACCATTGCCTATCAAGCGTCGATTTGTAAGATGAAATTAAATCATTTTCAATTAAAACAGCAAAACCATTAAACCGTATGTAACACCAACTACACAGGTATTCTACTTATAGATACATATACCTACATAGCAATAGTTGTTAGTCCGGAATATTCGATTTGAACATCCGATGTGGCGTTTGTCCGGTCTAAATAGCATAACGAGCGTCTAAGTAGGCAGTATCGAGCATTGAGCAAGTCCGTTGACCGTTGTTGTAACTTCGTAAGTTCGTAAGTACCACTCGCAGTGGTCTTGCTGTTATCGGCCGGAAGCCGCGACGGAAGCGCGCAATCTCGACCAATTGGACGAGTGAGTTGTCACGCCGCGTGACCATGCCCCTTGCTCTCTACGGCGCATTTCTAACTCATGCGCATGTACTTTTATGACCCCAAAATAAATATTGAATGTAAATTCTACGTTATTTGTTGACATGAAAGTTTTGAAACCCTCGTTTCACACAAAAGAATGTTTACTTAGAGCCACCTTTATTATTTTCAGATGTAATTCTAACTGGGAATTACTTCACCAGTGTTGTATGTGCGTTGTGCCTTTCATTATATTCGGTACCAGAACCCCAGACAGATGAAGGAGGTCGCAAGAGGAGGGCCCTGCTAGTTCTATTTCTGTTCATCATCTTAATTGGCGTTATGAGGCGCTGCTGTTAATATACAGAATGCCAAGCATTCACTTGTATGATTAACGAGAGGATATAAAGTATCTTCGTCTACCTCGGGAGATTCATGAGGATTAATGCAGATTAATTTATAATTCTCTGATTTTTATGCCCGGATGCATAAAAGGAGTGGTGCTCTAATTTTGACATCCACGTCTGAGATTTCATATTCCACATGAACCCAAATGATCTCAAAACTAAAATGCATTTAAAATTGTATGTTTGGTAACGTTTAAGATTTTAGTTTCAAGCTTTCATTCAGTAGCTTTAGGACTGACATTAGTTCCACCGCTGAACTCAGAATGTTACTAACTTTATGCACAATGACCAACATAGGTGACCTATGATGATTTGAAGAAAATTGGGTCGTGACTGCAGGATTTTAAAATCAACCGCAGTTTTCAGCTGTAGCTGCGTATACTCCATTTACAAATAAAAGCTAAATAACGACAGTTATTGTGTAATATTGTTGAAATTACTGCACTTTAGAGTATTTTTTTTAATAGATTACAGTGCTTTGTATTTATCGTGAGATAACGGAGATTATTAAACGGTTACATAGAAATAACGAAAGGGTGAGAACAGTTATTTGTCTAATATTATTTTAAATGGAGTATAGCTGCAAGGAACTTGTTTGAATCATAAAGTTCATAGTTCAAACCTGAATATTAAATCAAAGTCCATTCGAAATAGGTATTACCTCACCGTAAAATTGTCTACGTATCATGACAGCATCCGATGCACAATCATCTGCTAATACAAATAAACAGAAATGAAAGCTCAAAAATAAATTGATGATTTCGGTCTGGTCTACTGGAATTACTCATTATTACGTATGTTTAGGCTAAATTCGATAGTAATAAACCTTATGATTTTAATGCAGCGCAAAAAATTCAAAATATTAACTTTTTACGATTTTGTAACTACCTACCTGCTGAAAATGACTTGCGAAAAGTGGCATTATTTAGAAATTATGTAACACTCTGCCCTCAATCAATTAACTCAGCCTATCTGCACTACTGGACATAGGCCTCTCCCAAGCTGCGGCACAACACCCTATCCTCCGCCTTCCGCATCCAGTCTGTCCCAGCCACCTTTTTGAGGTCGTCGGTCCATCTAGCTGGGGGGCGTCCCACCACTACACTTACCGATACGCGGTCTCCACTCCAAGACTCGTCTGCTCCACCGGCCATCGGTCCTTCGACAAACATGGCCAGCCCAATGCCACTTTAGCTTGCTTACACTGCAAGTCACACACTGCCCTGCCTACCCTTTATAGGAGAATACAGGTGTAATTTATGCTATGTTGTACTAGCAGTTTTTATCGGCTTTTTATTTGACTTTATTCCTTAGAGCGAAGATTTAAATGCACATGCTGATTGGCATTCTAACGCTGGAGAGTCACAAAAACTATCATGAATAGCAAGCTAGCTGTCGAGTTTTTCATCAATACATAAACATTAGGGTGTCCCTTAAATTTTAAGTTCAATATATTTTTACGCATACCTTCTTAAAACTTTCGTAATGACCCAATATTGTCTAGGAAAAAATATTAGCCCGTTTTATAAACGATAACCCGTGCCGACTTGCATTTTAAACTTCTCCATATAAGTTGCGCGGGTAATGCGCTGCAAACTGTAACTACGTGTTTAATTTGTCATTTCATTCGTAATTTTTAACTATTAATGCGCTATTGTTAATTGCATAAAGATGTCGATGGAATTACGGAGTGATAAACAAAATAATTTTAAAATTAACCTTGATAACTTATTTGATATTGCACATGCTGATGCTTTTGAAAGAATGAAAATAGAGGAAGACAAAGTACTTTTAAGGAAACAGAGAGAGCCAGGTCGACCGGAATACTTAGGTGGTGTGGACAAAAAATTGGCGACGAAAGAAGAAAGACTAATGCAAAGACGATTAGAAGAAGAGGAAAGGAATGTGAGACAAAGAGAGTTTTTGGCTGTTGCATCTACTTCTAGCTCAAATATCTTGAATGTCCAGAAGATTCGGACGAAGAACAGATTTTGAATACTGAACTCAGCTTGCCAGACGTTCCCTGCCCTAAAAAAAGTTAAAAAAGAGGTAGAAAGGATATTATAACGCCTAAACTTGTCGCAGTTTTAGATCGATGTCAGTTAAGCATAGAGACTCCATTTACTTTCTGCATGCGGTCTCGTAGAAGCGCTTGGTCTGAGCAGCGACGATTTCGCTATTAACAAATCCTCGATTCAGCGAATTTGTACTCAGACGAGAATAACAAGGGCAGAAACAATAAAACTGACTTTCAAAACAAGGTACCTGACGTAGTCACAGTCCATTGGGATGGAAAACTATTACCCGGATTGGATGTACGAAGTTCAAAAGAAGAACGTTTGCCCCATTATTGCTTCATTTGAAGATAGAGAACAGCTTCTTGCAGTGCCAAAACTAGAGAGTTCTTCTGGATAACATCAAGCTAAAGCCGTCTCATCTGCTCTCTTTGACTGAAACCTTAATAATAAAGTTCAAATAATGTGCTGCGATACAAAAGCTTAAAATACTGGTCATTTTAATGGAGCTTGTGCTGTTTTGGAGCAGACGTTAGAGAGAGAATTTTTGGTTTTCGGTTGTCGTCATCAGGTTTATAAATTCGTCCTAAAAACAGTCTAATGCATTCCTAACTCAAAACCTTACTTAACGCGGCAGAAGAAGAGCAAAAACAATGCTTTTTGCGCTGTGCCCAGGAATATAGAAATTTGTATCTGGACTGTTAAAAAACTACACTAAAGAGAAGTTACCCAGGCTGATTGTTATAATTTTATGTTTTAAAATAAAGATTAATGTTTACCTTATTTTATTTTACCTCATACTCACCAAATTTGTTGCATTTATATTAGTTTTATAGCAGATCGGAATAATAGGACAAAACACGATTTTAAATAAACTTTGAAGCTCAGTCGGCACGGGTTGCGATCATGCTAGAAAGCTGAAATTTCATATTTGAGTATATTTTAGCATTTATAAAAAAATTAGAGGCTATGCGTATCGATAAAAAAATAAATTAAAAAAAATGTCATATAAGGGACACCCTAATAAACATACATAAACCCAAACTCTGCAAAAACTTTTAAAGTTGAGATCTGCTTAGAATCTATCTATAGATGTTGACAGTATAACCATATGTATAACTTGTCATAAAATACTGTACCAGCTGCTGTGTTTCGGAGATTAACCGGAACAAACTGACAGACAGAAAGACAGACCGACAGACACCAGACTAAATTAAAAAAAATATATTTTATCGTTCTAAGTACCTTAAATACTTTCATAATGCATTTAGTGAAAAGTTGTTATTTTGATATTACAAACAGACAGTTCAATTTTATTTATTTGTATGTATATAGATAAGGTATTTTATGATAAAAGTAATAAAGTAGTAGTAGGTCATTTGATTATTAAATATCAAAAGATGCTATTTGTTTCTTCTGTTGTTACGGAGTTAGACACAGATTGATTTTTATCATTTAAGCTAGATTTAAAATGATGTTTGGGTTAAATTAAATGTCCTATTACCAACCTAGAATTTTTTTGTGGACTTCGAAAGGAGGAAGTCTTTTTGTTGACAGTAGAAGGTACCGGTAATTTAATTTTGGATAAAAAATTAATCAAGTTAGTGTTTTTAGAAACAAAAGCTGTCGCTGGGTAGGTATGGTACCTACTTAACTGCTGACGTATTTTTGTACGATATTAAGTATCCAAACGTTCCTGGTCTAGTATTTTTTATTTTTATTTCGATTGACGTGAAGCGCTTATATGTAGTTTCTCTATGAAGTAAAAGTTAACGTTTGGACGTAGTTACAACGCATGGGCGATGTTCGAAATAGATTATCACACCTCCTTTTGTGGACAAGTAATAGAAAACTTCACAGAACCAAAGTTTCACACGACTAACAAATAATTTTAGCAGAGCGTTACCACTGAAACTCATCTCAGGCAAGTATATAACAATATGTGATAACTTTAAGTGTACTTACACCAAGCGGAACCGGTAGTCTATATTAAGTCCAACATAATTTGAGCCCTCGTATTTTCTATAGTGCTTCGTAAATGTAAAAAGAGAAAGGAAAATAAACTGCCTGCGAAGGCTCTCACTGGAGTGGTCGTATCTTTCAACTGACATTGAACTCTAGAGCGGTCGTCGAGGCCTCTTCTCGGTGGCCATACATATTCATTACAACTTCATCTACATATTAATGAAGCTGAGATGAGAATAAGACGACGACATGTTTATCTACTCAGTTAAATATCCTGTCCATTAATATGCCTGAAAAGCATACATGACTTGATAGCTAATACGAACGTCGAACAGATTATTGGTTCGATGCAGCCTTACAGAACGCTATTTCGTGAGTGGTCATTAGAATGTTAAATTATTTAAATACCGATTGGTATTACATAACTCATTTACCTGCATTAGCAATCTCTAGGTAATCTTAAGGTAATCTCGTCTTAAAATAAAAATAAACTATTAACTATTATTACTACTACCCTGGTATTTAGATACCCTGCCGGATACGGATACGGCATAATTTGTTCCTCACAGGCTGTTACTGAGGATTGAGTTAAGTACCTACCAACACATTCAACTAGGCTTTATACATAAAGGAAGGTACGCTCCAGTTGTATAAATTGCCATAATGGAGCTGCATACATATTTATATGTAAATATAATTATTGAATTGAAAAAGTCTCTAAATGTTACCTGCTCTATCAATTCATATTCAGTTTTTATTACTTCCTTCGTAAGCGAAGCAAAAATCATTCTTGTCGGGCTAGACTCAAGTTCCGTGTGACCTTCGATTCGTCCGTCACTAAAAAGTTGTTGTAGTCCTCCACATATGAGCGAAACAAAAATAAAAAAAGAGTAGGTAAAAAAAAATGTGTGATCGGAAAGTCCAGAGTCATCTCGTTAACAGAATAACACTCGTGAAACCGGTTGATAGCACGACGCCAAATATCAACTTGTTTCCTTCCTCGTGCGGACACCCGGTAGGTTCTGCCTAACATTTAATTTGGTAAATTGGTAGGTACTTCATTCGTTTTTGTGTCGTACAAACTTGTTTGGAGTCTTTTGTAAATTAGCCTAACCAAAAACTACTTTTATAAAAACCTAACTAAATTGGAATCTGTAATTCAAGAGGACGTTGTTGTCTGCGTTGAGAAAAGTTCAGTTACAATCTTTTTTACTGAATCTTTAGAATGTAATGATTGATTGATTGGTGTGTTTGCTCTTTAATGTGATTTAAATTC
Organism: Dryobota labecula; assembly: GCA_947523025.1. Lineage (NCBI taxonomy): Eukaryota > Metazoa > Arthropoda > Insecta > Lepidoptera > Noctuidae > Dryobota > Dryobota labecula. The sequence continues at coordinate 17,591,876 of OX383287.1, read as the reverse complement.
TCAAGAATTTAGTCTTTTGAATTGATATGTTTTTCAAAAGTAACAAGGTACTACGTGTTTCTTTATTTATATATATATATATTTTTTGGGTGTGGAATTATCAATAACTTCTCCCGCTCTGGGCGAAGCGGGAGGGGTGTCAGACTTTTACTAACTAAAACCCACCCGTGTTCCTTCAGTTGCCTATGTGTCAGGGCCACGCCACGGTATCCCTTTCGGACAATTCCGCAACCCTGGCAGGCACCGGTCCTAACGGACCCCGTCAGTGCGTGCTGACATCTATTTGAGGAGCGCGTGGAACACAACGCACCGTCGACCCGGGCCTGGTCCTTACCGGACAGCGACTGCCCATAGCTCGCCGTCCACAAGCCCGCGCCTATAGTGGCCGGGAATCGGCTATCAATTCCCACCCCCCAGGTCATCTCCTGCGGTGACTAGGGGCGTGAGGGCGCACAGACTGCCGCTTCCTCATGCGTTCCACCTCCACCTTCGCGAGCATTACTGCTTCGCAGAAGAAGGTGGCTGCCTCCCATGCACTCTCGCTCCGGACCAGGGCCGGACGCGAGAGATCGCCGCCGCCGATCGCCTCCGTGAGGACACGGCGGTGTTCTGCCCAAGCCGGGCAGACCTCCACCGTATGCTCCACCGTGTCCTCCGGGCGATCCAAACAGTGGTAACACCTGGGAAAATCTGGATACCTACAACTGATTTCAAACACATAAGTACATTCCCCTCTGCTCAAATAGTTCTGGTTTTTTTACTAACAAATCGTATGATGTTCATATTTTTCTAGTTTTTGGTAGATTACGTAGAGGTACTTAAATTAAGAATTCGTATTCTAAAAAATCTCAACCATTTATGTAAGGAGGGGTCAGCTAATTGCAGTAACTGACTGTACTTATTATTGATTAACACCTTCAGTCGGCAACGGGTAAAATAAACGAGTCTAAAGTCCACCTCAGATTCTTGTGGATATTTTAGTCATTACAATTATAGAAGATGCAACATGCTAAAAGCATGAGAACAACAGATAGTCCGGGTATAAATAAGTTTGGAAATGTTTTGGATAAATTATGTCCGCTTCCTAGAACCGGGCGTGACTTAACACCTCTCTTTACACACACGTACGTAAACATTAGATAAATTTTTAACAATAATATACGTCAGTGGTTCAACTACGCCACAGCTACAGCCACGTAGACAGTGATGAATTAACTCTTTTCTTCTGCTCACAGTGCCTAGCAAGGTTAAAGGCAGTATTTCAAGACAAGAATTACGACCTAAATGTTAGTGATGGTACTAAATCTAATGGTAGAGCAGTTCGTTTACTGCGTTTCGCATCGAGAGCAGAAATATCTGTCTTCAATAGAAATTGTGTGTCGATCAATTTGTATTGATCGAGTCATAACCTAAACATATTCTATACTTATATATTTCTACTTTCTCGGAGATAATTATTTTGTGAAAATTACAAATTGTTTTTTTATATTATTTTAATCTACTATCCCTTAGTATTTTTAATAGCTACCATAGTTTTGTAATATCTAATAATATCCAGTATTGATAAATAATAAACAATAACCTGCGTATTTTGCATTACTAGATTAAAATCTTGGAAAAGCGAAAAACTAAGTATTTTTTGCAGAACATTATTTATTGTGATTTGCAATAAACATTAAACTGTGTACGTACCTAATATTTTGCTTTGACTAAATTGGATTTTTTGGAATTTAGTACCTACATTTTTAACAATAACAATAAGATAAAAAAAAAGATTAAAAAAATGCAAATACAGTAAAACTGTTTTTAATACTATTAATATTATTATAACTTAGTTTTTCCCCAAATACAAAACAGTTTATTTTTTTATTTCTGGTATTTAGTTTTCTCTCTCTATTGATAAGATTTTAAAATAAAGTTTGCGTTAAACCCAAATCTCATAAACGTTTTAAATTGTGGCCGACCGAAACACAATTTTCAGCCGAAACCGTAACCGAATCTTTGGCTCCTCTTCTAGTTTCGGCCGAAACCGAACCTAATGACGTTATGAAAAAGTTAAGTAATTAATTTGATATTATGTTCTGAGACCCGTCGTTTTTCGTAGATTTTTACAAATGATTTGATTTGATTTATTGTTTTTTTTTTTTTACATTCAATCTAAAGAAAAACGACCACATTCCTATAGATCGTATTTTGTTGCTCGTGTCTCAATATGAAACTTTATAAAAGGTATTAGAAAATTCTAGACACACTTATCGAGGATGCTGATTGAGCCGTTTTTCATAATTCCTTCTCAGTCACAAGATAATAATTTTTAAAGGAGTAGCGCTAGTGGACATGTGAGTGCCCTCTTAAGTAGTGTCTCAAAAAAAATATTATTGGAGCGAAAATATTATTGGAGCTGCTGAAGATTGTAAACTATTTTTGCATTGTATAAACTTAATGTCCTTGAATTATATAATTGCATAGCACAGGTGTGAGTACTATGTACTATAGAGCTACCATTTACCGGGTAATATGTCTTTTATTGACTTGAATGTGCCCTGGCGGCTGAGAGTATGTCATGCTCACTCAAATGTCTCGCTGGTGGTGGCGTGTGTGTTGGATCATTAAGTTCCCTTCAAAATGGTTGAGCTAAATGGTGCTGATCCATGCGTCATGTTCGTGAACGGGCGCCGTCAGTTGGGACTGGTCATCTCTTAGCTGCCACGGCTTATTTTAATTTTTGAATAGTTTCTATTACGGACGCTTCTAACGTGCACGTCTTTCTACATTGTTCTCACATGTATAACTTCAACATGAATGATGTAACCCATATTTTGTAACAATATTTTGTTTTAAAAGAGTGTCCATGGAGTTTCTTGTCCGTTCTTCTCCATAGGAACCTACTACGCTTTGGAATGGGCAACTAGCTTCATCTTTCTGACTGACCGACCCCTTGACAATTCAAAAGTGCCCGTAATTGGTTTATTTGAAATAAATGCTTTGAGTTTGAGTTTGAGTTTTGAGTTCTCATATTGGCATGATTCGACAATTGGATAAGTTGTAGTAGATAGTTTTTACATGAACTATTGAACGTTATATTATAATAAAATTGATGTACTTATACGGAGAACCGATCATCGCCCTACAACGAGCATCATAAATTCAAGCACCGCATAGTCTTAGCATCATCAATCAGCAATTTAAACCCTTTAGATCCCTTTTTAATCGTCTATTGAAATTTTTACAATTACTCGCACAAAATCTGGCAATAGTAATTTTTTTCTTTGGATAAAATAAAGCTGATAATTGCAAAAAAAATTGCTGATAAAAAAAAAATATTGCTAATAAATCCTTACTCGCTGATGTTCAAGCCAGCATGTCTGCTAAGAACCTAAATTACTTTTATTTAAGTATAACAAACATTTTTTTTTTTTTTGTTTGTACAAAACCTGTGAAAACGGGACCCCTAAGTCTACAACGTCTGTCTATCTGCCAGTCGTTTTTATTCTATCAAAACCAACAACCTAGCCGGCACTTTTTGGCCGAATCCGAAACTGCGGTCGAAACCCGATTTTTTGGCCGAAACCGAAACCTTCGGTCGAACACTAGTTCTAGCGCACGAAAGGTGAAACAGAAATCATAAAACGTGACATTTTTCTAAAAGCTTTTACGTGAATCAATTTGCACGGAACAAACTAGGTAGGATATGAAATCGTATGCGGAAGAATCAATTACGGAAGTAGAGGATCCCGCTTCGATTTATTTGATCATTTCCGCATATTGTCCCAGTAGTCTGATATCCTATGATATGAGTCATGAGGCTAGAACAGCTGTAAGTTTCTGTTTTAGGATTTTCCCGTAAACGGTTTATCAAGTATCAAGTTCGTTAATACTGTATCTACCCTAACTATTATAAACTGTTATTATGATTTTGCGATAATAATGTAAAGTTTTTAGGAGAGACTAGTTTTAAAGGGAAAGATTTTCCAAAACTTTTTCAGCACTTCCGTTGTTGATGTTTTGTCCTCACCCGTACGTTAAGAGTAAACAGGAGACGGAAGTCGTACGTAAGGAACATGCAAAACCGAACGGATTTATCGATTGGAGTCCGGCAATATGGCGTCGGTTTATTTATCTTCTCTGTATCTACCCACCTTCCTGGCGCCGCACTTCCGCCGGAAACGGGCGTCGTCTCCGCTCTAACCCTTACCGCAGTTCCGGTTTCCGGCTGCCTTTGAAGTCGGTCGAAGTTTCCTCCTTGCTACCCTGTCGTGGAAGAGGCTTTTTGGTTCAGTAGATACGATAATTACGTCAATAATATGAATGTGAGAATACTCAAGGAATTTCATGCGAATTATACAATCTTTATTTATTTTGAATAACATTTTGGCAACAATGTCATTGCCAAGTTCAGGCGATGACCTATGTTCTTTGCATGAATAATGCCGTCTGGTGCCTGTACGTCCGCTTAAATCTCTAGAACAATTCATTCAATATTAATTGAGTTGAGTATCCTTTTTTGGGTTCCGTCTATGTTCGAATGAAAAACGGAACCTTTATAGGATCACTAGTGTGTCTGTCTGTCCGTCTGTCATAGCCAATTTGCTCCAAATCTAGTAGAATAGAATATAATATTTTTATTTCAGACAAAGTATATAACTAACTAACTTACTACTACGACTAATGGACAGAGAAGTTGAAATTTGGTATACATATGAATTTTTGTGGCATGTCGTAAATAAATGAATTTCGAATATGGAGTTCAATTTTGGGAGATAAATTAGAAAATTTAACAAAATAGTTTTACAAACTGTACCATGTGACACATTAAATGAAAGGGCTTACTGTGAGGGTCCCAATTTTTTTTAAGATAAGTAGTTTGAAAGTTATTTAAGAAAATAGATAAAAATTTACCATTCCCTACCCCTATCTCCGAAACTAATGAGCCTAAATTTTAGAAAAAAATATAGTAAATAGTTCAATACTTACCTATAGATTACAGAAAAGTCTATAGTAAGTCTATGGTCTTAAAACAACAGTAAATCTATCAATATTGTTCGTACAAACTTACATATCGACGCTTTCCGCTACAAAGGGCGTAACTCCAAATCGATGTCCTTCCCAGAACTCAATTTTATTAGTATAAAAACAATAGAATTATAAATAACTCTTTTTTTATACTTATAAAATTAAAGCACAACGAAAGAAAATAATACTTTCTTAAAACAAAATGTATTATTTTCTTTCGTTTTCGCTCATTCTCAAAAGTATGGGATTTGGAGGTACGCCCTTTGTAGCGGAAAGCGTCGATATGCAGTTGGAATATATGAGAACCTGTTTTTCAACTACCATGTTAAGTTTGTTCATGGGATAAATTCATCTCAACTACGGAACCCTTCATTGTGCGTGGTCCGACACGCATTTGGCCATTTTTTATTTTTATTGCTGCTATACAGACCACGGTTTTTTACAATTAATGATAGCGTAGTGCAACAATTAGAAAAATAAAGTGACTGTACTAACATTTGACTCGTTTGCTGAGCAAATGAGCATGATTGTAACGTAACAAAATTTTATTATCTCGCTAGACTAAACAGTTAAAAAGTAATTAGCGACAAGTGGTAGGTAGGTATAGGTATGGTAGAAGTTAAAGCAAAGTGTCAATAGCGAAGCTAATAGGATAAAAACAGCATAGCAACGAAGCAAGTAAGCAAAATTGAATACTAATAGGAGTAGTTTCGTTTATAGAACCTTTTTCCTCTTGCCTTACTTTTGTCCAGCCCACAGAAAGGAAAACTGGCGGATGTTGACAATTCAGAAGTTGCTGTAAATGGTTAAACAAAAAAAAAAAACACAATTCACTGTGCACGCGGCTCGGTTGTGGAATTCACTGCCACCCACAGAGTACTTTTATATGCTGCCACCTGAGATTAGGGACTGCCAAACTGTTGTAGCCTTTAAAAGAACAGTAAAGGATCACTATCTTTCTACTTCGTCATAGTTGCATACGATTATGTATTTATTATTTTCCACTACATTGTAGTTCTAAGTATATATTTGATTGTTATTTATTTTAGAAGTATGTATGTAATGTAAGTATATTCTCTTATAGTATGTTTATAAGTATTTATATTAGTGTATAGCTATTTTGATTTTATGTATATTTTTTATTATATTTTTTCTCTTCTACACTTACACACGTTGTCTACATCTCTTTATCTACTTTCCTATCGCAGGTATGCTGGAAGAGATTTCATTAGAAATAAGCATCACCTTTGTACGTATTTTTCTGTTCCTTTCTTCTTGTCTGTTTATATGTGTGTACATAAATTGTTAAATAAATAAATATATATAAATAAATAAAAAATATATATATTTATGACCTACATAAGTGTTCCGGGTCTGGCCGTTTGTGAATGTGAGTTTAAATGTTTGTAAACGCACCCACAATACAGGAGAAATTCCTAGCGTAGGGCAGTTTAAAAATAATAATAATAGAGCTGATGGGCAGTAGCGAACCCACGGACCCTATCTCTCGGGAGAAATCCTGTTCCTCATCTCTGGCTTGCCTTTATTGGCCGGCTGGAGTGAACACTGACAAGGAACTGAGCTCCCACCTCATTCTTGCCTTTATTGGCCGGATTGAGTGGAGATTCGCAAGAGCAAACGTGCTCGGAGGAAGGAAGTATTCCAGTAAGTGCTGGTAGGGTTCTTGACCATCTTCCGGGCTCTGGGATTGTTCTGATAGTTTTATCCGTGTACAATAAAACATTGATCAGGCAGGGGCCATAGTCCTTCAATAGTTTTAGGTAACCAGTCCATTAAACCACCCATAATAACCTATAGTCCCAATATCATTGTTTCCATATCCTGCAATAGTTCCACACCAACCGGGGGTTATCCTTGGGTGCACTTGCATAGTGCGTACAGGGATAATCGTCGGTGGTTGCCTCATTCCATTTAAAATTGTCTAAGGGGCCTCTGCGAGTTGGCTTCGGCCCGTCGTACTCCTTCCAAAGGCCCGGGACCCCAGGGTCCCGAGAAATGTCAAAGATTATAATGATAATAAATAAATGCTTTAAGTTTGAGTTTGAGACGTCTTGCATGAAAATTCTTGAACACCAGCAGATCTTTATTTATTTGTAGGCACAACGATTTACCTGAAAGAAGCAGGTTAGGTACTTTACTTTCGCATAATGATTGCATGCCATTGCACAAAATGTATGTAATATATATATATATGTATATAATGATTGGGTCAAGGTTGTAAAGATAGCTCGTATTATCATCCTACTAGCTTTTTCCCAACTTTGTTTTGGTCGGCTTCCAGTCTAAACGGATGCAGCTAAATACCAGTATTTTACATGGAGCGACTGCCTATCTGACCTCCACAACCCAGTAACTGGGTAATACGATACCCCTTGGTAAGTCTGCTTGTCAGACTTTCGGGCTTCTGACGATCCGTAACGACTGTCAAAGATCCACGAATGACGGCCGGGACCAACGACTTAACGTGCTTTCCGAGGCGAGCCACAAGCATACGGCTTGTGGCTAAAACACACATTATACAATCTAACACTAAAATATTTATATTATATAACTATATATATATATATATATATATATATATATATATATAGGTACCGTGTAGTGCCGGACATAAAGAATAGCACCACCCCATTTCCTCCTGTGGGTGTTGTAAAAGGCGACTAAGGGACTTACTAGAGAATGGGCAGCAGCGTACTCCATGCATTATTTTAACACCACACTGCGATCGCCAACCCGCCTGCCAAGCGTAGCGATTATGGCAACTCCCCCCTTTTGGGGGAGGCCTATGTCCAGCCTTGAACGTCTTTCGGCTGAAATTATGAATGATTATATAACTATATGAAGGAAAAAAGAAGAAAAAGGCAAAGAGCTGATTGGGCCTCAAAAAAATTCATCCGCATCGCTTCAAAATAAAAGTGGGAAAAGTGCCCGAAAGGCTGGCAGCGTTGCCATGTTGGATGGCAATGCTGATTCTTTTGCCTAAAAATAGGCCAGCCCTAAGGTCACGTGATGAGTCCACCAACCGCTTGGCGATGTCCCGAAATATTCGATGAGCACTCGGACCTCACGGTCCTAATTGTTTCAACCCCAAACAGCTCAAACATATTATAGCTCCCAGTAAGGTTGTTATATTTGCGCCATTTGAAGTTTTCTGCACCTGCAGCAGCCGCCCCAGTACAACCCGCCGGGAAGTTGGGATGGCGTGTGTGGTGTTGACACAGGTTGCATCCCACACCGGTTCTAAAACAACTATAGGTCTCTACATAAAACTTCTTACACGCGAAAAGAATTAGAGATTTATTAAAGTATCGCCACTCCATCTCAGTACGAATAAATAACGTTTAAGGGTCAGTTTTTTACTAAATGTATATGAAAGTATATACTTATAACAAAATACTTTTTTTTTATCTTTCTGTCTGTTTGTTCCGGCTAATCTCCGAAACGGCTGGACCGATTTTGTCGGGATTTACGCTGGCAGATAGCTAATGTTAGAAAAAGCCACTAGGCAGCAGCTAGTCGATACTAATATTATAAATGTGAAAGTAACTCTGTCTGTCTGACTGTCTGTCTGTATGTTACGTTTTCACGCCTAAACCGCTGAACCGATCGTTATGAAATTTGGCTGAGATATAGCCTGGAATATGGAGAAGGACATAGGCTTACTTAATTACGCGATAACCGACTTCCACGCGGGCGGATTCGCGGGCAAAAGCTAGTTAACAATAAATTGAATACTGCTAAGATAAGCTGCTTATAAAATACTACTGCACGACTGCATCGATTTAGGCAAGCCTAAATTTACAGTTTAATAATAAATTAAGTAAACAGATGCACATAATACTTAAATGAAAGCACATTTTTATAATAAACAAAAGTTGATTTACGACGAGACGATAAAGCAAACACTTTCGAGATAAATTTTCCGTCTTTATTATTGATGATTCTGCTCTAATTAGTCTCGCGCGTTTTGTATACAACATTTTCACTCACAAAAAAATTCTCTAGATGCCTATCTCCTTTCAACAGTTGGCATAAAATTGTTTAGTCTCAATGCTAACCGTTGTTTGATTTGTATAACCTTAAAAGCTTCACTAGAACAAACAAACACTGCTCAACAGACGTGAAAAACATCCACAATTAGATGTGACAATTGAAATTAATTTTAAAGTCTAGATTAAATTTTTTGTTTCGCACGCTGTGTGACTGTGTGTGATCATGTTTCATAAATACCACGTGATTTTTCTCGACCATAACAATTTACCTCATTTTAGAATGATCGTAGAATTCGTAACACCTGAGATTTCGCAAAGCGAGCGTCGTAGTCTGTCGCAAGCTCATCAGATAACAGCACTTCCTCCATTGCGCAGGGCCGCCGCGCGCCGCCCAATTTCTTCAGCGGCGCACGCGCATCGCCCCCGCCATGGACGCTGACTATGCCGCCGTCGACTTCCTGCATACTGATGCAATGGATTTGCGGTTATTTTGCAAATTCCTAATCATTTTGAAACAACGAATTACTTGTATTTTGGTTGATCAACGTTTCCAAAACTCGATGTTCCAGTAAAACAAATCTTGTTCCCTAACAATAATTAAAAATCGCTTCACATCCCGGCGTTGGCCAATGTTTATTTAAATTAATTAAATTCATGTTAACCCAAATGCGCACTTGCGGGGTCGCATGTTGCGCAAACGATAAGTTTCGGCGCATCTTGAATCTCGGCCTAGTTCGCGGCGTGCTCGCTCGATACTCGCTGCTGCCTTACGTCATAGAGCAAACGGATTGGGTCAGCGGCGGCGCCTGCGCCTTGTCCATACGAGTTATGTCATACGGACACGTAACACACATATGTGCTGTCTACGGACCCTTTAATAGTGTTACAAAATAACGTTTGTAATAAATGAAATAAACACACAATCAGCCTATTTCCGGACAATTCATGGAAATCTTGGAAGTAACGATTAGACTCACCAGGAGTCCTTAGGAAATTCGGAACTGTTGTTAGTCATAGGATTCATAGACAGAGTTATATTTAAAACAATTGATTCCCGCTGTCAATAGGAACAGATCTCATACGAGGAGTAGCCTAGTTCGAACACAACATGGATCCTATAATAATCCGAATGTGACATTTTTGTCGATTGGCGGAGTTGTATTCACAGGTGCTCGTATCGCAACCTATATAAATATAGTAAACATCAGTATGCAGGCGCGTTGCCAATTACAGCGGAGACCTACTTTCTTACCTTCGAACTTTTACTTCCTGCGGGCCAGGCAAGGCGGCCGGTCGCACCACGCAACGAATTACGAAAGTGGCGCGAAATGCTCGGCCGACATTCGCGTACCGCTTGCGCCACCTTCAGGAAGTGCCGTTGCTGCGGGATTACGTAGTGCGGCGTGTTGCCTGCGCCCGCGCCGCCACCGCCGCCGCCGCGCCCGGACACTATCCTTGCTTGAGAAACACGTACGGGAGTCTGTGGTCGCGACCCGCGTGTTACCACACACCATGCAACGCCGCGTGAACAGTGCCGGTTGCCATCCTTTCTCTATTAGTACCGACGATTGCTCTGTTACGACAATTGCTCGCTTCTGGTTTGCTTGATATATATCAATTATCTTTATTAATATTTGGAAACAGAACTGTAGGGGCATTACATTGTGCAACCAAATTACAACATGATACAATTCCAATGCTCTTTACTCGTTTAGGAGTATGGATACATTTTTAAATAACCAGGATGAACCATTTCTGGTGGGTTGGTTACAATATTCAAAACATATTTTATAAATGGTTAACGTCAGAAAGCGTTATATTGCGATAAATATCTAGTAGAGCGTAAAACACGAGGGAACGCCTTCAGCTATTAAGAAACAAATCTTATTGCCTTCGTCCGCGAAGCAGGATGTATAATCTTTCTCGGAACTATGGCGAGTTACCTAAGCCTAAGGCTCGCTTAACGTACTGTATTACGGCTGTTACGAAATGGCTTATTACTTGCAACATTAAGTTACTCATATCGAAAACAATTTAGTTTTAAAACGACTGAGTTCAGAATTAACCAAATTAGATATTGGTGCCGATTCCCTTGTTCACAAACTAAACTAAATTTAAGTTCAGTGCATCTTTTTCTTTCTATTTCATTAAGAAAAGGACAGAAGATAACTTTTAGTTTAGTCCTGTCAAATTATTCAGCGCTTGACGTAAATTGACGTAATTTTAGTCGGCAAGTTTTTAATCACGTCTAAACTTGTATGGAGTAGTGACAGGCGCTGATTAATTTGACAGGACTAAACTAAAATTTATCTTCTGTCCTTTTTTTAATGAAATAGAAAGAAAAAGATGCACTGAACTTAAATTTAGTTTATTTTGTGAACAAGGGAATCGGCACCATTAGGTAATATTATTTTAGAAAAGAATAATTATAATTCCGAAGACACTTTTGTTGTCCTATTTTCCGCTAATTGTTGACTGGAAACACAATGTAAATATACAACGTGAATTAAGAAAGCCAATTTTTGATTTTGGGATTTATATATATATATATCCAACAAACTGCATAAGTACCTACCTAATAATTATTTGGAATGATCATGTAGGACCTAAAAAAAGAGAATTCCCTGACAAAATGCTTTAAACATTACCTTATCCTAAAACCAAGGCAGTACATTTCCCGTGCCGCTCGCGATTGTTAAGGAAAGTTAACGCGGGTAGTTATGTTTGTTGTCCTGTAAAAAAAACCGGCCAAGTGCGTATCGGACCACGCACAATGAAGGGTTCCGTAATTGGGACGAATTTATCCCAAGAACAAACTTAACATTGTATAGCTAGTTGGAAAATACATGATCTCCCAAACATTCCAACTGAAAATTTAAGTTTGTACGCACAATATTGAGAGATTTACCATGTTATATTAAGAAAAGACTTCTTATAGGTTTTCCCGTAATCTATAAGAAAAGAACTATTTTCTTTATAAAAAAAAATGGTTCAGTATTTTCGGAGATAAGGGGTGAGGGGAATGGTCAATTTTCATCTATTTTCTTAAATAACTTTAAAAGTATTAATTCTAAAATTATTTAAAAAAAAATGTATCTGAAATCCTTACAATGAGCCCTTTCATTTGATATGTCACACACGGTACAGTTTCAAAACCATTTTTTTTTTCCTTTCTAATTTACCCCCGCAAGTGACCCCCATATTCAAAATTCATTTATTTTCGTTACACGTCCGTGTTTGGGTCACAGATGTTCATATGTGTACCAAATTTCAACTTAATCAGTCCAGTAGATTCGGAGTAAATTGGCTGTGGCAGACGGACAGACAGACGGATGGACAGACAGACAGACCCGAGACCCGTTTTTTTTCTTTTTGAGGTACAGAACCCTAAAAAGACGTAAGAGGTTCGATTACAAAACATAGAGAGTATTTCGACAGTAACGCACCTCATATAGGGACATCAGTCAGTTTTGTTGCGGATTTATAATATGACCTAATAAAAATCAAGGAAATCAGATAATAATAAAACCCCACCCGTATCTCTACGTTGACGTCGTGGTGGGGCTTGCGTGCTCCCATGTTCTCTAGGTCTGTAACGGTAGAGTTTACTTTGCCAAAACAGGTCTAGGTTGAGGAGCCAGACCAAGAGAGATACAGAAACTCGCAGGGCAGTGACCCCACGGACCTTATCTCCCGGGAGATCTCTTGTTCATCACCTCTGGCTTGCATTTATTGACCGGCCAGGGTGAACACTGACAAGGACCAGAGGTCCCAACTCTATCTTTCCTTTATTGGCCGGCCTGAGTGGAGATTCGCAATAGCAAACATGCTCGGAAAAAGGAAGTATTTCAGTGAGGTGCTGTTAGAACTCTTGCCGTACTTTCGGGATTGTCCTGATAGCCATGGAATACCTCTCCACTTCTCATAAGCACCTCAGGACATGTTGCCCCCTTATCACTACGACACTATGTGCTTGCGACAGTTTTCGGGGGCCTATTATTGAATGTGCAAGTGATCAGTTGACCACCCCCTGCCATTTTATCCATGTATGTATAAGTATATGTAAAACATTGATCAGGCAGTGGCCATAGTCTAGGTAACAGTCCACTTTAGCCACTCAAACCCATAGTTTAATATCCTTGTTCCCATATCCTGCAATAGTCCTACACCAACCGGGCGTTGTTTATAGGTGCACTTGCATAGTGCATACAAGGATAATCGTCGATTGGTACCTCATTTCATTAAAAGCGTCTAACGGGCCTCTGCGAGTTGGCTTCGGTCCCTCGTACGCCTTCCAAAGGTCCGGAACCCCAGATTATGTCAAAGACATTTTAAGTAATAATAAGAATACCGTTTATTAATCAAAAACTAAGAATACAATTATGTGACATATTCGGTGAGCCACAAACTAAGCGTCGCTTGTATCTTGTGGCTCAGATAGGTTACTATTTTAACAGCTAAACTCAAATTTTTTATTTAACTATATATAGGCATACCTATGATCAAAGATAAAAAATTCTCTAAATTGTTTTTCCTTGTGTTGAAAGAGGAAATTCTGTACATAATTGTTTCTGTAGGCATAAATTAAATCATCAACTCAAAAAAAAAAAAAATATTGGTCTTGCCTACTTACAAATAATAACTTCGTCAATTAAGTTTTTCTGTCGTTTAATCATTGACATGTGTTTTTTCTTTGTTATAAATAACAACCTTAATGAGATTTAGGTAATAACGAAGTTCCTGTTAGTAAATGTTGATGTTGTTATTTATTTTTTATTTTTTTCAAGGTTCAATATGGGTCAATCTGGTTGCTTGACCCCAACACCCGGAAAATTTAAGGAGCCACCAAGCAGAAGTAACGTTAATTGTTAAGTTTTTGTATGTTATATAGGAAATGGAAACACAATAGAGTGAGAACACAATTTAGCTGTTTTTTTTTGCGATTTCAGGGTTGATCCCATAGTAAAAGTTGATTATAATGATGAGTACAATGACCCCTTTTTAGGTTTTCAGTTATTTCAATTACTTGTATGCACAATTACTTATGAACAGTATCAAAGCTCATTAATTTTGTGAGATTTAATATTTCACCCACTGCCGATGGTGTTAGTGTTATTTTTCGACGCTAAGTATGTATGGACAGAACCATGTTATCAGAATTCTAAAATTCTTTAACCTCGCAGAGCATAAACAAGCTTGAAGAAACGACTACATTACATTGGAACACATTGTGGATTTGCAGAAAAACAATAACATGTTGTTTATTCAAAATTTTTATCTACAGTTACTTATAATTTGTGTGGACAATAACAAATTAATAATGTATTGTATGTAACAGCAATAACACAATTACAACACTCTACGTAGGTGTAACAAACAAACACGTGCTTACTTTTTCAACAACCAACCTAACCTCCTTTGAGAAATTTATGCTGAGATTCGAATTGCAGTCATGTCAACCGTTGCACAAGTGCCGTCGCTAACGTTACAAAATCGGAAAAAGTACGCAAAAACGGTATTAGGGCGAGAAAATTCACATCGGTTGTGTTCCGTTACACCAGCGCAATTCGCTCAGTGCATAACCCCATCTTCTAACACGTAATGTGTGCAACGGTGCGCACCCGATCTCGCACGACCGGTCCCGAAAGTGGGTCATCTCTTTTTGTTCCACCAAGTTATTCCGTAATTAGAAAGAGAGGGTAAGGGTACTTACGCTGATTTCACATTATTATGCTGGAGTATATCGCATGTAAATTAGCATAGGTAGCTGTTTGATTGCAAGAATACGTGAACTTGATGGACTTGTAGAATTCCAAATAGTCATTATTAGGTAATTTCTTCCACAATAAGGTGGTAATAATTTAGGTTAAAAAGTAGGTGGCCATACATCCTGCAACTGAAAATGTGGAGATTTGACAGATAGCATTTTATAGACTTCTCTTTGACCTCACACGCATAACATTAATTTAAGATTTGAGGTCGTTTACAACACTAAAACGATGACATTTTAAAATACCACTATTGTTCGAATAACAGCGTTAAATCTGCACCTAATCCGTTAAGAAACAGGCGAATCTCACGAGGTGTTAGCCAAGATGGCGGCACGCGGAAGTGTGTGCGACTTCCGCGTTGCCCTGCGCTGCGCGTGCGCTCCACTCGTGACTGCTACATACATTATTAACCACCGGCTCGTAACGTAATTATGAGACATCCAAATGGAAGACAATTATTATCAAATGTTGTAACACGATATGTCTATGTGTAAACATGTGACGGCATTTTCTTAGAGGTGTCTAATGCTGACACAACTCGTCACAATCGTTCCTAACTGTCACGTGTTGCCTAGTCCGTAAATAATCAGACCACCGAGACTTTTGACATTCGATTAAAGATATCAGCTAATTACCTTTGGGGGTATATTTTCGAAATCAAGAAGGTAGGTAATCTACCTAATTAAAATTACAGGTTTTAATCATATAGCACTTTATAAAAACAAGATCAGACGTGATAAAATTATTGTAACTTTTTTAATAAAATTATAATCTTAATCAGGTCAATTATGTTAAACAGACAACATTATAGTAAACTTTGCTGTTTTACCATTTATCTGCATTTTTATCTGTCGACGAGTTTATCAAATTAATTTAACAATCGTATAAACTACATTGATTAACAAGATTAATTATAAAATTAATAAAAGTAGGAAGAGGCACGCGATGGATTGATAGTAAAGAAAATTGTCACAAAGTCCAAATAATCACAAAGGTCCTATTGAACTGTGGGTAGATTCAATACCTATGTGGATGAGGATGGTAGCAAAGGTGAAAATCTAAATCTGACAATAGTGGCAAAGTTTATTTTATGTGTTTATTTATAATGAATCATTTAACTTTGCAACTATTGCCAGAGATTTGGAACATTAATGTTAAGAGATTTTGCATGCGTTCAGGGCCTCAAGTCTGCTATTGCAATAGTGTCAGAATGGTCTCGCCATTGTGAGTATTTGACAGTTTTTGTATGGCAAATCTGTTAAAAACTCACAATGAAGAGACCATTCTGCCACTATTGTAATAGCAGACTTGAGGCCCTGCACCAGTGCTATTCTGTAGAAATCCCACCGTGAAAACCTAGGTGAAGTGAACTTGAATTAATGACTTGTCAATAGTGTCAATCCCTAGTCTCAGATGGAATGAGAGTTCACTTTGAAATCACTTCACCTAAGTTTTCACGGTGAGATTTTTACAGTATCGACCGGCAGGACGCTACGTCTTGTCACGTTGTCATTCACCCATTAAATCCAAGAATAATAATAATAATAATAAATTCGTTTATTTGCAAACAAGAGTCACTGTTACATAAAAAAGCTCTGCCTCCTGAACTAGGTAGTTAGCCTGTATCTCAGGAGACAGCTCACAGTACCCTTCCTAATTACATAGTACAATTTGATGACATGGTACAATGCAAATTGAACCTAATAATAATAAATAAAAATAGAAAAAATAATAATAATAATAACCGTTGCTCTTGGATTTAATTTCATGATTCGAAACACCATCCCTTAACTACGATATTATTAGTTTAATGCTCTCTTTTTTTGTTTATTGTTTTCTACCGTTATTGTTTACCAACATATTAGTAAACCTTCGGCAGTCAGGAGTTTGGGTAGGAAGAGTCGCAGTCGTGACAAAAGTGGCAACCTTAGCTGGTATTGAAAACCTATTCTAGTCTTACCTACGAGACACGACGGCGACTATCAATTCCTGAAAAATTCAAAGTAATTATATTATAATATTAACGTGAATGCAAGAGTGAATTTGTTTACAAAACTTTGACTTGTCACACACTACCGACATAGCAACAACTCAAATGAAAGCCCTGAAATAATAACAAACCGCTGCCTTTGCAGAATTAGCTGTCCCTATCATTTTCCTGAATGACGAGAGTCCATGTCTGTAACGAGCGAATCATGGACTAATGCAGGGACATTAACTACTACATAGGTGCATAGTTATCTTGTATGTAGTATCAGCAGTCGGACACATAAGACAGTACATTGTCACAGACTAATTAATACAGAGGATCAACTTTAATGTTGTAATACTTATAATCATGACAAATAGGAACATGATTTGCTATTCACAGCCAAAGACATCGTCTTGATACCTACCGGAGACGGAGACCGCATATAGCTAATTATTTATTATTTCCCAAAGTAAAGCAATCGTTTACGATAAGATGAAATGAAGTACATAATGAATTCAAGTATTCCTAAAGTAATCATTTAAAAAACCAAAGATAAACAAAGCTGATCATAATTTAATGTGATGCAAATTTTGAAAAACTTTGGGCATTATTAGTTTTGGCAAAAGTTTTTTAAATATGTACTTATGGCGATTGTAATTAATTACGTTTAGCAATATGTTTCGTAATGCATTTTGCAAATGCTGCATGTTGAACGGTACGGTTTTAACTGAACAGTCAGTCAAGTAAAACATGTTTGGAATCTCTATCCAATGCTTTTACCTACTGATTGACCATCCGATATCTACCTTTACGTCTTCTTTTATTACACAAATCAGAAGCTTAGCTGTACATGGTATCTCCTCTTCCCAATCTACATAGATTAACTACATATGTACCTATTAGTAGATTGTCATAAAGATTACACATGATCTTTTTCCAGTCTGTGACGCGGCGGCGGCGGACCGGGGTCGCGGCGCGCCCGGACATACCGCCCACAATTACTGCCAATTGTGCCAATTGACGACACTGCCACCCTTCCGCTTTCTATTCCACTAGCATCATTGTCCAAACATCTGCCATCTGTCCTCTGAATAAATGCCCCTGTACCAAAAACGACATATCTAAAGGACTAATCGTTCCTCCATCTAGTCCTTCAGTTACGTTTGCTTCGGTTACATCGTCTCGCCGCCCAGCTAACTAGTCTACGTTGTGCAACATTATATTACGTAAATAAATACCTGTTCCTTTATTGGTATTAATTCTATAAGGCATTCCTTGCGAACAAGTACGTAACTCATCAACGTCCGCGATTCACGCCTTTTGATCTTTAGTTGTAGATTTCCGCCAAAGAGAGCCCACAGATTTAATTAAGTACCTCCGCAAGTAATTTAGGCACTAAATTTGTTTTTATAACACGACTTTAATTAGTGTATTAAGGTCATCGTCTAATGTAACACTCGAGCAATTTAGAGCTGGTCTGATGATCATAAGCGTTTATTGCTAGGCACGCACACAGTGACAGGTTTTTTGATTTCTTTTCGCAAACGGAACAATTGCTTCAATTGGTCACTGTCAGTCACCCTTCCGCTTTTGAGATGTACTCTTATGTCTTGTTATCGCACATTTGGCCTATAAAAGTATGTGACATAATTCCTACTTACTTACTACTCCTAAACCTGTAGATAACACGATAATGGAATCATTAATAAATTAAAGTTCATTAAATACAAGTTGATAAACATTACAATTTCTTTATGTACAGACGTAGTTAAAGCAAATGATATGTTAGGTTGTTTCCTTATTATTATTATTGTTGGAAAATTAATTATTCTGAGAAAACGTATATGTTAATTTGTTAATGACGTACGTAAATGGTTAGTAATGGCATTTAAATTTTTAAATAAGAATGATTGATTGTAAATGAATCAAAATGTAATGTGTAAATGCAAAGGTTTACGTCCGCTTTACTTAGTAGCTAGTTGCCTACACTCAACAATTCTACATATATAGTCGCTCGTTTCCGTGTTTTTATCTTCCTACACGTGTCGTGCTATATTATATAAGACTGACATATAATGTGATATGCTGATGATTATTGTAAATGACTAATATGGGCATGATATACTTATTTATACAATTATCTATTAATTTTATGTGTAGTGCAGGAAATATAAAAAATGTTGCAAGAGTTCTCCGCGTATGATACAACAAAGTCTGCTACAAGTTTTTCTGTTACGAATAACAAAAGATAAAATCATTAATACTTCATTAGGTCGCCTTTTGTTTCAGCTTATATTTGATGCTTTTATAATGTGATCCATTCCAGACTTATGTTCCACGCGCACCTCAAAGAGATATCAGCAACGACGAGGGGGCCCATTAAGGCCCAAGCCTGTCCGGTCAGCGGGATTGTCCGAAAGGGGTACCGCTGGCCCGGAACATAAAGGGCCCAGGAAGGAACACGGGTGGATTTTAGTCAGTAAGAGTCTAACACTCCCTTCCGCTCCACCCAGAGCGGGAGGGGTCATATTTTGATGAATTACCATCCTCAAAAAAAAAAAAAAAGGTACTGTAATTAAGTGTAATTGTATCTTTTAAAGAACATACGATAGCACAAAAGTTTACTTGTAGTAGATACTTGTGTCATTGTTTATGTTAATGTTAGAAGATATTATTTTGCTATGCTAATTGGCGGTTGTTGTGTACGGTACTGCGATGACGTCAGTGTTGATATTCGCTCAGTTTCCGGGACAGCTGGTCGCGGACGTCGATAGCTTATCAGAGCCACACAGAGGTGGATGATCGATATATCGTACTGTTTGTGGAAGTGCACCACTTATCATATGTTACACATTTAATTTATCTAGTATATTATTCTACTTTACCACTTTTTTTAAATTTAAATAAATTTTGAATGCAGTGCTCCAAAACAGACCTTAATGAGATTATTTTCAGGTATCGTGAATTTAGTTTATTTGGTATCTTTGGTCAGCTAGAATTTTTGCGATAATAGACAGATAATAATATAATCTTAATAAAAATACCAGATAACCTTTTGACTTAGCAAATCATATTAAACAATACAATTAATTTATGTAATAGTTAGGTATGCTAACACAACATGGTAACATAATTAAAAATAATTACTTACAATAAAATTTTCTTTTTTATTCATAATATTCATATTTGGTTTTTTTTCATATTCAAAAAACTCAAACTCAACGAATTTATTTTAATTGAATCATTTACAGGCACTTTTGAATTGTCAAAGATAAGATAATTGTCAGTCAAAATATGAAGCTAGTTGCCCATTCTAAAGCATAGTAGGTACACACGGCTTCATATCAAACTATATATTTCGGTATAAGTTGATCTCGCATTGTATAAGATTTCCGTATATTGAGAAGTCAGCTTATACAGGAATATATAGCTTGATATGTAGCCGTTTGTACCTATGGAGAAGAACGGGCAAGAAACTCCAAGGACACTCTTTTAAATTATATTGTTCAATAATATTAGTTACATCTGTAATGTTGAATTTATGACTACATAATTATATGTGACGATATAAAAATAAAAACAGAAGCTACGTCTTCTGTTTTTATTTTTATATCGTCACGTCGTCGTACACGTTAAAAGCGTCCGGAGTAGGTACAGCATATAGACACAAAAAAAAAAACAATTCAACAATAAAATAATTAAAATAAGCCGTCTCAGCTAAGAGATGACCAGTCCATACCTACTGACGGTGCCCGTTCACGAACATGACGCATAGATAAGCACCATTCAGCTCAACCATTTTGAAGGGAGCTAAATGATACAACACACGCGCCACCATCAGCGAGACATCTGAGTGAGCATAACTTACATACTCTCAGCCACCAGGGCACATTCAAGTCAATGAAAGACATATTAACCGGTAAACGGTAGCTGTATGCTGTATAGTACATACTACTCACAGTTGTGCTATGCAATTATATAATACAAAGGAGATTGAGTTTATACAATGCAAACATAGTCTTATAATCTTCAGCAGACCTACCAGTATTTTCAAATGTTAATCAATTAGTTATGGTGCAGGACCAGCATTGAGCCAAGCATTTTTATCAGCGCTGTAATCCTCCAACTTACAATATGCCTTCCTCGTGCGAAGCCTATTATCATGTCGGTCAAACAATCACAACAGTTAACATGAGCATGAGGTGTACTGAACACAGACTGAAGAGACAAGACAGACAAGAGCTAAGCTGAGCAAGAGCTTGATCGGTCTTTCGGTCAAAAGGAGGTGTTGGTTAAAGCCAAACAGTTGATATTTAATTCGACATAACAATTAGGTACTCCCACAAATAGCTTTCCACCATCAGTTACCTACATAAAATTTCAGGAATTTCTTTCCTTCTTTTGGTAGCAATAGTACCTAAGAAACTAACTAGATTCTCAACCACACTATGTATTTTGGAGTTAAGGGACTTAAGGGTGACAATGGCAGGAAACTTCTCTAGAACATTATTTGAAAAATGATTTCTAACCAAACTTTACCAGATCCAGTTATAATTGAAGAATATCAAACCTTAATTGAAACATTAAAAATCCCAGAAAAGGTATAGACGGACTACCATGACGGATAAACAATTTCAAATACCGTCAAAAAACTTTAAAGTAAATACTTGAGGAAAAATTAACCAAGAAAACCACAACCTATGAATAAGCAGCGAATATCTCTAACAGTGAACCCCTCGCGAACAATTACTATTGTGAAATAAATAAAATATCATCGATAGCAAAAGTTATTAACATCGCATTAAGCATCTCGAGAATGGTTCGCATGATGTTTTTTTAACGAAGAAATCACATTGTTTTCCTCTCGGGACGGTGGAGAGTGACAGCGGCTTGCGTGTGCCGCAGTCGACGCCCCCCGGGTTTCTAAGCGCAGCGCGCGTGACCAATTGGTATCATGTGTCTTCAATTTAGATCTAACTCACTGTGTGGATCGTATTACCTATTGTCAACATGATTACGTATTTTTATAGCCCCAAAGACGACTGTTTTCGTCCATCTTTTAGAGTGTCGGATTGATTTCCAAAGCAAAGCAATGTAGTATTTTACGTACCCGATGATAAATAGAGATGATGTAAAATTTGGTCATTATAATAAAAGACAAATTTTATATCACTGACGGACCTGCCTATCAAATGTTTGTAATCATCCAATTAAATGTCTTAACAGGCTCTAAAAGTCAATCCATCATTTTATCAACACTTCTTGAAAATGTGGTTAATTTAGCATACCTACTTGCGGCAATCAGTAACATATAAGGACAAAGCAGGAGGTATTACGCTTTATCAGGTAACATCCGGGACATGGTTGTTCATAAAGAATTAATTAGAGCCTGTTTGTATCCTGAATCTCGAGGAAATTCGAGGAGCGGTTGAACAGGTGCCAAGTTGCAAGCCATGAAACGCCAAGTCGCATCGAATAATTAATCGTGTGAACAACGATATCCGGCTTGGATTCCATTCATTTTCCTCTGGCTCGCAGTTTTTCTCAAGTTGCGTGACGCAATCGCGGATGTTCTAACTCTTGTAGTGGCTATTGTATACTGACTGACATAATAATTGCGATACCTCATTAATGGTCAAACATTATCTCGAACGAAGACGTAATTTTCTAATTTAAATATACATATTTCTAGCGTAAACTACCACCAACAAACCAAAAATAATTTTCTTTGGGTGTAAGGTCTTGTTTGTTTTCTTTCAACTTTCAGATCTATTAAGTTAGGTATACCTGATAGGTACATCAACGTGTACACACGCCTACATAACAAGCTATACAAATCCAGTTTACGCTGGTCTCGCATTGTATAGGATTTCCGTGCAATGAGAGATCAGCTTATACTGGAAATGTATAGCTTGATATGTAGCCGTGTGTACATATGTTATGTAGATTAGTAGAGTATAGTAAAGCTAATTATGAACCTATATACTATGGAAAGCTCAAAAATACTCTAATTAGGTATTAAGAATTCTAATCAAATATTTTAAAAAAGTTACATTATCAAATAATTTTAGTATCAAAAGTTTAACAGAACATAATCATTTTTCATAGATATCGACTCCTTTTTTAGGGTTCCGTACCAAAATGGTAAAAAGGAACCCTTATGGTGCGACTCAGTTTGTCCGTCTGTCACAGCTGGATATCTCAAAAACTACAAATGCTATCAACTTAAAATTTGGAATAGTTTTAGATGTCGTTTGCCCAACTATTTTGCAAATAAGATAGATTTTTTTTTTTGCAACTGTGACTTAATCGGGTTCTTAAAAAATCGAAGTGGGGCAACTAGGGCATTTGGGGTATCATAATATGAAAGATCGCTATTTGCTCACCCTCAATTTTTTTTTTAAGCTTCTTAGTTTTCGACTTTTGACGAAAAATTTAAAAATAAAATACCGTTCCCTTATCTCCGAAATTTGTATAGAGAAAATCTGAAATTATTCTATGTGATAGAAGTTTATCTAAGACTAGCTTCTGTCCGCGACTTCGTCCGCGTGAAATTTCTTGCCCCCTGGCCCACCCCGTCGCATCGCATCGCCGTCGTTTTCGCTTAGTGTTCTTTCTTACTTTTTGCTCGGCTTCTAAGAGTCTTAGCGTCATATTAAATAGTCTAAAGCCTACCTCAAGAATTGGGCTATCAAATTCAAAAAGATTTTTTCATATCCAACTGGTAGCTCTAGAGATTAACGCGTTCATACAAACAAACAAAAAACAAACTTCAGTTTTATTTGATTCTCATAAAAAAATGTATAGTAAGCCAAACTTAAAAGATAGACATATGCTATTGTGGACTTTTTTTTTACTTTTTAAAAGGTAAAAAAAAGGCTTTTCCGTCATACATGATTGTTGCGTAACTTTAACCGTTTACGCAGCGCACGCAACGGAAGCTTTCAAAAGGAAAAATACATTTTCGCCGTTTTTGCAACATTTTCCATTGATGCTCCGCTCCTATTGGTCGTAGCGTGATGTTATATAGCCTATAGCTTTGCTCGATAAATGGGCTATCAAACACTAAAATTAATAATTTTTCTATTCGAACCAGTAGTTCTTCAGATTAGCGCGTTCAAACAAACAAACTCTTCAGCTTTATAATATTAGTATAGATAAAAATAAGTCGGGTTTTCCTTCCTGACGCTATAACTCCAGAACGCACGAACCGATTTCCACGGTTTTGCATTCGTTGGAAAGGTCTCGGGCTCCGTGAGGTTTTTTTTAATAGTTTTTACGAAAAATTAGGGTAGGGTAGAGTAGGGTAGGGTAGGTAGGTAGGTAGATAGGGTAGGGTAGGGTAGGGTAGGGTAGGTAGGTAGGTAGGGTAGGGTAGGGTAGGGTAGGGTAGGTAGGGTAGGGTAGGGTAGGGTAGGGTAGGTAGGTAGGTAGGGTAGGGTAGGGTAGGGTAAGGTAGGTAGGTAGGTAGGGTAGGGAAGCGTAGGGTAGGGTAGGTAGGTAGGTAGGTAGGTAGGTAGGTAGGGTAGGTAGGTAGGTAGGTAGGTAGGTAGGTAGGTAGGTAGGTAGGTAGGTAGGTAGGTAGGTAGGTAGGCAGGGTAGGTAGGTAGGTAGGTAGGTAGGTAGGGTAGGTAGGGTAGGGTAGGGTAGAGTAGTGGAGTTTATACTATAGCTTTTGACAGAACGAAGTCTGTCGGGTCAGCTAGTATTAGTATAGATAAGTATACATTTCAGGAAAAATAAAACGATGTCTCGTCTCTAAATAGCACACTTTTTCTAATATTGCAGTTTTCGGTCAACGCCATCTCTTGATCGATAGAGGAACTATTGCTTTATGTTTATGATTTTTGATTGTACGGAATCCTCGGTGCACGAGTCTGACTTGCTCTTGACCGGTTTTTTTTAATAATATAATTTAATGAAACAACACGAACTAGGGTGTCTAGACTTATTATTTACTCGTACATCCATTGGTACTTACTGTATACCAAGAAATACTCTTGTATAATACTCGTAACATTGTACCTATTTGGTCTGTCTGCTTAACTGTATTGTAAGTTTTTGTGTTCGCCGGTATACGGTAGAAAGTCGAGACCTTGGCATTAGCCTTGCGCGTGGAAAACGATTCGACGATACGGAAGCGCCCGCGCATTGTTTTAACGTAGATTACGTAGATCGGCGCGGGGGGAGGGGCGCGGGGGAGGTGACGACGCCGAGGAAACGGATACATTATGCGACTAACGACTTGTATTTACTGAGTTAATGGCACTTCTAAAAACCCGTTTACCGTATTGGTAAATGAATATGTCACTGTTTAACGAACTAAGTCTTATTGGATATCCTGTCACTTGTGATATTTCAAATGGTATGGTTTTATTTAAGTTTTAAAGTACTGTAAAAAATTATAGGAACTTAACCCCACCCAAATTAAGTAGGTTTATGAATTTATGATGGGTATTCGAAGGCGAACGAGTTAAAAATATTGAACTTTCATCGAGTTTCAAATTCAAAATGATTAATAAACATAAACAAGATACATAAACAGTCAATAATAAACATTTATCGTCGGAAATCGAGATTATATTTCGCTATTTATAACAATTTATTCTTGTATCACTTTACGAAAACAATTTTATTGTATTATAATTACGATGACTTGGAATTGTAAAGGCTCCTTCAAACAGGCGCGACACGCGACGCGACACAAAGGCACCGCTCGGTGCGCGGCACGCGATACTTTTATGTCGCGTCGCGTGTCGAGCCTTAATACGAGAACTCAAAGGTTAAAAAAATCAAAGCATCCCTAATTCCCTACGTAACTGTTTTATTTGGATGACTTGAAACGAAAAGTGGGTCCTAAAGACAGGAAAATTGGGTGCTGAAACCTGTTTTAAGTTTTTTAGAAAGATGGTATTTTTATTTGAGATCTGCAGTAACATATCTTATAATGCTTGTGGCTAAGTTACAACAGCCGCACGGTTGATCGATCAGGTTAAGCTACGCCTGCCACGATTGCTCCGTAGATGGGTGACCATCTTTACGTACCAAGACAACTCCGTGCCTCGGAAAGCACGTTAAGCCATTGGTCCCGGCAACCAGTCTTACCAAGGTGTATCGTATTACCTAGTTACTGGGTTGTGAAGGTCAGATAAGCAGTCGCTCCATGTAAAATACTGGTATTCAGCTGGATCCGGTTAGACTGGAAACCGACCCCAACGTAGTTGGGAAAAGTCTAGGCAGATGATGATGAATTGATGAGTAAGATATTTCAAAATATTTCATTAATAATCTTTATGATTTCAGTAGAATTATTTCTTTTCAATTAATATTTTCACCTGAGCGCGACAGAGATGCTACTTTTGTGAGAGTACTTAGTAAAAGTCATTAGAAAACTACGTTAGTTTCTATTGACTGCGCAGTTGACAACAATACGGTTCTAGCTTAAGGTGTCTGCACACAGCGGGCGTGGCGCGGCGGGACGGGACGGCGACGCGACGCTGAGCAGTTGTAATGTACTAGATATTACGGACGACGCCACACAGAGCCGTCCCGCTCGGCGCGACGGTAACCGTGGCTCTATGTGGCGTCGTCGATATCCGGCTTGGATTCCATTAATTTTCCTCTGGCTCGCAGTTTTTCTCAAGTTGCGTGACGCAATCGCGGACAGCAATACGGTTCTAGCTTAAGGCTCTGCACACAGCGGGCGTGGCGCGGCGGGACGGGACGGCGACGCGACGCTGAGCAGTTGTAATGACGTGACGTGACGTGACGCTCTGTGTGGCGTCGTCCGTAATATCTAGTACATTATAACTGCTCAGCGTCGCGTCGCCGTCCCTTCCCGCCGCACCGCGCCCGCTGTGTGCAGAGACCTTTACACAAGAGTGGTAGAGTCGCGCTATTATTATAGCGGGATCGACGACTTTAATCACCTACGTCGATAGTTCAGATACCGACATAGGTTTGCCAAAAATTAATCAATCCTTCTTCATCTCTTATAACAACTTAACTTTTCTTAACTTTGATCATATTTATTTTTAGTGGCCCCCTTTAAAAGTAAATGTTGCCATTTTTAAGCAAGACTTTACTATACCCAAAGTCTCTAAATCAGATAATTTATGTAAACAAAGTAATGTCAAGAAATGTCACTGTCAAAATGACAGGACAATGGTTCAAAACATTTTATAATATACTTTTTTTTGTAAATAATCATCTATAAAATTAAAGTGAATTAATTATAAGAACTATGCAAACAAAATACTGTTGCCAAACAATGTTTTGTGTAGTGCGTCGGAGACACGGCCTATGATCGTCATAATCAGCCCTTTTAAGTCCACTGCTAGACGTAAACCTCCCAAAATCGATTTCCTCTCGAAACAGTTTACAGCCGTTTTCATCCAAAATGTGGCTAGATATGCTACTTACAAAATGTATCTATGAATGAGAGTTGTAATATTAGTGTTGTTGAAGATGTAAAAAAATTGAAAATGTTTGGAACTCCTGCATTGTTACCAGTATCATAAAATATTTTATACCCGAAAATCTCCTTTTTTTAATAACTTTGTTTAAAACTGAAAATGTCTAAAAATTATTACGGTATGATTATTTTTTAATTGGTATTTCTTAAAATCAGTACTTAAAAGAAAACGGAACCTTTTTTTCGCCATTTTATGTGAATTACCATTACGAAGATATTTTTTTGATATGTTATCCCCTTTGTTTACATAAATTATCTGAATTTGAGACTTTGGGTATAGGTAAGTTTTAATTACCTATTAACGCATTTTGCACCACTAAGAAGCACATAGAAAATTGTAGTGTATTTGTGCGTAATATTATCCCTCGAAGTAAAAGAAGACTTCCTCTAACAAAACAAAAACTTGAATTTATAGCAGCCTAATGATAAAATACGTGCACAGTAAAGCAGTGTGTGTCGCTATTCCCAAAGGCAGGGGCTGCTTGTTCGTGTTGTGTTACAGTGACCGCAGCGCAAGCGCAACAAAAATAAAGCAAGAGCATGTCCTCAATCGTGCGTGTCCTGCGGTCCACACACGCGTAGGGCTTACTGTCACCTCTACTGACAAACAACACCAAGTTTTAGGTGCCTTTGGACCTAAGTTATGGAGAAAGTTATTCATGTGTTGCACACTCTGTCTTCAAAAAAAAAATAGTTGTTTAGGTATTAATAGAAAACTTCGTAAAAGTCGGCAAACTATAAATCTTTTCATGACCATTATTAAATGATTTTATCGTATGTTCTAAAATACACGTGTACAATCAACAAAGTAGAATAAATTGTCAAACTGACAAGCAACACCAAGTTTTAGGTGTCTTTGGACCTAAGTTATGGAGAAAGTTATTCATACGTTGCACAGACTATCTTAAAAAAAAAAAAAATGGTATTAATAGAAAACTTCGGAAAAGTCGTTAAACTATAAATCTTTTCATGACCATTATTAAAAGATCTTATCGTATGTTCTAAAATACACGTGTCCAATCAACAAAGTAGAATAAGTTGTCAAATGGAAATAGATTATGGTAGCAAATGAATTTTCTCTACGTCACTCCACACACAATTTGATTTACACTTACAAACTAGAAAATTTACCTATCACGGTGTCAAAAATATTTCATTAGACCACAGTCTACGTTGTGAACATAATTATGTTAGTATGTCCGATTTAAAAGGCTCGGTGTCTATATAAGGCTGATGTTACGTGGCATAACACCTACGTGATATGTGTGAATCATGACAAATTGTCTGTATAAACTTTGGTGACGTTTGTTTACAATAGGCACGCTTTACCTACAGTAGTTGCTGTTCCTAAGTTGATGGCAGCGAACTCCAACAACAATCTCACTTTTCTTATAAGTTCGAACGTTGAGATGTCAAACTATCATATATTATCATAAAGGACTCGAGGAACAGAAGTAAATTCTTTAGGTTGTAGTGGCACTTAGATTATTATCGTAAGTGCCAATGTTGTGTCGAATTGTAAGTAGCTTCTACACACATCACTATCAAACCTGGTACTAATAATTTCCTACAAATGTTGTGCGTGTTTTGTTTTGGACACAACCCTACTCACACCTTTTTCTCTGGCTCTGCGGTGGGCGGGGAAAGGGGCAGGAAGCCGCAGGACATCCGACACGTACAGGAAGCAAAACCAGTTCTCGAGGCTTTGTCCCTCAACAACCTCCCGGTCCCCAGGCCGCTTCTCCCCCCCTCCCGCTTGTCCGACCACATTCCTGTAGAGCCTCCGTGCGCAGGCGCACCCTTTCTTCAAACATCACACTGATGATAACTTATAAGAACCAAATGACTAATTAATCATAATATGAGTAAAGGCCTGTAATTTACAAATAAGTACATTTTAATAGGATTTTATTTTAATTCGACGAAAACGAATCCGAACATTTAATTTTAATTATAAAATCATTAAACTTTATAATTACCTATTCACGTGGCTAAGCCGAATACGTCCCTGTCCAGCTAGGTAGGCCAAAATTGTACATGTTTTTAAATACATTAATACCGGTTTAACCATGAATATTCACTGTATAATTCGTACAATTTATATAAACTTATGCAAATAAAGTGATTTACAACAAGATTCACGTGTCGTAGAATATCATCATAATTTTCATAGAGCCAGGAAACAACTCGCAACTCATCTTTATTCATCATTAATACGTCATGTTCAAGAAAAATTGCACTTAACAATTAATTACGAAATTATGTGCTCCAAACAAACATTGTGGCACACAACATCTACCCAGACATAAGTATGAGACTCTAAATCTAAATGCGTCGCAGCAAGCAATTTTCTCTATAAATACAACGGGCTCCGTCGTCAAGTATATGATTAACTCCGGCGAATGTCTCCGTGAAGCGGAAAAACGTCGGCACCCAAAATAGATGCTGAATATTTCCGACTCGTATTCCTCACTACTTGTGAAAATGGTATCTAAAGACGGTCGGCGCGCGCGCAACTTCCGGAGCGCCGATAAACATGGCGGCGGCGAGCCAACATGGCGAAGTTTCCGGTCGCGCTGATTCACATATGATGGCGTCTGACTTTGGCTTGCTCACTGCATATCTGTATTATGATTCAACCTAACACAACAAGTAGGTGTCCAGACTAACATCATTTGGAATTCGCTGTCTAGCACAGATCCATAAATAAATATATGCCTATTCAAACTCTATAGTTTGTTGTTCATGAGCAAACAATATAATTATGTAAACATTGATGAAAAGTACAGAATATAAAGAAAATAGATAACAGATCGATAAGAAATTAACATGAGTAGAATTCAATTTGATATCTTAATTAATTTAAAAATACTTGTAACTAGAACAATCAACATTTCCTGACTTTGATCGATTATATCAATCTCACTCATTTGTTTCTTCAAAGTAGATAAACATTATGGGCGTAAAATGATGAAGTTCATGCACTGATTGTCGCATTTACTTTCAGAACACGTGTCTCCCTACAGTGTCTACTATCGAATAACGCGTCAGTGCGTCTGAGAATCTCGTCGAACCTCGTGATTTCAATTTCTTATTTGTATGTGTACGAATTGGAGTTGAAATTGTACTTCATGCGAATGATTAATGTCTCTATCAGTTATATTGGAAATCGAATGATGTTTTTATTACTTCAATGTTTTTCCAGTCCTTTTGTGCCAGTTGGATTGTTTAAATTGTATTCACTTGACTTTGTTCGCTTGGCAGTCAAATAAAGTATTATAACAAATGACGTAAATGTCTGTTTGAGCGTAAAGATGTTTATGAAGTTAGATAATTAATTAATACAAGTCAGTTATTACTTGTAAAGTAATTATTTTGAAAGCAGACGGAGCAGTAGAGAAATTGCAAAATAGGTACAATATTTTCTTCGTCGTTCCCTCAATGCTGAGGATCGCGACCACATTACGAAGCGTCTCCAAGTTATGCGGTATTTACCGAGCGGTCCACACTGCAGAAGACCGCGACCACATACGAAGCGTCTCTAAGTTATGCGGTCTTCTGCAGTGGACCGCTTGGTAAATGCTGCCTCCAACAGCCTTCTTTATCGCGTCTGACCATCTTGCCGGTGCTCTGCCTTGAAAGCGTTTTCCTTCCACCCAGCCCAGTATCATAAGCCTTTCCAGACCATGCTTAGGCGAACGCAGAATACAATAATTGAATGCATAATAGGTACAATATGGAAAAGTTATATTTACGTGTTCTATACGAATCCTAGGTGATTCTTACTCGTTTATTCAATTAACAATCTACAAGGAGTAGAAAGGGTTCCTAAATAAAATGTTAACCTGATTCAGTTAAAATGGAAACGACATCCTGAAATAATGGGGCCCTAAAAATAATTTGTTACTAGAGTAGCTAATGGTGCCGATTCCCTTGTTCACAAACTAAACTAAATTTAAGTTCAGTGCATCTTTTTCTTTCTATTTCATTAAGAAAAGGACAGAAGATAAATTTTAGTTTAGTTCTGTCAAATTAACCAGCGCCTGTCACTACTCCATACAAGTTTAGACGTGATTAAAAACTTGCCGACTAAAATTACGTCAAAATACGTCAAGCGCTGATTAATTTGACAGGACTAAACTAAAATGTATTTTCTGTCCTTTTCTTAATGAAATAGAAAGAAATAGATGCACTGAACTTAAATTTAGTTTGGTTTGTCAACAAGGGAATCGGCACCAATGGCGGTGTTACTAAACAAAGTGGTATGGAAAAGCGATGGTATCCCAAATAGCAGTAAAATAAATAAGGGTATTAATGTTCGCGTAAGGAGGAGTGTATGAACCGGATCCAGGGACATTCCGCAAAGCACCGGTGCGCGTGCGCTGGGCTGGCGCCAACCTCGCGCCGGAGTAAGTGCGTGCCTACCATCACTTCCATTACAACCTTATAATTGTGGGTTAACACTTCGTAGATAATACCAAGATATTATATTCACTTGCCGATTGCATTTTTGTGATGATTAGTTAATCTAAAATATTCCCCAAGACGCATGCTTCATCAAACTGATAATTAACCAGAAAATAACCAATATATTTTAAAATATCAATCATTGTATTCATATCTTTTAAGAAAGATATGCTTCAATATTAGATAAGTAGGCCGCAGTTGTGTAATTGCCCCTCGTAGACCTTGATTCCATAACAGTTAGCTCAATGTGTAAATAATGTAAAAGTCGTAATTTGGCAGTAGACAAAATGTTACGTTACGATGAGGAACGTAGTCTCACGGCTAGGGCTGCCAAACATCTCAACATAATCGCACTTGTTTACATTAATTTACGCATGAGATAAAAATGTTTTTATCGCATATTTTTTAGTCTAACAAAAAATAAAAGCAACACCAATCTAAAATGCAAAAATATTTATTAACTCAAAAGTCAGTTTTAACCAAATTCGAGTATGGTTTAAATGTAAACCAAGTGAAGAGGGTATTCACACTGGGCGTATGTCTAGCGTGGCCGTAGACGTCGCGTAGGCGTCCGCTATGCCGTCTGCGCGTAGTCATACGCTACGCCGACATCGCGTAGCCGTACGCTACGTTGATATCGCGTAGGCGTGTGTAGCGTAGCAGTTGCGTAGGCGTTACGTGATGTCCCGTAGGCGTTACGTGATGTCGCGCAGACGCGGTACGAACGCAATTTTATTTCGATGCCGTCATCAACCTTATAACTAAACGGATTCTTTCCTTTGATTCTTACTTTGCTACTAAAAAGAAAACCATTAAGAAAACGAATAACGAGATACGAAAAGAAATGAGAGAAGTTTTCGATCAACTACCTAATCGTAACAATTATAATATTATACACGTAGTTAATTGTACGGTGGCCAGCATCAAGTTACCAAAACTGTCAAATTTTCTCGTTAGATTTTGAACTTAATCATCAACATTTTAAAGTTTAAAATCGTTTGGAGAAATTTGAGAGTTTCGTGTATGACATTATATTTTCCAAACATTTCCGACAAGATTACATTGGTCAGAAAACATATCGACGCTTGAAAGGCAATATTGACCAAACGACATGTTGGCAACTTTACACTAGAGCATCTTAAAGTATATTTTTCAAAAACCTTGCCTTTCAAGCGTCGATATTTTAATGAAATTAGAGGAAAATGGACAAATAAATGTTTATAACATTTTGTTTTGTACGGACAGTGTCGACAAAAAGCAGTCAACCCTGTGTGAAGCAAGGTTGTCGTACCTCGCGCGGCCGTGGCAGTGAACTTACTTTCTTTGGCTTGCGCACAGCCTGCAACCGGCGACCGGCGACCGGCGACCAAGCGTGGATCGTGCTCGTTTAATAAAACCTAACCTGTCGCACACACTAAATGAGTTGAATCTATTGCAATTATAACCACTCTTGAATTATTTATAGGCGTTATTTTGTTCGTGTCTATTCTGAGACGATTGTGCGACGTGCGTGCTACATTAGATATTATCAAATAATGAAATTCTACATCGCTTTGATGAGTAATATTAAAATAATAATAAGAAATCTAAAATTCTATACGTTACTTAGACGATGTTAGATTTTATAAATGCTTCGATGGCAGTTAGACACTCCGCCGATAAAATAACGTAGGTATGTGTGTTATCCAGTAAACTAAAATCGTACATTCATAACCTTATTACTGTTTCAAAAAATACGAAAAACGATAATCAGACTATATAAAAATAAGTAGGTAGGTACTTATAAATCTAACCAATCGAGCATAAAACCAACCGAAATTGCTCAGACTACGTGACACAATTTTCAAAGCCAGATATTTCCTAAAAAACGCAATTTTCACATTACGTCATTGCATGGAAATATAGAACACAGATTACAAAGTAAATACACACAGTCACACAAAGCAAAAAAGCTGGTGGTTTGTTGTTGTTATGCTGTTATTTCAAAACGCAGCAAAGGTATATTCAATACAGCCATAGGCTTTAATCGTCGTTCGCAATCCTACTTCCGCGTAGTTCATCCCGCTTCGCGACCTAGGCTAGGCTAGGCTAGGCTGGGCCGTTATCATCGAGCCCGTTACGTGACGAGCCTGACCCGGATCCAGCCGCGCGCTGTAAACGCACCACATGGAAAAATGCACTAATCTGTCACATTACATACATAACAGTATCGCGAACGATGCTTGCGATACTGTTACCGCTTTGTGCGATTTTACCGCCCGCTAATTGATTGGTTTCATTATTGCAGTAGATACCTAGAAGTAGGTATCCAATGTTCTTTAATCCAGGTGACTATATTATATCAAGATTTTTCTGTCTTCTAAGTCGGCCTGGCCTTCTTTAAATAGGTATAAATAGATATTGGTCAGATGTTTTATATAAATCGTTGGAAAAAATAGAACTTGGAAAATGATCTTGCAGAACAGGTTTTGTGCGACTATTATTGTGGAGCATATTTTGTAACTTCTTATTAAAAATATTATAAATACTCAAGAAAATATTAGGTTAATTACTAGCTACAGGCACAATAAGTTTAATTTATAATATTTTTAATTTATTTTAAGGAATTCCTTTTCTTCTCTCGTTCACAGGTGTCTACATCTTATTTTTATATCGTTAAATTATTATTATTAAATCAAATTCATAACCTGGAGCTTCCGAATAAGTTTTAAGATCGAGGTGTCAAATATATCGTCTTGGAAACAGCATCGTCTCTTGACATTGACCACTACCAATGTCACAATCACAAGACAAGATTCTTTTTATTAATGCACATTAAAAGGTTATCTATTTAATAACATGATTTCTCCTTATTATAAACTTAAGTAGGTACATGGAAATAAAGACTAAATGGAAAGATGGATTTACCAGTATTTGTTATGATGATAAAAATGAATGTAGTTATTCACTCAAGGAAATATATTAATTTCAACTACTGTCGACTATCATTTGAAGTATCTGTCTCTTGATCAACAACGGGAATTCTCGCTAATAACACCCTTAGTAGAGGAGCATATAGCTCGGTACCAACATGGCGGACACCGACATACCAAGTAGAGTGCCAATGAAATGTAATTAAAATCACAAGTAGAGTGCAAGGTGGACCGCTACTCGCTAGTTCCCCAGGTGACACTTATCAAGCGGACTGGAAGCGAGTGGCATCAGCGCCCGCGCAGACAACGTCGCGGCCTGTTGGACGAGTCAATTTTATATTCTATTTGGGTAAATAGCACGTGCACCCGGACAAACAATTATGTGTTAGATTTATCTATAACTAATGGGATTGTCAACATTGTTCTGTTGGCTTTAAGTAGGTATTTGCGGATGTTCAGCTTTTTTTACTAAATGCGAACTTGAGGTTTAACTCCATAAAAAGAATCTGCCGTAACTAGCAGGGCTTGTTAACGTTACCAAATAACAAAATAATAACCGTTACGTAACGTTAAATTTCAATGTTATACCTACTAACATTACAAAAATTTTACGTTACTTGATAATATTACCAGTAATATAACGTTAATTAACATTAACAAAAATACGATAACTAATGTTATTTTGCTACGTTGCCGTTCTGTGCGTATGAGAGAGGCGCGAGGGCGAACTCCCGCCGCGCCGCACGCCTAAGGCCCCATCTGAGGCACATCTCACCCGTTTAAAATAACGATAAAATTAATAGTCGCATAAATAACGTTAAATCGATTACCGTTATATTAATAATAACGTTAACTCTGTCAATATAAGGTAAATTTATGAAAATTTACCGGTATTTAAAGCCCTGGCTAACTAGAATCTGCCGTAACCAGAATATGTCCTTAACCAAATAAAGGTTCAGATTGTGAACATTTCACACCAATCATTTTAATTGTGTTTAAAAATAAGAAAATTCACAGGAGATTTTGAATATACACAACGGAGAAAAAATAGGCAACCAAACCACAAAAAGGAAATTCATTAACTTCTAAACTATTTTCCCCGTCTCAGGTTTTTTATCTACTTACAGTATGAATATTTAGTTCTTTAACTTTGTTTATGATGTAATGCTGACACGTCATTATTTTAATCACGAAACCGAATCCTTAAAAACAAACTGACAACAACGCGTACCTACCGAATTAAACGGTTGTCAAGTGCGAAATTTTAATGATGATGGCAACTATTCTTACAGTACAGTATTGAATCCAATACTTTTATTTCTTTGCGAAATATAGTCATTTTCCTAGCCTTTTCCCAACTATGTTATGGATGCTGCTGAATACCAGTATTTTACATGGAGCGACTGACTATCTGACCTCCACAACCCAGTAACTGGGTAATACGATACCCCTTGGTAAGACTGGTTGTCAGACTTTTGGGCTTCCCGTAACGACTGTCAAAAATATATTGACAGCCGGGACCAACGGCTTAACGTGCTTTCCGAAGCACGGGTGGGTCTTGGTATGTAAAGATAATCAACCACCACGGATCAACCGCGGCAAGAGTAGCTTTACCTGATCGATCGACCCGGCTGCGGTTCTTATTACTTAGCCACAAGCCCCTACTTAGCCATAAGCACCTCAGCCTCAGTCATTTATTTATTTATTAAAACTTTATGCACAAGTAAAAAACTGTACAAAGGCGGACTTAATGCCTTGGGCATTTTCTACCAGTCTACCTTAGGGTGATGCAGAGACAATACACAGTAGGTGCAATAATAGAAAACAATTTAGAAGATACTAATAACTAAGATACAAGAATAAATACATACTTACATACATACAACAAAAAAGTTATGAGAGTTAAAAGAAAACCTACAACAACTTAATTCTGAGACGAATCTGCCAACTTCTTGTGTATGTGTTCTCGAGCTTTCACTTTAAATGTGAACTGATTGGTTACCATCCTGATATTCTGAGGGAGCGCATTCCAAAGGAAAACAGCCTGGACAAAGAAAGAAGACTTTATAAAACCAGAGCGATGAGAAGGACAACGAAGAAGACGATTATTCTCGGACCGAAGATTCTTGCTGTGTGCAGCGCAAGGAGAAGTGGGTTTGTGAAAGAGAGAAAACAGGGTTGTCAAAGCTCACCACCACCACTTAAAAGCGATAGATGTGCGGGATCATACTTGCGGAGATTGAAACAAATCGAATGCAGCTATTAAGAAGTCGGTCAAGTTTATTGAGGAGATCTGCATTCAGGTCATAGTAGCACACATCACCATAGTCAATTATGGGGAAGATAAGGGACTGTACAAGTCATCACTTAGCCTTAGCGAAATATAGTGTATAATAATATTATAACGAGGTAAGTAAGTTTGTAAGATAAATAGATATGCTCTTTATTGCACACCATAAAAAATACAGATTTATATGTAAAAAAAATTACAACGGATGACACAATGGGCGGAATTATCGTTAAGGCTCCCACACACTGGTGCGATATCGCGGGCGCGACAAGGGTCGCGCTGCCTGTCGCGCCTGCGATATCGCGCCAGTCTGTACGAGCCTTAAGGGAGAAGGAAAAACATTACTGCAGGTAGTTTGTATGTAGAAGGTTATAGGCTATTTAACATCACGCTGCGACCCTAAGGAGCAGTAAAAAAGAAGAAAAAAACAGAAAGAACGCTATGTTAGAACGAAGTAATAGCGCGGGTGGGCAACGGGATGTGTCGCGGAGGGTCGTGGGCCGAAATTTCAGTCTCGCGACTTCGTCCGCGAGACAGAAGCTAGTAAATTATAATGAAAAAAAAAAAAATAACTTTGAAACAGCAACAGAGGACAAGTTTGCGTAAAATGTTTATCAGTCAACTCAATCTAAATATCATCCTAACTGTAACAAATTAGGTACATAAAATACATCCGAAAGTATCTACATAATCATAATTGATCGAAACTATTCATCTTGTCGTACATTAAATGACTAGGAACACTTTAACGAAATGTGCTGTAAGTAGGTACCTAAGGAAAAAAACATCGACGGAATAACATATCGATGACCATTTCCCGGAATAACGATTTGCTCATTATCATTCTTGCCAAACAACAGACCACAAATAAAATATTAGGTGAATATGGAATCGTTCGTCGAGTTAATGATCGTGTCTGATATTATTTGAGGTTTCTTCTTAAAACAAGTCGAGTTGGGTGTGGAGATTTCATAAGTAACGTTCTGCATATGGGACTTTAAAGTTATGCAATAAACAAATAAATATTCTCAGTGTTGTGTGCCTGTCAGTGTCTTGTTTTAATGAGACACGAGAACGAAGAAAATATTAAACTATTTCGGGAAAATTAATTTCTACATCAATTATTATTATAATAGAATAAGTAGAGATCGTTTACTATAAAACTGCACGCTTCTCCACTGTTTGTTGCTCATTCCGACCTCGCCGCCGAGGCCCCACGCGAAATCCCCGACTAAATAGTCCTCCCCGACCCTTTCCCGTAAGCGAAGCGCCAGGAGGCGCTATAGCTGAGCCTGTAGCTTTAAATCCCCCTGATAATAATCATAACCCTGATTTTATCGAGCCACCGACGGTCCCTTGCCATCCTCCCTCCGACGCTGCCCTAAACCGAGGTTCGTACCCCACAGGGGGCGCAGTCGTTTAGTTTATAAGTTTTTACGCCCTGGCTGGAGGCATTAAGTTTCGTTAGCAGGATAGTCCGGTTAAAGAGTCTCAACCTCTCATGGTTAACTCTGAGATGCCATTAAAAAAAAAACTGTTTTTTGCATACACTTTTCAAATGTTTGTATAGAAATTTTAGTGGAGAGGCGTGCAGTTTTATAGTGAACAATCTCTACCTAAACTACATAACTAAAATCCACGCAAGACAATACTAAATCTCCTGAAACCGGTAGTATTTATTAATACCCCGTAAATATTCATTTATATTGTAACATAAGGTCATGCAGTGGGTCTAGGAAGTACACGCAAATACTATGTATGTCTTAAAAGAACTTGTAAGATATTTTTTTCTCGTGTACATCGTCTCGGCGAGCTCAGCCACCGCTGCCCGGTCGTAAGTGGTCGACAAAAAGTATGCATATATTTGAATTTAATTTTGCGAACAGGAAATACTGAGACGAGCAGACAAACTATAGAACAAAAAAAAAAACAAAATGCGAAATAATACCTACGTATTTACGGAATGTAACTCGGATTTTTTTTCATACAGACCTTGTTGTGTTACTAATTCATTTCGTAAGAATATATATTATGACAAAAAGCGCAATCCTCAATATTGTGAAGTTCCTCCAATGAAAACGGGGGGGGAGGCTTTTTAAAATGAATGAAATTCCACCATATTCCTCCCCCTCCAAAACGATAATAGGTATGCTAAACGTAATCACTAATTATTTTAATCCGACCACAGTTCGAATGGTACTGCCCATTGGCACCGAGCATAAAGCAAGATTGATTTTGTTGGGATTTGTGGGAAAAGAACAAATTGAGAGGCCTTGATTTTATATCGCGCCATGGATAACTTTTAAAAATAGATATGTGCATTACGTAAATCAACAATTAGTAACAAAATGTTCATTTGTTCAAATACATAATTTAATTTGAACACAATTGTCATGTGCCGAATTCCAATTGACGTCAAACGGAACATGTAGCATGAAAATAAGCGAATTTTTACATGATACCTTATCATACACCAGAAACATTTGTTTACTTAGTACTCACATTTGTTTACTGCACTATTTACAGTATCAAATGTTACTTGATAGATACGAGATACGAAGACTCATTCCTCTCCCACACTAACAACAAACGCGAAAGAGCAAAGTCATTCAGTAGATGTAAAGCAAAAACAGTCTATAAACGTAAGAATTGACAATTGCAGGGAGTTCATCAATCTTTGCCATTTGAATGGGACGTAGGTGCGGCACGATGGCTTAACAATGACTTCGGTCATCCAGAGAAATTATTAATTGGCCCAAAGACATGACAAAGAAGCGGAAATATAAAACTTCTGCGCTGGAACCCCGCAGTGCGAGGCGCTTTACCTGACTCTTGCCCTGCCATTGTATCCTGACTCAATAGAAGGTATATGCTTTTGAGATGCTGTGGGAAATTGCGCAACGACCGTTGAACGTTATAATAATTCTTTGATCCATCATCTTGGAGGTAGTATCATGTCAGATAATGACGAGCAGTAAGCGTGAAATAGAGGCTTTTTATACAACCCTTTCATTTTATACCTGGAGAGGTAATCCTAGATTACAGAAACAGTTCCGTGCAGAAACCAGAACAATTGATTTCAACAAAGACAGAGTTAAAAATGTAACAAAAAAAGAAATATTTTAAAACTTGCTACGTAACGACAGAAGGCAGAGATTTATTTAATAGTAATACATTTAAGCTGGAAAAGTAAAATTGTTTTACATGTAAAAAACAACATCGTTCATCGTTGTTTTACATTGAATCTGTTTAGTTTGGTTCAGAATACATAATCATCAACATTAAACATATTAATCAGCGCTATCATCCAAAATCTTTACGTCAATATCTATGATCTTATTCTTAAGTGCTCCGTGCAAAATCGTTAAGTTGTGAATTCACACCTCTTTGTCCCCGCCGATGTCCAAACCATCGCAAGTGTCCCGATTCATCGAACTACCCTGTCCACTGGCCGCTCTATATCTCACAGACGAGTGTCAAACAAATCCGAGGCCGTTTCCTAGAAGGGACACCGCGGCGCCTTAGAGACCCTATATTTTTTTGTGCCCTTAAAGATAATAAATGACGCACTAA
The DNA here is from genome assembly GCA_947523025.1 of Dryobota labecula. Classification (NCBI taxonomy): domain Eukaryota; kingdom Metazoa; phylum Arthropoda; class Insecta; order Lepidoptera; family Noctuidae; genus Dryobota; species Dryobota labecula. The sequence goes on along the minus strand of OX383287.1, from coordinate 17,551,391 downwards.
GAAAAAAAGAATCCGACCTGTTCACGAAGATAACGATCACAACGATTTTTATGGAAATGCTAGCCGGAATTATAACGAACAGGAATCCTTTTGGGATGTGGTGGAGCGAGCAGACAATGCGTCGGCAAAAGACGCGTTATAAAGTATAGTGGTACGTACCCATCTCATTTCATATCTGATCGGATCATAATAATTATTGTAGACGATATAGAAAAAATATTGGTTTAGGTAGAGTTGAATTTAGGTAGTGGTTCCTATGCCTCTAATCGATTGTTTTTTTCAATCGCCAAGTTAACTTTATTCTGAATGTTTCCAGATTTATTGTTCTTATGGGACTAGTTGAAAGAAAAATCGTAACTTCCAAGTAACTTAGTCAAGAAATCAAAAGAAATTTCGAAGCACAGAACTCACAAGTAGATAATAAAATTAATATTTGGGCGAAACATTTGGAATATTGACATAATTTCTGTGCTTCATTTTCATTAAAAAAAAAAATAATAATAATAATATAAAAACTTTTTTCGAAAAGTCAATATTTCAAATAAAGAACCAAAGGTTCTTAGTGGCCGCAAATCTCAAAACCGCAGAGGTACACAAAGTCTCTCGTAAACTATATAAAACTACTCTTGGTGTCGGAATATGACAAAAGGATCAAGATCGAGGCTTACTTCATCCCAAGCGATGGGCTTCTGTAAAACTGTTTAGAGCTTATAATCTAACGCCGGCGTCTATTAGACAATGTGCTTTAACTAAGAGGAATTCCTAACATTTCGAACGGATCTTTTGTATTTATACAAATAATGAAATGGTTGTGAAGCTCTCGAACCTTTTATTTCCTCGCTTCTTCCATGGTTTTGTAAGTGAATAGACCTCTCAATATCCTATTTAAAGCTTTAGTTTGCCCACTTTCCACGAAAAGGCTTTTAATAGAATATATGACTGACTATGTATTGTGTATTTGAAGCCGTTAGAAGAACATAAGAACCTTATAAATATACGTATAATCAGATGCCTACATATTGACTTACTGGATTCTGGTTACGTCATGAACTCATGACTATGTATAATTTTATTGAATACCAAACAATTTACAGAAGCTTCCGGATCTGCGATCCAAACAATTTTTTTTTCTAAAATATCATTTGCTTCTACCAAGCATATCGAAATAATGCTAAGATCGGAATCTAAGCAAAGAGTGCCACTAGACCATAGATGGGCAAACTACGGCCCACGGGCCATCACTGGCCCGCAAATAAAAGTAGATAAAAACAACACAAATCGCGCGAAACTAAAATTCATCAAGACAGAAGTGCAGTGTCGCATTGATCAACGCACGCCGTACAGTGCAGTGGCGCGTACTTACTTACGTTAGTAAATATTTGTTCATAGTGTAATTGATTTCATATCACTTACATTTGTATAAACGAGTCAATAAATAATTTTATTTCGGAAAATACAAATACATTTGTATTTCAATATAGAAATATAGGTATTATACTCAAAAAGTCTAAAACATGGCCCCCATAGATTCTGTTTTTTAATATTGGCCCGCATAGGAAAAAGTTTGCCCATCTCTGCACTAGAATAAAATAGCCGCTTAAAAAAACACAAATTCGCAATCCCAAATAACTAGAACCTAAAATAGATTGAATACATAATATATACATATGTAATATCATAATGATGCTATATCGAACAATGGAAATGTTTAATACGCATGGCAAAGAATACAAACAACAAAGTCGGATGGTCACCACACGTTGCGATGGAACTGCGAAAGAACCACTGTTTACCACTTCGTTTCCCATTCTAGGTATTGTTCGGAAGTGAAGAAGTGCTCCATACTTGGAAGTATAATGTATCCCTTTGTATGAAAGTTAATATTTTAGCTGAACGAAATTCGTTCCCATTGTGTACCGCAAACGTTACCTGCTATTGAAAAGAATAAAAGTACGGATTGCACACATTATGAGGAGGTTATAAATAGTGTAAATATTCACAAGAGATCGGATAATACCCCAAAAGTGTAAAGCAACGTATTGGCAGAAGTTTTATAAGTGGGATGGGCGATGTAATTGATCGCACAAAAAATAGGTGCGTCTCTAAATTCTAAAGAACAAATAAAAAATAATTATTTTTAAGAAAACTTAAACATCCAACTCATATATAGGGTGTATCTATTCAAACAAGAAATCTTTTAAGAGATAAGTACACCTATAGGTGGTAAAGAAGTCATGGAAACGATTTTTTTTTAAATCTGAGTATATTATTTAAAAAATTAAATAATTTAAAATTACTTGTTATGATGATTAATTATCAAAAGGCACCGCGCTCGTGCCGCCACAGTCGCCGTGTCCGGCCGGGTCATAATAGAATTAAAAAAATAAGGGAGTAAAGGTTTTTTTGAAAAATGTCTCAAGCAATTTTAAAATTATAATAATTATGTAAAAATATAAAACACTCAGATAATTTTTTTTTCGCTGCTATGTCTTTTTTACCACCTATAGATGTTTCTCTTAAAATATTTCGTGTATGAATAGATACACCTTATATAGACTCAATAAGATGGCCAAATTGTATAGTATCAAAGTAAATACCTAAGGCTCGCAATTTACCAGCCTTCTACATGCAAATTCTTGGGAAGTCAATACAATTTTAATCAGGCAAAATCTTTTGTACGTATATTCTGAAATATACCGAAACTTAACTAATTACAAAACAATGGAGGTTTGTCAAGCGAGGTGCCACTATAGCGAGCGTGGTGGATGTTGCGCGTCGCGTTGCCGACCTTGGATGACGCTAGAACGTTTTCCTACTTCACTTCCTGCTCGATGCCATCTTGGTTTGGTTTGAATCGACGCCGGCGCCATACACTGACTCGACTAAACATAATTATTTAGCATTAAGAATTAAGTCATATGATTAAGTAGGTAGCACCTAGTAGGTATAATTATTACTCCTATTGTATTAATTGAAAAACAGCAGTTGGACATAAAACCTCGTCATAATTATATCATTGACGTAATAAAATATGAAAGTCCTTACAAACTGTATTTCGACGGCGCGCGTTCCTTGTTTTTCCTACGTAGCTGATACTTTCTAGGAAAAATTAACACATTTTCCTTAATAGGTTCTTAAGACGGCATCAGAAATAGAGTTGGTACTAAAACCTTGTTATCATGAGACAGCAGCAGTAATTTCAGTAATGGACAGCCAGGTATATCATCCCATTTATACTCGTTGAATCTGTCTAACCCCGAATGCACTTTCTTTTATCCTACAATACAGCCTCGTTTCTTTTATGCTGAGAAATATAAACTTCCTGAGCACAAGCTACGATGTAGCGTTAGAAACAGTAGAGTACTAGGCATAGACAATGCGGGAGCGCAACCTCGCATAGACAGTGTTTTGCATCGCTCCGCGCCCTTGCAATCTTCCTAATGAGTGAACCCTTTCACACTCTGGACAAAGCTGGGGTTTCACGGGTGATGTGACACGTATTCATAACATCGTTCTTTGTTAATTTCAACTGAAATGAAATTTTGCTCTTTAGGTAAAGTGAATGAAATTTTGAAATTACGCTATTTTGTATAGTTAGATATATTTCGAGTCTCGTTCAATTAAATTCAGCACAAAAGGCTTTCGGCTGGCAAATATTCTAATAAAACTATATCTACATATTATCATATAATTTGCTATGCATATTTACTACAGTCATATTGGATGGGGAGTTTTTACTTCATAAAATTAGGGTTGATCAATTTATGAGCTCTCCGTGAAGGGCGTGCGCCAGCCACAAGCTTCTAAAAGATTGTTAATAATATACTTTAGTTTGGCAGAAATAAACTTTAACATCTGTGACACGGAAACAACTATAGAATTTGTGAATTAGCCTACTAATCCACAAATTCTATAGTCCAAGGCAAACGGAGGAAAAAGACAGAAAATCAGATCTACTTCTAGACAACATTGAGAAGATTGGAAACACAAATGAGAATACCAGCCTATTATTGTCCCACAGCAAGTCAAAAGCCTCTTCATATACACAGAAGGCATGAGAATTGATCGCCTCTACCTCTACTGAAGGCAGAAACACAAATGAAATAAATAAATTACTAGACAATTACGTGACCTAACTATCATTGAACGACACCTCGTTACTAATTTAATCAATTTATTAGATTGAAATTGGTTTTTAATATTAATCGATTACGGTTGGATATTGACCCGTTAAGAAAAAACATACGCAGATCGCTATTGTGCGTTATTCACGTTATTGTTCGCTGATGTTGAATCAGGGCACAGCTGCTGCAAGGCGAACCAATTCACATGCCATTATTTTAATCCACCTACATCAATATTTGAATAAAAAATCTGAAAATAATGTTACTGAGTTTATGTTACTTTCAGATAATACGGCATTCTGTGGCAAAAATTCATGGGTAACGCACAATAGAATGAATAAATATCCTATAACTTGTACTACAAACTACAATACAGAACAACTGACGATAAGAATGTTTGTTAGCCGCTACGAAGTTATATAAGTAAAAAAATATTTAAAAAACTGTAGAAGCGACCCTAATGTGTAGCGCTACGCTTTGCTCTCGTAGACTCGCTACGGTATATAAAATGTAGAAGGTAGGGTTTGAACTTTGTACCTATCTATGTAATTTTCCACGACTTTCTTAACTTGTTAATAATGTAGTCTATCCACCATGTTTCGATATTTCTACAATTGCAGTTTAAATCGAGTACCTATAAGTAACGATTCCCGTCTACATTAAAACAATGATAAGTCATGTCCGTTCTAAGAGTGCGTGAGCGCAACGTCTTGCGACGCTCAATAGGAAGCGATGTAATAAAAGAGACATCTGATGCTAGTAAGAAGCAAGACAGAGATGAAAACAATATGAACTTGTTACCCAATGAATTCATGCAAACATAAGACATAGGTACGTAGATATAAGTTTGCAGATCTTTATTAGATACCTACGTCTGCGGACATGTGTGTTTTGTAGTTCTGCTATATTATACGGACAAAAGCCAGCTAGACCAAATTGTAAGCCCAAAATTTAAAATCTAACCAATTTGAACTAAAAGAAAAATCCTGTTGTCAGATCCTCTCTGTTCAAATCAAAAAGAATTATATTTACTTAAACCTATTGAAAGCAACTTGCTCTCAGGTAGGTATAACCTTAGCTTCCTCGTTGAAAAGGTTTAAGGGTCGCGGGGCGGTATCAGAACAATGTTTACACCTGTGTGTGTATCTTAACGAGGGGCTGAACTTGCCCTTCTTCTCACGCTCTCCGGAGTTCGGTGCAAGGTGTCGCATTTGATTTACAAGTGCCATCGTCGAAGTTACAAGGTTGATCAAACTTTTTGTTGTTATATTTTTATTATAATATATGACGTTTTAGTCTAGGTCTAAAAAACCTTACGACCAACGCCATACCAAAGTTAACCTAGTGGATGCCGATTTTAGGTTCAGAGCTTCAGGCTCTTCTACTTTTATTAGTGGTTTATTAGGTTGTGTCAAAATATTTTCAAGTACGGTATTTTTGGTGTTAGGTTTAAGTTTAATCATAGATAGATGCGTAATATTTACTTTTTTAAGATAAGCACTAGTCATTACAAAATGATAAAATTCAAGTATCTTCCAAATAAAACCTAGTCTCCAAAAAACTGTTACTAGACTATGACTTGTAGAAGTCCCACAAGGGGCATGAATTCTTTGGTGCCTTAGATTTGCCTAAGATGTCTGACATAAATGGTGTCATTAATTCTGTGGAAATACGATACTGACAATCACTTCAGTTATCTTCACCTATTAACTCTTCTAGCAACAGGTAGGGCATAATATAATGCAGGTTACGTCAAATCGCCAATACTGCACGATACCTTAGAAGTTCGTCCCTCACCGCATCCCTCCTTCCAGAACGTAAACATGCGTAACTTGTGTAATTGCATTACCGACTGCAATGACGTCACTGCCATGGACAATTAGGGATTCAAAATCCGGAAATTGAATTCAAAGGAAATTAAAAATCAATTTCAATGACAGTAATTGAAAAATTACTTACTAGAGAATGGGCAGCAGCGTTCTTTATCATTTTTAACACCATACTGCGATCGCCAACCCGTCTGCCAAGCGTGGCGATTATGGCAAACCCCCCCAATTGGAGGACGCTTATGTCCAGCAGTGGACGTTAGTGCTTCCAAAATTACGGATTTGCTAATTACGTAACTAGTTACGCATTTTGATGCTTCAATTACGTAACTACGTAATTACGTACTTAAGTGTTTTGATTTTTTAAAGCACGATAAATTCTGGGCTTACTACGTATTTTAGAAGTAAAAAATCAAACAACTTCAAATGAAAAAAATTATAATATTAAGGAATTAAAAGTAAATTACAGATTAAAATGATAATTTTAAAATTAAACTCAAAATCAAAATCGTCAATCAAATCAAAATGTAATATTTTGATTTGATTGACGATTTTGATTTTGACTAAACTCAATCAACAATTCAAACAAAACATGTACCACGCACAAATGGTTTAAAAGTAAGAAACAATATAAAATATGGTTATTTTTCCAATCTTTGTTCTTGATAATATGATCTCATAAATGATAACGAATGCAATGTTCTGTCACCAAGGGAACTTCTTAGTTTAGAACAAAGATAGCCGGCAGAAGAAAATGCCCGTTCTGCTTCAACACTAGTAGGCATTATACATAGTAAATAATTATATGCTGCTGTTAGGAAAACTTCACGACCGCCGCCAGTGCTATCGTAGATACACATTTCAACTCTGATGATGGATTCAAGATCTGTGTTTACTCCAGATTTGTTTACTGTAGACATAGTTTTCTGTATTTCTTTTTCTAGTTGCTGTGCAACAGTCAACTCGTCGCCACAACCATCATTAGCATCATTGTCATCTGCTTCGGAATCTAAACTCATTTGTGTACTTGTAGGCGGTGTAAATTTGAGCCTTTCTAATAAGTTTGCAACATATGTTCTAATATAATCCGACGTCGGTTTTGTAAAAGTTTCTGTTTCTTCGGTTTTATAATATTCTTCATTATTATGCAAATACTGCAAGACACCAGACACATTTGTTCGCCTTTCTTTTATTCTTTTTCTAAGGGATACAGCAAGCTTGTCACTGAGCCCATTGGACTGAGCATCAAGCTTATTTAACATAAACTGAAGCGCAGCATCTGCTGCTAACAAATTCGAGTCACGGCGACACAATGCCATCACTGTAGTTTTTATTATATCTAAACTATGATGAATGTTATGTAGATCTTGTATTTCTGTGTCTGTGAAACTTATATTTGATTTTAAGTCTAATAAAGCCTTAAATAAACTTGATTTCAATTTCAGAAATCGTCCAACCATATCTGATAAGCTGTTCCATCGCGTTTTGCAGTCTAGTATAAGATCGAGGCTTTTACCATGCTCTTGTAAAGAATATTTTTGCAACAAATCGGTCTTCAGTGGTGATTTTTTGAATGATTTAACAAGTTTTCTTACTTTTACTATAATATCTTTGTACAGAAACTCTGGTTCTAGAACTCTAGGTACTTCTATGAAAAGTCCGCCATCGTTTTCTTCAATTTCTTCAGTGTCAGTATCTGAAGCTTCATCTTCTAGTTCTGGTTCAGTAGTTGTACTTTTCCGTGTCTTATATAATACGTCCAGCACTGCAAGTTGTATTCCGTGAGCAAAACACAACTGATGGTGACCATCAAAATTTTTGCCCATTTTAACCATAACACTGGCTCCGTCCGTTGTGAATGCAATTATATCTTCAAGTTTCAAATAAAAGTCATTTAGATGATTTTCTAACAGTACAGTTCCAACGTGAGCTGGCATTGAACCCTTTATCCTTACTAGTCCTAAATTTTTATATTTAGCTGGTTCTAGGTCTTTATTATGAATATTTATATTCATATACCTCCGGTTCCGGGTAGAGGTCCATTCATCAAACGTTATAGTAAACCGTTTTTTTTGGGACTTCATATCTTTAAACTGATTTATTAATTGTTTTTTTATGGCACAACTCTGTTCCAGGACAATTTTGGTAATAGTTGAAGGAGATTTCGGTAGATCATAGCCAGATTTTTTGAAAACATACCTTAGATCTTCAGAAGTACAAAATTTGCTTAATGGGATGCCATCCAATGCTCCCATTCTAGTCACTATAACGTCCAAGGAATACTCAGTGGAAAAGTAATCCGTTAGTTTAGTTTTCTTCGATGGAGGTTCTAAACTTTTTCTTGCTTGAAAGCACGATGAAGTACTTGCCCTTTGCGCATCTTGCTCTTGTGACATCTCGCCAATATGTTTAGCACGCATATGTGTATGTAGTGCTCCAGTAGCACCACCAGGAGTCTTCAAATTTTTTTGACAATGTTTACATTGGACACTTTGCCCATTTTCAGCCCTCAAAAAGTGTTCCCATATAGCTGATTGTGTGCGTTTGTTCAAAAACTCCTTATAAATAGTCTTCTTTACTGCAGACCTAAAACAATATATAAATATTTCATAATTTAATAGTTAGGTAATACATATAAATAGCATCTATAGTTAGGCACTACACTTAAAACGGGATACATTTACATACGTACCGTGAACTCATAATCAATGTCTATTTGCACAGACATCTAACAAGCAACAATAAAATAAAATCGCACATATTTTTTTTTTTTTTTAAACGTCGCACCACACTAGGAATTACTGCTGTATCGTGGGTGCACTCACAATCATGTAAACTAACATACACAAGACACCCAGACCCGGAACACCTATCTGTAGGTCATACAAATATTTGTTCCGTACGGGAATCGAACCCGTGACCCGCAGCGCAGCAGCCAATCACTCAACTACTGCGCCAACCGTGCCGTCAACAATATAAAATCAACTACTAAATTATATGTATAAACTCTCACACAATACCCTAGAAACAAAGTAAGTAGACAAGTAAAGTAATGTTAAAATAGGTACTTACATTTTCGTTGAAGTATCTCTACTCGTGTATGGTGATATCTACTTAGAAACTTGTAATGAAAAGCTTCTGAAAACCAAGCGTCAAACTTTGCGGCACATACACAAAATCACAAAAGTCAATAAAATAAGCTTAGACCAGGCAGGACAGTATCTCGCAGGTGTACGTAAGACGACTGAGTACCGAGTATTGAGATTGTTTCTAAATTCACGAAAGTAAAGAAAAATGTAGGGAGTTCCCTTAGCTTGCTCAATCCACAATATTAAACTTTATTATCTACGAGGTAGATCAAATACTTGCGAAACACTTATAAACTTTGATTGTGTTACGTACCGAACTATCCACAACCAACGGGGATTCCCTTCGTTTCCCGATTGGTCAACAATGAACTCTATTCTGTACGACTAAGAAATTAAATGTTGCGGACTCAAATTGGAAGTTATAAAATAAACCCCGGGAATTCGGGGGATACCCACAGAAAGGGTTTTGGTGTTGTCATAATGTAAGTCGTAGGTTAACTAAATTAAGGTAAATTGTAAATACACAGATAAACCCATGCCTTTTTCCCATGGAGTAGGCAGAAACTATAGAACTAAATAAATGGGTACCTAAATTAATTAATATTATCCTATAGTTACGTTATTACGGACTGCAGCTCTTCAGTTACGTATTTGTGAGATTTCTAAAATCTGTCCGTAATTACGTAATTGCGTAATTACGTAATTACGTAATGGAAGCCCTAGTGGACGTCTTTCGGCTGGAATGATGAATTTAAAAATCCGAAACAAATGTGCAACGAGCTCGCGAAACCTATTCTGATCTTTAGAAAGGCCCTTATTTAAAACGAAACATGTGCGTATTACATTTAAAAATAACCCTTTCCCTAAACTTAAATCAATTAATGACGTTGTATCTAATCTACAGTCCATAGAAGCGACAGATGTGAGCGACAGGGGGTTAGCGGTGAAAATTCATAGATCTCCTCCCTCTCTGACTGTGATCGGACCCTTCCGAATTGTGCAAACTGTTCGCTATGCGATGCATCTGTCCACTTGCTGTTATAGTGACGCCCAACAAAAACAAAATGACATCGATGTTTCAATATTTAACTTATCGTTATCACACTTCTATGGGCAATCACTCGAATTTCCAAATACAAGGATATACCGTTTCAATGCCAACGCTAAGTCACCTTTAAGTACTTACTTCCTTTTATAATGGTAACGTTGCTCAGTAACTAAGCAGTAATTCAGTTCCCAGACAACGGTTAAAGCAGCTCAATTAAAGTGCGGTCACTTCCTGAAAGGAGTACAGTTTAGCAAACACAGCGGAACTGGTATTGTTTCATACCGAGAACAGTACAAGCTTGAGACATACTACGGACTTTATGCTTCCTGTTTCCAATGTGAATATAAACATCAGCTCTTTGTTTGATGTAAGTAGCGCCAAAGACGCGAGGATTAAACATGGCTACATATGGCGCACAAATGTAATGCTTATTAATCTGCATTATGTGACAAATCTCAAGCCGATTGAAGTTGCAAAATGTGTCATTAACACGAAACACATGCAAAAAAAAATACAACCATAATAAGTTGGCCAAGTAATGCAAAATTGTCGATAAAATATAGTGCACCGCCCTAAAGTAATCGGACTCTGCACTTTGTCCCTCGCTGAGATAAAGTCGCCCTAGCATTCAAACAAGTGGCTCACACACACTGACGCATAATCAGGAAGTACAATGAAGATTAAAGAGACTCGTTACACACACGCACGGTTAATGTAATAATATTCGTGTAGGTACCATCCCGCGAGTAGAAGTAGCTGAATATAAATAATATTGCGTACGCACACAAAGGAAGAATTTAAATAAAGAGTCTCGCGGCTGTACCAGGAAGTAGCAGCTCACTTACTCACACATAGGAAGCGACTATATCAGCTATAGGTAGGAGCGCTATGTGGCGCTGGCGCACACTTGTGCGTCAACTATGCGTGGGACCGCGCGCACATGGCCTGATTGGGACATACCAAGTGAGCCCCCAGACGATACACTTTTTACGATGCATAGTTATTATGATACGTATTATTATTAATTTATTACACACGACAGTTAATAGATTCTGTCTGAAGACCATCGCATGTTTTAACACCGAAGCATAAACACAGCGAATATTTTTCCGAATACGGTATTTTTTACTTCCTGCTTTTACTCGTCACTTATCGAAGTTTACAAAATATTGCACGTTATTACATGCCGTGGACTTCGGTTATTTTAAACGTTGAATGGCAAAAACAGAAAACGGGGACAACGTGTTAAAAATTATAAGTAAGTACTTAACATTGATTTGAGAATGGTAAAAATTATAAATTACATAACTCCAAGATAGAAAATATGGTTGCGTCCGAACGTACGCTACCTACAAAATACCGCCCGCTTCATGTGCCCTCATCCATACGGATGCATTCCCAATCCGGTTTTTTGATCACGTCGATCCGAAACGAACGGAGGGGTCGCTTTGTCATGTGACACTTGTGCGCACAGAGACTCACCCAGGGGGTTACTCGTTAAAATCAGGGATTAATTGTCCATTCAGGGCAAGTTCGCGTTGTTACATCGACAGGATCAATAAAGCCATGTGTACGAATTATACTGCACGTTTGATTTTTATGTTGCTTATATAATAATACCAGCCTATAACTGTCCCACTGCTGGGCAAAGGCCTCTTCTCATACAGAGAAGTCACGAGCATTGATCACCACGCTTGCTTAAGACGGGTTGGCGATTTGAGACTTATATTAACTATACCACTATTTAACGGTACCACTTCCTTCCCCTGGAGATGAGACGTTATATTGGGGACGTGAGTTTACTGTTGAGTATCGCTAATGCCCACATTAACTGTCCTGAACTCGTTGCTAATCTGTCACGAATCTGATGGGATTACGTCAACGGCCAATATTAAATGTACCTTTCGCAATGACTAATTATTATAGGCGAAATGTTTTCTCAATAAGAAGTGCACTTAGTTTTAATAGGCTTCCTATGGACCTTAATGTTGACTTGTTCTGCCCCAGTGTGGCGACCTTAAGACGACTTTTGGCACAGCTATTTTTTATGGATAATTAACTTATCTAATATTAACTAATTATATTAACTTGTATGTACTTTTTTTTTATCGACATTTTCTTTCTATGTATATGTGGAGGCTTGGTATTAGCCATTTTTTTATATTACTTTCTTTATATCATTGGTTTGTTAGTCTGTAAGCCTTCTTTAAAATAAAATAAAATAAAAAATAAGTCCAGGTTTCTTCACGATGTTTTTCCTTCACCGATGTCAGTAATGTCCAAGATAAATTCAGAAAGAGTACATAAATGAATTGAAAAAGTCACATTGGTAGGTACTTGCCCGGCTTATGTTGCTTACTAGACCTCATTGCAGCCAAAATGATGCAAATGCTAAAATGACCCTATACATTTATATCTGTAATTTTTATGGTGTACATAATAAAGAGTATTCTATCTATCTATGCATAAAGCTGAAACAATTTTTTTTTTTCATTGTTATCCCTACTAACTGTTATAAGGGATACTTAGATGAAGAGGTATTATATGAACTATATTTATACGAATAAATTAAATTGAAGTTACAAACAGAAGTTTGTAATGTCACAATAACAACTTTCTACTAAATGCATACGAAAGTATACACGGTACCTACTTATAACAATAAGTCATTTTATTTTTTGTCTGTCTGTCTGCCGGTCTGTCTATCTGTCTGTTTGTTCCGGCTAATCTCCAAATCGGGTGGACCGATCTTGACAGGACTTTTATTGGCAGATAGCTGATGTTATAAGGTACTCATGGTATGGTGTTAGGCTACCTACTTTTATTTTCGACTAGCTTCTGCCCGCGGATTCGCACAAGAGGATTTTTCAACAAAAAAAATTGTTACGATACAAACAGACACATCAATTTTTTTCATTAAATCTTTAAGTCATTTAAGTATTCGTTGCGTGACTATAAACTGCTGCACGTTGCCATCATCGGCTGAGGTCGACGGAAGTTGACGATTTCTTAACGGCATGTAATTATCTTTATAGGATTGGAACAAGAAAAAGGACTGCGTGTTGAGATTACGGATACTTTAGATTTATATCAACTACCTTTTGCCCGCGGCTCCGCCCGCGTGGATGTCGGTTATCGCGTTAAAAAGTAGCCTATGTCCTTCTCCATATCCCAGGCTATATCTCTGCCAAATTTCATGACGATCGGTTCAGCGGTTTAGGCGTGAAAACGTAACATACAGACAGACAGACAGACAGACCGAGTTACTTTCTCATTTATAATATTAGTATGGATTTATTAACATAACAATATTTGAACCAGAAAACTAGTGCTGGCGCTTCTGAGTAATATCTTCGAATACGAATTTACGACCCAATTTTATATTTTTTATGTATTTTTTTTTAATTAGTTTCAATAATGCAAGCGTTGACTAATGAGACATATCATTCTTATTTATGGCTGTATTGTTGTAAGAGTCCCGGGGGCCAACGAATTAATACAAAACTGCTGTTTTCTACCTCGCCTAAATTCACTATACCTACAATACTGGTGGCTCATAGTTTCTCAATTTAAATATTACCTAACAACTTATATTCAGATCAATAGGTGTGATATGATAATTATTGAATAATCGTATCAATTTTAATCCAACTTACTTCTGAAAATACCGGTTGCTAGAAGTGGTTTTCTTCTTTTACCGCTTCAGAAATCACAAGCACAATGCTTTTTGTAAGCACTTCCCCATCGATTTAATTCTAATACGACTTTATCATCAACATCATGCAATAACGTTAATTACCATATCTAATCACGAATTTAAAGCATCTACTACCTAGCTGTGGGTAAACGAGTCTACAGATCACAGACAAGATAAACGCTTGTTTACAATCCTAGGGTTCATCATATCAGCCAAGTACAACGTTGATCTCCTCATAAACTATAATAATGAGCGGTTAAAAGGTAATATTGCAATTTCAATCAACGGATTCTCGAGTACCTACTCGTTGCTGCAGAATTTTATAAGCTCATAACATAGATACAGTGAAGGCCTGTCCACCGCAGTCCTAAGCTAGCCCTAGAGTTGGCATTTGCAAAACAAAATATTGCCCTTTTTTGTCCCCAATATTTTGGGGTAAAAAAATCTGGTAATTTATTTTATTTTACGTAGCTGTGTCTTTACTTGGGGAACTCCGAGTACTGGATTTTTATCAGGCACATAAAGCTTCTTTTATTTAACCTAAGGCAGTGCGCTAGCACTGCAAAATCTCACCGCGCGATACTTATTTGTGCGGTTTATATTCAGTGTGCGGAATTGCAAATAATCTATCAAATCTCAGCTGAGACGCATGTTTATAATCGACAACAGAACTAATAAAATATATTTCGACGCTTGAAAAGAATATAAAAATTAAAAAAAAAAACTTTAAATGGAGTATTTTATATTTTACCGCGCGAATTTTAAGTCACCAGTGCGTGTAGCTACATAAAATACCATGTGTTACAGAATTGCGTTAGGTAATAACGAAGCGCGAATAAAATTCGCACTGCGGGTTACTAGGCCTCGCTACACACGAGGACGGAGATTTATTTTCATTGTCACCCCACTAATATATATAAAAATAAAAATTAATATGGAAGTCTCACCAACTTTGTATCCACAAAGTTGGTTAAGACTTCCATATTTATTTTTAATTTTATAAATGTATTACCCAACCAGAACAAGACGTTACAACGTAAAGTTCTGGTCTACTCTAAAGGCAAGTGGCGCAATTTTTCGGTGTGACATCGTTGCCTAGTTCTGAGTGGCACCTGATTATGTAATGCGAGAACAACGACGGTTGAATCGGGGTCGCGGTCTGCGAGCGAGCGCTCGGAAGTGCGTTGAGACTTTGAGACTCAATGAATGCTTCAGATGGTGCAACACTCGATCATTTATCGTGATTACAAGCTCTAGATGCCGCACAACCAGTTTGGTATACAAATGCAAATTATATAATTTAGCTGCTTACCAAAATTCATTAAGTAACGAGACAAAGTCAGAAGAATTATGGGAACACTAGACTTTATTGTTCACCAAATCCTCCCAAAACCAAAATTAAAACCTATTTTTCATAAAATTATAATAATAGAGAACTATTTACTTACTAACTACTACAGATACTATTTACTACTCGTACTATAGATACACCTCTGCCTAACCCTTCGATGATTTTCATTACAGACGTGATGTGATTTTATGTTTATGTCCAATTAATTGACTTTAGTTTTAGAAGCATGCATGATTAGAACATAAGTAGGTTGTCACAGTTCAAGGAGCTCGTCATTAGGTACAACAGTAGGTATAAATAATGGGTAGTCAGATAAGTCAGAAACTCGACCACATTTTCGATGACGCTACTGATAGTTTCATCTACGTGTCAACTCAGACTGATTCAGTATCAGAATATAGGACGTGTAACACCTATTCTATTGCAAAGACATGAAATCTATGACCAGTCCGGAAGTATAACACAGCTGTGTGAAAAACATTACAAACGAAATGTGTACAATTTAATAAAAATGTGAGTATTGTGACATTCTTGAGCAATACTGTCGAATGGAAGTAATACATCTGAACCGGGTCAGTTCGCAGGAAGTGCCGCTATTTCCATATGACTGCAATTTAAAATGGTGCGGTATCCGGCACAGACTTCCGGTCTCTTTGCAACGCTTTTCCCGCATCGATTTTCTTTTGCAATTATGAGACTCAGCATCTGATAGGTACTACGAGTACTAATAACGAAAACTTTTTATTTTACATTAAATATCAATCTTATACAAAACGTGTCCAAATAATAGATACCAAGATTAGGTACACGCGCGTAAACTATATTAACGGGAACTAATTGAATATTCTGTTCCGATTCCGAAGTATAACAACACAAAGCAATTACAAATATATTTGAAGGCTAGTTCAGCGATTTTTTTAACTTCCCACGAATAGTTTTGCCTGCCCTGACATGCAATCTGTACATAGTGATTCTATCCTTCCTTGGTAACGGACGAATTTCTCGCATAACAAAAAAGTACTTAAGATACCAATTACTGGGCGATGAAAGAAATTTATCTATTAAGCGGATTTACGCGAAGCTTTTCGTGGATTAATAAAGAACTAAAACGGAAAAATACCTACTTTTAGAGATAATAGCGTTTATTTAGCTGGTAGGTATGTAGACACATTTGGCACAAAACTATAAAGTACGGTAACAAGTTTGTTGCTACATCATGTAAGTGTAGCTGGTTATACTGCGACGTTTCCGCACAGCCATTCCTTTTCCGTGGTGCGACCATCATCGGAAGTTGGGACAGAGATTCGCGCGTCTCCCCTCCCCGCTCCACCCTCGTTCGCCCCTACACGTCCGGTGCCCGTAGGCCGCCGCTGTCCAATTTCCTCTTCCCGCGTGTATTAATTTCCGGCTTAAACTATTTCATGTCGTTCATTTCCTATTAATAAGTATTCGTAATGATTTTTGTAATTTCATCTCTAAGTTTTTGGTCGTAGGTACCTACTAAGTGCAAAATAGAAAAATATTTTAATTTTTTCGATTTCTCCTGTACCTACCGGAATTTTTTTCATGCTAACTTTCAGGAAAACTTGTTCATTTATTTTAATCGAAAAATGAATTTAATAGAAAGCTATTTTAAGGGGCGCTAATTTAGGAAGTTCCCAAAATTTATTTAGTCAACGTATCTTCTTGCCGTCGAAGTATCTTTTGCTATCAACCGCTTAATTCTTCATGATAAAAATAAATAAATTATTTCGTAGTACAGCAAACGTGCCATAATTACATAATGTTCATTTATACACATCTTAGCTTCCATTTCCGTTAGTTCATTTCCGTTTCTACTTCCGTACGACTACTTCTGCTGCATCAGTCTAAAAAAGATTAAACACTTTGAGACTGGACTTATTAGAAGCGAAACTATGAAAATGGTACAAATTTGTCCAGTAGGTATTTTGAAAAAATATGTACTTAAAACTGAGAAAATGTTGCATGGCAGGTAGGTAACTACCTCCGGCGACCGCTGAAAACATGCGCTCACGCAATGAACTTATTTCGGGTAGGAACTTCCGCATGTGTTCGAATTCGAGTCCAGGCGTTCATCGCATTCCGCCTGGGTCGCAACTCGCAATCAATAAAGACCTGTTCTCTATCAAGATTTCATTTTATATATTTTATTTAAATGGTTCTATCTTTGAAACCCTTTCTAATGTTTTTTGAATCCTCTATGTATTTCTAAATAATCATAACCTAAAAATATTACGACTGTTGACTGTTGTATCTTATATTGTATCCTTCTTTCTTAGAGAAATGACCTTAAATCCCAATCTCAGTCTTCGAAGTTGGAACACAAATATTGAAGATCACCGAAGTCCAAAACAAAGGACAGAAAAATAAACAAGTTATCGTAACAAACATAATAGTTGTTACAATGTAGCCAGATAAGTAAAACGTCATCACGTAATACCAAACTTGTAACATTAGAATGTTAACAAAGAAAGTAGCAGCAAGTTCTGCGGTCACGGTCACGTATGACCGAACATCATGATCTTTTATTCTCTAAATTACTGCACATAACTCCACGACGAACGTCTGCATGCCGCCGGATCACCAACGTATACCGACCAACGAGCTAGAGCGAGAAGGCACGAGCAGGGAGCGGGGCGGGCGAAGGGAGCAACAGGTAAAGATTCCGAGGCCACTTCCGTCTTGGCTGCCGAATATTTCTGTCTCGAACCGGTAGTGGGACGGCGGCCAGGGCACACACAAGATAATCTCAACCTACACGCATACACGAAAATATAGGTACCGATCTAATGATACAACATTGGCTTTTGCCCTCCGGATGCTCCACTAATTGTTTTGTTCGATAAACTACTAATGTTGCATATAACGAAAAAGAAGTAAATTTTTTTTATGACAATAATTTTGAAAATTTGTATTAAAGACAATAAAATGACATTATTGTGAAAGACAACGCTGAATGGTTTCAATAATTTTATGCGTGTCGCAGAACTTACAAACATAATGCACACGTAGCAGAGTCGAATGAGCTCAACTCAAACCGGTTGGCGCTCATATTGTCTCACTCTGCACCAGGAAACTGCCGGCCAGTTACTGAGACGTTTCCTGTGCTTTGTCTCAGTAATGTCACGATATCTTGAACTGCTCGTTGATAGATCACATTCGTGTGTTCCTAGTGTTAGGTTATATTAACAGATATGCGATGAACTACTACATAAACCGGCTTATTACCTACAATAACGTCATAATTGAACTCGTATCAACGCCATTGTTTAAATCTTACGGTATTTATTTATATCAAGTGTATCCCTTTCCCCTAGGTACCTACTTCTTAAATGTAATAATACTTAAGTAGGTGGATAAGCGGTACCTAGTAAGTCATCCAAATAATAAAAAAAAGGATCACTCATAAATTTTCGACAGTATCAAAATAATTAATAATTCTAGTAATTAAAAAATGTCTACGTATGCCCCGGAAATTAAACGCATTAAATCCATATCAAAAAAACAAGACTCGTGGCTCTGCGATTACTGTACAAACAAGGAAATATTGTGAGTTATTAAAAACTGGCGCGCTGACGTAATTCTACCACACTAACTAGCACTTCCGCGTGCCCTAAGCAGGCACACTCGTATAATAATCCCATTCCAACGTTCCTTTATATTATAAATGTTATTACTTAAGATTTGCTGCGACAAGTGCTGGTCGTGGGGCGTCGTCCGTCAACGCCAATCTACCCCGATAACGGTTTGCGGAAACAGTGCTCGTACGTTTAGTTAAAAATGGGACTTGGTCTGGCTCCCGAAGTTTTATCTCAATGTGTGAGGTGGCGAGGGGCGAGCGGGCGTGCGGGAGGGGAGTGGTTGGCGCGCGTCCGTCCGCCCGCGCCTCCACCGCATCATCAGTCCGCGTCGGAGAGTTGCCCGCGACGCTTGTCTGCGAGCTCGATCCCTCAGATACGCTGCTGGTTTACGGCGAGCCGTAACACGACACGTTTGGAGGGACCGCTGCTGCTTCGCGTGTGCCTGGTGCTCTGTGAACACTGGATTCTGTGCTACTAGTGTTGTGACAATGTACATGTGCTGATTTATCAAGTTACCGTCTACCTAAAGGATTTTGACGACGCAACCAGTTCCGGATCAGCTCAGCCGGTAAGTAGCGGTGCTTATCGCAGACCACGCTATCGCGGACTCACGCATTTCCGACCGCGCCCGATAAGGCAACTGACTGTACAGTACCTACAGATACGAACTCCGAATCCGGCAGCAAATTAAAGTTCCAAGAAATTTAAATACGTTATTGTGCTATTATCCTAGCTACACGGCATAATATTCTTAAGTTAAGACGACTTCAATTAAGAGCTGTTTGTCGATTACATTATTAAGAAGTTATGAAGTACAAGAAACCAGTAAAAAGCAGTTATTTTTCTTAGGAATACAAAAATGTATAATGTACAGTTGTCCATTGGATGATGTTAAATCTTAACTTGTTGAATTCACAACAAAGAAATAAAGAGGAATAACAAATCAGAGCTTGAACAACATAGGACAGGAAAGTTGTGTTTTTGGTTTACGATATAAAGTTTGTACCTTCCTTAAATAAAGCGTCCATCCCTTGCGTCACTTAAGTAAACAATCAAACATGACACGTATGGCATGATAATTATCTAACTAAAGTTGTTAATAGTTTACTACTGCCTGTAACAAAAAGATAATTATAAAGTTATCTGTCTATAGTCTTAAAATTCTGTTTCCACTTCTGTCTTATATAGCAGGTATTATAAAAGGCGTTTAGGTAATTTATTAATTCTAAAGGCACTCGGCCCTCCCACGAACGAGAGATTTTATGCAAAAATAATTGCTTCCTCCCTTAATTAACAAGCAATGCATCTACAAGAACAACTTTAGATCACCAAA
The DNA here is from genome assembly GCA_947523025.1 of Dryobota labecula. Taxonomy (NCBI): domain Eukaryota; kingdom Metazoa; phylum Arthropoda; class Insecta; order Lepidoptera; family Noctuidae; genus Dryobota; species Dryobota labecula. Next base: position 17,531,321 of record OX383287.1, on the reverse strand, counting down.
GTTGCTCAAAACTTGGATATGAAGAAGTTTGGGTTATCTTATTGTGATAACCTGCGAAGTAAGTAGTGTTGTTTTAAATTAAAACAATAGCTAAGAAAGAACACTGAAATTAAAATGGTTTCAGTGTTCACCTAATCGATACTTGTAGGAGGCCAGGTTCAGCAATCGACATCATTCGGCTGAATGATGATGGTGATGCACGTCATCAAAATACTGTCATATGATTTTATCCATCAACAAAACTTAAACGATATGTAAGGAGAACCTTAAAGAACAAAATATGCCGGAGGCTTTTAATGTCTCCAAATTGTATATACTATAATATATACGAAATTAAGAAAAAATAAAACTCGAGATAGACATTTGATATAGCACAATACATTGCAGATCCGTAATCGCATTTACAAGAATAAATGATGTAATAATACATACATACCAACGAGTTATCGACATTTTACGAAAAGGCTGTCAATAAAATGTAACAAAATATATAACTCAAGAAACAAATATTGATTTGAATACCATTACTTTTGCTTATATAACAAGCATATGTAATTCGATTATTCTACAACTCCATACTTCACTGAAAACATTTTTATTTATACTTATATAAAAGAAATCGTTACCATGATTGCTGAAATAAATTTGGAAAATCCGCTTCCTTCAAAAACATAAAGACAGTAGTATCATTTTACGCGATAATAATGGCAGATAAGATGTCATCAGTAAAGATAAGAAGGAAACTAAAACTATTCAAGCCTAAGGTATTGCGTATTGCAGCGGGCACTTTGGCGCCACCTGTTATCAAATAGCTGAACTCTTTGACGGTTTTCGAATCGCGTAGATTTGAATTCATACTTTAGGCCAATCTCAAATGATTTAGGTAGTGTACAAAATCCTGTTTGTATTGTGCGTATATGGTAATTTACTTTATTACAAAAATAAATTTCATGTTGTTACAGACAATCGTGATGAAAGTTGTAAGTCTCCAACTGCCGTCCGGGCCCAGTATGGAGCGGTTACCGCTACCATTTAGCCCTACGGAGTTACTATGGCGGTATCCCCTGCCGTGGGCCCCACCACCGCCCTCACCGCTCGGTGATACCAAGGCCCAACTGCCGGCAGGTCTGCCCCCAGAACCAAGATTATGGACCAGAGAGGATGTTTCAGTTTTTCTAAAATGGTGCGAAAGAGAATTCGATTTGCCGAACTTCGATATGGATCTCTTCCAAATGAATGGTAAATAAACAAAATTTATTGTGTCTATAACTCAATAGTATTAAACAAAACAGTAACAAATTAATAAAAAAATTACTTGTTCTTTTCAGGCAAGGCTTTATGCCTCTTAACGAAAAATGATTTGGGCGAGCGCTGTCCCGGTGCTGGTGATGTACTACATAATGTGCTGCAAATGCTTGTACGTGATGCCGCATTACTGGGAAGAGTTCCTTCTTCTCCAGTGACACCCACAGCGCGTGCCGCGCCTTATCCACCCTCCCCACATTCACACCCGCCTACTCCTACATGGGCTGTCGACAGCTTTCACCATTTCCATAGCGCTGCTGCTGCTGCTGCTGCTCAACCCAATTCCGTGACCTTAAGTCCAGCTCCGTCAGTAGACAGCTCAGGAAGCCCGCAAAGAGGAGAAGCAGTTAACTATGCACCAAATTACGCACCATCGATGCCAGTTACAACTCAGGCTGCCAGTTCCGGAAGCAATCATTCTGATTCTGATGAAGAAGCTCAATTCGCACCACAACCACGCTCTCCTAAAGAAGCCCCATTAGTAAGCCCGGCACCACAGCCTCATCCAGGGCCACAACATTCACATTACCGAGCTCAACACAGAGAGTTCTTCCCTAACGACATGCCGGAATCTAATACAAGTAAGTGATTGATCATTACATTTCATTATCACCGTAAAGCTGAATGTATTTTGTTTGTCAACATAGACGTAACACTCTCCACATGAAACTCATTGTGATTTTATTTTCAGATGGGAGATTACTTTGGGACTTCCTACAACAGCTATTAAATGATCCTTCGCAGCGGTACACTAATTACATTGCATGGAAAAATCGAGAAACGGGAGTATTTAAAATAGTTGATCCTGCTGGACTGGCAAAACTATGGGGAATTCAGAAAAATCATCTTTCCATGAATTACGATAAGATGTCACGTGCTTTAAGATATTACTACCGCGTGAATATTCTGCGGAAAGTGCAAGGAGAAAGGCATTGCTACCAGTAAGTATCAATTTTGATTCAAACATCAGATCGCTAGCATTTTTTTTGCGTGGTTTGTACTCATCTCAATTTATTATTACAGATTTTTAAGAAATCCAACTGAACTGAAGAACATTAAAAATATTTCACTGCTACGGCAACAAATGAGTCCAACGAGGGTTGTACCTCAAGCAGTCGTGAAGACTGAAATGAAAGAAGAACGTTGCGACGAAGAACCTGTTGACGAAGATATGCCTACTGACCTGAGTATGGCAGCGTCGGAGCCCTGGCGGAAACGTGCGCGGCCGGACCCTAGCCCTGTCCAGCAGCCGCATGACAAACACCACATCAGTGCTCTCATTGGGGACAACATGATGATTAAACGGGAATCTGACTACGCCACTGAACATTACGCACTCAATCTCAAAAGTGAAAAATGTGAACAATGATTACAAAAGACTTTTAACGTGGGACACTCGTCAGTGCAAAACGCATTTTCTGCATATTCAGTATGCAATCAGCTCCACCCACTAAAATTCTAGTCAAATTCCTCTCAGAAAGGATATTTAAGTCTTCCTCTAAAAAAATATTAACGTACTTGATGATCAATCACTGAGAGTACTTTGACGGATTTAGGATGGTCATTGGAGTATAACAGGGTATGGACCTTAATGATGCCTTTGTGCCAAGTGATTTTTATACCTAATAGTGTCAATTATCTATCTATATAGTTAGCAAAAGGGACAAGAGTTTATTCGTGTTAAAGTCATAGAAATTATTATAAGATTTGTGCGATGGGACTATCACTTACGTAACTGTTGACTGAGATTTAGCAGTTACAGAAGATTGTTGCCACAACTCTGTATCTATCTATATGTTACGTGCGTAGTTCGCACTCGATTAATGCATTTGCGTAATTTAATTAGTTTTATGAGTGTTTAATATTTTTGTTTAGATTTGCTGAAAAGAGAAGATAATAATCCGAAAGAACTAAAAGGGTTGAAAATTTTGAGAATATTATTATCATAAAATATATAATGTAACGTCTTCCATTCGTTCTTTTTGGCAAACCTTCAATTGTAGCATGTGAAATGTAGTTACTATGACATCTACCACGTATAGGCGAAATTACATCGTATTAGGCAGCTTTGAAATTAAAATTACGTTTTGGTTTGTAAAGAAATATATTGAATCTATTAATATTAAAAAGACAATAAAATGTCAAATATTTTGAAAAAAAAAAATGCCTTGAAATCAATAAAACACACCCACTGTGATAAAATAAAAGTGGTAGACATATAGTACGATAGGGACTTTACTCAAAGATTTCCAGCTACAATTTTCTGTGATCTCTTTTATCAATGTAGGTAGGTAGTTAGGTGTTATGGAGTAAAGATGTCTTTGTAAATATTAATATAGTTTTGAATTAGTTAGAAATAAGGAACTGACTGTAAAGAGAGTGTATGTATGATCTGTAAAACAAAAAAGTGGAGCTTTATCAAAGTACCTAGTATATCAGTAAGTTCTATTACAACTGAGTTTCTATTTTTACATTTATTTGTATTTGGCATGGATGATGCCAACATTTCCAGCTTGATGTACACAATACAATAAACATGAAGTTTCACAATTCAATATTGTGTCAGATTTATTATAACTTAAAATAAATGAGAAATAATATTATGTGTAAAAGGTCATTTATTATTATCCTTGCAAACCATAAACTACCAAATCTTTTACATAATCTGCTGACAGTTGATAGCTAACCAAAACAACCACTACTTATATTTATAAACTTTAATAGCTAATATTTACTACGCGAAAGTATCTGTTACGTGTTAACGGCAAAATATTACAGAATCCAACAGATTTTGATAAATTTTGGTAAGTAAACTTGCTTGAACTCTGAGGCAGAACATTATCTATACTATAATATTATAAAGAGGTAAAGTTTGTAAGTATGTATGTAAGGGGGTAATCTCTGACACACAACGGATTCTGAAAATTCTTTTTTATTTGATAGCCCGATTCCTGGGGAAGGTTATAGGCTATTAAAAATCACGCTGCGACCTTAAGGAGCCCAGCAAAAAAAAAAAAAAAAAAGTCAGAAAGAACGCTATGTGAAAACAAAGTAATAGCGGGGGTACGTAACAGGATGTGACGCGGAGAGTCGGGGGCCGAAATTTCACGCGGACGTAGTCGCGGGACAGAAGCTAGTATATAATAAACTTATGTTTTCTTTTGCTTCGCATTTTCGGTGGCTCGAATAAATATAGCAAAAGACAATGGACGAAAGTGGTCCAAATGTCCACCACTATCGAGACCTATATCTGTGTGACCTTAACTGAATAGTGCATTAGCTATAGAGTAATTTCTGGAGACCCATGAAAAACCATCTGCCATTAAAAAGTTATTATTATTTAGTTTGACGACACGGTTGGCGCAGTGGTTAAGCGATTGACTGCTGCGCTGCGTGTCGCGGGTTCGATTCCCGCACGGAACAAATATTTGTATGACCTACAAGTAGTTGTTTCGGGTCTGGCTGTTTGTGTATGTGAATTTAAATGTTTGTAAACGCACCCACTATACAGGAGAAATTCCTTGTGTGGGGCAAGGGTTTAAAAAAAAAAAAGGAAAAGAAAAGTAAATTAAATTAATTAATACTGATATTATAAAGATAGAGCGAATTTTGTGAGTTTGTGTTTGTGTGGAGGATAATCTCCGGGACCACAACTCCTATTTGAAAAATTCTTTCACCATTTGAAAGGTAAGTACGGTCGCCAGCACATCAGGTTATACGAAACTGTCAAATTTCTCCAAACGATTTTAAAGCTTAAAATGTTAAAGATTAAGTTCAAAATCGAATGAGAAAATTTGACAGTTTGTAGTAACTTGATGTGCTGGCGACTATACATTATTTCAGGTGGGCATAGGCTATTTATTATGTACAGTTGTACACATATACAAAAAGAAGTACTTGAACGTACCTTTTGTTAAGTTACTGCTCAGCAAAGGCGTAGCTCGCTAACAACCCCATACCTAATGACTTCCCTTGAGACGATCGGAGCAAACTTCACCTACCACCATTGAAAAATAGCACATTCAGTAGTGTCTACAATTGCCAAATAATACAGATATACTACAGGTAGATTCAAAACAAAAGGCCTATTCGTAGCTTTGAATTGACAACAGATGGTAATTCAGTAAAGTAAAAAAATGTTTGTCATTTCTGCGTACATAAATTAATTTTGACGTAATTGTATGAATATTTATGGAACTGAACATTTTCTTCTTCGGCTTCGAAATTTCAAGCCTCGCAACTCCTGCTCAGAGTTTGTGCACAACTTATCGTGAACGGAATACAATCTTCACTTAGAAATTGCACCCGTGCGAAGCCGGGGCGGGTCGCTATTTATATCATAAACTGCACGATTGATTTTCATAAATGAGGTATCATTGGGTTAGTCTTGACTCCATGAGTGACGCTGGCCAAAAATATTTTGGAAAAAAATCCCTTCGGCAAGCCGCAGGAGAAGGTAGATTTCGACGAAGGTTCCACGAAGAAGCTTTCTCCGCGCTGACATTCTCATCAAATTACCCTTATTCAAAAATGGAGTGATATGGGTTCTGGGCGGCACATTTGTAACAGAACCTTGCACACGCATTCTGTACCCGCTGGATTAGATAGATAGATAGATAGAATACTCTTTATTATGTACACCATAAAAGTTACAGATATAAATGTAGAACTGTGATTAGCACAAAGCAAAAAAAAAAAAACCAAAGAGACTTGTCACGTGACTGCCTCTATGTTGCGACTAAATACTATTTAGAAGTACCTCCATTATGAATATTAACAAAAGACGATGGTCGTCAAGGAAACGAGTTTAGCATGGAAACGTCTTCAATTTTTCAGTTATAATTTTTTATTTCGAAAACTATAAATTTTATCGCTAGACTTATACATTAAAAATTGTAGAGTAAACAATTTGATTAAAAAAATATATATATTCGATGGTAGAAGAGTTTACCGTTTCGAAGATCTGATTTTTTTCCTAAAATTTTGTAATTTTCAACCCCTTCCCCAAGTTAGGGGTTGCATAAAAAAAGTTTCAATTTAAAAGTTGTCCGTATTCTTACTCGGAATGATAAAAATATTAAACGGTTTAAAAAAATTCCATAGGAAAAAATTTATGGCCAAAAAACAGATTACCGAAAAACCGCCCCCCGCCGCCCCCCATGGACAAATTCCGCCCATTCACGAACTTAACCTAAGTTTTGACCCTTGCGATTTTTGGGCCAAGTTTGAAAGCAATCTGTGCATAATTGCGACCTGTAGAGTGTGGCTAAATTTTGCTTTTAACTGGCGGTTGATTTGGGTTCTAGGGGTCATAACTAGACCCTATGGTGAAATTTTCGGAAAACTCGACTTTAGGTGCAAGACCAATAGATAGATTTTTTCTGACGAAATCTACCTAAAAGAAAAACCATCATGACGGATTTTAGCCACCATTGATATTCGAGTCGTATATATTTCATGTTTTTTTCGTGTGTTTTATTTAAATAAAGGGCTCGAAGACACAATTCCAAAAATATTACCTACTCACTAAAAGGTTGAAAATAATGCAAAAACAAGAAACCCGCCAAAAATTCGACTGCACTCAATAGTGCTTTATCCGTCAAGTTGTTCTTTTTTGCAGCATTCTTATAGCTAGTCACTCGTGGGGTCAATACAAAGTTAATGATACCTCATTTGTTAAAATCAATCAATTTGTTGTAAAATTATTGAAAAAGCATTTTCATTTAGGTAACCAAAACTTTTCACGGACAGTTTTTTTTTGGTGTCTTTGTAAAAGTTAAGTACTCCATAATTAATACTAGATTTATAAGAGCTTATAAGCTCATAAATGGTGATAGGCACCTACATGTCGCAGGTGTGTCGAGCACTAAAATCATTTTTTTTTTTAATTTATTTTTTTACTTTGCCTCACACTAGGAATTTCTCCTATATTGTGGGTGCGTTTACAAAAATTTAAACTCACACACAAACAGCTAGACCCAGAACAACTACTTGTAGGTCATTCCGAAAAAAATAGATCAAAACTTCTACATCATCGAAATTTTAACAGGTCATGGCTTCCACAAACAGTACCTCCATCGATTTAAAATAACTGCTGATGACAATTGCCCTGCCACAACACCGTTTAAAGCCTCGACCACCTCCTCAGAGATTGCCCCAGATTTACCATGTATCGCATGCAATATGAGGCAATCTCTGAGAGATTTGGTATCACAGCATACGACATCGGGATGCTCACGCGAAAAGAGCAAGACGTATTCGACGCCTAAGTAAAGTATATTACCAAAATTCTGAGCCAACTCAAAAGCTTCAACGGCACATAAAAAACGTTTACATTATATTTATTTTACAAATATGTTATAGTATTTATCACTAAATAAAATATATATGTCGGAGACGAGTTGTATCCGGTACGCCAGCGTCATCTGTTGGCGTTCGATGGAGTTGGTGGAGTTCGCGCCATCGGTTCTTGCCTAATCGCGACGCTAGGGTTGCCTAGCGGCGCATGACAAAGTCTACAACATTTTCCAACATTTAATTACTTTGCATACCCATTACTGTATAGAATCAAGTTCTTCTAACTGAACAGACAGACGTGCTGCTGGGGAGTTTGTTCCGCTACTTCTTACCAGCTAAAGCACTAGGAAGTGGTGAAGGGATGGGCGTTTTGGGGGACTGTCTTATGTAAACTTTAGGGTTCTCAGGTTGAGTAAATGACTTTTGAGTTTAATTCGATTTTTCTATTGCGCAATAACCAACATACCCACAGTAGTTAAAATATGGCTAATGATAACGAGAGACCTGCTCTCTGACATATATATTTATATTTATAACCCCACCGCGAACAACAACAAAATAAAACAAGACTGAACCTGTATCACATTGCAGACTGTCGAAAAATGAAAACAATGTAAAAGAAAACAAAATAAAACAAACAAAAATCAGCGAAACATAACAGCGGTCATACAAATATTTGTTCCGTGCGAGAATCGAACCCACGACACAGCGCAGCAGTCAATCTCTTAACCACTGCGCCAAACGACGCCGTCAAATTATTGATTAATAAATTATTGATTGAAAGTCTGTTTAGAAAACGTTGCATAAAATTGTAGATGAGAAAACCAAAGATAGCGCCATCTGGTGCATTCGTGGGAAAAGTTTATGATAACAGGAGTTCGTCAGGTCGAAGCGAGACAAGCAAGCCTGCCACAGCAAGTATCTCTGCTCGAGATGTCTCCGTCGAAGCACGAAAGTATAGATGGAGTTAGAGCTAGTTTCGGGAAACTAGGGATGCTCCGGTGTGATACCTACTCCCTGGTCGGTCCAGTGATTTATTCAAAGAATATGTTTCTAGATAAATAAAATTTCATCTATATTAACATAAGATGACCAAAACTCGAAAGGATGAATCCGTATCTTGGCGCCGAGAGCACGTTTTTGCTTTTTTGACGTGGCAGTCAAAAGGTTAAGGCACACCCGGACCACCCGGACATAGTATACACTAAATAATTGTATAGCTTGATATGTAGCCGTGTGTACCTCAGTATAAAGATCTCTAAGTCTGCTGATACACTTCTAAATCTTGATTTCATGTTTCCAAACCATTGACTCGTTCAAGAAAATAAGGTAAGTTTCTTGGTCTAAATCTGTATTTAGGTTTCTATTGACCTAGGTTATTATAAAAAGAAATCCTCTTATCGCAAAGACGTCATGCCTTTACCCCACACACACTTTAAAACTCCATAGGTAAGGTACTGTATGCCGTGTTGTACACAATCTGCGAAATGCCTCAGAACAGAAAGGTACTTACTTTAGGTACCTCAAGAAACAAATTAAAGATAAAAAAACAACCATACATAAGGACTTCTTTATTTGTATTTATGACTACGTACAATAAGATTGCTCTTAGAATCTAATTAAACTTAACAATATTTTCCATTCTATGAATGTTCTGGTGGTGCATTTTGGAAAAATATTACATCGTCTGCTATTATTGTGGAAGCAGATCTAACTTGACCATCATCCATTTTGACTTCTCCATATGATAGTTTTCCAGTTATATACACTCTTTGGCCTTTCTTTAAGTATTTGTACACTGTATCTCTAAGACCAGGCTTAAAAATGCTTATTCTATGCCAGTCAGTTCTTTGCAACATGTCACCTGATTCATATTTGTAACTGTAATGAGTGGCTAGTGGAAAGTTTATTACTGGATGTTCCTCTGAACCACGTTTCTGTGGATCAGCACCAACTCTGCCCAGTAATGTAACTACATTTAATGCTGTAAAAAATGAAAACATTGAAGATAAATCTGTGCGTCCTGTGAAAACTGATACATCTCGAAAATGTCAACTTTACAATATAGTAGTTTTTGTGTGTAAAAAATTATAAAATTTTGTTAGGATAATAATTTTACAAAAATAGTGACATAATTTGTATTTAGTGTCGTATTGTTTACAACCTATTATGTTCCAGCTCAAAAGGCGTTACTGCAGTAAGAGATATTTAAAAAAAGCTATATGTTGTATCAAAACACACCAAATGAATGATCGTGTATAATGATTCTAAATGAGTAGTATCGCTTTACACTTTGTGTGAAGCTTTGGTGATAGGTGATATTTTTGCAAACGAGATCATATTTAAGTCATCACCTCGCAAATCCGTTTTATATTTAAGGCACGGAAACAACGTCTTGTCAAACCGTAGAAGTTTTACATCGGCCCAAACGAACTTAATGTTGTCTTCATTATATTTTTTCATTATAAAGTTTTGTTTAAAAAAAAAAACGTGTAACGTAATAAATATATGTGAATAATGATATGACTTGAGATACATCTTAAAACACAATTATTTATTTCATAACTTGAATATTGTGAACGATACATGTCAATATGTATTTATTTACACAAAAATATTTATCAAAACACGCCATTTCGTCTTAGATGTACCATACGATCTTGAAAACTAATAGACGTATCAAAATGTTAATTAGACAGAATAATAGAGCATTTTTTTCTGATGAAGGTGCAACAATAATATCACATTCGATATAAGTTGACTTATATCACTTTTCACAGGACGCACAGAAATAACTGTATTTTGAACAAACTTATTTCAACAACTGTCTAAAACTAAATTCTTCTGTTCACATTATGAATGTTTTTTTATCGAGACTGATTTTACTTTCCAACAGTACAATGGCCACTAATCATAAGTTTAGTTCATGCTATATTGTAGTGTGAAGTTGTGAACATGAAAATTTTATCTTAGACACTTTATGAACCAACAAAGTTAAAGGTTGGTAAGTAAGTATTACTAACTTTTTTCAGTTTTTTGGGAATTGTGTCTTATCACAGTTTGTTGAATTCCAATGACTTTCCGCACCATATGTGGTATCTGCAAATACATAAATATTGGATAAAACAAATAGATAAATTTCTAGGGCATTTAGAAGGGCAGTGCAGTAAAATATAAAAAACAATATTTTAAACTACTACAATATTTATCATAAATTTCGAGATTTTATCACACAAATAATAAATTCATATTGAGTTAATTTTTATTAATTTAAGCTCAAAAGCTGAACCTTCTATTATTATTGGAACTAAGTAAAAAATAGTTTAGAACTGCTTATGATGAACTTACCTGACACAATTATTTTATTGATTTACTTAGTACCAACCATAAAACAATTATTGTCTACAATAAACAAAATGTACTGGGTACTGGGGCTTTTATTGTATTATTACCAGAAACTTTAGAAAATCTCAATTCGAAAAAAATCGACATTCTGAAGTAGTTAATCTATCTATGCTGTTATTTTGTTGCATAGCAAAAGTAAGCTTCTAGCCGAGTAGCTCGGACCAAATAAGAAGGTAAAGTGCTATTAATAACAAAATAAAAAACGAAACAAAAATACACTGATCCAGAGCGTACAGTTAGTAGTGTTACTCCGTAATCAAATTTGGGTCAGACGGTCATCCTATGGTTGTAAGATTGTGCGTTATTTATGTAGTATTTTTAAATCGAAAACAGTTTAACAGCCGGTAAACATCCTTTTGTTTATGTTTAGGTAGTATTATTACGAAAATATTACTTACCCTGAAGGCTGGAAACATGACGAGATCCCGTATTTACTGCCTATCTGGAATAGAAGTTAAAATTGTTGCACGGTATATTTAAATTGCACAACAAACTTTCGCTTTCAAAACCTGTGGTGGCTGAAAAAATAACCTCAAAAAAATTCCTGGAGTGTCGGTGTACCAACCGCACAAATCAATTATCAATTGACTTGACAATTGACAGTAAAAACTGTCAAATTTTCTCGTTCGATTTTGAACATAGTCATCAACAATTTAAAGTTTAAAATCGTTTGGAGTTTGAGAGTTTCGTGTAGTGTAGAGTACGTAAGTACTCACGCAGCGTCTCGCTGGCGATTTAAAATCACGTCCACACACAGATTTTGACGGGTGGGCCTCAATATTCCCGTTGAGCTCTTCCATTAACGGTAAAGGCTCATACAGACTAGTGCGATATCGCGGGCGCGACGCGACACTAGTAGCAGAATTTCTTTGTCGGTGCCTGTCGCGTCCGCGATATCGCGCGAGTCTGTACGAGCCTTAATACTGATACTACTTGTATCACTATTCTCGTTGCGTTTTTATATTTCAATAATTCTCGACTCGATATTATGACCTCCTTATCGATCTGATCACTAGGTATTGTTGTACAGACGCCAGTAGGTCAAGCTACCCGAAACTGTCAAATTTTCGCAATCAACCTTGAACCTCATACTGTAGTGATAAAGTTGAAAATCTATTAAAGAAATTTGACAGATTGTAGTAGCTTGATGTGCCGCCAGCACATCAAGCTACTACAATCTGTCAAATTTCTTTTCTGTACCTAATTTATCTATTGACGTTAAATAAATTATCAAAAAATCTTATTTCAATTCGTCGTTTCTTTAGTCAATGAGTATAGTGAGAGTAATTTGAAAAAATCGTGCAGTCTGTGTATTACCATTGCAATGGGTAATCGGAATAGTGAGACCCACCCATTTTGACAGATGATTTGTCGGTAGCGATGTCTAAATCTATGTGGGACTTGAGATTTTGAAATCGCCAGCGAGTCGCTGGCGAATAAAGTCACTGAGTATGTGTCTAGCACTATGCTAGGTAAGGTATTATTTAGTTGCCGGTGACACGTACAAGTTATAGCGCCACAGGATACCGATAAAT